>CM060919.1:359420248-361920248 GCA_030737875.1 Allium sativum | reverse complement strand
ATATTTTGACTGGACTAACATATTTTGAGTGGACTACCAGAAATTTCAATGGGGGCAGCTGCCCCCACTGGGCATCATGTGGCTCCGCCACTACCGACAACATAAAAGATTATATAAAAGGCTGGTATTTTTAGAACCTAATTGAACTTATATAATTGTAGATGATCCAAACTATTTATTTCTCTATTACAAAGACATAAAACTTGAAAAATGATAGAGTTAGGGGGTACGGTCTATGGACAATTATGTAATTTGTTACGTAAATCTAACTTGATAATCAATCTTGGTCAAAATAAAAAGTGTTTTCTTTCTATTATATAGTTGATATAATTTTATACTAATAAATTAATTACTTTAATTAAAAGTATATTTAATAGAAAATCAATAAGTGATATGTTTTGTGGTAGTATTTATAGAGTATAAACTGTGAGTAATTTATCACAATGAAAACATATATACAATTTTAAGTATTCTTAGCCAAAATATATTAAGACTGGATATTGATACATTCGGTGAGACTACAATATTTTTTTCCAAAGGAAATAAATATTACAATAAAGGAGAAAATAACCATTCTTCGGTGGCTCATAAAAAAGTAACAGCAATGTCACAAATGCCACTGCTATACCAAAACGACAAAAATCAAACCACAACAACCACATACTAAACAGTTAGAACGACAATACAAGCAACTCCACTAACACCAACTGAAACCAAAACAATGATAGCCCAAAAATCATCAAGGAGAACCTCTAGCAGCTACCTCTAAAAAGAACCAAAGAAGGCTTGAAACTAGAGGCAGCGGAAACATCTCGGCCTCAATAACCCTCTTAACGAAGACAACCTCAAGGTCTGATTCTTTACGACAGCAACTCAAGCCAGAAAAGACCAATGCCTACCAAGCACTGCAAACCTAAAAAAAGTCCCAAGTCTGCATACGATGCCTGAAGAAAAGAAATCACGACCAACACCCTCTCGAGGATGAATCCCTTGTGAAACCGGGAAACGCTAGCCCATGCCCAGAGCTGATTCTGAGGTTTGGAGTGTCCAATGCGATTTATTAAATGATGCCTCATATTGTAAAATGTACACAATGATATTGAACGAGATTCATATTTTATAAGCAACCATGATTATTTTTCAAAAACTCAATACTACTACAAATTAGCATTGGAACATGCAAACAAGACAAAAGAAAATAACATTATTATAATGGAAAAGTAGCTAAAAATTGGTTCAAATCATAAATTGCGTCCTTTGTACCATTGTGCGTGTGTGTGTCTATATATCTATATATATATTCAGAGCAAATTTCAAATCAATTTATTGAACAAAAAGAAGAAACACAATCAAATCAGTTTATTCAATCTTCTCCAAAACTTCTAACGAGTTTTTTTTTAATGAAGAAGAGAAAAAACTAAATTTGCTCCTACTTTCCTACTGTTAATGTTCTTTAGCAAATTGCACATGTTCTCATCTTCTATAAAATTTGAGTACAAATATGTATAACATATTTCAAATCAATTTATTGAAAATAAAAATAGAAAACCACAATCAAATCAGTTTATTCTATCTTCTCCAAAATTTCTATCTGAAAAAATTGATATTTTTAATGAATTAAAGAAAAATCTAAATTTGTTCCTACTTTCTTAATGTTAAATTTCTATAACAAATAGCAAATGTTCTCATCTTCTATAAAATTTGAGTACAAAATGTATATCAAATTTCAAATCAACTTATTGAACAAAAAAACCCCACAATCAAATCTGTTTATTCTATCTTCTCTAAAATGTCCTAATTGAAAAAAGTCAACGCATAAAATATAGAACATAACATTTCAAAATTAGGGTTTCTTACTTGAAGCCTCAAATCAAATTGCACAATCAAATCAATTGATTCTAAAATAAATCAGCGTAGAAGATAGCATTTAGAATTAGGGTTCCTAACTTCAGTTACTTGAAGCCTCCAAATAAATCAATTTGCGCTGCTATTCTTCACCCAATTTTCTTTGCTTCCCTTCTCTCTTAATTTGCTCCCCTTCTCTCTTAATTTGCTCCCCTTCAGTCCTTCTCTACGGTGCTTCTCTATCCAGCAGAGATTCCTCGTACGCGTGTTTTTTTGTTTCTTTTCAGATTTTCCTTGCGTGATTTTTTTCTTATTTCCTTTCAGATGTGGTATCAGATGCCTACCACGATGATGCCCTTCTAAATATTCATGCCTCGTGCAATGGCCTAGTTAGCCCTGGGCCAAAGCCGGCTTTGCCAATGCCAATGATTGGGTTCAGAGGTTGCCCTGAACGAATAACCTTTAAATGCCTGAAAGACATCGTCTTTGATTCTGTGGATGACAGAAGACAATAGCATAGAGAACTCATTGTAAATAGCCTTATTACGTGCACACCAAAGATGCCAACAGATGAGACACAGAATAAGGCAGAGAAGGATGGATTGAAGGTCCTTCGTGGACCTCCCATTACACCAGGAAAGAAGCAATGTAAGTAGGGAAGAAACTGATCCTCCAAGATCAACTAAATCCTCGAAAAAGGCCCAAACAACAACAAGACATCAACTCTCTAAGAATAAATGTACTGACGACTCCGATGCCCATGCCCTACAGCACCTGCATCAGGACACCAAAGGGATACCGATCCCTATGAGATTATCATCTATAGGAACCACATTATGCAGAACCTTCCATATAAAAAGGGAAATATTATGAGGCAGTATATTATCCCAAATGAAAGAGATGACCGCAACTCGAGGCACTGGAGTTCTAGCAGAATTCCATGATGTCCTAAGAGAGAAAGAACCCTCATTCCAGCTGAAACCCCTTCCATGGGAATTAGTGATAGCCTTAACTGATTGCATCTGTTTCCACGTCTCACTTGGATAAGTTGGGGTCCTAGAAAATCAAAAACTAAAAGACAACGATACTTAGCATGAAGAAACGACACCTAAAGTGAGTCGTTCGAACGAAAACGGACCCAAAGCTTACAAGCGTAAGCCTTACAGATATCTCTAGGGTCGCGCAATCCCAATCACCCTCAAGTCTAGGTCGAAAAATGATATCCCAGGAGATCCAATGGTGCCTCTTCACCTCGTCCTTCTTCTCGCAGAAATTTTTTGACACTAACAAATGATTAGAGCTGAAAAAAGAAGAGATAGGAGTCATGGCGACAAAAACATGAGGCCCGAGAGAGTCCAAGACAGTCTTGATGAGCACAAGTCTCCCTGCTTAAGGGATAAGAGACATGTTCCGTTTCAAAATCTTCCCTCTAGTTTTGTTCGATAGGGGATCGAAAATTGCATTAAGCTTTCTACCACGGTAAAGAATGATACTAAGATATGGTAACATAAGAGTGGCAACCCGAAAACTGGAGAAAGATTCAATCCAAGAAATCCTTTCAAGGGCCATAGACTTAGCAGGAACGAAGCAGCTCTGCGACACGTTGATGAATTTCCCTGAACAACGCTCGTAGAGATGAAGGAAAGACAATGGCCGACGAATGGAATGAAGATTCCCATTGGAGAAGACGATAATGTATTCAACAAAGGATAATGACGAAATCATCGAACAACCACTAGGGATACCAAAATACTTGATCTGACCTGCTATCATGAAATAATGCACACCACAAACTAAGTCCTCCGTCGCAATAAGGAATAGGGTAGGAGAAATGGGATCACCTTGACGCAATCCCCTCCTCAAAGCGAGGAGACCCTTGGCATCTCCATTAATCAAAACGCAGAACCAACAGTTCGAAATGAGACACCAAACCATATCAATAAGAGGCTCAAAAAATCCAAAGGAAAAAAGCGCCCTAATAATGAAATACCATGACATGTGATTGCATGCCTTCACCATATCAAGTTTTATTACCATATTGGAGCCTTGAACCTTCCAATCGATTTGGGAATAAGTCTTGAGCCAGAAGGACATTGTCAGTGATCAGCCGACCCTTGACAAAGCCTGCCTGGGAAGACGAGATAATTTAGTCCATAATAGGAGCGAGCCGAGAAGACAATACCTTGGAGATGACCTTGTTCGAGAAGTTGCACACGCTTATGTGTCTGAAATCACCACAAGCCTAGAGGTTCTCACACTTAGGGTTGAGGACAAGATTTGAGGTTGACCACCCCTTGGGGAGCATTCCACTAGAGAAGAAGAACTGAATAGCCAAAGCAAAGTCAATCTGAATGATTAGCCAGACACTGTGATAAAAAAACACCGATGTATCCGTCCGGGCTACCCGAGCTATCTTTGCTAAGCGAGAATACATAGGCACGGATCTCCTCCAACGACGAAGGGTCGCAAAAAGAAGGCGTCTCACTAGGGAGAACTAAAGAAGGAATAAAGGAATAGATTGCAAAGTCTGATCGATCGATGGACGAACATTGCAAAAAAACCTGAAAGTTAGAAAGAATTGTCACTTCTACTTCCGAACGAGTAGAAGTCAATGAGAGGTCAGTGCAAAGAATTTAACGGATAGACAGAAATTTGTTCTTCTTAAGAATAAAAGCATGAAAGAATTTCGAATTGCAGCCCCCATCGACTACCCACTTGATCCATGCCTTATGGAGAAGATAATCGTGTTCAACTCGTAATTCAGAAGAAAAAAACAAGTTGGGCAAGAGCCTAAACCTACCTATTAGATGCTGAAGCGACTTCAACGTAAGCCGCTTCCGCTAAGATAAAAGATTATTCTGCTGCCCGAACTCTATCAAAAATATTCTTGAAAACCTGGGAGTTCCAGACCTACAAACAAGATTTCAAGCATTTGAGATTGAGAGAGAAAACCACAAAAGGATTCCCGAAAGATGGAAGGGACTAAGAATCCTCTACGATTTGAAAGAAGGTATGATGAGATCTCCACATGGACTGAAAACGGAAAGATGAAGGGCTCAATAACGCCATAGGGGTGCAACTCGGAAACATAGGAGCATGGTCTGAGTTAGAGCGAAGCAGGTACGCGATCGAGTAAGAGAAAGGAAAGTTAAACTAACCCTCCGATCCGAACACCCAGTCAAGCCGAGAAAGTATCATATTGGATCGTTCCTGGTTGTTACACTATGTAAAAGAAGATTCAAAAACGATACCTTAGAAAAAACTGATTATATAATAAATGAGTTAAAATCCTAAACCGCGGAGCGGTTAATAGAAGTCACTCCTCATTTCTCTACCTGGCAAGAGATAACATTAAAATCTCCTCCAACCACAAAGGCGTCAAAACCACGGACAGAAAGGGACAAAATATCATGCCACAAATCCAGCCGCTCGATGACATCACATATGGCATATTCTGCAGAAAAAAGAAAGGAAGATGGAAACGATGGGATTGAACACTCAACTGAAAGCAGTTGAGCCGAGTCAAAAATAAGGATGAAAAAGACTAATTTCCCCCACATAATCCAAATCTTATTGGAAAAGTTTGCTATTCCACCCCAAATCTAAGCGATAGGATAGTTTGTGATAACTCCGCAGGTTCCATGAAAGGCTCCTGAAGAGCCACCAACAAAATGGAATGCTTCCGGATAACATGCTTAAGCCGCACAAGAGAAGCGACATTGCCAATACCCCGAATGTTCTAGAAAAGAACGTTCGCCATCTATAATGAGATGAGAAGGACCGAGACAGATAAACAGAAGAGCACAGAAGAAAACTCAGACTCGATAAAGGGTATGACAAGTAGACCTAACTGTAAAGGCCTAGAAGAAAACTCAATGTAGGTTCTTTGAGCTAAAATATTGGATTTATGCTCTCTTGTTTCTCTAGCAGAAGTCTCTAAAGTTCCTATAAATCTAGAGAACTCCGCACTGCGTTTTTCCAACTAAATTGACTTGTTTCTACCCATAGGTCATCCCCCACTGCTTGTGTATAAAGATCTTTCTTTGAACTTAGATCACTTCCTGGACTTGAATCAAAGTTTTTATTTATTTTGTTGCTCAAACATGAAGTTGTTCGGATTCTTCCATTTCGGTAAACTAGACAAAAGCTCATAACATCCTGGATTTCAAATAGTTTTCCATACTGTAGTTGGTACGCTTTACGTGATTCTTCAATCTTTAAGACGGATGATAAAAAGGATATCGATATATAAAACTTTTAAAACACAATATAGTATAAAAGAAAATTAAAATAATAAGGTGCTTACAATATCATAAGGAGTATCCCCGCTTTGTTGCCTATTTTGCAATCAGGTAGGCATTGCTAAATAATTTTGGCATGCGGTGTTCATAACCCGATACCCTCCTCTTAACAATCCCCATGTCCTATTCATTGGTTTCAAAGTGTTGTAAAACTCTTCAAATCTTTTGCAGAAGTAAACTTACATATTATTGCTAGAAATATAGTCTTACAAAATCTGTGCCCATGATTTAGCAAGCAAAACATACCGTCTAGAAGTCAACTTACATTGCTTTTTTCTGCTACCAGCTGACGTTTCTTCCTCTTTAACATTTTATTCCTCAATTTCATCTATGCTGATTTCTATCCCTATTACATCTGCATTTATGTTTCATCTATCAAAAATGCTGGTTAAGGATTTCCATTTCTTCTTCTTGTTATAATCCGAGCTAGGAGGTATAATAAATTTGGCATCTCCGTCTACATTGCATGCCTCTTGGAATTTGTCTTCCTCTTTCTCTTGCTCAGAGCTATCAATGGTTTCTTCGTTAACAGGAGAATTGTGCACACATGAAAATTACCGTTGAAGATTCAGCATTGCTTCACGGTTACAAATCTCTATCTGTTGCGCATTAAGGTAATGATGTTGACTTTGATCGTAGTGCATCAACAATGACATGTACAATGAATGATCGTCGTATGTACCTACCACAGAACGCTGATGATAATGCTGTTGAGGGCCGGTAAAATGAACAAGAGAAAAATTAGGAGAAGCGAGTGGTTGTTACGACTGACTATAAGGAAAACCTGAATACAAGGATTATCCGTACTCAAGCGATGGAACAAACCGATTGTTGTTGTTGTGCTGGACGTTGATTGGAAAATCCGATGAAATGCAGTTTGGACGTTGATTTTTTACCCATAACCTTTTTGATCAATCGTTTGTATGCAGAAGACATTTTGTGGAAGTAAAAGTTGAAGAAAATATTGATATGCTAGTGGATTGGTGAAGATATAGTGAGGCAAAATAGAACCTTTGCACTAGCCGTTGGTTGCATGGAGTATAATTGCAAAGGCTTTCCCGTTATCTTTATAACGACAAAGTCTTTGCCATTATAAGCATAAAAGGCAAACACTTTGCCGTTATACTTCACCAACCTCTATTCAATGAACCGGCCACTGAACTGTTTCCAACCAGCTACGAACTAGCCACAGGGGACTAAACAAGCCACACCTAAATACTCCATAGCTTATTTAGTAACTGAACAAACCATTGTTGATTGTGCCCTTACTATCGTACAATCTATAGCATCTACAATGAAGAATTATTGGATCAGACGTTGCATTCTGCCTTAGAAACTTATAAACATAATTACTAGTGCATTAAACAACTTATTTTGTCATAGTGATCCTTTCTTAACAAAGATGATCCCAATCAGCTTTGCTAAGGTTCAACCGCCAAAAGCTTACGGTGGCCTGGTAACATAAACCTGAAAAATTAGAATAAGACAACTATGGCAAGTCAATTACTGCTCTCCCCCAAATATCAACTTATGGTCTTGCTGTATTCATGCTAATATTATTAAAGGTAAAAGAAATTGGACTCTTATTATCTCTTGAATTTTGGCTGGATCTAGGTGAACATTTTGAAACTCAAATCATCGATCCTTTTGCATCTAAATTATAATTTGCTTGATAGTCCATATACTCTCTTTTGACTTAACCACTGGCCGACTCATTATGGTTTCATCTTCAACACTCTAATACCCTACAACCTCAAGAATCTCCTTAGAATTTCAGATAATGCACTAACAAGTAACTATCTTCATGATGGAAGATACAACTTTCTTAATCGAGCTCCCCTTTAGTCAAATGGATTTAGAATGAAATCTCTATTGGGATAAACCAAAATTTAATGATAAGTTTAAGAGTTGTATCTTTAAAATCAAAAGTCGTGTCTATTTAAATGAAGAGTCGTGTTTAATCAAGTGAAAAGTCATGTATATTGAAGTAAAAAGTCGCATCCGTTCAATGAAAAGTCGTATCTTTTTGAAGTGAAAAGATGTGTCTATTGAAATGAAGAGTCATGTATGTTGAAGTGAAAAGTAGTGTCTATCGAACTGAAGAGTCATGTCTATTCAGTAAAAGTCATTTCATTGAAGTAAAAAATCATGTCTATTCAGCGAAGAGACATGTCCATTAAAATGAAAATGTGTCTATCCAAAAAGTTATGTCTATTTCTAAGGATATGTAGTCCACTATAAATATGTGATCATTTTTTTGTGTTGTGAGCAAGCAAAGAAAGAGAAAGAAAAAAAGAAAGTAGGTATGAATGATAAATGATGAAAAGGTTGAATTATAAAAAATGGAAAGTCTATTCAAACACAAAGGTTTGACACACAATGAGGGGCACAAGATCTCAAACATTGGATTACCCTATGATTGACACCTCTTATATAAAGATAAATTAAACATGTAACTGAGATTTTGTGTCTTCTAATTTATGTTAATTTTTTGTGTTCAAATGGTTGCGCCCTATTAACAAAAAGTAAAATTATTTGTCTATCATCCTCTTAAAATTCCTCTTCTTTGTTTAACAATATCCACTAAGTAGGTTGTTCCTTTTTCCAACCCATGGTTGTGGTCTAAACAGAAGCATAAGAACCATGTCAAGCGGATGTATAAGCTTATTCTTGGGAACCATGATAGTTTCGCATGGCACTCAAGGATATGGAATTTGATGGAAAGATGAAGAATGATTTCCCTTTATTGAGCCGTTCTAGCTAAAGATAAGCTCCACAAGCTTCAGATTGCTAATGATGACTCTCATGTCTTGTGTGGTTTCCAGTATGAATCGAATATACATATTTTCTTTAGCTGTTCATATGTCTTTCGCATTTGGCTGGGAATCCTTGCCAGTGGAAACCTTCACAAACCTTCTGCTAATATTTTTCTTGAATGGCACAAAATCTTCAATTGCTCAAGGTTGAAAACCTCTAAAGAAATTAGCCTGATTTTATCGCTCAAAAAGCCAGTTGCTCGTGTTCGGGTTGCGAAAAACGCTAGGGTCTTCACCTTATAGCTAAGAACGAGGATTAGTTTCCATGTTATTATCAAACAAGTCTCTACTAATACGAGAAATCTTGCATCATCTAACCCACCTTTAATCGTTCAGGAGTATGATAACATTTTATATTTTGTTATAATTCTCCTTTTGAATTAGGATTTTTGTCCAGTGTCTTAATTTTTGGCTTCTGGTATATCTCCATCATTCTAATATGTGGGCAGGGATCCCTTAGCCTTTACATTTCAAAAAGATATCGATTTTCTAATTTGGTATGGTTTGAAATTTCAAAAAATAAACAATATGATATCAAATATAACGTGTAAGTGTGACAACAAGAAATTTCGCTCGATCCGAATCAGTCGCTAAACCGACCCAGACCGTTGAAACGCCTGATTGTTTTGATAACACGACAAAATAGAACGCAGACGGAAGAACTTTTCATTGTATATTACAACAATTTCATCAAATTATAAGAATATATAGAGTATAAATAAATATTACACAACAGAAAAATATCAGAGATTACAATAAATTACAAAGCAGCGGAAATAATACAAAACACAACTAGAAGGAGATATACGGATACAAAGCTTTCCGGATATCATTCCAGCTGTAAACCAGGATCCTGTGAATATAAATCTGCAAAACCAAAACTACTAGCTGCCCGTGTCAAAATAAGGGCACCCAAAGTTTAGGCTAAAACAATAAACTCCAGGTCAGTCATGTGACTGGTGTGAGAACTAAAACAGTTATTAATCTTTATTTTTAAAGTTAGGTAAATCAAGGGACCACGCCGTATAACACGGAACGGGTTTCCTCCCAAGAATACCGGCGCATAAAACAACAACGCAATGCTAAATAAAGAACAATGAAGCTATTATAAGACCCAGGTCCTATCACACAATGCAACGCAAGCCGGGGGATAGGGTTTTCCCTTATAATAGCCAAACATGCTTATTACGTTTTAAAATAAATCATTTGATACTATTATAAGTGCATAGTGTATAAAACAACTTCAAATCATAAGTATCAATCATAGGCGGCATGAGTACCATATATCATGTCGCCAATACTAGGCTCTAGAAATAAAACCGCAAACGTCACGTATTTGGAAGTTGGGTTATCATTTATGGTATGAACCGAGGCTAGGGATCGTCCTCTACCGATTCGAGACTCTCTAGCCCGAGCCTCAGGCAAGTACTCAGTCAAGCCTTTGGATCGTCAGGGCCGGTCCACACGGAGTGGATTAAAATGCCTGAACATGCGTTTCCCCGCCCTATGGGGCGTAGGTGAGCCAACTAAATGACTCCATCGGTTCGAGAACGACCGATATATCTGAGGCGCCTCGCAACAGCAACAACCACATAAGTCAAACTCGTCAGGGCGTGTAAAACCACTGACGCCACTTCTAACTAGAAAGAAACGCATGCCCTCCCTGAGGTCCTCTCCCGTTTCTAGTTCATACCGGGTGTGAAACTCGCGAAGTAAACGTTACACAAAGCTATGCCACACAGGCCGTGCTTTGATCATCAACCATAAGACTTTGCTTTTCAACAGAAGCCTTGATCATTTGCCACTTAGGCATGCCACACAGGCAATTCACACCATGCAATGGATATCCATCAATATATAACCCCTGAGCTCGTACGTCTCAGAGAAGGGCGTTAAGCAAGAGAATAAATTCTCCGCCGCCAAACAGATATATATTTAATAGAAATCAATCACACAGACTAAAATCCAATGTCAGACACACAGTCCATTTACAAGTTCGTTCTGGGTCTGAACGAAACCGGAGGCACCTAGTACCCCGCATATCCATCGATCTCCAAGTACGTCTGGACGATCACCAACTGTTTCCATCTTCTTGGGTGTACATCCCAATCAAGATCATCAGTAATCACCCAAACGACGTGAAGACCTCCGGTCTTCGACCACCGTCTTCGTCTTCGACTTATCGTCGTATCAGTTATTCAGAATGGGATAAACCCGGTCTTTCCGAATAACTCGCGTATGTAATAAACAAGTGTTACACAAACACAACATACACCTCTTTCCAATTCATCAGTCACTAACCGTAAATTAATCAAGAGAATAATCCCCCAAATATTAACCCCGAAGGCCGAAACCAACATCAGATCAATACCCAGGAAATCACTCTGCTTAGCCAACCTACAGTTAGTTTCTAAATTTCACATTCTTAGGGAAAGGTTCCCATTAATTTTATCAAAGATAAATTCTTTCAAATTTATTCTTTAATCTTCCTTTTGAATATCACTTCGAACTAGTCGAGATTAACGAACCCTACCGAAGTAATCATTTGTTTTAATTTCCCAACCCCAACCTATTCATCCCATGAAGTAAAACTGGTTATACTTCATATCTAACACCACGGTGTTATCGGTAAATTCAATTACCATTTCATGTTTAAATTTAATTAAAGATTTAACTATCGCCTGGAGCAAAACTGGTGATACTCCATTCTCGATCATTTCAATCTAATTAAAGATTCATTAAAACTCCACTTAGTTTTAATCTTTGACTGGGTTAAAGAATCAGTGTCATTTAAAACACGGTTCACGATAAACCCAAAATCACATTCCATTTCAATCAGACCCTAACCATAAATTAGCAAGTGAGAAATTCCCTAAGTATTAACCCCGAAGGCCGAAACCAACATCAGATCAATACCTCAGAAACCGTTCAACTTAACTAATCTCTAGTTAGTTTCTGATTTTTTTTAACTCCTTTGGGTCTAAAAACAGTATTATTAAAGATACCGTTCATGACAACCCAAAATCACATTCTATTAATTATCGGGTTAAAGAACGAGTGTTATTAAAACACCATTCACGATAAACCCAAGAATCAATTCGAATTCAATTCCAATTAAATATTATTTAATTGGTACACTTCATTAAATCTAAATAAAAAGATTCAATCTTTTTCTCCACCGGGCTTAAGAACAGTGTTAATGAAGACACCATTCGCGACAAACCCAAATCACATTTGATATTAAATACAAGGCTCTGAATAGAAAGTATATCGGCTTATATTCAATATCAAACTCTACGACTAAAAAATATCGTATCGGAAATAACGATATAAATATATCTTTCAAATTTCCATAACAATATATGTGTAATCACGAAATCCAACATCGAAATATTCCACAGACAATTTCGATTCAAATCCATTCCAATTCACTTATTGGAAATTCTAGTTACTTTTAAAACCCATTTCAAATCCAATTTATTTATTTAAAATTAAATAGAATTTTAATTCTAGTTCAAAACTAGTTCAATTCGATAAAAATCTATTTTTATCTTTTCAAATATGGAGTTTTTCATCCCAATTTTTCCCAAATCATTTCTTATGATTTTACACAAATTATTGATATTTTTAATAATTTTATCAAGGCCCGTACAGTCGATTTCTATCAATGGCCATCGAACTGCACTTACAACGACCTTTTTCAAATTTGATTTGGACATAATTCCAAATCCAACCGTTAGATATCTAATTTCCAATATTCGTTAGAAAGCTCTTCTCGATACGAACCCAACGGTTCCGGTTTTGGGAGAATCCGACGGTTGGATCTCCCGCAATATCCATTCGAAGTCAATGGTCGAAATTCGCGAACTGCCGCGGTGCGGCGCGTTCTATTCAGGCCATTATATAATATATATAATATATACTTCGTCTATTTCAATTCAAAACGTGCTTTATAAATCGTTTTAAATTCATTTTCAAAACGGTTTCAACTTCATATTCAATTTCAAATCAAAATTGAATATTCCAATATAAATTCGTTTTAAATTCATTTCAAATCGATTCCAATTCAATTTCAATTTAATTCGAATTCAATTCCTTTCGATTTCAATTCAAATTCAATTCTATTCAATTTAATTCGAATTTCGATTATTTTCAATATAATTCAAATTTCGAAATCACTTTCAATATACATTGAAAATTGAATAAGTCGATATAAATATCGTTCACGTCAAAATGGCGTCAATCTAATCAACACGGCTTCATATATTTCTATTTTTAAATATTCTATTTCAAATATTTCTTTTTCAAATATTTCTATTCAAATATTTCTTTTCAAATATTTCTATTTTCAAATATTCTATTTCAAAACTGGAATGAGGCCCAGTCAATTACCATAGATTTTTTTTCTATGGATTTCCATACAACGCATGTATATATCAACAATGACAAATAATCAACCATCATCCAAAGTGCATTCTACATTGTATAAGCATCAAATATAAATATTCAACGCTTATAACAGTCTGTCAATCAATCGATCGACATACAACTAATTATTGGGATTAGTGTATGTCATATATCATCCAAATACCCGTGTGGGGTTTTCAAACAATCAAACACAGATTTTATTTGTGCAGTTGGGCGATGTGTGAAATTTATCGTCCCAATCAATATCAGTCAAATGTGTGTATATAAACAAATCGTTCTATTTTTTATATTAATTTATTTTAAATACACGTTAAAAATTCTATTTTCAACTATAAAAGATTTCAACTATATAAATATTTTATTTCATTTCACATCACATCACACAATCAACTACACATCAAAATCAAACAAACAAACAAGCATACAAGCCGTCCATGGTCTGTGGACGACGGGTGTCGGGTGCTACTAAACATCATCTGCATCCTAGTATATATTTTAACTAGAATATTAAATTAAAGGTGAGAAGTTCTCACCCAAGCTATATCAAGCGCCTCGACACTTCTACTGTAGAAAATCTTCATCGTGCCTGCCCTTCGTCCCTTTCGTCCCCCGTATTCACTACATATATAAAAATTCGATTTTTATCCTTATTCTATATATATAAAAATTCGGTTTTTTATTCTTCTTCTACATATATATTTTCGACGCTTCATTCTATATAAAAATTATATTTTTATATTTCTACTTCATATATAAAGATCGAATTTTTATTTCATCGCCATGAAAATCACATTTTTATTTCAACGTATATATAATAAAAATCAGATTTTTATTTCGCTACATATATAAAGATAATATTTTTTTATTCTCTATTATATAAAAATCATATTTTTAATACTTTAACTTTATAAAAATTATATTTTTTTATGCTCTACTATAATAAAAATTTTATTTTTATTACTCTACTATAATAAAAATTATATTTTTATTATCTCTACTATATAAAAAATCATATTTTTTTATGCTCTTCTTACAATAAAAATCCAAATTTTAACGCTTTAAAGATTCTATTTTTAACACTTTAAATATCCTATCTTTAACCCTTTAAAAATTCTGTTTTTAACACTTTAAAAATCCTATCTTTAACGCTTTAAAAATTCTGTTTTTAACACTTTAAAAATCCTATCTTTAACGCTTTAAAAATCAAATTTATATAGCTATTCTATTTCAAAATAAAATAAGATAAAACCCATTTTTATTAAAGCTCTTTCTCATTAAAATATGAGAATCAAACCAAGGTTATTTATTTTTAAAATAGAAAAGAAAGAAGATGAAATATGCTTACTGTAAATTTTCTGCCTCTACATCATATAGCTTCCAAGCCGCAACATCAAACCCTCATCGTCGCCTTACGGTTCACGTTCACGTTCACCTTCAATGTACTGCGCCTAATCGAGGAGGAGGCTGACGGGGTGACTGGGTCTTCGATCGAAGGGGTTATTGATGTCGCGAGGTGGAGTGAAAGGGGAATGTGGCAGTTGAACTCGCCTGGCTTCAGGTGCTCGGTCGATTAGAGTTTCGAGAGGAGCGGGTTCAGGTTGAGCGGGGGAGGGAGTGTAACAACCCGTATTTTCAATAACCTGTTATAACATAAATCGAGGCAGAATTAAATTCTAAAATCTGAATCAAGGGAAACGGGCTATGCCATTGCGTTCGTCTCGGAAAAATACGCGAAATAGAGTCCGAGTTTTCGAAAATCGGAGTCCGTATGACCCGATTAAGGCCCAACGAAGTTTTCAGAAAAATTCAAAGTAAAAACAAATTTCAAATTCAAGTTTGAATTTGAAAATTTGGGCCGGTTTGGGCCAGGCGGGAGAATTCCCGCCAGAGCACCCAAGTCGACAGCCCTGTCGACTTGGGAGTCGACTTGGTTGGACCCAAGTCGACAGCCCTGTCGACTTGGCTGTCGACTTGGTCCAGCCGGGCTGTTTAGCCTGGTGCACCATTTAGAGATTGTGTTGAGCTTGGGGGCCAGATTCGGTTTCAAGGGCTGAGATTGCAACTAGGGTTTAATCCTATGGCCTAAAACACTTGCCTAATCTATAAATAAGGCCCTAACCTAGCCCTAAATCATCATTAATCTATCCTACAACTAAACTATGGCAAAATCAATCCTCTCATGGCCTCCACTCTCTTCATAAAATTCCTAAATAAATTTCTAAGTGATTTTCCATGCATACAAGTGTTTTCAAACTTGTATGAGCATTATTAGCTTGCATTCAAGTCAAGTTTCTATATTTGCATCATAAAGAAAGAGTTTTGATCATTTTGGCTCAAGGGTTTTTATGTTAAAGCTTGCATTTTGGGTTTGATTGATTTCACAAGGGCTTTGTCATATTTTTGTGACTTCTTAAGCATTGTAAGCCCTATTCTACTTTCATACTTAAACTCTAAAGTTAAATGTATGATATGCAAGTTTATATGCAAGTTTACTATGCTATGAAATGCAAGTTTATCAAGTTATGTTATGCAAGTTTGATATGCAAGTTTGTCATATGATATGCAAGTTATGTTATGCAAGTTTGATATGCAAGTTTGTCATATGATATGCAAGTTATGTTATGCAAGTTTGGGATGATCATTTGGTTCATGTTATCATGTTATGCAAGCTTATCTTGAGTATATGAACATAAAGCTTCAAGCTTTATGCTAAAGGTTGCATTTTGGCAACATGTAAGTTATCATATCTCTTATGATAACTTGCATGTGAGGCTAAATGCGAACTTATGGCCATTTCTACATGTCATTTATCACTATGTATCACCAATATGCTAAGTTTGGTTTTATGCATGCTTTTGAGGCCTAAAAATGCAATATGCAAGTGTATGAACATATGAACATTTCATATGCCACCATGTTAAACTTGTGGCTTCAATACCTTTATGTCATGATTATGCCAAGTTCCCTCTTTCTATCCTTTATGCGCTATTGCGATATGTAAGCGATGGGATTGCGTTTGGGGTTGGGTAAACTTAAAAGACATAAAAACATAAGCTTGGGAATTTACCTATTAAGTTAGGTCTACCCATTGGGAATTTACCTATTAAGTTAGGTCTACCCAATTGCTTGAAAACTTGTAACATGTTTTGGAAACATGATGGACATGACACTTAGAAAAGATAAGTGTGGCCAACTCGAGGTTGGGTTGAGTTTGTAGCGTAAACCTACCCGGAACCGACCGGCTTAACTAGTTGCTACAAACAATAGGACCCAATGTGAGAAGTTGGTCATGTTGTACCTTGAACCCGAGATTAGAACAAGTTGTGGTGTAAAGCTACCCGGACCCGCCCGGCTTAACTAGTAACCACAACAAGGTCTAATGTGAGAGGTTAAGGCGCATTAAATTAATTAATGCCTCTTGATTAGGGTTAAGTCATGGTCCACTTAATACTTAACCAATTTGGGCTTGGTAGATTAATCGGGGTTAAGTCGTGAACTCATCGTTACACTTAACCAAGTTAATCCATGATTAGCAAGAGGGTTAAACCGTACTTAACCCACTAGAAAATCCTAGCAATGGGGGTCCACTCCAGCAGTAATCCCAAGTTTGTATCATCAAGAACCTAGGGACTAGGCTAGGGAGGGGGCACGATTACTGGACTAGGAGGTAAGTGACCAAAAGCGACGGCAGAGGGTACGCCGGTGTAGTTCCGGGCGGACTTATGGTCGTGCACATAGTCCGAAGCCGGGGAAAGCATGCACGGGTACCAGTAGATCGAGACTGTGCACGCATGTTTATGGTGTCCAGGGGTTGCCACCCTAGGGCTTGATACACCCGACGGGAGACCCGGCACAGTCTGACTACAATTATGTTTGGGCCGTATTGACACCAACACGTGACGAGTTAGGCTTAGGGAGCCGATCGACTAGACCGTTTGGTTGGACCTTGTATTAGGGTCATTTCATGTTATTGGGCCAAAGCTTGGGCCAAGGGATCAATACTTGCTTATTCCAGTCATGTTAGTTTGCTAGTACACCTGTGATGCAAAACCTTAAACCTGATTATGCGATGACACCTTTATCTACCTTGTTAGTTAATCACCATGCTAGTATGTTGTTATCCTTATGATCATACCTGCTTCTCATGCCAGTTAACTTTATCAGTTTACATTGATTGTAGTAGGGCTTACTCAGTCTTTTTGACTGACCTGTTTTCTTTCGCCTCTTTTCTTCCGTTTCCCCCCCAGGTTCTCAGGGATGGAATATTGGAGCTTAGCTGGATTTCTGATCGCTTGCTTGTGGGATTTTAGCTCATGTGCGGTCTTGACATGAAGCTAGCTATGGTTATCACTTATTTTGGGGATAGTACTTATGTATTTCAGTTTTTCAGTAATGTTGTTTTTATCTAGACTTGTGTATTTGGGAAGTTGACATTATGCTGTACCAGACTTGTTTTGAAATGGTTTGAAAATCTTCCGCTGTTTTATCTATGTTATTTACTCTGTTTACATATATACATATGTTCTTGTTCTGCCTTGATATATCATTATGCATGTTTACCTGATTCAAACGCCCCTCCAAAGTCAGAGTGCTTGCAAGAGTTACCCTGGCGGAGATGGGGTATTACAGGGAGGGTCGACGTCGTGAAGGAGGACGGTAGGCGGACCAGAGGGAGGGTCGATGGTGATGGCGTTGGCCGCCATCTCGATTTGGGGAGCCGCCTTTTCCTTCGATCGGAGGAAAGGATCTGGGTATCGAGTTTGAGAAAGGAGGAAATGGTCTGGGGGGGGGGGGTTAAAGTGAAAAGTAGTGTATATAAATATTTTTTTATTATATTTTATTTTATTTAATTATCCCTACAGTTGACTTTATATTCGATCTCCAAACCAAACCCAACGACTGTCGCTCCTAGCGTAATACCCCCATTCCGAACACAATAGGATATGTTTCGCAAGCTGATTCGATCATTTCGACCAGTTTTCGTCAAAATCAAAATATAACTCTATATATATTGAATTTGAACGCACATTTCAATTTACCGGGGCCACATACTAACTAGAAAAATTCCCGATTTTTTTTTCTAACTTAGTATTGACGATACGGTTCTAAAAAAACTAGTTTTGTCAAATTCTGAGGCCATTTGAAAAATGGCCATTTTCCAGTCGATTAAAATCAACTAAAACTGGTCAAACGCGTTTTCCTTTGCCACGCTCACATATTGATTCGAAAAATTATGAAATTTGAAACCTAGCAATAACTTGACATCATGGATCCAACAAAAGTGGTTTCATCGAAATCTGAGGTCGTTTGCAAAATGGCTATTTTTAAGGGCCGAAATTCCATAGCGACTATTCTGAATTTTCAACTGGGCATAACTTTTTATCCCCGCTATGAAATTTCAATTTTTCGGATTCGTTGGAAAGATACCATCAATTAGATTCAAATATTTTTGGTTTCACTAAAATCCGGTTTATTTTGCACCCTGTATATTCATTTGAATTTTGAAATCGAATTATCGAACTACCGCGCCATTTTCAATTCCTTTTATAATTTAAAATAAATATTTATATTCTAACGACGATCTATATAATATATACGTTCGAATTCTATTCAAAATAAATTTTTCGTCGATATTATTTAGAATAATTCATTTTAAAAAATCAAAATTCATCAAAATCTCCAAAATAAAAAATTTAAACTGGCTCAGAATTTCGGGTTGTTACAGTAAGGGGCGATCAATCCCTTTCAGCGGGAAAACCTCAATAGGATCTTGCAATGATGTGATAGAACAAACAAACTGAAATAATTATTAATCACGTGTCACAAAAAAAGGCAATAGAGAACACGCAATATTTGTAGTGGTTCCACTATCGCAAGATAGTGTACGTCCACTTCAATGAGGAAAATATTTTATTAATATTCAAGAGATTACAGAGTTTTATAGTAGAGCAAAGAAATGAAGAAATGTAGATGATCTCATGATAATAACATTATCTGTGTTTCTCTTTATATAGAGGAAAAATTACTTGAGGATGAAGTAATTGATTTATGTAAATAAATCAATTGATGGAAGACTAATAATCCCATTAATTTTATTGTCATATAATTGATTGATAACTTCTATTTTTTCCATCAATCAATTATTTCCCAATTTAATTTCTTTTTGTTTCTTCTTTCATGAAATATGGGAACAAAATAAATAGCGAATATGAAACACCCTACCTCCCTTAAGGTCACTCACAAAGGGAATACCTTAACTTCGGTGGAGGTTTATAAGTAAAAGTCACAGATAAAACACAAGACAGATATAAACACATATATATAAACAGCGGAAAAACAAATGGACTTTCATATCATAAATACGTGTTCATACAAAACATTTCCATAGTTGCCTCAAAACAAACTTCCAATCATTACAACCATAATACTGTCGTGATTTAAAACTTAAAGAAGCATGAAACATAATTAAAACTGCATAAATCTCCATAGAATGTCCAAAGCCATAGCCCAAACAAAAGAGATCGAAGGAATACATTCTCTCTCTTCAAGCTGGATGAAAAATCTGACTAAGCTGAGGTGTTTCCTCCCTGTGGACCTGAGAAGGGGGGGGGGGGACGGAAGAAAACAAAGCGAAAGGAAAATGGGTCAGACATAAGTCTGGTAAGTCTAGTTATATTTCTAGCATGAGAACAATAAAAAGATCATGGCTTGCATAAACTGAGAACAGGATAATACCAGAATATAAGACAAGATATGGCAGGAAATACTAACTATACTAAAAGCACCCACTATTACTTCTCTGCACCTACTAACTAGCCTAACTAGCACCACGTGTTCATGACAAGGTGATCCCTTATTCGATCGGCTCTTACTCGCAACGTTTTCTTCCTGTGTCATACGGCCCCACATGATTGTAGATACCTATGCTGGTCCCATCATGGAGTGTATCAAGTACCATAGTGGCATCTCGACACAATTCTAGAATGCATAGGTTATACTACTGATTCCCAGTGCCCTGTTTGTCTGCTCCGAAGGGTGTGCACGCCCGCACTCCGTTAGAACCTACACTGCTGCACCAACCGCCGTCGCTTTTGACTGCTTACAATCAGCCCAGTAATCGTGCCCCACCCTGCCTAGTTTCAGGGTACCATGATACCTAATTGGGTTACTGCTGAAATGGGTCCCCGTTACTAGGGTTTTCTAGTCAAAGATGTTAAGTGGTTAAGTGTCTGTACTAACCTAACCCCACCCATCAGTTTAATTAACATGTTGAATTGGTTAAGTGTTTTAGTTAACTTAACCCTACCATCCTGACTTGTCTGTCCTTAGCTTTAATTAGTTAAAGCACCAACCACTCACATTAGACAGGTATTGTTACGGTTATTGGATGTGCCGGTCGGTTCCGGGCAGGTTTACACCGTAACTCAGTCTAACCTCAGGTTCGTATTGGGCTCAATGCCTTAACCTCCCACATTGGATAGGTATTATTGTGATTACTGGACAACCGGGCGGGTCCGGGCAGGTTTACATCACAACTCAATCCAACCTCGGGTTAAGCATACTCATATTTTCTAAATTTACATATTTGTTCTTTTTATTCTTATATGTAAATTTGTTAACAATTAAATGTTATGGCCCACTTTTCAAGTTCATCATTTTTAGGTATATGATTTATACCGTTTCATGCCATAAATTACCTATGTGATTTTTCACCAATTTATGTCAAGTTTCCTATAATTACCAATTTTTCCCAACTTTACCCCGTCTAAATATTAGGCTAACAATCTTAGCCTAATTTTTCGTCCGCACGACTTTTAACATATAATATTAGGCTAAAAACTTAGCCTAATTTAGCGTACACAAAATTGGCATAAAGAAATTCATTAACATAAACATGACATATGTGTAAACTTGGCATTTTCGGCATAGTTGCAACACCCCACCTCCGCTAGGGTCACTCACAAAGGGAATGCACTAGGTTTGGTGAAGCATTATCGAGGTAAACATGCACAGAAATATTACAAGACAGAACATATATAAAACAGCGGAAGTAAAACAAATTTCATTACCTTATAAAATAAGGTCTAAAGCCTTTTACATCATAATACATCAAAACCTGTCTTGCAATAGTAAAGAAGCATAAAACCTTTTCATAAATTATTCCCCAAAATAAAGCGGTGAAGCAGCCATAGCCAAGAGAAGACCAAGCTATACATGATGACCTTCAAGCATAAGAGGTCCGAACTAAACAGCATCATTTCCTCCCTGAAAACCTGGGGGGGGGAACTGAAGACAAAGAGGCGAAACAAAACGGGGTCAGTCATAAAGACTGGTAAGTCCTATCTACTTCCTGTATAAAAACAGGTAAAGGTAACATGACATGCATAAATTGAAAGTAAACATAAGTATGACGACAAGATAAATAAGCTAAACCACGATAATTAGATGAACTATTGTAGCAAGATAAACTAATGTATCATGATAAACTACGGTGTCAAAATAAATCAAGGTATCACATCGTCAGGTTTCTATCAAGTATACAATCCCAAGGTATCTATCATGTATAACATCCCACAGTATTTATCATGTATATTTGCTCTGCACCTCTCGTACTAGTATCCCAACCCGTGTCATGTGTTAACTATGAATGTCCCTTGCCCAACGTCATGTAATGGTCCATGTCAACCTAATATATAACATATGTAGGTCTTCCCAACTCGTATGTTTCTTTCCATGTATAAGTTCAGTCCTTTGCCGTAGGCCGTACGGGCTTTCCCATGTAAATCTATACCACCTCCACGTAGTACCATTTTATCCTTGAAGTTGTTTTGGACTGCTACCCTTGATCTGGTTATGTTTTCTTACCATGAACTATCACGTGTTCACTTAGGATTTATGCCACATAGGACCACTAGGGATTATGCTACCTAATGAACGTTTCCATGTCTCGGTTTGGGTTCAAGCCACCTAGGGCCACTAGGGATTATGCAACCCGTCAACCACGCCCTTTATCACACGTATGTATCGTGAATCATTTTCCATGTCTAGACGCACATGTATCTCAATGTGCCATCCGAGTTCCGTGCCAGGGCAAATCAAAAAATACGGAACTCGGTCGGGAGCTTTAAGTCGTCTGCTGATGCAGATATCAAGGTCTGTTTTTGTATTCGTGGCTATGGTCCCACGTGACCCCTCCCTCAACTACTGAAAGGCAATCCAAGAAAAATCATGTATGAGAACTACATCCCGGCCCCACTATAGCCCCACTTTCCTATTGGCCAACCTCACCCATAACTCGATAGCAAGTATATGGTCTGTTGGGAGTTCTCTGCCTTTCCGTACGTACACGATTGACTAAAGATGGTAGGTAGTCGACGACGCGCTATCCAGGGCAAAAACAAGAATCGTCGACTCCACGCTAATCCATCCCAGTCTTTAGGTCGCTCGCATAGCAACCAAGGCATACTCTTGGTTCTTCTACCGCAGATCTAAACCTCTTGTGAGCCCAGGCGGATCATCTGCAACCTCACAGAGGGATACCAAGAGTATCCTCGCGTCCCCCGAAGCTACCGCTTCGTCACCCAGTTCGTTGGAGCCTTTATCTAAGTCAGATAATTCACTCCTCCACGTGTGTTCAAGCGATGACCTACCGTATCGGGTTACTCATCTATCTGTAAACTGGTCCAATTTCCTTGACTAAGAATTATTACTTAGTTATCCTTAACTAAGGTTTACCACTTAGCTTCTCTTCCCGCTACCCTTGTTAACTACGATTTTTAACCTAGTCCCCTGAGCTAGGGGTTTGTCTAATGGGTTAAGTGTTGTCATTCAAGTTCATGACTTAACCCGCCTACGAATCATGTCAAGCTTTGGCTAAGTATTCAAGTCCAAGACCTAGCCCTACAAGTTGGTTAAGTATACCAAGAATCTCATGACTTAACCCTATTCAATCATCAAGTCAAATTGGTTAAGTATTTGTTTATCTTAACCCTATCAGATTATCGTGTTAGATTGGTTAAGCATAGATTATCTTAACCTCATCAGATTATCGAGTCGGATTGGTTAAGTATAGGTTAACTTAACCCCATCCACTAATCATATTAGAATGGTTAAGTATATTTAAACGGTCTTGTGACTTAACCCTATCAAGTTCTCATATTAGATTGGTTAAGTATGGTTGCTTAACCTCATCAAATCATCATGTATAATTGATTAAGTATAAGTTACTTAACCCCATTAAATTATCATGTTAAGTTGGTTAAGTATTGGTTACTTAACCTCATTGAATTACCAAGTTTGGATTGGTTGAGTGTTTAACTTAACCCCATCGAATTACCGTGTTTAGATTAGTTAAGTGTAGGTTACTTAACCCCATCTAATTACCGTGTTTAGATTAGTTAAGTCTAAGTTACTTAACCCCATTTAATTACCAAGTCGGATTAGTTAAGTGTAAATTACTTAACCCCATCTAATTACCAAGTCGGATTAGTTAAGTGTAAATTACTTAACCCCATCTAATTACCAAGTCGGATTAGTTAAGTGTAAATTACTTAACCCCATCTAATTACCAAGTCGAATTAGTTAAGTGTAAATTACTTAACCCCATCTAATTACCAAGTCGGATTAGTTAAGTGTAAATTACTTAACCCCATCCCCTAATTGTCTTGTATGGTTAAGTGTCATTAAGAAATCAAGTCCGGTTCCACTTAACCTACCCATTCGTGTCATATCGGTTAAGTGTCATTAGTCAAAATTACTTAACCTTTTCATGTGGCATTAATTAGATTAATGCACCCCAACCTCTCACATTAGACTTTGTTGTGGTTACTAGTTAAGCCGGGCGGGTCCGGGTAGCTTTACACCACAACCTAGTCTAACCTCGGGTCTTAAGTGCTATATGACCAACTACTCACATTGGGTCCTATTGTTTGTAGCCACTAGTTAAGCCGGGCGGGTCCGGGTAGATTTATGCTACAAACTCAACCCAACCTCGAGTTGGCCACTTTCATGTTTGGTCTAGTGTCATATTACACTTACAACCCATACGTGTCTAGTTTCAAGTCACATGTTTACCCCACATGTCATGTCCACATTTAGGTGTATCATGAGTGCCATATTTTCATGAAATCCCATGTCAAATTATCATGTCATAATCACGCACGTCTATCCTACCCCAAATCGTGTTTCCAACCCAAGTAAAAACGAGTCAACATAGTAAGGATACTATGCTACATATTGGCCTCAAAACATGCACGATGTCAAAAAAGGGATTGGCCACAAACATGCATGGTATCATAAGGGGTTTGGCCTCAAAATATGCATAGCATCATAAGGGATTTTTGGGTTCATTTACATGCATAAGCCCCAAATCATATTCATGTGCATATTTCACAAGTCAAAGTGGTTTCAAGTATTCATGCCAACATTCCGCAAGTAAAGCTTCAATCTTTCATGATGGACTAAGTTAAACATAACATAAGTGGCATGATTTAGTCACTAAGCATAGCCAAAAGTCATAGGTTCAAGCAAAAGAGGCATGACAAGGTTCATATAGGCTAGCACACTTGGTTTAATCTCGTTTTATTCCATGCCATCATTAAAACTACCGTTTAGATCTAGAAGTAGCTAGAACTTACATAGCGTGGCAAGAGGGCTAGGAGCATGAATCGTCTTCACGAAGAAACGTGGCTCCTTTGTTGAAAAATCGTCATGAAATTTGCGTAGCAACATTGATCTACCCTCGATTTGATGTAGAAAGCTTGCACCTTTTGATTTGAACCCGATTTGAATGCATAAGCCCTTGGAGTTGGAGATGGAGGCCATGATCAAGATAGATTTTGGCAGCACTTAGTTGCTAGAATGATTTTTAGTGATTTAGGTTAGGTCCTAGGGTGTTTTTATAGAGATTAGGAGTAGTTTAGGCCATAGGATAAACCCTAGGATAGATCTGAGCCCTCAAAATCCATCACAGGCCCATAAAACTGAGCCAAGACAGCAGCAGGTGCACCCAGGCCCAAGTGGTCAGACCACCCAGGTCGACACCCGTGTCGACTGGGCAGTCGACCTGCCCCCTGGGCGTGTCGACTCCCCAGTCGACACCCCAGTCGACCTGGGGCTTGGGCGGGAATTTTCCCGCCCAGTTCGTTTGGCTCCAGATTTGAATTTCGAACTGTTTTTGAACTTGAATTTTTATGAAAACTTTGACGGGCCATAACTGGGTCATACGGACTCCGATTTTCGAAAACTCAGACTCTATTTCGCGTATTTTTCCGAGATGAACGCAATGGAGCAACCCGTTTCTCCTGATTCAGATTTTATAATTAAATTCTGCCTTGATTCTTGTCTTAGCATGTGTAAAAATCCGGGTTGTTACATTCTCCCCAACTTAAAGGATTTCGTCCCCGAAATCTCCTAGTTAGGAAGAACGTATCCTACCATCCATCATCCATCTACTCAAAACATCATCCACAGGCAACCATGGTCCTTAAAAGACTCCTAATGCTTTTTGAACACATGCAGAAAGTGTGTGTATATGTTCCTTAGCTAATGCTAATGATCAGGCCTGAATGATCTTTCTAATGCAAAATATGTTTAGTGCCATGAGTCCAACATGTATGCAAATAGTCCTAGTCATATAAACACTATATGTGTGCACAACCATTCATCCACATGCAACATCCACATGATAACATATTCAATTTCATCCATAAACAATTATAAATACTCGTGCATATGCAACATGAAATGTGACTGAGTCGATCTAGTATCTAATGTGTATTCGCGCGTCCACGAGCAACCACTTGCAACCATTTGCAACCATATCAATCATAACATGTTTCAAATACATGTTTACATCCATAGGGTTCTACCTAAGGTTCCCAAGATAGGATCAAGGAGATAAACAAGATAATCTCCTTACGGGGTTTGCAACGGAAACATGATCGAGAGGATATCCACCAAGCGATAGCATGCAAGCAAGCTCTACAGGAGAACCAGGGATCAACGATATACTCTTAAAAAAAGAGATATAATGCACGCGTTTAAGCCGCATTTCCTTGAGCTTAATTCCATTGTGCCTTGACCACCTTTGACTTCATGATTTTCGTAGCTCCTTGATTCCTATTTCCAAGGTATGAGTTGGAACTCATTTCACTGTCGCCTCTCGTTCCTTTTTCACTTATTCTTTTCTAGAATACTTGGCTCAACCATAACTGCGTACTCATGGTTTCATGCAAGCTTTCCAACAATTCACTAGCGAATCTTGGATCTCGTTTACCTACTAAGAGGTATTCCACGCAGAAGAGCTTTCCCTTGAAAACAACCGATGCCAGCCATATTGCCCAGTGTACTTACTAGGGTGATTCCTACAGCCCATGCTTAAGCAGAATGAACCATCCGCCTTATTGGCGAACATTACTTGATCGGATCAGAGATTTCCGATAAATGCATCAAGAGATTCTAGGTAACTAACCATGACAGAACTCATAAGGTTACACGAGACTTCGAGGGTATTACCAAGGCAAATTAAGAGTTTAACTACCCTCCTTTCAAAACCGAGAATGGCATCCCTTACTGGATAACCACTTCATCCCTAGAATCCATCCATAGCTCAACAATAGAAGCATTGCTTCTAATCTCAACACTTGGCATTTACACTCTCAATTCCAAACAAGTCATGAATAAATGGACCGACTCTCCAACCAGATTTTGGGACAAAAGTGGGATCTTCTACCATGCTAGTACTAAGGTGCAGAGACTTAACTATCGAGGCAGACTTAAATGATGCGATGATCAAAACAAAGTCTGGACGGGATGATAGAAAAGAAAGGCTAAACCTTTAACAGAAACGATACCATCCCTCTTAGGTACGCTAGGAGTAAGAGCATACAATTGCCCTCTCGCTGATCTTGTCCTTGCCTTCCTTCGTGGACTAATCCATACCAACAAGTTACTTATCCTTACATCCGTGTCCTTTATCCTTGCTCTTATTACCCTTCCTTGTAATACGGTAACATGCCTCTCGAGAACCACCTCCATCTCACGGAAAACACTTCGTAGCTAGACAAGGATTAGTCGCAGTTAAAACTACAGTGACTACGGATGGAGGAAAGAAAGGAAAAGAGATTCAATCAAGGAAACAAAGGATAGTGCTAATGGCTTTTGGGGAATAGCCTTTAAAAACTTTTCTTGAAAAATGCTTCTTTGTAAACGGTTTCTCAAATAGTTTTCAGAAGGTTTTAAAAACTTTTGCCCAGTCTGGTAACCTTCTGCTCTGATACCAAATGTAACACCCCACCTCCGCTAGGGTCACTCACAAAGGGAATGCACTAGGTTTGGTGAAGCATTATCGAGGTAAACATGCACAAAAATATTACAAGACAGAACATATATAAAACAGCGGAAGTAAAACAAATTTCATTACCTTATAAAATAAGGTCTAAAGCCTTTTACATCAGAATACATCAAAACCTGTCTTGCAATAGTAAAGAAGCATAAAACCTTTTCATAAATTATTCCCCAAAATAAAGCGGTGAAGCAGCCATAACCAAGAGAAGACCAAGCTATACATGATGACCTTCAAGCATAAGAGGTCCGAACTAAACAACATCATTTCCTACCTGAAAACCTGGGGGGGAAACCGAAGACAAAGAGGCGAAACAAAACGGGGTCAGTCATAAAGACTGGTAAGTCCTATCTACTTCCAGTATAAAAATAGGTAAAGGTAACATGACATGCATAAACTGAAAGTAAACATAAGGATGACGACAAGATAGATAAGCTAAACCACGAAAACTGGATGAACTACTGTAGCAAGATAAACAAAGGTATCATGATAAACTACGGTGTCAAGATAAATCAAGGTATCACATCGTCAGGTTTCTATCAAGTATACAATCCCAAGGTATCTATCATGTATAACATCCCACGGTATTTATCATGTATATTTGCTCTACACCTCTCGTACTAGTATCCCAACCCGCGTCATGTGTTAACTATGAATGTCCCTTGCCCAACGTCATGTAATGGTCCATGTCAACCTAATATATAGCATATGTAGGTTTTCCCAACTCGTATGTTTCTTTCCATGTATAAGTTCAGTCCTTTGCCGTAGGCCGTACGGGCTTTCCCATGTAAATCTATACCACCTCCACGTAGTACCATTTTATCCTTGAAGTTGTTTTGGACTGCTACCCTTGATCTGGTTATGTTTTCTTACCATGAACTATCGCGTGTTCACTTAGGATTTATGCCACCTAGGACCACTAGGGATTATGCTACCTAATGAACGTTTCCGTGTCTCGGTTTGGGTTCAAGCCACCTAGGGCCACTAGGGATTATGCCACCTGTCAACCACGCCCTTTATCCCACGTATGTATCGTGAATCGTTTTCCATGTCTAGACGCACATGTATCACAATGTGCCATCCGAGTTCCATGCCAGGGCAAATCAAGAAATACGGAACTCGGTCGGGAGCTTTAAGTCGTCTGCTGATGCAGATATCAAGGTCTGTTTTTGTATTCGTGGCTATGGTCCCACGTGACCCCTCCCTCAACTACTGAAAGGCAATCCAAGAAAAATCATGTATGAGAACTACATCCCGGCCCCACTATAGCCCCACTTTCCTATTGGCCAACCTCACCCATAACTCGATAGCAAGTATATGGTCTGTTGGGAGTTCTCTGCCTTTCCGTACGTACACGATTGACTAAAGATGGTAGGTAGTCGACGACGCGCTATCAAGGGCAAAAACAAGAATCGTCGACTCCACGCTAATCCATCCCAGTCTTTAGGTCGCTCGCATAGCAACCAAGGCATACTCTTGGTTCTTCTACCGCAGACCTTAACCTCTTGTGAGCCCAGGCGGATCATCTGCAACCTCACAGAGGGATACCAAGAGTATCCTCACGTCCCCCGAAGCTACCGCTTCGTCACCCAGTTCGTTGGAGCCTTTATCTAAGTCAGATAATTCACTCCTCCACGTGTGTTCAAGCGATGACCTACCGTATCGGGTTACTCATCTATCTGTAAACTGGTCCAATTTCCTTGACTAAGAATTATTACTTAGTTATCCTTAACTAAGGTTTACCACTTAGCTTCTCTTCCCGCTACCCTTGTTAACTACGATTTTTAACCTAGTCCCCTGAGCTAGGGTTTTGTCTAATGGGTTAAGTGTTGTCATTCAAGTTCATGACTTAACCCGTCTACGAATCATGTCAAGCTTTGGCTAAGTATTCAAGTCCAAGACCTAGCCCTACAAATTGGTTAAGTATACCAAGAAGCTCATGACTTAACCCTATTCAATCATCAAGTCAAATTGGTTAAGTATTTGTTTATCTTAACCCTATCAGATTATCGTGTTAGATTGGTTAAGCATAGATTATCTTAACCTCATCAGATTATCGAGTCAGATTGGTTAAGTATAGGTTAACTTAACCCCATCCACTAATCGTATTAGAATGGTTAAGTGTATTTAAACGGTCTTGTGACTTAACCCTATCAAGTTCTCATATTAGATTGGTTAAGTATGGTTGCTTAACCTCATCAAATCATCATGTATAATTGATTAAGTATAAGTTACTTAACCCCATTAAATTATCATGTTAAGTTGGTTAAGTATTGGTTACTTAACCTCATTGAATTACCAAGTTTGGATTGGTTGAGTGTTTAACTTAACCCCATCGAATTACCGTGTTTAGATTAGTTAAGTGTAGGTTACTTAACCCCATCTAATTACCGTGTTTAGATTAGTTAAGTCTAAGTTACTTAACCCCATCTAATTACCAAGTCGGATTAGTTAAGTGTAAATTACTTAACCCCATCTAATTACCAGGCCGGATTAGTTAAGTGTAAATTACTTAACCCCATCTAATTACCAAGTCGGATTAGTTAAGTGTAAATTACTTAACCCCATCTAATTACCAAGTCGGATTAGTTAAGTGTAAATTACTTAACCCCATCTAATTACCAAGTCGGATTAGTTAAGTGTAAATTACTTAACCCCATCCCCTAATTGTCTTGTATGGTTAAGTGTCATTAAGAAATCAAGTCCGGTTCCACTTAACCTACCCATTCGTGTCATATCGGTTAAGTGTCATTAGTCAAAATTACTTAACCTTTTCATGTGGCATTAATTAGATTAATGCACCCCAACCTCTCACATTAGACTTTGTTGTGGTTACTAGTTAAGCCGGGCGGGTCCGGGTAGCTTTACACCACAACCTAGTCTAACCTCGGGTCTTAAGTGCTATATGACCAACTACTCACATTGGGTCCTATTGTTTGTAGCCACTAGTTAAGCCGGGCGGGTCCGGGTAGATTTATGCTACAAACTCAACCCAACCTCGAGTTGGCCACTTTCATGTTTGGTCTAGTGTCATATTACACTTACAACCCATACGTGTCTAGTTTCAAGTCCCATGTTTACCCCACATGTCATGTCCACATTTAGGTGTATCATGAGTGCCATATTTTCATGAAATCCCATGTCAAATTATCATGTCATAATCACGCACGTCTATCCTACCCCAAATCGTGTTTCCAACCCAAGTAAAAACGAGTCAACATAGTAAGGATAATATGCTACATATTGGCCTCAAAACATGCACGATGTCAAAAAAGGGATTGGCCACAAACATGCATGGTATCATAAGGGGTTTGGCCTCAAAATATGCATAGCATCATAAGGGATTTTTGGGTTCATTTACATGCATAAGCCCCAAATCATATTCATGTGCATATTTCACAAGTCAAAGTGGTTTCAAGTATTTATGCCAACATTCCGCAAGTAAAGGTTCAATCTTTCATGATGGACTAAGTTAAACATAACATAAGTGGCATGATTTAGTCACTAAGCATAGCCAAAAGTCATAGGTTCAAGCAAAAGAGGCATGACAAGGTTCATATAGGCTAGCATACTTGGTTTAATCTCGTTTTATTCCATGCCATCATTAAAACTACTGTTTAGATCTAGAAGTAGCTAGAACTTACATAGCGTGGCAAGAGGGCTAGGAGCATGAATCGTCTTGACGAAGAAAGGTGGCTCCTTTGTTGAAAAATCGTCATGAAATTTGCGTAGCAACATTGATCTACCCTCGATTTGATGTAGAAAGCTTGCACCTTTTGATTTGAACCCGATTTGAATGCATAAGCCCTTGGAGTTGGAGATGGAGGCCATGATCAAGATAGATTTTGGCAGCACTTAGTTGCTAAAATGATTTTTAGTGATTTAGGTTAGGTCCTAGGGTGTTTTTATAGAGATTAGGAGTAGTTTAGGCCATAGGATAAAACCCTAGAATATATCTGAGCCCTCAAAATCCGTCACATGCCCATAAAACCGAGCCAAGACAGCAGCAGGTGCACCCAGGCCCAAGTGGTCAGACCACCCAGGTCGACACCCGTGTTGACTGGGCAGTCGACCTGCCCCCTGGGCGTGTCGACTCCCCAGTCGACACCCCAGTCGACCTGGGGCTTGGGCGGGAATTTTCCCGCCCAGTTCGTTTGGCTCCAGATTTGAATTTCGAACTGTTTTTGAACTTGAATTTTTCTGAAAACTTTGACGGGCCATAACTGGGTCATACGGACTCCAATTTTCGAAAACTCGGACTCTATTTCGCGTATTTTTCCGAGACGAACGCAATGGCGCAACCCGTTTCTCCTGATTCAGATTTTACAATTAAATTCTGCCTTGATTCTTGTCTTAGCATGTTGTAAAAATCCGGGTTGTTACAATAGTCAATATGAACATCATAGGTGTGAACTTGCAAAATAGTCAACATGAATATCATAGGTGTGAACTTGCAACGTAGACTAAATCAACTTACATATATGTGAATTTGCAACATAGACTAAGTCAACTTACATATATGTGAATTTGCAACATAGACTAAATCAACTTACATATATGTGAATTTCCAAATCAATCACGAACATATGAATAAGTGTGAACTTGAAATATGACATAGGTTTAACATATACACATAAACATGTAGATCTAACATTTGGTCACGTATGTGATATGATTTTACAACCTAAAACTTTCATAACATGATAAACTACACAACTTGTCATAACAGGTTATACTCCAAGTTCATATACATATGAATAGACTTATCCATTAATTCCCAATTCAACATGATGATAGAATAGGATCACAGACATAGATCAATATCATTCAATCCCACATATAACATAATAAACATTGTTCTATTATCAATTTATTTCCAAGGCATGACATTAATTTTGATTCGCATCCCAAAACATAACTAAACTTACAACGAACGACGAACTTGAGTTCTGGATTCTGAGTTCTGGAATTGAGATGCTTTCCTTTGGGTAGATTAACATTGTTTTGATTTTAATTTTGAATTAGATTTGTTCGTCTCTTAGCTTTCTTCAAATGGAGGCTACTCTCAGTTTTCTCCCGACGGCATGGCGGCTCTGGTTCTAATTTTTGTGTGAATTTAGGTTGGAGACTTAAGTTGTTTATATAGAATTTCAAACTAATTAGAGCCATCAGATGATCATAGATGAATCTAGACCATTCACATCGAGAAGAGCCAACCATAAAGTGACAAATCAGCCCTAGTGACACACCAGAACTCAGAAAATCGCACAGAACCCGACCAGGCTAGCCAAGACCTGACCAGGTCGACCCCCAGGTCGACCCCCTGGTCGACCTGGGTCTTGGGCTGGAATTTTCCCGCCCAGCCCAATTCTGGTCCAGTTTTCAAATTTTGAACTTGTTTCGGGCTGTTTGAATTTTAAATCGAATTCTAAAACTTCCGAAGACCACAAATTTTTCATACGGAGTCCGATTTACGCAAACTCGGACTCTATCTCAAGAAGAATTCCGGGACGAACGCAATGGCGTAACCCGTTTCCCTTAATTCTTTCATTTAGAATTAATTATACTTTAATTTATTAATTTATTGTTAACAGAAAATTCGGGGTGTTACATTCTCCCATCCTTAAAGGATTTTGTCCCCGAAATCTTCGAGTCTAGAAGAACGTATATCCTAACATACAATTGTCTATCTACTCAACCAACAAACACAGGCGTCCATTGTCCTTCAAAGACTTCTAATGCTTCATGATCATATGCATAGTGTGTGTATATGTCCTTGTCAAAAGCAAAAATTAGGCGGTCTACTGATTCAGTTGACCTTCTTAACGCGAATCATGTAAGTGTCATGAATCCATTATATATGCAAATTTTTCCCTACTCATAATTCTACATGAGTGCGCAACCATTCATACAAATGCGACATCCATATGACAACATATCAAGTTTCAACCACATACAAATATGAATACATATATGCATATGCAATATGGAAGTGACTGAGCCAAACTAATACCTAGGATGTGTGTATATGCATCCACGAGCAACCACTAGCAACCACTTGCAGCCATCAATCATAACATGTTTCAAATGCATGTTTACATCCATTAGTTTCTACCTAAGGAGTTAGGAGAAAAAGGACCGAGAAGATACACTAAAGGGTAGATACAAACATAAACTTATGGAAAAAGAGAGGTCAAAGATGTACCCTAAAAAAGAAAAGGATAGGCAGTGCGTATTTTGTCCTCAGTTTCCCAAGTCGCGTCTTTCTCGGCATCTCTCCATTGAACTTTAACAAGTTTGACTTCACGGTTGCGTAGCTTTTTTATTTCAGTTCCTACGATTCGAGTTGGAACTCTCCTCACAGTTGTTTCTCGTTCTATTTCAACTTCTTATAGAATGCTTGGCTCCACCACTTCCGCATACTCATGTAAACATTTCCAGAGATGAGAAACGTGAAAGACATTGTGAATTTCAGCCAACCTTTCTGGCACCTCTACTCTATAAGCCATCTTCCCAATCTTTTCGATGATGGGGAACCGACCTACAAATCTTGGTGCTAGCTTTCCTGCGGATCCAAAGCGAACGACGTTCCTTAAAGGAGATACCTTAAGGAAAACCCTGTCCCAACCTCAAACTCAAGGTCGGTCATTCTTTTGTCTGCGTAGGATTTCTGTCTATCTTGGGCAGTCTTCATTCTCCTTCGTATCAAGTCCACTTTTTCTGAAGTCTCTCTAATCATGTTTGGCCCAAGTATAAGCTTGTTTGTAGACTCCCACCAACAAGTTGGTGATATGCACGGTCTTCCATAGAAAGCTTCGAAGGGCGCCATGCCGATGGTGGCTTGATAACTATTGTTGTAGGCGAATTCTGCTAAAGGAAGATGATCCTCCCATGTCCCTCCAAAGTCAAGAACGCACAGTCTCAAAAAATCTTCTAATACTCTGTTCACCCTTTCCGTCTGACCATCAGTTTGGGGTGATAGGCCGTGCTTAAGCATAACTGTGTGCCTACAGCTTCTTGCAGACTCCGCCAAAACTTGCTTGTAAAGATAGGATCTCGGTCACTCACTATGCTCGAGGGTATTCCATGGAGTCGAACTATTTCCTTGAGACAAAGAGATGCTAGAGATGAGGCAGTCCTTCTACTCTTGACAGGTATAAAGTGGGCGCTTTTTGTGAGCCTGTCCACTATTACCCAAATGCTAGTATTGCCCCTTCTTGACCTAGGCAACCCATCAATGAAGTCCATTGAAATGCTATCCCACTTCCATTGCGGGACTTCTAGAGGATGAAGCAGTCCTCCATCTCAGTCACTCACTATGCTGGAGGGTATTCCATGGAGTCGAACTATTTCCTTGAGACAAAGAGATGCTAGAGATGAGGCAGTCCTTCTACTCTTGACAGGTATAAAGTGGGCGCTTTTTGTGAGCCTGTCCACTATTACCCAAATGCTAGTATTGCCCCTTCTTGACCTAGGCAACCCATCAATGAAGTCCATTGAAATGTTATCCCACTTCCATTGCAGGACTTCTAGAGGATGGAGCAGTCCTCCAGGCTTCTTTTGTTCCACCTTGACCTGTTGGCATATCATGCACTTAGAAACGAAATCTGCCACATCCTTCTTCATGCCGCTGCAAAAGAAAACTCTCTTTACGTCCTTGTACATCTTGTCTCCACCTAGGTGTATTGTCATCTTGGAATGGTGTGCTTCCTCGAGAACCATCTTTACCAAATCCCTTGCTTGTTGGACGCATAGTCTTCCATCCCGCCTTAGCCAACTCTTATCATCGATGGAGTACCTATTGAGGTGACTGGAAGTTTCACCCCTAATTAGCTTATCAATCACATTAACGAGCTGAGGGTCTTCGTGTTGTGCGGCCCCTATTGAGTCTAAAAGAGTGGGTCGTACTTCTAGTGATGCCAACAAACCAGGTATAAAATCAGAGGAGGGCCTAAAGTCAAAACTGGCTATATATTCCAAGCTTTGCCTTTCTACAAAGAGAGGGCTTAAGGTCAGCTTCTTTCTACTCAAGGCGTCTGCTACTACATTGCCCTTGCCAGGAGTATAGGAAATCTCAAAATCATATGAGGCAAGAAACTCCATCCATCTTTGCTGTCTTAAGTTAAGATCTTTCCACGAGAAAAGATACTTCAACGATTTATGGTCAGTATATAATTCGAACTTCTCACCTAGGAGATAATGGCGCCAAGACTTAAGCGCAAGGACGATGGCGGCCAACTCAAGATCGTGGGTTGGGTAGTTCTTTTCATGAACTTTTAATTGTCTTCCACCATAAGCTACTACCTTCCCTTCTTGCATCAGAACAATGCCTAGTCCCGTACCACAAGCATCCGCGTATACTGTGAACATCTTGCTTCCATCAGGCAAAGTCAGAACTGGGGCTGTTGTAAGATCCCTTTTTAAGCGTTGGAAAGAAATATCACAATCCAAATCCCAAGCGAACGCTAGATTCTTCTTTGTTAGCCTTGTGAGTGGAGCTGAGATTTTCGCGAAATCTCTAATGAACTTTTGGTAAAAACCTGCTAGCCCGAGAAAGCTTCGGACTTCGGTTGCATTTCTTGGTGCCTTCCAATCTTGCACCGCCACCACTTTCGCGGGGTCCACAACTAACCCCTCTTTGGACACTACATGTCCAAGAAACCTTACATCTTCTCTCCAGAAGTGGCACTTGGAGAATTTTGCTTTTAGCCGATGTGCACGGAGAGTATCCATGATTTCCTTTAAATGCTGAGCATGCTCTTCCTCATCCTTTGAGAAGATCAAAATATTGTCTACGAAGACAACCACAAACTTGTTGAGAAATTCTCTGAACACCCTGCTCATTAGGTCTACAAAATAAGCGGGTGCATTTGTCAAGCCGAAAGGCATGACAAGCCACTCGAAGAAACTGTCTGGGGTTCTGAACGCCGTCTTATCAATGCTATCTTCAGCCACCCTTAGCTGATGGAACCCAGTAGCCAGATGAAGTTGGAAGAAAACCGCCGCACCTACAAGTTGGTCAAACAAATCGTCTATTCTAGGAAGCGGGTGTCTATTCTTCTTAGTCAGCTTGTTTAGCTCCCTATAGTCCACACAAAGACGTAGTGAGCCATCTGCTTTGGTGGCGAACACCACTGGAGCACCCCATTACGAGATACTCCGCCTTATAAACCCCTTCTCGATAAGCTCCTTAACTTGCTTACTGAGTTCCTTTCTCTCCTTTGGAGCCATGTGTCTAACAAGTAAAGCTACGGGCTTTGCATTATCAACAAGATATATGCGGAAGTCTATTTCCCGCCTCGGAGGTAAGCCCTTCACCTCTTCAAAGACATCCGGGTATTCACGGACCACTCTAACCGACTGCAAATTCTCAACAGAAGTATCAAGCGACTCTAGATAACTAAGCATAACAGCATTCAAGGGATTACAAGAAATTTCTAGAGTGTTACCGAGCCGAGTCAAGAGTCTAACCACTCTCTTCTCACAATCAAGAATGGCACCATTACTGGATAACCAGTCCATGCCTAAGATCAATCCATATCCCGAGAAACCCAAAATAAAGGCACTACATCTAAACTCAACACTTAGAATAGAGATTTTCAAATCCAAACAAACCATTTACAAATAAGCTGAGCCCCCAATTGGATTTGAAACAACAAAGGGATCTTCTACCATACTAGTGTCTGGGTGTAGAGATTCTACTAAAGCAGATGAAATAAAGGAGTGTGATGCGCCAGAATCAAAGAGAGTGTGAACTAGATGATCATATAGATAAACTAAGCTTTCTACAGATATATTTCTACCACGTTCCTGCGGAGGTGCCACCAGCGCGTGTGAAACGACCCGAACTTCCCCGGTCTCCGAAGAGAAGAGAAAGAACGAATTGTTTTGAGAACACGACAACATAGAACGCAAACGGAAGAACATTTCATTGTATATTACAACAATTCCATCAGATACAAGAATATACAGAGTATAAATGAATATTACACAGAAATATCAGAGATTTAAATTACATTTAAATACATAGCAGCGGAAAATAATACAATACACAACTAGAAGAGATATACGGATACAAAGCTTTCCGGATATCATTCCAGCTGTAAACCAGGATCCTGAAAATAAATCTGCAAAACCAAAACTACTAGCTGCCCGTGTCAAAATAAGGGCACCCAGAGTTTAGGTTAAAACAATAAACTCCAGGTCAGTCATGGGACTGGTGTGAGAACTAAAACAGTTATAAATCTTTATTTTAAAGTTAGGTAAATCAAGGGACCACGCCGTATAACACGGAACGGGTTTCCTCCCAAGAATACCAGTGCATAAAACAACAGCACAATGCTAAATAAAGAGCAATGAAGCTATTATAAGACCCAGTTCCCATCACACAATGCAACGCAAGCCGGAGGATAGGCTTTTCCCTTATAATAGCCAAGAATGCTTGATACGTTTAAAACAAATCATTTGATACTATTATAAGTGCATAGTGTATAAAACAACTTCAAATCATAAGTATCAATCCTAGACGGCATGGGTACCATATATCATGTCGTCATACTAGGCTCTACAATCAAAACCGCAAATGTCACGTATTTGGAAGTTGGATTTCCATCTATGAACCGAGGCAAAAGATAGTCCTCAACCGATTCGAGACTCTCTAGCCCGAGCCTCAGGCAAGTACTCAGTCAAGCCTTTGGATCGTCAGGGCCGGTCCACCGATGTGGATTAAAATTCCTGAACACTGCGTTTCCCCGCCCTAAGGGGCGTAGGTGAGCCAATAAATGACTCCATCGGAACCGGATCGTCCGATCAAACCGAGGCGCCTCGCAACAGCAACAACCACATAAGTCAAACTCGTCAGGGCGTGTAAAACCACTGACGCCACTTCTAACTAGAAAGAAACGCATGCCCTCCCTGAGGTCCTTCTCCCGTTTTTGGTTCATACCGGGTGTGAAACTCGCGAAGTAAACGTTACACAAAGCTACGCCACAAAGGCCGTGCTTCGATCATCAACCACAAGACTTTGCTTTTCAACAGAAGCCTTGATCATTCGCCACTTAGGCATGCCACACAGGCAATTCACTCTATGCGTTTAATATCCATCAGTATATAACCCCTGAGCTCGTACGTCTCAGAGAAGGGCGTTAAGCAAGAGAATAAATTCTCTGCCGCCAAACAGATATATATTTAATAGAAATCAATCACACAGATTAAAATCCAATGTCAGACACACAGTCCATTTACAAGTCCGTTCTGGGTCTGAACGAAACCGCAGGCACCTAGTACCCCGCAAATCCATCGATCTCCAAATACGTCTGGACGATCACCAACTGTTTCCATCTGCTTGTGTGTACATCCCAATCAAGATCATCAATAATCACTCAAACGACGTGAAGACTTCCGGTCTTCGACCACCATCTTCATCTTCGACTTATCGTCGTATCAGTTATTCAGAATGGGATAAACCCGGTCTTTCCGAATAACTCGCGTATATAATAAACATGTGTTACACAAACACAACATACGCCTCATTCCAATTCATCGGTCACTAACCGTAAATTAACGAGAGAATAATTCCCCAAATATTAACCCCGAAGGCCGAAACCAACATCAGATCAATATCCAGAAAGCCATTCTGCTTAGCTAACTGACAGTTAGTTTCTAAATTTCACATTCATAGGGAAAGGTTCCCATTAATTTTATCAAAGATAAATTCCTTGAATTTATTCTATAATCTATTTTTGAATATCAATTCAAACTAGTCGGGATTAACGAACCTTACCAAAGTAATCGTTTGTTTTAATTTCCCAATCCCAACCTATTCATCCCATGAAGTAAAACGAGTCTTACTTCATATCTAACACCACGGTGTTATCGGTAAATTTAATTACCATTTCACGTTTTAAATCTAATTAAAGATTTAACTATCGCCTAGAGCAAAACTGGTGATACTCCATTCTCGATCATTTCAATCTAATTAAAGATTCATTAAAACTCCACTTAGTTTTAATCTATGACTGGGTTAAAGAATCCATGTCATTTAAAACACGGTTCACGATAAACCCAAAATCACATCACATTTCAATCAGTCCCTAACCGTAAATTAGCAAGTGAACAATTCCCTAAGTATTAACCCCGAAGGCCGAAACCAACATCAGATCAATACCCCAGAAACCATTCAACTTAACTAATCTCTGGTTAGTTTCTGATTTTCTTAACTCTGTTGGGTCTAAGAACAGTATTATTGAAGATACCGTTCACAACAACCCAAAATCACATTCTATTAATTATCGAGTTAAAGAACAAGTGTTATTTAAAACACTGTCACGATAAACCCAAAAATCAATACCAATTCAATTCCAATTAAATATTATTTAACTGGTACACTTCATTAAATTTAAATAAAAAGATTTAATCTTTTCTCAACTGGGTTCAAGAACAGTGTTAATGAAGACACCATTCACGACAAACCCAAATCACATTTGATATTAAATACAAGGCTCTGAATAGAAAATATACTGGCTTATATTCAATATCAAATTCTACGACCAACAAATATCGTATTGGAAATAACGGTATAAATATATCTTTCAAATTTCCATAACAATATCTGTATAATCACGAATCCAACATCGAAATAATCCAAAGACAATTTCGATTCAAATCCATTCCAATTCAATTATTGGAAATTCTGGTTACTTTTAAAACCCTTTTTAAATCCAATTTATTTATTTAAAAATAAATAGAATTATAATTCTAGTTCAAAACTAGTTCATTTCGATAAAAATCTATTTTTATCTTTTCAAATATGGAGTTTTTCATCCCAATTCTTCCCAAATCATTTCTTATGATTTTACATAAATTATTACTATTTTTAATAATTTTATCAAGGCCCGTACAGTCGATTTCCATCAACGGCCATCGAACTGCACTTACAGCGACCTTTTCCAAATTTTATTTGGACATAATTCCAAATCCAACCGTTAGATTTCTAATTTCTAATATTCGTTAGAAAGCTCTTCTCGATACGAACCCAACGGTTCCGGTTTTAGGAGAATCCGACGGTCGGATCTCCCGTAATATCCGTTCGAAGTCAATGGTCGAAATTGGCGAACTACCGCGGCGCGGCGCGTTCTATTCAGGCCATTATATTATATATATATAATATATATAATATATACTTCGTCGATTTCAATTCAAAACGTGCTTTATAAATCGTTCTAAAATTCATTTTCAAAACGGTTTCAACTTCATATTCAATTTCAAACCAAAATTGAATATTCCAATATAAATTCATTTTAAATTCATTTCAAATCGATTTCAATTCTAATTGATTTCTAATTCAATTTCAGTTCGTTTTCAATTCAATTCAATTCAATTTCAAATTCGAATTCATTTATATTCAATTTTAATTCGAATTCATTTATATTCAATTTCAATTCGAATTCATTTCTATTCAATTTCAATTCGAATTCATTTCTATTCAATTTCAATTCGAATTTCAATTCTTTTCAAAATATCAGATTTTGAAATCACTTTCGATATTCATTATAAAATGAATAAAATCGATATAAATATCGTTCACGTCAAAATGGCGTCAATCTAATCAACACGGCTTCATATATTCCTATTTTCAAATATTCTATTTCAAATATTTCTATTTCAAATATTTCTATTTCAAATATTTCTATTTCGAAATTGGAATGAGGCCCAATCAATTACCATATAATGTTAATTATATGGATTTTCTACAACACATGTATATATCAACAACGATGAATAATCAACCATCATCCAAAGTGCATTCTACACTGTATAAGCATCAGATATAAATATTCAACTCTTATAGCAGCCTGTCAATCAATCGATCAACATACAACTAAACAATCGGGATTAGTGTATGTCAAATATCATCCCAATACCCGTGTGGGGTTTCAAACAATCAAACACAGATTTTATTTGTGCAGTCGGGCGATGTGTAAAATTTATCGTCCCAATCAATATCAGTCAAATGTGTGTATATAAACAAATCGTCCAATTTGTTTATTTTTATTTCTTTTCATATACACGTTTAGGGGTGTTAATCGGGCGGACCGGACCGGACAGAGGGGTGTTCGTGTCCTGTCCTATAAGACATTCGGACGTACACGGACCGGACGAGGAGTTGGCTCGGACCTTGTTCGTACGAGCCGGACAACGGACGGACAAGGTTCGGACAATAGAAAAACATCGAACATTTTCGAACGGACATATTTTTGTACACTTTTTCTTGTCCTAAATCATGTCCTAAATGAGAATCGTACGGACACGAACCGGACACTTTACCCTTTCGGACCGAGTCGTACATCGGACTGTCCTGTCCGTTTAACACCCCTATACACGTTGAAAATTCTATTTTTAACTATAAAATATTTTTAGCTATATAAATATTTTATTTCATTTCACATCACATCACACAATCAACTACACAACAAAATCAAACAAACAAGCATACAAGCCGTCCATGGTATGTGGACGACGGGTGTCGGGTGCTACTAAACACCGTCTGCATCCTAGTATATATATTTCAACTAGAAAAATAATTTAAAGGTGAGAAGTGCTCACCAAAGCTATCCCAACTCCACGACACTTCAAATGTAGGATATCTTCACCGTTCTTCCTTTTGTCACTTCAACCATCCGTGTTCGCTACATATATAAAAATCGAATTTTTACTTCGCTATTCAATATATAAAGATCGAATTTTTACTTTGCTATTCAATATATAAAAATCGAATTTTTACTTTGCTATTCAATATATAAGAATCGAATTTTTACTTTGCTATTCAATATATAAAAATCGAATTTTTACTTTGCTATTCAATATATAAAAATCGAATTTTACTTTGCTATTCAATATATAAAAATCGAATTTTTACTTCGCTATTCAATATATAAAAATCTAATTTTTACTTCGCTATTCAATATATAAAAATCAAATTTTTACTTCGCTATTCAATATATAAAAATCGAATTTTTACTTCGCTATTCAATATATAAAAATCGAATTTTTACTTCGCTATTCAATATATAAAAATCGAATTTTTACTTGTAAAAATCGTAACTTTTCTAAACAAAATCCCTAATCCTTTCTAAATTAAATTTCCAATCTTTTTATGACTCCACGCTCTTAATTTCTACGAATGAAAACTGAATTTAACACTGATTTTAAATATTAAAACTGATTTTAAACATTTCTTATATATATATAAAAAATCAGTTTTTGAAAACAATAAAACTCATGGTGGAAAGGGGCTTTCTGCTGCTCGGTGAACTAGAGGGGCTACATCGACTGGAGAGTCACAGCACGGTGGTCGGAGTGTTGCATGGGGGGTGCGGTGGCTCGCAGAGGTGGTGCGGTGGAGGATGGAGGGGGGGTCGCGTCGGCAGATGGAGTGGGGGGGAGGGGATTTGCGGCGGCGGATGGAGGGGGGTGGTCGCGTCGGCAGATGGAAGAAGAGGGGTCGCGTCGGCAGATGGAAGAAGGGGGGGTCGCGTTGGCAGATGGAAGAAGGGGGGGTCGCGGTGGATTAGGCTAGGTTTTTTTTTTCTTTGTTCTGATCGAAAAAGTGGGAGAGAGAGGAGGGAAAAGGAATTAGGGGGGGGGGGGTGTTATTAAATATATATATATATATATATATATATATATATATTTTATTTTCAAAAGGGGTTGACTTTTTGTTCGGATTCGAAATCAAACCCGCTGACTGTCGTCCATAGCGTAATACCCCCATTCCGAACACAATGGGATATGTATCGCAAGCTGATTCGATCATTTCGATCAATTTTCATCAAAATCAACATATAACTCTATATATTGAATTTGAACGCGCATTTCAATTTACCGGGGTCACATACGAACTCTAAAAATTCCAGAAAAATATTTTCTAGCTTCGTATTGACAATACGGTCCTAACAAAACTAATTTCGTTGAATTTTGAGACCGACTGAAAAATGGCCATTTTCCAGTCGATTAAAATCAACTGAAACTGGTCAAACACGTTTTCCTTTGCCACGCTCACATATTGATTCGAAAAATTACGAAATTTTAAACCTAGCAATAATTTGACATCACGGATCCAACAAAAGTGGTTTCGTCGAAATCCGAGGTCGCTTGCAAAATTTCCATTTTTAAGGGCCTGAATTCCATAGCGACTATTCAGAATTTTCAACTGGACATATCTTTTGATCCCCGCTATGAAATTTTGATTTTCCGGGTTCGTTGGAAAGATATTCTCAATTAGATTCAAATATTTTTGGTTTTACTAAAATCCGGTTTATTTTGCACCCGGTACATTCATTTGAATTTTGAAATCGAATTATCGAACTACCATGCCATTTTCAATTCCCTTTTATAAATATAAATAAATATATATATTCTATCGTCGATTCAAATGAATATATACGTTCGAATTATATTCAAAATAAATTTCTCGTCGATATTATTTAAATTAATTCATTTTAAATAATAAAATTCGCTAAAATTGCCAAAATAACAATTTTAAACTGGCCCAGATTTTCGGGTTATTACAATCTCCCCCACTTAAAACTTTTCGTCCCCGAAAAGGAACGAAGCCGAAAGTTGTTTAACTAATCAACTCAACTTCCAGTATTTTGACTACGGCTTAAGTTCTTCAACTTTTTCAGTTTCTAAGAACTTTTCAAATTTTTCAAAAATTTGGCTAACACCCTAAATTTTCGAAAAATTTCGCCATAACATCCCCTACACCGGGAGCACCGGGAAAATCCCAAAATTGCCATACAGGCCCTGTGATCTCAAAAAGAAAAAGAAAAAGCTAAGCGGCTAGCCAATCGGCTCATAAAATCATCATCACCCAAACAAAACAGTAAATTATGGTAAACATGTACCTATTTGTCGGGCAAACAATTTTATTCTTCTGCTCTAGCCCCTTTGCTATGACCTGTTCAATGTAAGTACATGTATATGCAAGCAAATGCGACCAAATTTCAATACAATTCACTATTTGGCTCAATTGGGCTATATGGTACAAATTTTAATTAATCAACCAATAATCAACAAAACAACCATCAATCAATTAGTTGATTACCTTTTGAAATTCATAACTTTGATATCTAGTAAAAAAATCACATTTTTGATGCCAAATCATAACAATAGGCCCTATCTAGTTTCGGTTCTCACACCAGTCAATTGGAAATATATAGAAATCTCACTTTCGAAACTCGAAAATAAATACTAGCGATGGTGCCCCATCACCAGAATTATCCCCGGGCACTAGAGTGCGATTCTATATCTATCCAGTACATTAAAACTTCGAATACATGTTTGCAAGACATATATGCAAAATCTCTATATATTGGATTGTCCAAATTCAATATAAAATATATAATCAAATACAAACAAGTGATTTAAATTTCAAAACAAAACTTGTTTTCATTTTAAAAATATACTCTTCACACTCGTTCTAGGATACTACTGATCCCATCTCTAACGAGTCATTCCCATTGGATATTACTAATCCAATATCTGGTGAATTCTTTCGTATGGTTCTAATGTGTCTTGTTCTCTGAGCTTTGTAAACCAAACTCTGATACCACGCTGAAACGACCCGAACTTCCCCGGTCTCCGAAGAGAAAAGAAAGAATGAATTGTTTTGAGAACACGACAACATAGAACGCAGACAGAAGAACATTTCATTGTATATTACAACAATTCCATCAGATACAAGAATATACAGAGTATAAATGAATATTACACAGAAATATCAGAGATTTAAATTACATTTAAATATATAGCAGCGGAAAATAATACAATACACAACTAGAAGAGATATACGGATACAAAGCTTTCCGGATATCATTCCAGCTGTAAACCAGGATCCTGAAAATAAATCTGCAAAACCAAAACTACTAGCTGCCCGTGTCAAAATAAGGGCACCCAGAGTTTAGGTTAAAATAATAAACTCCAGGTCAGTCATGGGACTGGTGTGAGAACTAAAACAATTATAAATCTTTATTTTAAAGTTAGGTAAATCAAGGGACCACGCCGTATAACACGGAACGGGTTTCCTCCCAAGAATACCAGTGCATAAAACAACAGCGCAATGCTAAATAAAGAACAATGAAGCTATTATAAGACCCAGTTCCCATCACAAATGCAACGCAAGCCGGAGGATAGGGTTTTCCCTTATAATAGCCAAGAATGCTTGATACGTTTAAAACAAATCATTTGATACTATTATAAGTGCATAGTGTATAAAACAACTTCAAATCATAAGTATCAATCCTAGACGGCATGGGTACCATATATCATGTCGTCATACTAGGCTCTACAATCAAAACCGCAAATGTCACGTATTTGGAAGCTGGATTTCCATCTATGAATCGATGCAAAAGATAGTCCTCAACCGATTCGAGACTCTCTAGCCCAAGCCTCAGGCAAGTACTCAGTCAAGCCTTTGGATCGTCAGGGTCGGTCCACCGATGTGGATTAAAATGCCTGAACACTACGTTTCCCCGCCCTATGGGGCGTAGGTGAGCCAATAAATGACTCCATCAGACCCGGATCGTCCGATCAAACCGAGGCGCCTCGCAACAGCAACAACCACATAAGTCAAACTCGTCTGGGCGTGTAAAACCACTGACGCCACTTCTAACTAGAATGAAACGCATGCCCTCCCTGAGGTCCTTCTCCCGTTTTTGGTTCATACCGGGTGCGAAACTCGCGAAGTAAACGTTACACAAAGCTACGCCACAAAGGCCGTGCTTCGATCATCAACCACAAGACTTTGCTTTTCAATAGAAGCCTTGATCATTCGCCACTTAGGCATGCCACACAGGCAATGCACTCTATGCATTTGATATCCATCAGTATATAACCCCTGAGCTCGTACGTCTCAGAGAAGGGCGTTAAGCAAGAGAATAAATTCTCCGCCGCCAAACAGATATATATTTAATAGAAATCAATCACACAGACTAAAATCCAATGTCAGACACACAGTCCATTTACAAGTCCGTTCTGGGTCTGAACGAAACCGGAGGCACCTAGTACCCCTCATATCCATCGATCTCCAAATACGTCTGGACGATCACCAACTGTTTCCATCTTCTTGGGTGTACATCCCAATCAAGATCATCAGTAATCACTCAAACGACGTGAAGACTTCCGGTCTTCGACCACCATCTTCATTTTCGACTTATCATCGTATCAGTTATTCAGAATGGGATAAACCCGGTCTTTCCGAATAACTCGCGTATATAATAAACATGTGTTACACAAACACAACATACGCCTCATTCCAATTCATCAGTCACTAATCGTAAATTAACAAGAGAATAATTCCCCAAATATTAACCCCGAAGGCCGAAACCAACATCAGATCAATATCCAGAAAACCATTCTGCTTAGCTAACCGACAGTTAGTTTCTAAATTTCACATTCATAGGGAAAGGTTCCCATTAATTTTATCGAAGATAAATTCCTTGAATATATTCTTTAATCTATTTTTGAATATCAATTCAAACTAGTCGGGATTAACGAACCTTACCGATGTAATCGTTTGTTTTAATTTCCCAATCCCAACCTATTCATCCCATGAAGTAAAACGAGTCTTACTTCATATCTAACACCACGGTGTTATCGGTAAATTTAATTACCATTTCACGTTTTAAATCTAATTAAAGATTTAACTATCGCCTGGAGCAAAACTAGTGATACTCCATTCTCGATCATTTCAATCTAATTAAAGATTCATTAAAACTCCACTTAGTTTTAATCTGTGACTGGGTTAAAGAATCCATGTCATTTAAAACACGGTTCACGATAAACCCAAAATCACATCACATTTCAATCAGTCCCTAACCGTAAATTAGCAAGTGAACAATTCCCTAAGTATTAACCCCGAAGGCCGAAACCAACATCAGATCAATACCACAGAAACCATTCAACTTAACTAATCTCCGGTTAGTTTCTGATTTTCTTAACTCTGTTGGGTCTAAGAACAGTATTATTGAAGATACCGTTCACGACAACCCAAAATCACATTCTATTAATTATCGGGTTAAAGAACAAGTGTTATTTAAAACACTGTTCACGATAAACCCAAAAATCAATACCAATTCAATTCCAATTAAATATTATTTAACTGGTACACTTTATTAAATCTAAATAAAAAGATTTAATCTTTTCTCAACTGGGTTCAAGAAAGTGTTAATGAAGACACCATTCACGACAAACCCAAATCACATTTGATATTAAATACAAGGCTCTGAATAGAAAATATACCGGCTTATATTCAATATCAAATTCTATGACCAACAAATATCATATTGGAAATAACGGTATAAATATATCTTTCAAATTTCCATAACAATATTTGTATAATCACGAAATCCAACATCGAAATAATCCAAAGACAATTTCGATTCAAATCTATTCCAATTCAATTATTGGAAATTCTGGTTACTTTTAAAACCCTTTTTAAATCCAATTTATTTATTTAAAAATAAATAGAATTATAATTCTAGTTCAAAACTAGTTCATTTCGATAAAAATCTATTTTTATCTTTTCAAATATGGAGTTTTTCATCCCAATTTTTCCCAAATCATTTCTTATGATTTTACACAAATTATTACTATTTTTAATAATTTTATTAAGGCCCGTACAGTCGATTTCCATCAACGGCCATCGAACTGCACTTACAGCGACCTTTTTCAAATTTGATTTGGACATAATTCCAAATCCAACCGTTAGATTTCTAATTTCTAATATTCGTTAGAAAGCTCTTCTCGATACGAACCCAACGGTTCCAGTTTTAGGAGAATCCGACGGTCGGATCTCCCGTAATATCCGTTCGAAGTCAATGGTCGAAATTCGCGAACTACCGCGGCGCGGCGCATTCTATTCAGGCCATTATATTATATATATATAATATATACTTCGTCGATTTCAATTCAAAACGTGCTTTATAAATCGTTTTAAAATTCATTTTCAAAACGGTTTCAACTTCATATTCAATTTCAAACCAAAATTGAATATTCCAATATAAATTCATTTCAAATCGATTTCAATTCAAATTGGGTTCTAATTCAATTTCAGTTCGTTTTCAATTCAATTCAATTTCAAATTCGAATTCATTTATATTCAATTTCAATTCGAATTCATTTATATTCAATTTCAATTCGAATTCATTTCTATTCAATTTCAATTCGAACTCATTTCTATTCAATTTCAATTCGAATTTCAATTCTTTTCAAAATATCAGATTTTGAAATCACTTTCCATATTAATTATAAAATGAATAAAATCGATATAAATATCGTTCACGTCAAAATGGCATCAATCTAATCAACATGGCTTCATATATTCCTATTTTCAAATATTCCATTTCAAATATTTCTATTTCTAATATTTCTATTTCAAAATTTTCTATTTCAAAACTGGAATGAGGCCCAATCAATTACCATATAATGTTAATTATATGGATTTTCTACAACACATGTATATATCAACAACAATGAATAATCAACCATCATCCAAAGTGCATTCTACACTGTATAAGCATCAGATATAAATATTCAACGCTTATAGCAGCCTGTCAATCAATCGATCGACATACAACTAAACAATCGGGATTAGTGTACATCAAATATCATCCCAATACCCGTGTGGGGTTTCAAACAATCAAACACAGATTTTATTTGTGCAGTTGGGCGATGTGTAAAATTTATCGTCCCAATCAATATCAGTCAAATGTGTGTATATAAACAAATCGTCCGATTTGTTTATTTTTATTTCTTTTCATATACACGTTGAAAATTCTATTTTTAACAATAAAATATTTTTAGCTATATAAATATTTTATTTCATTTCACATCACATCACACAATCAACTACACAACAAAATCAAACAAACAAGCATACAAGCCGTCCATGGTCTGTGGACGACGGGTGTCGGGTGCTACTAAACACCGCCTGCATCCTAGTACATATATTTCAACTAGAAAAATAATTTAAAGGTGAGAAGTTCTCACCAAAGCTATCCCAACTCCACGACACTTCAAATGTAGGATATCTTCACCGTTCTTCCTTTTGTCACATCCACCATCCGTGTTCGCTGCATATATAAAAATCGAATTTTTACTTCGCTATTCAATATATAAAGATCGAATTTTTACTTTGCTATTCAATATATAAAAATCGAATTTTTTACTTTGCTATTCAATTTATAAAAATCGAATTTTTACTTTTCTATTCAATATATAAAAATGGAATTTTTACTTTGCTATTCAATATATAAAAATCGAATTTTTACTTTGCTATTCAATATATAAAAATCGAATTTTTACTTTGCTATTCAATATATAAAAATCGAATTTTTACTTCACTATTCAATATATAAAAATCGAATTTTTACTTCGCTATTCAATATATAAAAATCGAATTTTTACTTCGCTATTCAATATATAAAAATCGAATTTTTTACTTCGCTATTCAATATATAAAAATCGAATTTTTACTTCGCTATTCAGTATATAAAAATCGAATTTTTACTTCGCTATTCAATATATAAAAATCGAATTTTTACTTCGCTATTCAATATATAAAAATCGAATTTTTACTTGTAAAAATCGTAACTTTTCTAAACAAAATCCCTAATCCTTTCTAAATTAAATTTCCAATCTTTTTATGACTCCACGCTCTTAATTTCTACGAATGAAAACTGAATTTAACACTGATTTTAAATATTAAAACTGATTTTAAACACTGCTTATATATATATATATAAAATCAGTTTTTGAAAACAATAAAACTCACGGTGGAAAGGGGCTTTCTGCTGCTCAGTGAACTGGAGGGGCTACATCGACTGGAGAGGCACAGCACGGTGGTCGGAGTGTTGCAGGGGGGGTGCGGTGGCTCGCAGAGGTTGTGCGGTGGAGGATGGGGGGTCGCGTCGGCAGATGGAGTGGGGGGGGAGGGGATTCGCGGCGGCGGATGAAGGGGGGGTCGCGTCGGCAGATGGAAGTAGGGGGGTCGCGGTGGATTAGCCTAGGGTTTTTTTTCTTCTTTGTTCTGATCGAAAAAGTGGGAGAGAGGAGGGAAAAGGAATTAGGGGGGGGGGGGGGTGTTATTAAAAATATATATATATTAATATTTTATTTTCAAAAGGGGTTGACTTTTTGTGTGGACTCGAAATCAAACCCGCCGACTGTCGTCCATAGCGTAATACCCCCATTCCGAACACAATGGGATATGTATCGCAAGCTGATTCGATCGTTTCGATCAGTTTTCATCAAAATCAACATATAACTCTATATATTTAATTTGAACGCGCATTTCAATTTACCGTGGTCACATACGAATTCTAAAAATTCCAGAAAAATATTTTATAGCTTCGTATTGACGATACGGTCCTAACAAAACTAATTTCGTCGAATTCTGAGACCGTTTGAAAAATGGCCATTTTCCAGTCGATTAAAATCAACTGAAACTGGTCAAACATGTTTTCCTTTGCCACGCTCACATATTGATTCGAAAAATTACGAAATTTGAAACCTAGCAATAATTTGACATCACGGATCCAACAAAAGTGGTTTCGTCGAAATCCGAGGTCGCTTGCAAAATTTCCATTTTTAAGGGCCTGAATTCCATAGCGACTATTCAGAATTTTCAACTGGACATATCCTTTGATCCCCGCTATGAAATTTTGATTTTCCGGGTTCGTTGGAAAGATATTCTCAATTAGATTCAAATATTTTTGGTTTCACTAAAATCCGGTTTATTTTGCACCCGGTACGTTCATTTGAATTTTGAAATCGAATTATCGAACTACCGTGCCATTTTCAATTCCCTTTTATAAATATAAATAAATATTTATATTCTATCGTCGATTCAAACGAATATATACGTTCGAATTATATTCAAAATAAATTTCTCGTCGATATTATTTAAAATAATTCATTTTAAATAATCAAAATTCGCTAAAATTGCCAAAATAAAAATTTTAAACTGGCCCAGATTTTCGGGTTATTACAGCGTGAACCTGTCCCCCCTGAAGTGGATCCAGTCCTCTGTCCCTGCCCTCGCTTCTTTGGGTAGTCCTTAGCCATGTGTCCTGTCTCGCCGCAATGGAAACAACCACCATTCATCTTCGCCTTCTTCTTTCTGCAGTCTTTCACTATATGTCCAACAATGCCATAGAAATTACACCTTCTCTTTTCATGGGATTTGTTGTTCTTCCTGCCCTTCTTGAAGTCTGTTTTCTTAGCCTGTAAACCCTCTTTCTTTTCTTGAGGCACTTCCACCTTTTCCTCTTTCTTGCCTTTATCTTCCTCGTGTAGCAGCGCCATGTCCACAAAGCTTTCATAAGTCGCTCCCATGGGTATATGGGTCATAGCAAGGTTGTGTAGAGGCTCATTCAGACCTTTGATGAAGCGAAGGGCCTTCTTGTGTTGGGTGTTTACTAAATCCAGCCCAAATCTGGCCAGTTGATTAAACTGATTGACGTACTCCTTGATCGTCATACTTCCTTGTTTAAGAGTTAGGAACTTCTCCGTCTGCAGGCTTCTTTCAGCTTGGGAGAGGAATTTCATCTCAAACCCCATCCTGAAATCTTCCTAAGTTTCCACTGGCCTCTCAGCTTGGGTAACCTCCCACCAATAAGAAGCTTCGTCTTTAAGCAACCACACTGCTAGCTGTATCTTTTGCCTGTCGTCAACTTCGAAGATGACGAACAAATCTTCGGTCTCCTTCAGCCAGTTCCTTGCTACCATAAAGGATCCAGTTCCATAAAAGTCCTTTCCACCCATAGCCTTGAAGTCTTTACACGTCTTAGTGAAAGCATTTCCACGAGGAGGAGGAACCGCTGCCACTGGGGGAGGAGGAATGTCTGCTGGGCCCGCATCATTGGCCCTAGCCTCTAGGTACCTTCGGAACCAGCCAGGTATCGGTACTCCTTCTGGAAGGTTAAGGTCTCCAGACATGCTAAAACCAAAAGGAAAGATTCAAGACGATAGAGAGATAGTGCATATGGCTTTGGGGAATTATGCCTTTTAAAAACAACGCATTTTCTTGAAAAAAAATGCTTCTTTAAACTTCTTTTTGAAAATAGTTTCAAAAACCTTTATCTAATCTGGTAAACCTGTGCTCTGATACCAAGTGAAACACTCCACCTCCGTTAAGGTCACTCACAAAGGGAATACCTTAACTTCGGTGGAGGTTTATTAGTAAAAGTCACAGATAAAACACAAGACAGATATAAACACATATATATAAACAACGGAAAAACAAACAGACTTTCATATCATAAATACGTGTTCATACAAAACATTTCCATAGTTGCCTCAAAACAAACTTCCAATTATTACAACCATAATACTGTCTTGATTTAAAACTTAAAGAAGCATGAAACATAATTAAAACTGCATAAATCCCCATAGAATGTCCAAAGCCATAGCCCAAACGAAAGAGATCCAAGAAATACATTCTCTCTCTTCAAGATGGATGAAAAATCTGACTAAGCTGAGGTGTTTCCTCCCTGTGGACCTGGGGGGGGTGTGGAAGAAAAGAAAGCGAAAGGAAAATGGGTCAGACATAAGTCTGGTAAGTCTAGTTATATTTCTAGCATGAGAACAATAAAAAGATCTTGGCTTGCATAAACTGAGAACAGGACAATACCAGAATATAAGACAAGATATGGCAGGAAATACTAACTATACTAAACGCACTCACTATTACTTCTCTGCACCTACTAACTAGCCTAACAAGCACCACGTGTTCATGACAAGGTGATCCCTTATTCGATCGGCTCTTACTCGCAACGTTTTCTTCCTGTGTCATACGACCCCACATGATGGTAGATACCTATGTTGGTCCCATCATGGGGTGTATCAAGTCCCATGGTGGAGGCCCGACACAATTCTAGAATGCATAGGTTATACTACTGATGCCCAATGCCCTGTTTGTCTGCTCTGAAGTGTGTGCACGCCCGCACTCCGTTAGAACCTACACTGCTGCACCAACCGTCGTCACTTTTAACCGCTTATAATCAGCCCAGTAATCGTGCCCCACCCTGCCTAGTTTCAGGGTACCATGATACCTAATTGGGTTACTGCTGAAATGGGTCCCCGTTACTAGGGTTTTCTAGTCAAACATGTTAAGTGGTTAAGTGTCTGTACTAACCTAACCCCACCCATTAGTTTAATTAACATGTTGAATTGGTTAAGTGTTTTAGTTAACTTAACCCTACCATCCTGACTTGTCTGTCCTTAGCTTTAATTAGTTAAAGCACCAACCACTCACATTAGACAGGTATTGTTATGGTTACTGGATGTGCCGGTCGGTTCCGGGCAGGTTTACACCGTAACTCAGTCTAACCTCGGGTCCTTATTGGGCTCAATGCCTTAACCTCCCACATTGGATAAGTATTGTTGTGATTACTGGACAGCCGGGCGAGTCCGGGCAGGTTTACATCACAACTCAATCCAACCTCGGGTTAAGCATACTCGTATTTTCTAAATTTACATATTTTTTCTTTTTATTCTTATATGTAAATTTGTTAACAATTAAATGTTATGGCCCACTTTCCAAGTTCATCATTTTTAGGTATATGATTTATACCGTTTCATGCCATAAATTACTTATGTGATTTTTCACCAATTTATGTCAAGTTTCCTATAATTACTAATTTTTCCCAACGTTACCCCGTCTAAATATTAGGCTAACAATCTTAGCCTAATTTTTCGTCTGCATAATTTTTAACATATAATATTAGGCTAAAAACTTAGCCTAATTTAGCGTACACAAAATTGGCATAAAGAAATTCATTAACATAAACATGACATAGGTGTAAACTTGGCATTTTCGACATAGTCAATATGAACATCATAGGTGTGAACTTGCAAAATAGTCAACATGAATATCATAGGTGTGAACTCGCAACGTAGACTAAATCAACATACATATATGTGAATTTGCAACATAGACTAAGTCAACTTACATATATGTGAATTTGCAACATAGGCTAAATCAACTTACATATATGTGAATTTGCAACATAGACTAAATCAACTTACATATATGTGAATTTCCAAATCAATCACGAACATATGAATAAGTGTGAACTTGAAATATGACATAGGTTTAGCATATACACATAAACATGTAGATCTAACATTTGGTCACATATGTGATATGATTTTACAACCTAAAACTTTCATAATATGATAAACTACACAAATTGTCATAACAGGTTATACTCCAAGTTCATATACATATGAATAGACTTATCCATTAATTCCCAATTCAACATGATAATAGAACAGAACCACAGACATAGATCAATATCATTCAATTCCACATATAACATAATAAACATTGTTCTATTATCAATTTATTTCCAAGGCATGACATTAATTTTGATTCGCATCCCAAAACATAACTAAACTTACAACGAACGACGAACTTGAGTTCTGGATTCTGAGTTCTGGAATTGAGATGATTTCCTTTAGGTAGATAAACATTGTTTTGATTTTAATTTTGAATTAGATTTGTTCGTCTCTTAGCTTTCTTCAAGTGGAGGCTACTCTCAGTTTTCTCCCGACGGCATGGCGGCTCTGGTTCTAATTTTTGTGTGAATTTAAGTTGGAGACTTAAGTTGTTTATATAGAATTTCAAACTAATTAGAGTCGTCAGATGATCATAAATGAATCTAGACCATTCACATCGAGAAGAGCCAACCAGAAAGTGACAAATCAGCCCTAGTGACACACCAAAACTCATAAAATCGCTCAGAACCCGACCCAGCCAGCCAAGACCTGACCAGGTCGACTGGGTAGGTCGACCCCCAGGTCGACCCCCTGGTCGACCTGGGTCCTGGGCGGGAATTTTCCCGCCTAGCCCAATTCTGGTCCAATTTTCAAATTTTGAACTTGTTTCGGGCTGTTTGAATTTTAAATCGAATTCTGAAACTTCCGAAGACCACAACTTCTTCATACATAATCCGATTTACGCAAACTCAGACTCTATCTCAAGCAGAATTCCGAGACGAACGCAATGGCGTAACCAGTTTCCCTTAATTCTTCAATTTAGAATTAATTATACTTTAATTTATTGTTAACAGAAAATTCGGGGTGTTACAAAATATCTCCAATATCCTTATCTCCTTGATATTTCTTTCCATTTCTTTCTTGCACAAAACAGGTAACCAAACTACCGAGAATATCTCCAAAATCTAATTAATTTTGGAAACATTGTATCACCAAAAATTACAATAATCTCCACCTTGATACAATATTCCTTGCAGCCAAGAAACTACAATGAGAATGCTTCCCAATGAGTTCCTGCAAAAGTCACCCTTCATTGCACTTTGTTAATGAACTCCGACAAGGCCACCGCCCACCAACAAAGTATTGGAAACATTCGAAAAATAAGGTACACATCATGCAACCTACTCCTACGTCTTCATACAGGAAGAATACAACATCTTTTCTTTACTTCAGCCAAGTCACTCTCTTCCCCATAGTGTCACCATGTGGCACCTAGCACTTCATCAAGTGAATCAAGTTCGAGCAATGCTCGAACTTAGTAGCAGGTAATGCCTTCGTAAACATGTCTGTTGCATTGTCATTGGTGTGAATCTTCTGAATACGAACTAACTTCTCCCAATGCATTGTCACCATGTGGCACCTAGCACCACTTCTTTTTTTCACACAAAAGATGAACTTAGTAGCAGGTAATGCCTCCCAATGCGATTTTCCCGAATTTTCCGTATATCTACTAACTAATCCAACAGCTTAAGCAATGTCAAGTCTAGTGCACACCATAGCATACATCAAGCCACCTACTGCACTCGCATAAGGCACCATTTTCATGTTAGCCTTGTCCTTTCTGAGATCGGAGAGCCTTGGTTTGAAAGCTGTATATGCAAAGGCATGGGTGTACTGATAGCCTTTGCTCCATCCATGCTAAACTGAGCAAGTGCCTTTTGAATCTATTCCTTTTGAGTAAGTCTCAAAAGTTCAAGCTTTCTATCTATTTGGATTTCCATCCCCAAAATTTTCTTTGCTTCTCCCAGATTTTTCATATTGAATTCCGCTTTTAATTTCAACTTCAACTTATCAATTTCAGCTTTGTCCTTGGAAGCAATCAACATATCATCCACATACAAAAGCAAATACAGCCAATTATTATTCTTTAAATGCTTGAAATAAACACATGCATTTTTAGTACTACGATTAAAACCATGTGAAAGTATAAAAGAATCAAACCTTTTGTACCATTATCTAGGCAACTGTTTTAGACCATAAAGAGATTTCTTCAACCTGCATGCCCAATGCAAAAAAGCAGTCTTCACATCAAGTTATTCTAACTCCAAATTGTGAGCAGCAACTATTGCAAGTAGGATTCGAATTGAAGTTTGTCTAACAATTGGAGAAAATATTTCGTCATACTCTACCCCTTCCTTTGTGAAAACTCTTTGGCTACTAATCTTTCTTTGTATCTACCATCATCTTTCACGTTGAACACCCACTTGCAACCAATGGCTCGGCTTCCTTGAGGTAGTGGTACCAAATCCCAAGTCTTGTTCTTCTGCAAAGACTGTATCTCCTTTTCCATAACACACTTCCACTTGGAGTTATCACTCGACTTCATGGCTTCTTCAAGGCTCAATGGTTCATCATGAAGTACATGTAAAACATACTCAAAATGATAACCAAGGCTCAAATTTGCATATTGCCAATCTCCATATGTAATTGGAGCTCTCTTTGGTTTCTGACTCGCCCGAATGGCTATATGGCCCGACTCTCCTTCAGCTCCACCTTGAGCTTCACCTTGAGATGAATTCTCTCTAGCTTCATGAACATGACCATCACTACTAGAGGAAATATGTGGACTATCATGTGATGTATCATCAATTTCTCTATCATTATTATCAATAGTAATAGCTCTACTTTGGGTTTGAAAATTGAGAATCTCGGTCTTTTCAGTCTTCTCATCAACCGAATATGAACCCTCTGATAAACCTTCCAAAGGTTTAAACATTGCTGACTCATCAAAGTCACATGTTTGGAATGTATGCCTTTCTTCGTCATTGGATTCCAAATTCTATATCCTTTTATACCATTTGTATAACTAAAAAAACATATTTGGAGGCCCTAGGCTCCAACTTATCATGTCCTGTATTGTGAACATTAACTGGACATCCAAATATACGAAAATAACTTAATAAAGTGTTTTTACCTCTCCATAACTCCTCTGGAATCTTCCCACCAATGGATGAGCATGGAATCCGATTAATAATATGTGCTGTTGTCGAAATAGCTTCATGCAAAAAACCCTTAAACATACCCGCAGTCAATATCAAGCAACTGGCTTTCTCAAGTATAGTCATATTCATCCTATCAGCAACCCCATTGGATTGCGGATCACTAGGCATAGTAAAATATCTTCTAATACCATGTTGTTTGTAGTAGTCGAGGAACTCATTGGAGACATATTCGCCACCATTGTCGGATATAAGAATCTTCAATTTCTTTTCTGTTTGGTTTACAACAAGACCCAATCAAACCTTAAATTTCTCAAAATACTTCCGACTTAGCTTTCATTACATACACCCAAACCTTGCGCGAGTAGTCATCAACGAATGAAACAAAATAATAAGCTCCACCAGTAGAGTATGGCCTCCAAACATCTGAATGCACGTAATCAAGTACCTTCTTAAAAGTATGCATGCCATCACCAAAAGAAACTCTGGTTTGCTTTCCCAATGCACACTCCTTGTAGAATTCTAACTTGTTGACAATTTCTCCCTTGATCTTTTTCTTCTTACGAAGAAACTCTAAGTTCTTCTCCAAAGTATGACCTAATCTCATATGCCAAGGCTTAGCATCCAAACTTTTAGAACTATCGACTCCAACACATAATTCTCCATGGACAGTGGTACCCATCGGTAAATACAGATTTCGCACTATAACACCCAGCATCAATACAAATGCCTCTCTAGAAACTCTCAAACCATATTTGATGATGGTTATCTTGCATCCCAATGATGCTTATTAGCCTAATGATATCAATGACTTTAGAAGATCTGGGACATAGTGAACGTCTAAAAAGTGTGCGAACAATCCCATCATACATGCGAATGCGAATTGAACCAACTCCCATAGATTTACATGTAGCATCGCTCCTCATAAGGACGAAACTTCCTTCTTTGGCATAAAATGAAGAAAAATAATCCTTATTAGGAGTCATGTGAAATGATGCTCCAGAATCTAAAATCCAGTGGTCTACAAAGTCTGATACAACTGCTGTCAATAAATCGCTACCATCTTTCTCCATCGCAATAGATGAAGAACCATCGGTCTTCTTCTCCAAATCTGGACAGTCTCTCCTCCATTGGCCTAGTTTCTTACAATTATGACACATTCCATCTTTAGACTTACTCCGCTAATGAGGCTTCCTAGAATTGGAACTCCCACTATTATTCTTCACTTACTTCTCTGCTCTTCCTCTCTCAACAAATAAACCTGAACTACTACTTCCTCCACTACTATCACCAACACCAAAATCTTTCATCTGTTTCTCAACTCTTCACTGAGCAAACATGTCTTCACATCATCTAATTTCAATGTATCTCTACCATAGCTAAGGCTGTTAGCGAAACCAATGTATCTCGCGAAAACAACATAACCATTGCTTTCTGTTTTCATCAGTTTTCAACTCAACAAACTTCATCTTCATCAACAGGTCATTAAACACACTTAGTTATGTCTTAATTGAAGAACAAATTCTTCATCTTCACTACAACAAAAATACACTCTTACAACGTTTGATAAACGTTGTCAATACAGATCAACAACATTTTTGTTGACATGATATGCATAGTTGCATAAAATATTAGTTTCTAACATCGTTTACTTATTGTTGCAGGAAACGTTATAGATTGTGTATTAACAACGTTATTTAATTATAGTATATGTTTCTTATATTAATTAGAATGGTTTTTCACAATAATCCAAAAGTATTGTAAAACTAAAATTTTAATAACGTATTATGAACATTGATGTAATGTCTTCCACATCTATTGTAATAAATCGTTAATTCCTTTTACAACGATTTTTGTGCATCTTAAGTACAAGTCTAAAACGTTGGAAAAAAATAGTGAAAAGTAAGGTACAACATTCAAAAAGAATTGTGTTTTAAATTGTAGACTATAATTTTAAAATGTAGTAATCTATCTTGTTACAAGTATATTTCAACATAGTGTATGCTATTTTAACAACGTGTAGTACACTTTATAAATAACAAATTAACTATTTATTATAAGTAGTGTAAAAGATAGTATTTGCAATTTTTCATAACCGTAATATATGCATCTTACATGACATTTCACAAACATTGTAAATATTATTTTTAACAATAATTCTTTCATATTCTACTATTCACTATTGTATGCAAATATTTTTTGTAGTACATGATTATCATCGCAACAAAAACAATCTATTATAGAATGAAATACAAAAAATAATATTGGACAACAAATGGAAAGAACAATTTAAATTGTAGACGATGAATGTTATTACATTTACAATAAAGTCATGGACATATAAGTATATATTTTTACACACATTACCACTTATATGTATACTTGCACTAACTCCAGCATAGCCATGTAAATATTGAAGCTCAACATGGACTAGAGTGAGTAAATGAAGCGACCCGAACTTCCCCGGTCTCCGAAGAGAAGAGAAAGAACGAATTACTTTGAGGACAAGACGAATCAGAACGCAAACAGAAGAACATTTCATTGTTAATTACAACAATTCCATCAGAATACAAGAATATACAGAGTATGAATAAATATTACACAGAAAATATCAGAGATTTAAATTACATTTAAATACATCGCAGTGGAAAATAATACAAAACACAACTAGAAGTAATACACGGATACAGAGCTTTCCGAGTATCATCCCAGCTGTAAATCAGGATCCTGTGAATATAAATCTGCAAAACCGAAACTACTAGCTGCCCGTGTCAAAATAAGGGCACCCAGAGTTTAGGTTGAAACAATAAACTCCAGGTCAGTCATGTGACTGGTGTGAGAACTAAAACAGTTATTAATCTTTATTTTAAAGTTAGGTAGATCAAGGGACCACGCCGTATAACACGGAACGGGTTTGCTCCCAAGAATACCAGTGCATAAAACAAACAGCGCAATGCTAAATAAATAAAATGAAGCTATTATAAGACCCAGGTCCCATCACACAATGCAACGCAAGCCGGAGGATAGGGTTTTTACCTTATAATAGCCAAAGAATGCTTGATATGCTAAAAACAAATCATTTGATACTATTATAAGTGCATAGTGTATAAAACAATTTCAATCATACGGCATAAGTGCCCCATACCACTATGTCGTCATACTAGGCTCTACAAATAAAACCGCAAAGTCATGTATTGGAAGTTGGATTTCCATCTGTGAACCGAGGCAAAAGATAGTCCTCTACCGATTCGAGACGCTCTAGCCCGCCCCTCAGGAACAGCCGCAACTGCCCCTTGGATCGTCAAGGCCGGTCCACCGATGTGGATTATTATGCCTGAACACTACGTTACCCCGCCCTTTGGGGCGTAAATGAGCCATATGACTCCATCGACTCCACACAGTCACCGATATATCCGAGGCGCCTCGCAACAACAACAACCACATAAGTCAAACTCGTCAGGGCGTGTAAAACCACTGACGCCACTTCTAGCTAGAAAGAAACGCATGTCCTCCCTGAGGTCCTTCTCCCGTTTCTGGTTCACAACCGGGGTGTGAGGCTCGCGAATCAACACTACACAAAGCTATGCCACACAGGCCGTGCTTTGATCATCAACCACAAGACTCTGCTTTTCAACAGAAGTCTTGATCATATTGCCACTTAGGCATGCCACACAGGCAATTCACTCAATGTGTTTGATATCCATCAATATATAACCTCTGAGTTCGTACGTCTCAGAGAAGGGCGTTATGCAAGAGAATAAATTCTCCGCCGCCAAACAGATATATATTTAATAGAAATCAACCACACTGAATAAAATCCAATGTCAGACACACAGTCCATTTACAAGTCCGTTCTGGGTCTGAACGAAACTGGAGGCACCTAGTACCCCGCATATCCACCGATCTCCAAGTACGTCTGGACGATCACCAACTGATTACCTCCTCTTGGGTGTACGGCCCAATCAAGATCATCAGTAATCACCCAAACGACGTGAAGACCTCCGGTCTTTAACCACCGTCTTCATCCTCGACACCACGTCGAATCAGTTATTCAGAATGGGATAAACCCGGTCTTTCTGAATAACTCGCGTGTATAATAAACAAGTGTTACACAAACACAACATACGCCTCATTCCAATTCAGAATATTCTTTTATTCAAATATTCTTATACTTTGGGAAAGGTTCCCATTAATTTTATCAAAGATAAATTCTTTAAATTTATTCTTTAATCTTCTTCGAATATCAATTCAAACTAGTCGGGTTTAGAGAACCACACCGAAGTAATCATTTATTTTATTTCCCAATCCCAATTTATTCATCCCATGAAGTAAAACTGGTCATACTTCATATCTAACACCACAGTGTTATCGGTAAATTCAATTACCATTTCACGTTCAAATCTAATTAAAGATTTAACTATCGCCTAGAGCAAAACTGGTGATACTCCATTCTCGATTATTTCAATATAATTAAAGATTCATTAAAACTCCACTTAGTTTTAATCTTCCCAAAAACCAATATCCTGTCTTAAACTGGGTTAAAGAACCAATGTCGTTTAAAACAAGGTTCACGATAAACCCAAAATCACATTCCATTAATTATCGGGTTAAAGAACCAGTGTTATTTAAAACACCGTTCACGATAAACCCAAAAAACAATCCCAATTCAATTCCAATTAAATATTATTTAATTGGTACACTTCATTAAATCTAAATAAAAAGATTTAATCTTTTTATCAACTGGGTTTAAGAACAGTGTTAATGAAGACATCATTCACGACAAACCCAAATCACATTTGATATTAAATACAAGGCTCTGAATAGAAAATATATCGGCTTGTATTCAATATCAAATTCTACGACCAACAAATATCGTATTGGAAATAACGATATAAATATATCTTTCAAATTTCCATAACAATATCTGTATAATCATGAAATCCAACATCGAAATATGCCACAGACAATTTCGATTCAAATCCATTCCAATTCAATTATTGGAAATTCTGGTTATTTTCAAAACCATTTCAAATCCAATTTATTTATTTTAAAAATAAATGGAATTATAATTCTAGTTCAAAACTAGCTCATTTCGATATAAATCTATTTTTATCCTTTCAAATATGGAGCTTTCATCCCAATTCTTCACCAATCATTTCTTATGATTTTACACAAATTATTATTATTTTTAATAATTTTACCAAGGCCCGTACAGTCGATTTCCATTAACGACCATCGAACTACACTTATGGCGACATTTTCCAAATTTGATTTGGACATAATACCAAATCCAACCGTTAGATTTCTAATTCCTAATATTCGTTAGAAAGCTCTTTTCGATACGAACCCAACGGTTCCGGTTTTAGGAGAATCCGACGGTCGGATCTCCCGTAATGTCCACTCGAAGTCAATGGTCGAAATTCGCGAACTGCCGCGGCGCGGCGCGTTGCGTTCTATTCAGGCCATTATATAATATATATATATATATTATATTTTGTCGATTTCCTTTTAAAACGTATTTTATAAATCGTTTTAAATTCGTTTTCAAAACGATTTCAACTTCATATTCAATTTCTAGTCAAAATTGAATATTCCACATCATCGATATACAAATGATAATATTTTCAAAACGTTAAATTTTGAAATCCCTTTTTTTTCTATATTCATTTTAAAAATGAATAAAATTGATATAAATATCGTTCACGTCAAAATGGCGTCAATCTAATCAACACGGCTTTTATTCAACACATGAATGTTTATTCTATTCAACACATGAATATTTATTTTATTTCAACAAGTGAAATTATTTTCAATTCAACACATGAATTTATTTTCAATTCAACACATGAATTTATCTTCTATATTGGAATGAGGCCCAATCAATTACCATATAAGGTTAATTATATGGATTTTCTACAACACATGTATATAATAGTAACGATAAATAATCAACCATCATCCAGAGTGCATCACACAACTGCATAAGCATTAAATATAAATAATTAACGCTTACACAGTCTGTCAACCCATCGATTGACATACAACTAAACACTCGGGATTAGTGTACGTCAAATATCATCCCAATACCCGTGTGGGGTTTCAAATCAACAAACACATATTTTATTTGTGCGGTTGGGCGATGTGTAAAATTTATCATCCCAATCAATATCAGTCAAATCAGTGTATATAAACAAATCGTCCGATTTGTTTATTACTATTTATTTTATATATACGTTAAAAATTATATTTTTAACTATAAAATATTTTCCACTATAAAATATTTCATTTCATTTCACATCACGCAAACAAATTTTACAACACAACAATCAAACAAACAAGTCATCCATGGTCTGTGGACGACGGGTGTCGGTTGTTGCTAAGCACCGTCTGCATCCTAGTATATATTTCAAACTAGAAAATAAATTAAAAGTGAGAAGTTCTCACCGACTAGCTAAAACAATACACCGCGACTCTTCATATGTAGAAATCTTCGTCGTTCTCGCCTTTGGTCACTTTCATTGTCCGTAGCCGCTACATATATAAAAATCCCATTTTTATATTATTGCTATGTATATAAAAATCACATTTTTATAATCACTCTATATGGATAAAAATCACATTTTTATACCGCTACTATATAGATAAAAATTCTATTTTTACACCGGTGTTCATATAATAAAGATTATATTTTTATCACGCTATTTTCTATATAAAAATTATATTTTTATATATCTACTTCTAATATAAAGATCGAATTTTTATATCATCGCTATAAAAATCACATTTTTATTTCAACATATATATAATAAAAATCAAATTTTTATTTCGCTACATATATAAAGATCAAATTTTGACTATCTATATAATATAAAAATCATATTTTTATTCTTTCTATACGATAAAAATCATATTTTTACATTGCTACTTCTATAAAGATCACATCTTTATTACTCTACATTATATAAAATCATATTTTTATAATCTCTGCTATATAAAAATCATATTTTTAATCCGCTATTCATGTAAAAATCGAATCTTTATTCTCACTATTTCACGATAAAAATAAAGTTCATATTTTTATTTTTCTAAAAATATAAAAACCATTTTATTAATACTCTACATAAGTAAAAATCATAGTTTTCTAATGTTGTTCATACCATAAAAATCAAATCTTTTTCTTACCAAAAATCTCATCCTTCTCTAATTAAATATCTCATTTTTACATGTTAAAAATGAAATCTTTTTCATGTTAAACATCGTATCTTTGCAAAGTTAAAAATCGTATCTTCGCAAAGTTAAAGATCTAATCTTTATCCTCCAATCATATGTATAAAATCCCCTTTTTTATTACACTGTCTAGATGATAAATATCACATTTTTTATCATAGAAATAAATAAAAACAATCAAAATCAGAAAGAAGGAGGCAAAAGAGACTTACTGTGTTAATTGGAGACGGGGGGGGGGGGGGGGGTTCGCGCTCGTGGTGCTGGTGGGTGGCTCACCGGAGCCGTCGGCGAGGATGGGGTAGGGTGGCTCCTTGGCGTCGGGGTCTTCGACTGAGCAGGCGGGGTTCTTCAAGGGTTTGGGGAAGACGCTGCTTTCTTGCGCTGAAGGAGGGGATTTGAATGGTTGGGGGGGGGAAGAGGAAGCGGGGGAGGAGGAAGAAGAGGGAGGCGACGACAGGCGGAGAGGGGGAGGGGCAGTGCGCCATCATCGGCGGCGCCGAGGCTTGGCGTCGCGATTTTCCGCGATGCTCCTTTTTTTTTTTTTCTGTAAATGATTTGAAAAAGTGAACGGGGCGGGGGGGGGGGCTGAGAGGTTAAAGGGGATGAAGGGTTGACCGAACATTAAAAAATATATATTTAATTAAATTAATTTCAAAAAGGTAACTTTTTATTTTTAACTCCAAATCGAACCCACCGACTATCGCCCCTAGCTAATTACCCCCATTCCGAACACAATGGGATATGTATCGTAGGCCAATTCAGCTATTTCGATACGTTTTCGTCAAATTTAAAATATCAATCTTTATATATTCACTTTGAACGTATATTTTAAATTACCGGGGCCACATACGAACTCTAAAAATTCCAGAAAAATTATTTCTAGCTTCGTATTGACGATACGGTCCTAACAAAACTAATTTCATCAAATTTTGAGATCATTTGAAAAATGGCTATTTTCCAGTCGATTAAAATCAACTGAAACTGGTCAAATGCGTTTTCCTTTGCCACGTTCACATATTGATTCAAAAAATTACGAATTTTGAAACCTAGCAATAACTTGACATCACGGATCCAACAAAAGTGGTTTCGTCGAAAACCGAGGTTGTTTGCAAAATTTCCATTTTTAAGGGCCAGAATTCCATAGCGACTATTCTGAATTTTCAACTGGGCATACCTTTTTATTCCCACTATGAAATTTCAATTTTTCGGATTCGTTGGTAAGATATCCTCAATTAGATTCTAATATTTTTGGTTTCACTAAAATCCGGTTTATTTTGAATCTTGAACATTCATTTGAATTTTGAAATCGAATTTTCAAACTACCGCACCATTTTCAATTCCTTTTATAATTATAAATAATTATTTATATTCTAACGACGATCTATATAAATATATACGTTCGAATTCTATTCATTTTAAATTTCTCATTGTTATTATTAAAAATAATTCATTTTAAATATTCAAAATTCGTCAAAATTGCCAAAATAAATTTTTTAAATTGGCTCGGATTTCCGGGTTATTACAATAATGAAATAAAATATGGACAAAATTCAAATATTGATCAGGATAAAGCAATATCTAGTAGAAAACAAATATCTTTCCAGACTTCTAATCAAAAACGACAAGGCTAGATATTGACTTCAGCCCAGGGGTTGCTAGTTCGTCGATGGTTACAATTGTAAAGAGATTAGAATTCGAAGTAGCCTTAACATCAACCATGACATTCTTATTTGCCTTTAACCTGAACTAGATCTCTCCAACAATATTGTAATCAATCTTCTTTGTACCACAAGATGTTATTGCAATTACATCGGCGGTCATAGTACTGAGAGTGAATTTATGATCGATATGATAATCCCTATAAAGAAGATCTCTTATCTGCCTTCCGATTTCAGAGTAGAGAACAGGACCTGTTCTAGCCATTTTAGCTTAGCAAATCGGGAAAAATAAGAAAATTATATTACAAAATTGATTTGTGAACGAGATGATATGTAAATAATATATTACCACCACATTCCTATTCTGTATCTCCAACAAAGCCAATTAGCAGTGCCATGACCCTTGCAAATTCGTGTGAAGAACACGCTCAAAAGAGGCATTGAGTTAAGCAGTGGTACACCCACCATATAATAGAATAAAAGCAGCCCGATGTATCTCACTTAACTTCCTTCTTAGAATGATGCGGTATAGGACACCAGTGCTGATAATGTTAAGATTCTTTAAGATCGGGTAAGCTGGGGCATCCAAGAATTAGGTTAATATTTATTGCTCAAAATACCAAGAGGTTGAGTTTAATGTCTGCAGCAGCCATGGCGGCGTGCTGCTGCAGTGGCTTTCATCGTCCAACCATCTGCACTGGACCTTTTCTTCCTCTCCAGCTAGAAAGTTCTTTATGCCGACGGCGTTCACAACATGGAGTACTACAAATATCTGTGATCTTGTGGAAACCAAAGAGAACTACAGGGAAAGCTGTTTCAAACCCTTCATTAGGCATACGTACACTTCCGTAACAGGCAATACGGAAATTTCGCAAATATCCCTTTCAGTTGTTTCTTAGATTTTAGATATTAAATCTGGAGATGGGATACTTGTGCATCAGATGCAAATGGACATGGAAAGTTGGATCCTTTCACTTCTCATGCTTTTCTCTCAAGCCTAGAAGAGTCGGGATCTACAGTTTAGAAAACAGGATGGCTACCACAACATATTATTGCACAAGATGAAAACAAGAATACCATAGCTATGGTCAACAGTACTACCCAAAGCACAGTCTTGCATACCTTTTACTCCAGTAACTAGTATGAGGATACTGGTTCGAGACATTTGGATCAAAGTAGGTATTCACATAGGACACTAGATCAAAACTTAAATGGTTTAAAGCGTTTTAGCAATGCTCGATATTTACTAAAGTTGAACATTAAACCCCATCATATCTAGTTTTGCATTAGGGGCATTACAGTTGATGATTCAACTTAGTTACACCGTGGATAAAACTGTGGGTTTGACAAATGGACACCTAACCACATCAGGAACTAATGATGCGACATTGTTAAGTGAATACATATTTCTTACCATGAGAATTGCAGAAATCATAAGGACGAAAAGTTACCCGTAGTTTCTTTTTCCAATGCAGTTGTTTAAACACTGCAATGCAATAAAAAGATCAAGTAAAATTTGCTTGAATTGAGTTGCTGACATGCACAAAGCTTGGGTGATTGTAAATTTATAATACCCTGTAGTGGTGATCAAAACTATATACCCATTTGTCAAAAACTCTGCAATTCTTACTGTATTTCAAGACCTACAAAAATGCACAAAAAGGAGATGATTAATTTTAAACAACTTACATTATCACAGGGTTTGAATAACATGTTAGACAGATGAATATCCTATTGGCTAAAAATGAGCAGATAAAATTAGCTAAATCGTGCAACAAAGAATTAACTTCTTGCAACGTTTACAATGAGAAGACGGTATCATTAAAAGAGAAGCTAACCTCAACTTTGCATAAATTACGATAAAACATACCATCCTCGCTCGCTTGTTCAGAAGCATGTTCATCTCGATTGTTGCAGCGGTTCACAAAGGAAACAGGACACCATACAAACATATTCATTACTAGGTTTCTAAAGTAGGAGTTTGATCTACTTTTCTGAAGTTGTTTAGACAATTTTACTAAACCGTTATGATTATCAACTGAGCTTCCTATTTTAAAACTCTTTGTGTCATTTAGCTTTCCACTTTCTTTAACATTAAGATATTTCTTAGACCTAAAAACTCCTCGATCAACAAGGATAGTAGCAATACACTAAACATACAAGCAGAAAACACACGCAACTTGGGTATAAGTATGCTTAGCAAATACAAAATTTCACATTCACGCTTATTACTACATGAAAATATAGGTACCAAGCACTATTAATTACAGCATTCACATTCTATTATTCCATTGGTCAATTCATTGGTTGGTTGATATGATGGACAATATTGTTCTTCACTAGAAAATAAAATAATCAAATTTATTCCAAATTTGCATGTTAGATTGTTGTAAATAATATAATTGCTGCAGAAATTGTTTGATTTATATTCTACAGAAAATGGATACACATCTGGCCTAAAATTCAATATATCAATTTTTTTTTCTGTAGTACATTCTTAATTGGGTAAAGCCATACCTAATGTTAGAACACATTTTCATTCAGTTCAGTCATGATAAAAGCAAAATTATTTAATTAGTAGAAATATCCCCCCAAATATATCAGGAAACATAACAAATATAACAAGAATAACTATATTAAATGAAAATTTTTAATCGCCAATTGATCCAAAAAAAGAAACAAACAAATCATTTAGTAACATATAATACAAAGGGGATTTTTCCCACAAGGACAAACTCATCAAATTATTTGCCCAAAAGGACAAGCATAAAAAAACTTGCCCAAAAGGACAAGTTTTAGTGCAAATGGTGAATTTCAGGGGGGTCCCATGTTTTTCCACTTTGCACTAAAACTTGTCCTTTTGGACAAGTTTTTTGCCCCTTGTCCTTTTGGGCAATTTTTTTGGTTTTTTTGTCCTTCACAAATTTTTCCTGTAATACAAATAGATCCAAACTCATAAATATAATTGCACAAACTTCAACATGACAACAACCTCATAGATATACACAGTCAGCATGTTGATTATTATAAAACCATCCAACAATACAGTATAGGGTATAGAGGCTAGCATTAGTGGTAAATACTTTAATAATGAGTAGATATATAATCAATTTGAGGATTTCGAAACCGATAAAGTACATGGGAAGACTATACAAGTAGAAAAAGCAAGTTAGAATACTGATACATACAATTTTCAGACTATCTTAAAATGGGTCTCCAAAATGGTAAATCAGAGACTTAATTTTTTAATGTTTGTTGGTTTCAGTAGAGAAGAAAATTGTTTCTACAACTTAAAATTGATTCAAAATTTCACAAATATGAATAGAGAAGAAATTCTGACCTTAATGGATGCTGCATCTATGGTGGAATCTAGGGTTTCCCATAACCAACGACACGAAATCAAGCATCAGAAGAACGAAATAGGGTTTTCTAGTTATTCAAATCAAATTTAAGAAGGGAAACAAAAAATCAAGGTCATGGAACCATGTTAGCTTTCGATGACTCAAGGCCTGGAGGCATTCCAAGGGAAAAAAGGCAAAGGCGAAAACCGAAAGATTGGAGGTAGAGATGATTGGTTTAAGGCTTCGCTTTGTTTGATTAAAAAAATGGGGATCCAAATGCCAATTGTAAAAGAAGCGGCCGATGAAGTATTTTTCGTTCCCGCTTATAAAATTGTACACCTAGATATTCACGGCGTAGATATTCGCTATTCTTTTATAATCTAGGATTGAAAATGGGAGATTGCATCTTGCTTGTTGTTGTTGAAGAAGGTGGTGAATTTGTTGCAGTGCTCTTAACCTTATTGTTGGTGATACTTTGTTGACCACTAGTGGGGTTGTTTACCATGTATGTACTATCCAAGTTTGCATTTTGAAGCATGTTATTATAAGGCAATATAAGCAGCCATTGAGTTGAACCTAAAAAAAGTGGAAGCAAGAGCTCAAGGATAGCATAAGATTTAGAGAGGATATCTTCCTGTTACAACATACAGTTGCTATTATATCTTAGATGAAGGCTTTAAAAGAGTAATTGGAGAATTTCTCTTGCATGAAGCAGCTCAGGTTAAGCATGTTATCGAGTTGATCTAGGATTCAGGTTCGTTCAAGGATGACATTGACCAACAGGATTGATAGGTCTCAGTCAGATTTTGTTTGTAAATAGAAATTTACTAGCAAATTTGAATAGCAAATTCTGTATATATGTTCACGTTTTTAATTACCAGTATTCTGGCAGCAAGTGCATGTAAAAATGAATAATAGTATCTTGAGATGAAATAATCTGTTAAATAATAATAGTGATGATGATGATGATAATAAAAAGCTGGGGAATCCATGTATGCAAAGATGTAATACTGAAGTAAGTTTAATTGTAATAATAAACCTGCTTAAAATCCTAAATCGATACAAAAAATTTCATGCTTTCAATTAATGTAAAATTGTTGTCATTCAAATTTAAGTGAATGGAATAGATTCAAAGTTAGTAGTATAGGGAGCGTCTTCCTAAACAAAAGACATGCACTAAACTGATTCAGCAGAGGACAAGTGCCTTAGCAGTTCGACATATAGTTTAAACCTTCAAACTCCCTTATCCAAAACATATTCTATATAATAGTCATTGCATCTTTTGTTTTTGGAATTCACACACACAAAAAAAATGCTTATTCATTGAATCTTCAATTGGGAGTGTAGATTTTATTTCACTATTCTGTCTTCTTCGAGTTATATGAAAATCAGTGGTACGACTTAAGTATGGTACTTATATGGATATAACGGAAATAATAAACTAACTAGTAATCTACAATAGTCACGCAGGTAAAAGCTAGGCTATAGAAATATATCAAAAATAAAAGTAAATGTGATAAGTAAAAACACTAGGAATTTTATATATATAGTCCCGCCTTACGTCCAGTCCCGAAGCTCCTTTTTGGAATTCACTATCACGCCCTCTCTTAACCCAGAGGAATATGTCACAACAAACCCGAGCACCAACAAGGATGTCCACGCCTGAGCACCTACACATGACTTCACAATTTACAAAGGTTTTTGACTCTTAAATGTGTTCTCTAATCAACACGAAATAGTCACGATGAAGTACACCCTTCCTATAATCTTATCCTCAAGTAATTGAAATGTTTGTGAAGACTGAAGGAAGTTAGTTGCTTGTCGAATCAAGATATGTGAAATGTTATCTAGGATTCAACAAGTAACTTGAATTTGAGAGAGCTTTAGATTGCAATGAATACAGAAGTGCAAATCAGAAAATTGATAGAATAGAATAAGAATTCATTAGTTAGAAAACATGTTTGTATTGTTTATATAATAGTAGAAGAGTAGCATTCCTTCATGAAAGGTTTCAGCAAAAAGTTGCATCCATTTCCATTTATAATTGAAGATAAATCTCTTCATGAAAGAAGGTGACTCTTCATAATAAAGGCTTCTGTTTCGAATTAGTCAACTAGTCTAAAAGTCATCAGTCGACTGATTGAATCATAGTGTAAAACGTTTGGATTTAAAACCATTCAAAACTAGCCGTTATTGTATAGAGACAGGCTGACTAGTCGACTGGTTGAATTTCTAGCAGTCGACTGGTACAGCTGAGTCTGTACAGTCATGGCTATTTAAATCCTTATATATATATATATCTTGTTTTGTATATTCGTGTTATACTTGAGGATAGATTTTAACATAATTCTAACACGACTCAACACACACACACAGATATATATATATATATATATATATATATATATATATATATATATGTATATATATATATAACCTTATTGTCGTGACATGATTTCCATTGCTCTTCTCTTTGTTGGCATTAATCAAAATTCTTGTTTTCAACATTCTCCCCCTTTTTGATTGATGACAACATATTTAATTTTCTCCCCCTGAGTATTTGCTCTCCCTGAATTTCTGCAACATTTTGTTAGTTCATAAATTTATAAACTTACCGTTTTGGTTCCTAAAACAAAATGTTAGCGCATATATTTTCAATAAATGGATTCATCATTATGAGCATAGAAAATATAACTATAAACAGATCCATCATTTTGATCATTGAAAATATAACTCTCCCCCTTTGTCATCAATTAAAAAATATTTAAACACTACAAGCACAAAGTAATCGAATAACAGATAAACCATCGATGCAAAATAAAACATAGTCATTTCATACATGCATATTTGTTCAACACAACCAAAACATAAAGTTTCATAAGTTTTTATACAACCAAAAGAAAACCAATCATAATAGAAACTAAAAGATACTTAAAGCAAAAGACATACATATTATACTACTAAGCTAGATTTCATCGGATTCGGCACTTTCAGAAGAGGTCCAATTGAGTGGAGATATAGGCCTTTTCTCCGGATCCGTTACATGTCCAGTAGCTGCAAGAGAGCATGAAATTGATTCCCACATCCTTCCAAGAAAACCCTTGATTTTATCAAACTTTTTATCCACTTTCTTGTCCATTCTTTTAAACTTTGCTTCTAAAAAGAGTTGGTTGCGAGCAATTACATAAAGTGCTTGTATTGAAGTTTGAGAAGATTCCGTTAGTCGGATATCTTCGGCATTAGCATGAGTAGTGCTTAATGATGGTTGATCCAAATTTCTCTTTTTCCAACTTCTAAGCTCATGATTCGAATGGTTTGAGGGGGCATATACATTTGTTTCAAATTCTTGCTATCTAGAACTTTTATTCCAATTATGTTGGAATTTGGTTTAGGAATGTTCGCACTTTCAAAAACTTTCATTAAGTACTCGCCATAGTGAAAATAAGCAGTCATTCCTTGTGTGTAGAAAAGGAGATGGTCCATTATAGATTGCATCCCATTAATTTTTATGTTGCTATATGTTGCATACAGAGCTCGAAATGTGTCGAAATATACAAGATCATGAGTTTCGGACCTAGGCAATATGGCTCGTGTGAGAGCATGGTGAAGTAATCTTGCGCCTGGTCTTAATCCTCTGGTTTGAGAACCATCGGAATCATCATCTATAAAGAGATAATTAACCTCATCTCTAATTCCAAACTTGCAGACTACTTCCGACACATGTATTCCGTCCGTAGGAGAGTTTAAAATATTTTCTAACCTTTCAATAGAAATAAAGATAGGTTGTCCACAAACCATACTCCAAACACAATTTTGTGTATTGTAGGAGTTCGATGATCCAAATTCAAATTAGCTAAGAATAATTTGATCATCGTAACATTGGTCTTCGTATTATTTTGAGAATAATCCAAAGAGATTCAAGTCTATCTTTTCGAGCTAATTGTTGTAGACCATAAGATTCAAAGTCTTGAAATTTGACAAAAGGCCCAAGGATTAATTTTAGATTTGATAGAAGCTTCCACCTTTGCTTAGCTAGGTCATTCCATAGCCATTGATTGATAGAGGGTTTTACTGGCTTCTTTGATCTTGTTGTTGAGGATGTTCTGATGTCTCTTTGTCATTTATGAGGTGCCATGATGATTGAAAAAGCAAAAAATCAAAATTTCTAAGTGTTTGGGTTTTTAGGAAATAAGAGGAAAACATTAGAAATGAAGAGAAGTGGGGGAAAGGGGGTTTATAAGGACTGAACTGTAGCAGAATAGGTTTCCGGTTTTTGACTAACCAGTTGACCGATACATATATAACCAGTAGACTGGTTGCTGATAAAAGCAATAGTAGACTTTGTCCTTGAATTATTTTCTTATATATAGATATTATATATATTTATGACTATTATTTCAAAAAGAAAACATGTATTTTTATTACACAAGATAACAGAACTACATGATTACTCCAAAAAACAAGATTTTGAAAATTTTGCATTATCGATAAATGCAAATCTTATTAAATGAAAGGAACTACTTTTATGATTAGTGCATTATTCTTCTAATGAGGTTGATTTTCTTGGGGTCTTAGATCCAGCTCCCTCATTCTCTTGGTTGTTCTTTTCCCATGAATTCAGACTCGCCTTCTTACTCTTTGGAGATTTTCCCAAGGATTCCATGAAATAGATGGTCTTGGTGTTTCAGGAGTCGTAGAGAGAGGATGATGTCTGGGTTCAACTACAATCGACCTACCACATACACGGAGTGCAACTGTTTCTAAAAATGTTAATCTATCCGAGGTCTTTTTTTGCTCAAAAATAATTCTCTTTGTAACCTCATCTGTTCATATTGATAATGACGTATTTCGTCTATTTTATCTTTTGTTGATGGAGATACTGAAACCTCTCTTCTCTTCTTGGTATCTAGAGTATATCCGGTTCGGTATTCTTGCCATCGAAGTGTTGGTTCTTTATTTGGAGTAGGGGATGTGATAATGTTAATAAAATCAGATGATGTTTTCTCAGAGGACTTGGTTGGTGTTGATGGCGAGCTTACTTTCTTAGACATGACTCAAGAAATTTTTTCAGATAATGGTTTCCATTGTTTTGAATAAAGCAGGAAACTTTTCTAAAGAATTTATAAAAGAATATATACTAAATATAGTATATGCAAATGAATGATAAAGCTAGTTTTATCCATTCCTTTAAACCAACATTAAATAGCTAAAAACTAGGTATAGAATGCTAATTGAAAGGCTTATCTATCAAACAATGTGCTAAAAATATAGTATTCTATTTTAGTTATGTAACATCCTATATTTTTTGATATAATAATTAATTTATTTAAATAATGGTTTAGTAATTTAATGTATGCTAAATTAAATAAATTTGAATATTTAATTAATATAAATAATTAAATAATATATATAATTTCCGAAGTTTGTCGGAAATAGTAAAATTTGCAGTATTGTGAGAATCAGATGATTTAACTAATTTAATTCAGTTTAGAATTTGATTTATAACGACGATTCTATTTAATAAACAGCGTTAGAATGTATAAATTATATTATAATTATAATCAAGCTCGAAATGGCGCGGTAGTTCGTAATTTGGCGATTCGAACTTTAAACGAATATACAGAATCCATTTTAAATCGGATTTCTGTGAAACAAGAAACGTTCAGAGCTGATGAAGTATATTTTTTTAATGGAAAAGGAAAATCGGGATTTCATCGTGTAGATTGAGAGTTATGTCCAAATCAAATTTTTGAATAGTCGCTATAATTTAATTTTTAGAATTTTACTGTAATTTTTATTTTGAAAAATAAGCACTTTTATGTTGAAGTATTTTATACCCTATATCAACATTTTGGGATTTCACAGAATAAGCTAACCAGTCAATTTTATTATATTTCTGTGATCGTGGTGCATTACTCATCGCGACTGTATTTTTATTTTCGTCGATAATAATCCATAAATGAATGGAGTTTTAGATAGCAGGGTATGCTATTTCTTAGTTAAGAAGTAACGATTGATTTTTATAAGGTAATTTTTATATCTATCCATAGTTTCCATCAGTTAATCCGCATCTAAGTTAATCCATAAAATTATGGTTAGTTAATCCACATGTGGATTAACTGATCAATAAACTAAAGGTTATTTTTTAGTTTCTTATTTTCTTTGATTAATACATACTTTTGTGAGTCAAGAGAAATACTATTACTGTATAAAACATGTATGAGAAAATTGAATCTAAAAGCTAAATAATTTTTTGACTATTAATATTTATTTATAGTTATTAGTCATAACTTAAGTTCAAATATAACATTAGCTCTTTACAAAATTTTATTTCTTTATCACTCTCTACAAAATCATGTATTTGGCGAGCCTAACTCATATAAAACCTTTAAATCTAAATTATTTTGTTATTACTTCTTCACCGAATTGACATTTTCTTCTCTGTGCATTGAAGGTTCTTAAGTAATTTCACAACCTTAGTTTAAATTGTTAACTGTTCATTTGTTTTAAAGATGATGAGTTTAGTATGTACTACGTGAAAAGTCAAAAACAGTGATACAGCCATCTATAGTGAAGCCTCATTCTTTTAGAAAAGATAACTGGTTCTAGAAAATAAAAACAAACTTTTCATATCAAATATAAAAATAATTCACTGATTGTTTCTGACATTTTTTAGAAAATGATTAAATCATGTTCAAAGAATAACTTTAAGCATATATTGTTGACTGTTGTTGTTGGTAGCCCTAATATAATTAGAGATGCATATTAATCGATATTTTATATTTGGTAGCACATACAAAGTGCTGGTAGTTTTCAGAAGAAGATAACTACTTATGAACAAAACAACAATAATATGGTGGATAAAGAGAATAAATTTTAACTTAGTGCAAAAAAAAAACTATTTTTAAACGTAGCGTGGATGAACTAAATGATACAGTGGATGTAAACAAAAATTACCTTTTTATAAATATTCTCAGTCAAGTCACGGCAGGTCGAATGCACTCAATGCACCTCACTTCATTACCTTCCTTAGCATCTAAGCATTGGCATATATATATATATATTATTGTGGTTGTACGTTGTATAATTTGTGTTGCTTAACTATTAAGGCTCTCCAACTTTATATATAACGCACTCAGTTTCTATTCTTTTCTTCTTTCACAAACGGTCAAATAGAACTTGCAATGGCCTTCATAAATGGGAAACAAACCCAAAGCTCCACCGAAAATCCAAGCCATACAAATATATATACACATATATATATATATATATACATACATACATATATATATAGAGAGAGAGAGCCTATAGGAATCACACTGCTTTTGAATTTCCTTTATTTGCGAGGATGTCACGTGAGTAGAAGGCGAAGTTGAAAAAAATCTGAGTAGCGTGAGCAAGCTCTTTGGATACGGGTAGGAGAGGAACAGACGGAAGAAGGAAGATGGAGGGATTTAAGCACCGGTTGAGCGGTTGCCATACATAAGTGAAGTGGGTACTGTCAAGTTTTGGGCGTGTTTTACACTGTTTAGTTTTGAGACGTGAAGTAATACGGTGCACTGCTTCCAGTGGATGGCGTGTTCTATTTGGTGTACGCTGGAAGGTGGACGGGATGGTGATGTTGGTTTTAAGAATGGTGGTGTAAATGGAGGGGTCTGGGTTCCGGATATGCGGCCATGGTGTGTTATACCAACTAGAACGAAATATATGGTAGGAGGGAAGGATGCATGTACAGGCAAGAGAAGAGGGACGCTGGAGTGTTTAAAATGAAGTGAGGGGGTCTTGGAGCTTGCGGTTGTATGCATGGGGAGTGATGAATGGTCTGGAAACAATGAACCCGCTGGTGTTTCTTAAGAGGGTCGGTGGAAATTAAGCGGGTGGGCCAAGAAAAATGGTAAAGCCCATTATAATTATATAGTTTAAGTTTTGTTTAAATTTCAAATTTATTAAGTGTTAACTTATAAATGTTATATTTCGCTCGTACAATATCAGAATTTTGAACGGTTAAATCCGTTGGGATCGTACGAACGTCAGCTTCATACTGGAACTGGTTTGGAGCGATTTGAAGCCGTTAGATTTTATGGTGAAATAAAACGCATGATCAGAACTATTAAACGGTTATCGTTATTTAACGATAAACCGACCAATGTGAGTAAAACTTACTAACTCTACCAGTTTATATTTTTATAACGTATTTTCAGAACTGATAAATGATGGTTAATTGTTGTGTGTTGACGGTTTGGATGAACTGATAGTTAATTGGTTGGAATTATAAATGTAGAATACATATGTATAAATTGTTGATCAAATATTGATTCTGTTTATCAGAATATTTCATATTGAAATGAAATCGATGTTATTTATGTTATTTAACATCTGCGGATGCAGGGAAACATGTTGGAGGGATCCAAATGGATTCCTCAACATTTATATTGCTGCTTTTTCATATAATGTGATATATGATCTATGATTGATTATGATGACACTGGTTCTGTTGTTTGGTATTTTAAATACCATAAGAAATATTGGAATGTAAAAAAGAGAATTTTCAAAGTGTATTTTGAAAGTGAAATATTTAAGGAAATAAATAGGATGTTTTAAACGAAATATTTATAAAATGAATAGAATTTATAGAAGGAAATATTTATAAAATGAATAGAATTTTATAAAAGGAATTATTTATAAAATGAATAGAATTATAAAAGGAAATATTTCAGAATTGAATATAATTATAAAAAGGAAATTGGGAGGATATAAAAGAATCATAAGAAGATTATTTAAAGAGGATATTAAATAGAAATCCGTTTTAACAGATAAAATTTAGAGGAATAATTTATAAACGATGCTTATAAATTAAGAAAAATATTTATCATTGGATAAATAAAAATAAAAAGTCTAAATTTATATAGAGAAGTAGAAATCGGTTTTAACACCGATATTTTTAATAGAATTTGAACATAGCATTTGTAAAGGGAATTATAAATGAGATTTAAGTGTTAGAAATAAAAAGGGGGATTTCGTGTGAATAATTATATAAATAGAAGTATAAATAAAATTTGGAAATGGGATATTATTTTAAAATACGAAATCAAACTGTTTTGATTATATAAAGAAATATTATTCACGTTCTATGTGAAAATTTAGATTAAAGTAATATTTTTCAAATAAAATATTATAAAGGAATTTGGGGTTTGAATTAGGAATTTAAATGGAATTACTGAAATTAGAAACTGACTGGAAATTAGTTGAGTTGAATGGCTTTCTGGGTATCGATCTGATGTTGGTTTCGGCCTTTGGGGTTTGTACTTGGGAAGTTGTTCTCTTACTAGTTTACAATTAGAGACTGATAGAGGTGGGAATATATTGATATGTGAATCAGAAATGGAAACATTTTCCAAGGTTAATAGCGTATATTTTCTAATTTTAAAAAATAAGGAATTTATGAATATATGGAAACGATAAATGGGAAATTGGGAAATGAAATGATAATTTATTGGTAAGATTTCCATTTGGAAATACGACTGTTGTTTGTACACATGTTTTCCTTTGATAGTTAAATCACCGACTATCAAAGATTTTGACCATTTCTGTTGTCAATACAGAGATACCGGGATCAGATATATTATCTGAAAACCACTTCGTGTGGCATTAGCGTTGCGAATCAAATATGATGAAGATAATTGAAGACGGAGTTATGTAACGGCTGTTCAGTAAATTCTAGGTAGAAATTGCCTAAGATGGATTTACAGAATAGTGTCTTTGGGTTGTCCAATCCCAGGACAACTTGAATGGATGAATGTCTGATAGGAAATATCTGGTAGATCGCGTAAGTTTATCATTTTAAACGTATTTACGTTGGTGGCGGAGGAATTAGTTTCTCTTAGCTTATACCCATGGTATTTTTGGGGAAATCAATTTGTGATTTGACGGGTATGATGATGTGTCATTCAAAGTAAATGAAGGAGTGATCTGCTAAAAGATACTTTATGACCTCAAGCCGCATCAATTAGGAAATAACAGAAATCGGGCAGGCATCATGGCTAAGTGGGTCGCACCCAAGTAGGGTATATTGTCACCATCTAGAGAATATTCATATCTGTTACTTCTTTCAATTCTGTATCTCCCGGGAACGGTTATATTGGTATACCAACCGTAAGGTGACAATATCTCCCGGGAACGGTCATGTGTGGCCATGTTACAAGATGTTCTTGTTGAACTCCAGTGTACCGCTTCTAGAGTACACCGATCTGAAGGTGATTCCATACCTTGACATAGTTGAAAATCCATTACCCAATAAGAGTCTGCGGTTTTTTGATTGTATATTATATATGTAGAACGTGAGATGAAAGCGTTCTACTAGATTGTTATTTACTCGACTTAGACATTATTATAATATCAGAAGAGTTGTGATATAAAGAATATTTTGAGTAGTTGTAAGGTAAAAACCATCCGTATTTATGTGTGGATCGATCTTACGATCTTCCTTTCTTTTAAAAGAATTTTAAAAGTTAAAAAAATGGTTGGAGTTTACTCACACCACTCACATGACTGACCTAGAGTTTATTTTGTTTTATTTTCCCTAAACTCTTGGGTGCCCAAATTTATATGGGAAATCGAGTAGTCGGGATTTTACAGATGTATTTGGAGAGATTGGAGCAGGAGGCTTTGGGATTTTATAGTAATTGTTTATTTCCACTGTGTTTTAATTGCTGTACCTTGATAATGATTTGTATATTCAAGTACAGATTTATATTTCAAAGCTATGTTATATAGTATATTTTATTCGTTCCGCTGTGAGATTCGTGTTACTCTGATTCTGTTTTATGTTCTTCTTCTTCTTCAATTCTAATTTTCTATCTTATTTATTCTCACCCTCTAACTTCTTTCATTAACTATCCGGTATTTCCGATGCTTGAATAGTCAACGTTTAGATTATATCGGTTACCAAGGTCCCAAATTCCCTGAGTAGTTACAAGTTAGAAAGAAACCATCTTAAGTAAACTATGTATATTTAAAAGAAGAACATTTTAGAAGTATTTTTAACTAAAAGGAAACTTACAAAAATAAGTACTAATTAAAACTCCTTTTGAGCAAGTCACAGACATTGGTACCTGCAAAACATAAAATTTATAATGGTACCCATTTTCTTCGTTAGTGTCCTAAGGGTTAATTCTTTGGAAGCCAAACCCAAGAGGGTTCAGGATCCTTTTTGAAAAAATAATTATCATTATTATGAACGGAATCTAAAAAATTCTTAATATATTTATTTCTAATAAGAACATTATTAGTTTTTGGAACCCATATTCTAATATTTCCCGAGTAGTTTTTCTTAGTAGAAATATTTAATTTACTACTAGGAATTTCCGGTTTAATATTAGATTTCTTAGAGCTGGATTTATTTTTAGATTTGATTTTTTGATCATATCCTAGTCCCATTTTACTAAAATCCGGTTGAGAATTTTCTAATATTTTAGATAAATTCTCTCTACCTTTATTAGAATTGTTAACATTCTTAGAAATGCTTTCTAATTTAACTTTTAAACTAGAATTTTCTAATTCTATAATTTTAACCTTAGTTTTTAAATCATGATTCTCAGAAGCTAATAAATCATTTTTATTCTTTTGAGTCTCGATTTCTTGACTCAACATAGAAATCTGAGAATTTACCACTGAAAGAGATTCCTGTAATTTTCTAATCTCGTCTTCTAAAATCTCTTTTTCATCTTTTAATAAGTCTATTTCAAATTCTGCTCTTTTTCTATCTTTATTGGCTTTTTTTTTTACTTTCTTTTAAAATTATTTCCAGATTCTAAAACTTTCGTATTAATTTCCATTAATTCATCATAAGTAAATTCACTAACCTCATTATCCTTTGCCATGAAGCATACATTTGCTTGCTCGTTGTTACTGTCGATGTCACTATCGAAGATGACGAATCAGAATTATCCTAAGTGATGAGAATGTTCGTCTCTTTGGTTTTTTCTTTTTGCGATTTTTCTTCAATTTTGGACAATTCTTTTGATAATGTCCGGGCTTGTGACAATTAAAACATTCCACCGGTGTAGGGTCAGGCCCTTTTGATTAAAAAAATTCACATTTTTTGCTTTGGCCTTTTCTATATTTCAGAAACTTTCTAAAATTCTTTGCTACAAAAGCAATATCCTCTTCGCCCGAATCTGAATCTTCTTTCTCAACATGAAAAGATAATTTTTTCTTGTCTTGTACATGTGCTTTCTTTGCCTGAAAATTTGCTTCATAGGACATGAGATTACCGATTAACTCTTCATGTTTCATGGCAGAGAGATCATTAACTTCTTCGATAGCTAACGCCTTTCTTTCCCATTCATCCGATAAAGAGTTTAAAATTTTTGAGACTATATCAAAATCATAATATTTTTCTCCCAATCCTAATAAAGAATGATAAAAGTTTTGAAAACGCGAGTACATGTCATTTATGGACTCATTCTCGTTCATCTTAAAATTTTGAAACTGATTCTTAAGCATGGATATTTTGCTTTTTTTAACCTTGTTAGTTCCTTCATGAGTAATTTTGACTCCAGATTTCATATGCTGTGTTACACATACAATCCCGGTTAAACTCGTTTCTATCCAAGGCACAATGCAACATATTCATAGCTTTAACATTGGCAGTGACCATTCAGTATATAGAGTAGCAGGTTGTGTATACTCCTTTTGTGTGATATTCCGTGCATCAAAACTTTTTGCTTGCATATATATCCTCATTCGTGTAGCCCAATAGCTATAGTTCATGCCATTAAGAAAGGGTGGTCTTGCAGTAGATTGGCCTTCAGTATATCCAGTATTATTGCCAGTACTAGTGTTGTTATCCATATTAACTATGTATCAGATAATGGTTTTACGGTTAAATGTGACCTTCCTCTGATACCAAATGAAAAGTCGGTGTGTACGAATTAAGCATGATACTTATATGGATAGCGGAAATAATAAACTAACCAATAATCTACAATAGTTACGCGGGTAAAAGATATGCTATAGAAATATATCACAAATAAAAGTAAATGAAATAAATATAGATGCTAGGAATATTATACTAGTTCATACTTCCCACCCTACGTCCAATCCCGAAGCTCCTTTTCGGAATTCACTATCATGCCCTCTCTTAACTCGGAGGAATAGGTCACAATACACCCGACACCAACAAAGATGTCCACGCCTGAGCACCCAAACAGGACTTCACAATTTACAAAGGTTTTTGACTCTTGAATTTGTTCTCTAATCAACACGGAATAGTCACGATGAAGTACGCTCTTCTTATAATCTTATCCTCAAGTAATTGAAATGGTTTGTGAAGATTGAAGGAAGTTAGTTGTTAATCGAATCAGGATATATGAAATGTCATTCAGGATTCAACAAGTAACTTGAATTTGAGAGAGCTTTAGGTTGCAATGGATATAGAAGTGCAAATCAGAAAATAGATAGAATAGAATAAGAATTCGTTAGTTAGAAAACATGTTTGTATTGTTTATATAATAATAGAAGAGTAGCATTCCTTCATGAAAGGTTTCAGCAAAAAGTTGCATCCATTTCCATTCGTAATTGAAGAGAAATCTCTTCATGAAAGAAGGTGACTCTTCATAATAAAGGCTTCTGTTTCGAATCAGCCAACTGGTCTAAAAATCATCAGTTGACTGATTGAATCATACTGTAAAACGTTTGGATTTAAAACCAATCAAAACTAGCCGTTATTATACAGAGACAGGCATACCAGTCGACTGGTTGAATTTCTACCAGTCGACTGCTACAGCTGAGTCTATACAGTCATGGCTATTTAAAACCTTTTAATATATATATATATATATATATATATATATATCAATGTTTTGAAACGCAAAAGGCATACGTAAGGCGTTTTCGGGTCCGTGAGGCAAGGCGTAAGCCTCGAAGCGTTGAGGTGTAAGCCTTTCGTGTAAAAGAAAAGCACAACACATATACTTAATTTTTAATATGGAGTAACATTAAGCGTCAAATAGTAAGTAAAAACCATAAACGTTCAAAGTAATTCATACAAAATACAATTAGCCTTGCACATTTAATATAAATTGCAAAAGATCAAATGATATCTTCCTCCGGTGCATATATGATCACAAAATCCACAGAGAAAATTTTTTGAATTTGTAGAATTCGATTAATCTTTGACCCACTTCCATGCAATATCACGTTTGCTCATTTTAAATTAACCTAGCCAACAATAGAAATGAGGAAACGATTAAAATGTCTTTTCAATGAAATACAACAAACAAACAAAAAAATAAAGTAAAAAAAAAGACAAAAAAAGTCTCTTAAACCAAGGTTTTTTTTTTTTTTTTACTTTTTTGCTTTTTTTACGTTTTTTTTTCTTTTTTTATGCCTCGTTCAGTTGAGGCTTAAGCCTCAGAGGTAAAACGCCTCTTGAGACGCGCCTCAAGGTGTTTTTGCCAACGCCTCGCCTTGAGGTGCGCCTCAGAGGTAAAACGCCTCTTGAGATGCGCCTCAAGGTGTTTTTGCTAACGTCTCGCCTCGAGGCGCGCCTCAAGCGCGTTTTTTAATACATTGATATATATATCTTGTTTTTTATATTCGTGTTATACTTGAGGATAGATTTTAACATAATTCTAACACGACTGAACACACACTCACACACATATGTGTGTGTATATATATATAACATTATCTTCATGACATGATTTCCATTGCTCTTCTCTTTGTTGACATTAGTTTAAATTCGTGTTTTCAACATTATAGTTGCAGCTTTTTTATCATAACTTGTGTTAGTCAAATGCGTATTTTATTAGTATGATATTTGACATATTTATGTGTTCATGCCTTTTACGAACAGTATAGAGTCATTTCACTTTGGGTGTAGCATTCCTTACTATGTTTTTCATTTCACGATACATTAGGCTACTTATAGAATGAGACATGCATTCATTTGTGCAGTATCAAAACTATAAATAATGCTTTCAATTTACTATTCCTTTTGGGTTTGATTTTAAACTAAGAACATCGACTAAGAATATATTTTTATCCTTATAAAATATTTTTCTAAATGAAGGTAATGATATTATTTGTTCAATTTTAAAGATTCAGTTATATTACAACATAAATGGCCCAGACTATGCCAGGGAGCGTTGTCCCTAAAAATATTATTTCAGCCTTAAAAGTTAATCTTTCAGTGGTTCGTTGTTATACTATTATAGTTTTTGTATTTTTTGTTCTTTTTCAAGTAATATCAGTAAGAACTTGTTGGGCTAAGCACATTTTTTTTAACAGAATGCTCTGCAAATTATGCAAACAAGGTACACAGGCAGGTTTTTGTTTTTGTTTTTCTAGTTGATGAATACGTAAATGGAAGAATACTGACACGATGTACTATTCTGAAGAATAAAACGTGTTAAGACAGAACGAAGGACAAAATTTCATCATACCTTAACCAATATAGGAGTGATAGAAAGCAAGGAACCATTTTTTTAAGAGTAGGGTAGAAAAGTACTAAAGAAAAAAAATCATAAAATAATACTTTGCTGCATAGAATATTTATAAAACAAACCAGTGTCGGTTATCAAAATCTTAGGTATTGTTTTCGTTGAATAGAACTGAGCACAACAAAGAAGAACTGAAGATTTAAGGGACAGTAACGAAGAATGGTGGCTTCAACGCAAAAAAGATGGATTGTAAATCAACTTTGATGGTAAACTGAAGTGACCAACCGGTGAGCGGTTACAGATGATGGGATCAAATGAAAAACAAAAATGAGAAATTATAAGTTGTGGTTTGAAGAACGTGGTATTCCAGTCTTAAGCAATTAAAAGAGGCAGAGATAGTGAAGTACTGATTTGAAATGAGAGATACTGAGATTTCCACATCAGTAGTGACACATTCCTGCTTTAATATTTACAACTTTTTCATGTTATTTTCATTTCTATGGCTTTTAGATAACAATTTTATTGTATTAGAAACATAAAACTAAAATGTCAGTGGAATTCCATTTTATATTTGAAGATATAGCATAGAAAGAGAAAGCCAGATTACTCTCTCACCATTGAAACCCTGTATGCAAACGATAATTTCATTATTATTGTCCAATTTTCACAAACATCAATAAAAAAACAACATTCAAAATTCTTATTTTTGTATTACAATTTCAATAGTTGGTGACCAAGATTAAACATTTAAGTAATAAAAACTTGTTTTTCTATATAATGAAATCAAAATGGATTTGCAATAATATACTTTGAGTTGGGAATCCATATAAAAGTTACACTAAAGAAGGCAAGTTGAACCAATCCATAACTCATGAATATATGCAGAAGGAAGAAAACTAGTTAAAAACATGGATCAGGGATTAAAAAAGTAATTAAGGTTACTACTGGTAATGTAATATGGAATAATTCAGGAGCAGGAACAGTGCGAATAGAAACCCATGGCGATCCCAACCGAACCGAAACATAATCTTTATTTCACGATGTTTTGATCTAGAGCAGCGATGCCAACTTCAACAAAACGAACATATATCAACATATATATTGTGCGGGAGTGGTAAGAGCATCCCCAATAGGGGGGTTGCTCGTGGTCATTCGAGGGGGTTGACACGAGCAACCAAACCCCCCCCCCCCCACCCAAACGCGGCCAAGGGGTAAAACCCTTGGCCGGCGTTGAGAAAACCGGTTAATATTAACCGGTTTTCTCAACACCGGTTAAGGGTTTTACCCCTTAACCGCGTGTCGGGTCCCCCTCCCCTATTTCTTTGCACCCGTATTCACTTGCTCTGAAACCCTTCGCAGCCGCCACTCCTTTCTTCCTTCTTCCTCCGCCGAAAGCTCCAATCCTCTAAAAAAAAAACAATGAGAAGATTGGGTAAAGCTATATTTGGTTCTGGAAGTCGTAATGCCTCCAACAACAATGCACAAGGGGAGAATGAACCGGTTGAAGACTCTAGTCCGTCCGACGCTCGTCATTCAAAACCCGTTCGGAGAAGACGGGTTGCTAAAGCCGGTGTTTATGTTGCATTGGATCCACACATCGATGTTAATTTGTCTGCAGAGAAAAAGTTGGCTGATTTTCGCGAACTGCCTGATGGGGAAAGACACCTTACCGATAACTTGAAGTCGTATTTTGAGGTATAACTTCTTAAACTGGTTAGTGTATTAGTCGGTATTTGATCAAGAAGTGTGTCGTACAAACATTAGTTATTTTTTTGTATGTTTTAGGCTCGTAATGATTGTACACGAGTATCGTGGGTTAGTATCGTCCGTTTGTATACGACGATTCGTGCGTACGACACAGACAGAATTATTGCAGGATATCTTAGAAGTATTGGTTTTGGAGATTTCTTGAGTACGTATTTTTGATGAACCCACTTACATATTACGTATGTTAGAAAATGAAATATATTTTCTTGATTTTAATATTTTTAATTTGCATCCTTAGGTATTGAAAACCTGTACAATAATGATGTTCAATTATGTGGTGCTTTAGCCATGTGTTGGTGGAAAACGACACATACATTTCACTTTAGTTTTGGAGAGATGGGTATTACGCCACTGGATTTTACCATGCTTACTGGCATACCAATTGGTCAGGGTGCCACTTCACCATATGATGAGCTATATCAACAGTATGATTTATTGGCTAGTATATTTCCACATTTGAACTTACGAGGGGGAGGCTTAACAAAGAATCGTCATATCAGAACCTCTTTCATGAAGCAAGCCGTAATGGACTTAGTGGAACGTCAGCCTGCAGATCACCACTTAGAGATTCTTAGATTGTTTGTATTATATATGATGGGTAATTTATTCTTCACGAATTCATCAAACACATTGCCATGTGGATATGTAGCTGTTGTTGCCGGCATGTCGTTCGACAGTACTCCTATTTCATATGACTGGGATACGCCGATTTTAGCTCATTTGTATAGGGGTTTGGACCAGCAGTGCACTATTAGGACTTGTGGGTCGTCGATTACAGGTTTTTGGGAGGTTTTGCAGTATTGGTATTTTGAGTACTTTCATAACATGACATTTCCGATATTGGATCCTACACTATCACTTTTCTACCCTCGTGCGAAAGCTTGGTCGCCCGATAACCGGCGGGTTGTGCCAGGAGGTGATTGCCGTCATGTATTTGCAGTGGCTCGTACTCAGATAGAGATGAGGACCACACAAGAGTCAGTTCTATGGCGTCCTTTTATCGATTCCCCGTTCTTGCTAGGCCCAGCGCAGCAGCACGCTCTATTTCTGTCTGGTAGACGATTTCCTCTGGTATCGGCCCCACCTGCTTTAGGATGTTACTGATACTTGGGGGAGCGTTGTTGGCGACAGTTACGCGATGTCGACGTTGTTCCTGATGATCCCCACCCTGATACAGGTCATTTACAGGTCTATTCCAGTGCTGATTTACAGCAGTATGCCGGTGACTGGTGGCCAGCTGATAGATTTATCATTACCGGTGGAGATTACATTACTTTTTGAGGATCTTTTTATGAGCCTACTAATATGGCAACGTTTGTACATGCCGCTGGAGTTAATTTTGTTTGTCCTTCAGCCTACACTCCTTTTGGTGATCCAGGTGTTTTACGCGACATGTCTCAGAGTACCCTTACTATGTATAGGCCTCCTCAGCCCCCTCAGGCTCCTCGTCATCAGCCCCCTCAGCCTCCTCGTCAACACCCTCCTCAGCCACCTTACTCGACTACGCCGACGAGTTATGGTTGGACCGGGGGCATTCCTGGGACATCTGGTCCAGACACGTATGTTGATATTTCACGGCCTACTGTCACACAGTTTCCAGATCCCGCTGTTCTTCCTTACGAGGAACTATATCGTATGCATGTTGGTCTTCGAGATACGATGTATAGAGAGCATAAGCGCGCAGTTGATGAGTTGACGGCTCGCATTACCGAGCTAACTGCTGCGGATGATGAGCGATATCATCCTGTACGACGAGTAGATGACGATGACGATGACCATGGCTATAGTGGAGAAGCAGCACCTCTTGCGGATGATTCGTGGATATTTGGTGATATACCTTAGATTCAGTTTACGTGATATGTTAGTATTGCTATATGTACTCGTACGTTATCCTTTAGTGTGTTGTAGTTGTAATTTTATGTAGTATGTGCAATCTGGTTGTTATCTTATTTGTTAGACTGTGATGGTTGTATTGTAGTTGTATGTGTGTAAAAAGCATCTAGTTTTGGTTTAGTGGTTGTATTGTATCGTTATCTTCATGTCTCTTTCTGTTGTACTTGGTAACTTATCCTGTTATTAAGATTACTCGTATTGTTTATTATTAATAATAACACAAATAGATCAAACAATAAACTTAAGGATAGAACACCGATACATTCAACAATAAGCGTAAAGATACAAAAGCTTGTAAAGACACAACAAGTAACGGTAGTAGATTCAGTACGCAAACACATTAATTGTTACGCTCATTCAAAGCGGTTTGAAGTCGCCTATTCTCTTGCTCTAACTCGTTGTCGTAAGAAATTGCCCTTTGAGGGAAACGCTCATCTATCCACTCAAAATAATTGCATCCGTTAGGCCATAGCGAGCATAAATGGATACTGCGACCTATATTCTCTCCATCCGCTCGGACTACCACCTCTACCGCGTAACCACAGTGGCAACAAATGGGATAGGAGTTAACTTCCTGCTCGTTAGGAGCCTGGTTAACTGAAACTCGTCTTACCTCTTGATGACCTACATCTGGTGCAGTCGTAGTACGAGGGACTGTAGACGCTTGTAAGCGTTCTTCAGTTACAGTTTGGACTACTTGATGACCTACCTTTGGAACAGGTGCAACTGGTGGATGAATCGTCATGCGGGTGAACACCGGGTAGACTTGACGCAATTCCTCATAGTGTCGCTCTTGGTACTCGATATTCCAATCAATATCTGTTCTTGGACTTGAAGGAGGATGCTCTGGAAAGTTTTGATCATAGTTCGAATCCATTGACGATGGCCATGACCATGAAGACATTTTTTATTTTGATGAAAAGTTTGGTTCCAGCTAACTACAATGTAGTAACCGTATATATTTATAGGGCCAACATGGGGAGTAAATATGAAATGTTGCAATTCCTAATACGGACTTGTCTACTATGGGTATCCGTTTACCATTCAACGTTGTAGGGTTAAATTTGTAAACTTTATCGTTTCAAATTCCAATACTGACTGGTCCATTCGCTGGACAAACGTGATAAAGTGACAGAAAGGTGAAAGTGATACAACCAAACTTTGTAATAAAGTGACATAAAGATAAAGTAACGCCAAATTCCAAGTAGAAGGAATCCACCTTATCCACAGAACACTATACACTGTACACTATTCACTACACATCAAAACATATGTCCCCAGTGATATAATTATTGATGTAACGGGACACTATAGGCTTTGAAGATCTATTTATATGTCCCAGTTGTATGCTGTATTAACTCATAAGTAAATTACCACACAATTACAATTTGAAAGGTAATATTCGTTATCAACAAGGTAATATTCGTTATCAGCAATACTTCATACTTCTAGTTAATCCAGTTATTTTATTGATGCATAGGTTACATGGACGATTCCGAAATAAGTGATGAACATATGGGAAGGATTTTTGATGAGTACGAACGAAACCTACTCAACGATAATGGAGTTGGAGTAGTTCAAGATACACAAATCGAAGAGGTGCCTGGACCGAATCAGCATCGAGCGGTTACAGCTCCGCGTCCATCTCCACTAAATCAACGACCTAGTGATAGTGTTCAAACAACGAATTCTGCAACTCATGAATTTTCTTCCAAGGATTTGCTTGCCCTCGTAAAAGTCAAAATTGACGTTGAAAAAAGAGATGAGCTACTAATGCAAGGTGGAGGGGGTTTAACATATGAAGAAAGATGGGCACTGATCACGCGACTGTACAACAACCATCGTTCCCGGCCGACTAGACGAACATCAGTTGAACTCCAAACAGGTAATCGTCGTTTTGCAGACACTTGTGATCGGTACAAAAAGATTATCGAAACTGTTGAATACGAAAATATTTTTAAAACAAACCAAGCAACATATGATTCTCGTTACCTTTTCGTGTACGGTGAGGAATTTGTTGGCTACAAAGCGTATAAACTCCGCAACAGTTGGTTGACTCGCTATGGAACGGAGTAGTCTTACGGTATTATGATTTTAATGTTGTTTGAATGTATGTTTAATTTGATGTGTGTACGAAGAATCTGGAGTTATATGTAATCCTTGTTATGTCAACATGATATTTAACTATTTTGCATTTCTATTTAACTAATTTGCATTTCTATTTATATGTAATCCTTGTTATGTCAAATTCCAATAAAGACTGGTCTAAGCTGTGGAGAAACGTGATAAAGTGACATAAAGGAGATGTGAATCCACACTATACACTATACACTATACACTATACACCCACTATGACAGTGAAACAACATAACTTTGCAGTACAGTGACTAAAAGATAAAGTAACGCCATCATTTATGCTATAGGAATCCACACCATACACTATACACTGGCATATAAAACAAATCAATGTTTCGTCTCCTAGTTAACATTTTTACTTTATCCACCATCCTTCGTAGGCCCCCTTCATTCAACACTTCTTCTTCACCCGTGACTTGTTCAAACATAAACATATTAGCCAAAATTCCTACACTTTTAACAACTTAACTATGTAATGTGCTGGGACCCTGGGTTTGCTTTATAATAACCGTAGTGCTGTTCTTCCAACTCATCCAATTATCATTGCTTAGAAAGCATCGTTCACACCATGAATGGTTTAAAGCGATTATGGTGCTTCACAAATTCCTCATCATCTTCGTCTTCTGGTTCAGATGAAGTCGAAGAACAGTACAACAAACAACGGCTAACGTACCAACGAGAAACTTTAAACGCGATGCAACGTAATATAGCAGAGAGCTCCAAATCAACCCAAGGAGGCAGCCAAGTGGGTAGAAGAGATATACGCTACGGACATGACTATCCGGGGGGCACAATCAGTTGATGAAGGACTACTTTGTGCCAAATCCAGTATATGGCAACGTTTACTTTCGTCGTAGATTTCGTATGTCGCGGACAGTGTTTGATAGAGTCCTCAATAAGGTTTCTGAGTCGAATGTGTTTTTTACTCACCGAAGAAATGCTATCAAAGAACTAGGAATTTCACCTCTACAAAAAGTAACAGCGGCACTGCGTTTGATTTCATATGGAAGTTCAGCTGATTCGTTAGATGATAAGTTATGAATTGGTGAATCAACGACAATTCTATGCTTGAAAGAGTACTGCAAAACAGTTGTTCGTGTATTCGGTGAAGAGTATCTACGATCCCCCACTGCACGCGACGTCGAACGATTGTTAAAAATGGGAGATCAACGTGGTTTCCCGGGTATGCTGGGCAGCTTAGATTGTATGCATTGGACGTGGAAAAACTGTCCAGTTGCACTACAAGGCCAATACAGAGGCCACAAAAAAAGGCAACGTTGGTGTTAGAAGCGGTCGCTTCTTTCGATTTGTACATATGGCACGCATTTTTTGGTGTTCCTGGATCATTAAACGATATTAATGTTCTTCGTCAATCATACTTGTTTAATGATTTGTACAACGATCTGTCACCGCCGTGCAACTATAAAATTGGTGATACAGACCATTCAGTGGGTTATTATTTGGTTGATGGTATTTACCCGAAATGGAAGACACTGGTGCAGGCATTTAAAAAGCTGAACAATGCCAAAGAGGCGAAATTTACGCAACAACAAGAGAGTCTAAGAAAGGACGTAGAACGACCATTTGGAGTTCTACAGGGACGGTTTCATATTTTAATAAATGAGGTGCACTATCACGAACAAGCAGTTATATCAGATATCATGTACTGTTGTATTATACTACATAATATGATAGTTGAAGAAGAAAGGGGGGATTCGAACTACAACTTAAAAACTACCCGGATATAGCAGTGGCGTTTAGAAGTAAGCCATACAAGGACCCGAATACTTTTGCCGAGTACTTGCAGCGTATCTAGGATGTTAGAGATCCCCAAGCACATCTACAATTAAGGGACGAATTAGTCGAACACTATTGTGAGCATGCCGGCAATCATTAGGAAGTGGTGAGCTCTATCTGGATGTTTAAGTTAAATTACGTTCGTTGTTTAGTTATATGTTTTCCTTAATGCTTTAATGTACCTTTGCTTGCTACAGTGATGAAATATTACGTTAATGTTCTAGTATTACAAGTTCATGCTTGCAAGATTGCTAGTGACAATTAAAAAAGGAAATTCACACACATTTAATAATCTTTTACTCCTACAACATTGGTACTTAGTAATTAAAAACTACATAATGACAAAGCAACAAACAACTACAAGGAAACGATCAAAACATAAATACGTCCTATCCCATGCGTCTTCTGCGGCACGCTTCTAGTTCTTTCTCCAGTAACAATCGTTGCATCGGATTTAATGTATCCATATTGACAGTCATTAGTGCCCTGTCATCAATTCGTTCGAGGCGAGCTAATTCACGCTCCCTAACATCCAGGTCTCGCTCTCTTGATATTTGAAGTTCTTCGTGTCTACGCTGCTTCTCCTTGGATCTCTCATCTCCCTTAGCTTCCCTCGCTTCCGCCAAAAGTCGGTTTGATTCTTCTGAAGCTACCATTTGACTGTGTATTTGTTCGTAGTACGAACTGTAATCTGCAACTGTTTTTTTTCTTACCTTTGCATTTACCAGGAGGCCTACCACCAGAACTTGTAGAAAAAGGGTTGTTTTCTTGAGGATCTGGACTTCCCGGGCTTGATTCCGCCATTGGCCTTCTTGGCATAAATCGCGCTGCAGAATATTCTTGGCGTATAGTGCTCCATTTTTCCTCTCTAGATAAGATGGCGTAGCAATTATGCAAATTGAATGGTTGATTTTTGTGCTCTGCCATATAAACTTCATTCGCACTCTTTAGCTGTATGTGTTGACGAAACGTAAGGTGGTAATATTATACAGTAAAACATATTAACCATTATTTAAGTAATCAAAAATTACCAAGGCCGTCTCGTTGGCACCGCTTTGTTGTCTACTTAGTAGTCCAGCCATAATCTGATTCCAACTTTGACAGTTAGCGTTGATTCTCTTCCATGACTGTTTCAAAGAGTCGACTATTCTCGATGGGTTTTCGGGACTACGGCTGTTAAACAGTCTTGAAACAGAACTCCAAAATGAATTATCGGACTGACTAGTCCCTTTAAGATTGTCTTTGGAGCACTCCACCCAACAAAACGCAAGTTCTGCTTGTTCTTCTGGAGACCATTTCACTATTTTTTTTGATCTTCTCATTGGTTTGTTGGGAAAAACATCTGGATTTTCAGTATCATCGACTTCTGTTTCTTCATTCAAGCCACTGTTATCTCCAAACATACAATTCAAATTTCTTGAAAGATTTGGAGAAGTTTCAGGCGGGACTAACCGTTGTTGGCTGCTTGGAGAAGCATAGTGATGCTCACTACAGTTTTGCTGAAAATACGCGTTTTGACCGGATCCAGAATTTTGAGTACTATGATAATGATTGGAGTTTTGCTGGGATTGATAGAAATTCGGGCTCTGTTGAGGATAATTAGAGTTCGGAATATTCGGGAAGTTACCATAACTGGAGTGTTGATTCTGCTGGAACGACGGATGGATAGGAAACTGGTTGTTGTCGGATTGATTAGGGTGTTGCTTCTGTGCAAAATTGGAGACACCCTTCTTTCCTTTACCAATGTTTGACATTGCAAATAAGTTGAACAGAAATTGAATAAAGAATAGAGGTGTGGTTTGATGTAGAAATGTTGTGTGTTATAATGTACAAAGAAATGTTGTACATATAGATTAAAATCAAACGGTAACATAAAACAACAGTAAAAAAACAACGGTCAAAAAACAAGTAAAAAAAAAAAAATTTAAACCGGCTTCTATGAAGCTGGCTATGGGGGGGGAGATAAATTAACTCCCCCCACATGGCCGACTTCTTAGAAGCCGGCCATGCCATAGCCGGCTTTCCCCAAGCCGGCTATGGCCGGTTGCTGGAGCAACCATTCGGTTGCTCCAGCAACCTCCAGGGTTGCCAAAGCAACCTTGGCCCCCCCCTTTCATCCCTACGTTGGGGGTCGGTTGTTTTTCAACCGACCCCGCGTTGGGGATGCTCTAAGTAGATTCATTTAGGCAGAAGTTTTATTTATTCAATAAGTTACTACCATGTTATTTATTCTTGGTTAAAAAGAAAATTTACGTAACTTTATGACAAACAAAATCTTGGAAACAAAAATACATTTATCTTCTTTTCTCTTATCCACCACACACACACACACACACACACACACACACATATATATATATATATATATATATATATGTTCTTATTCACTTCTGTAATGCGAGTTGTTAATTTTTCAAAAATAATGAAAATGTATGTTGAAATTCTGATAGATTATGAAAGATGTATGCATGCATCAGGTTAAATCAAAAGGATTGCCGCAGAGCTACTGTTCAAACTACCCATTTCTCACTTTGCAACCCAAACATTTAAGGCACTTGATTACTAGTTGCAAATTACGTGAATCATCATTATCACCATAATGATTGTAATGCATTCAATTAGTAATTTTTAATATTATAAAAAATATGTCGATTGTAATTTTAACTTAAAAGGCCAAAGTTAATAGCAAAAAGGTAAAATTTTCTACATAAATAATACAGAATGCACAAGGAAAATTTTGATGAACAAAATATTAATAATAACAGATTTGCTAAATTTCAAAGATATATAAGCAAATATTTTAAAAGATTATTGTGAATTACAATTATAAAATGAAACTAAAATTGGTGTCAGGTTTAATTAATTTAAGAAGATAATCTAATATTCTCTTTTTTCAAGAAAAAATAATATGGCTTCTTCTTATAGTTTTCTTTTTATCGTTATGATACAATCTAAGTGAATTTAAAAAAATGTAAGCATACTTAATCCTATAGAAACCATATGATTTTATTTGATGAATGTTGCATAGAGAAATGAAACTATAGCACTACCAAGTTAATTTAGTTAGTTTTAAAATGTTTGAGAGTTGGCAACGAAATCATTGGTCAAATAAGTAGAAGTCTGACATAATTTTTTTTTTGCGTCCCTCTAATCTAACTAAATCATTTTTATGTTTTTTTCATGTCAATATAATTTCTTATAGTTTCTCCCCTTACGTAAAGCTCCCAAACTTGGTTGTCTGTTATAACCACAATAAAAATAAATATGAATGCTTAAGGGGTTCCTTTTTGGAAGACTGACACTCAACTAATGGTTGAAAATTTTGATGGACATATAAAAATGTTGAAGTGCTAATTGGCACAAAAATATAATCAATAGTATAAGAAAGTATAGAGACATTGTTATAATAAGAACGGGGCCAGTCGGTCGAAACAATAAAACATTGGATAATCATATTGATTAAGTATCTAAAGTAGGAAGCCAGTCGGTTGTAGTGTATCCGCAAAATATATTGCTAACAATTAACCTGAAATTCTGTAATAGGTGAAAAGCTGAATGATGGTACACATCTGTATCGGATATGACTTAAAAGAACATCAAGTTGAAAAAGAAAAAAGAAGCCATAATATTTACCTCATGTGTTGTAAGTTTAATGTAACTGCATGTAACTTACCACAGTCTAACTAAATTAACCAAGTATCACAAAAAATTACATATACATATGATTGTACTATAATTATCCTCCCGACCATGTACCTTTGTGACCTTTGTTTGGCAAAATAGTTGACTTCGCTTCAGCCGGATCCTTATGCATCCATGTAGCAAACGAAGTAGAGCACAAATTACTCGTGGAACAGTTCCCGTGGAAGCCCCGATTTTCTGCTGGTCCATGCTGATACATCACTTGCACCCTTATATATAATGTACTTGTAGTAAACCTGGGACAAAAAAGTAGTTATAAGTTGATGTATGAACAAATTGGATTGGTTACATATAGTTTAAACGACCATGTAGATAATTTATATAACGTCTAGAGGTAAACATAATGTGTTTTACATAACATAATTATCGACCTGTTAGATTTACAAAATCAAACAGGAAGGAAAACATTCATCCATATTCTAAGCATGCATGGATTAAAATGAGAAGATCAAACACCATAAGATTTTAAATTTAGGCATGAATATGCCAGGGGAGAAATGTCATTTTCCATCACATCTTTAGATGTACAAACAATACACCACTGGCGTAGCAAGAGATTTACATTAGCGAGGTCATAATCTCATAGACTTTGGAAATATGAATTTTTTTGGCCGATTATTGAAATTATTTCACTTGAACTCGTGACAATTATTAAACATCATTACTATATTAAAGGCAATTTTATAATGGAAAAAACATTAGTTATATACATTTTGCTACCATTTCATCTTACATTTTATTATAGTCCCTTCTATTTTATTATCTAATATATATGTCAATTAACTTTAAAAGACTCGTGAAAATTGAAGATGAAAAGTATTCATTTGTTAGTCAAAAATCTTGCTCCTACAGTTCATATATCAAGCCATAACCAAGTTAATTGGTTTGCACTAATTCAGCTTGTGAAATCATTTTATCATAAGTAACTTTTGAAACCATCAGGAGGTAAAGTATCCAATAACTAGGTAATGAGGCAAGTAATAACCAAAAATTAGAGATATAAGAACCATCACCAGAAATCAAACACATCATAGTTGCAAATTAACAAAATAATATATTTCTTTCGACTATCAAAAACCTATTCAAATATGGATTTTGAATCTGGAACTTCGGAATAAATGAATAATTTTCTACTTATACTGTGAAAATTGAAAACCTAGTATTAATTCTGGTTTTCAAAATCGTATACAGTACATTGGAACTTCGAATAATTTTTTTACCTCGATTTGATAATCAAATTCACAAAACAGAAGCACCAGGCCAAATGTACATACCTTTGCAGATTCGCCTTAACTCCTATAGCAAATATTGGCGCGAATAGTGAAAAATGCGGGAGAGACGTGGCCGATAATTTGATGGGAGGGAGAATCCGACGCGAAGAGAAATTGATGGAGACGTGGGAATTGATTTCTCCATTAACGACCAGAAAACAAGGAAGATAATTAGGGATAGGATGACTAGACGGTAAGTGGGTAGGCCAATTCTATTAACACCCATCTTTTGCCTTACCTACCCCACTAAAATTTAAAAAAAAAAGTGACACATTTGCCCTTATATTTTATTGTACTTAGCATATTAATTTTTTTATTCTATTATGCGCTTTATCCATGATAAAATATTATGAGAATGAAAGAACAAATGATTTGAAAAAAACAATTTTTTTTAAGAAAAGGATAATGTTATTTTAATTTTTCCCTTTTGAAAATATATTTATAATTCAATTGTTTTTAATACTAAATTGAAATGAAACTTTTATACATTGCACGGTTGATGAAAATAATAATTATGAATGACTACTTCACTGATTTTTATTTCATTTTATTATTTTATTATTAATGTTAAGTTATTATCATTACAAGAGTAAAATAAATGGCAATTCTGATATAATCGGGGTGCTAAAAGTAAAAAGAGGGATGTGATGAATTTTGTGTAAATAATGGGGTGGGAAAAGCAATAAGTGAGTTGGAAATAGACATGGCTTATTTGGTATATCTCTTTCCAACCCGTGACTATCATTGGATATTTAGTACAAAAGTGATTTTCTAACTCATGCCACTTTGATAAAAAAAAATAGAAGACTAATAACACTATTACTAATAAATCTGAATTTTGATATTTACTTAACAAAAACATTTGGTGCGCTTATGATTTGCCAATGGATTTTCATGTCAAAATCATGTGTTTTTAAAATTTTATTATTGCAATATCTTATGGTTTGGAAGCATGAATCTTTGTTTTCTATTATTAGTGTTAACCTTTTGTGTGACAAGGTCGTTACATTCTAATTTCGGACATCCGGATCGCTCATGACTTGAGCGCGGACTTGTACAAACTCATATTAAGCATCGAAATTGATGTTCACTTGAAATCGGACAATGACTCGACTCAGAACAATAACATATAGGCATTGTATAATTACTTAGAAATAACCTGATCAGCTCATTGAATCACTCAATATATACTTGATTGATCATGCAAAGGATCAGATTGATCACCTTGGAAAAGAATGAATGGCATGGTTTGATCACTAAAAAATACATGATTCCCACATGGGATCATTCAAAGTTCATTGATCAATCATCTTGGGATCTGAGTACTCTAGCAAATTTCACATCCGAGATATCATGCTCGATTTCTTATTTCAGATTGATCACATCTTGTTGACTAAAAGTTTTTCTGTGATCTACTTCTCCTTTAGGTGATTGATCACTAGCCTCCGTCAGATCCAATCCAGGTTTATTATCCGGGAGTCTATGAGTTTCGTATCCAAATAGCTGGCCTGCGATCACTTGATTTTATGTGATCGTGTCGTCCCAATCACTCATTTTTGTGTGATTTGAAGTAACGATCGAACCATTCCAAACCAATACGTTCCGACCTAGGAGTCATGATAATCCCTCAATTTTCATTAACAATATCAATCCTTGTATATGATTGGGAAAATTCTACATATCTCGATCCTTAATTTTTGAGCGATCGCATCATGTTGATCACCAATTTCTGACGTGATATGAAGTTGTGCCGATTCGAGTTTCCAACAGCATTGGGCAAGCTTGATGGAAAGATTCTGTATAACGGTTCAACTGTTTTGAGTAATCGCACGATGACGATCTTGTTTTTCATTATATTGATCTGAACTTCCCGAAGTGATTGAGCAAGTGTCGGATCAATCCGATTTTTTGTTTTCGAAGTGATCGGACTGTGCCGATCATGCTTTTCCGAGGTGATCCATCCGATCTTGTGTCTATTCTACCAAATGAATATGGAGTGATCCTACGAGTTGAATAAGCTATTTTTAAGTGATCGAACGATGCACGAAGGAGGTCAATCCGGGTCGAGTCATTTTATGATTTTTTCAAATAAACATCGATTCTGATGCTTAGTTCAGGTTCATACGAGTCCACGTTTGAATCATAAGTGATCCAGATATTTAAGTCCAAAAAGTAACAGCCTTGTCAAAAGGTGGGTGAACAATGTGATAGTCAAAAAGCACGAACTATCATTATAAACCATAACAATTTATTTAATAAAACAAAAAGGGTTTTTAATAAATTGAATATCGTTATAACCTGGAATTGAATCAAAAAGGTTTCTCAATAGTTGTATATGCTACTGGAATATAATGAAAGGTGATAGAGAATTGAAAATTCAGTTTAATGTTGATTTGGCGGAAATGTGAAATTTATATTAATTTAATCAAGTTAAAAATACCTAATTCTGAAATAGTAACAGATTTCAATGAAATTAGTTTTGTTGGATTTGTAATGTTAAATTATTGTATGAAAATAAATATCATGGCAATTCGATATCGTATGTGACTTTGGTAGCTAAAAGTGCATAGCTAGTTTTCGTAACATTTAATTAACTGAATTTAATTGGATTAGAAGGAATTTGTTGAAATATTAATATATTTCCTATATAATTACTTATGCCCTAACCCTTAAATCTCGTGTCAAAACATTTGCGTGTTCAAGCAATACAGAGCCTCCACCATACGCACGAATGGTAGGAAACTCCCCATCACCTTCATCGATTTTCCCCTTATCCACTCTTTATTCGTAGAACCTTCAACAACAAATAGGTTCAACTCTTTGAGATCTTCCAGATCAACGATGGACATGGAAATCTAGGCGCTTTGATGGCCTAAAATTGATCACAAAGGGTTGGTCTTATGATTATCCTTTTCTTTCAAAGGATTTTTTAAAGTTAAGCAAGTTGGATGTTGTAGCTAGTTAGTGAGTTTTCTCATGTTGGTTCACCAGACTAATCCATGACGTTTGCAATGCTCGGGTCAGACCAAGTATTACAGATTCAGGTTAGGATGCAACGAACTTCGAAAGACATGCTGGAGGAGTTTGGACATATTAATATTCATTCCGGTGCTTGTTGTATATGAGGACAGGTTGTCATAATTGTCCAGATGTATTGGTTGTCTGTTGTACTCTTGTGGATGTAAGTATCTATACAAGATCTTTATAAATATTATTTTTATATTATATTTATTCCGCTACGATGTGAGATTCTATGCCGTGTTGGTTAGTAGGATCCCTCTTCTCCTTCTTCTATTCTATAATTTCTTTCCTTTCTCACCCTCTAATTTCTTTCTATTAACTCTCTGAGTTTTCGATATTTGGGTTTTGGTAAGTAATATGATCGAGCTTATGTATGATTGTCGAAATTTGGGCATCGAATTTCTTACCGGGTCGTAACATTCTCAACTACGACAATCATATCATGGACATAAGTAGAAGGATCTTGAGAGGTGGATCACCAAGTTTTGACGTACACCGAAATCAAAGTCCACTCGCTCAAAACATCTGAAACTAAAAGGCATATAAATCAATAAAATGAACAAATTACGATTTTTTACCATAGGATACTAAGTCGTACATTTTCAATCTATCGATTGGCTATTCATTAATAGAGAAACGAAGAGACTCTCTAAGATTTCTACATCATAGTCATACACAGATACAATATCTAAGGCCATATAAGTAACCTACTTATGTTTTTTTCCTATTATTCCTACTTGATCGTATGTATCTTAGTGTTTTCTGTTTCTTTTTATATCATTTGATCTGCAATATATTCCCAGCTAATATTATGATGCAAGAGGAAAGTCGATGATGGTCCTCTTTAAATTCCTTTTCTTGCAGGTGATAGATGATGGGATGTTGTTGCAAACTGGATTTTTGATCAAAGCCCTATTGTGTATTCTCCTCTGTTTTACTGTTGGATTTGGTTTTTTTATATTTTCGCTTGGAGCAAAAACTGTTATCTTATAAAACCAATGTTTTTAAGCTGTCATTAATTTTAGTTTCCTATTGAATCCTTGAAAGAGGCATCATTGTAATAACTGTGAATCCTAGCAAAAAGTTTTTCTCACTACATATATATGCAGATTAGGCTGTGTTTTAGGCCATATCAAATGTACTTAGGCACGACTATAAGCCATATCAAAAAATGGCATGTTTAAATATTAGATACGCCCATAAGCCGTATCAAAATCAAAATAAGATACAGCTCTTAGTCGTATCTAAAGTTTAAATAGATACGACTGTAAACCGTTTCTCAGTACAAATAACATACAACTTTAAGCTGTATTTAAATTACTACTAGATATTAATATAAACCGTATCTAAATTATCTGTAGATACAAATATATACAAAAGGCTAGTAAATATCATACAAACTCTATTTGACAAATTATAACAGTAAACAAAACAATTGTACAAAATATTTCATTACATTACAATACAGAAGATACATGATGTTTCATTACATTACAATAAAGAAGATACATACTGTTTCATTACATTACAATAAAGATGATACATACTGTTTCATATAATATGTTTAATGATTACATTATAATAAAGAAGGTAAACTCGGTATTTTAGCAACTTCGGTGACCACTCTTCGCTTTTCAACTTCGGCGATCGAACACTTCGATTCGCAACTAATCCATTCACCAAGTTGAAGGTTTAACTTTCTGGTTAAGAATTTACTGGATGATCGACCAAGTGGATGCATTTTAGCTCACGCATCGGGTCCAGGTATTCATGCTAACTTATGCATTTAACAAAGCGCTAGGACTAGCAAAAGGTGATAGTATCAAGTGTCATATGCTGCTTCACTAAACCTTAGGAAAAAGAATTTGACCCTTGATATTATCTCCTTTGCTAGTTTTGGCGTTTAGTTAAATGCATAAGTTAGGATAAATACCTGAACCAGCTTCGTGAGCTAAAGTGCATCCAACTGGTGAATCACCCAGTAATTCTTAACCAGAGAGTTAAAACCTTCAGCTTGGTGAGCGGATTAGTTGCGGATCGAAGTGGTCGAATATGATCTTATCCAATGCATCGGCTGCATTACTAATAAGCTCACGAAGAGAGATCTTGTTGCAATAAATGTATTGATGATTAAACTTAAAAGTTGATTGAATGAGACGTTTAACGATCCTTTAATGCAAAAGTATAGTACAATCCATGCGATGACACTGATGTTATTCCTATTCTATAACACCAATTATATGCTTAAATGTAAACCAAACATGTACTACTGTTATATCCTAGATTTTATGCATTTATTTCCTCGACCCTAGAGTTATTTCTTCGTAGGGTTGTTAATCAGATTGGACATTCCGTTGTCTGTTATTGTCTGACCCGAAAACTTATCCGACCGTTGTCCAATCTGAATAAATAATGCACAAAGCTTGAACAATGAAATTTGTCTGATCAAAATTTCGAATTCGAGTTCGAACATACAGCTGTCCGACCGAAATATGTCCGTGAACATGAACTATTATAAATATAGCAACAGCCTTTCAGGTTTGATTAAAAAACGTGCAGGTTATTAACCACATGCATTAAAAAGTGGAAACAAATTGGAAGATGCATTGAAAGGGGCAACAAATATGCACATGCATCGAAAAGAGGCGTAGTACATACAATTTATGTAACTACCCGTGTTTTTGGTAGAAAATATTTAATTTAATTTAAATATTATATTTGGAATATCGACGGAATTTAATATCTAATTCGTTATTTAAAATGAAGTTCGAACGTTATAAATATATATATAATTATAAATCGAGCTTAAAAATGGCGTGCAGTTTGTAAATTCGAGTTTTGAACTTCAACTGAGAATACAGAGTCCGATACAAGTCGAATTTCTGTGAAACAAGAAACGTTGGGACCGTATTGACGATAATTTTCATATGAAAGAGAAAAATCCAGATTTCGTGTTATAGATAATAAGTTATGGCCAAAACAAAATTTAAAATAAACGCTGTGGAAATCATTATTAAGATATCGACCTTTAAAATGGCCATTTTGCAAACGATCTCGGATTTCGACGAAATCAGTTTCATTGGGACCGTAACGTTAAATTATTGCACGGTATCAAATGGCGTGGCAAACCGATGTCGTATGTGACCACGGTAGCCATAAACGCTCGTTCGTTTTTTATAACGCGTAATTAAATTAATAAAGGGATAACTGGGCTCAGCTTGATCAGACGATCGAATTAAGCCACGAAATCAGTTCTGTTGAGTTTGTATCGTCGTTTAGGGCCAGGATAGGTACATAGTTTGTTATTTTTGGAGACCGGGTAAATTGGCGTTAAAAAGGGTATTGTGATGCGCGGTAAAAACAACCTACCAGGGAAACAGTCTCAGAATGCGACGAAACTAGTTCCTTCGGTTCGTATCAACAAATTATTGTAGGATTTCAAAATTTCAAGGTGATTGTTATCTGGTGATCGTGGTAAATTAAAAAGCGTGTTTATTTCTGGTTTTATAAGGGAATTTTTTTCAAACAAAATCAGAATTCGACGAAACTTGTCCACTTGGGTCCGGAATACCTTTTTACATCAAGACTAGCATTTTTATCAGTAAACCGGGAACGTTTGTAGTGGTATTTAACAACTACTTCGCTGCTAAGTTTTGATAATAATTAAATATTATAACTCTTACACTATATATATATACTAGACTCTCTAACCCTTATTTTCGATGGTCTCTGGTCAACGCAGAAATGGGCCGCCACCATCGCATATCAATGACCACCGTTTACTTGACTTATCCCCTCTGAATCTCCATATCCGTTCATCTAAATCATATATACCCAAATGCAAAAATCACCAGTACTTCGAGCTTTAGCTTTCTACCGGTGGTGATCACTTAATTCGAGCTGGGATGGTCGGAACGGCGTTCGAAAGGGGGGGGGTGTTTGGGGCTTTATTGACGGAGCTGGAGTGGGTTTGGAGAGGTGGGACTGCAGGCAAGGAGAGGACCAATATAGGCGCACTCGAGTGTGGTGTTGGATGAGGACCCGTTGGTGGGACGTGGCACAGCAAGGACGATGTAGGGTGGGAGCGATTTTGGACTTCGAAGATTCAAAGGGAAATAGACGGGAGGTAACCAAATCTGTAACAGGCCGACTGTCTTAAACGTAAACAACTAATTTAAGTTTTTAAATTAAGTTTTATTCAATAATTTAATCATTTAAATTAACTCATGATAATTACAAACATGGATTGCAGGATTTAAGTGATGAGCAGAAGAGCGAACTGGAGAAGATGGGTACAAGGTGCTAATCGTCTGTAGGCTGAACAGAACTAAATCGACCCAATTAAAATCCTAAACATGATTAAGTGATTAATCCTAATTAGTATTTAATTATTTTATGTTTAAAATCGCATTAATATGTTGGCTCTTTTGTACATGAAGCAGAAATAAGATGAGAAGAAAGTATTGGAGCGGCAGAAAAAGGGGAAAAAAGAAAACGAGGTATCAGAAAGGCTCTGACCCATTAATTCTTTCCAAAATGTAACTAGATTAGGTTTAATTAATACATATTAAATTACTTAATAATAAACTAATCAAAATAATTTATACAGGCCAGACAAGTTGGAATGAAATACAAAGGAAGATTGGGTCTGTCTGACCGAAAGAGGAAGGAAGAGAATGTGTCGTGGTTCTTCCTATTTAAAGTAATCAACTGAATTATAATTTGTTGGTAACCATTTTAATTAAGAGCAAGAGAACTAATCAATTTTTCTTTATGAAATAATGGACAGGCCGGAATGTTGGTTTAAAAACGTGAAGAAAAGAATTGGGTTTTAAAGGCCGAGTCTATTAATTTGAATCGGGCCGGCAGTTGAAGTAAACAAAAGTAATTTATTTTACACTTATGTGATTAAGGAAATAATTAACAATTAAATTAAAATAGTGTTGTTAAATTGTGTACGACTTTTCATATATTATCAGAATCAGACGAAGCAGGTGCCACTGGGATCATCTTGACGGACACTACGTTATGAAACTGTCGTGGACTGAGATAGAGATCACGGGAGTTACAAGTAAATTAAATGACTGTTTAATTTAACTGTAATCGAACCACTTCAATGAAAGATCAAAAGTGAGTTAAACTCACTCAGTTTCCCATTTATATTTTATATAAATTGGGTTTTTATTTTGTGTGCTCTGCTTGCTGATGGTTGACTGTTTGCTAATTATACATTTGTTTGTTGATTTAACCGATGAAATTAAATTGTGTTTAATTTCAGTGAAATACCAAATCGTTATTTTTAACGATTGGTGCCAATAAGGGTAACTCACCTTGGTTGGTCACATTTATAAAGCAAACATGTTTAAATTGTTTGAATTGTTGAATTGCTTGTGAATTGGTTGTTGTTAGATGGTCGTTATTCATTTCCGTTAAATGAAACTGAATAATCTGGTTTGTGATAACCATTTTGTATACAGGGAAGAACAAGTTGGAGGGATCCAACCAGATTCCTCAAATGTATTATTTATTTTCATTATTATCATATGTGAACTGATCCATGGGTTGATTTATTTGGTTGTTGATTATGGACTGAAAATTCCAACATCTGTTAACTTGAACCAATGGGTGATATTGGTTGGGTATTTGGTGGCAGTATATGGCCAATGAAATCAATTGTTATAAATGTTGATTTACCGTCAGGCAAATCGACAGGGAGAAGTTATAAATTTTATAACTGGATATAGATTTTGATTTAAATTATATTAAAATAGAATTTGTTAAAAAGGAAATAAATCTTTATTATTTATTTAAACTTATAATTAACTATTATTTTATAAGGAAATTCTGATTTTAATCAGATTGATCTACAAGTGAATAGAAATTATTCTAATGACTTAAAGGTTGGGATAATTGTTTTGGTAAGAAACAATTAATTAAATTTATTTAAATTAATTATATTTTTAATTAATTTAAAGTGAGAATTAATTGGAATTGGTTAGTGGAATAACCACGTTTTAAGTGGATTTAATCTACCGTTTTGAATTGGAAGTGATTATCGAATTAATGTGTTTTTGATTTAAAATAGTTAAACAAATATTGTTTAAATTTAGACAAGGTTTTAAAAGGGTTTACTTTTTATTTTAGTTAATAAAGACTTATTTACTGCAGTAGTTGATAATCGAAGTAAATTATTATTTTAATTAATAATAATTTAGAAAATTACTTTTCAAAAGTAATCGAGGTGGAAATAAAATCCAGTGAAATGGTGAAAGGAATTTATGAACGGGTTTATATTTAAAACCCGAAATTTAATAATGAAGTTAAAAAGGAATTTCCAAGCGAATACGATAGCTCGAAATAAATGTTACTTAATTATTTGAATTAAGTAAAAGGAGATTTAGAGAAAAAAGGGTTTATTATAAAGCAGAGTTTATAAATGAGATTTAAAGTGTAAAGCGTTAATTTTACATTAACGTTACGTGAAAGTGAAATCAAGTAAAAAGGGGAAAAGTGAAATAAGATTTCCAAAGTGGATAAGGGTTAAAGATGTTATTGAAAGGAGAATTAAGTGGGAATTGAATATGGTTATTTTACTAAGTATCATGAAGAATGGGTTTAGAGAACATTAGTATATAAGAGTCCAAATATCGTATTTTAAAATATTAAAAGAGTTAGAACTTTTAATTGAACAGAAGTGAATAAATTTGTTTAATTAAAAGGGCCAAGTGGTGCTGCATACTGAACCAATGAACTTATTGGATTGTCATGATTGAAACACTGTTTATTTTGATAGTTAAAACACTGACTATCAACTCTGTCCAATACGATTGTTGGTACGGAAAGACCGGGATCGAATTTATATTCGAAAATCATTCCGACCAACAAATACGTGAAGATATCAGAAGATGATCGAGTTGGAGCAGTGAAGACCGTGGATTTTCACGAACGGAAGTACCACCAATATTCTCTGCCTGGCAAGCAGAGATAAGCTGTGATTCTGTCGTGGTTGGAACCTACAGGTTGCAAGGACTTCTCGCTACTGATCCATGGGGTGATTCCTATATTGGATGCAGTAGGAGAGTACCTTCGGTTCATCTTGTTCCTGGATGACTTATATGGACGAGTGTCTGATAGAGTATTTCCAAAGGATCACGTATGTTGATTTCTCCAAACGTGTTATAGTTATTGGCGGAGAATTGCCATTCTCTTAGCTTCTAGCTAGAGTATATTTGTAGACGACGTCAATAAGTGATATCTGACGGATCTGACGATGTGGCATTCAAAGTGAATGGTGGCCAGATGTTCAAAGATAAATTCTGGCCTCAAGCTTCATCAATTGGGAAATGACAAAAATCGTGCAGGCAGCATGGCTATGTGGGTCGATCCCATTAGGGTGTATAATCACCTATCTAGAGAAATTCCTATTTGTTCTTAAATCTATGTCTCGATGCTGTCCCTTTTCGGGAGACGGGTGCTGATCCCAACCGTCGGTGATATACATTCGATATACTCAAGCGAAATGAGTGGTCGGTCATTTGAGGGCCGGGTTGCAAGACGTTCTTGTTGAACCCAGTGTATTCGCCTCTAGAGATACACTATCGGCAGGTGGTCCCATACCTTGTCATAGTCGGAATCCAATCTCCAATAAGCTCCCGCGATTTTGATTGTATACTATATATGTGGAGCGTGAGATGCAAGCGTTACACTAGATTGTTATTTACTTGTATTTAGACGTTATTATAGTATCAGGAAAGATATTGGTTTCAAAATGTTTTGGATTATCGTAAGGTAAAAACCGTCCGTACTTATGTGTGGATTTGGTCTTTCGATTATCCCTTTCTTTCGAAAAGATTTTAGCTTTAAAATCAGGTTGTGTGATACCCTTAATACTGTGCGAGTTTTTCTCACTCTAGTTCACCAGACTGACCCGGTGTTTTGTAAATGCTCGGGTTAGCCCGGAGTGTACAGGTTCAGGTTATCGAATGCTGTGAAGAGACGAGATGGAGATGTTCAGACGTATGATATTATATAGCTATTGTTCCGCTGTGTGTTGTATATGCGGACAGGTTATTATAACTGTCCAGATGTGTGTTGTATTCTGATATAGTAAGTATTTCTTAAAAGCTCTCAATAAAGATTATTTCTATATTATATTTTGTTCCGCTGCGATGTGAGACTCTGATTCTGTGTTGTGGTGTTTCTTCTTCTTCTATTCTAATATTTCTTTCTTTCTTATCTCACCTTCTAAATTCTTTCTAATAACTATCTAGTGTTTTCGGTGCTTGAAGGGTCAGCATGAGTTACGGTAAAGGTATTTATGTCGATTTTCAGGGCCGAAATTCCTGGGTCGTTACAGTGGTATCAGAGCTGAAGGTTAAGTGATTACCTTGGCTCTATGGCGTGACTCAGTAGAGATGGGGTTAGCAATACCCTAGATTGAGTTGAGTATATATATACGAGTGAACGTATTTGTAGATTTTATACAAATAATAATTTTATATTGTGGAGATTTATTGGTTGAGTTGTTTATGAGTTCTGGTCGATCTGTTGATCCACTGTATCGATAGGTGTTTCTAAACACTCAAGTATGATAAACCGACACAGTATGTTTTGAAAGAGGGTAAATGAAATAATTTTACCCAAAATTATATTTTAATATAAGGAAATGATTCATATTTGAAGTATTATAGTATATTAGATGTGTTGGTTGATTATAATTGAAATGGTTATATAAATAACCAATTAGAATTCGTATAATATAAAAGTAGATTTATTAAATCTAAGATTAAAATCAGAATTGGAGTTAAAATTCCCAAAAGTGGGAAAGGTGACTGCAAATGAACCTGGTTTGAATATATGAGAATTCTAAAATCCTGGGAGATTTTAAATTGTTTACAAGCATCGTGAATTTTATTTTGAAATAGATTTCAAAATGAAAATATTTAAAATTGGAGTTTTGAAATGGTATAGTATTGAGCTCACTTCAGTGGCTGGGAAATAACTCTGAGGATGCTGACCACATCATCAGTGTTCATTTCCGAGTTCTAAGTTACGGATTGCTACCAAAAATCTTGTTTTGGATTGCTTTGAGAGAAACAAGTTATTTTGAATCCTGAAAAGGAATATTTGATCTTTGAACGAGCTGAACTGTTTAAAAACTCCCAGGAAATTATTTGAACAAAGGCAAAATTAAATAGAAATTGGGAAAGCAAATATGAATTGTATTGAAACCAATTAACTGGAAATTTAATCGAGATATAATACATCAAGAAGAATCAGATTTTGAATTTGGGAGACAGGAATCTGAAATGGTATAGGACTGGTAAGTTAAGAGGTGAAATTGATAATGGATGGAAATTGAGTTAAGAATGGGATTTGGCTTGGACGCGTGAAGGATTTGGTTTTGAGGATAAAAGTGGAATTTTGTTTGGGGATGCATTTGTATATGGTGACAGGGTAGCAGATGGAAATGATATAATGATATGCCCACAAAAAGGTACACGTTTATTTTTATATGGGTTTGGTGATTTATGAACCTATTTGGCAAGCCGCTTGGCTGTTTTATTTTCTTTTGGATTAGAGAAGGCCTAGAAAGGCGAGTTGGAGTTGTACCGATTGAGCCGTACAAAGGAGGTGCTGGCGAATTTTTTTGGAAATTTAAAGTGTTGGAAAATTTTCGATATTTTTGAAATTATTTATATATGGGAATAAATCGGGTTTTGATTTAAACTAAATTGGATTTGAAAATTAATGGGTTTATAACGTTCTTTCTTACCTTAGCAATTTCGAGGACGAAATTATTTTAAGGGGGGAGAATGTAACGACCCGTGTTTTTGGCAGCAAATATTTAATTTAATTTAAATATTATATTTGGAATATCGATGGAATTTAATATCTAATTCGTTATTTAAAACGAAGTTCGAACATTATAAATATATATATATATATATATAATTATAAATCGAGCTTGAAAATGGCGTGCAGTTCGTAAATTCGAGGTTTTAAACTTCAACTGAGAATACAGAGTTCGATATAAGTCGGATTTCTATGAAACAAGAAATATTGGGACCGTATTGACGATAGTTTTCTAATGAAACAGAAAAATCCAGATTTCGTGTTACAGATAGTAAGTTATGGCCAAAACAAAATTTGAAATAAACGCTGTGGAAATCGTTATTAAAATATCGACCTTTAAAATGGTCATTTTGCAAACGATCTCGGATTTCGACGAAATCAATTTCATTGGGACCGTAACGTTAAATTATTGCACGGTGTCAAATGGCATGGCAAACCGATGTCGTATGTGACCACGGTAGCCATAAACGCTCGTTCGTTTTCTATAACGCGTAATTAAATTAATAAAGGGATAATTGGGCTCAGCTTGATTAAACGACCGAATTAAGCTGCGAAATCAGTTCCGTTGAGTTCGTATCATCGTTTAGGGCCAGGATAGGTATATAGTTTGTTATTTTTGGAGACCGGGTAAATTGGCGTTAAAAAGGGTATTGTGGTGCGCGGTAAAAACAGCCTACCGCGGAAACAGTCTCAGAATGCGACGAAACTAGTGCCGTTGGGTTCATATCAACAAATTATTGTAGGATTTCAAATTTTCAAGGTGATCGGGTTTATCTGGTGATCGTGGTAAATTAAAAAGCGTGTTTATTTCTGGTTTTATAAGGGAATTTTTTTCAAACGAAATCGGAATTCGACGAAAATTGTCCCATTGGGTCCGGAATACTTTTTTACATCAATATTAGCATTTTATCAGTAAACCGGGATCGTTTGTAGTGGTATTTATCAACTACTTCGCCGCTAAGTTTCGATAATAATTAAATATTATAACTCTTACATTATATATATACCAGACTCTCTAACCCTTATTTTCGATGGTCTCTGGTCAATGCAGAAATGGGCCGCCACCATCAACGACCACCGTTTACTTGACTTGTCCCCTCTGAATCTCCATATCCGTTCATCTTAATCATATATACCCAAATGCAAAAATCACCAGTACTTCGAGCTTTAGCTTTCTACCGGTGGTGATCACTTAATTCGAGCTAGGATGGTCGGAACGGCGTTCGAAAGGGGGGGGGTGTTTGGGGCTTTATTGACGGAGCTGGAGTGGGTTTGGAGAGGCGGGACTGCAGGCAAGGGGAGGACCAACGTAGGCGCGCTCGAGTGTGGTGTTGGATGAGGACCCGGTGGTGGGACGTGGCGCAGCAAGGACGATGTAGGATGGGAGCGATTTTGGACTTCGAAGATTCAAAGGGAAATAGACGGGAGGAAACCAAATCTGTAATAGGCCGACTGTCTTAAACGTAAATAACTAATTAAGTTTTTAAATTAATTTTTAATCAAGAAGTTAATCATTTAAATTAACTCATGATAATTAGAAACATGGATTGCAGGATTTAAGCGATGAGAAGAAGAGCGAACTGGAGAAGATGGGTACGGGGTGCTAATCGTCTGTAGGCTGAACAGAAGTAAATCGACCCAATTAAAATCCTAAACATGATTAAGTGACTAATCCTAATTAGTATTTAATTATTTTAAGTTTAAAATCACATTAATATGTTGGCTCTTTTGTACATGAAGCAGAAATAAGATGAGAAGAAAATATTGGAGCGGCAGAAAAAGGGGAAAAAGAAAACGAGGTATCAGAAAGGCTCGGACCCATTAATTCTTTCCAAAATGTAACTAGTTTAGGTTTAATTAATACATATTAAATTACTTAATAATAAACTGATCAAAATAATTTATACAGGTCAGACAAGTTGGAATGAAATACAAAGGAAGATTGGGTCTGTCTGACCGAAAGAGGAAGGAAGAGAATGTGTCGTGGTTCTTCCTATTTAAAGTAATCAACTGAATTATAATTTGTTGGCAACCGTTTTAATTAAGAGCAAAAGAACTAATAATTTTTTTTTATGAAATAATGGACAGGTCAGAATGTTGGTTTAAAAACGTGAAGAAAAGAATTGGGTTTTAACGGCTGAGTCTAATAATTTGAATCGGGCCGGCAGTTAAAGTAAACAAAAGTAATTTATTTTACACTTATGTGATTAAGGAAATAATTAACAGTTAAATTAAAATCGTGTTGTTAAATTGTGTACGACCTTTTCATATATTATCAGAATCAGACGAAGCAGGTGCCACTGGGATCATCTTGATGGACACTACGTTATGAAACTGTCGTGGACAGAGATAGAGATCACGGGAGTTACAAGTAAATTAAATGACTGTTTAATTTAACTGTAATCGAACCATTTCAACGAAAGATCAAAAGTGTGTTAAACTCACTCAGTTTCCCATTTATATTTTATATAAATTGGATTTTTATTTTGTGTGCTCTGCTTGCTGAAGGTTGACTGTTTGCTAGTTATACATTTGTTTGTTGATTTAACCAATGAAATTAAACTGTGTTTAATTACAGTGAAATACAAAATCGTTATTTTTAACGATTGGTGCCAATAAGGGTAACTCACCTTGGTTGGTCACGTTTATAAAGCAAACGTGTCTAAGTTGTTTGAATTGTTGAATTGCTTGTAAATTGGTTGATGTTAGATGGTCGTTATTCATTTCCGTTAAATGAAAATGAATAATCTAGTTTGTGATAACCATTTTGTATACAGGGAAGAACAAGTTGGAGGGATCCAACCGGATTCCTCAAATATATTATTTATTTTCATAATTATCATATATGAACTGATCCATGGGTTGATTGATTTGGTTGTTGATTATGGACTGAAAATTCCAACATCTGTTAACTTGAACCAATAGGTGATATTGGTTGGGTATTTGGCGGCAGTATATGGCCTATGAAATCAATTGTTATAAATGTTGATTTACCGTCAGGCAAATCGACAGGGAGAAGTTATAAATTTTATAACTGGATATAGATTTTGATTTAAATTATATTAAAATAGAGTTTTTTAAAAAGGAAATAAATCTTTATTATTTATATAAACTTATAATTAACTATTATTTTATAAGGAAATTCTGATGTTAATCAGATTGATCTACAAGTGAATAGAAATTATTCTAACGACTTAAAGGTTGGGATAATTGTTTTCATAAGAAACAATTAATGAAATTTATTTAAATTAATTATATTTTTAATTAATTTAAAGTGAGAATTAATTGGAATCGGTAAGTGGAATAACCACGTTTTAAGTGGATTTAATCTACCGTTTTGAATTGGAAGTGATTATCGAATTAATGTGTTTCTGATTTAAAATTGTTAAACAAATATTGTTTAAATTTAGACAAGGTTTTAAAAGGGTTTACTATTTATTTTAGTTAATAAAGACTTAATTACTGCAGTAGTTGATAATCGAAGTAAATTATTATTTTAATTAATAATAATTTATAAAATTACTTTTCAAAAGTAATCGAGGTGGAAATAAAATCCAGTGAAATGGTGAAAGGAATTTATGAACGGGTTTATATTTAAAACCCGAAATTTTATAATGAAGTTAAAAAGGAATTTCCAAGCGAATACGATAGCTCGAAATAAATGTTACTTAGTTATTTGAATTAAGTAAAAGGAGATTTAGAGAAAAAACGGTTTATTATAAAGCAGAGTTTATAAATGAGATTTAAAGTGTAAAGCGTTAATTTTACATTAACGGTACGTGAAAGTGAAATCAAGTAAAAAAGGGAAAAGGGAAATAAGATTTCCAAAGTGGATAAGGGTTAAAGATGTTATTGAAAGGAGAATTAAGTGGGAATTGAATATGGTTATTTTTACTAAGTATCATGAAGAATGGGTTTAGAAACATTAGTATAAAAGAGTCCAAATATCGTATTTTAAAATATTAAAAGAGTTAGAACTTTTAATTGAACAGAAGTGAATAAATTTGTTTAATTAAAAGGGCCAAGTGGTGCTGAATACTGAACCAGTGAACTCATTGGATTGTCATGATTGAAACACTGTTTGTTTTGATAGTTAAAACACCGACTATCAAATCTGTCCAATACGATTGTTGGTACGGAAAGACCGGGATCGAATTTATATTCGAAAACCATTCCGACCAACAAGTACGTGAAGATATTAGAAGATGATCGAGTTGGAGCAGTGAAGCCCGTGGATTTTCACCAACGGAAGAACCACCAATATTCTCTGCCTGGCAAGCAGAGATAAGCTGTGATTCTGTCGTGGTTGGAATCTACGGGTTGCAAGGACTTCTCGCTACTGATCCATGGGTTGATTCCTATATTGGATGCATTAGGAGAGTACCTTCGATTCATCCTGTTCCTGGATGACTTGTATGGACGAGTGTCTGACAGAGTATTTCCAAAGGATCACGTATATTGATTTCTCCAAACGTGCTATAGTTATTGGCGGACAATTGCCGTTCTCTTAGCTTCTAGCTAGAGTATTTTTGTAGACGTCAATTAGTGATATCTGACGGATCTGACGATGTGGCATTCAAAGTGAATGGTGACCAGATGTTCAAAGATAAATTCTGGCCTCAAGCCTCATTAACCGGGAAATGACAAAAATCGGGCAGGCAGCATGGCTATGTGGGTCGCTCCCATTAGGGTGTATAATCACTTATCTAGAGAAATTCCTATTTGTTCTTAAATCTATGTTTCGATGTTATCCCTTTTCGGGATACGGTTGCTGATCCCAACCGTCGGTGATAATACATTCGATACACTCAAGCGAAATGAGTGGTCGGTCTTGTGAGGGCCGGGTTGCCAGACGTTCTTGTTGAACCCAGTGTATTCGCCTCTAGAGATACACTATCGGCAGGTGGTCCCATACCTTGTCATAGTCGGAATCCAATCTCCAATAAGCTCCCGCGGTTTTGATTGTATACTATATATTTGGAGCGTGAGATGCAAGCGTTCTACTAGATTGTTATTTACTTGTATTTAGACATTATTATAATATCAGGAAAGATATTGGTTTCAAAAGGTTTTGGATTATCGTAAGGTAAAAACCGTCCGTACTTATGTGTAGATTTGGTCTTACGATTATCCCTTTCTTTTGAAAATATTTTAGCTTTAAAATCAGGTTGTGTGATACCCTTAATACTGTGCGAGTTTTTCTCACTCTGGTTCACCAGACTGACCCGGTGTTTTGTAAATGCTCGGGTTAGCCCGGGGTGTACAGGTTTAGGTTATCGAATGTTGTGAAGTGACGAGATGGAGATGTTCAGACGTATGATATGATATAACTATTGTTCCGATGTGTGTTGTATATGCAGACAGGTTATTATAACTGTCCAGATATGTGCTGTACTCTGATATAGTAAGTGTTTCTTAAAAGCTCTCAATAAAGATTATTTCTGTATTATATTTTGTTCCGCTGCGATGTGAGACTCTGATTCTGTGTTGTGGTGTTTCTTCTTCTTCTATTCTAATATTTCTTTCTTTCTTATCTCACCCTCTAAATTCTTTCTAATAACTATCCAGTGTTTTTGGTGCTTGAAGGGTCGGCATGAGTTACGGTAAAGGTATTTATGTCGATTTTTAAGGACGAAATTCCTGGATCGTTACAATCTATATCCTGCCCTGCCGAATATATTCAAATCTTATGGGTACTATCAAATTACATAGCTGTAAGAAACCTAAAATATAATTTTGCACTGAAAGGTAGTCTTTATTTCAAGGGAAAGGTTTTTCATGTTCGATGTTGCACTCATGTGCTAAATTTAATGTTGCAAGACGGCCTAAGTGAGATTAAAGAAATAATTCAAAATATTCGTGAAAGTGTAAAATACTTTAAAATGTCAGCTCAACGTCTCCATAAATTTGCTAAAATAGTCAAACAATTACTTACGGTTTCTAAACATCTAATACTTGATGTTCCTACCCGTTGGAATTCAACGTATGCAATGCTAGAATGTGCTTTAAAGTTTAAAAAAGTTTTTTCCACGTATCAAGAAAGGGATATGTCATATGTTTGGTTGCCATCTATGATTGATCGGGGGAGAGTCGAGTCTGTTTGTAACATTTTAGAGGTATTCAATGAGGCCTCGGCTATTTTTTCAGGTACAAGTTATCCAACTTCTAACTTATTTTTTCCGGAGCTTTGGAAAATTATGCAAATGTTAAATGAAAAGGCAATAGAATTTGAAGGATCTTTTTTCATGAGAGGAATGTTAGACAAAATGAGGGGTAAGTTTGACAAGTATTGGGGTGATTGCAACTTATTAATGTCATAGCTGCAGTTTTATATCCAAGGTATAAAATGAAGATCATTGAATTTTGTTTTCCTAAGATTTACTCAGAACCAGAAGCTGAAATTAATATACAACTTGTGATTTCTTCAATGGAAGAACTATATTCCGAATATTTATGTAGTGCAGTGTCTAAGACATTAAAAATTGCTAGAGGAAATGAATCTGGTCATTCTCTAAGTAGAAGGAGGACAAAAGGCAGGTATGAATTTGAGATATCTGCTGATGAGTCGGATATAGTGGAGCCTTCAAAATCTAAGTTGGAATTATATTTGAAAGAAGGTCGATGCAGATTTAATTGTTTGGATGATAATTTTGACGTGTTGGATTGGTGGAAAATAAATGCATCAAGCTACAAAGTATTATCAAATATGGCTCGAGATATACTCTCCATTCCTATCAGTAATATCGCATCTGAATCTGCATTTAGTGCTAGTGGTAGAGTTTTAGACCAATTTAGAGGTTCTTTAAAATCTGAAACAGTGGAAGCTTTAGTATGTAGTGGCAGTTGGTTGCGTTCTAAATATGGTTTGAACAACCGTGAAGTAAGGATTCATCATATTTTATTGCTTATGATTTTTTTAACTATAAGTTGAATTTCATATGCATGCATAATTATGACAAAATTTTCAGGTTCAAGATGATGAACATCACATGGAGTCAGTGATTTTTGAATAGCTTGGACAGAAAAGGGATAAGCCATATGTAAGTACGATTTATTTACATATTTTAAAATGTATTACTTCATTGATTGCAATCTATACATTCTTATTATTTCATGTAAATTCAAATAGCATATGGTAGCACAGACATATTAGTAGGAGTGTCACATAGTGCCCATTACAATGATTATCAAATGTGATACATGTTTAGGTAATGGAAAACAATTTAGCTCTTATGACCTGTAACTTACTCAATAAATAAAAAATTTAAACTTTGAAAATCAGTTCAATACCTCAAAACTCATTTTCTTAACATGTTTAAAGTTTGGCTGCATTATTAAGATATGTTGTAGAATCTCTAATCTCATTTCAATTTCCCTATTTTTTTTACTTGTCATGATTTTTTTTCTGTAGTGGTTGTGCACTAGATAAATTATAAATTGTTGGTTTGCTCTCAATAAAGGAAACACCAACATAGATTTATGTCTATTGTTTCTTAATTTTTTTTGCAGTTTGATATTTAGAACTTCCTCATTTTTATGCTGAATCCTTTTAGATTCTCATGTATTTAATTTTCATTGATACTTTACCTTGTAATTAATTTTTTTTACAAGTGTAAATGTTGCTTGGAAACTAAACAGCAGACTTTAGAGGTATCGCTGCAAAGTTAGCAAAAGGCTAGTGGGTTGCATAGCTTTTGATTTTGGTATTAGTTAGTTGCTATATGTTATGAAGTTATGTTTAATATTGTAGTCATTTTATTTTGGAATGCAACTATTGATCTCACAAGGCTATTAAAGTTGAATGGTTTCTTTACAAAAGTTAGCAAACTGAATGGTATTAGCTAGAGTTGCTTTTGAGTTTTGTTTTAGTTGCTATGTATTATGAACTTGAAAGGTTTCTCATATGGCTGCTGAAGTTTATATGATAATTATTTTGTGTTGTGTTCATGTCATTTTAATGTTCAGTAAGTTAAGCTGTTAGTGATATGTCTTATTTTGCTTCCAGTACCTTGCCATGTTATTTTTTCGTCTTGTTATCGTGATTTGCCACCTTCTGTGTTATATTAATGTTTAACTTTAATTTTTCTTATTTGCCAACTTCTGTCCGAATATGTGTTTGTTTTTATGTACGCTCGATCCCTTATAGACGGACTTATCGTATCGTACAATGTTCGCTTTTAAACTTTTTGGTCCAAGTTCGAATTTGTTAAATTTTTTCCGTTATTAACTTAGTCGGACTTGAGCTCGTCCGAACTTAATTTCAGTCCGAGTTTGAGCAATGAAGTGTTCGATCTGTTCCGCCCGATTAACACCCCTATTTCTTCTGGTTGTCTGCCTTGATAACCTTTGAGCCTAATTTGTTCAACATATCTAAATATAGTTGGCTCAAAAGGTCGGATATAAAGTTATGCTGAGACATGCTTAGCAAAATAATTGCAATAACAATTAAATTTATTAAGTCTGATGTACTTCATAATACTAATATTTTTTTATTTAAATACAAAATATTTTGCAATATGAATAGAACACTCTATCTTTCAAAAATTACAACAACAATTTTACGTTGTCAACAATATTGCTTTTATAACGTTTACAGTTTGTTGTCACTATTAATATCACTAACAAAACAATGTAAAAATTAGAAAACATACTCATGGCAATGTTAACATTGTATTGTTAAAATATACATAACAATTAAAAGTTATTAAATATAATGCTGCTAACAACGTAAAATAAACGTTGTTCTAAATATGTATTGCATTAACACTACGTTAATGTTGTAAAATAAAAAAAATCTAATCTACAACAATGTTTTGATGTTGTTTATCTTTCCGGTCTACAACGTTTGATAAATATTGTTGAAAACTATAAATTTACAATGTTAAATAAATGTTCTTAATTTACGTATTCCAATAACATGAGAAATAGGTAATGAAAGAACAAATATAATACAATGTAAAAAAGTCATTGTCAAAAATTACTTTCTGTAATAGTTTAAACAAACATTGTAACAAAAATTATATACAACTTTTGTACATATAACACTTTATGGAAAAATCTATTACAACGTTTTTCTTAACAAATGTTGTGAAAGATCTACTTTTTCTTACAACACTTTGATGAACTATTGCAGATCCAATGTGGTAAAATACTATTTTTGTTGTAGTGCTTATAAGTAAAGAAGCCTTCAACAGGATCAGACGGTTAGTTAGGGATTTCTTCATGTAGAGATCCTCCAACTTCTTGAAATACCTTTCGCTATTGTTTCCTGACTAATTTCAAAAATTACATTCTTTCCCATAGAAAGTTGAAGAGTAGTAAAGACCCATTTTTCCATCTCTTCTAGTTCCACTGATGAAATATCAGTACGCAATGCATTTATATCAAATACTACTCGATGAACGCGATTTCTTCTCAAAACTTCTTTCATCATCCACTGCCACTTTTCAAAATCTCCTTCACCATTTCACTTCTCTATTGTCATCTGTGATCTTGACGCCACATAAGAGCCTCTGACGAATGGAGCAACTATTGGTGCTGGTGCATTATTTGTCCTATTTTCATCTCCTTCTGCCATTTTACCAAACACCTTTTTTGCGAATCTAACTCTGACACTGGTTGTAAGGGGTGATCAATCCCTTTTAGCGGAAAAACTGCAATAGGGTCTTGGAATGGTGTGATAGAACAAATAGATTGAAATGATTATCAATCACAAATCACAAAAAAAGGCAACAGAGAACACACAATATTTATAATGGTTCCACTATCATGAGATAGTGTACGTCCACTTCAATGGGAAAAAGATTTTATTAATATTCTAGAGATTATAGAGTTTTACAGTAGAGCAAAGAAATGAAGAAATACAGATGATCTGATGATAATAACATTCTCTATGTCTCTCTTTATATAGAGAAAAATTACTTTGGGATGAAGTAACTGATTTATGTAAATAAATAAATTCATGAAAGACTAATATTCCCATTAATTTTATTATCATATAATTGATTGATATCTTTCTATTTTCTCCGTCAATCAATTCATTCCCAAGTTAATTTCTTTCCATTCACGAAATATGGCAATAAAATAAATAACGAATATCTCCAATATCTCTCTCATTAATATTTCTTTCCATTTCTTTCTTGCATAAAACCGGTTACCAAATTATCGAGAATATCTCTAAAATCTAATTAATTTTTGAAATATTATATCACCAAAATTCCAATATTACGATATAGTGGTAAATAACTACTTTGAATTAAATATCCCAAATCAACTACATAATGCCGTCCATGTCGAGGATGAGGGAAGTTAAAGTTCTTGTCAGCTACAATTGAGCTTAAAATTCTATTATAATATCTAGTACCTTTCTAATCAACCATAATATCAGTAAACTGTAAATCGAATGAACATGCTACTAGTATTTTTGTATATCATAACATTTTCGTCTTATGTATGGAACTCCTAGATCTACAGCTTAGCGTGATTATGTGTGTATCATTTATAGCACCAACACAAATTCTAAGATATAGATAGTGTCGGTTTAACGTTCTAATATTTTATGGAATAGTATTAAATTGAGTGTCATCTGTCTTGATAATGTCAACTGTATATAATATAAAACAGCATGAAGCAAACTAAAATCATGATATCGACCATTGAAATCTTTTGATGATTTTTCGATTTAACAATGTTGTAGCTATACTATGTACAAATATGACAACCATTTCTTTAACACTAGCACCTTTCGTTGTAGTCAGATCCTTATTTTGTAGGAAAATTCACGTACATAAGCCTGTTTGTGTAAACAATAAAGGGAATAGCCATGTTACAGAAAAAATTACAAATATAGACCTGTTTACTTTTCGAAGGCGTGTTTCCAAATCACACCTTCATTAAAATACGAAGGCGTATTTCCAAAACACGCCCTCAAAATGCAAACATGCATACAAAAACCCGAGACCCTTTCTTCTCCAGCCGACTCACTTTTCCCTAATCTCTCTTTCTCATTTCAGTTGAGAAAATAAAAAAAAACGCAAATCAACTCCATTTTCACCCATTTTTCATCTAAATCATTCCTAAAAGCTCACAATGGTTAGCACATCCAGTGTACAACACGAAATCGGTAAAAATAAAAACCCTAACTCTTAATTTTGATATTAGGTTATTATAAATTTATTTGTTATTGGTTAAGAAACTGATTGTGGCTTACAAGCACATGGCTTGTATGACGTAGTTATAAATTTTGATGTGTAATTTGTTCACACTATTGATTTTAGGATGCTGGTTGGTTATCGGGTGTTACGGTTTGAATTTAGTACCGTGTGTGGTAATGCGGTTGATTAAGAGTTGGAATTTAACCAATTGTGGCTTACATTGATTATGGATTTAGTACATGTGCAAATTGAAAAAATCATTATATTGGGTTGGAATTGTTGTCATTTATAATTTTCCTTGTTTATGAAAACGGGTAGAAAAGTGTAACATGTTTCCATTTGTTTTAGAATTGCGTGCCATGTTTTTGAAAATAATATTTTTTTTGATAGCCCGTAACTTCCCCGTAAAGGAAAGAGCGGATTACCTTGAGAACAACACATAAAAGAACGCAGACGGAAGAACATTTCATTGTTATTACAACAATTCCATCAAAATACAAGAATATACAAAGCATAAATGAATTGAATTACATTCGATAAATATCAGAGATTACAATAAATTACATAGCAGCGGAAAAACAATTGAAAACACAACTGAAAGTAATACACGGATACAGAGCTTTCCGAGCATCGTTCCAGCTGCAAATCAGGATCATGTGAATATAAATCTGCAAAACCAAAACTACTAGCTGCCCGTGTCGAAAATAAGGGCACCCAGAGTTTAGGTTAAAACAATAAACTCCAGGTCAGTTATGTGACTGGTGTGAGAACTAAAACAGTTATTTATAACTTTACTTTAAAAGAGAGTAATTCAAGGGACCACGCCGTATAACACGGAATGGGTTTCCTCCCAAGAATACCAGTGCATATCAATAAACAACGCAATGCTTTTTCGAAAAATGAAGCTATTATAAGACCCAGGTCCCATCACACAATGCAACGCAAGCCAGAGGATAGGGTTTTCCCTTATAATAGCCAAACATGCTTGGTACGTTTAAGACAAATCATTTGATACTATTATAAGTGTATAGTGTCAAAACATTTTCAATCATAAATATCAATCCTAGGCGGCATGGGTACCATCTATCATGTCGCCATAACAGGCTCTACAAATAAAACCGAAATATCTCGTATTGGAAATTGGATTTCCGTCATGAGTCGAGGCAAGGGGCAAGCTCCTCTCCGCTTTCGAGACACTCTAGCAAATGTCTCAGGACTACACACTCTGGGCAATCCTTGGATCTTCAGGGCCGGTCCTCTCTTACATTTGAGGATTAATTGTTCCTGAACACACGTTTCCCGGTCCTTACAGACCTAAAATCAAGGCGCCTCATCCAACAACCACATAGGTGAAAAGTATATAAATGTCAGGGCTAGTAAGTCACTGACACCACCAAAGCTAGAAAGAAACGTCGTGCTCTCCCTGCAGTCCTTATCCCGTTTTTAACTCATACCGAGGTGTGAGGCTCGCGAATTCACGTTATACACAAAGCTACGCCACAAAGGTCGTGCTTTGATCATCAACCACAAGACTTTGCTTTTCAACAGAAGCCTTGATCAATTGCCACTTAGGCGTGCCACACAGGCAATTCATGTCATGCGACTGATGTCCATCGATATACAACCTCTGAGCTCGTACGTCTCAGAGAAGGGCGTTAAGCAAAAGAATAAATTCTCTGCCGCCAAACAGATGTATATTTAATAGAGATCAATCAACACAGAATAAAATCCAATGTCAGACACACAGTCCATTTACAAGTACGTTCTGGGTCTGAACGAAACCGGAGGCACTTTCCTCGCATATCCATCGATCTCCAAGTACGTCTGGACGACCACCAACTATTTCCATCCTCTTGGGTGTACAGCCCAATCAGGATCATCAGTAATTATCCAAACGATGTGAAGACTTCCGGTCTTCGATCACCGTCATCGTCTTCGACTTATCGTCGAATCGGTTATTCAGAATGGGTATAAACCTGGCCTTTCCGAACAACCCGCATATATTAAAACAAATGTTATACAAACACAACTTACGCCTCATTCCAATTCATTAGCCACTAACTGTAAATCAGTAAGAGAGCAATTCCCCAAATATTAACCCCGAAGGCCGAAACCAACATCAGATCAATACCCAGGAAACCATTCTTCTTAACTAACCCACAGCTAGTTTCTAAATTTCATATTCTTAGGGAAAAGTTCCCATTAATTTTATCAAAGATAAATTCTTTAAATTTATTCTTTAATCTTCCTTTGGATGTCATTTCAAACCCAATTTATGGTTTTCCAAACTAGTCGAGATTAGCGAACCACACCGAAGTAATTATTTATTATATTTCCCAATCCCAACCTATTCATCCCATGAAGCAAAACTGGTAATACTCCATATCTAACACGTCGGTATTATCGGTAAAATTAATTACCATTTCACGTTCAAATCTAATTAAATATTTGACTATCGTTTTGGAGCAAAACTGGTAATACTCCATTCTCGCTCACTTTCCAAATTTGATAATTTAAATTATCAATTCACATTTCAATCTAATTACAGATTCATTAAAACTCCTTTTATTGGGTTAAAGAGCTAATGTCATTTAAAACACAGTTCACGAAAAACCCAAATCACATTCTATTTATTATCGGGTTAAAGAACAAGTGTCATTTAAAACACCGTTCACGATAAACCCACAAATCAATTCTATTTACAACCCATTTCAAATCCAATTTATTTAGTTAAAAATAAATAGGTTTTAATTTTAGTTCAAAACTAGTTCATTTCGATAAAAATCTATTTTTATCTTTTCAAATATGGAGTTTTTCATCCCAATTTTTCCCAAATCATTTCTTATGATTTTATACAAATTATTGATATTTTTAATAATTTTATCAAGGCCCGTACAGTCGATTTCCATCAACGGCCATCAAACTGCACTTACAGCGACCTTTTCCAAATTTGATTTCGACGTATCTCCAAATCCAACCGTTAGATTTCAAATTTCTAATATTCGTTAGAAAGCTCTGTTCGATATGAACCCAACGGTTCCGATTTTAGGAGAATCCGACGGTCGGATCTCCCGTAATGTTCGTTCGAAATCAATGGTCGAAATTTTCGAACTGCCGCGGCGCGGCGCGTTCTATTCAGGCCATTATATAATATATATATTTCGTCGATTTCTATTTAAAACGAATTTTATAAATAGTTTTAAATTCGTTTCAAAAACAATTTCAACTTCCAATTCAAATTCAAATCAAAATTGAATTTTCCCTTATAAATTCTTTTTAAATTCATTTCAATTCAATTCAATTCGAATTCGTTTTCTTTTCAATTCAAATCAAATTCGTTTTCTATTCAATTCAAATCAAATTTGTTTTCTATTCAATTCAATTCAAATTCGTTTTCTATTCAATTCAATTCAAATTTGTTTTCTATTCAATTCAATTCAAATTCGTTTTATAAATATTCGATTTTTATCTCTTTTCAGTTTTCATTATAAAAACGAATATAATCGATATAAATATCGTTCGCGTCGAAATAGCGCATCTCTAATCAACACGGCTTTATATATTTCAATAATTCCGTTATTCTATTCAACAAATGAATATTTATCCTATTCAATACATGAATCTATATTTTTGTCAACACATGACTAATCTCAACGAATGAGTACTATCCACGTGTGACTATTTTTGTTATTTAATATATTTTATAAAAATCATGGTATCTTTCGTTTGATTTCAAATCAGACTCCAACAGTAAATTAGTAAGAGAACGATTCCCTGAATATTAACCCCGAAGGCCGAAACCAACATCAGATCAATATCTAGGAGACCACTCATCTTATCTATTTTCCAGTTAGTTTCTAATTTTATATATGATAAAGATGTAAATTTTATTGTTAAAATATTTCGTTCAACACATGACTAATCTCAACGGATGAGTACTGTCAGCACATGAACCTTTATTTTATAATGTTCTTTATTTTCTAAATTGGAATGAGGCCCAATCAATTACCATATAATGTTAATTATATGGATTCCATACAACACATGTATATAATAGCAACGATAAATAATCAGCCATCATCCAAAGTGCACTACACTGTATAAGCATCAAATATAGATATCTAACGCTTATAACAGCCTGTCAATCAATCGATCGACATACAACTAATTATTGGGATTAGTGTATGCCGTGTTTTATCCCAATACCCGTGTGGGGTTTCAAACAATCAGTCACAGATTTTATTCGTGCAGTTGGGCGATGTGTAAAATTTATCTTCCCAATCAATGTCCTTCAAATAGGTGTACATAAACAAACCGTCCAATTTGTAAATGAATTTTTATTTATTCACATTCACGTTATAAATTATATTTTTAACGACCAAATTATTTTATTCAACCTATGAATATTCTATTCGGTTCATTTATTAAATAAAATGATATCTTTATTTTTTTTCTAACTTATTTTAGAAAATTTCGGCGGCATAACGGCACGATACTAGAAACGGGACAAGGCCTAGCCTTATCCCCGGTCTAATAATGGCCCACGCCATACACATATCAATCAAATCCATTCTATTTCACCAAACAATCAAATTCAAATCAAACAATCTAACCAACTACACAACCAAACAAACAAGTCCATGGTCTGTGGACGATGGTGTCGGGTGCTACTAAACACCGTCTGCATCTTAGTATATATATATATAACTAGAAAGAGAAGATTTAAAGTGAGGAGTTCTCACAGAGGGTTCCACTCCGCCGTGATTTGCCTTTGAACTGCTGAACCGTCAAGATCTGCCTGAAATTCCAGTGCAGTCCTTGTCCCGCTGTTTATAATAAAAATTATATTTTTATCACTACTTCATATATTTTTACAGCACTTCATTCTATATAAAAAAAATATTTTTATATATCTACTTCATATAAAAAGATCGAATTTTTTTATATCGTCGCTATAAAAATCACATTTTTACTTCACTATATATATAATAAAAATCAGATTTTTATTACGCTACATATATAAAGATCAAATTTTTACTGGTTATATAATATGAAAAATCGTATTTTTATCCTTTCTATTATTTAAAAATCATATTTTTATCCTTTCTACTGCATATATGAAAATCCAATCTTTTCATATAGAAAGATCTAATCTTTTTACTTATGAAAATCTCGTCTTTCCCTATTAAAAATCTCGTCTTTATCCAATTAAAAATCTCGTCTTTGTCCAATTAAAAATCTCATCTTTAACCAATTAAAAATCTCGTCTTTCCCTTGCCGATATCTAGAGAAAAATCCTATTTTTCTCGTCATTCATATAAATAAAGATCGAAATTTTAATTATTTAAATAACTAGACATGCCAATAAATGCTCTCCGACGTATGGACGGTCGAAGGAAAACGGCTCAGGCGTGTTGACAGCCCTCAGAGGGGGCGACGGTGGCTGTCTTGGTGGTTTGAAGGAGAGAGTGGGGTCAGGGAGGGCGCTGCAGCGTTGGGAGGGTGGTCAGAAGGGGGTCACGGCGGAGGGTCTTGGCCAGAGGCGTCGGATGTTCTTCGATTAGGGCGTTTGGGTTTGAATTCGAAGAAGTGGGACTGGAGGGGGGTACGGCGGTCTGAGATGGCTGCTGGAGGGGAGCCGACGAGGTGGGGTGGTGGCTCACGGTGGTGGCGCGTGCTCCGATGCGGCGGCGGAGGCTAGATGCAGGGGCGACGGGTTTTCTTCGATCCGTCGTCTTTTTTTTTGATTTTTTTTTTTGATTTTTTTTTATTTTGAGATGAGGCGTTGACCAGAAGGAAAGGTAAGGGGAAGGAGGAAATATATATATATATATATATATATATATAATATTTATTTATTTTATTTTAATTATCTCCTAAAAGTAACTTTTCAATTCGAACTCCAATCGAGACCCAACGACTGTCGTCCATAACTAATTACCCCCATTCCGAACACAATGGGATATGTATCGTAGGCTAATTCGATCGTTTCGATCAGTTTTCGTCAAAATCAAAATATAACTCTATATATTGAATTTGAACGCACATTTAAATTTACCGGGGCCACATACTAACTCGAAAAATCCTCGAAAAATATTTTCTAGCTTCGTATTGACGATACGGTCCTAACAAAGCTAATTTCATTGAATTCTGAGACCGTTTGAAAAATGGCCATTTTCCAGTCGATTAAAATCTACTAAAACTGGTCAAACGCGTTTTCCTTTGCCACGCTCATATATTGATTCGAAAAATTATGAAATTTGGAATCTAGCAATAATTTGACATCCCGGATCCAACAAAAGTGGTTTCGTCGAAATCCGAGGTCGTTTGAAAATTCCCATTTTTAAGGGCTGAAATTCCCTAGCGACTATTCAGAATTTTCAACTAGACATATCTTTTGATTCCTGCTATGAAATCTCAATTTTTCAGATTCGTTGGAAAGATATTCTTAATTAGATTCAAATATTTTTGGTTTCACTAAAATCCGGTTTGTTTTGCACCCGGTACATTCATTTGAAGTTTGAAATTGAATTATCGAACTACCACGCCATTTTCAATTCCTTTTATAATTATATATAATTATTTATATTCTAACGACGACGTATATATATATACGTTCTAATTCTATTCAAAATAAATTTCTCGTCGATATTATTTAAAATATTCTATTTTAAATGTTCAAAATTCGCTAAAATTGCCAAAATAAAATTTTTAAATTGGCTCGCATTTCCGGCTTGTTACAATCTCCCCCAATTAAAACTTTTCGTCCCCGAAAAGGAACAAAGTCGAAAGTGGTTTGACTAATCAACTCTACGTTCGATCTGGCTTCCATTCTCCAACTTTCTAGTTTCTTAGAATTTTCAAATTCTTCAAAAATTTGGCTAACACCCGGAATTTTCGAAAAATTTCGCCATAACCTCCTTTGTACGGGGAGAGGTTTGGAAATTTATTGGGCCGTATTAGGTACCCAATAAATCCTAATAAGCATACACATATTTATAGTGATATATTCTGGTGTTTACAGGGGAGCGTGTATTGATAATAACTCCAGAGAATAAATTCTCGTCACCCTGTCAAAGCCTGAGGGAGTGTGTATTTTAAATGCTCCAGAGGATAAATCCTCGTCACCTCATCCCGTGTAGGAAATAAATAGTCCATGTGCCGTATCTAATAACTAGAAAGAGACGTGATTATGGTCAACTCTAGACCCGTGTGAGGTTTTTATTAATCTGGCAATTTTATCGTTACAATTTAAATAGTCCATATCAGTCATCAGTTCAACCTAAAAAATATAGTCATCGCCATACAAGCCTCTCGCTCGTATGGTAAATCTTCCACCTCGTCACACAAGCTCCAAATGCTTATGTGGTATATGATGAAGTATGCCTATCTTCCAGAAGTATGCCATGTAATGTAGTTCAAAATTAATTGTTGCTATCCTATGGCGATGTTTATTATTTCACACAAAATAACCAGCACTCCGCATCCAATGGCATTCACAGGAGTTGATATAATAATATTTCGCATCCAACTCATTAAGCTTTACCTATTTGTCGGGCATGCAAATAAAATCTTTACTCAACAGCTATCCAATTTCCTGTTCAAACATATATAATGCACAAGTATATATTTCTAACTATTTTCTAATCAGTTCAATGTGTGATTTACTTGAATAAATTTTTTCTGGTTTTAATTGATGATATTCTAATCTTCTCTAAATCAAAGGCCGAAAAGGAACATAACAATGGAAGCCGAAAAGAAACGAAGCCGAAAGTTGTTTAACAAATCAACTCAACTTCCATTATTTTGACTACGGCTTAAGTTCTTCAACTTTTCAGTTTCTAAGAACTTTTCAAATTTTTCAAAAATTTGGCTAACACCCTAAATTTTCGAAAAATTTCGCCATAACCTCCCCTGCACCGGGAGCAACGGGAAAATCCCGAAATTGCCATATAAGCCTTCTGATCTCAAAAAGAAAAAGAAAAAGCCAAGCGGCTAATAAAATCATCATCACCCAAACAAAACAGTAAATTATGATAAACATGTACCTATTTGTCGGGCAAACAAATTTTATTCTTCAGCTCTAGCCTCCTTGCTATGACCTGTTCAATGTAAGTACATGTATATGCAAGCAAATGCGACCAATTTTCAATACAATTCAATATTTGATTCAATTAGGCTAAATGGTTCAAAATTATCAAACAAATAAACAAACAACACAAACATCAATCAATTAGTGGATTAACGTTTCAAATTCATAATTTCTGATACATATACAAAAAATCACATTTTTGATGCCAAATCACAACAATGTATTCTAGCTATATTTTGGTTCTCACACCAGTCTAATGGAAATATATAGAAATCACACCTTCGTCACTCGAAAATAAATACTGGTAACGCTGTAGCATTATCAGAACCATCCACGGGCAACTAGAGTGTGATCCTATATCTATCTAGTATATTAAAACTTCGAATATACGTTCATGACGCGTATACGCGAAATCTTTATATCCTCGATTGTCCATATTCAAAATAAATAAATATTCAAATACGTATAAAGCGATTTAAATTTTCAAAACAAAATTATTTTCATTTGAAAAATATACTCTTCACACTCGTTCTAGGATACTACTGATCCTATCTCTAACGAGTCATTCTAATTGGATATTACTAAACCAATATCTAATTAATTCTTTCGTATGGTTCTAATGTGTCTTGTTCTCGAGCTCTGTAAACCAAAGCTCCGATACCAACTGTGATAGCCCGTAACATCCCCCTAAGGGAAAGAGCGGATTACCTTGAGAACAACACATAAAAGAACGTAGACGGAAGAAAATTTCATTGTTATTACAACAATTCCATCAGAATACAAGAATATACAGAGCATAAATGAACTGAATTACATTCGATAAATATCAGAGATTACAATAAATTACATAGCAGTGGAAAAACAATAGAAAACACAACTGAAAGTAATACACGTATACAGAGCTTTCCGAGCATCGTTCCAGCTGTAAATCAGGATCCTGTGAATATAAATCTGCAAAACCAAAACAACTAGCCGCCCGTGTCGAAAATAAGGGCACCCAGAGTTTAGGTTAAAACAATATACTCCAGGTCAGTCATGTGACTGGTGTGAGAACTAAAACAGTTATTTAAAACTTTACTTTAAAAGAGAGTAATTCAAGGGACCACGCCGTATAACACGGAACGGGTTTCCTCCCAAGAATACCAGTGCATATCAATAAACAGCGCAATGCTTTTTCGAAAAATGAAGCTATTATAAGACCCAGGTCCCATCACACAATGCAACGCAAGCCGGAGGATAGGGTTTTCCCTTATAATAGCCAAACATGCTTGGTACGTTTAAAACAAATCATTCGATACTATTATAAGTGTATAGTGTCAAAACATTTTCAATCATAAAATATCAATCCTAGGCGGCATGGGTACCATCTATCATGTCGCCATACTAGGCTCTACAAATAAAACCGAAATATCTCGTATTGGAAATTGGATTTCCGTCATGAGTCGAGGCAAGGGGCAAGCTCCTCTCCGCTTTCGAGACACTCTAGCAAATGTCTCAGGACTATACACTCTGGGCAATCCTTGGATCTTCAGGGCCGGTCCTCTCTTACGTTTGAGGATTAATTATTCCTGAACACACGTTTCCCGGTCCGTACAGACCTAAAATCGAGGCGCCTCATCCAACAACCACATAGGTGAAAAGTATATAAATGTCAGGGCTGGTAAGTCACTAACACCACCAAAGCTAGAAAGAAACGTCGTGCTCTCCCTGCAGTCCTTATCCCGTTTTTAACTCATACCGAGGTGTGAGGCTCGCGAATTCACGTTATACACAAAGCTACGCCACAAAGGTCGTGCTTTGATCATCAACCACAAGACTTTGCTTTTCAACAGAAGCCTTGATCAATTGCCACTTAGGCGTGCCACACAGGCAATTCATGCCATGCGACTGATGTCCATCGATATACAACCTCTGATTTCGTACGTCTCAGAGAAGGGCGTTAAGCAAAAAAATAAATTCTCCGCCGCCAAACAGATGTATATTTAATAAAGATCAATCAACACAGAATAAAATCCAATGTCAGACACACAGTCCATTTACAAGTTCGTTCTTGGTCTGAACGAAACCGGAGGCACTTTCCTCGCATATCCATCGATCTCCAAGTATGTCTGGACGACCACCAACTATTACCATCCTCTTAGGTGTACAGCCCAATCAGGATCATCAGTAATTATCCAAACGATGTGAAGACTTCCGGTCTTCGACCACCGTCATCATCTTCGACTTATCGTCGAATCGGTTATTCAGAATGGGTATAAACCCGGCCTTTCCGAACAACCCGCGTATATTAAAACAAATGTTACACAAACACAACTTACGCCTCATTCCAATTCATTAGCCACTAACCGTAAATCAGTAAGAGAGCAATTCCCCAAATATTAACCCCGAAGGCCGAAACCAACATCAGATCAATACCCAGGAAACCATTCTTCTTAACTAACCCACAGCTAGTTTCTAAATTTCATATTCTTAGGGAAAGGTTCCCATTAATTTTATCAAAGATAAATTCTTTAAATTTATTCTTTAATCTTCCTTTGGATGTCATTTCAAACCCAATTTATGGTTTTCCAAACTAGTCGAGATTAGCGAACCACACCGAAGTAATTATTTATTTTATTTCCCAATCCCAACCTATTCATCCCATGAAGCAAAACTGGTAATACTCCATATCTAACACTACGGTATTATCGGTAAAATTAATTACCATTTCACGTTCAAATCTAATTAAAGATTTGACTATCGTTTTGGAGCAAAACTGGTAATACTCCATTCTCGCTCACTTTCCAAATTTGATAATTTAAATTATCAATTTACATTTCAATCTAATTACAGATTCATTAAAACTCCTTTACTGGGTTAAAGAGCTAATGTCATTTAAAACACAGTTCACGACAAACCCAAATCACATTCTATTTATTATCGGGTTAAAGAACAAGTGTCATTTAAAACACCGTTCACGATAAACCCACAAATCAATTCTATTTACAACCCATTTCAAATCCAGTTTATTTAATTAAAAATAAATGGGTTTTAATTTTAGTTCAAAACTAGTTCATTTCAATAAAAATCTATTTTTATCTTTTCAAATATGGAGTTTTTCATCCCAATTTTTCCCAAATCATTTCTTATGATTTTATACAAATTATTGATATTTTTAATAATTTTATCAAGGCCCGTAAACTCAATTTCCATCAACGGCCATCGAACTGCACTTACAGCGACCTTTTCCAAATTTGATTTGGAAGTATCTCCAAATCCAATCGTTAGATTTCAAATTTCCAATATTCGTTAGAAAGCTCTTTTCGATACGAACCCAACGGTTCCGATTTTAGGAGAATCCAACGTTCGGATCTCCCGTAATGTTCGTTCGAAATCAATGGTCGAAATTTTCGAACTGCCGCGGCGCGGCGCATTCTATTCAGGCCATTATATTATATATATAATATATATTTCGTTGATTTCTATTTAAAACGAATTTTGTAAATAGTTTTAAATTCGTTTTAAAAAACAACTTCAACTTCCAATTCAAATTCAAATCAAAATTGAATTTTCCCTTATAAATTCGTTTTAAATTCATTTCAATTCAATTCAAATTCCAATTCAATTCAATTCGAATTCGTTTTCTTTTCAATTCAAATCAAATTTGTTTTCTATTCAATTCAATTCAAATCAAATTCGTTTTCTATTCAATTCAATTCAAATTCGTTTTCTATTCAATTCAATTCAAATTCGTTTTATAAATATTCGATTTTTATCTCTTTTCAATTTTCATTATAAAAACGAATATAATCGATATAAATATCGTTCGCGTCGAAATAGCGCATCTTTAATCAACACGGCTTTATATATTTCAATAATTCCGTTATTCTATTCAACAAATGAATATTTATCCTATTCAATACATGAATCTATATTTTTGTCAACACATGACTAATCTCAACGAATGAGTACTGTCCACGTGTGACTATTTTTGTTATTTAATATATTTTATAAAAATCATGGTATCTTTCGTTTGATTTCAAATCAGACTCCAACCGTAAATTAGTAAGAGAACGATTCCCTGAATATTAACCCCGAAGGCCGAAACCAACATCAGATCAATATCCAGGAGACCATTCATCTTATCTATTTTCCAGTTAGTTTCTAATTTTATATATGATAAAGATGTAAATTTTATTGTTAAAATGTTTCGTTCAACACATGACTAATCTCAACGGATGAGTATTATCAACACATGAACCTTTATTTTATAATGTTCTTTATTTTCTAAATTGGAATGAGGCCCAATCAATTACCATATAATGTTAATTATATGGATTCCATACAACACATGTATATAATAGCAACGATAAATAATCAACCATCATCCAAAGTGCACTACATTGTATAAGCATCAAATATAGATATCTAACGCTTATAACAGCCTGTCAATCAATCGATCGACATACAACTAATTATTGGGATTAGTGTATGCCGTGTTTTATCCCAATACCCGTGTGGGGTTTCAAACAATCAAACACAGATTTTATTAGTGCAGTTGGGCGATGTGTAAAATTTATCGTCCCAATCAATGTCCTTCAAATAGGTGTACATAAACAAACTGTCCGGTTTGTAAATGAATATTTATTTATTCACATTCATGTTAAAAATTATATTTTTAACGACCAAATTATTTTATTCAACCTATGAATATTCTATTCGGTTAATTTATTAAATAAAATGATATCTTTATTTTAGAAAATTTCGGCGGCATAACGGCAAGATACTAGAAACGGGACAAGGCCTAGCCTTATCCCCGGTCTAATAATGGCCCACGCCATACACATATCAATCAAATCCATTCTATTTCACCAAACAATCAAATTCAAATCAAACAATCTAACTAACTACACAACCAAACAAACAAGTCTATGGTCTGTGGACGATGGTGTCGGGTGCTACTAAACACCGTCTGCATCCTAGTATATATATATAACTAGAAAGAGAAGATTTAAAGTGAGGAGTTCTCACAGAGGGTTCCACTCCGCCGTGCTTTGCCTTTGAACTGCTGTACCGTCAAGATCTGCCTGAAATTCCAGTGCAGTCCTTATCCCGCTGTTTATAATAAAAATTATATTTTTATCACTACTTCATATATTTTTACATCACTTCATTCTATATAAAAAAATATATTTTTATATATCTACTTCATATAAAAAGATCGAATTTTTTTATATCATCGCTATAAAAATCACATTTTTACTTCACTATATATATAATAAAAATCAGATTTTTATTATGCTACATATATAAAGATCAAATTTTTACTAGTTATATAATATAAAAAATCGTATTTTTATCCTTTCTATTATATAAAAATCATATTTTTATCCTTTCTACTGCATATATGAAAATCCAATCTTTTCATATAGAAAGATCTAATCTTTTTACTTATGAAAATCTCGTCTTTCCCTATTAAAAATCTCATCTTTATCCAATTAAAAAACTCGTCTTTGTCAAATTAAAAATCTCATCTTTAACCAATTAAAAATCTCGTCTTTCCCTTGCCGATATCTAGAGAAAAATCCTATTTTTCTCGTCATTCATATAAATAAAGATCGAAATTTTAATTATTTAAATAACTAGAAATGCCAATAAATGCTCATCGTCGTATGGACGGTTAAAGGAAAGCAGCTCAGGCGCGTTGATAGCCCTCAGAGGGGGCGACAGTGACTGTCTTGGTGGTTTGAAGGAGAGAGTGGGGTCGGGGAGGGCGCTGCAGCGCTGGGAGGGTGGTCAGAAGGGGGTCACGGCGGAGGGTCTTGGCCAGAGGCGTCGGATGTTCTTCGATTAGGGCATTTGGATTTGAATTCGAAGAAGTGGGACTGGAGGGGGGTACGGCGGTCGGAGATGGCTACTGGAGGGGAGCCGACGAGGTGGGGTGGTGGCGCGTGCTCCGATGCGGCGGCGGAGGCTAGATGCAAGGGCGACGGGTTTTCTTCGATCCGTCGTCTCTTTTTTTTTTTTTGATTTTGAGATGAGGCGTTGACCAGAAGGAAAGGTAAGGGGAAGGAGGAAATATATATATATATATATATATATAATATTTATTTATTTTATTTTAATTATCTCTTAAAAGTAACTTTTCTATTCGAACTCCAATCGAGACCCAACGACTGTCGTCCATAACTAATTACCCCCATTCCGAACATAATGGGATATGTATCGTAGGCTAATTCGATCGTTTCGATCAGTTTTCGTCAAAATCAAAATATAACTCTATATATTGAATTTGAACGCACATTTCAATTTACCAGGGCCACATACTAACTCGAAAAATCCTCAAAAAATATTTTCTAGCTTCGTATTGACGATACGGTCCTAACAAAGCTAATTTCATTGAATTCTGAGACCGTTTGAAAAATGGCCATTTTCCAGCCGATTAAAATCAACTAAAACTGGTCAAACGCGTTTTCCTTTGCCACGCTCACATATTGATTCGAAAAATTATGAAATTTGGAATCTAGCAATAATTTTACATCCCGGATCCAACAAAAGTGGTTTCGTCGAATTTCGAGGTCGTTTGCAAAATTCCCATTTTTAAGGGCTGAAATTCCCTAGCGACTATTCAGAATTTTCAACTGGACATATCTTTTGATTCCCGCTATGAAATCTCAAATTTTCGGATTCGTTGGAAAGATATTCTTAATTAGATTCAAATATTTTTGGTTTCACTGAAATCCGGTTTGTTTTGCACCCGGTACATTCATTTGATGTTTGAAATCGAATTATCGAACTACCGCGCCATTTTCAATTCCTTTTATAATTATATATAATTATTTATATTCTAACGACGATGTGTATATATATACGTTCTAATTCTATTCAAAATAAATTTCTCGTCGATATTATTTAAAATATTCTATTTTAAATGTTCAAAATTCGCTTAAATTGCCAAAATAAAAATTTTAAATTGGCTCACATTTCTGGGTTGTTACAATTTTTGTACATGCCTTTTGCAGAGTATTTTGAGATGGAGCCCGGACCAATAGATCCAAGCGTGTTATATCTTCAGCCGCAACATAGGACATCTAACCCTGCTCGTACAGAGGTAGCAATTTGTTACTATTTTCATTTTTTGATGTTTAATATTATTTTCCGCATTAGACGTCGAACCCCCATTTTTTGTATTTATTAAATTTCCAGAGTGACGATACTGAGTTTGTCATTGACCACTCATCTTCACTTTCGAAAGTGACATCCGAGGATCCTCGCATCCTTGCCGAGACCTAGAGGGCTGGATTCATTCATATTTTTCACTTAGGTTACATCCAACTCGATCATTGCCTTGTCGGTGCTTTACTGGATAGGTGGAGGCCTGAGACATCGACGTTTCACCTACCAGTCGGTGAAATGACTATCACCTTGGCAGATGTGGCTGTTTTGCTAGGATTGCCTATTGAAGGCAATGCTATTGCGTTTGATGGTACGGGACATGATTATTTGCAGCTATCTCGCGGCCTACTTGGGCTAGATCCACCAGCCAATCAAGTAAAGGGTAGCATGTCTGTACATATCGGATGGTTCCGTAATCAATTGATATATGATATTCTTGTAGATGCCACCCAGGTAGAGGTTGAGCAACGGGCTCGTTGCATTTTACTGCACATTATTTTTTCTAGAATGATGATCGATCATGCCAAGACCCGTATAGATTTGACATGGCTACTATTTTTAGCTGGTCTCGGGCGGTGCCCTACACATTCGTGGAGTAATGCAGTGTTGGCCTATACATATCAGGAATTGTCTAAGGTCGCGCTACAACAGTTTTCCTGTATTTCCAGTTGTCCGACACTAGTTCAGGTATGAACCGAATTTATATAATTTACTAATATACAAAGTGATGCATCATTCTCTTGTATTAATAGTATATTTTCAAATGCATCTTTGGTTCTGGACTTATCTTCCCATCGGAAGATTAGTAGTGATGCCTGATCCCATCGACCCATCGATGCCGCTTGAACCTACGTATACTTATTTGTCCATTTATTTTGTTAAACGCAACACATACAATTTCTAATATATGTACATTTAATATCGTGTAACAGGTGGGTTGGAAAAAAGAATATGCGACATACATCGCGACGAGAGTTGTCATTTTACCGCAATGAGTTGGACGTCCTTACAGACGAAAATGTTACATGGAATCCATGCACTCAGGAGGTACTTGCCCCACTAGCATTCATGTGCAGAGCTAATAGGTACCTTTGGACGGTGAGAGCACCTATGATAGCCTACAGCTTCACCGCTTGGCACCTTCCCGATAGGGTTACAAGATAATTCTTCCATATGCAGCATATACCGGATGATGCACTTCCTTACATTGAGAGTTATAGTGCGCAGGACTTTCACACATTTGTTGCTATGTGAATGACCGCGAGAACCGTATTAAGTTCGAGAGGGACGCTATGTCGTTAATCCCATAGTAGATTCTGCGTTAGCACCGTACGTTCCTAAAGCACCACTAGAGAGGAACGTGGTAAGTTGATGTGTGTAGTATTAAGTACAATTAATTTCATTTATTCATTGTATCTAATTTTCTTTTAAATTTGCAGGCTGTCGGTATTAACCGTGCATGAGAAGAAGCAGAAAGGCTCCGGCGGAGGTAGAAGGACGATGAGGGAAGGACAATGTGCACAAACATACAAAGATTTTAGATGTGATTTTTTGCTGGAACAAACTGGATCGACCGAAACCACCATCTCCTCCACCCCCTCCTCCTCCTGCAGGTCCTCCTTGTGACGACCGCCTATAACCCCCTCACTATACAAAAGAAATAATGCACTGAAAGGTGTGCAAGGCAGTCATGGACGATCATCAAGGTAGGTAAACACAAGCGGAACATGTTGTAAACTCACAGCGCAAGGATAAAATATAATAGAACATATACAACAGGTAGTAATAGTGAAGCAGAAACACAAGACTTTCATACAACCAGAAAGTAATATCCACAACTTGGAAATAGTGTTTACACAAAGTTGCCTCACTACATCATTCAGAAAAGCAAACAGCGGAAACCCAATTATTAGATAGTAGTAAAACTGGTACATGAGCCTCCTGCTCACCACCGATCAGCATCATCGTCCTCACTAAAGCATCACCTGTCATCTGCTACTTAGTCTGCCTATCCACAACCGGATGAACAACCCAAGGTAATAAGAGGAAACATAAAACCTTGAGTCAGACAACAGTCTTAATGAGCGATAAAATAGCTAACAAACTTCAATAATAAAGTGTATGAGAAAGGATAGATAAACATACTAATCTACCCATGACACCAGAGAAGAATTCAACCTTATCTTCCCCACATCAGACAGTGATAGCCTTTACAATAACAATTCAACCATTCATCTATGGAAACTAGAACACCCATTCAATCATGGAAAACACACATGACATCCAGATTATATAAGTCTCACACAGACAACCCTAATTGAGTTTAACATCCCCCAAGTACTCACCCCAGAGGCCTAGACCAATATCAGTTAAGCACTCAAAGAACATCTCCATCGACTTTGGATAATCTATGTAAGATAGTACAAAAAGAACAACCAATCATCCATGACTGACTCTGGCTATCACCGCCAATCCTGCTTTGAAACCATCGTTAATCGTATGACGGCCAACCTTGACATATGTCAAGGGCTAATGGTAACTCCAGTTCTAGCATAAACTCCATATGTTCAACCTTGACAATGTCCAACCTTGACAACTAGGCCATTCAACGATACCTAAGAAACTCGACCAACAACCTTCCAGTCTATTGGGTGCCCCCATTGTACCCCTGCTTTGAGCCTGCTAGAACTTATGACAACGATGACTTCTCGGCCTTCGCATCTCTAGTCATCCAACCTTTATGACAGATCATAGCTCGAGCAACCATCTCGAGCAACCATTATCCACCAACTCACAACCTTTGAGTTGCCACCTCATTCGTTGTTCCACCTTGATCAACGAACACATTCAACACTTCGAACCTTCCAACTTGAATTTACTTCGAAGTCACATCATCACCAAGCCAATTACACCACTGCGCTGCGGCTAGGGTTCAGGGGTTGCCCCTAAAAAATATTTTTTTGGGACCTTTTTCTCCAAATCTGAGTCGTACCCGAAAAACGTACTTTTTCAGAAAATGACCCTGTTGGAAACAAACCATAGCATCATCACTATCAACCACAACGTTTAAAAGCGCTGCTAAAAGCATGACCGATCCGCCCCTTTCAGACCAACCCGTTCCAAACTAGGCCGACCCGATCCAGCGCCCCTCTGGCTTCAAACTAGACCGATCCAACCAACATGACCGACCCGATCAAATCATCTATATGACCGACCCGATCCAAATATGACCCGGTCCAAATATGACCACTCATGTCCAATCCAACTTCGTTCCAATCCGACCTCTGGCCGATTCAACCTATGGCCGAGCCAATTTCTGGCCGATTCAACCTATGGTCGAGCCAATTTCTGCATATTGCAATTCAACTCCGATTTCGACCAAAACTTCGCCAAACGACGAATCCGACGAAACCAACTCAACCAAAATCATCAAACACAATCATAAACATATCATAACATTACTAACCACATGAATATGACGATTACCACAAAAATGGTGCGAATCTCACCCAAAAACCATTAAAATGAACATATGATCAAAACGAGAGATCTAACTAACATAAACATGTAGAATGACATGAAATTAATGAGTAAAACTTGTTAGAATATATCATAGGGTGATGCATATGAAAATGAACTTGTAATGGTGTAAATCTATGATAAAACATCCCAATTTGATGAGAAACATGCACAAACACTCATATACTTCATTGCATTCATGTGAGAGATGTAAATCACTCACCGATTTGCCAAAACAATCTAAAACGATAGAAATAAGAATCCGGACAACGAGCACTCCGAATCAAACCCCCCGATCTGATGAATTCGCCTTTGAAATGATGTAGATCTAGCCTTGAATTGTGTAGATCTTCGGTTTCCTCCCTTAGATTGGATTTTTAATGGTGGAAAGGTGTAGGAGGAAGAAGGAGATCAAATGCCTTCAAATGATAGAATGGGAAAAGTAAACCTTTTCCCTCCACTCTTACCCCCTATTTATAGGATTCCACTAAGGCTCCAAAACCTGAATAGCCAGCTGAAAAAACCCTTAAAACAGCGATTTCTCCCAAACCGCTGAGCCAAATCCTTAATTTAACCACTCTACGGAAAGGAAATCGTCATTTCCTTTTGAATGGCACATGTCTCACCCTCTGATTCGATCTGAGTCAAAAGTTATGCCCTGTACAAGTCTGACAGGGGCAAAATGTTCACAAACAAAATCGGTAAAAATATGGATATGTCTCACATCCCCATAAACAACATATTAAAAGATGGGAATGATCCAACCCTCATAGAATAAAATAAATATATTTTACGATCTTCCGATACGTAAAATGCGGGCTGTTACACTCCTTCTCCTCCTCCAGTAGCACATGAGGAGATTGCGCATGGCCTATCGCAACCAGCACCTACAATACCCCGTTCCGGCACTGCACAACACACTAGGAGCAGTAAGGACGGTGGTTCGTCTTCAACTTCCACACCAATACTCAGGCGACCGAGGCGAAACTAGTGCATGTTTGATTGGTCGTATTAGTAGTGTATGTCTAATTAATTGGATAGTAGTCTTTGTGTAATTATTTGCTATGTTTTGGTACGTTTATTTATTTCTTATCTTTGAATAAAACTAGCGTATGTATATTTATTTCGTACGTTTGGCTATTTGTCATTCAGTTTGCTTGTTTGCCATCCGTATTTTTAGTTTTGATGTTCGTATTAATTAAATGATGTTTGAAAGTATAATTTATAATACAACTGAAAACGAGCTCCTAACATCGCAGTAGTTCGTAGTTTTACGCATTGAACTTTAACTGAATATATATGATTCGTTCTAAGTCAGATTTCTTTGAAACAAGAAATATTCGAATCTGCTGAACTATATTTTTATAACGGAAGAGAAAAATGAAGATTTCATACTACAAATTTTTAGTTATGTCCAAATCAAATTTTCTGAAAGTCGTTGTGGAGTCGTTTATAAACCATAACGATTTATTAATAATTTATACAGAATTTTTATATAATATAAACCGAGTATCGATTTTAATGTAAAAGGGAGTGGTCAACATAGCACTACATCACCGTGTTGTGTGTAGGATAGTTTGAATGTGGTGTTGTGTGTAGGCGAGTTTGAATGTCGTGTTATGCGGAACTTTGTTAGGGTGGGGTTTTGTTAAAGGTGTGTTACGGAAACTCGCCTTCGTATTTTACTGAAGGCGAGTTTCCAAAACTCGCCTTCGAAACCCAAACAAGTCTAAATCTGAAATTAAATTCAAAACAAGCATGTTCGTGTTATTATTTTTATGAACATACCTGCACATGTAAAAACCCCTATTTTGTAGCTTATCGCATAAGAGAGAAAACAAAACACTCTCATATGAAAATTTCATTGATAATGCCTTTGATGCTCATTCAGTATATCTTCTGCCCACATTAAATTGTATGATCTAATGCATAAACCTGAATAATATCACGTCTTCTACAAAAATATGTTACGATATAGCCAAATATTGTGCATTTTCTTGATCAATCGGGGTCTGCCTTCGAATCAGAAATTACTAGCGCATACAGATGTGTGTGAAGTAGTGAGAAGGTGAATGGGAAGAGGATGAGATGGTGGAATGGTGTATATAGAAGTGATTATGTAGAAGAGGAAGGGGAAAGGAGAAGAAAGAGACAATGGGAGACATACTATGAGAAGCGTTTGTGGAATTTTCTACTGATCAGAATGGGAATAAGTGGGAATAAACTATGGTAGGGCACTGAATGCACGGAACTCATCAAAATCAAAAATGTGGAATTTTGTAGTTGCAAATGACACTTTATTTAGGCAAGCATTAATTTGACATGGGCTGATTTCATGCGTGTCCATTTGGCATAGGTTAGCATTTCCCTGGTTATATCTTTATCTTTACTCTTTACTACTAATAAGGTAAATTCTTTACACTAAATTACTTGATGTCTTTTTGAATTACCCAAAATGCCTTAGATGCTTCACTTAATTCACGCATTGCCCAATAATTTCGATCTGCCTTCGGTCTCCATTTTCCAGACCATCGTCTTCTCCAAATTGTGCGATCCCAGGTCCATCGTCTCCGTCTCAACAACCATCCTGCTTCCACTGATTACCACTGATTCATACCCCCACGATCACTAATCTCTCTAAACCAATGGAATACTAGCTGGTAAAATCGAAAATTTTCAAAACCCCTAATTTACAAGTGGCAAGATCTACGAATCACTTAGTCAAATATGAAGATAAGTCGTCATTGCTCTAATTTTTGCCATCATAAGTAGATCTTGTTCCAATTTTCGGCGTCATAGATAAGTAGATCTTCATTTCTCTCATTTACGGTTTCGCTTTTTCTTATTATGATCCAGTTTGTTTATCGTTGCTTTTAGATTCTTACATGATTTGATATTTTAATTAGGGTATTATTTTGTGTTGAAGGCTCATATTTGGTTTTTATGTTCGTATCTCTGAAACAAAAATAATCTTGGATTTCGTTCCATTACTATTATCTTTGCAAATGTTTTCTCATCTACTTAATAGATGATAACTTTATTCATTCTTTAAATTTTAGTTCATTGTGCAGAAGATAGAAATTTATCTTATAGGCTAACAACAAATGAGGCAAACATTTTGAGTTGATTTGGAACTTCGGAACGTTGTTTAATCCTTTGTGTCATATATTTACTTTTTGTCCAATGAGAACCATTTGCATATAACTTTATTCTAACATTTGTATTGCTTTAAAAGTAAATCATCATGTATTTTTTCCATTCTATGTGAAAGTATCATAAATCACCTTTGAAACGAACGATAGTAGTATGAATCAATTACAGATAATAAGACATACAATAGTTAGAATTTAACTAATGTGTATAAATCTGTATTGATAACGATAAACGAAGAAATTCTTCCCTAAATCTCCATGTATGGTTAAGATTTGTAACTGTTGTTACATTTGCTTTTCTTTCTAATATTTTGTGCAAACTTCTGTTCAAAGTGGTATACTATTGATTTGTAACAAATTTCGTTAGTATCGATAACAGTCAAGCGGCTAGAAACCTTTGTTCTAAGTGGTATACTGTTGGTTCTAATATTTCATACGATTCCTCACATATCTCATATTTAGTTATTTAAACATTCTTCCAATTTTATAAAGATATATTGATTATTTTTATATCATTTTATTCACATTTTTAGTTTATGTCCATTCGAAAAGCAAAGCTTATGCAAGTAAAGACGTCTGCAATGGAAAGTTAAAAGCCCCGAAATTGGTTAAAAAAGTTAAACATCATCTATCATTTACTAAGGTTTTGATTCAATGATTAAAAATACATTATTGTTGGGTGAGAAAACAAGCCAATCAATTTGATCCTATCAGCTATTCTATTGAGCCAGGTTTTTGCATAATCTCTTGATTGCTTCATTTTATCATAAAAGAGATTTTGTGAATTGAAATTTTGAACTAATTAAATGCATCACTCAAAACACTTAAAAAAGTTAGATCATGAAACTTTACCATGACTAGTAAATGTATCACCGAACTTACATATTTTCTTGTATATTTTACACATGCTTAATTATCACTATCTACATAATCATATATATATATATACACATATATATATATATATATATATATATTTGTGTGTGTATGTGTGTGTGTATGCGTGTGTGTGTGCATGTGTGTGTGTATGTGTATATATATGACATAATGAAACCATTGAAAGGTAGTCATTTTGTTTTGACACAACTATTTTGATCAGGGTATTAATGTGCACTTCCTTCTACCATACGAGCATTGACATAAGCACCTTTTAAGTTGTATATTATTATGAAATTAATTTATTGATTTTTTATTTGTAGAAAGAGAATCATTTGCAGGTTCAAATGTTTATTTATTACATCTTAATAATAGAACTTAAAAGTATATTATAAAATACCTATATAAACGGTTTTAATTAAATATTCAAAGGTAATATAACATAGTTCTGAATTTTGTGTTGGAGAATGGAGTTTTAATGACAACAACCTTATTTCAATTATCATTGATTATAAAATATGTACTTACATCTTTATCTAGTATATATACACACATATGTAGGATTTGTATGTAGGAATTAATACTGTACAATTTAAGAGCTTTTAGAGATTCAGAATTCAGAGTAGATTGAAGACTCATGAGTAATCAAGATTTCAAGAGTTCAAGATTAATATAATTATAGAGTCTAAATTTTGTAAGACTCTAAATAGCACTCCAGGTTCAAATCCAAATTCAAATTCTGTTTTTTCAATTCTTTCCTCAATCCTCTCCATTTTTTTCTATTTTATTCTCAATCCTCTCTATTTTGTTTTTATATTTGTTTCTATTATTATTTTTCTTTGTTTTTCTATCTTAAGTTTTTATATATACTTTATTTATATTTTATATAGTTTAAAACCTTATAATTTTATAAATATATTTATATAGTTTAAAAATATGTTTTCATATGTTTTTATATCATATAAATTGATTTACAATATTAGAATTTTACTGAAGAATTTTCAGAATTAATTTTATATCAAAATACTTGAAAAATGCTTCGAAAATGAAAATTATATATGACTATGTCGACATAGCAAAATATGTATGTTGACATATAACAGCTATTTTTCTAATTTTGAAGGGAAGTGCCTTTTCACTATTTGAAACACTTCAGAATCGTTGCAACCCTTCATACTCTATAAAAGAGGTTAAAACCGAATTTTTTAACATCTCTTCTTCTCCATCTTCGTCCTCTTTCAGCCTACCATTATTCTTACTCATTTTTATGGTTTTTACACTTATACTCTGCCGAATTCACTTCTGATTTGATAAAACTTCTTCTCTCTACACTCTCTATTCTCTACTCTCTTAATCAAGTGCTATTGAAGAGTTATAGGGCTGTTTTGTAATTGCTTGGGTTGAATAAACCATGTTTGTAAGTCAAAGAATAATCGGTGTATCCTTATAGCCGTGAAATCAAGGAATAAGAGTCGGTGTGCCCTTGTTGAGCTATGAATAAAGGGATATGAGTCGGCATCTCCTTGTTGAGCCGTGAAATCAAGGAGGTTGTATTTGGCTATTTGAAAATAGTAATAAACTCTGCACAATCCAACGTTGTGCAGGATTGGACGTAGGAGTGATCCGAACCAGTATAAAATTCAGCGTGTTCTATCCTTTTCTGCACTTTTATTTCTGTTTATGTTGCATCTGTGTCTGAATCTGTGTCTATGATTGTTTTTGTGGTGTTTGATTCATCCCATAGTTCTCTCTAGTTTTTAGTTTTGTTTAAATTCTTACAAACACTATTCACCCCCCTCTAGTGTTTGTTTTGCCTGAATGATCCATTCCGCAATCCCTAACAATTGGTATCAGAGCAGGGTCTTTCAAAAAGTTTATAATCTGATTTTTGAAAATGTTAAGTGGCAAAATTTGAACACTAGATTTAATTCATGTATTGCATCAAGTATTAGATGAGTTTGCATTCAATTCTATTGAAAAATTAAGTTACTATGATTTGATTTTTGAAATTTGAAATGATTTAAATTTTGAAATTTTTGGTCTATGAATGTGTTACAAAATTGTCATCATATTATTGTTTAAAATTGCTATTAATTACATGAAAAGTCACTTGTTTATTTGTAGCGTCTTTTATTTTTTGAAAAGTCATTCGATTCCTTGAAAAGTTGTGTTGTTTTGCAGGAAAAGATGTGCTATATGACTTTTGAAAATTCAAAAGTTGAAAAGATGGGTAAAGTGGTGGTTAGTGATTCAAATTCTAAAATGGTGACTACTGAAAATTCAAATTACGAAAAGGTGCCTGTTGGAAACACAAATTCTGAATTGGTGTGTTACATGGCTATTGAGAATTCACATGGTAGAAATCAAGAAGAGGAGAAGATTAATGATGGCTGAAAGACATCAAGAAGAAATGGATATATATAAAGTAAATCAGCAAAGATATAGGTACCAGATCAATTCACAAATTGAATTTTCATCTACAACATATCTTCATGCTGTACTTCTCTTCATTTGCTTCGTAATGTCGCTTGTTTCATGTAAATCCGTCAAGAATTGATCAAGTAATGATCAAATGAAGTTCTGGTGAATAAAGAGAAAAAGAAACCAAAACTATCAACGATTATCTTTAAATTGCTTCCACAAGTTAGACTATTTTGTCTCAAATCCATTTTTAATTGTATTTCTTGTTCTCGCGGTCGATTTGATGGGTAGATCGTCAAATTCCGATCAAAATTGACTGAGATATGGAACTTTGAAGTTGGCGATTCAAAACTGAAAACTGATACGGGATTTTATGCATACCTCTTAATATTTCGACTTGCTGCACCCAAATACCATCCAAATTCATCCCCAAACTGATAATAGATCGTAGTCCTTGAATTCTTCTTCGATTTACGACTGATTTCATCCAATTCCGTTAAGAAACGAAGAAGTTATGTCTCCTGAAAGTTTGAATAAAAGTGAAAAACGAGAAAAGGAAGAAGAGGAGTAGTAGTTATGAAGAGACCTGACTTTTTGGCCTTTATATAGTAGTTGAAGTGTCCATTTATTCAAAATTCAAATTCAAATTTTGGCGCAAAGTTGGTTGAATTACTAATTGTAATACCTCACGTCCATTAATGTCACTCATAAAGGGAATGCATTAACTTCCACGGAGCGTATTTAGTGTATAGAACAGAACATAACAAGACAGATATAAATAATGGTACTTGAAAAAATTAAAACAACTTTTATTGCAGTGGAGAAATAGTTTGATTACAACAACTTCATAAACCAGGTACGCTTAATATCCATCTTGATAAATTGTCTCAGAGTACATAAAATAAAAAGCATAAACCCCAACACAAGTAGCCACAAAAGAGATGAGCTAAACTTTACTTTCAGCAATCCAAGCACTACCAAAAGAGAGAGAAAGAGATCCGAGATCAAGCTCCACTAGTACTAGTCCCATCCTGAGAACCTCGGGGGGGGGGGGGGGGGAGGAAAGAGGCGAAAACAAGGGGGTCAGACATAAAGTCTGGCGAGTACAATAACTTTACCAATATAATTATTAAAGTAACTAGGATAAGGCATAAACTGGTAAGATAAGATATGACCATGAAACAAGTGGGCATACAAAGCAAATAAGAGGAATATTTTTGCGTCGATCTCGTTCCTAATCACTATAGGATAATTACTATACTACACCACCACTACTCACCCTAAATGTTGTTCCCGCCTATAGAACTTAATAATGATAATGGTAGTTTTGTGTACCCCTAGCTGCCTTCATAGGTGTCCTCTGCCCCTATCTCCACTAGTTGTACCCACTACCCTCATTCGATCGGCTCCCTAACTCGTAGATACCTGTGCTGGTCCCACAGTGGGGTGTATCACTCCCCAAAGTGGCAACCCGATACCACCAAAGATGCACGGCTTATATCTACATGATGCAACAACGTCTTACCTACCAGTCCGGGACCGTGCACGCACATGACCCCGTTGGACTTGCGTTGCCACCGCTATCTCGTTTTGACCTATTACAATCAAATCCAGTAAGCGTGTCCCGTACTCGACATGGGTCGAGCTCACAAAGATACTTAATGGGTTACTGGTTTGAAAAGGGCCCCCATGCTTGACACAAGCCTTCCACATGTGCTTGGTCCCCACTAAGGTTTCCCCACTTAACCCCATTCTTATTCATGTCTTCTTACATGTTTCAATCTTGGTTAAGTGCATCTAATCGTATTTCACATGCCACCCAAGGCACCCACTTAATTTCACATGCCATCGAAGGCACCCACTTAACACCCCATGTTCCACCACATGTTTATCTGGTTAAGTGTTATTTAATTCATTAGAACCGTAACCTTGTAAAGATCTCCCACATTAGGCTGACATTTGCGGTTGCTAGATTTGTCGGGCGGGTCCGGGCAGTCTTTTACCGCAAACGAGCCTAACCTTGTGTCTTTACAATTGTTACGCATTTAATTCGTGCCTTTGACCTATCACATTAAACTGGCATTTGTGGCTGCTGGATTTGCCGGGCGGGTCCGGGCAGTCTTACACCACAAAAGAGTCTAACCTCGTGTCTTAGGCGGTTAATTATTACACATCTTTATTTAACGCCAAATTGGATTAATATCCCTATTCAAATTTGTCAATAAATTCCAAATTTATGTATGTCCACAATTGTCTCTTAAAATTATGTCCATAAATACCAATTATGTCAGTTAATGTCTCAAATTAATTATATGTCTTTTAAGGCCATTTTATGCCAATTCACAATTTATGTATATTCAATATTATCCCATCATCCCCACGCTATTCGTACGTTTTCATATGACATATGTTAGACTCGCAAATAGTCTAACTTATAAAAAGAAAAACAACATCACATAACACATAAAATAGATCTAAGGATCATGACATAAGATTACATAGCCAATAACTTGCATATGAATTTCATTCAAATGAGCATATGAAACAAAACTAGCATAGGTAATGGGCGAACTTGCATAACTTATGTACTGCTATAGATCCAAATATAAAGGTGTGAACTTGCATATGGATCTAAACATAAAGATGTAAACTTGCATATAGATCTAAACATAAAGATGTAAACTTGCATATGGATCTAAACATAAAGATTTAAACTTGCATATGGATCTAGACATAAAGGTTAATGTCACATAAACTAGCATATGCATATACATGTCTCACATATATTCTAACAACCCAAACTTGCATAAGATTCATACATGAATATATGATCCAATCATCACAAACTTGCATAAGATATATGATTCAACTTGCATAAGATTCACATAAGAACTAACATATGATCCAACTTGCATAAGACTAACATATGATTCAACACCACAAACATACATATAATTTACATCACATGATTCAAAATCATATTCTCATAATCCCAAGTATATCTTATCATAATTAAATTAATTAATTATTTTGTGAAAGCTATCATACTCACAATTAAAAAGAATAGTCTTGTCTTTCTGGGATCTGTATTCTGAAACTGAATTGCTTGCCTTTGATGTAGACTAATCGTTATTTAGATTTGAATTGATTTTGATTCAAGCTTCTATCTTGCTTTAGGGTTGAAAGTGTATGGCGGCTACTCTAGGTTCTCGATTGACGGCATGGCAGCTCTTGTTATGAATTAATGTGATTAGGGTTAGGGGTTTAGGAGTGTTTTTATAGAAGTTTAATTTAATAAGAGCCGTCGGATTAACCTAGGGATAACCAGAACCACCAGGACCACTCAGATGCCACATCAGCCCTTAGGGCGAATCGGGCCACGGGTTGACAACCAAACACCCTGGATCGACCCCTAGTCGACCCAGCGAGGCTCGGGTCGACTCCAAAAATGGTGCGGTTCGGCTATTCCCCCTCCCGATTCATTGTTTTGAACTTTTTTTTGATTTTTTTTCATATATATATCTATATATATATTTCTCTCATATGCATACAAAGTTCAAGGCTTAATAACTTCTTCATAAATTATCTGTTTTATGCAAACCAAATGTCTATCTTGACCTAAAATTTTGAGATGAACATAATAGAGCAACCCATTTCACTTAATTCTTCTTCTAAAAATTAAGTATACTTTAATTTGTTAATTTTTATGTTATAAAATTATGGGGTGTTACATTTCCCCCTCCTTAAAGGATTTCGTCCCCGAAATCTCTATGTTAAGAAGAATGTATCCTACCAACCAATCATCTATCTACTCAATCATCATCCACAAGCATCCATTGTCCTTAAAGAAATTTCTAGTGCTATATGAACTTATGCAAAAATGTGTGTATATGCTCCTTATCTAATGCAAAGATCTGGCGGTCCACTAATTCAGTTGACCTCCTTAATGCAAATCATGATAGTGCCATGCGTCCATTATGTATGCGAAAGAATCCTATCGATACATATTATTTCTACATGTGTGCACAACCATTCATCAAAATGCAGCATCCATATGATAACACAACCATTATACATCCATTAATTTAGATAAGCACACGCATTTATATGCAACATGAAGGTGATTGAGCTGATCTAGTGCTTAATGTGTGTGTACATGCATCCACGAGCAACCACTTGCATCCATTTGCATCCACCAAACATAACATGTCTCAGACACATGTTTGCAACCATAGGGTTCTTCCTAACTAAAGATCGAAGATGTCATCGCAAAGATAATACTAAAAGATAGGACAAGTGTCAACAAAGCGGTAGAAAAAAGAGAAATTAAAACATACCCTCAAAAAGGAAAGGGTACAACGTACACATTTTGTCTTCTGTCTCCCAAGTCGCGTCTCTTTGATCATCTCCCCATTGCACTTTGACCAACTTGACCTCTTTGTTGCGAAGCTTTTTGACCTCCGATCTGAGAATGTGTGTAGGAGCTCGTCTGATCGTGGCATTGCGCTATACTTCCACTTCTTCGAGCGTGCTCGGCTCTACCACTTCTGCCATATCATGTAAACACTTACGCAAATGCGAAACGTGAAACACATCATGAACTCCGCTGAGCTTCTCTAGTAACTTTACTCTATATGCCATCTGTCCAATCCTCTCCGTAATTGGAACGGGTCCTACGAACCTCTATGCCAGCTTCCCTACTGATCCAAAACGGACTACGTTTCTTAACGGTGACACCTTAACAAAAATCATGTCCCCAATATTGAATTCAAGATCAGTTGGTCTCCTATCAGCATATGACTTCTGTCGGTCCTGCACCGTCTTCATTCGCCGTCGAATCAGGTCTATCTTCTCTGAAGTCTCCCTAATCATGTCGGGTCCAAGCAAAACCGGATCAGTGGATTCCCACCAACATGTAGGTGATCGGCACCGTCGTCCATAAAGAGCCTTAAAAGGTTCCATGCCAATGCTAGCCTGAAAACCATTATTATAGGCGAACTCCACTAGTGGAAGGTGTTCTTCCCATGTTCCTCCAAAGTCTAGGATGCATAGTCTCAGAAGGTCTTCTAGAACCCGATTTACTCTCTCAGTCTGGTCATCCGTCTGAGGGTGATAAGCGGTACTTAAGCATAATTGCGTTCCAACCGCCTCTTGTAAGCTTTTCCAAAATTCACTTGTGAAAATGGGATCTCTATCGCTCACAATGCTAGAGGGTATGTTGTGCAAATGAACTATCTCTCGAAGGTAAACAGATACTAACCACGCGGCGGTCCTTTTACTTTTAACGAGAACAAAATGGGCACTTTTGGTAAGTCTGTCTACAATTACCCAAATCACCGTATTACCCTTCCTTGATATTGGTAACCCATCTACAAAATCCATGGAAACGCTTTCTCATTTCCAAAGCGAAATCTCTAAGGCATGGAGCAAACCTCCAGGCTTCCTTCGCTCCGCCTTGACTTGTTGGCACACTAAGCATCTAGCAACGAACTCAGCCATGTCCTTCTTCATTCCATCCCAAAAGAAAACTCGCTTCATATCCCTATACATCTTATCACCACCGGGATGTATGGTCATCTTAGAGCGATGTGAGTCTTCAAGAATTGCCTTCTTCAAACTCTCGTCCTATGGTATGCAAAGTCTTCCATCTCTACGTAGCCAACCTCTCTTATCTATAGCATATCTATCAAGATGACTCACGGACTCCCCTCCTATAAGCTTGCCTACTATCTCAACCAACTGTGGGTCATTTCGCTATGCCTCTCCAACTCGACCCAAAAGTGTAGGTTGCACCTCTAACGATGCCAATAATCCGGGTACATAATCGACAGAGGGTCTGAAGTCAAAGGAAGATATATACTCCAAACTCTGCCACTCTACGAACAAAAGACTTCAAGTTAACTTCTTTCTACTTAAGGCGTCGGCTACAACCTTACCATTGCTAGGGGTATATGCGATCTCAAAATCGTAGGATGCCAAAAATTCCATCCATCTCTGTTGCCTCAAGTTTAGGTCCTTCTGAGAGAATAAGTACTTTAGCAACTTATGGTCTGTATACAACTCAAACCTCTCGCCAAGCAAATAATGACGTCATGAATTAAGCGCAAAAACTATGTCCACCAACTCTAAGTTGTGGGTAGGGTAAATTTTCTCGTGGGCTTTCAACTGTCTTCCACCATAGCATATCACCCTTCCCTCTTGCATTAAAACTGCGCCAAGCCCTATCCCGCAAGCATTGGTATATACAGTGAATGTCTTACTCCCGTCTGGCAAAACTAAAACTGGAGCTATCATCAAAGCCCTCTTCAGACGTTGGAAAGCATCGTCACAGTCAACGTCCCAAGTAAAAGTCAAATTCTTCTTTGTTAATCGAGTGAGAGGGGCTGATATCTTCACAAAGTCCTTAATGAACTTCCTATAACAGCCCGCCAGCCCTAAAAAGCTTCTTACTATTGTTGCATTCTTAGGAGTTTTCCAATCTTAGATTGCCACCACCTTGGCGGGTTCCACATCTATCCCTTCCTTAGAGACCACATGTCCTAAGAACCTCACTTCTTTTCTCCAAAAATGGCACTTGGAGAACTTAGCTTTTAGCTGATGCGCTCGTAGGGTCTCTAAGACTTCCCTATGATGTAGGGCATGCTCTTCTTCATTTTTTAGAGAAAACCAAAATATCATCTACAAAGACTACCACAAACTTGTTTAGAAACTCCCTAAACACCCTACTCATTAAGTTAACAAAGTATGCGGGTGCATTCATCAAACCAAAAGGCATGACGAGCCACTCAAAGAAACTGTCAGGAGTTCTAAAGGCAGTCTTATCGATGCTATCTTCAGCCACCCTTAGCTGATGAAACCCTGTAGCTAAATCCAGTTGCGAGAAAACTGAAGCACCTACCAACTGATCGAATAAATCGTCTATCCTCGGCAATGGGTGCCTGTTCTTCTTTGTTAGCTTATTCAGCTCCCTATAGTCCACGCACAATCTAAGTGAACCATCAGCTTTTGTAGCAAAAACGACTGGAGCATCCCACTCCGAAATACTTCTTCTTATGAACCCCTTCTCAAGCAATTATTTCACTTGCTTACTGAGTTCTCTTCCCTCTCTCGGAGCCATGTGGTGCACTGGTAATGCAACCGGCTTTGCATTATCTACTAGATATATTCAAAAGTCTATCTTGTGCCTCAGGGGTGAACCTCGAACTTCATCGAAGACGCCACTATAATCACGGACCACACGAACAGATTTCAAATCATCATTGGATGCGTCTAGGGATTCTAGGTAGCTAAGAATTACCGAACCTCTAGGGTCACAAGAAATATCAAGGGACTTTCCACAACGAGTCAACAATCTAACTACCCTTCTTTCACAATCTAGGATGGCACCGTATCTAGTTATCCAATCCATACCTAGAATCAAGCCGTAGCCCATGAAGCCAAGAACAAAGGCGCTGCATTCAAACCCAACGCCCAAGATAGACACTCTCAAATCCCGACAAATCATAGAAAGATGAGCCGAACCACCAATAGGATTTGAGACTACTATGGGATCCGTAACTAGGCTAGTATTTAGGTGTAGTGTTTCAACTAACGAAGCAGATACAAACGAGTGTGAAGTGCCAGAGTCTAACAAAGTACGAACAGGATGATCAAGCAGAAAAACTAAACTTTCAACGGAAATGTTTCTCCCTCTCTCCTGTCCTGGTGCCATGAGAGCCTGAATCTGCCCTCTCGCCTGCCTTGGTGTCATGAGAGCCTGAAGCTGCCCTCCAGAAGTTCTTTGCCCTTGCCCCTGTTTCCTTGGGCAGTCCTTAACTAGATGTCCTGCCTCTCCACAATGGAAAGCGCCAGTCTTCTTCTTTTTCCTACAGTCTTTACTCAGATGGCCAGGTGTCCCACAATTAAAGCACTTCTTCTTTCCTTTGCCATTATTGTTCTTCCCACCTATCTTGTTTTGCTGTTGTGGATTCTTCTGGTCTCTTTTCTTCTCTGGTGCCTTATTAGCATTCGCACCTTTCTCTTCCTCATGCATAAGCGCCATGTCAACCAGTTTCTCAAAGGTAACCCCCATCAGAATGTGGGTCATCGCCAACCCATGTAGCGGCTCATTCAAACCTTTAACGAACCTCAGGGCCTTCTTCTCAGGTGTGTTTACTAATTCCAAGCCAAATCTCGCCAACTGATTGAACTTGTTGACGTACTCCTTTACTGATAAATCCCCTTGCTTCAACGCCAAGAATCTTTCCATATATAAATTCTCTTCTGCTCGTGAGAGAAACTTCATTTTGAACCTACGCTTGAATTCCATCCATGTCTCCACCGGACGCTCTCCGTTCGTGACCTCCCACCAAAACGAGGCTTCGTCTTTCATTTACCAAGCAGCCAATTGGACCTTCCTTCCATCTTCTACTTCGAAAATACCAAATAGATCTTCCACCTCCTTAAGCCAATTTCGAGCTTCAACAAACGTCTCTGATCCGTGAAAAGGTTTCCCGCTCATTGCCCTAAAATCTTTGCATACCTTTGCAAAAGAATCAACACGGGAGGAGGAGGAGGTGGAAGAGGAGGGGGAGGTGGAGGAGCATTTGCTGGGCCTGTGACATTGGCCCTAGTTTCCATATACCTTCTAAACCATCCTGGTATCGGCATCCCCTCGGGTATCTCGGGAATTCCAGACATGCTGAAAAGAAAATGAAGAGATTCAAAATGGAGAATTTGAAAGAAAGATATATGTCTCTTGGGGGTTATATTTTTAAAACAAACTTTTTTCTTGAAAATACTTTCCTTAAAATATACTTTTGAAAGAATTTCTTTATAAAATGCTTTTTGAAAAATAGTTTTTCAAAATTCATATCTGGTCTGGTAACCTTCTGCTTTGATACCACGTGTATAGAACAGAATATAACAATACAGATATAAATAATGGTACTTGAAAATTTTAAAACAACTTTTATTGTAGCGGAGAAATAGTTTGATTACAACAACTTAATAAACCAAGTACACTTAATATCCATCTTGATAAATTGTTTCAGAGTACATAAAATAAAAAGCATAAACCCCAACACAAGTAGCCATAAAAGAGATGAGCTGAACTTTACTTTCAGCAATCGAAGCACTTCCAAAAGAGAGAGAAAGAGATCCGAGATCAAGCTCCACTAGTACTAGTCCCACCCTGAGAACCGGGGGGGGAGGAAGAAAAGAGGCGAAAACAAGGGGGTCAGACATAAAGTCTGGCGGGTATAATAACTTTAACAGTATAATTATTAAAGTAACTAGGATAAGGCATAAACTGGTAAGATAAGATACGATCATGAAACAAATGGGCATGACAAAGCAAATAAGAGGAATATTCTAGCATTAATCTCGTTACTAACCACTATAGGATAATTACTATACTGCACCACCACTAGTCACCCTAAAAGTTGATCCCGCATACAGAACTTAATAATGATAATAGTAGTTTCGTGTACCCCTAGCTGCCTTCATAGGTGTCGTCTGCCCCTATCTCCACTAGTTGTACCCACTACCCCCATTAGATCGGCTCCCTAACTCGTAGATACCCATGCTGGTCCCACATTGGGGTGTATCACTCCCCAAAGTGGCAACCCGATACCACCAAAGATGCACGGCTTATATCTACATGATGCAACAACGTCTTACCTGCCAGCCCGGGCCCACACACGCACATGACCCTGTTGGACTTGCGTTGCCACTGCTAACCCGTTTTGACCTCTTACAATCAAATCCAGTAAGCGTGTCCCGTCCTCGTCTTGGGTCGAGCTCACAAAGATATTTAATGGGTTACTGGTTTGAAAAGGGCCCCCATGCTTGACACAAGCCTTCCACCTATGCTTGGTCCCCACTAAGGTTTCCCCACTTAACCCCATTTTTATTCATGTCTTCTTACATGTTTCAATCTTGGTTAAGTGCATCCAATCATATTTCACATGCCACCCAAGGCACCCACTTAATTTCACATGCCACCCAAGGCACCCACTTAACCCCCCATGTCCCACCACATGTTTATTTGGTTAAGTGTTACTTAATTCATTAGAACCGTAACCTTGTAAAGACCTCCCACATTAGGCTGACATTTGCGGTTGCTGGATTTGCCGGGCGGGTCCGGGCAGTCTTATACCGCAAACGAGCCTAACCTCGTGTCTTTACAATTGTTACTCATTTAATTCGCGCCTTTGACCTCTCACATTAGACTGGCATTTGTGGCTGCTGGATTTGCCAGGTGGGTCCGGGCAGTCTTACACCACAAAAGAGTCTAAACTCGTGTCTTAGGCGGTTAATTATTACACATCTTTATTTAACTCCAAATTGGATTAATATCTCTATTCAAATTTTCAATAAATTCCAAATTTATTTATGTCCATAATTGTCTCTTAAAATTATGTCCATAAATACCAATTATGCCAATTAATGTCCCAAATTAATTATATGCCTTTTAAGGCCATCTTATGCCAATTCACAATTTATGCATATTCAATGTTATCCCATCATCCCCACGCTATTCGTACGTTTTCATATGACATATGTTAGACTCGCAAATAGTCTAACTTATAAAAAGAAAAACAACATCACATAACACATAAAATAGATCTAAGGATCATGACATAAGATTACATATCCAATAACTTGCATATGAATTTCATTCAAATTAGCATATGATACAAAACTAGCATAGGTAATGGGCATAAACTTGCAAAACTTATGTACTGCTATAGATCCAAACATAAAGGTGTGAACTTGCATATGGATCTAAACATAAAGATGTAAACTTTCATATAGATCTAAACATAAAGATGTAAACTTGCATATAGATCTAAACATAAAGATGTAAGCTTGCATATGGATCTAAACATAAAGATGTAAACTTGCATATGGATCTAGATATAGAGGTTAATGTCACATAAACTAGCATATGCATATACATGTCTCACATATATTTTAACAACCCAAACTTGCATAAGATTCATACATGAATATATGATCCAATCATCACAAACTTGCATAAGATATATGATTCAACTTGCATAAGATTCACATAAGAACTAACATATGATCCAACTTGCATAAGACTAACATATGATTCAACACCACAAACATACATATAATTCACATCACATGATTCAAAATCATATTCTCATAATCCCAATTATATCTTATCATAATTAAATTAATTAATTAATTTGTGAAAGCTATCATACTCACAATTAAAAAGAATAGTCTTGTCTTTCTGGGATATGTATTCTGAAACTGAATTGCTCGGCTTTGATATAGACTAACCGTTATTTAGATTTGATTTTATTTTATTTTATTTGATTTTGATTCAAGCTTCTATCTTGCTTTAGGGTTGAAAGTGTATGGCGGCTACTCTAGGTTCTCCGTTGATGGCATGGCGGCTCTAGTTATGAATTAATGTGATAAGGATTAGGGTTTAGGAGTGTTTTTATAAAAGATTAATTTAATAAGAGCCGTCGGATTAACCTAGGGATAACCAGAACCATCGGGACCACTCAGATGCCACATCAGCCCTTAGGGCGAATCGGGCCACGGGTTGACAGCCAAACACCCTGGATCGACCCCTAGTCGACCCAGCAGGGCTCGGGTCGACTCCAAAAATGGTGCGGTTCGGCTATTCCCCTTCCCGATTCGCTGTTTTGAACTTTTTTTTGAATATATATATATATATATATATATTTCTCTCATATGCATACAAACTTCAAGGCTTAATAACTTCTTCATAAGTTATCCGTTTTATGCAAACCAAATGTCTATCTTGACCCAAAATTTTGAGATGAACATAATAGCGCAACCCATTTCACATAATTCTTCGTCTAAAAATTAAGTATACTTTAATTTGTGAATTTTTATGTTATAAAATTATGGGGTGTTACACTAATCTTCAATATCTTTCTCTTACGTTGTTCAAATTCAGCAAACGAATACGCTATTCTGATCAAAAAAACAAGCCCGTCGCAATAGAGCAGATCTCATCATCGAATTCCAAAAGATCAATTTAGATTTCAGAGAATATTGAAGCAATGGATCTAAAAATCGGGTACGCCTTAATTAATTTTAAATTTTTGGTTGAATGGATGTTTTGCTTGCTTTGCTTTGTTTTAAATCTGAAATTTAAACTTTAAAATTCAATTTTGAAATTTGAAATTCAAAAATAATTATAATAAAATTAATATAATAATAAAATAAATTTTGGATGTTTGTTAGGATTAGAATTATGTCAAGAAATAGTTAAACCTGAAATATAAATCGATATTTTAAAACCAAAGTCACAAATTCATATTCTCTTTGAAATAATACAAATATGTCAACATACATAATCTATATGTTAACATATCAGCCTATAGAATGAAATTCAAATTTTTTATCTCAAAGATTTAAACTTTCAAACTTCCCTCCATCTTTTTCAATTAGAAAATGCCAGTTAAAATTCTAGTTATTAAATTTATCTATATACTTATTATCTTATATCTCGTTTCAATATATATATATATATTAAAATATATAATTTAATAAATTATATAAACATGTTAATATGATATACAGAGTTAATATAAGTTTTTGATATTGTTATAAAATATTAATTTATTCATCTTTTATATAGTTTAAACATGCATAGTTTAAATTATTTATTATTCTTATGATTTCATAACAATTTTGGGTTACATTATCACAAATACTATTTGTAACTTAATACTTATTTTGACTTCCTATTAAAATTTATAAAACTTGTATATTTAACTTAATATAATGAAATATATATATACTTGATTTTTTTAAGTAGTTTAAATATAAGAAGTTTTATAGATTACTTTATATTGTTTCCTTATAAAGTATAAATGGTTTTTTTAGCAAATAAATAGGTTTTGATTTCTAAAAGTTCAAATTTAAAATTGATTTGTGTCAAAATATTAATGAATATCTCATAAATTAAATTTTAAGTTCTTTTTAAATTTGTTTTATATATACTTATGAATATTGTTTACATAGCTTACTTTATATTATACAAATTTTATATTCTCTTTTGAAAGATCTTCAATTTTTACAATATTTACCCTACTAGTATTATTTAACTTCATGATTTTTTCTGAATATTTTACTACTTATCATGAATATTGTTTTCAATTAAACACTTATCTTCATTATTCTTTTAATTAAATTTATTAATATAATTAATATAAGTCTAGAAATTAACATCATCTTGTGTTCGATTCAAATAATTCATAATAGTTAAATAGTACCATGAATATATGTTACCTAAGTAGATAGAATTATCAAATCATTCTGCATACTATCATTACACATCTTATTTCATATCATACATCATTATTAGAGTACAACTCAAATTAAAATCATTCACATCCAAGTTGCATTTCATTCAATATATCACTTCATATAATTTTGCATAGAACATACTGCATTATAACCAATATACTACATTACATGTTAACCTTAACTTCACACATAACAAGTATATATTATGAAAAGTTTTTATCTAGGATTATTAATGTAACACCCCACCTCCGCCAGGGTGGCTCTTGCAAGCACTCTGACTTTGGAGGGGCGTTTGAATCAGGTAAACATGCATAATGATATATCAAGGCAGAACAAGAACATATGCATATATGTAAAACATAGATAAAACAGCGGAAGATTTCATACTACTTCAAAACAAGTCTGGTACAACATAGCTTTCCAAATAAACAAGTCTAGAAAAAAACAACATCAACTGAAATACTGAAATACATAAGTACTATCCCCAAAATAAGTGATAACCATAGCTAGCTTCATGTCGGAACCGTACATGAGCTGAAATCCCTCAAGCAAGCAATCCGAAATCCGAGCTAAGCTCCAACGTTCCCACCCTGAGAACCTGGGGGGGGGGGAACGGAAGAAAAGAGGCGAAAGAAAACAGGTCAGTCAAAAAGACTGAGTAAGCCCTACTACAATCAATGTAAACTGATAAAGTTAACTGGCATGAGCAGCAGGGATGAACATAAGGATAACAACATACTAGCATGATGATTAACTAACAAGGCAGATAAAGGTGTCATCGCATAATCAGGTTTAAGGTTTTGCACCACAGGTGTACTAGCAAACTAACATGACTTGAATAAACAAGTATTGATCCCTTGGCCCAAGCTTTGGCCCAATAACATGAAGTGACCCTAATACGAGGTCCAACCAAACGGTCTAGTCGATCGGCTCCCTAAGCCTAACTCGTCACGTGTTGGTGTCAATGCGGCCCAAACATAATTGTAGTCAGACTGTGCAGGGTCTCCCGTCGGGTGTATCAAGCCCTAGGGTGGCAACCCCTGGACACCATAAACATGAGTGCACAGTCTCAATCTACTAGTACCCGTGCATGCTTTCCCCGGCTTCGGACTATGTGCACGACCATGGTCCGCCCGGAACTACACCGGCGTACCCTCTGCCGTCGCTTTTGGTCACTTACCTCCAGTCCAGTAATCGTGCCCCCACCCTAGCCTAGTCCCTAGGGTCATGATGATACTAACTTGGGATCACTGCTGGAGTGGACCCCCATTGCTAGGATTTTTCTAGTGGGTTAAGTACGGTTTAACCCTCTTGCTAATCATGGATTAACTTGGTTAAGTGTAACGATGAGTTCACGACTTAACCCCGATTAATCTACCGAGCCCAAATTGGTTAAGTATTTAGTGGACCATGACTTAACCCTAATCATGAGGCATTAATTAATTTAATGCGCCTTAACCTCTCACATTAGACCTTGTTGTGGTTACTAGTTAAGCCGGGCGGGTCCGGGTAGCTTTACACCACAACTTGGTCTAACCTCGGGTTCAAGGTACAACATGGCCAACTTCTCACATTGGGTCCTATTGTTTGTAGCAACTAGTTAAGCCGGTCGGTTCCGGGTAGGTTTACGCTACAAACTCAACCCAACCTCGAGTTGGTCACCCTTATCTTTTCTAAGTGTCATGTCCATCATGTTCCAAAACATGTTACAAGTTTTCAAGCATTTGGGTAGACCTAACTTAATAGGTAAATTCCCAAGCTTATGTTTTTATGTCTTTTAAGTTTACCCAACCCCAAACGCAATCCCATCGCTTACATATCGCAATAGCGCATAAAGGATAGAAAGAAGGAACTTGGCATAAATCATGACATAAGGGTGTTGAAGCCACAAGTTTAACATGGTGGCATATGAAATGTACATATGTTCATATACTTGCATATTACATATTTTGGCCTCAAAAGCATGCATAAAACCAAACTTAGCATATTGGTGATACATGGTGATAAATGACATGTAGAAATGGCCATAAGTTCGCATTTAGCCTCACATGCAAGTTATCATAAGGAATATGATAACTTACATGTTGCAAAAATGCAACCTTTAGCATAAAGCTTGAAGCTTTATGTTCATAAGCCCAAGATAAGCTTGCATAGCATGATAACATGAGCCAAATGATCAACCCAAACTTGCATAACATAACTTGCATATCATATGGCAAACTTGCATATCAAACTTGCATAACATAACTTGATGAACTTGCATATCACATCATAGTAAACTTGCATAACACATCATAGTAAACTTGCATATCATGGCAAACTTGCATATCATACATTTAACTTTAGAGTTTAAGTATGAAAGTAGAATAGGGCTTACAATGCTTAGGAAGTCACAAAAATATGACAAAGCCCTTATGAAATCAATTAAACCCAAAATGCAAGCAAAACCCTTGAGCCAAAAATGATTAAAACTCTTTCTTTATGATGCAAATATAGAAACTTGACTTTAATGCAAGCTAATGATGCTTATACAAGCTTAAAAACACTTGTATGCATGGAAAATCTCATAGAAATGACTTAGGAAATTTTATGAAAAGAGTGGAGGCCATGAGAGGATTGATTTTGCCATAGTTTAGTTGTAGGGTTGATTAATGATGGTTTAGGGCTAGCTTAGGGTCTTATTTATAGATTAGGCAAGTGTTTTAGGCCATAGGATTAAACCTTAGTTCCAATGTCAGGCCTTAAAACTGAATCTGGCCCCCAAGCTCAACACAAATCTCAAAATGGTGCACCAGGCTAAACAGCTCGGCTGGACCAAGTCGACGGCCAAGTCGACAGGGCTGTCGACTTGGGTCCAACCAAGTCGACTCCCAAGTCGACAGGGCTGTCGACTTGGGTGTTCTGGCGGGAATTTTCCCGCCTGGCCCAAATTGGCCCAAATTTCCAATTTCAAACTTGAATTTGAAATCTGTTTTTACTTTGGAATTTTCTGAAAACTTCGTTGGGCCTTAATCGGGTCATACGGACTCCGATTTTCGAAAACTCGGACTCTATTTCGCGTATTTTTCCGAGACGAACGCAATGGCACAGCCCATTTCCCTTGATTCAGATTTTAGAATTAAATTCTGCCTCAATTTACGTTATAACAGGTTATTGAAAATACGGGTTGTTACATTCTCCCCTCCTTAAAGGATTTCGTCCCCGAAATCTTCAAGTTGGGAAGAACGTATCCTACCATCCAATCATCCATCTACTCAAAACATCATCCACGAGCAATCATTGTCCTTACAAGATTCTAAATGTTGTATGAACATATGCAAAGGTGTGTGTATATGTACTTATCTAATGCAAATATCATTAATGCAAATTATGTTAGTGAAATGAATTCATATGTATGCAATTCCTAACATAATGTATAACATCTACATGTGTGCACATAACATACATCCATATGCAACATCCATGTGATAACACAAAAATTTTCATCCATGAATAAGCATAAACACTCATGCATATGCGATATGAGGAGTGTGTGAGCCGATCTAGTGCCTAACGTGTATAATGCATCCACGAGTAACCACTTGCAAACACTTGCAAACACTTGCAACCATCAAGCATAACATGTTTCAAACACATGTTTCATCCAAAGGGTTTCTACCTAAGGTTCTCATGACAAGATTAACACGATAAACTAGATAAACATGGATAGCAAAGAGAAAGATATGTTAATAAAGAAAAGAGATTGAGAGTGTACCCTCAAAAAGGAATGGGTAAAGCCCACACATCTTCTCCTCGGTCTCCCAAGTTGCGTCTTCTTCGGCTTCACCCCATTGAACCTTCACCAACTTGACCTCTCGATTCCTTAGCTTCTTGGTCTCCGTCCCCAAGATACGAATCGGAGCTCTCCTCAAGGTAGCCTCTTTCTCAACTTCCACATCTTTCAGAACACTTGGCTCAACAACCTCTGCTGATTCATGTAAACACTTCCGGAGATGCGAGACATGAAAAACATTGTGAACTCCGGCAAGCTTCTTGGGCAACTCCACTCTATAAGCCATCTGCCCGATCCTCTCTATTATAGGGAATGGTCCAACAAACCTCGGTGCTAACTTCCCAACGGCTCCAAATCGGACCACATTTCGCAAAGGAGAAACCTTCACGAAAACCATATCCCCAACATCAAACTCCAAATCATCTCTTCGCTTATCAGCATAGGATTTCTGTCGGTCTTGGGCCGCTTTCATCCGTCTCCGAATCAACTCGATCTTCTCGGATGTATCTCTGATCATATCAGGCCCAAGTATAAGCTCATCTGTAGTCTCCCACCAACATGTAGGCGACTTGCACGGCCTCCCATATAAAGCTTCAAATGGTGCCATCCCTATGCTTGCCTGATAACTGTTATTATATGCAAACTCAACAAGAGGAAGATGGTCTTCCCAAGTACCACCAAAATCCAGAATACAAAGCCTCAACAGATCCTCGAGTACCCTATTCACCCTTTCGGTTTGACCGTCCGTCTGTGGGTGATAAGCCGTACTTAGATTCAACCTCGTGCCCATGGCTTCTTGCAAGCTATTCCAGAATTGACTTGTAAAGATTGGGTCACGGTCACTGACTATACTAGAAGGGACTCCATGTAGTCTCACAATCTCACGAAGATATACAGATGCTAGCCAAGATGCGGTCCTCTTGCTCTTCACCGGAATAAAATGAGCACTCTTCGTAAGTCTATCCACAATAACCCAAATGCTCGTATTCCCTTTCCTTGACCTTGGTAGCCCATCGATAAAATCCGTGGAAATACTCTCCCACTTCCAAAGTGGAACGTCTAGAGGATGCAATAGCCCACCGGGCTTCTTCGACTCGGCCTTAACTTGCTGGCAAATGATACATCTAGAGACAAACTCTGCCACATCCTTCTTCATCCCAGGCCAAAAGAAAATGCGCTTCATATCTTTATACATCTTATCTCCGCCTGGATGTATAGTCAACTTAGAGCGGTGCGCTTCCTCAAGAACTTTTCTTACCAAATCTTCTACCATTGGAACACATAACCTTCCGTCTTTCCTCAGCCAACCCTTGTCATCAATAGAATATCGAGCGAGATGACTAGACGCCTCTCCTCGAATTAGCTTATCCATAATCTCAACTATCTGAGCGTCTTCTCTCTGCGAAGCCCCAACTTGATCAAGAAGGGTAGGTCTGAGTTCTAGAGATGCTAAAGAACCGGTCATCGACTCAACCGCCAAAGAGAAATCAAAGGTTGCCACATACTCTAAATTCTTCATCTCAACGAATAGAGGACTTAGGGTCAACCTTCTTCTACTCAATGCATCTGCTACCACATTCCCCTTGCCAGGGGTATAAGCTATCTCAAAATCGTAAGATGCCAAGAATTCCATCCATCTTTGTTGCCTCAGATTCAGATCCTTCTGAGAAAAGAGATACTTCAATGACTTGTGATCGGTATAAAGCTCAAATCTTTCTCCCAGAAGATAATGGCGCCAAGCCTTGAGTGCATATACTATTGCTGCCAACTCTAAGTCATGAGTGGGATAATTCTTCTCATGCACTTTGAGTTGTCTACCGCCAAAGCATATCACTCTTCCTTCTTGCATCAGAATAGCTCCTAACCCCGTGCCACATGCATCGGTGTATACTGTAAATAACTTCCCTCCATCGGGCAAAGCTAGAACATGTGCTGATGTGAGGGTTCTCTTGAGCTTCTGAAAAGCAAGCTCGCATTCTATGCTCCAAGCAAAAACTAAATTCTTCTTCGTCAATTTAGTGAGAGGAGCGGAAATCTTCGCGAAGTCCTTGATGAACTTCCTGTAAAAACCCGCAAGACCTAGAAAACTTCTTACTTCGGTTGCATTCCTTGGAGTCTTCCAATCCTGAACAGCAACTACCTTAGCGGGATCCACCGCTAAGCCTTGCTTAGATACTATATGCCCAAGGAATCTAACTTCCCTTCTCCAAAAGTGACACTTGGAGAACTTGGCCTTCAACTGATGCGCTCTAAGCGTATCCATCACCTCCACGAGATGCCTTGCGTGCTCTTCCTCATCCTTAGAGAAGATCAGAATATCATCTACGAAGACCACGACAAACTTGTTCAAGAACTCCCTGAACACCCTACTCATCAAGTCCACGAAATATGCGGGTGCATTAGTCAAGCCGAACGGCATGACAAGCCATTCGAAGAATCCATCTGGAGTTCTGAACGCAGTCTTGTCTATACTATCTTCAGCTACCCTGAGCTGATGGAACCCAGTAGCAAGATCAAGCTGAGAGAAAACAGAAGCACCGACAAGCTGGTCAAAGAGATCATCGATCCTCGGTAACGGGTGTCTGTTCTTCTTAGTCAGCTTATTCAACTCTCGATAGTCAACACAAAGTCGGAGAGAACCATCTGCCTTGGTAGCAAATACCACAGGCGCTCCCCATTCAGATATACTTCGTCTAATGAAGTTCTTCTCAAGCAACTCCTTCACTTGCTTACTCAGCTCCCGCCTTTCACGCGGAGCCATGTGCCGAACGGGCAAAGAAACCGGCTTTGCATTATCCACCAGATAAATGCGGAAATCAATCTCTCGCTTAGGGGGCAACCCCCTAACTTCATCAAAAACATCCGGATACTCTCGAACAACTCTCACAGACCGAAGAGTTTCCATTGACGAGTCGAGTGATTCAAGATAGCACAACATGACGGGACCTCTCGGATCACAAGAAATCTCTAGGGTGTTTCCGAGGCGAGTCACGAGCCTCACAACCCTATGCTCACAATCAAGGATGGCTCCATATCTGGACAACCAATCCATGCCCAATATCAATCCGTATCCCCTGAAACCAAGAACATAAGCACTACACAAGAACTCTACACTCAGTATAGAGATCCTCAAATCCCCACATATCATAGACAAATGGGCGGAACCCCCAATAGGATTTGAGACACAGACGGGATCATCTACCAAGCTAGTACTAAGGTGCAAACTATCAACAAGATCAGATGAGATAAAGCTATGCGATGCACCAGAATCAAACAAGGTACGAACTGGAAAATCAGAAATATATACAAGGCTCTCAACAGAAATACTACCTCGATCGGGAACTGGAGCGACATTAAGAGCATGAACTTGCCCTCCTGAAGGTCCAACACGCTGAGTCTGACCCTGGCCTTGCCCTCGCTTCTTCGGGCAATCCTTACTGAAATGTCCAGTCTCACTGCAGAAAAAGCATTCACCATTCTTCCTTTTCCTCTTCTTACAATCCCTAATAAGATGCCCAACTGAACCGCAATAATGGCACTTCCCCTTGTTGTTCTTGCCCTTGTTGTTGTTCCCCTTGTTGCCTTGACTCTTGTTCTTGTTCTGATTGCCTTGACTGCTCTGACCACTTGGATTACCCTGATTTCCTTTCCCCTGGGAATCAGTCTTCTTGGCTTGAGTATCATTCACCTTGATCTCTTTCTTGACATCTCCCTGAAGTAATGCCTTATCAACCAAGCTCTCAAACGTGGCCCCATGGGGAATATGTGACATAGCCAATCCCTGCAACGGCTCATTCAATCCTCTAGCAAAACGAAGAGCCTTCTTCTGAGGAGTATTAACCATATCCAAGCCAAAACGAGCTAACTGATTGAACTTGTTCACATATTCTTTGACAGACATATCTCCTTGTTTCAAAGTTATGAACCTCTCCATTTGCAGATTCTCCTCAGCAGAAGATAGAAACTTAAGCACGAACCTTTCCCTGGAATCGGCCCAAGTCTCAACAGGCCTAGTACCATTGGTGACTTCCCACCAATAAGCGGCTTCATCCTTCATAAGCCAAACCGCCAACAAGATCTTCCTCTGATCGTCTAACCCAAAGATAGCAAAGAAATCCTCGGTCTCTTTCAACCAATTTCTGGCCTCTACAAAAGTCTCAGTGCCTTGAAAGTTCTTGCCACCCATTGCTTTGAAATCCTTGCAAGTCTTTGCGAAGTCAGCTTGAGGATGCTGAGGGGGAGGAGGAAGAGGAACCTCAGCGATAGGAGGAGGAGGAACATTAACTACTGGAGGAGGAGGAGCATTAACTACTGGAGGAGGAGGAGGAACGTCCGCGGGGCCGGCTTCGGTCGCCCTAGCCTCCAAAAGTCTCCTATACCAAACAGGTACGTGTACTCCCTCCGGAATAGCAAAGTTATCGGCCATACTGAAAACGAAGGAAAAGACAAATTCAGAATGGAGGAAAACAAAGGAATTTTGCTAATGGCTTTTTGGGGAATAGCCTTTAAAATAAACTAGACTTTTCTTTGGAAAATACTTTATACTTGGTTTTGAAAATAGTTTTCCAAAAGTTTTAAAAAATCTTTTTGTTCCTTCTTGTAAACCATATGCTCTGATACCAAATGTAACACCCCACCTCCGCCAGGGTGGCTCTTGCAAGAACTCTGACTTTGGAGGGGCGTTTGAATCAGGTAAACATGCATAATGATATATCAAGGCAGAACAAGAACATATGCATATATGTAAAACATAGATAAAACAGCGGAAGATTTCATACTACTTCAAAACAAGTCTGGTACAACATAGCTTTCCAAATAAACAAGTCTAGAAAAAAACAACATCAACTGAAATACTGAAATACATAAGTACTATCCCCAAAATAAGTGATAACCATAGCTAGCTTCATGTCGGAACCGTACATGAGCTGAAATCCCTCAAGCAAGCAATCCGAAATCCGAGCTAAGCTCCAATGTTCCCACCCTGAGAACCTGGGGGGGGGGGGGGAACGGAAGAAAAGAGGCGAAAGAAAACAGGTCAGTCAAAAAGACTGAGTAAGCCCTACTACAATCAATGTAAACTGATAAAGTTAACTGGCATGAGCAGCAGGGATGAACATAAGGATAACAACATACTAGCATGATGATTAACTAACAAGGCAGATAAAGGTGTCATCGCATAATCAGGTTTAAGGTTTTGCACCACAGGTGTACTAGCAAACTAACATGACTTGAATAAACAAGTATTGATCCCTTGGCCCAAGCTTTGGCCCAATAACATGAAGTGACCCTAATACGAGGTCCAACCAAACGGTCTAGTGGATCGGCTCCCTAAGCCTAACTCGTCACGTGTTGGTGTCAATGCGGCCCAAACATAATTGTAGTCAGACTGTGCAGGGTCTCCCGTCGGGTGTATCAAGCCCTAGGGTGGCAACCCCTGGACACCATAAACATGAGTGCACAGTCTCGATCTACTGGTACCCGTGCATGCTTTCCCCGGCTTCGGACTATGTGCACGACCATGGTCCGCCCGGAACTACACCGGCGTACCCTCTGCCGTCGCTTTTGGTCACTTACCTCCAGTTCAGTAATCGTGCCCCCACCCTAGCCTAGTCCCTAGGGTCATGATGATACTAACTTGGGATCACTGCTGGAGTGGACCCCCATTGCTAGGATTTTTCTAGTGGGTTAAGTACGGTTTAACCCTCTTGCTAATCATGGATTAACTTGGTTAAGTGTAACGATGAGTTCACGACTTAACCCCGATTAATCTACCGAGCCCAAATTGGTTAAGTATTTAGTGGACCATGACTTAACCCTAATCATGAGGCATTAATTAATTTAATGCGCCTTAACCTCTCACATTAGACCTTGTTGTGGTTACTAGTTAAGCCGGGCGGGTCCGGGTAGCTTTACACCACAACTTGGTCTAACCTCGGGTTCAAGGTACAACATGGCCAACTTCTCACATTGGGTCCTATTGTTTGTAGCAACTAGTTAAGCCGGTCGGTTCCGGGTAGGTTTACGCTACAAACTCAACCCAACCTCGAGTTGGTCACCCTTATCTTTTCTAAGTGTCATGTCCATCATGTTCCAAAACATGTTACAAGTTTTCAAGCATTTGGGTAGACCTAACTTAATAGGTAAATTCCCAAGCTTATGTTTTTATGTCTTTTAAGTTTACCCAACCCCAAACGCAATCCCATCGCTTACATATCGCAATAGCGCATAAAGGATAGAAAGAAGGAACTTGGCATAAATCATGACATAAGGGTGTTGAAGCCACAAGTTTAACATGGTGGCATATGAAATGTACATATGTTCATATACTTGCATATTACATATTTTGGCCTCAAAAGCATGCATAAAACCAAACTTAGCATATTGGTGATACATGGTGATAAATGACATGTAGAAATGGCCATAAGTTCGCATTTAGCCTCACATGCAAGTTATCATAAGGGATATGATAACTTACATGTTGCAAAAATGCAACCTTCAGCATAAAGCTTGAAGCTTTATGTTCATAAGCCCAAGATAAGCTTGCATAGCATGATAACATGAGCCAAATGATCAACCCAAACTTGCATAACATAACTTGCATATCATATGGCAAACTTGCATATCAAACTTGCATAACATAACTTGATGAACTTGCATATCACATCATAGTAAACTTGCATAACACATCATAGTAAACTTGCATATCATGGCAAACTTGCATATCATACATTTAACTTTAGAGTTTAAGTATGAAAGTAGAATAGGGCTTACAATGCTTAGGAAGTCACAAAAATATGACAAAGCCCTTATGAAATCAATTAAACCCAAAATGCAAGCAAAACCCTTGAGCCAAAAATGATCAAAACTCTTTCTTTATGATGCAAATATAGAAACTTGACTTTAATGCAAGCTAATGATGCTTATACAAGCTTAAAAACACTTGTATGCATGGAAAATCTCATAGAAATGACTTAGGAAATTTTATGAAGAGAGTGGAGGCCATGAGAGGATTGATTTTGCCATAGTTTAGTTGTAGGGTTGATTAATGATGGTTTAGGGCTAGCTTAGGGTCTTATTTATAGATTAGGCAAGTGTTTTAGGCCATAGGATTAAACCCTAGTTCCAATGTCAGCCCTTAAAACCGAATCTGGCCCCCAAGATCAACACAAATCTCAAAATGGTGCACCAGGCTAAACAGCCCGGCTGGACCAAGTCGACAGCCAAGTCGACAGGGCTGTCGACTTGGGTCCAACCAAGTCGACTCCCAAGTCGACAGGGCTGTCGACTTGGGTGTTCTGGCGGGAATTTTCCTGCCTGGCCCAAATTGGCCCAAATTTCCAATTTCAAACTTGAATTTGAAATCTGTTTTTACTTTGGAATTTTCTGAAAACTTCGTTGGGCCTTAATCGGGTCATACAGACTCCGATTTTCGAAAACTCGGACTCTATTTCGCGTATTTTTCCGAGACGAACGCAATGGCATAGCCCATTTCCCTTGATTCAGATTTTAGAATTAAATTCCGCCTCGATTTATGTTATAACAGGTTATTGAAAATACGGGTTGTTACAATTAATCAAATACATAACATATTTACATTGTCTTGATTAACTTGATTGGCTTGTTTGGCTTGGTTGAATTGACTTACTTGATTAAATTGATTGACTTGATTGGATTGAATTACTTTAATTATATCATAATTTTAAGGATATCTTATCAGGGTTATTTCTAAGTCTACATTAAGGTCTTATTATAGTTTTAAGGGAACTAGAGTATAGGATAGGCCACTGCTTGGTGATGACCCCTAATAATTGGAGGTTTAGTCTTGTATTAGATTAAGGGGGAGTTTTATATATTCTTCGTTTAATTAAAGTGTTTATTAACACATATTATTTAATTTGATTGCTTGAATCAATTGCTTAAATAGATTGCTTGAATTGCTTGCTTGAATTAATTTCTCGAATTGCTTGTTTGGATTGATTGTTAGAATTGATTATAAACATTGATTAGATTGCCTTGTTTATTATTCTTTTATTAGGCTAGTATAGTCATAATTTTAGGGGGATTTATAATCTTTTAGGCTTAGAATCATAGAGTTAGAGGGAGATATGAAGGTATCATAAAATCAGGGATAATTGTATAGAATATTATAATAGTATATGTATAGATAGATATAGGATTTAGGGGGAGTATTTTATAGATTTGGGACTTAGGGAGAGTACTTTACATTAGTATAGGAATTATATAGATAGATCTAGGACTTAGGGGGAGTATTTTTATAAATAATACTTAGATTCTATAGTTGTTTAACTTAGGGGGAGTATCTTTAATCTTTCTTTTTGATAATGCCAAAGAGAGAGAAATTATATAATATAGGCATAGTTTTATAGAATTCTTATAGACATAGGAGTATAAGAGGATCATCATCAAACAGGTATATACATGTATGATATTTTATAAACTAAGGTTGTCATCATCAAAAAGGGGGAGATTGTTGGAGAATGGGGCTGTGATGACAACAACCTTATTTCAATTATCATTGATTATAAAATATATACTAACATCTTTATCTAGAATATATACACACACACATACACATATGCAGGATTTGTATACAAGAATTAATACTGAAGACTGTATAGTTTAAGAGCTTTTAGAATTCAGAATTCAGAGTAGATTCAAGACTCATGAGTAATCAAGATTTAAAAAGTCCAAGATTAATATAATTATAGAGTCTAGATTTTGTAAGACTGTAAATAGCACTCCAGGTTCAAATTCAAATTCTGATTTTTCAATTCTTTTCTCAATCCTCTCTATTTTGTTTTTCTATTTTATTCTCAATCCTCACTATTTTATTTTTATATTTGTTTCTATTATTATTACTCTTTGTTTTTCAAACTTAAATTTTTATATATACTTTATTTATATTTTATATAGTTTAAAACCTTATAATTTTATAAATATATTTATATAGTTTAAAAATTCGTTTTCATATGTTTTTCTATTTTATAATATTGATTTACAACATTAGAATTTTACTTAAGAAAATTTTATATCAAAGTACTTGAAAAATGCTTTGAACATGAAAATTACATATGATTATGTCAACATAGCAAAATATGTATGTCAACATATAACAGCTATTTTTCTAATTTTGAAGGGAAGTATCTTTTTACTATTTAAAATGCTTCAGAACCGTTGCAACCCTTCATACTCTTTAAAAAGAGGTTAAACCGAATTTTTTAACATCTCTTCTTCTCCATCTTCATCCTCTTTCATCCTACCACTATTCTTAATCATTTTTATGGTTTTTACACTTATACTCTGCCGAATTCACTTCTGATTTGATAAAACTTCTTCTCTCTACACTCTATACTCTTTGAATCAAGTGCTATTGAAGAGATATAGGACTGTTTTGTAATTGCTTGGATTGAATAAACCCTGTATAAGTCAAAGAGTAATCGGTGCATCCTTGTAGCCGTGAAATCAAGGAATAGGAGTCGGTATGCCCTTGTTGAGCCGTGAATAAAGGGATAGGAGTCGGCGTCTCCTTGTTGAGCCGTGAAATCAAGTAGGTTGTATTTGGCTATTTGAAAATAGGTATAAAACTCTGCCTAATTCAGTGTTATGCAGGACTAGACGTAGAGTGATCCAAACCAGTATAAAATCTGGTGTGTTCTTTCCTTTTCTGCACTTTTATTTCTATTTATTTTGCATTTGTATTTGAATCTGTGTCTGTGATTGTGTTTGTGGTGTTTGATTCATACCGTAGTTCTCCCTAGTTTTTAGTTTTGTTTATATTCTTACAAACACTATTCACCCCCCCCCCCCCCTCTAGTGTTTTCATTGCCTGAACGATCCATTCCGCAGTCCGTAACAATTGGTATCAGAGCAAGGTCTTTCAAAAAGTTCATAATCTGATTTTTGAAAATGTTAAATGGCAAATTTTGAACCCTAGTTTTAATTCATGTGTTGCATCAAGTATTAGATGAGTCTACATTCAATTTTATTGAAAAATCAAGTTACTATGATTTGATTTTTGAAATTTGAAAATTTGAAATGATTTAAATTTTGAAATTTTTGGTCTATGAATGTGTTATAAAATTGTCATGATATTATTTTTTAAAATTGCTGTTAATTACATGAAAAGTCACTTGTTTATTTGAATAGTCTTTTATTTTATGGAAAGTCACTCGATTCCTTGAAAAGTTGTGTTGTTTTGCAGGAAAAGATATGCTATATGACTTTTGAAAATTCAAAAGTTGAAAAGATAGGTAAAGTGGCTGTTGGTGATTCAAATTCTAATATGGTGACCATTGAAAAATCAAATTATGAAAAGGTGCCTATTGGAAATACAAATTCTGAAATGGTGTGTTGCATGGCTATTGAGAATTCACATGGTAGAAATCAAAAAGAGGAGAAGAGTAATGATGGCTAAAAGACATCAAGAAGAAATGGATATATATACAAAGTAAATCAGCAAAGATATGGGTATCAGATCAATGTACAACTTTGGATTTTCATCTACAACATATCTTCATGTTGTACTTCTCTTCATTTGTTTCATAATGTTGTTGGTTTCATGTAAATCCATCAAGAATTGATCAAGTAATGACCAAATGAAGTTTTGGTGAATAAAGAGAAAAGGAAACCAAAACTATCAACGGTTATATTTAAATTGCATCCACAGTTAGACTATTTCGTCTCAAATCCTTTACCATATTGTAGTTCTCGTTCTCGCGGTCGAAATAATGGGTAGATCGTCAAATTCCGATCAAAATTGAGTGAGATATGGCAGTTTGAAGTTGGCGATTCAAAACTGAAAACTGTTACGGGATTCTATGCATACCTCTTACTGTTTCGACTTTCTGCACCCTAATACCATACAAATTCATCCCCAAACTGCTATTGGATCATATTCCTCGAATTCCTCTTCGATTTGCCATTGATTTCGTCCAATTCCGTTAAGAAATGAAAAAGTTATGCCTTCTGAAAGTTTAAATAAAAGTGAAAAACGTGGGTAGTCTGCTGAATGATTTGGTTGATTATGCTACTAGATCAGTTTCTGGTGTTAGAGAAGAAGCAAACATGGGTAGTCTGCTGAATGATGGAGTGATCTGCTTGCCTCATTGCGCATCAAGGTTGATAAATACAATATGGTCATTTATTTTGAACACGTCCATACCTTCTGTTTGTACTCATGGCACATGGAACTCAATGCCACATTCGGTCTCCTCTGTGTATAAATATTTAATGCATACTGGAGCGGTTTTTCTGTGGCATTCAAGAATTTGGATGTCTAATTCTATTCCTAGAGAGAATGTGTTCATGTGGAGGATTTCGATGAACGGAATTAATACCAAGCACAAGTTGAAGAGGATGGGTATGATAAATGATGATGTATGTGTGTTTTGTGGAAGGGCTTCTGAAACAGTAAAGCACTTATATTTTGAATGTGAGTACACATGGTTTGTTTGGCAGCAGGTTCTGAACCATTATGGTCTACATTTGCCTTGTGTTGAATCGGGAGAAGAATGGTTTTTGATTTTTAAATCAACGAGATGGAAGAACACTAGAGGATGTTTACTTTTAAAGATATTAAAGAAAACTTTACATATGCTATGGATGGAGAGGAACATTAGGGTGTTTAGTGGTATTGTTACTCTTAAACATGTAATGGTCCTTTCTATTGTTCGATGTATTAGTTGACTTTTGGTTATCTTTGTACTTTTTTGTTGTTAATAAAGATGGTAGGGGCCATTTAACCCCGCTTGCTATGCAAAAAAAATAAAAATAAAAGTGAAAATCATGAGAAGGGAGAAGAGAAGGAGTAGTTATGAAGAGACATGACTTTTGGGCCTTTATATAGTAGTTGAGGTGTCCATTCATTCAAAATTCAAAATTCAAATTCAAATTTTGGCGCCAAGTTGGTTGAACTGCTAATTCTTTAATATCTTTCTCATACGGTGTTCAAATTTAGCAAATGAATACACTATTCTGATCAGGAAAAGGAGCCCGTCGCAATAGAGCATATCTCATCATCAAATTCCTGAAGATTAATTCAAAATTCATAGAATATTGAAGAAATGGATCTAAAAACCGGGTACATCTTAATTAATTTTTAAATTTTTGGTTGAATGGATGTTTTGCTTGCTTTGCTTTGTTTTAAATTTGAAATTTAAACATTAAAATTCAATTTTGACATTAAAAATTCAAATTTCAAATTTGAAATTTGAAATTTGAAATTTGAAATTCAAAATTAATTATAATAAAATTAATATAATGATAAAATAAATTTTGGATGTTTGTTAGGATTAGAATTATGTCAGGAAATAGTTAAACTTGAAATATAAATCGATATTTTAAAACCAAAGTCACAAAATCATATTCTCTTTGAAATGATACATATATGTCAACATACATATATCTATATGTTAACATATCAACCTATAGAATGCAATTCAAATTTTTTATCTCAAAGATTTAAACATTCAAACTTTTCAATTAGAAAATGCCAGTTAAAATTCTAGTTATTAAATTTATCTATATACTTATTTTCTTATATCTCGTTTCGAAATATATAAATATATAATTTAATAAAATTATATAAACATGTTAATATGATATACAGAGTCAATATAACTTTTTGATATTGTTATAAAATATAAATTTATTCATCTTATATAGTTTAAACATGCATAGTTTAACTTATATATTATTCTTATGATTTCATAACAATTTTTAGGTTACATTATCACAAATATTATTTTTAACTTAATACTTATTTTGACTTCCTATTAAGATTTAAAGAACTTGTATATTTAACTTAATATAATGAAATATATATATATATATACATGATTTTTTTAATTAGTTTGAATATAAGAAGTTTTATATATTACTTTATAATGTTTCCTTCTAAAGTATAAATGGTATTTTAGCAAATAAATAGGTTTTGATTTCTAAAAGTTTAAATCTAAAATAGATTTTTATCAAAATATTAATGAATATCTCATAAATTGAATTTTAAGTTCTTTTTAAATTAGTTTTATATATACTTAAGAATATATGTTTATATAGCTTACTTTATATTATACAAATTTTATATTCTCTTTTGAAAGATCTTCAATTTTTACAATATTTACCCTACTAATATTATTTAACTTCATGATTTTTCTGAATATTTTACTACTTATCATGAACAGTGTTTTTAATTAAACTCTTATCTTTATTATTCTTTTAATCAAATTCATTAATATAATTAATATAAGTCTAGAAATTAACATTATTTGTGTTTGATTCAAAAAATTCATAATAGTTAAATAGTACCTTGAATATATATTACCTAAGTAGATATAATTATCAAATCATTCTGCATACTATCATTACACATCTTATTTCACATCATACATCATTATTAGAGTACTTCTCAAATTAAAATCATTCACATCCAAGTTGCATTTCATTCAATATATCACTTCATATAATTTTGCATATAACAAACTGCATTATAACCAACACACTACATTACATGTTAACTTAACTTTACACATAACATGTAATGACCCGGCTTTTTTGCTTGGTTTTCGCAGGTAATTAAACCAACTTAAATCGTTCATAAAGACGGATTGTTAGGGGTACTTACACATTTGCACAAAATAAAAAGAACTTTTCCATTATCATTACAATAATATTACATCAGAGTTACAAGAGGTACATCAGAGTACATCGATTACACAGCGGAAAAGATACTAACTCAGCGGAAGAATGCGAATGCCCCAAACATAATAGCTCCAGTTAAACCAGAATCCTGCTCCAACTAACTCCAAGGCTAAATCTGCGAACCAAACTACTAGGCTGCCCATGTAAAAATTATGGGCACCCAGAGTTTAGGTGTGGGAACAATAAACTCCAGGTCAGTCATGGGACTGGTGTGAGAACTCAAAACAGTTACTATTTAAGATTCATTTTAAAGTTGGGTAATTCAACGGACCATGCCTCTAATGCGGAACGGGTTTACTCCATATGAATCCCCGTGCATAGAAATTCGCAATGACTTTTGAAAAATGAAACTGCCATAAGGTCTCGCGGCACACACACAATGTAAACGCACACATGGGCGAGGTTTCTCCTTATGATAGTCAAAAATGCTTGATACGTGAAAATCCTCTTCCAATACTATAATATAGTGTGAAAAATCATTTCGAAAGTAAATGTATCAATCTTAGCCAGCATAGGTACCATATACTATACTGACGTATGGTATACAACTAAAACCGTACAGGCTCGTAGCGGAGATTGGGTTTCCGACAATGACCAGGCAAAGGAACTTCCTTCCGAACCGAATTTTGAACACCTCTAGAGGGATGCTCGAGGATCAACTAATGCTCCTCATGCCAACACAAGGCCGGGTTACCCCTTAACTGGGTAACTTAGAGTACGCCTGAGTATGCCATCTCCCGGTCGTGACCGACCTTTCCGAGCGCGCCCCAACAACAACCACAAAAGTAGATGCTTTTACCACATAGGTTAATACCTGGGCTCCATATCATACTACACCTTTTATCTAGAAGGAGACAACACCCCATAACCTTGCCACATTTCTTCCTGTTTTGGCCATTCACCGAGTTGTGAGGCTTGTCGAGGTCACGATACACAAAGCTACGCTAAAACAAGCCATGCTTTGATCATCTACAACTCACCACATATCTTAAGTATGCCATATTATCCATTAACAATGCATCACTGAATTCCAATATATAACCTCTAAGCTTGTAACGTCTTAGAGAAGGGTGTTAAGCAAGAGAGTAATTCTCCACCACCAAACAGATATATATTGATAAAACAATGCTACGCAGTTAATTACAATGTCAGACACACAATCCATACGAGTCCGTTCTGGGTCTGAACGAAACCACAATCCGGAATTCCTTCACATACGTTCGGGCTTCTTGCCACTTAACTGATATAAAATCCATCTTCAAATGGGAGCGACCCATTCGAGACATTCAGCAAGTCGTCCTTACGACATGAAGGGTCCCGGTCTTCAATGTCGTTTCCAATGTCTTCAATTGCTGCACAACGTCGTATTATTACTTGGAATGGTTTCAGACATACATCTGATCCCGGTTTTTCCAAATAATAGGCGCAAATTAAAAAAAACACAATTATAGAACACACAGGCTTTCTACCAATCTCCTTCCATCTTGGATTTTGTCAAAATTAAACTTCTTCAAACCCATTCTCAAATTATTACAAAATCCATGTTTAACCTTTCTCTTTTAAAACACGTCCCTTAAATCAAAGATGATTTAGCCTTAAAGGCTTACTTAATTTTCCGTTTGATAACTCATTATCAAAATCCAGTTTCCTTTGAAAATCCTTATTCCACATTTCAACCCTATGTTCCAATTAAATTGATTTTCCAACATTCCATTTTTTTAATCTTAACTAAAAGATTATACTTTCTTTCCAATTCCTCACTTTTAATTTCTTCAAATCAAAGATCTGTTTAAATCCTCAAATTGATATGAATTTCCATAACTCAATCTCATGGGGTTTCAAGAATGATATTATTGAAGATATGATTCACGACAAAACTCAAATCAATTAATATTGAACATAAGTTACACAGAAATTGTATCTACTTATACTCGATATCAATTCTCATAATCAACGAATACTATAAGTGGAATAACGATATAATAATATCTTCCAAATTCCTCAAATAATATACATTTACACCACAGAATTTCATATCAAATATTTGAAGATTATTTCTATCCAACTTATCCCAATCAACTTAGAAAACACATATCTTAATTTAAAGATTTATCCAACTCTTTGACATTAGATCTGGATAGAAATACCATCAACTTATATTCAATATTAATCTCGATATCCAACTCACACTATAAGCGGAATAATGGTGAACTACCTTTTAAATTCCTCAAATAGTAAGAATCATCATCTACCGAATTAATATTAACCATCCGAAGATTTATCTCCAACCATATCCAATTATTTAAAATTGAAAAACACATTTAATTATTAAATAAATCAATTTAAATTCCAAACAAATTATTTTCAATATTTTTAAACCTTTGAAAACATTCTACAAATCATTAGCAAATGATTACTTATAGTTCGGAAAACATTTCGCGGGTTAAATACTTCAAAATAGGTTGTTTTCAAAGAAAGCGTTACAATAGTGCTTCAAAAATGTTACAAAAGCGTTACAAATCAGTTATCTTAACTACTTTGATAACAACATCGTTTATCTTAGCCAAAACTTAAAATTTACAATTCAAAACACTTTTACATAATTTATTATGATTTTACAAAAAATTTCCATATTTTTAAAACATTTAAAAATAGTTGTTTATAGTTATGGTCAACAATTGTTCTTATATCGATCTTTTCCAAAATGGTTTCAAACATAACTTCAAAATTATAACTCGAATTTAAAATCTGCTTTCACTCATTTGAAAGTTCTTGTTAATATAAATCAAATGTTTTTCGTTTCATGGAAATCCGATTTAGATTGCAAAAGTTATAAGTGTTTAAAGTTTGCATCTAATGCGACAAGCTCTATTTTGACCATAATAACCATTATTCTTTGATACTTCAAAATATCTTAGAAAACCATTATATTCTTATATAACACTTTTAAAATCATTTAAATTTACTTTCTAAATTATTTTGGATCTAAAATTCAACTTTCAAAAATTCCAATTCATTTCTAAATTCAAATAACTTCAAATTAACCATCCCATTCGTCGGACCAGTTAGGGATAGCCAGGGAGAGCAGGAAACTTTATTTCCAAACCCAAGCCTAGACACTATCCTCTCTGTCATCCTAAAATGTTCCGGTATTAATTTATTCATTTAAAGAATTTTATCCACATATATGAATACGGTCTTTCCCGATTATTAGCCTTCAATTTCAATAATGATATTATTTCTAATTACGAAGGAGATTTGTCTATCACCAATGTGATACCATAACTGTTGTGTCATAGTGTTTGCAAAAAAACATCAACAACTATTTAAACATCCATAGCAACCATCATCAACATGATTAAATAAATCATAACTGTGCCCAAGCGTTATAACACTAATGCTTAATAGTGTGTGTGTTCTAAACTACGCATCCATCATCCATCATAACAAACATCAACTATCATTAACCATTAATAATCCATTACTATATTTAAATTAGTCTAACTACTAATTAAATAATAAACCGTGGTTAAAGAGTTCTCACCAAACAGCTTTCCAAATCTTCACGGTAGGCGAGCCTAGTTGAGCGAACCGTCGGACAGTATTTCAGCACAACGTCTTCTTCACCAAAAAATATATAATATAATATATACTAATCTCTCTCTCTTTATAAGGGAAGGAGGAGGAGGATAGTGACGAACTTTGGCAAGGTGGTGGTGGAAAAGAGGAAGACTTATGCCATCTAAACCATGGCCATAAGCTTTAAGAAGAAGGTGGAAATGGAATGGAATGGTAAGAAAATGGAGAAAAAGGTCTCCTTATATAGAAATGGAGAGTTAAGGAGGTGATGACACATAAGGGGGCACATGGAAGGCATGCATGAAAGCTTACATGCAAAATGACAAGTGTCCATACAATTGTCTTAAGAAGAGAAGGTGAACTTTTGGTAGCATTTTCCCTTAAATGCTATGAAAACTAAGGGCAACACTTAATTCTAATGCTACTGATTCGCGTTATAATTTGACAAATCCGATCGAACGACAAATAGTGTCAATAAATCCAAAATTATTAATAATCATTCTCATTTATAATTCAAGTAAAACTTATCATATAGCTTATCAAAATTATTAAATATTCTTAACCATATATATTTACGTAAAATTCAAACTAAGTAATGAAAATTCCAATTTTAATTTGGTTAAAATTCTAGATCGTTACATTCACCCCCCCTTAAAACTTTTCGTCCTCGAAAAGGAAAGGGAATTGTAACTACTCATTCGACAAATTCAAGATTAAAATTCTTTATACCAAAGCTTCATGTTCTCACATGTATTAACGGATAACCATATCTACATGTCCTCCTATGATAACCTCCAATTACCTATTATATTCGATTCATCGTTTACTGGGCCAATTACTTATACTCAACCATTTACTGCTTTCCAAAAAAAAATTAGAGGTATAAATTATTCTCTTTGATCTTATCTTGCAAATACAATGGTTATGGGACTTATTTCCTTTTAATTCGCCAAACTTACTGTTATTCTTTACACGTAAAACTCGATCCTCAAAACTCAACTTATCTAAACGTTTCAATTGAGGTAATTTCTTTTTACTACACCCGCTTTCCAAATATCCTTTAATCAATTTGTGAAACTTAATTCACAAGGTATTCATGCCTACTTAAATAATTCCTCTTGTTGTCACAATATACTTTAGAACTTATCGACTGTCCAAAATTGCCGATAATTACAGATTTTTTTCCTTATTTAAGTTTGGCTATCCTAATTAATTATTCTAACTTCAAGATTACAAAACTTATTTCCTTCAAACTTTAGAAAAAACAGCTTTAACCAATGTAGTCCTCAACCAAAATATCATCAAATATCTTATCGTCATATTGAATTCTCAATATTTACATTTCAAATTTAATTAGTTGGGGAGGAAAAATTATAAATATTCTAATTGATTCATTCCAACTTAGCCTTTAAATCATTTCCCGAACTAATTGGATAGCTTATGTAAATTACAACTTCACATAAACGTCTTTTAATCAACTAAGAAATTCCAATCACAAGATGTCGTGCTCAAGTTTTGAATTCCAAATATTTTCCAAGACCCTTTTTCCTTTATATTGAAAATATATTCTTTCAAAATCAATTCCAAAAATTAATTTCAAAGTTATTTCCAATTCTTACTCAACATATTGATTTGAGTTTCCAAACTATATATCTTTCCAAAACCTTTTTTTTATATATCACAAATACACTTTCTCATATACTCTCTACTTAATTTACTGGCTTATCCTTATTACAGGTTCACCTGATATAATTCTTACAACTTATCAAATTTTCAAGATCTCGCTTACTTATTCTAATTCTCATCAATTTACCAAATATTTTCAAACACTTATCTAAATTGGTTTAAATATATATTGATGTTTTAATTGGAATCATATAGTCGTCCCATTTTCAAAACTCGAAAATACATAGTGAAGATGCTGCAGTCATCAACAGAATCATCTTCAAGCGACTAAAGTGTGAATTTATATCTATCTAGTATACTTAAGACTTCGTATACACGTTAGCTAGGCATATATTCAAAATCTTCTTATACGCGATAGTCTAACCTCAGCATCGAATACAATACCTAAATTCTATAAAAAAAAATTTTTATTTCTAACCATATTGATTAGTTACCTTAACAAATTTGACCTAAGTTTAACGACATTTCGAAATCCCCAATTGTGAAATTAAATCCAGAAAGAATTTGTACTCGGATCGTTTTCCTGATCAGTTGAAGGGGCTTAATTACCATGCCATAAGAAGAATTTTATGTGTAATTGTAATCACAAAATGTAATATTAATCATTTGATTAAGTATCCAAGTTATAATTAACTATATATTTCCAAAATATGTCTGTTTCTTAAATTAAAACTTTTCAAAACTCATTTCATATTTTCAAATACGCTCTCTCAAATATAATACTCCAAAATCTCATTCTAGGGCATTACTAACCCTATCTCTAACGAGATATATAACACTGATGAGTCTTTCCATTTGTTCAAATGTGTTGTACCCCATTGCTTTGTATAAACCAAAGCTCTGATACCACGTTGTAACGACCCGGCTTTTTTGCTCGGTTTTCGCAGGAAATTAAACCAACTTAAACCGTTCATAAAGACGGATTGTTAGGGGTACTTACACATTTGCACAAAATAAAAAGAACTTTTCCATTATCATTACAATAATATTACATCAGAGTTACAAGAGGTACATCAGAGTACATCGATTACACAGCGGAAAAGATACTAACTCAGCGGAAGAATGCGAATGCCCCAAACATAATAGCTCCAGTTAAACCAGAATCCTGCTCCAACTAACTCCAAGGCTAAATCTGCGAACCAAACTACTAGGCTGTCCATGTAAAAATTATGGGCACCCAGAGTTTAGTTGTGGTAACAATAAACTCCAGGTCAGTCATGGGACTTGTGTGAGAACTCAAAACAGTTACTATTTAAGATTCATTTTAAAGTTGGGTAATTCAACGAACCACGCCGCTAATGCGGAACGGGTTTACTCCATATGAATCCCCGTGCATAGAAATTCTGTAATGACCCGCATTTTCCCAGGGTTATAATTAATTTATTTAATTATATAATTGGTGATTTAGAGAAGTTAATGATCGTTTAATTAAATAATATTGAATATTTAATAAATAATTATAATATAATAATATATTATAATGTCGAAATAGTCGGAAATAGTGAAATTCACAATATCGTGTGAATTGAATAGCATACGAGATTTGGTGGAGTTTCGATTCGAAATATAATAACGATTATATTGAATCGACGACAGTTGAACGTATAGTTTATAATATATTTATAAACGAGCTCGAAATGGCGCTGCAGTTCGCTATTTGGCGATTTGAACTTCAACTGAATGTACAGGATTCGTTTTAAGCCAGATTTCTGTGAAACAAGAAACGTGTGGAGCTGGTGGAGTATATCTTTCTAGTGGAAGAGAAAAATCGGGATTTCGTCGTGTAGATTTTGATTCACATCCAAATCAAATTTTAGAAAAGTCGCTATGGATTTCCTTTATAATTTGCAACGCTTTATTTACGTTATAAATGGATTTTTCAGTATAAACTGAATATCGAGATAATCTGAAATCTGAAATATCAAACTGTAAATTCTGATATGATATTCTGTAGCTGTACGATATCATATGTGAAGATATACGATAATATAAATTATTTATATTTAATTTTATAATATTTAAATGTATTTATATATTTAAATGGGTCATCCAAAGCTTTAAAAATAGCCGGTTTTGCAAACGAAGTCGGAATTCGACGAAACCAATTTTGTTGGATCCGGAATAGCGAATTATTGCTAGGGTCCAGTTTTCGTGATTTTTAGAGGCACTGTGTGGTCGTACGGATTTTTAGAGTGAAAAACAGTCAGTATTTCGACAGTTAAAAATACGCTGTGTGAGCATACGAAGTCGGAATTTGACGAAACCAGTTTCGTTGGGACCGTAATGTCGAACTCTAGCTACATGCCAGTTTTCGTGATTTTTGGGTATCGTGTGTGACCACAGAGATTTTTAAACATGAGAGTAAAACAACGATTGCTTACAAATCAATATAATATTCGAATATTATAATATTAAAAATATCCTATATATCATCCTTAACATTCCTAACCTAAGTCAAACCATTCTTCCTCAGTCAAAAATCCGCCGCTCTGTTCTTTCTCATCTCCAGAAAATTTTCGATCTTCTAAAATAAAGAACAATCCAATTAAAAACTTATAAATTCCAATTCAAACACTTATGGAATCAGCGAAGCAGGAGCTTTATTTCTGTGTAATCCTTGAAGGGTGCGATCAAATTTCTGGAGCCATGGTTTTGCTACAGGGAACCTAGGGTTCCGGTTTGGTAGGAAGTGAAGCATCGTTTGGATTTCTGGGTGTTAGATTCGGGTTTGTTAAGTAATTTCGCATCGCGTTGAGGAGTTCAGTGGATCCTGAGCTGAAATTGTGTCGTGCGATGTCTGTGATTGTGGGTGAAATACTGTTCGACGGGTTTCAACTGGGCACTTCGAGTTGCCTAAAACTAGGGTGGTTTGATGAAGATTGGGTAGGAGACTTGCAAGGATGTAGTTGGTTTTGATTTGGTATCAAGTTACGGGAGAACGTTGGGTTTGAAGTGGAGAAAGGGTGTTGTATTGTGAGGAGCAGTTCGGCTATCTGGCATTGGGGAAGAAGCAACACAAGGGCCGGTTGCTTTAAAGTGCTGATGGGCCGTTAAAAGGTTGGAAGGCCCAAAGAAATTAACTAAGTTTTATTTTTAATTTTCAATTTAGTATATAAACTTTATAAATTCGTAACTTGCTCGTACGAGGTCGGATTCGCGAACCGTAAGTTGCGCTGGGACCGTATGGACGAGAGCTTCACAATGAAGCTGACTGGAAGTGGATTGGAACTCGTTACAATTTATGGCGAAATAAATTGCCCGTCGCAGTCAAATAACGCAAACCGTTATTTAACGATTAACGCGCCAATGTGAGTAAATCTCACCAACTCTGAACAGTTTATAATTGCATGTTGTATTTGTAGAACTGTTTGAAATTGTCTGTTTGACTGTATGTTGATTGTTTGATTGAACTGCTAGTCAGTTAGTTAAATTTCTATATTGATTCTGTTTAACAAGATATATCATATGGAACTGAAAGTGATGTTATCTATACTGTCTAACATCTGTGATGCAGGGAAACAGGTTGGAGGAATCCGACTGGATTCCTCAACAGTTATTTTATTGTTTTCATATATTTTGATATATGATGTGAATTATAACCTGTTGTTGATTGTGTGTGTATGGACGAGATTAGACATCGTGATTTGATATGATTGAATACCATGACATACCGTAATGTAGATAAAGGAGATTTTCAAAGTGATATTGAAAAATAGAATATTTATAAAGTGGAATATTTATAAATAAGGAATATTTATAAATTGGGATATTTATAAATATGAGATATTTGAAAAGGAAATAAATTCAAAACATTTCTTTTTGAATGGAAAGGCCTGTGTGGCGAGTTTGGGGATTTTCCCGATGCTCCCGATACAAAGGAGGTTATGGCGAATTTTCCCGGGAATTTAAGGAGTTAGAATATTTCAATAATAGAATTGAAAAGGAAATCATTTTTAAAGTGTAGAACCATTATTTAAAAGTAAATCTTTTCAAATGAATAAAACGTTGTTAAAAAGGAAGTCTTTATAAAGTGAATAAAGTTAATCGAATATAGACATTCGAAAGGAGAAAATCGAATATGGTATTCGAAGTTAGTTAATCGAATATGGTATTCGAAGTTAGTTAATCGAATATAGACATTCGAAGTTAGTTAATCGAATATGGTATTCGAAGTTAGTTAATCGAATATAGACATTCGAAGTTAGTTAATCGAATATAGACATTCGAAAGGAGAAAATCGAATATGGTATTCGAAGTTAGTTAATCGAATATGGTATTCGAAGTTAGTTAATCGAATATAGACATTCGAAGTTAGTTAATCGAATATGGTATTCGAAGTTAGTTAATCGAATATAGACATTCGAAGTTAGTTAATCGAATATAGACATTCGAAGTTAGTTAATCGAATATAGACATTCGAAGTTAGTTAATCGAATATGGTATTCGAAGTAGTTAATCGAATATGGTATGTGAAAGTTAGTTAATCAAATATGTTATTCGAAAGGGGTTAGTCAAGTCGAGTTAGTCAAATAGAGTTAACCAGTTAGAGTTAATCAGTTAGAGTTAACCAGTTAGAGTTAATCAGTTAGAGTTAATCAGTTAGAGTTAACCAGTTGGAGTAAATTAGTTAGAGTTAATCGATTTGAGTTAAATGAACTAGAGTTAATCAAATATAGTTATTTGAGACAGAGCTAGTCAAACATAGTATTCAGGGTATTGCCATCTTGTACGACTGCTAGCGTAATTCGCAGGGCTGTAAATAGCCTACGGCGGTCGGATGTTTCCTGAGGGAGTCAGGCGTAACCATTGTGATCGCTGCGATCTAGAGTTAAGCGAATGGAGTTTAATCGAATATTAGTTATTCGATAGGAGTTAATCGAGTTGATCGAGTTGAGAAATAAGTTAAGTTAAATAAGTTGAGTTGATCGGGTGGTTCGACCAAGTTAGTCGAGCCTAGTTAATCGAATCGAATTGGTCGAACTAAGTATGTCGAGTTAAGTTAGTCAAGTTAGTCGAGCCTAGTTAATCGAATCGAATTGGTCGAACCAAGTAAGTCGAGTTAGTCGAGTCAAGTTAAGTTAGTCGAGTTAAGTTCGTCGAGTTAAAGTTATCGATGTTAGTTTCATCGAAAGGAATTATCGATGTTAGTTTCATCGAAAGGAGTTATCGATGTTAATTTCATCGAAAGGAGTTATCGATGTTAATTTCATCGAAAGGAGTTATCGATGTTAGTTTCATCGAAGGGAGTTATCGATTATAGTTTAATCGAAGTGAGATTTTCAAATAAGAGATATTTGAAAAGGAAGAGTTATCGAATATTAGTTATTCGAAGAGAGGTTATCGAATATCGTTTATTCGAGAAGGAGTTAATCGAATATAGGTTATTCGAAGAAGAGTTAATCAAATAGAGAGTTCTCGAAGAGAGTTAATCGGCAAATTCGATTATATCGAATCCGGGAAAGTACTTATACTTTCCAGTGTTTAAATAGAGATTTATTTATTTATAAATAAATAAGTGTTAGGTTATTTATTCACTAATAAGAATAGAAGTTATAATTTAAGTTAGATAATTCGAAAGTAGGGATTATAACGTTATCGTTATAACCAATGTTTTAAATATAGAAGTAGATTAGTAAAATTGGATCCGAGAAAGATGTAAAGAAGTTGTTAAAGATTAAAAGATAAACTTTGACCATTTCGAAGTTATAACGTTGTTCAGTTAAGGTCTGAGAGGTAATTATACCCCAACTTGAGTGACTTCCTTCTTAACTAAGAAATGGTAAGGTTTGATCGTAAAGGAGTTTTGGAAATGTTTTCCAAACGAGAATCAGAAATGTTTTCTGATAAAAGAAAATAAGAATTTAGAATATAGGGAAACAGGAGATAAGTAAATAAATGAACTAAAGGGATTTATGTTAAATGATGTTTGTTCGATATAATTTCCATCTGGAAATAATATCGTTGTTTGCACACTTGTTTTTCTTTGATAGTTAACTCACCGACTATCGAAGTTTTGACCATTTTAACGTTGTTAATATGGAGAGACCGGTTGGATTATTATCCAAAGAACCACTCTGTATTGGCATAAGCGTCGCGAATCATATATGCCAAAGATAATTGAAGACGGAGTAAAATGCAAGGGCTATCCTGTTTACAGAATAGTGCCTTCGGTTTGTCCAGTCCCAGGACAACTTGTATGGACGAAGGTCTGACAGAGTATATCCAATGGATCGCGTAAGTTGATCTGTTCAAACGTATTCACGTTTGGTGGCGGAGGAATTCGTTTCTCTTAGCTGTATACCCGTGTTATTTTTGGATAAGTCAATTTGTGATTTGGCGGGTATGACGATGTGACATTTCTAAGTGAATGAAGATGGGTGTCTGACATAGTATTTCCAGACGATCACGTACATTGATTTCTTCAACTATACCAAGAGTGGAAGCGGAGAAGGAAACTTCTTTTAGCTAACACGTAATGTATGGTTGTAGACATTAATTAGTGATTCTGATGGATCTGACAATGTGGCATTCGAAGTGAATCTGATGTGATGATAAAGCGTAGCTTCTAGCCTCATCAACCGGTAAATGACAGAAATCGGGCAGGCAGCATGGCTAAGTCGGTCGCACCGAAGTAGGGTGTATAATCACCTATCTAGAGAATATTCATTTGTTTCTTAAATCTATCAATGCTGTCCCATATATATACGGGAACGGTTGCTGATCCCAACCGTTGGTGATGTACATTCGATACACTCAAGCGAAATGAGTGGTCGGTCATGTGTGGCTGAGTTACAAGATGTTCTTGTTGAACTCCAGTGTATCGCTCCTAGAGTACACTGATCGGAAGGTGATTCCATACCTTGTCATAGTTGGAAACCCAATCATCCAATACGTGCTTGCGATTTTGATTGTATACTATATATGTAGAACGTGAGATGCAAGCGTTTCTACTAGACTGATATTTATTTGTACTTAGACATTATTATAATATCAGAATGATGTTGCTTTGCAAAGATGTTTGGATTCTCATAAGGGAAAAACCCGTTCCGTATTCACGGCGTGGTCTTATGAGATATCATATACCTGTTTAAATGATTTGAGTTTATTCACACCAGTCCCATGACTGACCCGGAGTTTACTTTGTTGTTTTCCCTAAACTCTTGGGTGCCTAAATTTGTACGGGCAGTCAAGTAGTCGGGTTTTACAGATATACTGGAAGAGCGTGGAGCAGGAGGCTTCAAGATCATATAGCTATAGTTATTTCCGCCGTGTTGTAAGTGATGTACTCTGATAAGTGCTATTGTATACATAACTGTTATATTTCAAAGTTATGTTATCTATTATATGTTATTCGTTCGCTGTGAGGTTCGTGTTACTCTGATGTTGTGTTCTTCTTCTTCTTCTATTCTAAGTTTCTATCTTATCTATCCTCACCCTCTGTTTTCTTTCAATAATTACCAGGATTTTTCGATGTTTTGGTTATCGACGTCGAGCTTACGTCGATAACCAAAGTCGCTCAAAATCCGGGTCGTTACAGTTGGTATCAGAGCTTAAGTTAAGAATTACTTTGGCTCTGTGGCGTGACTCGGTAGAGATAGGGTTAGTAACACCCTAGATTGAGTTTGAGTGTATATATACGAGTGCGTATTTGTATTTGATATAAAAAATGGTTTTATATTGTGGAGATTCATTGGCTGAGTTGTTTATGAGTTCTGGTCGATCAGTTTGATCCACTGTATCGGTAGGAGTAAATAAACACTTGAATACAATGAACCGTCATCGTATGTTTTGAAAAGAGGGTAAACGAAATAATTTTACCCAAAGTATATTTGATATATATTGGATTTATAATATATGAGATATATTGGTTGTTATTATAATCGAGTAAGATTATAACAATGTGAAAAGATTATATGTAACCAATCAGAATTCATATAAGTAAAGTATATGAAAATCAGATGAGTTAAATCTGAAATTTAAATCAGGATTTGGAATTAAAATAAGGAAATTTTAAGTTCCTGGGAGATTTTGAAATGTTTTCAAAATGGAAGTATTTAGTAATGGTTTTGAAAATGATATAGTATTGAAATCACTTGGGTCGCTGGAAAATAATTCCGATGATGACTGCGCAGTATCATCGGTGTGATTTTCGAGTTCTAAGTGGTGGATTACTACCAGAGATTTTGATTTGAATTGTTTTGAGAAAACAAGGTGTTTAGAAATTCAAATGTTTTGAATTGGTATTGTGATTTCAAATTAATTTGAAATGAACCCAGGAATTTGAAATTTAAAATTTGAATTTAACGTATGAAGTTAAATGGATTAAAATAGTGAAAGTGAATAATAAATTAGAATTTAACTTTGACTAAGTTAAATGAAATTGGATTTGATTAGAGAATAATCTGGAAGTGAATTTGACTTGGATATATGCGAATGGTTGTGTTGGAGATAATGCAAAATTTGATTTGGAGGATAACATTGGTATATGCTGAGTTGATAGCATATAGAAGTGATAGAGTTGATATACCCGACAAAAAGGTACAAGTTTATATTTTTATGAGTTTGGAATTTATGAGCCAAATTGGCAAGCCGCTTGGCTGTTTGATTTTCTTTTGGGTTGGAGATGGCCTAGAGAGGCGAGTTGTGGTTTTACCGATAGGGCTGTACAAAGGAGGTTATGGCAAAATTTTCCGAAATTTAAAGTGTTAGAAAATTTTCAGAATTTTTGGAAATTTTAGTTAGTCGGAATGAATTAATATTGAAATCGATATTTATTGGTTCAGTTGAAACTGAAGTTGAGAGGTAAACAAATCTTAGGAGTTCCAATAGATGGGGTCGTCCTCTGACTTAGCAATTTCGAGGACGAAATTATTTTAAGTGGGGAAGAATGTAATGACCCGCATTTTCCCAGGGTTATAATTAATTTATTTAATTATATAATTGGTGATTTAGAGAAGTTAATGATCGTTTAATTAAATAATATTGAATATTTAATAAATAATTATAATATAATAATATATTATAATGTCGAAATAGTCGGAAATAGTGAAATTCACAATATCGTGTGAATTGAATAGCATACGAGATTTGGTGGAGTTTCGATTCGAAATATAATAACGATTATATTGAATCGACGACAGTTGAACGTATAGTTTATAATATATTTATAAACGAGCTCGAAATGGCGCTGCAGTTCGCTATTTGGCGATTTAAACTTCAACTGAATGTACAGGATTCGTTTTAAGCCAGATTTCTGTGAAACAAGAAACGTGTGGAGCTGGTGGAGTATATCTTTCTAGTGGAAGAGAAAAATCGGGATTTCGTCGTGTAGATTTTGATTCACATCCAAATCAAATTTTAGAAAAGTCGCTATGGATTTCCTTTATAATTTGCAACGCTTTATTTACGTTATAAATGGATTTTTCAGTATAAACTGAATATCGAGATAATCTGAAATCTGAAATATCAAACTGTAAATTCTGATATGATATTCTGTAGCTGTACGATATCATATGTGAAGATATACGATAATATAAATTATTTATATTTAATTTTATAATATTTAAATATATTTATATATTTAAATGGGTCATCCAAAGCTTTAAAAATAGCCGGTTTTGCAAACGAAGTCGGAATTCGACGAAACCAATTTTGTTGGATCCGGAATAGCGAATTATTGCTAGGGTCCAGTTTTCGTGATTTTTAGAGGCACTGTGTGGTCGTACGGATTTTTAGAGTGAAAAACAGTCAGTATTTCGACAGTTAAAAATACGCTGTGTGAGCATACGAAGTCGGAATTTGACGAAACCAGTTTCGTTGGGACCGTAATGTCGAACTCTAGCTACATGCCAGTTTTCGTGATTTTTGGGTATCGTGTGTGACCACAGAGATTTTTAAACATGAGAGTAAAACAACGATTGCTTACAAATCAATATAATATTCGAATATTATAATATTAAAAATATCCTATATATCATCCTTAACATTCCTAACCTAAGTCAAACCATTCTTCCTCAGTCAAAAATCCGCCGCTCTGTTCTTTCTCATCTCCAGAAAATTTTCGATCTTCTAAAATAAAGAACAATCCAATTAAAAACTTATAAATTCCAATTCAAACACTTATGGAATCAGCGAAGCAGGAGCTTTATTTCTGTGTAATCCTTGAAGGGTGCGATCAAATTTCTGGAGCCATGGTTTTGCTACAGGGAACCTAGGGTTCCGGTTTGGTAGGAAGTGAAGCATCGTTTGGATTTCTGGGTGTTAGATTCGGGTTTGTTAAGTAATTTCGCATCGCGTTGAGGAGTTCGGTGGATCCTGAGCTGAAATTGTGTCGTGCGATGTCTGTGATTGTGGGTGAAATACTGTTCGACGGGTTTCAACTGGGCACTTCGAGTTGCCTAAAACTAGGGTGGTTTGATGAAGATTGGGTAGGAGACTTGCAAGGATGTAGTTGGTTTTGATTTGGTATCAAGTTACGGGAGAACGTTGGGTTTGAAGTGGAGAAAGGGTGTTGTATTGTGAGGAGCAGTTCGGCTATCTGGCATTGGGGAAGAAGCAACACAAGGGCCGGTTGCTTTAAAGTGCTGATGGGCCGTTAAAAGGTTGGAAGGCCCAAAGAAATTAACTAAGTTTTATTTTTAATTTTCAATTTAGTATATAAACTTTATAAATTCGTAACTTGCTCGTACGAGGTCGGATTCGCGAACCGTAAGTTGCGCTGGGACCGTATGGACGAGAGCTTCACAATGAAGCTGACTGGAAGTGGATTGGAACTCGTTACAATTTATGGCGAAATAAATTGCCCGTCGCAGTCAAATAACGCAAACCGTTATTTAACGATTAACGCGCCAATGTGAGTAAATCTCACCAACTCTGAACAGTTTATAATTGCATGTTGTATTTGTAGAACTGTTTGAAATTGTCTGTTTGACTGTATGTTGATTGTTTGATTGAACTGCTAGTCAGTTAGTTAAATTTCTATATTGATTCTGTTTAACAAGATATATCATATGGAACTGAAAGTGATGTTATCTATACTGTCTAACATCTGTGATGCAGGGAAACAGGTTGGAGGAATCCGACTGGATTCCTCAACAGTTATTTTATTGTTTTCATATATTTTGATATATGATGTGAATTATAACCTGTTGTTGATTGTGTGTGTATGGACGAGATTAGACATCGTGATTTGATATGATTGAATACCATGACATACCGGAATGTAGATAAAGGAGATTTTCAAAGTGATATTGAAAAATAGAATATTTATAAAGTGGAATATTTATAAATAAGGAATATTTATAAATTGGGATATTTATAAATATGAGATATTTGAAAAGGAAATAAATTCAAAACATTTCTTTTTGAATGGAAAGGCCTGTGTGGCGAGTTTGGGGATTTTCCCGATGCTCCCGATACAAAGGAGGTTATGGCGAATTTTCCCGGGAATTTAAGGAGTTAGAATATTTCAATAATAGAATTGAAAAGGAAATCATTTTTAAAGTGTAGAACCATTATTTAAAAGTAAATCTTTTCAAATGAATAAAACGTTGTTAAAAAGGAAGTCTTTATAAAGTGAATAAAGTTAATCGAATATAGACATTCGAAAGGAGAAAATCGAATATGGTATTCGAAGTTAGTTAATCGAATATGGTATTCGAAGTTAGTTAATCGAATATAGACATTCGAAGTTAGTTAATCGAATATGGTATTCGAAGTTAGTTAATCGAATATAGACATTCGAAGTTAGTTAATCGAATATAGACATTCGAAAGGAGAAAATCGAATATGGTATTCGAAGTTAGTTAATCGAATATGGTATTCGAAGTTAGTTAATCGAATATAGACATTCGAAGTTAGTTAATCGAATATGGTATTCGAAGTTAGTTAATCGAATATAGACATTCGAAGTTAGTTAATCGAATATAGACATTCGAAGTTAGTTAATCGAATATAGACATTCGAAGTTAGTTAATCGAATATGGTATTCGAAGTAGTTAATCGAATATGGTATGTGAAAGTTAGTTAATCAAATATGTTATTCGAAAGGGGTTAGTCAAGTCGAGTTAGTCAAATAGAGTTAACCAGTTAGAGTTAATCAGTTAGAGTTAACCAGTTAGAGTTAATCAGTTAGAGTTAATCAGTTAGAGTTAACCAGTTGGAGTAAATTAGTTAGAGTTAATCGATTTGAGTTAAATGAACTAGAGTTAATCAAATATAGTTATTTGAGACAGAGCTAGTCAAACATAGTATTCAGGGTATTGCCATCTTGTACGACTGCTAGCGTAATTCGCAGGGCTGTAAATAGCCTACGGCGGTCGGATGTTTCCTGAGGGAGTCAGGCGTAACCATTGTGATCGCTGCGATCTAGAGTTAAGCGAATGGAGTTTAATCGAATATTAGTTATTCGATAGGAGTTAATCGAGTTGATCGAGTTGAGAAATAAGTTAAGTTAAATAAGTTGAGTTGATCGGGTGGTTCGACCAAGTTAGTCGAGCCTAGTTAATCGAATCGAATTGGTCGAACCAAGTATGTCGAGTTAAGTTAGTCAAGTTAGTCGAGCCTAGTTAATCGAATCGAATTGGTCGAACCAAGTAAGTCGAGTTAGTCGAGTCAAGTTAAGTTAGTCGAGTTAAGTTCGTCGAGTTAAAGTTATCGATGTTAGTTTCATCGAAAGGAATTATCGATGTTAGTTTCATCGAAAGGAGTTATCGATGTTAATTTCATCGAAAGGAGTTATCGATGTTAATTTCATCGAAAGGAGTTATCGATGTTAGTTTCATCGAAGGGAGTTATCGATTATAGTTTAATCGAAGTGAGATTTTCAAATAAGAGATATTTGAAAAGGAAGAGTTATCGAATATTAGTTATTCGAAGAGAGGTTATCGAATATCGTTTATTCGAGAAGGAGTTAATCGAATATAGGTTATTCGAAGAAGAGTTAATCAAATAGAGAGTTCTCGAAGAGAGTTAATCGGCAAATTCGATTATATCGAATCCGGGAAAGTACTTATACTTTCCAGTGTTTAAATAGAGATTTATTTATTTATAAATAAATAAGTGTTAGGTTATTTATTCACTAATAAGAATAGAAGTTATAATTTAAGTTAGATAATTCGAAAGTAGGGATTATAACGTTATCGTTATAACCAATGTTTTAAATATAGAAGTAGATTAGTAAAATTGGATCCGAGAAAGATGTAAAGAAGTTGTTAAAGATTAAAAGATAAACTTTGACCATTTCGAAGTTATAACGTTGTTCAGTTAAGGTCTAAGAGGTAATTATACCCCAACTTGAGTGACTTCCTTCTTAACTAAGAAATGGTAAGGTTTGATCGTAAAGGAGTTTTGGAAATGTTTTCCAAACGAGAATCAGAAATGTTTTCTGATAAAAGAAAATAAGAATTTAGAATATAGGGAAACAGGAGATAAGTAAATAAATGAACTAAAGGGATTTATGTTAAATGATGTTTGTTCGATATAATTTCCATCTGGAAATAATATCGTTGTTTGCACACTTGTTTTTCTTTGATAGTTAACTCACCGACTATCGAAGTTTTGACCATTTTAACGTTGTTAATATGGAGAGACCGGTTGGATTATTATCCAAAGAACCACTCTGTATTGGCATAAGCGTCGCGAATCATATATGCCAAAGATAATTGAAGACGGAGTAAAATGCAAGGGCTATCCTGTTTACAGAATAGTGCCTTCGGTTTGTCCAGTCCCAGGACAACTTGTATGGACGAAGGTCTGACAGAGTATATCCAATGGATCGCGTAAGTTGATCTGTTCAAACGTATTCACGTTTGGTGGCGGAGGAATTCGTTTCTCTTAGCTGTATACCCGTGTTATTTTTGGATAAGTCAATTTGTGATTTGGCGGGTATGACGATGTGACATTTCTAAGTGAATGAAGATGGGTGTCTGACATAGTATTTCCAGACGATCACGTACATTGATTTCTTCAACTATACCAAGAGTGGAAGCGGAGAAGGAAACTTCTTTTAGCTAACACGTAATGTATGGTTGTAGACATTAATTAGTGATTCTGATGGATCTGACAATGTGGCATTCGAAGTGAATCTGATGTGATGATAAAGCGTAGCTTCTAGCCTCATCAACCGGTAAATGACAGAAATCGGGCAGGCAGCATGGCTAAGTCGGTCGCACCGAAGTAGGGTGTATAATCACCTATCTAGAGAATATTCATTTGTTTCTTAAATCTATCAATGCTGTCCCATATATATACGGGAACGGTTGCTGATCCCAACCGTTGGTGATGTACATTCGATACACTCAAGCGAAATGAGTGGTCGGTCATGTGTGGCTGAGTTACAAGATGTTCTTGTTGAACTCCAGTGTATCGCTCCTAGAGTACACTGATCGGAAGGTGATTCCATACCTTGTCATAGTTGGAAACCCAATCATCCAATACGTGCTTGCGATTTTGATTGTATACTATATATGTAGAACGTGAGATGCAAGCGTTTCTACTAGACTGATATTTATTTGTACTTAGACATTATTATAATATCAGAATGATGTTGCTTTGCAAAGATGTTTGGATTCTCATAAGGGAAAAACCCGTTCCGTATTCACGGCGTGGTCTTATGAGATATCATATACCTGTTTAAATGATTTGAGTTTATTCACACCAGTCCCATGACTGACCCGGAGTTTACTTTGTTGTTTTCCCAAAACTCTTGGGTGCCTAAATTTGTACGGGCAGTCAAGTAGTCGGGTTTTACAGATATACTGGAAGAGCGTGGAGCAGGAGGCTTCAAGATCATATAGCTATAGTTATTTCCGCCGTGTTGTAAGTGCTGTACTCTGATAAGTGCTATTGTATACATAACTGTTATATTTCAAAGTTATGTTATCTATTATATGTTATTCGTTCCGCTGTGAGGTTCGTGTTACTCTGATGTTGTGTTCTTCTTCTTCTTCTATTCTAAGTTTCTATCTTATCTATCCTCACCCTCTGTTTTCTTTCAATAATTACCAGGATTTTTCGATGTTTTGGTTATCGACGTCGAGCTTACGTCGATAACCAAAGTCGCTCAAAATCCGGGTCGTTACAAATTCGCAATGACATTTGAAAAATGAAACTACCATAAGGTCTCGCGGCACACACACAATGTAAACGCACACATGGGCGAGGTTTCTCCTTATGATAGTCAAAAATGCTCGATACGTGAAAATCCTCTTCCAATACTATAATATAGTGTGAAAAATCATTTCGAAAGTAAATGTATCAATCTTAGCCAGCATAGGTACCATATACTATACTGACGTATGGTATACAACTAAAACCGTACAGGCTCGTAGTGGAAATTGGGTTTCCGACAATGACCAGGCAAAGGAACTTCCTTCCGAACCGAATTTTGAACACCTCTAGAGGGATGCCCGAGGATCAACTAATTCTCCTCATGCCAACACAAGGCCGGGTTACCCCTTAACTGGGTAACTTAGAGTACGCCTGAGTATGCCATCTCCCGGTCGTGACCGACCTTTCCGAGCGCGCCCCAACAACAACCACAAAAGTAGATGCTTTTACCACACAGGTTAATACCTGGGCTCCATACCATAGTACACCTTTTATCTAGAAGGAGACAACACCCCATAACCTTGTCGCATTTCTTCCTGTTTTGGCCATTCACCGGGTTGTGAGGCTTGTCGAGATCACGATACACAAAGCTACGCTTAAACAAGCCATGCTTTGATCATCTACAGCTCACCACATATCTTAAGTATGCCACATTATCCATTAACAATGCATCACTGAATTCCAATATATAACCTCTAAGCTCGTAACGTCTTAGAGAAGGGTGTTAAGAAAGAGAGTAATTCTCCGCCACCAAACAGATATATATTGATAAAACAATGCTACGCAGTTAATTACAATGTCAGACACACAATCCATACGAGTCCGTTCTCGGTCTGAACGAAACCACAATCCGGAATTCCTTCACATACGTTCAGGCTTCTTGCCACTTAACTGATATAAAATCCATCTGCAAATGGGAGCGACCCATTCGAGACATTCAGCAAGTCGTCCTTACGACATGAAGGGTCCTGGTCTTCAGTGTCGTCTCCAATGTCTTCAATTGCTGCACAACGTCGTATTATTACTTGGAATGGTTTCAGACATACATCTGATCCCGGTTTTTCCAAATAATAGGCGCAAATTAAAAAAAAACAATTATAGAACACACAGGCTTTCTACCAATCTCCTTCCATCCTGGATTTTGTCAAAATTAAACTTCTTCAAACCCATTCTCAAATTATTACAAAATCCATGTTTAACCTTTCTCTTTTAAAACACGTCCCTTAAATCAAAGATGATTTAGCCTTAAAGCCTTACTTAATTTTCCGTTTGATAACTCATTATCAAAAACCACTTTCCTCTGAAAATCCTTATTCCACATTTCAACCCTATGTTCCAATCAAATTGATTTTCCAACATTCCATTTTTTTAATCTTAACTAAAAGATTATACTTTCTTTCCAATTCCTCACTTTTAATTTCTTCAAATCAAAGATCTGATCAAATCCTCAAATTACGATATGAATTTCCATAACTCAATCTCATGGGGTTTCAAGAATGATATTATTGAAGATATGATTCACGACAAAACTCAAATCAATTGATATTGAACATAAGTTACACCGAAATTGTATCTACTTATACTCGATATCAATTCTCATAATCAACGAATACTATAAGTGGAATAACGATATAATAATATCTTCCAAATTCCTCAAATAATATATATTTACACCACAGAATTTCATATCAAATATCTGAAGATTATTTCTATCCAACTTATCCCAGTCAACTTAGAAAACACATATCTTAATTTAAAGATTTATCCAACTCTTTGACATTAGATCTGGATAGAAATACCATCAACTTATATTCAATATTAATCTCGATATCCAACTCACACTATAAGCGGAATAATGGTGAACTACCTTTTAAATTCCTCAAATAGTAAGAATCATCATCTGCCGAATTAATATCAACCATCCGAAGATTTATCTCCAACCATATCCAATTATTTAAAATTGAAAAACACATTTAATTATTAAATAAATCAATTTAAATTCCAAACAAATTATTTTCAATATTTTTAAACCTTTGAAAACATTCTACAAATCATTTGCAAATGATTACTTATAGTTCGGAAAACATTTCGCGGGTTAAATACTTCAAAATATGTTGTTTTCAAAGAAAGCATTACAATAGTGCTTCAAAAATGTTACAAAAGTGTTACAAATCAGTTATCTTAACTACTTCGATAACAACATCGTTTATCTTAGCCAAAACTTAAAATTTTCAATTCAAAACACTTTTACATAATTTATTATGATTTTACAAAAAATTTCCATATTTTTAAAACATTTAAAAATAGTTGTTTATAGTTATGGTCAACAATTGTTCTTACATCGATCTTTTCCAAAATGGTTTCAAACATAACTTCAAAATTATAACTCGAATTTAAAATCTGCTTTCACTCATTTGAAAGTTCTTGTTAATATAAATCAAATGTTTTTCGTTTCATGGAAATCCGATTTAGATTGCAAAAGTTATAAGCGTTTAAAGTTTGCATCTAATGCGACAAGCTCTATTTTGACCATAATAACCATTATTCTATGATACTTCAAAATATCTTAGAAAACCATTATATTCTTATATAACACTTTTAAAATCATTTAAATTTACTTTCTAAATTATTTTGGATCTAAAATTCAACTTTCAAAAATTCCAATTCATTTCTAAATTCAAATAACTTCAAATTAACCATCCCATTCGTCGGACCAGTTAGGGATAGCCAGGGAGAGCAGGAAACTTTATTTCCAAACCCAAGCCTAGACACTATCCTCTCTGTCATCCTAAAATGTTCCGGTATTAATTTATTCATTTAAAGAATTTTATCCACATATATGAATACGGTCTTTCCCGATTATTAGCCTTCAATTTCAATAATGATATTATTTCTAATTACGAAGGAGATTTGCCGATCACCAATGTGATACCATAACTGTTGTGTCATAGTGTTTGCAAAACAACATCAACAACTATTTAAACATCCATAGCAACCATCATCAACATGATTAAATAAATCATAACTGTGCACAAGCGTTATAACACTAACGCTTAATAGTGTGTGTGTTCTAAACTACGCATCCATCATCCATCATAACAAACATCAACTATCATTAACCATTAATAATCCATTACTATATTTAAATTAGTCTAACTACTAATTAAATAATAAACCGTGGTTAAAGAGTTCTCACCAAACAGCTTTCCAAATCTTCACGGTAGGCGAGCCTAGTTGAGCGAACCGTCGGACAGTATTTCAGCGCAACGTCTTCTTCACCAAAAAATATATAACATAATATATATTAATCTCTCTCTCTTTATGAGGGAAGGAGGAGGAGGATAATGACAAACTTTGGCAAGGTGGTGGTGGAAAAGAGGAAGACTTATGCCATGGAAACCATGGCCATAAGCTTTAAGAAGAAGGTGGAAAGGTGGAAATGGAATGGAATGGTAAGAAAATGGAGAAAAATGTCTCCTTATATAGAAATGGAGAGTTAAGGAGGTGATGACACATAAGTGGGCACATGGAAGGTATGCATGAAAGCTTACATGCAAAATGACAAGTGTCCATACACTTGTCTTAAGAAGAGAAGGTGAACTTTTGGTAGCATTTTCCCTTAAATGCTATGAAAACTAAGGGCAACACTTAATTCTAATGCTACTAATTCGCGTTATAATTTGACAAATCCGATCGAATGACAAATAGTGTCAATAAATCCAAAATTATTAATAATCATTCTCATTTATAATTCAAGTAAAACTTATCATATAGCTCATCAAAATTATTAAATATTCTTAACCATATATATTTACGTCAAATTCAAATTAAGTAATGAAAATTCCAATTTTAATTTGGTTAAAATTCTGGATCGTTACATAACAAGTATATATTATGATTTTTTTTTATCTAGGATTATTAATCAAATACATAACATATTTAATTTGTCTTGATTAACTTAATTGACTTGTTTGAATTGATTGAATTGGCTTACTTGATTAAACTGATTGACTTGATTGGATTGAATTACTTTACTTATATCATAATTTTAAGGATATCTTATCAGAGTTATTTCTAAGTCGAGATTAAGGTCTTATTATAGTTTTAAGGGAACTAGAGTATAGGCTAGGCCACTAGTTGGTGATGACCCTAACAATTGGAGGTTTGGTCTTATATTAGATTAAGGGGGAGTTTTATAGTTTCTAGGTTTAATTAAAGTGTTTATTAACACATATTATTTAATTTGATTGCTCGAATTAATTGCTTGAATTAATTGGTTGAATTGCTTGTTTGGATCGATTGTTAGAATTGATTATAAACATTGATTAGATTGCCTTGTTTATTATTCTTCTATTAGACTGGTATAGTCATAATTTTAGGGAAATTTATAATCTTTTAGGCTTAGAATCATAGAGTTAGAGGGAGATATAAGGGTATCATAGAATTAGGGATAGTTATATTGAACATTATATGTATAGATAGATATAGGATTTAAGGGGAGTATTTTATAGGTTTATGACTCAGGGGAGTACTTTACTTTAGTACAGGAATTATTTAGATAGTTCTAGGACTTAGGAGGAGTATTTTTAGGAATATTACTTAGATTCTATAGTTGTTTAATTTAGCAGGGTATCTTTAATCTTTCTTTTTGATAATGCCAAAGGGAGAGAAATTGTAAAATATAGGCATAGTGTTATAGAATTCTTATAGACAGGGGGAGTATAAGAGGATCATCCTCAAACAGGTATATACAGGTATGATATTTTATAAACTAAGATCATCATCATTAAAAAGGGGGAGTTTGTTGGAGAATGCAGTGTTGATGACAACAACCTTATTTCAATTATCATTGAGTATAAAATATATACTAACATCTTTATATATATATTTATGTATGTATGTATATATATACGCACATATGCAAGATTTGTATACATGAATTAATACTGAAGATTGTACAGTTTAAGAGCTTTTAGAGATTTAGAATTCAAAATTGATTCAAGACTCATGAGTAATCAAGATTTCAAGAGTTCAAGACTAATATAATTATAGAGTCTAGATTTTGTAAGACTCTAAATAGAACTCTAGGTTCAAATCCAAATTCAAATTCAAATTCTGATTTTTCAATTCTTTTCTCAATCCTCTCTATTTTGTTTTTCTATTTTATTCTCAATCCTCTCTATTTTATTTTTATATTTGTTTCTATTATTATTCTTCTTTGTTTTTCTATCTTAAGTTTTTATATATACTTTATTTATATTTTATATAGTTTAAAACTTTATGATTTTATAAATATATTTATATAGTTTAAAAATATGTTTTCATATGTTTTTCTATCATATAATATTGATTTACAACATAAGAATTCTACTCAAGAATTTTCAGAATTAATTTTATATCAAAATACTTGAAAAATGCTTTGAAAATGAAAATTATATTTGACTATCTCACATATTTTTGGACACAATATACATGGTCAGTATTCATAGAACTGTTCAATATTTCAATTTTTCATTCTTTATTTTCCATGTATTTAGGTATGTATGTCAACATACCTTTTCTGATATCTCTTATGATGTGGCTGGGTTGTAGTTTGTTTATGGTTTTGAAAGCTTCCTCTTTGTATCAAAATGGACAATGCATTAACAGGTCACTCAGAATTTTATCTTAAAGATTTTGCATAAACGAAGTATCCTTCAATATGAGAGCACCATTCCTAGTTCACATAATAATGATTCTGAGTCTTAACTTTGTAACAGTGACTGTTATTTTACTCTACGTTATCTTTTTTCTGTTCTGATCAATGCAGCAGGTTGAATGCCCTTCTTTTTGTGAGGTTCTACCAAGCAAAAATTTAGTGGATTCAACAGCCTGTGGTTTCTATATGGCGCAAAAAATCTGAAAAGGTCGATGTTAAGCTTGAAGCTCCTTTAGTAAACCTTAACAGCATGTTTCATCTTCATTAAGCCATGCTTTCTTCAGTCCACTATTTCAGCATTTTGATTCTGCAATATCTTAATAGTAATTTATTATGATAAAAAGTTACTTGGATGTTACACGCATCAGACGCTATCTATAGTCAGCGCGGGCCTATGCAGTTAAAGCCCCGCAATATCCCCGCTATAGCCCATAGCGCTCTTCAACTGCTACGCTATTTCAATTTAGCGCTGATGAACAGTAGATCCGCTTCTAGCCCCGCTATTTTCCGCTGCATCCGCTAAATCAATGCTTTTTAGCGTCCGCTTTAGCAATATTAATATATAGAGTGTGATTTGACTAGTTCTCTTTTTTAAAAATTCAGTAAATTTAGCGTAAAGGGCTAAATTTAAGGCATATGTGCCTAACATATGCTAACAATCAATTACCCTCATTAAATTTGTATGCATAACTATGATATTCCTTGATTTAGTTATATAAGATTAATTTATATTAGTTTCTTGTACACATATAATGTAAAATGATAATTAATTAATTTTCAAATATTTGGTTTTACATATAATGAACCTTTTTGTGCCTCCGCTATAGCCCCGCTATTTCCTCGCTTTATCCCCGCTACACCTTTTTGCACCTCCGCCGCTATAGAACCGCTAAGCGCTTTAACTGCACAGGCGTGGGCTGATTTCATTTATCATGGATTCATACCTTTTCTTTTTGGCAATAGCGGCATCTAAGTTGTTAACATGTCGTTTGTTTTCTCTTTAATGTCATTACATTATACAACTTTGATTTTTTTGCATCTAGAAATATTACCTACTATCAAGAAATTGTGCCATGTAATCGATCATAAATCTAATGAATTAAGAAAAAAAGAAAAGGATGTCTACAAATTTTTGAAGCCACTGAGGTAGGGCTGTATATCGTACAGGACAGTCCGTTGTTCGGCTCAGTCCGAAGCTATAAGGTGTCCAGTCTGTGTCCGTCTGATTCTCTTATAGGACAGAAAGTTACTTGATATCAGGTACTGCTCCAGTAAAATTCTAAGCTAATAGTAAGCAGAAAATGCTTCACAATAGAGTAATATTAATTTTACAATTCAGGATATAATTCACTACTATTTAAACTATTCCAGTCAATTTTTTTATTAACTAGGATTCAAAGCATTACTTCGGTTTATTTGTAGCTTCGATTTGAATAGTATGAGCTTAATTTTTTTAAATGTTCATTTAGATTTCATTAAATGGGCTTGAAGTTGACTAGAAATAGGGGAAATGTTTATTAGAATTATAATAATTTAGTCTAATGAAAACTTCCATCATAATTGTTATCCTACAGGAGAACCTTTTGCATCGCGAAGCCCCTATTTACCTATGAACATCAACGATCCGTACGTTTTTTCCTTTATTGGACATACACGGATTCAAGTATCGCACTGGATGAGTAAGTTTTATCCTGCCTTTTGCTTTTGAATTTGTAATTTATGTTTCTTTCAGATGCTAATAACCCAGTATGGCTTTATAACTATCATCAACGTGATCTTATTATTTTGGCTGTATATTTTCTTTGAGTTTGTGTCCTATGAGTTAGTGAATTCATTTTGTTTCCAAAAATTTCAATTTAATTTCAAATGATTTTCTTGGTTTCAAGTCTATTAAGAAGATGGAGTTAAGTTGTCTGATTATTGAAGAACTTAATTAGCATATGTTTTTAATAGCGAACAATAATTAAATTAATTATGGTATTGAATTCATTGTTTATAGGTTATGACATGATTAGTTGGCTCCGTAATTACGAAATACTTATAAACATAATTAGCTGGCCATGTAGTTCTGACAATGTAAACACAACCAAAATAAATTGCAAGGATTGAAAATAATGGAAGTACTACAGTCTAATGTGTAAATCGTTGGTGAAGATGTGCTAAGGCATCTAAGTAGCAGCTGCGATAATCTCCTTGATCGCTTCATTCTACCTTTTTAGCTAAAAAAGCAGCTTTAGAAATATAAGGAGGCCTATGTTAACGTAGTTAGGGAAAAACAAAAGCTCTATTTGAACTGGCATAAGCGGAAAGTGCAAAGATGAAGTTGCAATTCTTGATTATTATTACAAGTAATGTCTTGATTATTATTACAAGTAATGTCTTTAAAAATTACTTATATAACACCTTTTTGGTTTAGCTCTGTGAAAGGCCCAAAGTTGCAGGCAAATTGATTGAGGCAAATTTGCATCAAAAACCATAGCCTTGGAAAGGAGCAGCATGAGCAAAATCAGGCGTAAAATTCAGAAGAAATTTGACATGATCTTCATATTCTATACTAGAGCAATAGCTTGATTTTATGGGAAACTGATATGCACTGAACGAGATGTGCAAGCATGAACAGATGAATTGCAAAGGGCATAGTTACTAAGTTTATGTTTAGTTGTTCCTTAACTGATAATTGTACTAGACCTGCCCTTTAATTGTGAACAGACTTTAAACCTTTTATGTAAAAAATTTCCTACTGCATGGTATGATTTTATGTTTTCATGTTACAACAAACATAAGTATACTGAAATTTTCTTCAACTGACGTTATGCAGCCTTTATTTTCAATCTTAATAGACCGTGTTATGATTGCACAATATATTATTATCGGCTACACTTAGTTATGTGCTGCAACCAGTTTTCTTCCCTGTATGAAGTGCGTTCTCTATTGAATCTTTTTAAACTGCATGAAGAAAGCCGTGCTTAAGCACTCTCCATTTTTCTATGTTCCATAAGCTGACCAAGTTTTTCAATATATTATCTTGATGGTTAACTTAGTATCTTTCCACTTGCTTCTCCCATTTTTTTCCACTTATGCTTGAATACGTCTGTCAGAGCATGTATTTAATTTTGGCTAGATGTTTGTTGCTTGGTTATCAGAAATTTCAGCAACAACAATAAAGATTTTGGTTAAAAATGAAAAAATTTAGTGGAACCAAGTACTTACATTATAATTATTGTCATCAAGGATATTTTATTGGCATGCTCTTAGATATGAACTAATCTAATCTCACATTCGATGATGCATACCATGTTGCCTGCCTTCACTGCTTCACTCTTACTCTTGCTGTACGTAAAATGATTTAAGGAGAAAGATAGTTGTATTAAGAGAGAAATGAAATAGCACTGTGTAATTGTAATAGTACAGATTGAAATTATAAAACGGTTCAGTAATGTACATATTTATAGAGTAGATAAAATCAACATGGGCTAAGCCCAATATCTGTAAATTGCGGTCTGCATTATATCCGTGCAATGTATATCCTTGTTCTCTTTACCTGGCCTCAATTAAACCTAGGGTTTCCTCCACTACAAACTTTATGTCGGCTCCTTCTAATCTCATGTCTGCTCCTTTACGAACTTCATGTCGACTCCTCCTAATCTCATGTCTGCTCCTTTTCTATCATCAAAATACTTCTCAATCCTTCAAAGTTCTTCCGAGATGAGTTTTGGGGTTTCCTCCACTTCGAATTTCATGTTAGTATCTTCCAATTTCAAGTCGGCTCTTTCTCTATCATTATAATACTCCTCAATCTTTCAAAGTTCTTCCGAGATAAGGCTTTAGTCAAAATATCCTCATGCTGGTAAAACGATGGAACATAGTTTATCATCAGTTTGCCACTGCTTTTTCTTTCACGAACAAAGTGAAGATCAATCTCGATATGTTTGGTTCGAGAGTGCTGTACTGGATTCATTGATCGTGAAATCGTGCTTTTGTTGTCGCACCAGATGATGGGTTTCTGCTGCAGATTGAACCTAGTTCTTTCAACAAGCTCTCGATCCAAATGATCTCTGCAGTGGTACTTGCGATGGATCTATACTCCGCTTCAGTGCTGGAGCACGAGACTGTAGTTTGCTTTTTGGTACACCAAGATATTGGATTGCTTACCAGATAAACACTGTATCCTGAGATAGATTTGCGGTCATCTGGATCATTTGCCCAATCGGCGTCGCTGTAAGCATTTAAGTTTAAATTTCTACTGTATTTGATTGTAAAACCGTAATCCATTATACCCTTCAAGTAACGTAAGATTCGCTTCACAGATTTCCAATGATCACTGTTAGGATTCTGCATAAATTGGCAAAATCTGTTCACACTATAACATATCTCAGGTCTCATGATGGCTACGTATTGTAGAGCACCGACGATACTTATATATTGCTTTATGTTGTCAATAGGTTCACCCTTGTGTTTTGACAATCTGAGATTACTAGTCATAGGTGTAGGCAGCGATTTAGCTTGTTCCATTTTAGCTCTAGACAAAATCTCTGAAACGTAATGCCTTTGAGACATAAAAGAATAATCTTTAGATGCCCTTTTAATATGGATCCCTAGAAAATAGTCTAAATATCCCAGATCTTGAATAGCAAATGTTTGATCTAAACACTATATAACTCTGCTAATTTCTTTATTACTACTTCCAGTGACTAGTATATCATCAATGTATACTAGAATGTAGACAATCGAATCTTTGTTTCTTTTGATATATAATGAAGTATCTGATTTGGTCGCATTAAAACCCATTCTGATGAGCATATGCTTAAGTTTTTCGTACCATGCTCTTGAAGCTTGTTTTAGTCCGTAAATTATTTTATGTAACTTGCATACATCACTAGCATATTCTTTAACGTATCCCTCTGGTTGTTGCATATACACCTCTCCTTGCAATTCCCCATTGAGAAAAGCATTATTAACATCAAGTTGTCTAATATTCCATTGTTTGTGCATTTCTATAGTAAGAATAATCCTGAAGGTGGTAGGTTTGATAACTGGAGAGAACGTTTCATTGAAGTCAAAACCAAATTGTTGAGAGTATCCTTTTGCCACGAGTCTCGCTTTGTATTTGTCTATGCTGCCATCAGCTTTATACTTTATTTTATAAGTCCATCTACACCCCACTACGTTTCTGTGCTTGGGTGCTTTAACAACAGTCCATGTCCCATTTTTGTTGAGTTCATTCATTTCTGCATCCATAGCTTCTTTCCACCTGATATCTTTAACAGCTTCTTTGTAGGAGACAGGTTCTTTATTGTTGACAGATGTTGCGTATATTTTGGGCTTGAAAACTCCACTCTTCGATGTTGTAATCATGTAATGACCTCTAACATTAGTTTGCCTTTGGTGTTGGTTTTCTGCATGAATGCTTGAGTTAGAACTGCTTGGAGACGCATTGTCATTATTCTCATTAAAGTGAGTGTCATCATTTTGATGTGCTGATGTGTCATCGTTAGATGAACTTGCATTGTTGTCTAATTTTTTTGTTGAGATGGTCGGCTGACCAATGTCAAAATGACTTTGGCCAGCCTTCACTCCAACATCTTTAGTGTAACAACCCGCAAACACCAATTTAAAATTTTTATTTTAGAAAATTTTAATGAATTTTGAGGTTATAATATAATTTATTATTATTAATAATGGCTAGAATTTATTTTTATCAAAGTTAAAATGAATAAATTTAATTTAAATATATTTGGAATTAGAAATAACGTAGTTGTTTGAAAAGTCAAACTTGAACTTTGACTGACCGTACAGGATGCAAAATTTAACGGATTTTATTGAAACCAAAAATATTAGAATCTATATAAAAATATCTTTCTAACGATTCTGAAAAATCGAAATTTCATAACGGAAATCAAAAGTTATGGCCAATTCAATATCTAGAAAGGTCGCTATGAAATTTATAAGGGCCAAAAGGCTACTTTTCACATACGAAGGAATTTGAACTTGAAACCACTTCCATTGAGTTCAGAATGATGTTTCTACATTAAAAAACAGTAAACACTTATATATTTTGAGTTTCGAATATTATTTGTTTAAAAATGTATTTTTAATATTAAATATACTGGCCTTGAAAATAGTCATTTCAAACGACCACCGTTTTCGACGAAACCACTTTTGTTGGAACCGGAATGTCAAATTATTGCTACGTTTCAATTTTCAGAATTTTTCGAATTAATATGTGAGCGTGGCGAAATAAAATGTGTTTTGACTATTTACAGTTAAATTTAAACGCCTTAAAAATAGCCATTTTTCGAACAGTCTTAGAATTCGACGAGAATAATTTTGTTGGATTCGTATCGTTATGAGAAAGCTAAAAATATTTTTTTTTCTAGAATTTTCTGAGGTCGTATGTGGCCCCGGCATATTTAAATGTACGGTAGGAATTAAATAATTAATTTAATATTGTATTTTCAATTAAAACCGAAAAAAAAAATGTGTAGACATTAGAATTGGACCTTGGGACATAGCCCATCGCGTTCAGAAGGCCTCAAAACCTTAAGAACGACAGTAAGCAGGCCCAAATCCGAGAAAGTCCAAAAATCCACTTTATTTCACGAAATTCGGAATTAAATATTAAAATATTATTAAATCCGAAAACCCTAACCCTAATGGCCAGCCGCCGCCCAGAATTTGATGGCCAGAATTGTCCGATTTTCAAACCTCAATAACTTTTGATCCGCTCAACGAAAATCGACGTATGACCTACCAAATCGAAGAGAATTCAGAGACCTTTCAATCTATACGGTTAAGATCGGAGTTAGGTACACGAATTTCACGAATTTTAGCCGAGAAGGGGCTGCGGTTTTTGTTGATTTGCGGGTCATAGGGGAGGCCGAGTTCAACGTGGTTGATGGTGTAGGTGGCTCTCGGCATGGCGGTCGCGGTGGTGGTGTTGGATCGAGGTTCGGTGGACTGGTGGGCCGTGCGCAAGGGGGAGGTTGAAGGTGGAAGATGGGTTTAACGTGTTCGGCCGTGCGTGAGGAAGAAGGGTCCGATCCTTTTTTTTAATTATTTTATTATTTTAATATTTTAATTATCCAATGTTTGAAATTCAATAACTCTCTCATACGAGGTCCGATTGACGAACCGTAAGTTGTGCTGGACTCGTCTTTCCGAGCTCTTCGCGATGGAACAGACCGCGGCTGAAACGGAGACAGTTGATTTTCAGCCAAAATTTGAGGTGAGAGTTCAAATCTTTATTATTTAATTAATTATTAATTTATTTTCCCACATTAAAATAATTGTATGATGATGATGATTCAGTTCTGAAATGTTTTGTGTGTATGAATTATCGATTGTTGCTTGTGGTGTGCTTATTGTTCATGTTATGCTTAAATCCGTCTTTAAATTGTATATGTTATTGAGTTTAAATTGCAGTTGGAAAATTAAATCTAAATTTAGATTTAAAACATATTTTATTCAGATCTAGACGTTCTAATTTATTTTATTATAATGTCCTTTTTGTTGTAATATATATATATATATATATATATATATATATGTTGTGAATATGCTTTTATTAGTTCTCTGTTTAGTCCCACATCATGGGAATAAGTTAAAGATCAGCTCCAAAGCCTATATATAAAGGAGCCAATGTAATAAAAAGAATGACACATCTAAATGAATAAAAAATGTCATCTCTTCCTTATTTCTTATGTTCTATGTTCGTTTTATAACACGTTATCAGCACGAAATTCAAATAAATATCAGATCTAATGTTTGTAACAATTTGGAAGATCAAATCCTTAAAAGCAATTCAGGGATTCAATGGTTTGGAAAAACAATGAATCATCGATTCCATTCTTGAGGGAAGATTAGTGGCTCAGCATCGTTAGCAAACAAGATAGAAGAGGTAATTGTTGCATATTCTTTAAGAGTTTACTAATGAACTTTGGAACAGGCTCCTCTTGTTATTTTATGATGATACTGTGAAGCTATAAGATTTGTCTTTTATTCTAATTAATGTCATCTTCCTTTTCATCCTATACTTAACGCAAAAAAAATTATGAATCATGCTTTTGATCGTACTATTTATTTTTAGAGATTTTCATGAATATGGAAGGTGGATTAAAATGAGTCTTGGTTGAAGTATTCTTCTCCGCATTTTGAGTCAGAGCTATTTAGTTTATATTTGGTTGAAGTATTCTTCCCGCATTCACGCAACGTCATTCTGATATTTTTGTCCTTTTAATGGATTATGCTGTGTTTTAATGGATTTTGGATTTGGTTGAAATAGTCAAAACTTCAAAAAAAAAAAAAAAAAAAATCAATTGTGTGCAACATGACATCCATTTCACAAACGATTTATTCTTGTTGATTTTTTTTCTATTTTTCAATGTTTCGTGTATCATCACCCATAACAACGTTTATCCCGTTTTCAAACAACTTGATACCAACATGATCAATCAAGTTAATGTAAACTTGTTTTGCTTTGCTATGTTCCCTGATACCTTCTAACGTTCATAATTATTTTTTACCGTCTGTTATTTGTAATTTTAGTATGTCAGCTCATATGCCGTGTGCAATGTTACTCACGCTGATTGATACCTTCGTTAAACGATATATACTTACTGCTAGGCATATTCAGTATGGGATACATCAATGCTTCCCAATCCCAATGTGACAACACCCATCTGATATTATTCGTACTACCTTGAAGTGTATTGTATGCATACAATCCAATTGCACAGTAAATCTTGCTACAAAAATGCTCACTGATCTCTTGAAATAAAGCTAAAAAAAAAATTGTATTAAATCCATACCCCAATCGACTCCTCGTGTTGTTGTTGTATTTTCTGGATGCATATAATCTATTGTATTATCCATTTATGTAACAAATTTTGGTCTCACTTCGTTTCTCAATTTACAATTCTTTATGCCTTTTAGGCTTCCAATTTATGTAAATTTTGTTCGGTGCTTTCTATTTGGATAATCAGTTAATGCTTTATGCCAATATTGAATGGTTGGGTGGTTGTTGTTTTTTTTTACTCATGAACTTTTATACCGTGCATGCCACAGTATGTTAATTTATTTTTTTATGGCCATGTGATGCTGTCATATTTATTGACATGCATCCCCCTCATAGGTTGTTGCATTGACTTCCTATCGGTTAAATATATTTTAAACGCGTGTTTTTTTTTTTTTTAAATATCTTACTTGTGGGAGCATTACTGTAGTCAAAATATTATAATATGAAATGCAGTGGTATGGATTGCAGTGCTAGATATATTACTGACACTACTGGCGCCATCACCTTTTCATGTTTAGGAAACCTTGCAACCACTACTGGCGCCATCTCCTTATTTAAGATTTTTCCCATCGGGTTTTTCCTAGTAAGGTTTTGACGAGGCACATTTTGATCCAGAAGTATCAAACATCTTTTGATGCAGTAAACTATTATTTATGAAGAAGACAAGGCAGTTTGCATGGCTCAGATTCAAGTGAATTATATCAAGGCTGATAGGATGGAGCAATTTTTTTTTTAATTTCTCTTCACACATGAATGAAAGGATAACAAGAATGAGAAGAAACAAATTCAGTTCAAGAAAAGCAGGTAGATCTGTTCTCAAATGCGATTTCAAAATCAACATTCCAGAAAATGATGTACAAAATTGGCATGCGTCGACTACATCAATAAATTAATTGAATAATGAGTTATAAATAAGGGGGAGCATATAAAATTATGTTATAATGTACTCTTTTCCTTCACTAATATTTTTCCCATTGGGTTTTTGTTAGTAAGGTTTTTAATGAGGCATTATCTTGATCCTGAAGTATCAACCCATACTGTAACATCGTAAAACGTGTTACATAAAGATGAAATAAATTTGTACTCTTTTCCTTGTTTATGATTTTTCCCACAGGGTTTTTCATAAAAAGGTTTTTAATGAGGCATTGTTTTGATCCTGAAGAATCAAACTCTTTTAAGGAATATCATTTTAATATGATATTCATAATGTCAGACGTCGTACTCTTTTTCTTGTTCAAGGTTTTTCCCATTGAGTTTTCCTGATAGAGTTTTGAAGGCAACAGACAATAGTTGTATCGACTGAACGGATAATTACAAGGGGGAGCAATCATCATATATGTTTTAAAAGAGACAACTTCAAGTTAGCAGAGCATTCAAGATTTTGAAGACGCATATTCAAGGGGGAGTGTTGTAATATATATATATATATATATATATATAAATGTTGTGAATATGCTTTTATTAGTTCTCTGTTTAGTCCCACATCATGGGAATAAGTTAAAGATCAGCTCCAAAGCCTATATATAAAGGAGCCAATGTAATAAAAAGAATGACACATCTAAATGAATAAAAAATGCCATCTCTTCCTTATTTCTTATGTTCTATGTTCGTTTTATAACACTTTTCATTTTTTCTGAAATGAACAAAGAAATGGAACGACAAATAAAACTTTATTTTTATTTGTTGATGTTACAATGAAATTTGAACGACAAATAAAGCGTACCCCTATCTGTTGACACTACAATATAATTGGAATGACGAAAAAAAAAACTCTTTTTATTGGTTGATTTTACTATGGAAATTGAATGACAAATAGAATATTATTTTTATTTGTTTGTTTACAATAGACTTTGAACAACGAATAAAATATTTTTTTTTTTTTGTTTGCCTTAAAGGTTAACTAACAAAGTTCTCATTTTTGGTTGCATAAAAAGAAAACAAAAACTCTCAATTTTGTTGCATTAAAAGTTAACGAACAAGAATTCATATTTTTGTCATTGAATAAAAATGAAACAAAAATTCATATTTTTGTCATTGAATATAGATGAAACAAAAATCCATACTTTTGTCATTCGAAAGAGAAAAAGGAAATTTTCCTTTTATTTGAATTGATGTGAAATATCAATTCAATATTGAAAAAAAAAAGGATTGTGTTTTGTTTGCATTTCTCAAACAGAAATGTACGAAGGAATAAAAAGATTGTATTTTGTTTGCATCCCTCGATGCGAACAAAATGACAAAATATAGATTTACATTTAAAATAAAAAGAATTATATTTTTCTTGCATTTCTCAATGCAAACAAAATGTTTAAATAAAAAGAGAATTATATTTTGTTTGCATCCCTTGATGCGAACAAAGTATTGAAATAAAGATTTACATTAAAATTTATATTTTTATTTGTGTTTTCAAGACACAAATGAACTTGAAACAAAACTTACTTTTTATTTTTATTTTATTTATTTACATTTCATAATGCAAATATCACTTGAAAATAAAACTTACCTTTTTATTTATATTTTATAATGTAAATATGACCTGAAAAATAAAACTTATTTTGTTATTTGCATATTATAATGCAAATGAGACTTGAAAACAAAACTTACATTTTTGTTAACATTTCATGATGTGAATATAACTTGATGATAAAGCTATTTTTATTATTTGCATACTATAATGAAAATAAAACTTGAAAATAAAATTTATATTTTTATTTGCACTTTATAATACGAATATAACATTGAAATAAAATTTACCTTTTCATTTGCATTTTATAATGCAAATACAACATAAGGATAGAACCTACTTTTTATATGCAATTTACAATGTAAAATAAAAAGTACATTTTTTATATGTAATTAGAAAGGGGATTTGCAATAAGAAAATAAACTTACATTTTTATATGTAATTTATGATGGGATATATAATTGTAAAATAAAGTTTACATTTTTATATGTAGTAAGAAATTGGAAATTCGCATTGATATTAAAATAACACTTTTGTAAAGATATTGCATTAGAATAAAAAGATAATTTTTGTCGCTTTTTCTTTGTAGAATTAAAAACATATTTTGTCACCTTTTCTTTTTAACATAAAAAGGGTCATTTTTGTCGCTTCTTCTTTTTAACATTAAAAGAACATTTTTATGTCATGTTTCTTTTTAGCATTAAAAAAAAAGCATTTTTGTTGTTTTTCCTTTTAGTAAAAAAAAAAAAAGAAGAACATTTTGCTTTCATTTCTTATGATAATATTTTATCGTCATTTTGAATGCGGTAAAAATAGAATTGTTAATGTTGAATATTTTATCGTCATTTTGAATGCGGTAAAAATAGAATTGTTAATGTTGAATATTTTATTGTCATTTTGAATGCGGTGAAAATAGAATGGTTAATGTTGTCATTTTTATCGACATTTTTGGCGCGATAAAAATAGATAATGTTAGTGATTCATTTTTATCGACATTTTTGGCGCGATAAAAATAGACAATTTTAGTGATTCATTTTTATCGACATTTTTGGTGCGATAAAAATAGACAATGTTAGTGATTCATTTTTATCATCAATTTAGATGCGATAAAAAGAATATATTTTTGTGTTACATTTTATTGTCTTTCTAGGGACAATAAAAAGAATAAAATTAAAGAATTACAATTTTATGTAAAATTGCTTTCATTGAAAAGAATAAATATAGAAGACGAGATTTTTGTTGTTAATAATAAACAATGAAGAGGGGAACATTTACATTTTGATGTTAATAAACAATAAAAAGAAAAATTACATTCAAAATGTAAGTTAGAATAAAAAGGACATTTTGTTAAAAAAAAATGTAAATTAAAATAAAAAGTATAGAAATAAAGATCACATTTTTATTGGTCGTTTATAGGCAATAAAAGAGACATTTTTATCGTCGTGTTATATATTGTGTATTACACTGCCATTCACAAGTTACCCGACTTGTGTATGTGATTGGGACGATAATTTTCACACATCGCCCAAGTGCACAAATTAGTTTATCATTTGCTTGATTGGTTGAAAACCCCACACGGGTATTGGGATGAAAATTCACATACACTAATCCCAAAATTTAGTTGTATGTTGATCGTTAGATCGACAGGCTGTGATGAGCGTTATTATTTAATTTTAACGCTTACACAGTGGAAATTACACTTTGGATGTAATGGATGACTTGATGATTATACTGTTATTGTCATATATATGATGTGTGTGAAGTCCATATAATCCAAATTATATGGTAAATGTTTGAGTCGCATTTCGATTCAAGTGTTCTTTTAAATAAGACTATTTTTACATTAGAAATTCTTTTTATATAAAGTATATATATATATATTTTTTCAAAATATAGATTGTTAATTAGGTATATGTTAAAACAAGGAATATTTGTAGAAGATAAAGATTTGTAAAATAAAGAATACTTCTCATTTAGAATCTTTTATATAAAGAATATTTTTATGATTATTTTAAAAATATGTTTTTAAAGGGTTACTAGCATTTACAATCATATTTTGTGATATGAAATAAATTGAGATGTGAAGTGGATTTACCGTGGACGATGTTTTAAACGACATTTGTCCTTTAATCCAATTTACATTGAAATTATTATTTGGAATTTGTGAATCTATTTTATAGATTTAAAAAGACATTTTCTATAAATCAAGTCTTTCAACTAATATATTAAATTGGAATTTAGTGGAAATTCGATTGGTAATAATCGAAATGGGCTTCTGTAAAAGAAGACCGATATTATATATGGAATTTGAGAGGCTTTGCCGTTATTCCATTTATATTATTAGTCTGATACAGAAATTTATATCGATTATGTATTGATTTGATTTCTGTGGAATTCCATATTTTTAGAAATTGATTTATAGATTTTATTTTAAATATTTATCTTTGATAAAATTAATGAGAATCTTCTAAAACGAATATCTTATTAAAAGAATATTCTGAGTTGGGATGTGACGAAATGTGTAATTTTCCAATATTTGTTTTTAATCCCAAAATACGCGAGTTATTCAGAAAGACCGGGTTTAACCCATTCTGAATAATCATCACGACGATCAAGAGTCGAAGACGAAGACGGTGATTGAAGACCGAAGGTTTTCACATCGTTGGGATGATGATGACTGGTATCTTGAATTGGGATTGGCCTTCCAAGGCAAGGTATTCGGTAATGATCGTCCAAACGCATTTGGAGATCGACGGACACGTTGTTTCGCTCAGACCCAGAGTGGACTTGTAAATGGATTGCGTGTCTGACATTGTATTCCTTTCTACTGTATTTTTTGAACGCTACTGATTATATATTTCTGTTGGTGGTGAAGAATTTATTCTTTACTTATCACCCTTCTCTAAGACGTATGAGCTTAGAGGTTATATATATATATTGGTAGATGATCAATAATATGGTAGGGTCTGACAATGTGGCACGCCAAGATGCAAATTGATCAAGGCTTTTGTTGAAAAGCAGGCCTTGTGGCTGATGATCAAAGCATAGCCTATTACGGCATAGCTTTGTGTATAACGTGACTTCGCGAGCCTCACACCCCGGTATGAGTCAAAAACGGGATATGGACCGTAGGGAGTGCACACGTTTCTTTCTAGCTAGAGTGGTGTCAGTGACCTACTAGCCCTGACATTTTACTTATGTGGATGATGGATTTTGAGGCGCCTCGTTATTTTTATAGGCCGTTAGTGGTCATATTATAGGTCCAAAGGGACCGGGAAGCGTGTGTTCAGGCATAACTAATCCACTGCCCATAGGCGGGGACCGACCCTACCGCATCCAAGGGTTCACTACGGGGGATCCTGAGGCATTTGCTAGAGTGTCTCGAATCGGAGAGGAGCTTGCCCCTAGCCTCGACTCATGATGGAAATCCAATTTCCAATACGACCTTGCGGTTTTGATTGTAGAACTAGTATGGCGACATAGTAGGATGGGGTACTATGCCGTCTATGATTGATACATTATGATATAAATGTTTATTTTATATATATATATATATATATACCCATATATATACACACTAATAATAATAATAATAATAATAATAATATCGTTTTCACGTATCAAGCATCTTTTGACCATTATAAGGTAAAACCCTATCCTCTGGTGTGCGTTGCATTGTGTGATGGGATCTGGGTCTTATAATGGTTTCATTTTTTTCTAAAAAGCATTACGTTATTTGACGATTTACTTTAATTATGCACTGGCAATCTAATGGAGTAAACCCGTTCCGCGTTAGCGGCGTGGTCCTGTGATTAGCCTACTTGTTAGATAAGTTAAGTTAAGAATTCTCACACCAGTCCCACGACTGACCTGTAGTTTGTTTCACTTTGCAAACTCGGGTGCCCTCTTTCCACACGGGCAGTTGAGTAGCTTTTTGCAGATATAGTTAAGCAGGATCTTGGATTGAAGACTGAAGCTGGGTCCAGTTACTGATGGCCTTTCGCTGAGATTAGTTCCGCTGCAATGTATTTAATTTATTGTAAATGTATCTTCCGCTGTATTATTTATTGATGTACTCTGATATATTCTGTACTCTGATGTAACATTTATTATTGATGTTATAAAAGTCTGTGTTTTTCTTCTGATGTGTTGTATGCCCAAAGTTAAAGTATTCGTAGATTTTCACCGTTTGGGTCAGACCTGTGTGGTTTATGGTCGATTCAAAGGGCGGGAATTTGCGGGTCTTTACAGTTGGTATCAGAGCTTTGGTTAGCTCAAATCTTTGGGGTACAACTCATTAGAACTGAACAAAAGACTCATCAGAGATTGGATTAGTAGTATCCAATAAGAATACTCATTAGAGATAGGATCAGCAGTATCCTAGAATGAGAAAACTCATTAGAGATAGGGTTAGTAATGCCCTAGAATGAGTTGGGAGTAGCAAGCCTATAATATACGTATTTGTGATTAATTATACTATATTTTGAAAAATACGATTTTGAATATATAAAAAGTTATATATTTGAAAGTTAGTAAACTAATGAAATTATTTAAACCAATGGATAAAATGTATATATAAATTAGTTAGTCAATTAACCAACTTTTTGCTCACTCCCTTTTCGAGGACGAAAAGATCTTAAGTGGGGGAGATTGTAACAACCCGCAAATTCTGGACCAATTTAAAATTTTTATTTTAGAAAATTTTAATGAATTTTGAGGTTATAATATAATTTATTATTATTAATAATGGCTAGAATTTATTTTTATCGAAGTTAAAATGAATAAATTTAATTTAAATATATTTGGAATTAGAAATAACGTAGTAGTTTGAAAAGTCAAACTTGAACTTTGACTGACCGTACAGGATGCAAAATTTAACGGATTTTATTGAAACCAAAAATATTAGAATCTATTTAAAAATATCTTTCTAACGAATCTGAAAAATCGAAATTTCATAACGGGAATCAAAAGTTATGGCCAATTCAATATCTAGAAAGGTCGCTATGAAATTTATAAGGGCCAAAAGGCTACTTTTCACATACGAAGGAATTTGAACTCGAAACCACTTCCATTGAGTTCAGAATGACGTTTCTACATTGAAAAACAGTAAACACTTATATATTTTGAGTTTCGAATATTATTTGTTTAAAAATGTATTTTTAATATTAAATATACTAGCCTTGAAAATAGTCATTTTTCAAACGACCACCGTTTTCGACGAAACCACTTTTGTTGGAACCGGAGTATCAAATTATTGCTAGGTTTCAATTTTTAGAATTTTTCGAATTAATATGTGAGCGTGGCGAAATAAAATGTGTTTTGACTATTTACAGTTAAATTTAAACGCCTTAAAAATAGCCATTTTTCGAACAGTCTCAGAATTCGACGAGAATAATTTTATTGGATTCGTATCGTTATTAGAAAGCTAAAAATATTTTTTTTTAGAATTTTCTGAGGTCGTATGTGGCCCCGGCATATTTAAATATAAGGTAGGAATTAAATAATTAATTTAATATTGTATTTTCAATTAAAACCGAAAAAAATAACGTGTAGACATCAGAATTGGACCTTGGGACATAGCCCATCGCGTTCAGAAGGCCTCAAAACCTTAAGAACGACAGTAAGCAGGCCCAAATCCGAGAAAGTCCAAAAATCCACTTTATTTCACGTAATTCGGAATTAAATATTAAAATATTATTAAATCCGAAAACCCTAACCCTAATGGCCAGCCGCCGCCCAGAATTTGATGGCCAGAATTGTCCGATTTTCAAACCTCAATAACTTTTGATCCGCTCAACGAAAATCGACGTATGACCTACCAAATCGAACAGAATTCAGAGACCTTTCAATCTATACGGTTAAGATCGGATTTAGGTGCACGAATTTTAGCCGAGAAGGGGCTGCGGTTTTTGTTGATTTGCGGGTCATAGGGGAGGCCGAGTTCAACGTGGTTGATGGTGTAGGTGGCTCTCGGCATGGCGGTCGCGGTGGTGGTGTTGGATCGAGGTTCGGTGGACTGGTGGGCCGTGCGCAAGGGGGAGGTTGAAGGTGGAAGATGGGTTTAACGTGTACGGTCGTGCGTGAGGAAGAAGGTTCCGATCCTTTTTTTTTAATTATTTTATTATTTTAATATTTTAATTATCCAATGTTTGAAATTCAATAACTCTCTCATACGAGGTCCGATTGACGAACCGTAAGTTGCGCTGGACTCGTCTTTCCGAGCTCTTCGCGATGGAACAGACCGCGGCTGAAACGGAGACAGTTGATTTTCAGCCAAAATTTGAGGTGAGAGTTCAAATCTTTATTATTTAATTAATTATTAATTTATTTTCCCACATTAAAATAATTGTATGATGATGATGATTCAGTTCTGAAATGTTTTGTGTGTATGAATTATCGATTGTTGCTTGTGGTGTGCTTATTGTTCATGTTATGCTTAAATCCGTCTTTAAATTGTATATGTTATTGAGTTTAAATTGCAGTTGGAAAATTAAATCTAAATTTAGATTTAAAACATATTTTATGCAGATCTAGACGTTCTAATTTATTTTATTATAATGTCCTTTTCATTTTTTCTGAAATGAACAAAGAAATGGAACGACAAATAAAACTTTATTTTTATTTGTTGATGTTACAATGAAATTTGAACGACAAATAAAGCGTACCCCTATCTGTTGATACTACAATATAATCGGAATGACGAAAAAAAACTCTTTTTATTGGTTGATTTTACTATGGAAATTGAATGACAAATAGAATATTATTTTTATTTGTTTGTTTACAATAGACTATGAACAACGAATAAAATATATTTCTTTTTATTTGCCTTAAAGGTTAACTAACAAAGTTCTCATTTTTGGTTGCATAAAAAGAAAACAAAAACTCTCAATTTTGTTGCATTAAAAGTTAACGAACAAGAATTCATATTTTTGTCATTGAATAAAAATGAAACAAAAATTCATATTTTTGTCATTGAATATAGATGAAACAAAAATCCATACTTTTGTCATTGGAAAGAAAAAAAGGAAATTTTCCTTTTATTTGAATTGATGTGAAATATCAATTCAATATTGAAAAAAAAAAAGGATTGTGTTTTGTTTGCATTTCTCAAACAGAAATGTACGAAGGAATAAAAAGATTGTATCTTGTTTGCATCCCTCGATGCGAACAAAATGACAAAATATAGATTTACATTTAAAATAAAAAGAATTATATTTTTCTTGCATTTCTTAATGCAAACAAAATGTTTAAATAAAAAGAGAATTATATTTTGTTTGCATCCCTTGACGCGAACAAAGTATTGAAATAAAGATTTACATTAAAATTTATATTTTTATTTGTGTTTTCAAGACACAAATGAACTTGAAACAAAACTTACTTTTTATTTTTATTTTATTTATTTACATTTCATAATGCAAATATCACTTGAAAATAAAACTTACCTTTTTATTTATATTTTATAATGTAAATATGACCTGAAAACTAAAACTTATTTTGTTATTTGCATATTATAATGCAAATGAGACTTGAAAACAAAACTTACATTTTTGTTAACATTTCATGATGTGAATATAACTTGATGATAAAGCTATTTTTATTATTTGCATACTATAATGAAAATAAAACTTGAAAATAAAATTTACATTTTTATTTGCACTTAATAATACGAATATAACATTGAAATAAAATTTACCTTTTCATTTGCATTTTATAATGCAAATACAACATAAGGATAGAACCTACTTTTTATATGCAATTTACAATGTAAAATAAAAAGTACATTTTTTATATGTAATTAGAAACGGGATTTGCAATAAAAAAATAAACTTACATTTTTATATGTAATTTATGATGGGATATATAATTGTAAAATAAAGTTTACATTTTTATATGTAGTAAGAAATTGGAAATTCGCATTGATATTAAAATAACACTTTTGTAAAGATATTGCATTAGAATAAAAAGATAATTTTTGTCGCTTTTTCTTTTTAGAATTAAAAACATATTTTGTCACCTTTTCTTTTTAACATAAAAAGGGTCATTTTTGTCGCTTCTTCTTTTTAACATTAAAAGAACATTTTTATGTCATGTTTCTTTTTAGCATTAAAAAAAAAGCATTTTTGTTGTTTTTTCTTTTAGTAAAAAAAAAAAAAAGAACATTTTGCTTTCATTTCTTATGATAATATTTTATCGTCATTTTGAATGCGGTAAAAATAGAATTGTTAATGTTGAATATTTTATCGTCATTTTGAATGCGGTAAAAATAGAATTGTTAATGTTGAATATTTTATTGTCATTTTGAATGCGGTGAAAATAGAATGGTTAATGTTGCCATTTTTATCGACGTTTTTAGCGGGATAAAAATAGACAATGTTAGTGATTCATTTTTATCGACATTTTTGGCGCGATAAAAATTGACAATGTTAGTGATTCATTTTTATCGACATTTTTGGTGCGATAAAAATAGACAATGTTAGTGATTCATTTTTATCATCAATTTAGATGCGATAAAAAGAATATATTTTTGTGTTACATTTTATTGTCTTTCTAGGGACAATAAAAAGAATAAAATTAAAGAATTACAATTTTATGTAAAATTGCTTTCATTGAAAAGAATAAATATAGAAGACGAGATTTTTGTTGTTAATAATAAACAATGAAGAGGGGAACATTTACATTTTGATGTTAATAAACAATAAAAAGAAAAATTACATTCAAAATGTAAGTTAGAATAAAAAGGACATTTTGTTAAAAAAAAATGTAAATTACAATAAAAAGTATAGAAATAAAGATCACATTTTTATTGGCCGTTTATAGGCAATAAAAGAGACATTTTTATCGTCGTGTTATATATTGTGTATTACACTGCCATTCACAAGTTACCCGACTTGTGTATGTGATTGGGACGATAATTTTCACACATCGCCCAAGTGCACAAATTAGTTTATCATTTGCTTGATTGGTTGAAAACCCCACACGGGTGTTGGGATGAAAATTCACATACACTAATCCCAATATTTAGTTGTATGTTGATCGTTAGATCGACAGGCTGTGATGAGCGTTATTATTTAATTTTAACGCTTACACAGTGGAAATTACACTTTGGATGTAATGGATGACTTGATGATTATACTGTTATTGTCATATATATGATGTGTGTGAAGTCCATATAATCCAAATTATATGGTAAATGTTTGAGTCGCATTTCGATTCAAGTGTTCTTTTAAATAAGACTATTTTTACATTAGAAATTCTTTTTATATAAAGTATATATATATATTTTCAAAATATAGATTGTTAATTAGGTATATGTTAAAACAAGGAATATTTGTAGAAGATAAAGATTTGTAAAATAAAGAATACTTCTCATTTAGAATCTTTTATATAAAGAATATTTTTATGATTATTTTAAAAATATGTTTTTAAAGGGTTACTAGCATTTGCAATCATATTTTGTGATATGAAATAAATTGAGATGTGAAGTGGATTTACCGTGGACGATGTTTTAAACGACATTTGTCCTTTAATCCAATTTACATTGAAATTATTATTTGGAATTTGTGAATCTATTTTATAGATTTAAAAAGACATTTTCTATAAATCAAGTCTTTCAACTAATATATTAAATTGGAATTTAGTGGAAATTCGATTGGTAATAATCGAAATGGGCTTCTATAAAAGAAGACCAATATTATATATGGAATTTGAGAGGCTTTGCCGTTATTTCATTTATATTATTAGTCTGATACAGAAATTTATATCGATTATGTATTGATTTGATTTCTGTGGAATTCCATATTTTTAGAAATTGATTTATAGATTTTATTTTAAATATTTATCTTTGATAAAATTAATGAGAATCTTCTAAAACGAATATCTTATTAAAAGAATATTCTGAGTTGGGATGTGACGAAATGTGTAATTTTCCAATATTTGTTTTTAATCCCAAAATACGCGAGTTATTCAGAAAGACCGGGTTTAACCCATTCTGAATAATCATCACGACGATCAAGAGTCGAAGATGAAGGCGGTGATTGAAGACCGAAGGTTTTCACATCGTTGGGATGATGATGACTGGTATCTTGAATTGGGATTGGCCTTCCAAGGCAAGGTATTCGGTAATGATCGTCCAAACGCATTTGGAGATCGACGGACACGTTGTTTCGCTCAGACCCAGAGTGGACTTGTAAATGGATTGCGTGTCTGACATTGTATTCCTTTCTACTGTATTTGTTGAACGCTACTGATTATATATTTCTGTTGGTGGTGAAGAATTTATTCTTTACTTATCACCCTTCTCTAAGACATATGAGCTTAGAGGTTATATATATATATTGGTAGATGATCAATAATATGGTAGGGTCTGACAATGTGGCACGCCAAGATGCAAATTGATCAAGGCTTTTGTTGAAAAGCAGGCCTTGTGGCTGATGATCAAAGCATAGCCTATTACGGCATAGCTTTGTGTATAACGTGACTTCGCGAGCCTCACACCCCGGTATGAGTCAAAAACGGGATATGGACCGTAGGGAGTGCACACGTTTCTTTCTAGCTAGAGTGGTGTCAGTGACCTACCAGCCCTGACATTTTACTTATGTGGATGATGGATTTTGAGGCGCCTCGTTATTTTTATAGGCCGTTGGTGGTCATACTATAGGTCCAAAGGGACCGGGAAGCGTGTGTTCAGGCATAACTAATCCACTACCCATAGGCGAGGACCGGCCCTACCGCATCCAAGGGTTCACTCCGGGGGATCCTGAGGCATTTGCTAGAGTGTCTCGAATCGGAGAGGAGCTTGCCCCTAGCCTCGACTCATGATGGAAATCCAATTTCCAATACGACCTTACGGTTTTGATTGTAGAACTAGTATGGCGACATAGTAGGATGGGGTGCTATGCCGTCTATGATTGATACATTATGATATAAATGTTTATTATATATATATACCCATATATATACACACTAATAATAATATCGTTTTCACGTATCAAGCATCTTTTGACCATTATAAGGTAAAACCCTATCCTCTGGTGTGCGTTGCATTGTGTGATGGGACCTGGGTCTTATAATGGTTTCATTTTTTTTCTATAAAGCATTACGTTATTTGACGATTTACTTTAATTATGCACTGGCAATCCAATGGAGTAAACCCGTTCCGCGTTAGGGGCGTGGTCCTGTGATTAGCCTACTTGTTAGATAAGTTAAGTTAAGAATTCTCACACCAGTCACACGACTGACCTGTAGTTTGTTTCACTTTGCAAACTCGGGTGCCCTCTTTCCACACGGGCAGTTGAGTAGCTTTTTGCAGATATAGTTAAGCAGGATCTTGGATTGAAGACTGAAGCTGGGTCCAGTTACTGATGGCCTTCCGCTGAGATTAGTTCCGCTGCAATGTATTTAATTTATTGTAAATGTATCTTCCGCTGTATTATTTATTGATGTACTCTGATATATTCTGTACTCTGATGTAACATTTATTATTGATGTTATAAAAGTCTGTGTTTTTGTTCTGATGTGTTGTATGCCCAAAGTTAAAGTATTCGTAGATTTTCACCGTTTGGGTCAGACCTGTGTGGTTTATGGTCAATTCAAAGGGCGGGAATTTGCGGGTCTTTACATTTAGGTATCTCTGACACGGCAGGTATAATGGGTATATTCAGATTGCTATTTTTCATCTTTCCTACATTTATTCCTCTTATCTGCATAGGGAAACACAGATTCATTAAAAGTAATATGTCTTGAAACGAAAACTCTACCTTTGTCATCCAAGCATTTGTATCCTTTTTGGTTATGTGCATAACCCAAAAAGGTACATTGATTGGATCTACGGCTGAATTTATGTTTATTGTATGGTCTAAGATTAGGGAAACATAGACATCCAATTCTTAATTGGTTGTACTCGGGTCTCTTTTCATACATCATTTCATATGGGCTTTTGTAACTTAGCACTTTTGTGGGCATTCTATTTATAATATAAACAACTGTATAAAAAGCCTCACACCAATATTTCATTGGTAAAAATGCATGAGATAAAAGAGTTAGACCCATGTCAACGATATGTCTGTGTTTTCTTTCTACAAGACCGTTTTGTTCAGACGTATGTGGGCAGGTGGTTCTATGCTGAATACCTTTTTCATTGAAAAATTTCTTTATAGGCATGAACTCACCTCCCTTGTCTGTTTGAAATATTTTTATTTTACAGTCTGTTTGTTTCTCAACAAAGGTAACAAACTGTACTGCAGTAGCATATGCATCTGACTTTGCTCTAAGGAAATATATCCAGGTAAACCTGGTGTATGCATCGACGAATGAAAGATAATAACTGAAATTCTGTGAGGAATTCACTGGAGCTGGACCCCACAAGTCTGCGGTTATAAGCTCAAGAGGCTTTTTATATTGGGTTTCAGAAAGACCAAAAGGCAATTTGTGACATTTACCAAGTTGACAGTGTGTGCATGTGTGAGAATCAGGTACGCTTTTACAATCAATGTTATTGTTATGCAACATATGTTTCATAATTTTGATGCTGGGGTGTCCCAATCTATAATGCCATGCCTTAAATTTTTCTTCATTTGAATTATGAAGATTAGTTGAATTACTGTGACTGGCATGTTTTTTATCATGATTAATATTGCGTATGTCATCAACAGATTTCTCACATCCATCACTATCATTGCAAATGTTAATACTAGTACAAGTGTCAACCTGATTACATTTATAGAATTCTCCAATATCACTAGCATTACAAATATTACTCCAACAAACATTTTTATTGTCAGCATTCTTGGACTTGATGAAGTCGAACTTGTATGACCATTGTGCAGATTACCCTGCAACAATGTGTTTTTATTTAGTAAGTCCTCTACAAGACAAAACTTGGGGTGAAACTCGAAGTATACATTGTTGTCGTTGGCGAATTGGGATACACTAATAAGATTTTTTTAATGCTAGGTACTCTAAGTAAATTATTTAAATAACGATGCCTTTTACCTTTTATGTAGCCACTTCCAACGTGTGATATACTTACAGCTTCACCGTTACCCATATGTAATTTATGTGTACCTGTGTAGTTTTTGTTGCCAAGATTAAGGTTTTGCAGATTGCTAGTGATGTTTTGTGGCACCAGAGTCCGCGTACCAGTCCTCAATGTTGATGTCATCATCCCTTGTGGAATCATCTGCACTTGTAACACCCCATGTTTTCTGTAAACATTATCGCAACGAATTAAAGAATACGTAATTTCAAATGTGCGAATTAAGGGAAACGGGTTATGCCATTGCGTTCGTCTCAAAATTCTGCTTGGAATAGAGTCCAAGTTTTCGAAAGTTGGACTTCGAAGAAGTTATGGCCCTCGGAACTTTTAGAAATATAAATAAAACAATTCAGAAAATTAAATACCAAGGCAGGTCAACCTGGGGGGTCGACCTCCCCCAGTCCAGGTCGACCATGGGGTCGACCAAGGGGTTGACCTCCCTATATACAGGTCGACCTGGGGGTCGACCTAGGGGTCGACCTCCCCCTCGGGTCAGATCAGAAATATGGCATTTTTCTTTGTCTGACGATTCTGACTCTTTGCTGAGTCATTTAGGGCTGATGTGGCTATTCTAACTTGTTTGAATGGATTTGATTTGCCCTAGGCTAATCTGACGGTTCCTATTAAATCAAACTTCTATACAAGCAACCTAAACCTAAACCCTAAGCCACACAAAAATATTTCTAGAGCTGTCATGCTGTCAATACTCAACCTAAAGTAGCCGCCATTCTCCTTCAACTAGAAACAAGATTAAAAGCTTCGAATCAAATTAAATCAAATCTAATTTAGAACAACGATTAGTCTACATCAAAGGCGAGCAGTTCAGTTTCAGAATATAGATCCCAGAAATCAAGATTTTCCATTTTGTTTATAAGTGTAGTTATCTTTCAGATGTGAATAAATTAAAGACATGGTTTGTAATGAATTGCAAAATAGAATTGTACCAAGTTGTATGTGATGTTGATTCATGACTATTCATGTCTATCCTATCATGTATGCCTATGAACTATTGTGGTTTATTGAACCTATCATGTTTTGTAGGTATTTGTGAATAAACCTATTATGTTGAAATTGTGGGAATGAAATTATCATGTTATATGCAAGTTTGGGGAAACTATCATGTCATGAATACTTGCAAGTTTATAGGATAAAACATGATTGTGTAAACCTATATGTTTAGATCTACAACTTTATATGTTAGATCCACATGCCTTTACGTTAGATCTATGTTAACTTGATTCAACCCCTATGCAAGTTCACAACTACATGCCAAGTTTAATTTGTATAGTTTTATGTAAATTCATATGCTTGTGATTCATGTTGCATAGATCTAATTTGCAAGTTCATAGTTAAAAGTATATTTGTTTTATGCCAAATTCATGTGACACATGTGTAGTTAGATCCATATTTTTGTATGATGTTGGAATGTTGCAAAGTTCCTCTTTTCCCCTTTTTGTTTTATAAGTCAGGCTAAAATATCGAGCCTAACATCCTATGTAATTTTGTGAACGTACAACTGGGGTAACGTTGGGGAAAACTTGAAATTACATGTAATTGGCATGTTTGGCATAATCATGGTAAATGGCATGAAAATGGTATAACTTTTATACCTAAAATTATGAATTTGATTTTGAGGGAAAATGGGCCATGACAATAAATTGTTGAAAATTTACATAAAAGGATAAATATGTAAATTTAGTTAAAGACGAATATGCCTAACCAGAGGTTAGATTGAGTTACGGTATAAGACTGCCCGGAACCGCCCGGCAAATCCAGCAACCGTAACAATATAGATCTAATGTGAGAGGTTAGCGCATTGAGTCCAAAAGAACCCGAGGTTAGACTGAGTTACGGTGTAAAACTGTCCCGAACCGACCGACACATCCAGTGACCGTAACAATACATGTCTAATGTGAGTGGTTGGTGCTTTAATAAATGAATTAAAGCTAAGACAGGAATGGTAGGGTTGAGTTAATTAAGGTAAGACTTAACCAATACACTATGTTAGTTAGACAAGTGGGTGAGGTTAAGTAAATTTAGAACACTTAACCGTTATAACATGTTAATTAGACAAGTAGGTGAGGTTAAGTAAATTTAGAACACTTAACTGTTATAACATGTTAATTAGACAAGTAAGTGAGGTTGCGTAAATTTAGAACACTTAACCGTTATAACATGTTAATTAGACAAGTGGGTGAGGTTAAGTAAATTTAGAACACTTCACGGTTATAACATGTTAATTAGACAAGTGGGTGAGGTTAAGTAAATTTTGAACTTTTAACCGTTATTACATGTTAATTAGACAAGTGGGTGAGGTTAAGTAAATTTAGAACACTTAACCGTTATAACATGTTAATTAGACAAGTGGGTGAGGTTAAGTAAATTTAGAACACTTAACTGTTATAACATGTTAATTAGACAAGTGGGAGAGCTTAAGTAAATTTAAAAACACTTAACCAATATAACAAGATGAATGACTAGGGTTAAGTTAATAGGAAACACTTAACCAATATAGCATGATGAATGGGTAGGGTTAAGTAATAAGAAACACTTAACCAATATAACTTGATTTATGGAAATGTTAAGTTAAAATAAGAGGGCAAAACTTAACCAATGTAACTTGATTTGTGGTAGGGTTAAGTTAACACAAGAAGGCAACACTTAACCATAGTAATATGACACATAGGTGGGTTAAGTTAACTTAAATTGATTGATGACACTTAACCAATACAACAAGATGAATACGTGGGGTTAAGTTAACAAGAAACACTTGACCAATATAACTTGATGAACGAACGGGGTTAAGTTAATAGGAAACACTTAACTGATCCAACCTGATAAGTAAGGAGGGTCAAGTTAATAAGAAACGCTTAACCAACATGACATGATGAATGAGTGGGTTAAGTTAACATGAACGGACAACACTTAACCAATATGACGTAATGTGCGGGAGGGTTAAGCATATATCGGGTTGGTGAGTAATATTAGTACATATAGGCCCACAAACTTAACCATTAAATAAACATGTTTGAATCAGTGGAAGGGTTAAGTACATATCAGGTTGGTGGGTAATATTAGTAGATATAGGCCCACAAAACTTAACCATTAAATAAACATGCTTGAATCAGCGGGAAGGTTAAGTACATATCGGGTTGGTGGGTAATATTAGCACATATAGGCCCACAAACTTAACCGTTAAATAAACATGCTTGAATCGATGGGAGGGTTAAGTACATCTCGTGTAGATGGGTAATATTAGCACATATAGGCCCACAAACTTAACCATTAAATAAACATGCTTGAATCGATGGGAGGGTTAAGTACATCTTGTGTAGGTGGGTAATATTTGGATATATAGGCCCACAAACTTAACCGATAAGGAAACCCTAGTAATGGGGACCCATTTCAGCAGTAACCCACATAGATGTATCAAGGTACCCTAAAACTAGGCAGTGTGGGACACGATTACTGGGCTAATTATAAGTGGTCAAAATAGCGGCAGGGGGTACGTCAGTGTAGGTTCCGACGGTTTACGGGCATGCACATATTCCAGAGTGGGAAAAAGTAGGCACTGGGTACCAATAGTTCTACACTGTGCATCTTGAATCGTGTCGGGTCGCTATCATAAGGATTGATACACCTTATGGTGGGACCAGCATAGGGTATCTACACGCAAAAGAGGGCCGATTGACACAGACACATGGAATATGAATACAAGTAAGGGAGCCGATCGATAGGGTAGTAAGGGTACATCTTACATCTTCATGGCAATTATGCTGATTGAGGTAAGATCCTCATACTAGATGTACACCTGAAGGCTACCACAATTGTGGGGATTGGGATCACGTTGTAATATTATCATTTTGTACAGAGTACTAGTTAGGACACTAGTTAAGCGGTGTAGAGATAGATATAAAAATCAGAATAACAAGGTAGTAGCGAAGCAGAGAAAGAGTAGGAGCGCATTCAGTTTACCTTGCACTTATCCTGTCTTTAGTTATCTTGTTTTTATGGTATTGTCCTATTTTCAGTTTATTCATGTCATGATACTTTATCTTGTTTGCATGCTGAAAGATCACTGGACTTACCAGACTGATGTCTGACCTAGTTTGTTTTTCGCCTCTTTTCTTCCGTCCCCCCTAGGTAGTCAGGGAGGGAATAGCTCAGCCTAGCTTGGACCTCTTCTCTTTCCAAGCTTGAAGATTAGTTGGTGTATTGCTTTGGACCCTCTCTCTTCCACTGCTATGGCTGGTTCATGCTTTATTGGGGAATATCATTGTTTTTATGCTTCTTTTATTCTTGGAAATTTTTGAATCAAGACAAAAGTTCTATGTATTACATTTAAGTATTATTGAGGAAATTTTTGTAAAAGCTTGACTGAATTAAGTTTTTTATAAAATGTCTTTATTTTTCCGCTGCTTTATTTGTCTGTTTCGTAATTTATCTGCATCTTTTACCTATAATGCTCCACCGAAGTCAAAGGCATTCCCTTTGTGAGTGACCTTAACGGAGGCGGGGTGTTTCACTTGGTATCAGAGCTGAAGGTTACCGGATCAGATAAAAGATTGGAAAAATTATTTTCAAAACAGTTTTAAAAGAAGCATTTTCAAAAGAAAAGTTTTGTTTTAAAGGCATATTCCCCAAAGTCATATGCACTATCTTTTAATCCTCTGTTTGAATCCTTGTTTCCTTCTTTCTTTCCTGAGTCTCCGGGGCTCCTGGCTTTCTGGGAGGTAACCTCATCGCGTCATGGTCCTGTAGGCTTGAAGAGATCACGACACCTGTCAAAGTGCAAATAAGCGCCCAACTTCCATCTGTAGCTGCAGTAGTTTCACCTACGGCTAATTTTCTTTCAATCTTTGTAGGATTTTCCATGCGATGGAGGCAGCTTTCAAGAGACTTGTCAACAAGTTACACAAGGATAGAAAAGATGAGAATGAGGGAGTTTGGCTAAGGAGCACAACACAAGGATGAAAAACTCATGGATATAGACCTGGTTCACAAAGGATGGAAGGAAATAATAGTAAAACTTAAAACAAGAGGAAGTATCTTTATTTTGGTATAATGGGTCGTATAATTAAGGGCAAGGGCAAGAACAAAGGACAGGATTTTTCCAGAAGGCAAGCGCATGCTCTCACCGCCAGCATACCTGAGAGAGAGGCATTAAGGTTTCTGTTGAAAGAGTTTAGTTTTTCCTTTTTAATCATCCTGTTAGTACTCTTTTTTATTTTAGCGCTTCCTCGTTTATATCCTCTTCCATAGTCGAGTCTCTACACCTTAGTACTTGTATCGTGGAAGATCCCATTATTGTCTCAAATCCAATTTGTGGTTCGGCTCATTTATCTTTGGTTTGTAAGGATTTGAGATACTTAATTTTTTGGTTTCATGGGCTATGGGTTGATTCTAGGCATGGATTGATTAGCTAGTAATTGTGGAAGGAGGGTAGTTAGACTTTCGACTTGCCTCGGGAATATCCTCGAAATTTCGTGTGATCCCTTTGTCTTAGCTACATAGAATCACTTTATGTATTTATTGACGATTTTTGATCCGTTGGAGTAGTCCATGAGTACGCAGATGTTTTTGATTAGGTTAGGGGGTTTCCCCAACAAAACACGAGATAGATTTCCGCATATATCTAGTCGACAATGCAAAGCCAGTTGTGCGATCAACGATAGTTTTGGAGCAAGATTGGCGAGGATAGCCAGAGTCGGTTAAGTGCTCAATTGTTTGGTTGTTTTGCTAGCATCATCTCACATAGATCGTCCTAATTCGGAGGAGGTATTCCTTGGGTGCTTGTTTGATATTGGTTTAGGCCTTTGGGGCTTGTACTTGAGGAATGTCAAGTTCGACTAGGATGGTTTGCGTGAGAGATATCGACCCTCAGATTTGTGACATGATGAATAAGCTAAGTATAAGAGAGACCTCTAATCACCTTAGTATATACACTTGGTATCATGGTTAATATCTGTTATCTTGGAAAGATTTCGACTACATTAGATACCCTCTAGCATAGTAAGTGATCGAGGTCCTATCTTTACTAGTGGGTTTTGGAAATGGAGGTCAAGAAGCTTCTCAATCATGAAGTTAAATTAGTTAAGGTACAGTGGAATGAAGCTCAAGAAGGTGCCACTTAGAAGACTGAAGACTGGATACGCGCATCATACCCTTTTTAAGGGTATATCCTTGATTCCTCTTTTTCTGTAAATGTAACAACCCGTATTTTAATAACATGTTAAAACCATAAATCAGGGCAGAATTAATTTTTAAAATAAGAATCAGGGAAAACGGGTTACGCCATTGCGTTCATCTCAAATTCTGCTTGGAAACGAGTCCGAGTTTTCGAGAAACGGAGTCCGTATGAGGGAGATATGACCCTCTGAAGTTTTAAGGATTTTCAGAATCGAAAACAACTCGAAATTTTGAATTCGAAATTCGAATTCAAACCCCAGCGCAGACTGGGTGGGAATTTTCCCGCCCAGGACCAAGTCGACTTGGGGGTCGTCACTATGGTCGACCTCCCAGGGACCAGGTCGACCCTATGGTCAACCTGGGGGTCGACCCTATGGTCGACCTGGTGCTGAAGCCTAGTTTTGAGCCTAGGTTCATTCTGATGTATCTAGTCTCGTTTTCAGTCTAGATTCGTCCGCCTAATCCTATATAAACAGCCTCCTAGCCCCATTCTCTTTACACCATTCTTCTCTAACCTTATGTAGCACAAATTCTTGATGGAAATGGCTTCTTCTAAATTAAATTAAAAGTAAATTAAAACACGAAGACTATTTTTTGAAGACTATGGCTAGGAATTGCATATTGGGGATTTTCTGCTACAATCAAATCAAGATTCAACGATTCAACAATTCGACGACTAGTTTCTAGACTTGACTTCTGCATCTCAATTTCTTATTCCACGATCTGTCAGTTCTAGTTACTTTGAGATTTAAACTTGTTAATTGTAATTTGGACATGAGATAAAGTGAGATTGGACTTAAGTATGATAATCGATTCACACCTATTCTAGTTTCCATCTTGGATCTTGACATTTGGGAATATTGCTATGAAATCAGTTTGGACCTATTCATTTTGTAAATCAAACTCTTTCATGTCCATAACATTATCATGCCTGCGATGTTGAATTAGTCTATTATTTACAAGTTTGGGACTATCACCTTATGCCATGACTATCACCTTATTATGCTAGATTTGAAATCCTATTATTTTCTGTATGCCAGTGATGTTGTAACCAATTATCTCAAGTTATGTCATGCTAGTCTTGTAATCCCTTTTATCACTTTATGCTCGTCCTTTTTTCCTATCATAGTTTTGATGTTATTCCCTTTATTTCTGGATCTGGGTTTACTTGAAATTTAGATTGATTCAAGTTTACGTGCGATGGGAATACGATTTGGGTAGATTAGGCAAAACATGAATTGGTTATGAATATGAATCATGAACTTGATAAAAGGCATAAGTTGAAACTTGACCTGAAACTTGTCATGAAAATTGACACGAACTTGACATGGAATTTGAACATGGACATGACACTAGAATGAACTTGAAAATGTCCAACTTGAGGATGTGTTGAGTTTGCAGTGTAATTCTGCCCGGAAGCGCCCCGCAAATCCAGTGACTGCAACAATAGGATCCAATGTAGGTAGTTGGTCATATCGCACTTGAAAACCCGAGGTCAGACTGAGTTGTGGTGTAATTCTGCCCAGAACCGCCCGGCATATCCGGTGACCACAACAACAGGTCTGATGTGAGAGGTTGGGTGCATTAATGAATTAATGCCACATGATAGGGTTAAGTCATGAACATGAAAGACGACACTTAACCAACTTGACACGTGATTAGTGGGGTTAAGTCATGAAATTGAAAGACAACACTTAACCAACTTGACATGCTAGACTGGTAAGGGTTAAGTCACGAATTTAAATGACAACACTTAACCTGCTGGATGGAAACCCTAGTTACGCGGTCCATTTCAGCAGTAACCCACTTAGATGTATCATGGTACCCTGGAACTAGGCAGGGTGGGGCACGATTACTAGGCTGATTATAAGCGACCAGAACGACGGCTGAGTTGGTGCGCCAGTGTAGGTTCAGGCGGACTATGGTCGTGCACGTAGTCCGGAGTTGAAAAACCAGGCATTGGGCATCAGTAGGTTTACACTGTGCATGCTTGATTCATGTCGGTGGTTGGCACCCTAGGGCTTGATACACCCTATGATGGACCTAGCACAGGTAACTACATTCGTGATAGGGCCGTATGACACAGACACATGACGAGCTAGAACTTGTAGGGAGCCGATTGATTAATGGATCGTTCTGTTGGACCTAGTAATGGGTCATTCATGATAGTGGGCCAAGGGATCATTTCATGGTTAATATATGACATGGGTTTAGGATACTAGTACAGTTGGTGCAGCAAATCTTGAACATGCGATGCTATACTTGAATTATCATGCTATCTTAGTCTATCTTGCCCATCTTGTCATCATCCTTATGTTTACTTTCAGTTTATACATGTCATGTTACCTTTACCTGTTTTTATGCTGAAAGTCACTAGGACTTACCAGTCTTTATGACTGGCCCATTTTCTTTTGCCTCTTTTTCTTTTGTTGCCTCCCCCCTCCCCCAGGTTCTCAAGGAGGAAACTCTAGCACTTAGCTTGGATTTCGCTTGCTTTCGGTTCAGCTTATGTACGGTTTGATCTTGAGCTATGCTATGGCTGCATTTCTGCTACCTTTGGGGAATTAAGCTACTTTTGTTGTTTTAAGTTTTATGCTTCTTTATTTATTCAAGGCAGAACCTTTTGTAATGGAAAATAATAGTTGGTACTTTGGATGTAAGTGGTTTTGACTCTTTGAAAGTAATGAAATTTAGCTTTTGATTCTTCTGCTGTTTTATTTATGTTCTGTCTTGTAATATTTCTGTGTTTGTTTACCTCGATAACGCTCCTCCAAAACTAGTGCATTCCCTTTGTGAGTGACCCTAGCGGAGGTGGGGTGTTACACTTGGTATCAGAGCAGAAGGTTACCAGACTGGGCAAAAGTTTTTAAGATCTTCTAAAACTATTTCCAAAACCGTTTACAAAGAAGCATTTTTCAAAACTCTTGTTTTATTTAAGGCTATTCCCTAAAAGCCATTAGCACTATCATTTGTTTCCTCGTTTGAATCTTTTTTTTTTAATTTCAGCATGTCTGGGAATCTTAACCTTCCAGAGGGCGTGCCAATACCTGACTGGTTTAGGAGGTACTTAGAGGCTAGGGCCAACGATGCAGGCCCAGCAGATATTCCTCCTCCAGCTGCAGCAGTTCCTCCTCCTCCTCCTCGTGCAAATGCTTTCTCAAGAATCTATAGAGATTTTAGGGCCATGGGTGGAAAAGATTTCAAGGGAACTGAATCATTCATAGAAGTGAGGAACTGGCTCAAGGAAACTAAGGATCTGTTCGTTATCTTCGAGGTGGACGATAGGCAGAGGTGCAGTTGGCAGTATGGTTGCTCAAAGACGAAGCTTCCTATTGGTGAGAAGTCACTAACGCTGAAAGACCTGTTGATACATGAACGGATTTCAGGATGAGGTTTGAGATGAAATTCCTCTCACAAGCAGAACGAAATTTACAGTTGGAAAAGTTCTTATCTCTTAAGCAAGGAAGTATGACGGTCAAGGAGTACGTCGATCAATTCAATCAGCTGGCTCGGTTTGGACTGGACTTAGTGAATACTCCTCATAAGAAGGCTCTCCGTTTTGTCAAGGGATTGAATGAGCCACTTCACAGCTTGGCTATGACCCACATACCTATGGGGGCTACTTACGAAAGGTTAGTAGACATGGCGCTCTTAAATGAGGAAGACAAGGGCAAGAATGAAGCAAAAGCAGAAGTGGCTCAAGATAAGAAGGGGGAAGGGTCACAGAACAAGAAAGCTGATCCAAAGAAAGGCGGGAAGAACAACAAACCCCGTGAAAAGAGAAAGTATAATTTCTGTGGCATTCCTGGACATCTAGTCAAAGACTGCAGGAAGAAGAAAAGGAAGATGGGTGGTTGTTTCCACTGTGGTGAGACAGGACACATGGCTAAGGCCTGCCCAAGGAAGCATGGGAAGGGAGCTGGACCTTCTTCTGGAGGACAAGTCCACGCTCTCACGGTACCTCCGCAAGAACGAGGTATAAATATTTCTGTCAAAAGTTTAGTCTATCTTTTTGATCATCCTATTAAAACCTTATTTGATTCTGGTGCATCACATACTTTTATTTCTTCTGATATTGTTGAAACTCTGCACCTAAGTACTAGTTTAGTTGAGGATCCCGTTATTGTTTCAAATCCAATTGGTGGATCCGCTCATTTATCTATGATTTGCATGGATTTGAGGATTTCTATCTTAAGCGTGGAATTCACGTGTAATGCTTATGTTCTCAGATTTATGGGATACGGTTTGATTCTAGGCATGGATTGGCTGTTCAATAATGGATCCATTCTCGATTGTGAACGAAGGGTAGTTAGGCTCGTGGCTCGCCTTAGTAATACCCTTGAAATTTCTTGTAACCCTACGGGTCCTGTCATGTTATGTTATCTAGAATCTCTTGACTCATCTATCGATGATTTGCAATCAGTAAGGGTAGTCCGAGAATATCCCGATGTCTTTGCTGAGGTTAAGGGGTTACCCCCTAAACGCGAGATAGATTTCCGTATATATCTTGTTGATAATGCTAAGCCAGTTGCATTGCCCGTTAGACACATGGCCCCGCGAGAGAGAAAAGAGCTTAGTAAGCAAGTTAAGGAGTTGCTTGAGAAAAATTTCATTAGGCGAAGCATTTCTGAATGGGGTGCTCCGGTGGTATTCGCTACTAAGGCGGATGGTTCGCTTCGTCTATGCGTAGATTATCGTGAGTTAAACAAGCTGACTAAGAAGAATAGGCACCCACTACCGAGAATCAACGACTTATTCGACCAGCTTGTAGGAGCATTTGTTTTCTCTCAACTCGATCTAGCTACAGGATTCCATCAGCTAAGAGTGGCTGAGGATAGAATTGACAAGACCGCGTTTAGGACTCCGGATGGTTTCTTCGAATGGCTCGTCATGCCGTTTGGATTGACGAATGCACCTGCGTACTTCGCTGATTTAATGAGCAGAGTGTTCCGAGAGTTCCTTAACAAGTTTGTGGTGGTCTTCGTGGACGATATTTTGGTCTTCTCAAAGGATGAGGAAGAACATGGCAGACATCTCAAGGAAGTCATGGATGAGCACACGAGTTAAAGGCTAAGTTCTCCAAGTGTCATTTTTGGAGAAAAGAAGTTCGGTTTCTTGGACATGTAGTTTCTAAGCAAGGTATAGCCATGGACCCCGCAAAGGTAGCGGCGGTGCAAGACTGGAAAGTTCCTAAGAACGCAACGGAAGTGAGAAGCTTTCTCGGTTTGGCGGGCTACTATAGGAAGTTCATTAAGGACTTCGCTAAAATTTTAGCCCCTCTTACTAGGTTAACAAAGAAGAACCTAGCTTTTGCATGGGACATAGAGTGTGACGTTGCTTTTCAAAGGATTAAGAGAGCCCTTACCACAGCTCCAGTTTTGGCATTACCCGACGGAGGTAAGATGTTTACGGTGGACACAGATGCGTGCGACACGGGATTAGGTGTTGTCTTAATGCAAGAAGGGAAAGCAATATGCTACGGGGGTAGACAACTTAAAGTTCATGAGAAAAACTATCCCACACATGACTCGGAATTGGCCGCGATTGTTTTTGCGCTTAAGTCTTGGCGCCACTATCTTCTAGGTGAAAAGTTCGAGTTGTACACCGATCACAAGTCGCTTAAGTACCTCTTTTCGCAAAAAAAATTTGAATCTAAGGCAACAGAGGTTGATGGAATTCTTGGCATCGTATGACTTCGATATAGCCTATACCCCTGGCAAGGGTAACGTGGTGGTGGATGCGCTAAGTAGGAAAAGGTTGACTTTGATTCCTTTGTTTGTTGAAAGGAAAAGTCTTGAGTTTATAATAACCTTTGATTTCACACCAGTTGTTGAGTCGTTGGCTAGCACGTTAGCATCTCTTGACTTAAGGCCTACGCTTCTAGACCAAGTAGGGACTTCACAAAAGAAAGACCCACAGATAGTCGAGATCATGGACAAGTTGATTAGAGGTGAGATGTCAAGTCACATCGGTAGGTATGCCATAGATGACAAGGGATGGCTAAAGCGTGATGGTAGACTATGTGTCCCACAAGTGGGAGACTTAGTAAAGAGAGTTCTTGAAGAGGCGCATCACTCGAAGATGATTATACATCCCGGAGGGTATAAAATGTACAAGGATATGAAGCATATTTTCTTTTGGAACGGGATGAAAAAGGACGTGGCGGAATTCGTTTCTAAGTGCATGGTGTGCCAACAAGTAAAGGCCGAGCCAAAAAAGTCCGGTGGGCTGTTGCATCCTTTGGAGGTTCCGCTGTGGAAATGGGAGAGTGTCTCGATGGATTTCGTGGATGGATTGCCTAGGTCAAGGAAGGGCCAATACTAGCATATGGGTTATAGTAGATAGACTCACGAATAGCGCTCACTTCATTCCCGTGAAGAGCAAGAGGACCGCATCATGGCTAGCATCTATATACCTTCGAGAAATAGTACATTTGCACGGAGTTCCATCTAGTATAGTTAGCGATCGCGACCCGATTTTCACCAGCAAATTTTGGAATAGTTTACAAGAAGCAATGGGTATACGACTAAGTTTAAGCACGGCCTATCACCCACAGACGGATGGACAAACCGAAAGGGTAAATAGGGTACTAGAGGATCTTTTGAGGCTATGCATTCTTGACTTTGGTGGTACTTGGGAAGATCACCTACCTCTCGTTGAGTTCTCATATAGCAATAGTTACCAAGCTAGCATAGGAATGGCACCATTCGAAGCTTTATACGGAAGACCGTGCAAGTCACCAAGTTGTTGGTGGGAGTCGACAGACAAGATCGTACTTGGACCCGACATGATAAGGGACACTTCCGAGAAGGTTGAGTTGATACGAAGACGGATGAAAACGGTCCAAGACAGACAGAAATCCTACGCGGACAAGAGAAGGACATACCTAAAGTTCGAAGTCGGAGATATGGTCTTTATAAAAGTTTCTCCTTTACGCAATGTGGTTCGCTTTGGAGTGGTTGGAAAGTTAGCACCGAGGTTCGTAGGACCGTTCCCTATCGTCAAGAGGATTGGACAAATGGCCTATAAGGTAGAGTTACCCGAGAGGCTAGCCGGGGTACACAATGTCTTCCACGTTTCGCATCTTTGAAAGTGCTTACATGAGTCTGCCGAAGTGGTTGAGCCAAGTATCCTCGAAGGCATAGAAGTGGAGAAGGAAGCAACATTGAGGCGAGTTCCGATTCACATCTTAGGAACGGAGATCAAGAAGCTAAGGAATCGAGAAGTCAATCAAGTTAAAGTACAATGGAGTGAAGCCTAAGAAGATGCAACTTGGGAAACCGAAGAGAAGATACGCTCGCTGTACCCATTTCTTTTTTAGGGTACTTTCTCGATCTCTTTTTCCTATAAGTTTACATACCTTCGTATCTTGTACATGCTTTTGCTATCCATGTTTGTCTTGTTGTCTTCTCGATCCTATCTTGAGAACCTTAGATAGAACCCTTTTGGATGTAAACATGTAATTTAAACTTGTTATGGTTGATGATTGCAAGTGGTTGCAAGTGGTTGCTAGTGGTTGCATAACACACATTAGGCACTAGATTGGCTCAGTCACATATCTCATATTGCATATGCATGGGTGCTCATACTTGTATATGGATGGAAACTTGATATGCTATCATTTGGATGTTGCATATGAATGAATGTTTGTGCACTCATGTAGAGATTATAAAGTATGTTAGGAATTTGCATACATGTTGGACTCATTACACTAACATATTTTGCATTAAGGAGGTCCACTGAATCACTAACCGCCTGATCTTGTGCATTAGATAAGTACATATACACACACTCTTGCATAAGTTCATACAGCATTAGAAATCTTTTAAGGACAATGGTTGCTTGTGGATGATGGTTGAGTATATGGATGATTGGTTGATAGGATGCATTTTTCTTAACTTGAAGATTTCGAGGACGAAATCCTTTAAGGAGGGGATAATGTAACAACCCGTATTTTAATAACATGTTAAAACCATAAATCAGGGCAGAATTAATTTTAAAATAAGAATCAGGGAAAACAGGTTGCGCCATTGCGTTCGTCTCGAAATTTTTCTCGGAAACGAGTCCGAGTTTTCGAGAAACGGAGTCCGTATGAGGGAGATATGACCCTCCGAAGTTTCAAGGATTTTCAGAATCGAAAACAGCTCGTAATTTCGAATTCAAAATTCGAATTCAAACCCCATAGCGGATTGGGCGGGAATTTTCCCGCCCAGGACAAGGTCCACCTGGGGGTCGACACTATGGTCGACCTCCCAGGGACCAGGTCGACCTGGGGGTCGACCTGGTGCTGAAGCCCAGTTTTGAGCCTGGGTTCATTCTGATGTATCTGGTCTCGTTTTCAGTCTAGATTCGTCCGCCTAATCCTATATAAACAGCCTCCTAGCCCCATTCTCTTTACACTATTCTTCTCTAACCTTATGCTGCACAAATTCTTGATGGGCATGGCTTCTTCTAAATTAAATTAAAAGTAAATTAAAATACGAAGACTATTTCTTGAAGACTACGGCTAGGAATTGCATATTGGGGATTTTCTGCTACAATCAAATCAAGATTCAACGATTCGATGACTTGTTTCTAGACTTTACTTCTGCATCTCAATTTCTTATTCCACGATCTGTAAGTTCTAGTTACTTTGAGATTTAAATTTGTTAATTGTAATTTGGACATGAGATAAAGTGAGATTGGAATTAAGTATGATAATCGATTCACACCTATTCTAGTTTCCATCTTGGATCTTGACATTTGGGAATATTGCTATGAAATCAGTTTGGACCTATTCATGTTGTAAATCAAACTCTTTCATGTCCATAACATTATCATGTCTGCAATGTTGAATCAGTCTATTATTTACAAGTTTGTGACTATCACCTTATTATGCTAGATTTGAAATCCTATTATTTTCTATATGCCAGTGATGTTGTAACCAATTATCTCAAGTTATGTCATGCTAGTCTTGTAATCCCTTTTATCACTTTATGCTCGTCCTTTTTGCCTATCATAGTTTTGATGTTATTCCCTTTATTTCTGGATCTGGATTTACTTGAAAATTAGATTGATTCACGTTTATGTGCGATGGGAATACAATTTGGGTAGATTAGGCAAAACATGAATTGGTTATGAATATGAATCATGAACTTGATAATAGGCATAAGTTGAAACTTGACCTGAAACTTGTCATGAAACTTGACACGAACTTGACATGGAATTTGAACATGGACATGACACTAGAATGAACTTGAAAATGTCCAACTCAAGGTTGTGTTGAGTTTGCAGTGTAATTCTGCCCGGAACCGTCCGACAAATCCAGTGACTTCAACAATAGGATCCAATGTGGGTAGTTGGTCATATCGCGCTTGAAAACCCGAGGTCAGACTGAGTTGTGGTGTAATTCTGCCCGGAACCGCCCGGCATATCCAGTGACCACAACAACAGGTCTGATGTGAGAGGTTTGGGTGCATTAATGAATTAATGCCACATGATAGGGTTAAGTCATGAACATGAAAGACGACACTTAACCAACTTGACACGTGATTAGTGGGGTTAAGTCATGAAATTGAAAGACAACACTTAACCAACTTGACATGCTAGACTGGTAAGGGTTAAGTTACGAATTTAAATGACAACACTTAACCTACTGGACGAAAACTCTAGTTACGCGGTCCATTTCAGCAGTAACCCACTTAGATGTATCATGGTACCCTGAAACTAGGCAGGGTGGGGCACGATTACTGGGCTGATTATAAGCGACCAGAACGACGGATGAGTTGGTGCGCCAGTGTAGGTTCAGGCGGACTATGGTCGTGCACGTAGTCCAGAGTTGAAAAAGCAGGCATTAGGCATCAGTAGGTTTACATTGTGCATGCTTGATTTGTGTCGGTGGTTGACACCCTAGGGCTTGATACACCCTATGGTGGACCTAGCACAGGTAACTACATTCGTGATAGGGCCGTATGACACAGACACATGACGAGCTAGAACTTGTAGGGAGCCGATCGATTAATGGATCGTTCTGTTGGACCTAGTAATGGGTCATTCATGATAGTGGGCCAAGGGATCATTTCATGGTTAATATATGACATGGGTTTAGGATACTAGTACAGTTGGTGCAGCAAATCTTGAACATGCGATGCTATACTTGAATTATCATGTTATCTTAGTCTATCTTGCCCATCTTGTCATCATCCTTATGTTTACTTTCAGTTTATACATGTCATGTTACCTTTACCTGTTTTTATGATGAAAGTCACTAGGACTTACCAGTCTTTATGACTGACCCATTTTCTTTTACCTCTTTTTCTTTCGTTCCCTCCCCCCCTCCCCCAGGTTCTCAGGGAGGAAACTCTAGCACTTAGCTTGGATTTCGCTTGCTTTCGGTTCAGCTCATGTACGGTTTGATCTTGAGCTATGCTATGGCTGCATTTCTGCTACCTTTGGGGAATTAAGCTACTTTTGTTGTTTTAAGTTTTATGCTTCTTTATTTATTCAAGGCAGAACATGTTGTAATGGAAAATAATAGTTGGTACTTTGGATGTAAGATGTTTTGACTCTTTTTGAAAGTAATGAAATTTAGCTTTTGATTCTTCCACTGTTTTATTTATGATTTGTCTTGTAATATTTCTGTGTTTGTTTACCTCGATAACGCTCCTCCAAAACTAGTGCATTCCCTTTGTGAGTGACCCTAGCGGAGGTGGGGTGTTACAGTAAAGTTTATTTTCATGCTAGTCTTTATCTTTTAAGTATATCCTCTCGGTCCTATTCTTGATCCTTAGGTAGAAGCCAATGGGAGTAAACATGTGTTTGAGACATGTTATGTTTGGTGGATGCAAGTGGTTGCAAGTGTTTGCTAGTGGTTGCTCGTGGATGCATATACACACTTTAGGCACTAGATCGGCTCAGTCACTTTCATATTTCATATGCATGAGTGAACTTTTATATATATGGATTGAAACTTGACGTGTTATCATATGGATGTTGCATTTGTATGAATGATTGTGCACTCATGTAGAAAGTATGATTAGGGAAGATTGCATACATTATGGACGCATGACACCGACATGACTTGCATTAAGGAGGTCAACCGAATCAGTAGACCGCCTGATTTTGCATTAGATAAGGACATGCACACACGCTATGCATATGATCATGAAAGCATTAGAAATCTTTTTAAGGACAATGGACGCCTATGATTGAATGGTTGAGTAGTTGGATGTTGGATATAAGTTCTTCCTAAATCGAAGATTTCGGGGACGAAATCCTTTAAGGAGGGGAGAATGTAACACCCCGTGTTTTCTGTAAACATTACAGTAACGAATTAAAGAATACTTAATTTTAAATGTGAGAATTAAGGGAAACGGGTTACACCATTGCGTTCGTCTCGAAATTCTGCTTGGAATAGAGTCCAAGTTTTCGAAAATCGAACTTCGAAGAAGTTATGGCCCTCAGAACTTTCAGAAATATATATAAAACAATTCAGAAAATTAAATACCAAGGCAGGTCGACCTCCCCCAGGCCAAGTTGACCATGGGGTCGACCAGGGGGTGGACTTCCCTATATCCAGGTCGATCTGGGGGTCGACCTCCCCCTCGGGTCAGATATGAAATCTGGCGTTTTTCTTTGTTTGACGATTCTGACTCTTTGCAGAGTCATTTAGGGATGATGTGGCTATTCTATCTTGTTTGAATGGCTTTGATTTTCTCTAGGTTAATCTGACGGTTAATATTAAATCAAAATTCTACATAAGCAACCTAAACCTAAACCCTAAGCCACACAAAAATATTCCTAGAGCCGTCATGCTGTCAATAATCAACCTAGAGTAGCCGCCATTCTCCTTCAACTAGAAAGCAAGATTAGAAGCTTCGAATCAAATTAAATCAAATCTAATTTAGAACAACGATTAGTCTACATCAAAGGCAAGCAACTCAGTTTCAGAATACAGATCCCAGAAATCAAGATTTTCCTTTTTGTTTGTAAGTGTAGTTATCTTTCAGATGTGAATAAATTAAAGACATGGTTTGTAATGAATTGCAAAATAGAATTGTACCAAGTTGTATGTGATGTTGATTCATGACTATTGATGTCTATCCTATCATGTATGCCTATGAACTATTGTGGTTTATTGAACCTATCATGTTATGTAGGAATTTGTGAATAAACCTATTATGTTGAAATTGTGGGAATGAAATTATCATGTTATATGCAAGTTTGGGAAAACTATCATGTCTTGAATACATGCAAGTTTATAGGAAAAACATGATTGTGTAAACCTATATGTTTAGATCTACAAATTTATATGTTAGATCCATTTGCCTTTATGTTAGATCTATGTTAACTTGATTCAACCCCTATGCAAGTTCACCATTACATGCCAAGTTTAATTTGTATAGTTTTATGTAAATTCATATGCTTGTGGTTCATGTTGCATAGATCTAATTTGCAAGTTCATAGTTAAAAGTATATTGTTCTATGCCAAATTCATGTGACACATGTGTAGTTAGATCCATACTTTTGTATAATGTTGGAATGTTGCAAAGTTCCTCTTTTCCCCTTTCTGTTTTATAAGTTAGGCTAAAATATCGAGCCTAACATCCTATGTAATTTTGCGAACGTACAACGGGGGTAACATTGGGGAAAACTTGAAATTACATGTAATTGGCATGTTTGGCATAATCATGATAAATGGCATGAAAATGGTATAATTTTTATAACTAAAATTATGAATTTGATTTTGAGGGAAAGTGGGCCATGACAATAAATTGTTGAAAATTTACATAAAAGGATAAATATGTAAATTTAGTAAAAGACGCATATGCCTAACCCACGGTTAGATTGAGTTACGGTATAAGACTGCCCGGAACCACCCGGAAAATTCAGCAACCATAACAATATAGATCTAATGTGAGAGGTTAGCGCATTGAGCCCAAAAGAAACCGAGGTTAGACTGAGTTACGATGTAAATCTGCCCGGAACCGACTGGCACATCCAGTTACCGTAACAATACCTGTCTAATATGAGTGATTGGTGCTTTATTAAAAGAATTAAAGCTAAGACAGGAATGATAAGGTTAAGTTAATTAAGGTAACACTTAACTAATACACCATGTTAATTAGACAAGTGGGTGAGGTTAAGAAAATTTAGAACACTTAACCGTTATAACATGTTAATTAGACAAGTAGGTGAGGTTAAGTAAATTTAGAACACTTAACCATTATAACATGTTAATTAGACAAAGGTTAGGTTAAGTAAATTTAGAACACGTAACCGTTATAACATGTTAATTAGACAAGTGGGTGAGGTTAAGTAAATTTAAAACACTTAACCGTTATAACATGTTAATTAGACAAGTGGGTGAGGTTAAGTAAATTTACAACACTTAACCGTTATAACATGTTAATTAGACAAGTGGCTGAGGTTCAGTAAATTTAGAACACTTAACTGTTATAACATGTTAATTAGACAAGTTGGTGAGGTTAAGTAAATTTAGAACACTTAACCGTTATAACATGTTAGTTAGACAAGTGGGAGATGTTAAGTAAATTTATAAACACTTAACCAATATAACAAGATGAATGACTAGGGTTAAGTTAATAGGAAAAACTTAACCAGTATAGCATGATGAATGGGTAGGGTTAAGTAATAAGGAACACTTAACCAATATAACTTGATTTATGGAAAGGTTAAGTTAAAATAAGAGGGCAACACTTAACCAATATAACTTGATTTGTGTTAGGGTTTAGTTAACAAAAGAAGACAACACTTAACCAAAGTAATATGACATGTAGGTGGGTTAAGTTAACTTAAATTGATTGATGACACTTAACCAATACAACAAGATGAATACATGGGCTTAAGTCAACAAGAAACACTTGACCAATATAACATGATGAACGAAAGGGGTTAAGTTAATAGGAAACACTTAACCGATCCAACCTGTTAAGTAAGGAGGGTCAAGTTAATAAGAAACGCTTAACCAACATGACATGATGAATGAGTGGGTTAAGTTAACATGAACGGACAACACTTAACCAATATGACGTAATGTGCGGGAGGGTTAAGTATATATCGGGTTGGTGGGCAATATTAGTACATATAGGCCCACAAACTTAACCATTAAATAAACGTGCTTGAATCAGTGGAAGGGTTAAGTACATATCGGGTTGGTGGGTAATATTAGTAGATATAGGCCCACAAAACTTAACCACTAAATAAACATGCTTGAATCAGTGGGAAGGTTAAGTACATATCGGGTTGGTGGGTAATATTAGCACATATAGGCCCACAAACTTAACCGTTAAATAAACATGCTTGAATCGATGGGAGGGTTAAGTACATCTCGTGTAGGTGGGTAATATTAGCATATATAGGCCCACAAACTCAACCATTAAATAAACATGCTTGAATCGATGGGAGGGTTAAGTACACCTCGTGTAGGTAGGTAATATTTGTATATATAGGCCCACAAACTTAACCAATAAGGAAACCCTAGTAATGGGGACCCATTTCAGCAGTAACCCACATAGATGTATCAAGGTACCCTGGAACTAGGCAGGGTGGGGCACGATTACTGGGCTGATTATAAGCAGTCAAAATAGCGGCAGGGGGTACGTCAGTGTAGGTTCCGACGGTTTACGGGCGTGCACGTATTCCGGAGTGGGAAAAATTAGGCACTGGGTACCAGTAGTTATACACTGTGCATCTTGAATCGTGTCGGGTCGCTATCATAAGGATTGATACACCTTATGGTGGGACCAGCACAGGGTATCTACACGCAAAAGAGGGCCGATTGACACAGACACATGGAATATGAATACAAGTAAGGGAGTCGATCGATAGGGTAGTAAGGGTACATCTAACATCTTCATGGCAATTAGGCTGATTGAGGTAAGATCCTCATACTAGATGTAACAACCCGTAAAATCATGGCCAGTTTAAAATTTTTATTTTGGCAATTTTAGCTGAATTTGAATATTTAAAATGAATTATTTTAAATAATAACGACAGAAAATTTATTTTGAATAGAATTAGAATGTATATATTTAAATACGTCGTCGTTAGAATATAAATATTTATTTAATTATAAAAGAAATTGAAAATGGCGCGGTAGTTCAATAATTCGATTTCAAATTTCAATTGAATGTACAGGATTCAAAATAAACCGGATTTTAGCGAAACCAAAAATATTAGAATCTATTTGAGGATATCTTTCCAACGAATCCGAAAAATCAAAATTTCATAGCGGGAATCAAAAGTTATGTCCAGTTGAAAATTCAGAATAGTCGCTATGGAATTCTTGCCCTTAAAAATGGAAATTTTGCAAATGACCTCGGATTTCGACGAAACCACTTTTGTTGGATCCGCAGTGTGAAGTAATTGCTAGATTCCAATTTTCATAATTTTTCGAATCAATATGTGAGCCTGGCAAAGGAAAACGCGTTTGACCAGTTTCGGTTGATTTTAATCGACTGGAAAATGGTCAATTTTCAAACGGTCTCAGAATTCGACGAAATTAGTTTTATTAGGACCGTATCTTCAATACAAAGCTAGAAAATATTTTTCGGGAATTTTTAGAGTCCGTATGTGGCCCCAGTAAATTAAAATGCGCGTTCAAATTCAATATATAGAGTTATATGTCGATTTTGACGAAAACTGATCGAAACAGTCGAATCAGCCTATGATATATATCCCATTGTGTTTGGAATGGGGGTAATTACCTATGGACGACAGTTGGTGGGTTTGATTTCGAGTTCGAAATTAAAAGTTATTTTTTGAAATTAAAAATAATAAAACAAATAAATATATTTATATATACTCTCACCTCACCCCTCTCTTCACCGTTGACTCAGATTAAAAAAAAAACCCTTCAACCGATAGAGATCGTGACTCAGCCCCTCGCCGTCCTCTCCCCTTGCCGCCGACGCCCCACCAGACCTGCCGTGCTCCCCGTCGACTCCCCCACGCCATCTCCCCCTTCCCTCCGCCTCCTTCCTCCTTCAGTCGCCCTCCCAAAAAAAACCTAGCCGATTCAAACCAGCGTCGCCGCCCTGAAGGGACGCCACCGCCATTAGAAAGGACCACAAGCCACCAGCGAACCCCTGCCACCTCCCCTCCGCCCTGAGCCGCCATCCCCTACCCAAGAACCGCCGGTAAGTTTTTATTTTATTTTATTCTATTCAATTAATGTAATTGGTTTTAGAATCAGTTTTCGGTTTATAAAATAAATTTTAATTATAAAACATATTCTAAAATCAGTTTATATGTATTAGCAAAATAAAACACGATTTTCATTGGTAGAAAGCTATGATTTTTAGCATATGTGAAGTATAAAAATATAATCTTTTATATTGTAGGAGTATAAAAATATAATTTTTATATGGGTAAGATAGTAAAAATATCATCTTTATATATGTAGTGAAATAAAAATCTGATTTTTCTTATATATATGTTGAAGTAAAAATGTTATTTTTATAGTGATGAAATAAAAATTCGATCTTTATATATGAAGTGAAATAAAAATATGATTTTTATTTATTAGAATGAAGTGAAATAAAAATATGATTTTTATTTAACAGCAACAATATAAAAATGTGATTTTTATATATGTAGTGGCTACGGGCAACGAAAGTGACAAAAGGGCAAGAACGACGAAGATTTCCATATAAGAAGTGTCGTGGAGTTTGGATAGCTTTGGTGAGAACTCCTCACCTTTATTTTAAATTTCTAGTTTAAAAATATATACTAGGATGCAGACGGTGCTTAGCAGCACCCGACACCCGTCGTCCACAGACCATGGACGGCTTGTTTGTTTAGTTGATTGTTTGGTGATTGATTTATTTGTGTGGTTGATAAATTTGATAGAATTGATTGTGTGATGTGAAATGAAATAAAATAGTTTATAGTGGAAAATATTTTATAGTTAAAAATATAATTTTTAACGTGTATATAAAATAAAATATTTATAAACAAATCAGACGATTTGTTTATATACACATATTTGACTGATATTGATTGGGACGATAAATTTTACACATCGCCCAACTGCACAAATAAAATCCGTGTTTGATTGTTTGAAACCCCACACGGGTGTTGGGATGATATTTGGCGTACACTAATCCCAATTAATAAATTGTATGTCGATCGATTGGTCGACAGACTGTGTAAGCGTTAATTATATATATTTAATGCTTATGCAGATGTGTGGTGCACTTTGGATGATGGTTGATTATTTATCATTGCTGTTATATATATGTGTTGTATGGAATCCATATAATTAACATTATATGGTAATTGATTGGGCCTCATTCCAATTGGGAAAATAAAGAAAATTATAAAATAAAGATTAACGTGTTGACAGTACTCATTTGTTGAGATTAGTCATGTGGTGAAAGAAATATAGATTCATGTGTTGAATAGAATAAATATTCATTTGTTGGATAGAATAATGAAGTTATTGAAAAATATAAAGCCATGTTGATAAGAGATGCGCTATTTTGACGCGAACGATATTGATATCGATTATATTCATTTTTAAAGTGAATTCGAATTGAATTGAATTGAATATAAAGTGAATTCGAATTGAATATAAAGTGAATTCGAATTGAACAGAATAGAAACTGAATTCGAATTAAATTGAATATAAAACGAATTCGAATTGAATATAAAGTGAATTCGAATTGAATTGAATATAAAATGAATTCGAATTGAATTGAATATAAAATGAATTCGAATTGAATATAAAACGAATTCGAATTGAATTGAATATAAAGTGAATTCGAATTGAATATAAAATGAATTCGAATTGAATAGAATAGAAAATGAATTCGAATTGAATATAAAACGAATTCGAATTGAATTGAATATAAAGTGAATTCGAATTGAATTGAATATAAAATGAATTCGAATTGAATAGAATAGAAAATGAACCCGAATTGAATTGAATATAAAACGAATTCGAATTGAATTAAATATAAAGTGAATTCGAATTGAATTGAATATAAAATGAATTCGAATTGAATAGAATAGAAAATGAATTCGAATTAAATTGAATATAAAACGAATTCGAATTGAATTGAATATAAAGTGAATTCGAATTGAATTGGATATAAAATGAATTCGAATTGAATAGAATAGAAAATGAATTCGAATTGAATTGAATATAAAGTGAATTCGAATTGAATTGAATATAAAACGAATTTGAATTGAATATAAAATGAATTCGAATTGAATTGAATATAAAACGAATTCGAATTGAAATTGAATAGAAATGAATTCGAATTGAAATTGAACAGAATCGAATTTGAATTGAAATCAATTTGAAATGAATTTAAAACGAATTTATATTGGGAAAAATTCAATTTTGATTTGAATCTAAAATGAAGTTGAAATTCGTTTTTAAAAGGAAATCGATGAAGTATATATTATATATATTATATATATTATATAATGGCCTGAATAGAACGCGCCACGCCGCGGTAGTTCGCGAATTTCGACCATTGACTTCGAACGAACATTACGGGAGATCCGACCATCGGATTCTCCTCAAACCGGGACCATTGGGTTTGTATCGAAAAGAGCTTTCCAACGAATATTAGAAATTTGAAATCTAACGGTTGGATTTGGAGATATGTCCAAATCAATTTCAGAAAAGGTCGCTGTAAGTGCAGTTCGATGGCCGTAGATGGAAATCGACTGTACGGGCCTTGATAAAATAATTAAAAATATCTATAATTTGCGTAAAATCGTAAGAAATGATTTGGGAAAAATTGGGATGAAAAACTCCATATTTGAAAAGATAAAAATAGATTTTTATCAAATGAACTAATTTTGAACTAGAATCAAAATCAATTTATTTTTGAAATAGATAAATTGAATTTGAAATGGGTTTTAAATAACCAGAATTTCTAATATATTTGATTGGGATTGAAATAGAATGTGATTTGGGTTTATCGTGGACTGTGTTTTAAATGACATTAGTTCATTAACCCAGTAAAAGGAGTTTTAATGAATCTTTAATTTAGATTGAAATATGAATTGATAATTTAAATTATCAAAATTTGGAAATGATCGAAAGGGGAGTATCACCAGTTTTGCTCCTAGCGATAGTTAAATCTTTAATTAGATTTGAACGTGAAATGGTAATTAAATTTACCGATAACATTGTGGTGTTAGTTAAGGGGTAATAATAGTTTTGCTCCATGGGATGAATAGGTTGGGAAATAAAATAAATAATTACTTCGGTGTGGTTCGCTAATCCCGACTAGTTTGGAAAACCATAATATGGTTTGAAATGATATCCAAAGGAAGATTAAAGAATAAATTTAAAAGAATTTATCTTTGATAAAATTAATGGGAACCTTTCCCTAGGAGTGTGGATATCTGAATAAAAGATTATTCTGAATTGGAATGAGGCGTATATTGTGTATTATAGCACTTTTTGATTAAGATACGCGAGTTATTCAGAAAGTTCGGGTATAACCCATTCTGAATAACTGATTCGACGACGAGTCGAAGAAATTGAAGACGGTGCAAGACCGACGATCTTCACATCGAATGGATGGGTGCTACTGATGCTCACGATGGGAGTAGCTACCTTGAAAGGGGCTAAAGTAGTAGTCGTCCGGACGTGCTTGGAGGTCGACGGATATGCGAGGAAAGTGCCTCCGGTTTCGTTCAGACCTAGAACGGACTTGCAAATGGATGGTGTGCCTGACATTGTATTCCTTTATATTGTATTCGTTGATCTCTACTAAATATATATCTGTTTGGCGGCGGAGAATTTATTCTCTTGCTTAACGCCCTTCTCTGAGACATATGAGCTCAGAGGTTATATATTGGCAGAAATCAGTGGTACGATATGGATTGATAGTGTGGCATGCTGAGATGCAGTGATCCAGACTTTTGTTGAAAAGCAAAGTTTGGTGGATGATGATCAAAGCACAGCTTTAATATAGCACGGCTTTGTGTATAGCATTGATTCGCGAGCCTCACACCCCGGTATGGTGGTAAACTGATGGTTTGATCAGTATGCTTTTTAGTGGATGAGCACCTTAGTTGTGTCGTGGATTCGGTCGACCGAGATTGAGCTTAGTGCTCAGAGGGATAGGGTAAGCGGTGTTTTCTCTCGCCGGGACGTAAGCCGCAGTGATACTCGATTTCCCAAAGGTGCGGATGTGCATTACAGTGTTTTCTCTAGCTGAGACGTAAGCCATTGTAGATGGCACTACGCGATCGATCTTTCGAATCAGGAGCCACCATGATGGAAATCCAATTTCCAAATATGACATTTTGCGGTTTTGATTGTAGGGCCTAGTATTGGCGACATGATATATGGTACCCATGCCGTCTATGATTGATATATTTATATTTGAAGTTGTTTTCTTCATTTATAGTAATAATATAAGATGAAATTTTGCGTATCAAGCATATTTGGCTATTATAAGGGAAAACCCTATCCTCCGGCTTGCGTTGCATTGTGTGATGGGATCTGGGTCTTATGATAGCTTCATTGTTCTTTATTTAGCATTGTGTTGTTTGTTATATGCACTGGTATTCTTGGGAGGAAACCCGTTCCGTGTTATACGGCGTGTTCCCTTGATTTACCTAACTTTAAAAACAAAGATTAATAACTGTTTTAGTTCTCACACCACTCACATGACTGACCTGGAGTTTATTGTTTTAACCTAAACTCTGGGTGCCCCTATTTCCACATGGGCAGCTAGTAGTTTTGGTTTTGTAGATTTATATTCACAGGATTCTGATTTACAGCTGGAGCGATATCCGGAAAGCTCTGTATCCGTATATCTCTTCTAGTTGTGCTTTGTATTGTTTTTCCGCTGCGATGTATTTAAATGTAATTTAAATCTCTGATATTTTCTGTGTAATATTAATTCATACTCTGTATATTCTTGTATTCTGATGGAATTGTTGTAATATACAATGAAATGTTCTTCTGTTTTCGTTTTGATTGGTCGTGTTCTCAAGGTAATCCAGGCTTTCCTTTACGGGGAAGTTACGGGCTATCACAGTTGGTATCAGAGCTTTGGTTTACAGAGCTAGAGAACATGACACATTAGAACCAAATGAAAGAATTCATTAGAAATTGGATTAGTAATATCCAATGGGAATGACTCATTAGAGATGGGATCAGTAGTATCCTAGAACGAGTGTGAAGAGTATATTTTTAAAATGAAAACCATTTTTGTTTTGAAATTTAAATCGCATCATACGTATTTGACTATTTATTTTAAATTGATTTGGACAATCCAATATATAAAGATTTTGCATATATGCCTTGCAAGCGTGTATTCGAGGTTCTAATATACTGGATAGATATAGAATCATACTCTAGTTGCCCGGGGATAATTCTGGTGATGGGGCCCCATCGCCAGTACTTGTTTTCGAGTTTCGAAAGTGAGATTTCTATATATTTCCAATTGACTGGTGTGAGAACAAAACTTAACTGAAATTTACTGTTTGTAACTTGACACTGAAATCTGATTTTTGAGTATACAAAAATCATATATATTTGAAAATCTAATCAACAAATTGATTGATAGCTGTGATGTTTGATTATTGATTCAACTAATAAAAATACTGGAATGATAAATAAAGTATAATCAAGATGGTTATTAAGTGAAAAATAATGCAAACTCTCTTGACAAAAATCCTAAAAATATTATATAGGATATGGACGACTATGGCTTATCTCATACTGAATTCTGGATGACCCCGAAACAAGCGAGGAAAGCTCACCAGAAAGCAGAAAAAGAACGTGAGTTGAACTTAGGAACGTACATGGGTATTTATTGCCGTATATGCAGAAAAGAAGGACATTATGCCGTTCGGTGCCCTGAGAGAAAGAAAAGCAGGGAGAAAATGATGAGAATGGACATAGTGTGTTTCAAATGCAAAGAGACGGGGCATTTCGTACATAAGTGTCCAAAGGTAAAGAAGAAACCCACCAATTTAGGAAAGGAAAAGAAGTGCTTTCGATGCAAAGAAGTAGGGCATCTAGCCCGAGATTGCCCATTAAAGAAGGGTGATGAGAAATCCAAGGGAAAGGAGCTATCAACTTTGGAAATCATGCAAGAAGAAGGCACGACTTCCTAGAAAGCTGGGTTTTAATGTAATGAACTAGCGTTTTGGATATATGTATGTATGTATGATGCTTGTATGAACGTAATTATGCTTTCTGTTTTAAAATGTAATAGTATTGTATAATATAACTAAGGTAAGAAAAATGTTGAACCAAGTTGAATTTAGCACCGAACATCGAACTGTATTGAAAATTTATCGCATTTGCTTGCATATACATGTACTTACATTGAACAGGTCATAGCAAGGAGGCTAGAGCAGAAGAATAAAATTGTTTGCCCGACAAATAGGTACACGTTTACCATAATTTACTGTTTTGTTTGGGTGATGATGATTTTATGGGCCGATTGGCTAGCCGCTTGGCCTTTTCTTTTTCTTTTTGAGATCAGAGGACCTGTATGGCAATTTCGGGATTTTCCCGGTGCTCCCGGTGCAGGGGAGGTTATGGCGAAATTTTTCGAAAATTTAGGGTGTTAGCCAAATTTTTGAAAAATTTGAAAAGTTCTTAGAAACTGAAAAGTTGAAGAACTTAAGCCGTAACGGAAAAAGTGGAAGTTGAATTGATTAGTTAGACAACTTTCGGCTTCATTCCTTTTCGGGGATGAAAAGTTTTAAGTGGGGGAGATTATAACAACCCGTAAAATCTGGGCCAGTTTAAAATTTTTATTTTGGCAATTTTAGCTGAATTTGAATATTTAAAATGAATTATTTTAAATAATAACAACGGAAAATTTATTTTGAATAGAATTAGAATGTATATATTTACATACGTCGTCGTTAGAATATAAATATTTATTTAATTATAAAATGAATTGAAAATGGCGCGGTAGTTCGATAATTCGATTTCAAATTTCAATTGAATGTACAGGATTCAAAATAAACTGAATTTTAGCGAAACAAAAAATATTAGAATCTATTTGAGGATATCTTTCCAACGAATCCGAAAAATCAAAATTTCATAGCGGGAATCAAAAGTTACGTCCAGTTGAAAATTCAAAATAGTCGCTATGGAATTCTGGCCCTTAAAAATGGAAATTTTGCAAATGACCTCGGATTTCGATGAAACCACTTTTGTTGGATCCGCAGTGTGAAGTAATTGCTAGATTCCAATTTTCATAATTTTTCGAATCAATATGTGAGTCTGGCAAAGGAAAACGCGTTTGACCAGTTTCAGTTGATTTTAATCGACTGGAAAGTGGTCATTTTTCAAATGGTCTCAGAATTCGATGAAATTAGCTTTGTTAGGACCGTATCGTCAATACGAAGATAGAAAATATTTTTTGGGAATTTTTAGAGTCCGTATATGGCCCCAGTAAATTTAAATGCGCGTTCAAATTCAATATATAGAGTTATATGTCGATTTCGATGAAAACTGATTGAAACAGTCGAATAAGCCTACGATATATACCCATTGTGTTCGGAATGGGGGTAATTAGCTATGGATGACAGTCGGTGGGTTTGATTTCGAGTTCGAAATTAAAAGTTACTTTTTGAAATTAAAAATAATAAAATAAATAAATATATTTATATATACTTTCACCTCACCCCTCTCTTCACCGTTGACTCAGATTAAAAAAAAACCTTCAACCGATCGCGATCGTGACTCAGCCCCTCGCCGCCCTCTCCCCTTGCCGCCGACGCCCCAACGGACCTGCCGTGCTCCCCGTCGACTCCCCCACGCCATCTCCCCCTTCCCTCCGCCTCCTTCCTCCTTCAGTCGCCCTCCAAAAAAAAAACCCTAGACGATTCAAACCGGCGTCGCCGCCCTGAAGGACGCCACCGCCATTAGAAAGGACCACAAGCCACCAGCGAACCCTTGCCACCTCCCCTCCGCCCTGAGCCGCTTCCCCTACCCTAGAACCGCCGGTAAGTTTTTATTTTATTTTATTCAATTAATGTAATTGGTTTTAGAATCAGTTTTCAGTTTATAAAATCAATTTTAATTATAAAACATATTCTAAAATCAGTTTATATGTATTAGCAAAATAAAACACGATTTTTATTGGTAGAAAGCTATGATTTTTAGCATATGTGAAGTATAAAAATATAATCTTTTATATTGTAGGAGTATAAAAATATAATTTTTATATGGGTAAGATAGTAAAAATATCATCTTTGTATATGTAGCGAAATAAAAATCTGATTTTTCTTATATATATGTTGAAGTAAAAATGTGATTTTTATAGCGATGAAATAAAAATTCGATCTTCATATATGAAGTGAAATAAAAATATGATTTTTATTTATTAGAATGAAGTGAAATAAAAATATGATTTTTATTTAACAGCAACAATATAAAAATGTGATTTTTATATATGTAGTGGCTACGGCAACGAAAGTGACAAAAGGGCAAGAACGACGAAGATTTCCACATAAGAAGTGTCGTGGAGTTTGGATAGCTTTGGTGAGAACTCCTCACCTTTATTTTAAATTTCTAGTTTAAAAATATATACTAGGATGCAGACGGTGCTTAGCAGCACCCGACACCCGTCGTCCACAGACCATGGACGGCTTGTTTGTTTAGTTGGTTGTTTGGTGATTGATTTATTTGTGTGGTTGATAAATTTGATAGAATTGATTGTGTGATGTGAAATGAAATAAAATAGTTTATAGTGGAAAATATTTTATAGTTAAAAATATATTTTTTAAAGTGTATATAAAATAAAATATTTATAAACAAATCAGACGATTTGTTTATATACATATATTTGACTGATATTGATTGGGACGATAAATTTTACACATCGCCCAACTGCACAAATAAAATCCGTGTTTGATTGTTTGAAACCCCACACGGGTGTTGGGATGATATTTGGCGTACACTAATCCCAATTAATAAATTGTATGTCGATCGATTGGTCGACATACTGTGTAAGCGTTAAGTATATATATTTAATGCTTATGCAGATGTGTAGTGCACTTTGGATAATGGTTGATTATTTATCGTTGCTATTATATATATGTGTTGTATGGAATCCATATAATTAACATTATATGGTAATTGATTGGGCCTCATTCCAATTGGGAAAATAAAGAAAATTATAAACTAAAGATTAACGTGTTGACAGTACTCATTTGTTGAGATTAGTCATATGGTGAAAGAAATATAGATTCATGTGTTGAATAGAATAAATATTCATTTGTTGGATAGAATAATGAAGTTATTGAAAAATATAAAGCCGTGTTGATAAGAGATGCGCTATTTTGACGCGAACGATATTGATATCGATTATATTCGTTTTTAAAGTGAATTCGAATTTAATTGAATTGAATATAAAGTGAGTTCGAATTGAATAGAATAGAAAATGAATTCGAATTGAATTGAATATAAAACGAATTCGAATTGAATTGAATATAAAGTGAATTCGAATTGAATTGAATATAAAATGAATTCGAATTGAATTGAATATAAAATGAATTCGAATTGAATTGAATATAAAATGAATTCGATTTGAATTGAATATAAAACGAATTCGAATTGAATTGAATATAAAGTGAATTCGAATTGAATTGAATATAAAATGAATTCGAATTGAATAGAATAGAAAATGAATTCGAATTGAATTGAATATAAAACGAATTCGAATTGAATTGAATATAAAACGAATTCGAATTGAATTGAATATAAAGTGAATTCGAATTGAATTGAATATAAAATGAATTCGAATTGAATAGAAAATGAATTCGAATTGAATTGAATATAAAACGAATTCGAATTGAATTGAATATAAAGTGAATTCGAATTGAATTGAATATAAAATGATTTCGAATTGAATAGAATAGAAAATGAATTCGAATTAAATTGAATATAAAACGAATTCGAATTGAATTGAATATAAAGTGAATTCGAATTGAATTGAATATAAAATGAATTCGAATTGAATAGAATAGAGAATGAATTCGAATTGAATTGAATATAAAGTGAATTCGAATGGAATTGAATATAAAACGAATTCGAATTGAATTGAATATAAAGTGAATTCGAATTGAATTGAATATAAAACGAATTCGAATTGAAATTGAATAGAAATGAATTCGAATTGAAATTGAATAGAATCGAATTTGAATTGAAATCAATTTGAAATGAATTTAAAACGAATTTATATTGGGAAAAATTCAATTTTGATTTGAATCTGAAATGAAGTTGAAATTCGTTTTTAAAAGGAAATCGATGAAGTATATATTATATATATTATATATATAATATAATGGCCTGAATAGAACGCGCCACGCCGCGGTAGTTCGCGAATTTCGACCATTGACTTCGAACGGACATTACGGGAGATCCGACCATCGGATTCTCCTCAAACCGGAACCGTTGGGTTTGTATCGAAAGGAGCTTTCCAACGAATATTAGAAATTTGAAATCTAACGGTTGGATTTGGAGATATGTCCAAATCAATTTCAGAAAAGGTCGCTGTAAGTGCAGTTATATGGCCGTAGATGGAAATCGACTGTACGGGCCTTGATAAAATAATTAAAAATATCTATAATTTGTGTAAAATCGTAAGAAATGATTGGGAAAAACTGGGATTTAAAACTCCATATTTGAAAAGATAAAAATAGATTTTTATCGAATGAACTAGTTTTGAACTAGAATCAAAATCAATTTATTTTTGAAATAGATAAATTGAATTTGATATGGGTTTTAAATAACCAGAATTTCTAATATATTTGATTGGGATTGAAATAGAATGTGATTTGGGTTTATCGTGGACTGTGTTTTAAATGACATTAGTTCTTTAACCCAGTAAAAGGAGTTTTAATGAATCTTTAATTTAGATTGAAATATGAATTTATAATTTAAATTATCAAAATTTGGAAATGATCGAAAGGGGAGTATCACCAGTTTTGCTCCTAGCGATAGTTAAATCTTTAATTAAATTTGAACGTGAAATGGTAATTAAATTTACCGATAACATTGTGGTGTTAGTTATGGGGTAATAATAGTTTTTCTCTATGGGATGAATAGGTTGGGATTGGGAAATAAAATAAATAATTACTTCGGTGTGGTTCGCTAATCCCGACTAGTTTGGAAAACCATAATATGGTTTGAAATGATATCCAAAGGAAGATTAAAGAATAAATTTAAAAGAATTTATCTTTGATAAAATTAATGGGAACCTTTCCCCAGGAGTGTGAATATCTGAATAAAAGATTATTCTGAATTGGAATGAGGCGTACATTGTGTATTATAGCACTTGTTGATTAAGATACGCGAGTTATTCAGAAAGTCCGGGTATAACCCATTCTGAATAACTGATTCGACGACGAGTCGAAGAAATTGAAGACGGTGCAAGACCGACGATCTTCACATCGAATGGATGGGTGCTACTGATGCTCACGATGGGAGTAGCTACCTTGAAGGGGGCTAAAGTAGTAGCCGTCCGGACGTGCTTGGAGGTCGACGGATATGCGAGGAAAGTGCCTCCGGTTTCGTTCAGACCTAGAACGGACTTGCAAATGGATGGTGTGCCTGACATTGTATTCCTTTATATTGTATTCGTTGATCTCTACTAAATATATATCTGTTTGGCGGCGGAGAATTTATTCTCTTGCTTAACGCTCTTCTCTGAGACATACGAGCTCAGAGGTTATATATTGGCAGAAATCAGTGGTACGATATGGATTGATAGTGTGGCATGCTGAGATGCAATGATCCAGACTTTTGTTGAAAAGCAAAGTTTGGTGGATGATGATCAAAGCGCAACTTTAATATAGCACGGCTTTGTGTATAGCGTTGATTCGCGAGCCTCACACCCCGGTATGGTGGTAAACTGATGGTTTGATCAGTATGCTTTTTAGTGGATGGGCACCTTAGTTGTGTCGTGGATTCGATCGATCGAGATTGAGCTTAGTGCTCAGAGGGATAGGGTAAGCGGTGTTTTCTCTCGTCGGGACGTAAGCCGCAGTGATACTCGATTTCCCAAAGGTGCGGATGTGCATTACGGTGTTTTCTCTAGCTGAGACGTAAGCCGTTGTAGATGGCACTACGCGATCGATCTTTCGAATCAGGAGCCACCATGATGGAAATCCAATTTCCAAATATGACATTTTGCGGTTTTGATTGTAGAGCCTAGTATTGGCGACATGATATATGGTACCCATGTCGTCTATGATTGATATATTTATATTTGAAGTTGTTTTCTTCATTTATAGTAATAATATAAGATGAAATTTCGCGTATCAAGCATATTTGGCTATTATAAGGGAAAACCCTATCCTCCGGCTTGCGTTGCATTGTGTGATGGGATCTGGGTCTTATAATAGCTTCATTGTTCTTTATTTAGCATTGCGCTGTTTGTTATATGCACTGGTATTCTTGGGAGGAAACCCGTTCCGTGTTATACGGCGTGGTCCCTTGATTTACCTAACTTTAAAAACAAAGATTAATAACTGTTTTAGTTCTCACACCAGTCACATGACTGACCTGGAGTTTATTGTTTTAACCTAAACTCTGGGTGCCCCTATTTCCACACGGGCAGCTAGTAGTTTTGGTTTTGCAGATTTATATTCACAGGATCCTGATTTACAGCTGGAGCGATATCCGGAAAGCTCTTTATCCGTATATCTCTTCTAGTTGTGCTTTGTATTGTTTTTCCGCTACGATGTATTTAAATGTAATTTAAATCTTTGATATTTTCTGTGTAATATTAGTTCATACTCTGTATATTCTTGTATTCTGATGGAATTGTTGTAATATACAATGAAATGTTCTTCTGTTTGCGTTCTGATAGGTCGTGTTCTCAAGGTAATCCAGGCTTTCCTTCACGGGGAAGTTACGGGCTATCACACTAGATGTACACCTAAAGGCTACGATAATTGCGGGGCTTGGGACCACATTGTAATATTATCATTTTGTACAGAGTACTAGTTGGGACACTAGTTAGGCGGTGCGGAGATAGATATAAAAATCAGAATAACAAGGTAGTAGCGAAATAGCGAAAGAGTAGAAGTGCATTCAGTTTACCTTGCTGTAACGTCCCGGATTTTTGAACGTCATTTACGAATATTTAAATTGGTTTAAATATTGATTTGGTGATATTAGTGAATTTTATATCAAATTTATTTTATAAATTCGAGTTCAAAAATATATAATTTATAATATAATTAAAACGAGCTCGAAACGACGCTGCAGTTCGTAATACTGAATTTCGAACTTTAAGTGAATATACATGATCCGATATAAGTCGGAATTCTGCAAAACAAGAATCGTCCAGATCGATTTGATTATATCTTTCTAATGGGAGAGAAAAATCATGATTTCATCGGGTAGATGGTAAGATATGTCCAGATTAAAATTTCCGATAGTCGCTATAGAATCGTTCATCGACTGTAACAGTTTATTTGATATAACTGCATACTGGTTTCAAATTTAGACAAGATTCTTTTGAGACGTAATGTTAATTTGATTTTTAGAATTTTACTGTAATTTTTAAGAAATTAAATATGCAACTTTTTATTTGGGGTATTTTGCACCCTATATCAATATTTTGGGATTTCATAATGTGAGTTAACCTACCGATATTATTATATTTTCGGGACCGTGACACCTCGCTGGACACAACTGTATCTTTACTTTTGTCCGTAGCAGTCTATAAATAAATGGAATGAACCAACATTGTATCTACCTAGCTTTCCCATCCTTCAGGCTACCCATTTGCTTTCTGTAATCTATGTGATCAAATCAATACAGATCTTTCCTCTCTAGCTGGCGTTGTATTTTCTTTTCACTTGAATTGAAAAACACCTTGCAGCTACTTATAATTTATACGCACATGCTATGTACATGCTAAGCACAGACCTACCTAGTGAGAACCTATGCATGTACCACTTACTAGATGAAGAAGCAAATCCATTGCTTTCACAGTTTTACATACGTTGCTCTGCCTTGTACTGGCGCCAAAGAGTACACGCTGTACACCCAGATGTTTACTTTGCACAAGTCCCTTTCTTTTGTCCTGTTTCATCAAATCACATCACTTTAATGGAAGAATGCACATGGAAGCCTTACTGCTAACTGCACCAACCCACTTCACCGATGGAATACAATCTAGCTTACATATTTTCATTTGCAATCTAAATCCTACCCTGTAGTGTATTGTCTTTCCAATGTGACTATACGATAGCCTAACCATCTACTGTAAAAGCTTCTGTTCTCCTACCCTAAATATACATCATCGCATAGCACCTACCGACATGAAACGAAAATGAAATGCCAATACAGCTCATTATCTCCAATCAAACCAGTCCATCACGACTAGTGAAAATGAAAACTCAGCACCCTAGTCTACCGTATGCGGCCTATTAATCTAAGAGCCTTGGCATGCAAGGTTCTCCATGTATAAATACCCACTGCTTCACCGTATTTTCCTTCTGACCTTCATGTTGCAATTAAAGTGAAAAAATATAATAATAATAAATTGAAGTTGCGTAAAGCAACAACTATGGAGGCGAAGCCGTTTTAGAAGTCGCATGTAAGAGGAGGGGCTGCAGTTCTTATTTTCTGGTAGAAGAGGAGTATGGGAAACGAAAAAGAAACATGGTGCAAGTCAGAAGTGATGTTTGGAGGAAGCAACGAGTGGAGTGGTGGAGCGAATGACGTGGGGGTAGCTCTCAACACGTGGTGATTATTGAAGGGGAGGCATTTGTTTGAAATATGCAGGGAGCTTTGATGAGAAAAAGAATAACGGACGTTAAAACCGGATGTGGAAGCAAGGTGGCGGGCGCACTGCGCTATTACAGGAGGAGCAGCCACATGATCGGAGTTGAGGTGGCAAGCTGCTGCAGTTGTGGGTAGGGTGGAGCTCGAACTGGAGAAGGCGCCAAGTGATGGAAGCAGGCGGATGCGGTGGGAAATAATGAAGCAGGTATATAAAATTGAGAGGAAGAAGTATGAACAGTATTTTTCTAATTCATATTATAAAGGCCTAATCGGTGTTAATATAATCCCTAATGCCTGTTTTATAACATAAGGATTTAGTTAACATAATATAATATATATATTATTAAGTTCTATAGTGTATGAAATGTGGCCAACTGGAACACAATGTGCATGTACAGTATAACACATATATGTGTTTTCCCTTCCAATGATTAATGCTGCGATTTTTATTACCATCTACATCAACCAATTTAGTAAAACGTAATTTAGGTTACATACATTATTAAGGTAAATAGTATTGAATTATACAGTGAACCGTTGATGCCTAGTTCATGAATTTGCCTACCCTATTTTGATAACGTGTTGGAAGCTTTGGATAGGAAATGTGCCGGTACATAAAATGCACCTATGATCATTTGATATATAAATATAATGCGGCCAGTATTGTGTCAGGGCCAGTAGTTTAAAAAATTATGCAATGAAATATGCCCAACCATTCAAACATGCCTAATCATGCTTAAGCGTTAATTAACGTAAATAGGATTCAAGTTAATATTATATTTTAAGGTTTTAGATAACATTAATTTAAATACCAAATACCGTATTAAATCTACAACCATGTCATACAGTAACAGAATGGGAAAAACCAAGAGGTGTTGTGACCGCATCGACGGACGTAATAATTTGAAGCTGGGTTGGACCGAGATGGAAGCAGCTGGAGTTTTTAATTAAAACAAACCGTTTGACGACGAATAGAAATCCCAGGTGAGTTTAACTCACTCAGTTACCCCGTTTATATTTTATATAAACCGGGTTTTTATTTTTCTTTTATTTGCAATGTTTGCTGATGGTTGGTGGTTGAATGTTATAAATTGTTTGTTGATTGTTATTGGTTGAACTGTATGGTAGTGTTAAAATTGAGGTAACCCATTTGATGCAGGGAAGGACAGGTTGGAGGGATCCAACCGGATTCCTCAAATATATTGTTTATTTATATAAACAGTTTAATCAGTCCGATTGATTGTTGGTTGTTGAAATCGAATCGAACACTTATTTGATATTAACCAATGAGGTACATTGGTTGAGAAATTATCAGCAGATGGCCTCTGAATGAATCATTTTATAGAAATTGATTTACCGCCAGGTAAATCAATAGAAAGAAATTTATGAATTTTGTTTATAACAAAAACAGGTTTTTGAAATCTATTTTTTTTATATAGATTATTTTATAAAGATTATTTAAGGAAATAAATAATTACTTTTTACCTTGAAATTCCATAACATGTACATAAAGCAAGATTTGTCAGTTAAGGAGTTTGTAAATAAGAGAGCCACAATTAACAAAGTGGTCAAAGGGTTGAAATAGTTATTATTTTAAATAAACAATTATATGAGATTATTAAATTTGATTAGAGTGTTAAATCAAATGAGAATTATTTAAATTTATTTTATTTATTAATTTAAAAGGAACCAATTTTGAAACTGGAATGGTGAAAAAAGGGGATTAGTTGAGTAAAACCTTGTTTTATAACTAAAAAGGATTTTTAACAAGTTTACTCATATTTATATGAGTTATTCCCGAAAAGAAATTATGTAAAAGGAAAACTTTAAACAAGATTAATGTGGATTGAATTCGAACCTAAATTTTATTGGATTAAACTTGGTTTTAAAAGTGAGAATCAAATGACAAAGATCTAGTCTAGAGATGAATATTTCAAATATGAAAGAAGTTGTTGAGCAGGACCAGTATAAGTGATTATGTAAAAAGGGATTCTAAATCAAATATAAGTATTGAGAGAAAATGATAGGAGGATATTTCGTTGATAAGCTTCTATCAATTCAAAAGATAATAATGTTGTCATCTCAATGTCTGAGAGGTAACAAAATACCCCAACTTGTAATGACTTCATGATTATCCAAGAATGATATTAGTTTAGAAACGAGGGAAGTTGAAAAAATAAACATTTATATTTGCGTGAAGGATATTATAAACCATAATTTGGAAAGTTGAGTAAATTGATTTGAGAAATAGAAGTGAAGGGGCGTACTTCAAATATCGAAAGATTTATAAATGAATGTTTAACTAAAAGAGGCCAAGTGACGCCGTATACTGAACCAATGGATCCATTTTATTTCTATGGATGATTGTTGTTTTGATAGTTAAAGCACCGACTATCAAAATCTGGCCAAATCGATTGTTGGTTCGGAAAGACCGGGATCAGATTTATATTCGAAAACCCTTCCGACCAATAAATACGTAAACGCTGAAGATACCGGAAGATGGTCGAGATGGAGCTTTGAAGACCATGGATCTTCATAAGCAGAAGGATTACTTGTCGAATATTCTCTGACTAGCTACCAGAGGTATTCTGACGTGATTCGGTCGTGGTTGAGATTTTGCGGATTGCAAGGACTTCTCGCTACTGATCCTTTGGATGCGGTAGGAGGATGCCTTCGGTTCATCCTGTTCCTGGATGACGTGTATGGTGGCCAGATGTTCCAAAAGTCAATTATAACCTCAAGCCTCATCAACCGGGAATTGACAAAAATCGGGCAGGCAGCATGGCTATGTGGGTCGCTCCCATTAAGGTGTATAATCACCTATCTAGAGAAATTCCATTGCATCTTTAATCTATTTCAATGCTGTCCCTTTTTCGGGAGGCGGTTGCTGACCCCAACCGTCGGTGATATACATTCGATACACTCAAGCGAAATGAGTGGTCGGTCATGTGAGGGTCGGGCTGCAAGACGTTCTTGTTGAACCCAGTGTATTTGCCTCTAGAGATACACTATCGGCAGGTGGTCCCATACCTTGTCATAGTCGGAATCCAATCTCCAATAAGCGCCCGCGGTTTTGATTGTATACTATATATGTGGAGCATGAGATGCAAGCGTTCCACTAGATTGTTATTTACTTGTATTTAGACACTATTATAATATCAGAATAATATATGATTTCAAACTGTTTTGGGTTATAGTAAGGTAAAAACCGTCCGTGTTTATGTGTGGGCTGGTCTTACTATTATCTTTTTCTTTCGAAAGGAATTTGAACTTTAAAATCAATTTGGATGATTTCCCTTAAACTGTGCGAGTTATTCTCACTCTGGTTCACCAGACAGACCCGGTGTTTTGTAAATGCTCGGGTTAGCCCGGGTTACAGGTTCAGATCTTTGGATAATACGAAGTTCAGAAGACGTGCTGGAAGAATTCAGACGTATGATTTTTTCTAGTGTATTCCGCTGTGTGATGTATCTAAGGACAGGTTGTTATAACTGTCCAGATGTAATGATGTACTTTGATAAGTGTAAGTATTTTACAAGCTCTCAATAAATGTTATTTCTATATTATATTTTGTTCCGCTGCGATGTGAGACTCTGTGTTGTGTTGATTCTTATTCTTCTATTCTAAAATTTCTTTCTTTCTTATCTCATCCTCTAAATTCTTTCTATTGGCATCTGGGTTTCTAGTATCATTTGGGTTGGATTAGTGTTGTTTGATCAGCTCAAAGGGTACCGGAAATTCGGGTCGTCACAGTTGGTATCTGAGCTATTGGTTGAGTAGTAACCTTGGCTCTGTGGTGTAACTCAGTAGAGATGGGGTTAGTAATACCCTAGATTGAGTTGAGTATATATACGAGAGCACGTATTTGTAATTGAATATATAATTATTTTAAATTATTTTGTAAAAGGGGTAAATGAAATAATTTTGCCCAAATTATATTTTTATATAGAAAAAGGAAATAATTTTCTATAATATGGGAATACTGGTTGTTTGGTTGTTTTGATTGATTTGTTTGAAATTTAAAGTAACTTAAGAAATAGTATGGAATAAGAGAAATTTGAGATTTAAAAATCAAATGCAATTATTTGAAAATCGAATGGATAATAATGGAAATTAATTGGATATTAATCAATAGATATCAATATATGTTAAACCGGAGTGAATAGAAACAGTAAGAGGTAACTTTGGATAGAATTCAAGTAATTTGGTTGTTTGTTATTTGGATATTTGATTGGTCGAATAAAATCCGCCAAACGGGCCAATAAAGAAGTTGAATGAATGAAAATAAAATTCCAAGTATAAGAAATTGGGAAGATAATCATTTATGATATGGAACATGATTATTTTACCATGTATTTGTGATTTGCATTGTAAGTGGAGTTAAGAGCAGATATTTGTGGAGATGAGTTGGTTCCACAGGTTGGAAGTACAGAATGGAAGACAAAGAGCTATCAGTTGAGTTACTTCGAAATTGGAGATGGAATTGAAATGCCCGACAAATAGGTAAAGCTTAATATTATAATTGGCTGGTGATTGATTTTATACCCCTGAGTTGGGTAACCATTTGGCTTTTGGTTTTCTTTTGGAGAAGTTAAAGCTGGGAGAGGCAGTTGTGGTTGGACCGATTAAGCTGTGCAGACGAAGTGCTGACAAAATTTTCAAAAATCTTTGAGAGTTTGAAATTAATTTGGTAATAATTCAAAAATATTTATTTTAAAACAATTGGGTTCAGAGCAACATTCTTCTTACCTTGCAATTTCGGGGACGAAATTCTTTTAAGGGGAGAAGAATGTAACGTCCCGGATTTTTGAACGTCATTTACGAATATTTAAATTTGTTTAAATATTGATTTGGCGATATTAGTGAATTTTATATCAAATTTATTTTATAAATTCGAGTTCAAAAATATATAATTTATAATATAATTAAAACGAGCTCGAAACGATGCTGATGTTCGTAATATTGAATTTCGAACTTTAAGTGAATATACAGGATCCGATATAAGTCGGAATTTTGCGAAACAGGAATCGTCCGGATCGATTTGATTATATCTTTCTAATGGGAGAGAAAAATCGTGATTTCATCGTGTAGATGGTAAGATATGTCCAAATTAAAATTTCCGATAGTCGCTATAGAATCGTTCATTGACCATAATAGTTTATTTGATATAACTGCATACTGGTTTCGAATTTAGACAAAATTCTTTTGAGACGTAATGTTAATTTAATTTTTAGAATTTTACTATAATTTTTAAGAAATTAAATATGCAACTTTTTATTTGGGGTATTTTGCACCCTATATCAATATTTTGGGATTTCATAATGTGAGTTAACCTACCGATATTATTATATTTTCGGGATCGTGACACCTCGCTGGACACAACTGTATCTTTACTTCTGTCCATAGCGGTCCATAAATAAATGGAATGAACCAACATTGTATCTACCTAGCTTTCCCATCCTTCAGGCTACCCATTTGCTTTCTGTAATCTATGTGATCAAATCAATACAGATCTTTCCTCTCTAGCTGGCGTTGTATTTTCTTTTCACTTGAATTGAAAAACACCTTGCAGCTACTTATAATTTATACACACATGCTATGTACATGCTAAGCACAGACCTACCTAGTGAGAACCTACACATGTACCACTTACTAGATAAAGAAGCAAATCCATTGCTTTCACTGTTTTACATACGTTGCTCTGCCTTGTACTGGCGCCAAAGATTACACGCTGTATACGCAAATTTTTACTTTGCACAAGACCCTTTCTTTTGTCCTGTTTCATCAAATCACATCACTTTAATGGAAGAATGCACATGGAAGCCTTACTGCTAACTGCACTAACCCACTGCATCGATGGAATACAATCTAGCTTACATATTTTTGTTTGCAATCTAAATCCTACCCTGTAGTTTATTGTCTTTCCAATGTGACTATACGATAGCCTAACCATCTACTGTAAAAGCTTCTGTTCTCCTACCCTAAATATACATCATCGCATAGCACCTACCGACGTGAAACGAAAATGAAATGCCAATACAGCTCATTATCTCCAATCAAACCAGTCCATCACGACTAGTGAAAATGAAAACTCAGCACCCTAGTCTACCGTATGCAGCTTATTAATCTAAGAGCCTTGGCATGCAAGGTTCTCCGTGTATAAATACCCACTGCTTCATCGTATTTTCCTTCAGACCTTCATGCTGCAATTAAAGTGAAAAAAATATATATAATAATAATAAATTGAAGTTGCGTAGAGCAACAGCTATGGAGGCGAAGCTGGTTTACAAGCCGCATGTAAGAGGAGGGGGTGCAGTTCTTATTTTCTGGTAGAAGAGGAGTATGGGAAACGAAAAAGAAACATGGTGCAAATCAGAAGTGATGTTTGGAGGAAGCAACGAGTGGAGTGGTGGAGTGAATGACGTGGGGGTTGCTCTCATCACGTGGTGACTATTGAAGGGGAGGCATTTGTTTGAAACATGCAGGGAGCTTTGATGAGAAAAAGAACAACGGACGTTAAAACCGGATGTGGAAGCAAGGTGGCGGGCGCACTGCGCTATTACAGGAGGAGCAGCCACATGATCGGAGTTGAGGTGGCAAGCTACTGCAGCTGTGGGTAGGGTGGAGCTCGAACTGGAGAAGGCGCCAAGTGATGGAAGCAGGCGGATGCGGTGGGAAATCATGAAGCAGGTATATAAAATTGAGAGGAAGAAGTATGAACAGTATTTTTCTAATTCATATTATAAAGGCCTAATCGGTGTTAATATAATCCCTAATGCCTGTTTTATAACATAAGGATTTAGTTAACATAATATAATATATATATTATTAAGTTCTGTAGTGTATGAAATGTGGCCAACTGGAACACTAAAATGTGCCTCATCAAATAATTTATCATAGAAAGTCTAACCGTGAGTGGAGTTGATGATCCATCGTTGAAAGTACAATTAGTATAATTTAAAGTGTGGGTACAAATGATGGCAAGGAAGTTATATACGTAAATATTGAACCCAAAACTGATATCAAAGAACACAACGTGCATGTACAGTATAACACATATACGTGTTTTCCCTTCCAATGATTAATGCTGCGATTTTTATTACCACCTACATCGACCAATTTAGTAAAACGTAATTTAGGTTACATACATTGTTAAGGTAAATAGTATTGAATTATACAGTGAACCGTTGATGCCTAGTTCATGAATTTGCCTACCCTATTTTGATAACGTGTTGGAAGCTTTGGATAGGAAATGTGCCGGTACATAAAATGCACCTATGATCATTTGATATAGAAATATAATGCGGCCAGTATTGTGTCAGGGCCAGTAGTTTAAAAAATTATGCAATGAAATATGCCCAACCGTTCAAACATGCCTAATCATGCTCAAGCGTTAATTAATGTAAATAGGATTCGAGTTAATATTATATTTTAAGGTTTTAGATAACATTAATTTAAATACCAAATACCGTATTAAATCTACATCCGTGTCATACAGTAACAGAATGGGAAAAACCAAGAGGCGTTGTGACCGCATCGACGGACGTAATAATTTGAAGTTGGGTTGGACCGAGATGGAAGCAGTTGGAGTTTTTAATTAAAACAAACCGTTTGACGGCGAATAGAAATCCCAGGCGAGTTTAACTCACTCAGTTACCCCGTTTATATTTTATATAAACCGGGTTTTTATTTTTATTTTGTGTGCAATGTTTGCTGATGGTTGGTGATTAAATGTTATAAATTGTTTGTTGACTGTTATTGGTTGAACTGTATGGTTGTGTTAAAATTGAGGTAACCCATTTGATGCAGGGAAGGACAGGTTGGAGGGATCCAACCAGATTCCTCAAATATATTGTTTATTTATATAAACTGTTTAATCAATCTGATTGATTGTTGGTTGTTGAAATCGAATCGAACACTTATTTGATATTAACCAATGAGGTACATTGGTTGAGAAATTATCAGCAGATGGCCTCTGAATGAATCGTTTTACAGAACTTGATTTACCGCCAGGTAAATCAATAGAAAGAAATTTATGAATTTTGTTTATAACTAAAAATAGGTTTTTGAAATCTATTTTTTTAATATAGATTATTTTATAAAGATTATTTAAGGAAATAAATAATTATTTTTACCTTGAAATTCCATAACATGTACATAAAGCAAGATTTGTCAGTTAAGGAGTTTGTAAGTAAGAGAGCCACAATTAACAAAGTGGTCAAAGGGTTGAAATAGTTATTATTTTAAATAAACAATTATATGAGATTATTAAATTTGATTAGAGTGTTAAATCAAATGAGAATTATTTAAATTTATTTTATTTATTAATTTAAAAGGAACCAATTTTGAAACGGGAATGGTGAAAAAAGGGGATTAGTTGAGTAAAACCTTGTTTTATAACTAAAAAGGATTTTTAACAAGTTTACTCATATTTATATGAGTTATTCCCGAAAAGAAATTATGTAAAAGGAAAACTTTAAACAAGATTAATGTGGATTGAATTCGAACGTAAATTTTATTGGATTAAACTTGGTTTTAAAAGTGAGAATCAAATGATAAAGATCTAGTCTAGAGATGAATATTTCAAATATGAAAGAAGTTTTTGAACAGGACTAATATATGTGATTATGTTAAAAGGGATTCTAAATCAAATATAAGTATTGAGAGAAAATGATAGGAGGATATTTCGTTGATAAGCTTCTATCTATTCAAAAGATAATAATGTTGTCGTCTCAAGGTCTGAGAGGTAACAAAATACCCCAACTTGTAACGACTTCATGATTATCCAAGAGTGATATTAGTTTAGAAACGAGGGAAGTTGAAAAAGTAAACATTTATATTTGCGTGAAGGATATTATAAACTATAATTTGAAAAGTTGAGTAAATTGATTTGAGAATAAGAAGTGAAGGGGCGTACTTCAAATATCGAAAGATTTATAAATGAATGTTTAACTAAAAGAGGCCAAGTGACGCCGTATACTGAATCAATGGATCCATTTTATTTCTATGGATGATTGTTGTTTTGATAGTTAAAGCACCGACTATCAAAATCTGGCCAAATCGATTGTTGGTTCGGAAAGACCGGGATCAGATTTATATTCGAAAACCATTCCGACCAATAATTACGTAAACGCTGAAGATACCAGAAGATGGTCGAGATGGAGCTTTGAAGATCGTGGATCTTCATAAGTGGAAGGATTACTTGTCGAATATTCTCTGACTAGCTACCAGAGGTATTCTGACGTGATTCGGTCGTGGTTGAGATTTTGCGGATTGCAAGGACTTCTCGCTACAGATCCTTTGGATGCGGTAGGAGGGTGCCTTCGGTTCATCCGGTTCCTGGATGACGTGTATGGTGGCCAGATGTTCCAAAAGTCGATTATAACCTCAAGCCTCATCAACCGGGAATTGACAAAAATCGGGCAGGCAACATGGCTATGTGGGTCGCTCCCATTAGGGTGTATAATCACCTATCTAGAGAAATTCCATTGCTTCTTTAATCTATTTCAATGCTGTCCCTTTTTCGGGAGGCGGTTGCTGATCCCAATCGTCGGTGATATACATTCGATACACTCAAGAGAAATGAGTGGTCAGTCATGTGAGGGCCGGGTTGTAAGACGTTATTGTTGAACCCAGTGTATTTGCCTCTAGAGATACACTATCGGCAGGTGGTCCCATACCTTGTCATAGTCGGAATCCAATCTCCAATAAGCGCCCGCAGTTTTGATTGTATATTATATATGTGGAGCGTGAGATGCAAGCGTTCCACTAGATTGTTATTTACTTGTATTTAGACACTATTATAATATCAGAATAAGATATGATTTCAAACTGTGGGTTATAGTAAGGTAAAAACCGTCCGTGTTTATGTGTGGGCTGGTCTTACTATTATCTTTTTCTTTCGAAAGGAATTTGAACTTTAAAATCAATTTGGATGATTCCCCTTAAACTGTGTGAGTTATTCTCACTCTGGTTCACCAGACTACCCGGTGTTTTGTAAATGCTCGGGTTAGACCGGGTTACAGGTTCAGATCTTTGGATAATATGAAGTTCAGAAGACATGCTGGAAGAATTCAGACGTATGATTTTTTCTAGTGTATTCCGCTGTGTGATGTATATAAGGACAGGTTGTTATAACTGTCCAGATGTAATGATGTACTTTGATAAGTGTAAGTATTTTACAAGCTCTCAATAAATGTTATTTCTATATTATATTTTGTTCCGCTGCGATGTGAGACTCTATGTTGTGTTTATTCTTATTCTTCTATTCTAAAATTTCTTTCTTTCTTATCTCATCCTTTAAATTCTTTCTATTGGCATCTGAGTTTCTAGTATCATTTGGGTTGGATTAGTGTTGTTTGATCTGCTCAAAGGGTACCGGAAATTCGGGTCATCACACTTGCACTTATCCTGTCTTTAATTATCTTGTTTTTATGGTATTGTCCTATTTTCAGTTTATTCATGTCATGATACTTTATCTTGTTTGCATGCTGAAAGATCACTGGACTTACTAGACTTATGTCTGACCTAGTTTGTTTTTCACCTCTTTTCTTCCGTCCCCCCTCCCCCCCAGGTAGTCAGGGAGGGAATAGCTCAGCCTAGCTTGGATCTCTTCTCTTTCCAAGCTTAAAGATTAGTTGATGTATTGCTTAGGACCCTCTCTCTTCCACTGCTATGGCTGGTTCATGCTTTATTAGGGAATGTCATTGTTTTTATGCTTCTTTTATTCTTGGAAGTTTTTAAATCAAGACAGAAGTTCTATGTATTACATTTAAGTATGATTGAGGAAATTTTTGTAAAAGCTTGATTGAATTAAGTTGTTTATAAAATGTCTTTATTTTTCCGCTGCTTTATTTGTCTGTCTTGTAATTTATCTGCATCTTTTACCTATAATGCTCCACCGAAGTTAAGGCATTCCCTTTGTGAGTGACCTTAACGGAGGCAGGGTGTTTCAGCACTTGACTGTCTTCTGCCAGTACCATTACTATTTTTGCTTTGTCGATTCATTTGAACCATATTAGCATTTGGTGCTCTCTGTTGAGACTGATTTTGTTGGGCGGTGTTATAATCAGAGTTAAATCGGAAATAGCATCTATTAGCCATATGACCAAAATTGTCGCAGATTTGACATTTAATACGATTATTATTGTTGTTCCTTCCTCTTCCACATCCTCTTTGTGATTGACCACTTCTTTGACCTTGACTGTCTTGTTTGGTCTGGTTGTTATTTCTTTGTTGTTGTTTACCTTTCGATTAGCAGCAAAATTTGCAGAATATTCTCCTTGCATTACCTTTCTTTGTTCAACTCTGCCTTCGTGGGCCAACAGAGATGAATGAACGAATTGGATATCGGGTAACGTTGGTTGTGTGACAATGTAAGTAACTAATGATTCATAATCTTGATCAAGTCCACTTGTTATGACTAACACTTGTTCACTATCAGAAATTGGATGTCCCACAACACTTAACTTGTCACATAGATTCTTGATTTTTGCAAGATATTCTCTCATACTCATTTCATCTTTTCTTGAATTTTGCAGCTTCTACAATGCATGATTCTTGCCAACGATTGCGCATTGAAAATCTACTTAATTCGAGTCCTGATTTCATGTGATGTATTGGATCCGACGATTTGTGAAAAGAGATTTGCACTAATAGAAGAGAGAAGCCATAAAACCAATAAGTTGTCTCGTTTCAAGTATCTGTTGTGATCTGGGTTGCTAACATAGTTTCCTTGACCATCTTCAATCATAATTGGAGGGACGAAAAGGGTACCTTTGATATATTCCATCAGACTGTATCCCTTAAGTGTTGTTTCAACCTGATATTTCCAAAGAATGTAGTTATCCTCGTCGGGTGGGATGATAAGCATAGCAGCTGGTATGTAGTTTTCGATGGCATTGCTTCTGGATTTGCTGATGTGATGTCGTCGTCTTCTCCGACCATTTTGATGGATATATGGCAAGAACGGGGAAGGAAACAAAACAGGAATGATCTTTGATTCAAGAAAGTGAATCAAGAAGCCTTAAAGCGAATGGTTATTAAGAAAATGATGGGTTTGACTGCAAGTAAGAAGCTGCAGCTAGAGGTAAATGATGATATCAATATGATCTCCTCTAGGCGAGGCAGTAACTAACCTTTAACAAGAGAAAATCTACAACCAGAGCAGAAATGACGATTTTAATCGAATCTCTCCAGGCGAGGCAGTAATCAAAGCAGAAAATCTGATAAGAATGGGTATACACGATTGTGAGAAGGGTATATACTCCGATGATGACACTTTTCTGAGGAGTAATGATCAAATAACTCCAGTTTTGACGGAATTTCGATGGGGAACAGATGATGCTTTGATGAAGAAACGCCTTCTTGTTAATTGCAGAATGATACCCTGTTTTCTTGAAGATTAAATGCAGATCAGCCGTGTGGCAAATAGCTCTGATACCATAAAATGATTTAAGGAGAAAGACAGTTGTATTAAGAGAGAAATGAAATAGCACTGTGTAATTGTAATAGTATAGATTGAAATTATAAAACGGTTCAGTAATGTACATATTTATAGAATAGATAAAAGCATCATGGGCTAAGCCCAATATCTGTAACATGCGGACTGCATTATATCTGTGCAATGTATATCCTTGTTCTCTTAAGTACGTACGCTGATGTGTCATTTTTCACTTATCAGATTTGTTATTATTTCAAAAAAAACATGAGTTATTCATTGTAATGTTATCACCAATGGGTCATTTGTATAATATTATTGTCTGCAATTAGTTTGTTTATAATACACCTACTGTATTATAGTTGGTTGAATCATATTTAACCTCGGTTGGTTGAATCATATTTGAATTCATTTCCAGTTTTTGTCACATTTATCTATGTACACGTCCATCGGACGTGCCTTCATACTTTTGGGCTATGCTTGCTGGTTTCTCAAAATCATCAATCTGTTAGAAACCGTTTTCTATAACTTAATCTAATATGCAGTTTTGCTTAATTTAATTTGTCGTCTTGCTTAATCATTCTGAAATGTGCTTGGGTTATATGGGCTTGAGGTTCGTCTTCCATAATCTGACAATGACAGTATTCATATATTGCAATTCGAAATATGCTACTTTAGTCGTTTACCTATGTCAACATCATGTTTTATAATTAACATACTACCAATGCTTTTTAGTTTATCTCACCTCTAAATAATGCGAAGTTGGGTAATTTTCTACAATATTTTGGTTCGTGCATTTGTTAATGAATTATTAGACTCCTCGATTGTTATGCTCAAGTAATAATAAATGTAACATTTTTTTCAAACGTCTTAATGATCCCCTGATCAAGTTCCTTTTTTATCTTTATTTTCTTTACTGAAATGTCTGTGAATCCATAACCATCCGCCTTACAAGTTTCGTTAGTTTTTTCATTCAAGTATAAAACTCAATCTTAGGTAAATTCCGGTTCGATCATAGTCGAAACCGGACTGGAATGGGATAAGTTTCGGCATGCCAATCGGAACTGGAACTTCAAACCATGCTATGAAGTTTTTTTTTGGTTAAAGGAATCAGTCTAAAATGTGAACAGAGGATAGTTCTAGAGAATGCACATAGGCCTTTTCCATGCATATTTACGATACAAATACATGAGCGTAGAGGCTTTCTCCTGAATTTAGCTTACAAGGGTGCATGTGAATCTGAAGCTGGAAAATAAGGAAACTGGACGATATTGATATCACAAATAGAAAATTTGTTATATTTCTGTATATGCTATCATATTTCCTCCTTTAACCATAAAATCTATGAATAATGATCTACGCAGATGTATGGAAATGGAAATGGAAATTTGAATTTCCACGCTCAAAACCCTTTTTTTTTTTTTTTTTTTAAAGTTTTGATATCTTTCATACTAACATCCCGTATTTATATGGATGGTTTTATATGACAGTGCAGAAGACATATATTAAATTGTTTGTTTAAAATAATTAATAACTTCGATTAAGCAATCATGTAGTAATCTTCAAAATTATTTTCTAAAAAAAATGAGGTTTGCCTCTGGGGTTTGCATCCTATTATATATTTAAATATGACAAATTTCTGATATGTGATATAGTAATTTATGATCGATTTATTATCAAACAAAGTATGGTTGAATAGCAATTAGGTGATTTAACTCCTAAAGAGAGGACGGTTGACATGTTATTAATGCATGCGTAGTATGATTAGATGCAGGTCCACCTGGACGTGCATATATACTCGTATCCATAAAATTATAATTTCGACTTTCGAGCCTTTGTTTGATTTATATAAAAGTAATTCTTGGATGACAACCTCACCGCTAATTTAACTTTGAGCCAACCAAATCCATGTGTTCATACTAATTCACTTGCGGTAGTCGATAATGACTTTTGTGTTTGTAGGTCTCGTTTGGATCGACTAAAACAATCTTTTTTTTTTAAGTCAAAAAACGACTTATAGAAGTCGATCCAATGGGAGCCTAAACAGAACTGGCAAGGTTAGGGTTGTTATGGTAATGGTAACCATTACCGATACGAGAAAATTGTTACCATGCCGATACTATTGGTAAATCAAAAATGAATGCCAATGAGTTACCGTTACCGCTGGTAAAATGTTATTTGGGATACCGATAAACTAGGATACCGTTGACTGGTAATGGTAAATTTACCAATACATAAAGCTATTAAGATATTAACACATTAAAATTTTGATAATGATAAAAAGTTAATATTTTTTTAACTAATTCTAACACCATTAATGTTTATATAAATATTTAAACTTATTTTAATTGGCATAGGAAATTAACTTAGCTTATCATAAGATATTTATAACAATATGAAATAATAATTTTGTTAATCTTAAACTTTGAAGTTAATAAAGCTAAAAAGAATTACCTTCCTAAATAAATCTATAAGCATCTGCATAAACTTTCAAAAAAAAAAAAAAAAAAAAGGTTGGAATTCATTAAAATAGTGAAAAAAACAAAATAAATATGACTGGTAAATTTACCGTTACCACTGGTATTGACATTTCTTTACCGTTAATAATTGTAAAACTTACCGTTACCGTACCGGTAGCAGTGATTACCGATGTAGCTCGATATTGGTTACCAATGGTTTGATACTGGTGTGGTAATGGTAAATTTACCATTATCATAACAGCCCTAGGCAAGGTAGTATCTTCTGTAGATGATTATGCCTAGCAATCACTGTTTACCATCCAGTACCATTCATGACAATTGACAATAACAATGTGAAGCCAGACAAAAGCATCTAAGAAATACTATGTTGTCAAAACCAAAGCCGACAACTACAAGAACAAGTTTTTGACATTTATCAATCATAAATCTTGATACATACATCTAAACTTAAATATACATAGCTTTACACAACAAAAGTCCTCGTAATAATCAAATTCAAAAGCCAGAAACTAAACACAGTGAACATGGACAGCAAAAAAACAATAGTATGTGTGAAGAGAGTGAAGGAAGGGATGCCTGAAGAAGAATGGGACGAGTCAATGCCACTTCCAGGCGACATCATAGAGTCAGTGTCCGCAACATCGGAACACCATTCAGTAATGTGGATGCCATCACCCGGAAAAGAGAAATCTGTTCTGAGCACACAGCTAAAGAAATTAAGCAAACAAGGTTTAGACACTGTTTGGGTCAGAGTTCGAAGAGGCGAGTCCGTCATTAACCTGTGTGCACGTGTTGCACTAGAAAATGGTTCCAGGTTGCATACAGGCAGAAGATATACATTGAGGGCGGCTAGGGATGATAGACATGTCGCAGTTATATCCGATCTCACACTTGATCAGTGCACAGAGTTGCAGGGTATGTTTTTATTTAGTTTTTACCTACTTATATACACATATTGTAATGGTTAAAGGAACTGCAACAGAAATGAGCAGAAGGGTGGTAAATATAGAAGGTGCACGATTTGACATGAACAAAGGTGCTCGTTATGATTGGAAGAAGATAGTGGGGACATATTTGCCCGATAGACGTTCTACAGTGATAAGCAATATACTTTTCATGCCACTATGGAATGAACACGGTGTAGAATCCACAACTACTAGATGCATGGCTTGGTTCTCGGCAGCAATCTCTAGTGGCGCTCCTCTCATATTTGTGAACATCCAAACCGAACAAGTACTTAACTCTGTAAGTTTGAACTTGTTTGAACTTGTTTAAACGTTTTCTTTTTCCCATGTTTGTTTTTTGAGCATATATCTTGAAATAATTATTGTTATGTATATGAAAATAGTTTTTGTTCACCTTTTGTTTTCCTGAATACTTTCAAAAACCTTAGCCTCAATGCCAACCATAATTTCCCTAAATATATGGCGTTCCCTTCTTTTTTAAACCCTAATTGCTCTTAAGACTGAAGTATTTCAACAACAATGATTCTGAAACAACAATTAATATACTACACGATCATTTGCGAGAGCCATCCAGACAATTATGATATATTGCAACCCAAGAAATCCACATTTCATTTCAATAATCGCACTTCTAGTGCTTGAATTCTCCGGTTGATATATAGCAGACTTCTTTTAACAATTTTAGATGTAGAGTTTAACAAATAATTTTTATAAATTTAAGAATTTAATATAGTTTTAAGGGTGCCTATAACAAGAACATTTATTATATATTTTATTTGTTTATGGATTCAGTTAGGATTAAACTTGGGGCATTTAATTCATAAGAGAGTATTTAAAGACACTTAAAAGTGAATAGTATATTACTTGCAAGATGAAGTTTCCAACAGCAATTTTCATATAAGTTGACGAGATATATAATTCGTAGGAGAAAGCTATCTCTCCGGACACAGTTACTCGACAACTATCTTGGAAAGAGCGCAATTTTGGAAGACAACGGAGTCCTAAAAAATCAACTGGAGTAGAAATGGTGCAAGGTATTCGGCTATGGTATCTAGCCGGCATATCCGAGCTCCTAATTTTGCTAACTACAGATGCTGGTGAAACACGCTTTGGCATGGATATAAAAAGAACAGATGAGGTGTTCACACTCTTCATTTAATACTATTCAATATAATATGCTAAATAGGAATTTTGAAAGCCATGAACTAATTGAAATCTTAGCTCAATAGGAATGCGTTTTTCTTATAGGGATTCATATGCATCAAATCGGTATCAAAAGGATCTGCAGCGGATAGGGCAGGACTACACACACTCTGCATTGAAGCAAGTGAAAAGGGACATATAGTTGTGGTATCAAGACTCAATGGAACATGCATAACTCCTTCACTAACTTCTTCAGATGGATTAATACATTGCTGTGACCATGCTGATATCAGAGATAAGCTGGCATATGCAATTGATAGACAAGAAGATGTTAGCCTACACATTATGGCTTGGTCTAACTTGAAATCCCATGTAAATTATTGTCCAATAGAAAATCTTATGCCACCTAATGCAAAAACAAATCTCTGTGTTTGAATATTGTCCCGTATAGATGATATATACATATATGTGTAAATTTGGCATAAATAAAAATGTATATATTGATTGTTAAGTATTTTGTGTTATATAAGGATTATAGCCAAGGCATAAATTTGTTCTTTCAGCTATAAATTTCTGAATCTCTTCTTCAATCTCTGCTGCTCCTTGTCCGCCTCTGCCCCGAATATCATTCTGCAATTTCTTGATCTTTTTATCTATACTAGATACCTGTAATTTTTTAATATTAATGATGTTTTGGTTTATGAAGAAATGATTATGAGAAATTAAAAACAATGAAAGAGAAATGGAAAATCAAACCTTTCTGTAAGGCCATCTTTTCATGCCGTATTTACGACAAACTTTCTTTAGGACTGTGGAGCAAACTCCAATCTCCTTAGCAGCATCTACTAGTCGAAGGTGGAAATAGCCTGCAAATTCACTTATATGCAGGTTTGCTGTTCTCTCCCTCTAGTATTTATACAAAATATATGTTTATAGTTTCATAGATAATATATATAAGTAAAACATGTAAATATGGCAAAGAAAATTACCTGAGCGGCTATTCCTGTCTTCTCCGTTAGCATTGGGTTGTTTGAAATGGCTGGCGCTGACAACCGAGGTATAACTGCTTGTTCATGTGAAATAGATGGCATAATATTACTGTCAATTTTCACAGATAATGCATCATAAAAGCTTGAAATTGAATCCTGAACTAGCACGTATCCATTCTGCCATTGCAGCAGTCCATATTCTATCAGGAATTGCTTTACTTGTTCGTGGCTAAATTCTCTAAAACTGCACAAATAGCAAGTTCTTGTTACTAATCCGGATAAGACATTGCTTTTATAAGTTGTTTCTTGAAGACAAAGGACAAACTCTGGAATACTGAAATTTACTCTACAAATGAGGGTTCCATGACCGATTGCATTCCATCGATGTTTCCCTCGATTTGGCAAATTGCATGAAAAAACAGGTCTTTACTTCCATGCACCAAAAGCTTCCTGTTTTCTATGCCTACAGATTTGTATATAAACTATTTATAGACAAGATTTCTACATGTATACGAAGATAAGAGAAATTACTGAGATACCGTTAGAATGGACAATTTGTCTTAACAATATGCATTCGTGACAATCAAGCAAATTAGGTGGGGAAGGAAGTAAGTTGTTTAATTCTTCAAAGTCTGCGACTGAAATGTCTAATGGGGCAAAAACATCTTTGTTGTTTGGCGGCGGCAAGTCATTTTGTTCAAATTGGTTGTTGAAGTCTTCGATTGAAACATCTAAAGGGGCTGCTACTTCTTCGTCGTTTAATGGAGGCAAGTTTTTTTGTTGAACTTCATGAAGCGATTCATTTAGTGAAGTCATGCAATTCTGAATTGCTTCTTCATCGAACATGTATTCGTGGATACCCAGAAGAGGATCAAGCAAATCAAGACCTTCCATTTTGAAGGAGAGGTCCCTTGGCCGTGATGGCCAAGGGTGAGAGACGGTGGAAGAGTAGTAGCCCAAAGGAAGAAGAAAGCTAACGAATCAGGGGAAAATAGAAATGAAATTTGAATTTGGGGGTAAATGAGGCGGACCAAACTGGCGCTCGTATTATTTACCACTTCGTACTAACGGTATTCTTTTAAAAAGAAATAAGGAAAAGAGAAAAAAAAAAAAAAAAAAAAAAATCATCCAAGAGCATTTTCGACTTGCTATTCTCCCCAACTTACTGGGTTAAGATACGCAAATTAGTTCAAAAGCATTGTTACTTACACTTTCCAAACGGTTACGCATGAGTCATTTATGTTCACTTCGACTAAAACTAAATTGATATGAGAAGTACACACCTTAAGAAAACATATGTTTTCTGTTTTACCCTACCGTAAACATTGTTTTAACTTATCTCGTTTTCGCTTTTACCTTGCGATAATATTCGACATCATACTTTTGTTCCTCTTCAACTCGTTTTCCCGTTCAAGAATGGTTCAAACGAAGAATGTTGTTCAAACGTGGAATCCAGATCATCCTGATGAGACAGAAAACCGTCTTTGTTTTCACTTCGCCTTGATATTGATCGAAATTCCTAAAACAAGGCCTTCGGTGTCGGTGGACAAATTGATATCTCTCTAGGTTATGCTTAAACAATCCTCTTTGGCACTGGTATCTCATTGGAGAAATTGCTGCTTAGACGGACCTTTCTTTTGGTTATTAAAATGTGGGTTTCTTCTAATTTTCTGGGCTTCACCTAATAGGTTGACGATGAAGTTGTGAATGCCCTTGAATATTCAAAACCTTATGTAATTTTAAATCCGAAGCCCTTTTTTAAAGAAAAAATTGTGTCGTTCTCGACTTAGGGAACTCAAGCGTGGGTAGTAAGGAAATTGGAGACATGGGTTTACTTTTTGGGAAGAGCGGGGCTTCTTTCAGCTTAGTAGGCTATTTGAGTAATAACAGAAGGTCGAAGTTTCCCTTGGCTTAATAGGCCTAAATTCGAGTAATAAACATACGAACCCCTCCTCTTTTTTTTTTTTTATAATAAACCTAGATTCGGGTATTGAAAACACAAAGCCTTACCCGACTTGAGAAACCCAGACTTGAGTAATAGGAATACGAAGCTTTGATAGGCTTGAGATTCCCAAACTTGGGTATTAGAAATACAAAGCCTTGATTGGCTTAAGAAACCCACTTTTGGGTATTAGAAATACAAAGCCTTATTTGACTTAAGAAACCCAGATTAGGGTATTAGAAATATGAATCCTTACTTGCCTAAAGAAACCCATATTCAGATATTAGAAATATGAAGTCTTGGTTGGCTTAAGAAACCCAAATTCGGGAAATAAGGAAGAACGAAGCCTCTTCCAACTTAATAGGTCCAGATTCATGCAATTAGAAAGAATGAATCCTCTTCTGGCTTAATAGACCCAAAGTCGGGCAATTAGGAAGAATAAAGCCAAGAATAAAGCTTCTTCTGGCTTAATAGACCTAGATTTGGGCAATTAGAAAGAATGATGCCTCTTCTGGCTTAATAATAATCGAAATGTCCTCTTTCGGTTTTGACATTTCCATTTTTGGCATGTTAAGCAGAATTCAGAATGTCTTCTTCCGGTTTGGTTAAGAAAGTGCATTCAGTTTTAATTTACTTTTGTCCATTATGGGCATTTTAGAAAGCAGAGGTTTTAGCGTGTTTTAGTGCTCATTTTGAGCTTTTGATCCCTTTACTTGGATAGGACATAAGCAGAGGCAGTACGTACTTATGCCGGAAGCAGAGTCAGGGCTTGATCATGTAACGTTCTGAGGCAGAGCATGCTCCCACCAGAGTCTGGCGCATGTCCCCAAGCTTACCCGTCCCTCCTTTAGAGGGGGCCTTAACCTGGTCCTTGGACGTGGTTAAGGGTTTTGGTGCGTCACTCTTGCCCTTGGATGCAGATGACGGCTTACCCTCCTCCCTCTAGGAGGCGCCAAGAATATACCCATGGCTTGAGCCAAGCGTGCGATTTCCTGATCTTATCCCCTTCCCTTTAAAGGGGAAAGACCCGAGATATACCCAAGAATTTCAATCCATTTCAAAAAGGGCACTTCTCCCTCGAACATGTGGACATTCTTATTCTTTACATTGGTTTGAAGTAATCCTTAATTCCCAACGAAGGTCCTTTCTCATGGATTGAATTTCAGTTTCAATTCATAAGATATCTTAACAGCTTTCCCCACCTACAAATGTGGCCTATTCACTTTTCAAGTGTTCTACACTGATTACTTTTATGACCATTCATTAGATGATAGTGGCAATGAATGGCTCCTTCATTCTGTGTATACTTTATTCTTTTCTTTCTTGTTGGTCAGTGATTGAGTTCCTCTTTAGTCAAGAAGAAGATATTTTCTTTTGAAGTAGTTAATTAGTTTTCAGTGACTGGATCAAGTCTTTCTCTTTTTTCCTAGGGGCTTACACTTTGGATTCCATTCATCTATTTACGATTCCTTACTTCCGAAAAATATTTTCCTTTTTAATTTTAGTGCAGAGGTATGATAAGAAGAGATTATGTTGATAATATTTCTATGTTTATTTGAGTGATATAGTTCTGAGGTCTAACCGTGGAATCTTTCCATTTTTGGGTGAAGTCTCGTAATCTTTCATTATTTCTTCCTAAAAGACAGATTCTCATGTCAAGGTTTGCATAGCCATTTTTATCTTATGGAACGATATGTTGCTTTAATTGCCAACAGATGAGATAAATTCTTCTTGAGACGGGTACTCCCATACTTTGATAGATTCATAATCCTTTTTTCTTTTTCAGTTGATCATATTCAGGGACTTCATTCGCAGCATTTGCTCCTTGTGAAACTTTAAATCCACATAAGGCATTTCCATGCGGAATGGCTGGAAAGATCCTTGTTCCGGCTTTCTTGACTAGACATCCGTACCGAAAGTCTATTTTGCTAAGTTTACCATCTTTTTCTCTTCTACTGGTTGGCTTAACTTTTCTCATAATTTTTCCCAGTCATCCTTATGTTGACAATAAAAAGGAGTCAAAAACTCATTTCCTTCACTAGACCATGGAGGAGTTAGTTTATCCCTATTGAATTAGTACTTTATCCTACTGGGATGTTTTACCACTTTGCTGGAACTCTCATTTTTCCCATAAGCTTTTTCTATTGGCCTGTGCGAAGCTTTGTTGGAGGTTTTCAAGATCCTTCATAATCCATTGAGATTCCTTTCATACTTGTTTCTCATTGTTCTGATAAGGGTAAACTTTTAATAACACTTGGAGAAAGAAACCGGGGCGAAGGTTCAACCCCTCCTTCTAGCGCCAAAAAATGTTATCCAAATATATGGTTAACACCCTAAAATGAGATCCGACTGTAGAACTTTCAATCTGTGGTGAGAAAGAGCTCAAACATAATATCAGTAAATATTTCTGAGTTGTATTCTTGAAGTGCTATCATAGAATTCTGTAGGTGAATCTTCTATTAGTAACAAAACTAAACATGAATCTCATTTTTGATTTCTCGGATGGGAGGTCTCTTTATCCATAATATCTTACCTAGCATTACCTTAATGTATTAAAATAATTTCTTCGGGTACTCAACTATCACAAATTTGTTAGGGAAATTATTCCATTCAAATCGGTCTCTGAATGTCACGTGTATGTAAGTATTCCTTGAATTCTTAGGGATATCATGAACATTACCCTAACTTCAATAGTTTTGGCACAATAAGTCATTCTTAACTTAATTCTACTAGTCTTCATACAATCCTAATTCGTTGCAATGATCACCAAACTAGTTAATGAAGGTTTATATCCTTAAATCAAAGGATCTTAGGGTCAGTCACGGGTACGAGTTTGAAATAGATCTTAATTATGTACACGATCCACATATTGCACCAGTGATGTTAGCAAAAAATAATAATAATAACAATAATAATAATAATAATAATAATAATAATAACGAACATTACTAAACAGGATTACATAGAATTACCATAATTGCCATACATCCCCCTTTTATGGATAATAATTAGTATCACAATCCTTTTCCCTTGATTGATCTAGAAACTAGGGTTTTTCTCTTTATTAAGAGATTATAAAATGTAGAGAAAAATTAATTCGTAAAAAAGATAAGATCCCACACTCTGAGTTGTTGGGTCCTATTTATAGGTGCGAATTGACACTTCCTTTGGCTTAAGTACTTCATGTCGGTCACCCGATAGAGGTTGATCTCGAAGGCTTTACAAGTACTTCGGTTTCTTTTCTTCAAGGTAAGGTACCAGTAGCTACTTCCAAAGGATTTCACGACATGAGCTTTTAATCGAACACGAGAGGGATGGTCATGCAGGAGCTTTTTGACACTTTTTATGCTATCGTCCCGCACTTTATCCCTAATTGTTAGGGTTCTGAATCGGGATTTCTCATCCTTTTTGTGCTATTGAATAAGACTTTTTTTCCTTGATTTTGGAGGCGTGTACTGGAAGCCTTACTTAATTGCTTCCGTAGGGCCATTTCGACAACTATATCGAGTCATCCTTCAGAAAGTGGATTTAGGGGTATATGCGTGCCTTATGACACTATCGCTCTGGGGTGCTTTTCCTTCCCATTCTCTCTTTTGGATGCTTTTGGAAATCCTCTCCCTCTTTTGTATCCTTGCCTTCCCTCATTTGAACAATCTTCAGGCTTCGTTTGAATACTTCTTCAGGAATCCTTCTGCAAGTTACACGGGAGCTCTTTTGGTATCGAATACATTCTTTGCTAGTACCTTCAGCGTAGTCCCTTTCGGCTTTGGCTAGAATAGTTGCGAGAAGCATAGGCATATGCGTACTCTCGGCTTATGAAGGTAGCTATCTTCTTTGACAGGACTGAGGCCGATTCCCTTTTACTTGGTATCCACTTCCTCTAATGAGTTCATTCCTGGCTCTTCCTTTTTCATTTCTGATTATGTTTGAAGATGTGTTCTCTTCTAATTCTTGAGAGACTAGTTTGTTTCGCCAGTTTCTTCTGTTCATGGAGGTTAAGCCTCTCGGAATTTGACCAAAGGCCTTTGTCTACTACAACTTTGTCAGCTTATGGCTCATAGCTTCCTTCTCAATTCCTTCTGGTGCTTCGCACTTAGTTTGCTACTTTTGTTTTTTCTTGTAACATCAACTAGTACAAAATATATTCCCTCTAGGCTAAAACCAAAAGGAGCTCCCTGGTTTGATGCGAATGCCCTTTTGGTTAAGGTCAGAAGGGGATTTTTGGTAGGGAGGAGATTCCCTTTTTCTTTCCCTTCCGTATTCCGAAGGCCTGTAACCGCTTTCTTTTATGGTGTCTTTGTCCTTCACACTCCTTCGCCTTACCTTCAATTCCTTGATTATTTTGTGCTAATATAATCAAAAGAGGAGAGTATATGATACTCCAAATCAGGGCATTCAGAGTAACATCGCGATAAAATAGTCCAGGGAGTATTCTCGAAAGGTTCAAGTGAATATTGAGAACCGAAATGAAAAGAACACTTATTGGCGAAAGAATGGCGGAGCTAGGAGTCGTAATTAGAAGGGGAATGCTCAGAAGCGCCCCCAATTTCATACCTTTGACAGTTACACACCACTCAGTGATACCTTGAAAAGCATCTATTTGGATACTTGCAGCATAATGCTATATAAAAAGCCACCTCCGCAATAGTAGACTGAAAAGGAGGTTCAGATTAGGGGTGAGAAATATTCGGTTTAAACCGAATTAACCAACCAAACCGATTCATTTCAATTTGTTCGGTTCGGTTTTAAAACTAAATTGGTTTGAATTTAGTTTGTAAATTTATTTATTTTTGGGTTATCAGTTTAACCAAATCAACCGAACTTTTAATTTATTATCTAACTTTATGGTGTTTCAATACTTTAAATAATTAACTTAGTGATAAAATACAAAAGCATGTGTTGCAAATAGGTCAAATTTTATTATAAACATAAAATTTGTTATATTGAACTTCTCTAAACATCACTTTTATGTTTTTACTTTTAGTGAATTCATCATTTAAATAATAACACGTCCTTCAATTTCAGTTAAATTGGTTACCTACTGAATTAACCGAAATTAATTTGGTTCAGTTTGGAAATTTTTTAGTTTCAATTCAGTTTGAGTTTTTTTACCTAACCGACTGAACGCTCACTCCTAATTTAGATTGGAAAATTTTGCTTGTTTCATGAGACGTATGGCCACATGACGAGTGAGTGCTGTCATCTTCAAGATATTATTAAGAAATTATTGTGCGAAGGAAATCTTGATGAGTATAAAGTTACCCCGAGGGAAAGAGGGCAAGGGACTTCAGATCCCAAACAAGGTCGGGCGGCTTCTAGAGTCACCTCCCAGCAAAAGGATAAAAGTAAAGGAATGGTAATTAACACCATAGTTTGAGAACCACATCCGGATAAAGGACCATGGAACAATATGTTAATGCAGCAAAGCATATTACTAAGGAGTGCAATACTGCTTAGGAAGCCGGTCCGGTAAGGTAAAGAAAGACGATGGCGGATGATATCATCTTCCGTAACATATATGCATAGGGGGTAGAAGACACCATTATAAATCCATTGGTTATTTCGGCTATGATCAGGTCGGCACTGGTATGGAAAAATCCTTGTGGATTTCAAGAGTTCCGTGAATGTCTTATCTAAACGAGCTTATGACTAGATGAGGTTGGAAGCGAAGAACTTAAAGCCACGCAAGGGAAGAATGCACGACTTCAATGGCACGTGAGTGAACTGGTAAGGATGGTCAAACTATCGGTAGAATTGGGTAAGGGGGGCGCTGAAGAGTGCAGATTCTCCTATTTCTAGTTGTGAAAGTTGACTCTCCACACAACGTCCTTCTAGGCTGACCGATCCTAGCTGAATTCCAAGCATGCATTGTTCTTTTGTGCTTGCTCTTGAAGTTCCCGATGAAGGAAGGAGTCGGGGTTGAAAGAGGAGATCAGGTAGGTGGGCGAGCATGTTACTTGATTGAATGGAAAAAACCTCGTAGGAAGGAGACGGGAGAGGTTACGAATAATTCTGCTCCCACCAAAGAGGTCGTCCATAGCAAATAAAGGGAAAATCTTGGACTGGACCGTCCAGTCACTAGTTTGAGGACATTAATCTGAGAGAGGACGAGGAGCTAGGATGTCGAAGGGCGACTCATAATAAATCTACGGTGGTGATCCCGGTGACCCGTTTAAGGTATTGAAGATCGGACCCCATCTTGACTCACTCCGAATGAGGGAACTGACTGAATTCCTCCATGCAAGCCTTGACATGTTTACATGGACCCATGCTGACATGTGTGGGATTTCACCGACCATTATGAGTCATTCGCTTAACATTGACCCAAAGTATGTCCAAGTGAAGCTGAAAAGGCGTATGCTTGGCCCCGAGAGGTTAGCAGGTTTGGAGGAGGAAGTAGAAAAGTTAAAAAATCAAATGATCAATTCGAGACTCGTTGTACCCTAAGTGGATATCAAATCCAATACTAGTGAAGAAGTCTAATGGGAAGTGATGGACTTGCATTGACTTTCAGACTTCAATATGGCTTACCCTAAAGGCAGCTTTCCGCTTCCCAAGATAGACTAGCTCGTCAACTCAACAGATGGACACGAGCTTCTCTCCTTCATGGATGCTTATTCCAGATACAATCAAACCGCTATGCATGTTCTAGACTAGAAATATACCTTTTTCATAATAGATCTCAGGATATATTGCTATGTAGTTATTTCGTTCGGACTGAAGAGCGCTGGGACGGTGCATCGATGGTTGGTCAATCACATGCTACGAAACCAAATTGGGAGGTCAATGGAGGTGTACGTAAATGGTATGCTTGTGTAGTTCAAGAATCATCTACCCATGTCAAGGACTTGGTGGAAATGTTCGGTATTCACTGTCAATATGGGTTGAAGCTCAAACCTTTGAAATGCCCTTTCGACGTTGCATCAGGGAAGTTCTTCGGTTTCATCGTCACTTCTTAGGGTATTGAAATCGACCCCAACTAAATTAAAACTATTCGAGACATAGAGGAACCTCGAAATATTATAGATGTGCATAACCTGAATGGGAAAGTAGCAACCTTAGGTAGATTCACATCCAAATCCAAGGACAAGGGAATTCCTTTCTTCGAATTGATCAAGAAAGGGAAATACAACTTCTTTAAGATGCCTGACTGTGTCGAAATCTCCCATAATTTGCTGAACTGTAACACCCCGTGTATTCTATAACAGTGAGATTCACAAATTAAAGTGTGACTAATTTCAAATCAAAGAATTAAGGGAAACGGGATATGCCATTGCGTTCGTCTCGGTATTCTGCTAGAGATAGAGTCCGAGTTTGCGTAAAACGGATATCGTATGAAGAAGATATGGATGAACGAAGTTGGGCGAAAAACCAGAAAATGGGTCAGAATGCACTGGCGCACTTGGGAAGTGCGCCAGAACAGAAATGAACTGGCGCACTTGGGAAGTGCGCCAGTACATTTTTAGCCTGGCGCACCTGCCAAGTGCGCCCAGGTCAGAATGACCTCCTGGTCAGGTCTTGGCTGGCCTGATCAGGGCCTAGTCGAATTTCTGAGCCTTGCCTTGTCACTAGGGCTAGGTGTCAGCTCCTGGTTGGTCTCTCCTTCAAACGAACGACTATTATTGAATCAAGCTCCATCGACGGTCTAAATCAACTTGTAAACACTATAAAAGGGACCTAAGACCTAGCCTAAATCATACTATTTCATTTTAGCCTCATGCCGCCACCATTAAACCTAGAGCTTTAAATTAAAAATACAAAGAACAAAATTATAGAAGACGAAGGACGATTCTTGAAGGCTACAAATAGAAGCTACAACAACTACGACGCTTTATACAACGAATTTGGGGCTATTTGATTTGGGATTTTTATTTGGATTATTTGCTTCATATTGTAAGTTCTATGTCACTTTTTAGGCAAAACCGCTAAAATAACATGGATATGCCATGAATTGAAACCGGATTTAGGAACTATTATTAATCCATGTTTATATTGTTTAACTTTGAATCATAATTTGGGAATATTGCTATGTCAACATTGCAAGTTAAACTTATCATGATTTTTGATGTTGTTATGAATCACTTGGGCTTAATTGTATGGCAAGTTGGACTAATACATGTCCATGGAATCACTATGTATATTGAAATCTTTATGTTGATTAAACCATGCCTATGATGCTAATTAAACCATGTCTATGATGTTGATGGAACTATGCCTGTGATGTTAATATACCTATCATGTTAATGAAAAAATTGGGATTTGCTAGGTTATGATGGAAAGTTGGAATTATTATGTTTATAATGCTAGATGAGAATCATTATGTTAAAAATGCTAAATTGGAATCCACTATGCCTATTAGAATTACCATGCCTTTAATGTTTCATGTTTGTAATAAAATTATTATTATGCCCGCAATGATTATTATGCCTATGATGTAAAGTTGAAATCATCATGTTAAACTAAGTTGGAACCATTACTATGCCAAGTTATCATCATGCTAGTATTGAAACCATGTGATATGTTATAACCTGTTTATTATGCAAGTGATGTTGGAATTGTCACATATGCCTATCACATGTTTGGTGTTATTTCCCTTTATCTCTTGAATTGTTTATGCTTGTGAACGAAGTACGTTTATATACGTTGGGGATACGATTGGGTAGAATAGGCAAAACTTGAATTAATTATAATCATAAACCGTGAAATTTGGCATAAGTAGAACATGAAATATGGCACGAAAACTTGACTTGAACATGCCATAACTTGACTTGAAACATGCCTTAGTTGGGCACGAAGTTGACATATGAACATGATGTGGAAATAGCACGAATCTGCTAAGAACATGGGCATGACTTTAGAAAACAAGAAATTGGCCAACTCAAGGTTGGGTTGAGTTTGTAGTGTAAATCTGCCCGGAACTGCCCGGCAAATCCAGTTGCTACAAACAATAGGATCCAATGTGGGTAGTTGGTCACATCGCGCTTGAAACCCGAAGTTGGGTTGAGTTCGTAGCGTAAACCTGCCCGGAACCGCCAGGCAAATCCAGTGGCTACGAACAACGGGATCCAATGTCAGTGGTTCAGTGCATTAACGAATCAATTAATGCTAATTAGGGTTAAGTCATGAACATGAAAAGACAACTTAACCAACTTGAACACGATTTGTAGGGCTAAGTCATGAACTTGAAACGACAACACTTAGCCAACTTGACATGACACGTAGGCGGGTTAAGTCGCGAATTTAAACGACATACTTAACCCTCTTGACATGACTAGACTGGAAGAGGATTAAGTCACGAATTACATGACTTAATCGGTTAGGCGGGTTAAGTCACGAATTACATGACCTAATCTGTTAGGCGAAACCCTAGACACGACCCTTTTCAGCAGTAACCCTCTAGATGTATCAAGGTACCCTGGGGCTAGGCCGGGTGGGGCACGATTACTGGGCTGATTGTAAGAGGTGAACGACGGCAGTGGGGTACGCCAGTGTAGGTTCGGTGGACTACGGTCGTGCACGTATTCCGGGGCAGACACTGGGTATCCGTAGATTTATCTGTGCATCTTGAATCGTGTCAGGGGTTGACACCCTAGGGCTGATACACCCGAAGGTGGACCCAGCACAGGTGACTACATTCGTGATTAGCCGTATGACACAGACACTTGTCGAGCTAGAACTTGTAGGGAGCCGATCGACTAGATAAGCGCTCCGTAGGACCCCGTACTTGGGTCAGACCCCGTTTCAGGGTCGTTTCACGATATTGGGCCGTAGGATTTATTTCGTGATTAACTCGTGACATGGGCTTAGTATACTAGTACAGTCGATGCAACGAATCTTGAACATGTGATGCTTTATTTGACTTGTCTTGACTTATCATGATCACCTTAATCTATCTTGTCCACCTTGACACCCTTCTTGAGTTTAGTTCCAGTTCATACATGACATGTTGTTTTAACCGTTTTTACACTGAAAGTCACTAGGACTTACTCAGTCTTTATGACTGACCCTTTTCCTTTCGCCTCTTTTTCTTTCGTTCCCCCCCCGGTTCTCAGGGAGGGAATACCGCAGCTTGACCAGTTTTCACATCCAGCTTGAAGAGAAAGAATGTATTGCTTGGATCTTTTCCGTTTTGGACTATGGCTTTGGACGACAATTAAGGGACTTTTGCAGTTTATTTATGTTTTCTTTATGCTTCTTTAAATAATGTAATCAAGACAGTTATGATTTTGGAAGTATTGTAAGGCAAATTATGACATGGTTTGTGAACACGTATTATATTGAAATAAAAGTTGTTGTTGCTTTCCGCTGTTCAAAAATATGTGTTCTTATAGCTGTCTTGTATATCTGTGACTTATACTTATAAACCTCCACCAAAAATTAGGGCATTCCCTTTGAGAGTGACCCTAACGGAGGTGGGGTGTTTCACTTTGTATCAGAGCATAGGTTTACCGGATAAGATAAATGTTTTGAAAATTTATTTTTAAAGAAAAATTTAAAGAAGCATTTTCAAAAGATAAAATATTATATTTTAAAAAGGCAAAGTCCCCCAAAGCCATAGGTTCTATCTCTTATCCTTCGTTTTGAATCTATCCTTTTTGTTTCAGCATGTCCGAAGAACTTAACTTGCCAGAGGGTGTACCAATACCTGGTTGGTTTAGACGGTTCTTAGAAGCAAGGGCCACTCAGCCAGGTCCTACCGTTCCTTCTCCCCTAGCTGTAGGAAATCATCCAGCTGCAGCAGCACCTCTTCCTCCACCTCCTCCGCGAGGAAACACTTTTGCTAAGATATGTAAAGATTTTAAGGCTATGGGAGGAAAGGACTTTCATGGAACCGAATCCTTCGTGGCAGCTAGGAATTGGCTAAAGGAAATCGAAGACTTATTCGTCATCTTTGAGGTAGAAGATAGGCAGAAAGTACAACTGGCAGTGTGGCTACTTAAAGGCGAGGCTTCCTACTGGTGGGAAGTCACTAATGCAGAAAGACCAGTGGAAACATGGGAGGATTTTAGGGCAAGGTTTGAGGCTAAATTTCTCTCAGAAGCTGAAAGGAGTTTGCAGTTGGAAAAAATCTTATTTCTTAAGCAAGGGAATATGACAGTCAAAGAGTATGTTAATCGGTTCGGTGAGCTGGCTAGGTTCGGACTGGACCTAGTCAACACCCCGCACAAGAAGGCTCTTCACTTTGTCAAATGATTGAATGAGTCATTACACAGTTTGGCCATGACCCATATACCCATGGGAGCTACGTATGAAAGGTTGGTGCAGATGGCATTGCTGAACGAAGAAGATAAGGGCAAGAAGGAGACAAAGGCAGAAAACTCTCAAGGGAAGAAAGAGGTCAAGCCCAACGATTCTCAGAATAAGAAGGTAGACTCCGAGAAAGAAGGCAAGAACGGCAACTCACGTGATAAAAGGAAATGCAATTTCTGTGGTACGGAAGGGCACATAGCCAAGGATTGTAGAAAGAGGAAAAGAAACCAAGGTGAATGTTTTCATTGTGGGGAGACTGGACACATCAGCAAAGACTGCCCTAAGAAGCAGACCGGACCTTCTGGCGGTACATCGTTAACTTCTCCTAGATGCTTTGTTTTATCTTGTTTCTCTCCTCGATACTATCTTGAGAACCATAGGTAGAATCTTTTTGGATGTAAACATGTAATTGAAACATGTTATGATTGCGAAATGGTTGCAAGTGGTTGCTCGTGGATGCATGAATACACATTAGGCACTAGATCGGCTCAGACACATTTTCATGTTGCATTTGCATAAATGTATTTATTCGTATATGGATGAAGTTTAGTGTGTTGTCATATGGATGTTGCATTTGTATGAATGATTGTGCACTCATGTAGAATCATGAATAGGAGAATTTGCATACATAATGGATTCATGACACTTACATAATTTGCATTAAGGAGGTCAACTGAATCAGTAGACCGACTGATTTTGCATTAGATAAGTACATGTACACACACTTCGCATATGATCATGAAGCATTAGAAGTCTTTTAAGGACAATGGATGCTCGTATTTGATGGATGAGTAGATGGATGTTTGGATGTTAGGATATACATTCTTCCTGAACTTGAAGATTTCGGGGACGAAATCCTTTTAAGTGGGGGAGAATGTAACACCCCGTGTATTCTATAACAGTGAGATTCACAAATTAAAGTATAACTAATTTCAAATGAAAGAATTAAGGAAAACGGGATATGCCATTGCGTTCGTCTCGGAATTCTGCTAGAGATAGAGTCCGAGTTTGCGTAAAACGGATATCGTATGAAGAAGATATGGATGAACGAAGTTGGGCGAAAAACCAGAAAACGGGTCAGAATGCACTGGCGCACTTGGGAAGTGCGCCAGAACAGAAATGAACTGGCGCACTTGGGAAGTGTGCCGGTACATTTTTAGCCTGGCGCACCTGCCAAGTGCGCCCAGATCAGAATGACCTCCTGGTCAGGTCTTGGCTGGCCTGATCAGGGCCTGGTCGAATTTCTGAGCCTTGCCTTGTCACTAGGGCTAGGTGTCAGCTCCTTGTTGGTCTCTCCTTCAAACGAACAGCTATTATTGAATCAAGCTCCATCGACGGTCTAAATCAACTTGCAAACACTATAAAAAGGACCTAAGACCTAGCCTAAATCATACTATTTCATTTTAGCCTCATGCCGCCACCATTAAACCTAGAGCTTTAAATTAAAAATACAAAGAACAAAATTATAGAAGACGAAGGACGATTCTTGAAGGCTACAACTAGAAGCTACAACAACTACGACGCTTTAGACAATGAATTTGGGGCTATTTGATTTGGGATTTTTATTTGTATTATTTGCTTCATATTGTAAGTTCTATGTCACTTTTTAGGCAAAAACGCTAAAATAACATGGACATGCCATGAATTGAAACCGGATTTAGGAACTATTATTAATCCATGTTTATATTGTTTAACTTCGAATCATAATTTGGGAATATTGCTATGTCAACGTTGCAAGTTAAACTTATCATGATTTTTGATGTTGTTATGAATCACTTGGGCTTAATTGTATGGCAAGTTGGACTAATACATGTCCATGGAATCACTATGTATATTGAAATCTTTATGTTGATTAAACCATGCCTATGATGCTAATTAAATCATGTCTATGATGTTGATGGAACTATGCCTGTGATGTTAATATACCTATCATGTTAATGACAAAATTGGGATTTGCTAGGTTATGATGGAAAGTTGGAATTATTATGTTTATAATGCTAGATGAGAATCATTATGTTAAAAATGCTAAATTGGAATCCACTATGCCTATTAGAATTACCATGCCTTTAATGTTTCTTGTTTGTAATAAAATTATTATTATGCCCGCAATGATTATTATGCCTATGATGTAAAGTTGAAATCATCATGTTAAACTAAGTTGGAACCATTACTATGCCAAGTTATCATCATGCTAGTATTGAAACCATGTGATATGTTATAACCTGTTTATTATGCAAGTGATGTTGGAATTGTCACATATGCCTATCACATGTTTGGTGTTATTTCCCTTTATCTATTGAATTGTTTATGCTTGTGAACGAAGTACGTTTATATACGTTGGGGATACGATTGGGTAGAATAGGCAAAACTTGAATTATAATTAATCATAAACCGTGAAATTTTGCATAAGTAGAACATGAAATATGGCACGAAAACTTGACTTGAACATGCCATAACTTGACTTGAAACATGCCTTAGTTGGGCACGAAGTTGACATATGAACATGATGTGGAAATAGCACGAATCTACTAAGAACATGGGCATGACTTTAGAAAACAAGAAAGTGGCCAACTCGAGGTTGGGTTGAGTTTGTAGTGTAAATCTACCCGGAACCGCCCGACAAATCCAGTTGCTACAAACAATAGGATCCAATGTGGGTAGTTGGTCACATCGCGCTTGAAACCCGAGGTTGGGTTGAGTTCGTAGCGTAAACCTGCCCGGAACCGCCCGACAAATCCAGTGGCTATGAACAACAGGATCCAATGTGAGTGGTTCGGTGCATTAACGAATCAATTAATGCCAATTAGGGTTAAGTCATGACCATGAAAAGACAACTTAACCAACTTGAACACGATTTGTAGGGCTAAGTCATGAACTTGAAACGACAACACTTAGCCAACTTGACATGACACGTAGGCGGGTTAAGTCACGAATTTAAACGACATACTTAACCCTCTTGACATGACTAGAGTGGAAGAGGATTAAGTCACGAGTTACATGACTTAATCGGTTAGCCGGGTTAGGTCACGAATTACATGACCTAATCTGTTAGGCGAAACCCTAGACACGACCCTTTTCAGTAGTAACCCTTTAGATGTATCAAGGTACCCTGGGGCTAGGCCGGGTGGGGCACGATTACTGGGCTGATTGTAAGAGGTGAACGACGGCAGTGGGGTACGCCAGTGTAGGTTCGGTGGACTACGGTCGTGCACGTATTCCGGGGCAGACACTGGGTATCCATAGATTTATCTGTGCATCTTGAATCGTGTCAGAGGTTGACACCCTAGGGCTGATACACCCGAAGGTGGACCCATCACAGGTGACTACATTCGTGATTAGCCGTATGACACGGACACTTGTCGAGCTAGAACTTGTAGGGAGCCGATCGACTAGATAAGCGCTCCGTAGGACCCCCGTACTTGGGTCAGACCCCGTTTCAGGGTCGTTTCACGATATTGGGCCGTAGGATTTATTTCGTGATTAACTCGTGACATGGGCTTAGTATACTAGTACAGTCGATGCAACGAATCTTGAACATGTGATGCTTTATTTGACTTGTCTTGACTTATCATGATCACCTTAATCTATCTTGTCCACCTTGACACCCTTCTTGAGTTTAGTTCCAGTTCATACTTGACATGTTGTTTTAACCGTTTTTACACTGAAAGTCACTAGGACTTACTCAGTCTTTATGACTGACCGTTTTCCTTTCGCCTCGTTTTCTTTCGTCCCCCCCTAGGTTCTCAGGGAGGGAATACCGCAGCTTAACCAGTTTTCACATCCAGCTTGAAGAGAAAGAATGTATTGCTTGGATCTTTTCCGTTTTGGACTATGGCTTTGGACGGCAATTAGGGGACTTTTGCAGTTTATTTATGTTTTCTTTATGCTTCTTTAAATAATGTAATCAAGACAGTTATGATTTTGGAATTATTGTAAGGCAAATTATGACATGGTTTGTGAACACGTATTATATTGAAATAAAAGTTGTTGTTGCTTTCCGCTGTTCAAAAATATGTGTTCTTATATCTGTCTTGTATATCTGTGACTTATATTTATAAACCTCCACCAAAAATTAGGGCATTCCCTTTGAGAGTGACCCTAACGGAGGTGGGGTGTTTCATGAACCATCTGGAGAAACCTCTGATTCAGTCAAAGCCCATCAATCACGAGGGCTTATTCGTGTATTTGGTGGTATCATTCCATGCAATTAGCTCTGCACTCGTATGTAAAGAAGAATGGGTTCAACGGCCAGTGTACTATGTAAGCAAAAGACCGGCTGGAGCAGAACTGTAACAACCTGGAATTTTGACAATAAATAGTTATTTAATTAGAAGCTCAAAAATAGGGATTTCTGCAAATGATGTAATTTGACCACGAAACTTGAACCATTGTGTTCCTCTCGGAATTCTAATCAACTTGCATGTGTTGGAGTTTCGCGAACGGAGTCCATATGAAAAAGTTACGGATGAAATATGAAAAATAAATGAAAATAAATAAACATTATAATTAATATACATAATACCTTATATAACTGGCCCTCACTGGGCTGACTTTCCAGAGGGCGGTCGACCATTCCAAGGGATGGTGTCAACCGCTTTATGCCTGCACAGCCCAGTGACAACTAGGTTTTAAGGGGCAATTTGGTTATATTTTATAAAAAAAATGGATGGATGTTATTTAAAATAGATCAAACTGTGTAAGGCCATTTCTACTTCTATAAATAATGGGGTAAAGCCTCATTCTTTTTCCATTCAAATTTATAACAACAACAGAGCTCTGCCATTTTCCTCTCTCTTCTAACCTAATTTCTTAAATAAGAATATATTCATACATATCAAATTCATATGCAATTGAGAGGATATATAGATTCAATGGAAAAGAATGCAATTTGACGCTCAACGATAGATTCTTTGCTCTCTTCCATTTTTCTTACATTTCTATAGATCTGTAATTTTCCCATTTCTAGATAAATTGTAGATTTATAAGAATTTGGGAATTATAGGCCAAAAATGTTCAAACAATTGAATTTGGAAGATATAAGTGAGTGGGAAATTTATATACACATGTATAATAATGTATTTATCTCATTTGTAATATATCCAATTTTTATATCTATGCCTATCAGATCTGGTAAAAAATTGTGGTAATTGGATTGACACCCACCAGATCTGGTTATAAAAAGTGTTAAAACTTGTGAATTGTACATTGTGGCTATGCATAAAATGAATAGTAGGATTTCTTAAACTTGTTTACATATATTCCTACACTTATGTCATGAAATATATTGCAACTATGTTATAGAATGTATTGTGGATATTGCGTAACACTGTAGATCTGGAAATCAGTCCCATTAAACACATGTTAGATGCAGTTACATTCCAGATCTTTTGTTCAGTATTGAAAAATAAAATATGTGAATTTTGGTAAAAAGGTGGAATTGGCATATTATGTTGATTTGGAAAGAAATGATTGTTAAATTATGTGATGGTGATTACACCTATTTGTATTCAATATTGTTGGGTTTTGGCTAAATTATTGTAAATATGTCATTTTCTTCTTTTCGAACAAAAAATGTCATTTTGAATTCACAAGAGATATGACAAAAAGATCTAAAAAAGAAAAGTGGTGCAAACATACATATAAATATAAAGATAAATTTTGTACATAGTTTGCATCGACTATTCTGAAAATATATATAAACATATACATTTCTTGTGAATTTGAATTGTGTCTATTCCAAAAATTTGGCATAAGTTACAATAATTACGGCTAATGGTCTTTTTGAAAGACTGGAAACCTTTTGGCAAGATTGAAAGTAAAAGGGAATGTTTGGTTATTGATTAAACCAAATTATTTAAATAAAAATTATTATTAATAATAAAAGATAACTACGTTGACCATACGAAAATATAAATATACACATACTATCTGTCCAAATCAACATAAAACGGTAAATTATATATTGTATTAAATATTAGAACGTTTGAATAATATTCATTTATGGAATCATATATGTAAATCTTATTCCATATTAAATGAATATATTTATTGTGACCATTTGTAGCAATCAATATAATTAATTTCTATAAATACGCATGCAAATCAATAAATAACAATTGTAACCAAATGTTGAATGGGGAAAGTAAATATGATAGGATAATGGTTACAATTCATAAAATTTATTTAGGATAAATGTTGTAAGCCCCAATTAGGAAATTTGAATTATAATCGCATTTAGACACGAGGTTAAGCTCACTTGTGGTATAAGCTTGCCCGGAATCGACCGACAAATCCAGCAACACAGGTAGTCAGGTTAATGTAAGGGGCGTAATGTGTTAATATAAATGTACTAAGGCACGAGATTAAGTTTAACTTGTGGTAGAAGCCTGCCTGGAACCGACCGGCAAATCCAGCATCCACAAGTAGTCAACTAAATGCGAGAGGCCCGGTGCATATATATATATATATATATATATATATATATATATTTATATATTTATAATAGGAAACAATTAAATAAAAAAATTACAAATGTCATTTAGGGTACAACAATTAAATATATCCAGGACTGATAAAAGAGGGATATTCCATTGTAATTAATGTCTTAGAAAAATTATGGTCGTTAGGCTCATAAATGACATTAATTGTAATTAACGGAAATTAAAGATAAATGGTTGCCTTAGGAAAATATAACCGTTATGGTCATCAAGGGGAAATAAACAAAGAAATGAGAAGAAAATGGGTATCAAAAAGGGGTTTAATGGATGTTGATTGTCGTTTAAATACTAAGTCCAAATTAGGGAAGAAGTCAAATAAATATCCTAGGGAAAATGGGAAATAACCTTCCTTATTTATTTTAATGAATATAAAACTTATAATTAAAAATAGAATTGTACTTAGTAGGTTAATAATGAAAAATATTATTAGACATATGAACCCATAATGATAATGAATCATGTACATATAGTATTTCCATAAAGAGGAACTAGACGCAAAGGGCTAAATGACGTAGCCCACTTTATCCCAATAGGGAAAAATATTAAAGGCTAATGGGGAACGGACTTAATAATCTCGGTGTATAGTCCGCTTCCTTGGGTCTTAAGTGGCTTGGGTCGAGGAGTTCATCTGGGAGTAGGTCTTTCAGTTTAGGGGTATTAAATGACATGTTTGTGTATTGCTTGCCCGAACCTGGAAACTTAAAATGTCAGATATGGCTACCTATCCTACGGAAGGTAATAAGTGACTAAGGAGCTTATTTAATACGGTCATCTAGATGGAATAGCGAGCGATAAAATACCATCTCTCACCTTACACGGGGTAAAGGTATATGCATGGATGACAGAAACCTTAACTAGCTGGGCCCATAGCTAGTGCCCTCTGGTTTATAATAATGTGAATAAAGCATCGAGAGGTATTGGATGACTAATAGGTCCGCCTAGGGTTTTAACTGATCGGGAGAATCCACCATATCTATTATTGATAGTGAGGCGTTAAATAATAAAGGGTAAGCGAATGAAAAGTACATATATAACTCCATAATTCGGAGTTTACTTCTCGGTTTAATAACCAGGCATGCTCTGGTATAAAGACTTCACAAAAGTATGTGTAAACGTTCTATTTCGGTATTATACTTTGGGAAGAATAGTATAATCGTGCGTAAACATTTACTAGGTTGGGCTATAATCACTAACCTGGTTAGGCACACATATTTGGTTGAACCAAATGGGATACATATGTGTATTATAACCTGTGTTGTTAATTTCTTATTCACCAGAACTTGTTGTTCTGACCCCCTCCTTAATACAACCTCCCAGATTTCCTAGATAAGGTCGGATTCTCACAGGTGTTTAAGTTGGGATTTCGGTTCTCGTTCTCTCTCATGCTCGGTATGGGCAAAGTGACTTACTTTGAAAAAGGTAGATACTTGAGTTAAGACTTGTTATCCTATTTTGTTTCTGCTATGAGTTATCTTATTGTAATCTGATTATGCTTATGCTTCTTTATTGCAGGTACCAGATATAAACACGCTTCATGCTTGGATGTGTTTAAGTTTCGATTTTTATCGAAATTTAGGAGCAGAAAAGTGTGGGGTGTTACAAGAACCCAACTATTTCAAATTCGAAAAGCATCTCTACAGCCTTTGACAGCCTCGTGGAAGCTAAGACATTATTTTTAGGCTCATTCCATCAAAGTGTACACTGTCCAGCCGCTATGACAAGTCCTACAACGACCGGAGGCGTTTGGAAGGATACTTAAATGGAATATTAAACTAAGTCAGTTCGATATTGCATACATACCTTGGCAAGCAATTTAGGCTCAGGCACTGACGGAATTTATAGTGGAATTTACAGCTCTAGATGGTAATAGAAACTAAAATGTGATCCATCTTGGAAGTTGTACACTGATGGAGCCAGAAACGGTTGATGTTCTAGCACCAGAATTATCTCATTAACTCATGAGGAATATTCGATTTGTTATGCACTAAGGTTCTAATTTCCAGCCACAAACAATGAAGTCGAGTATGAAGCCTTGATTGCTGGACTGAAACTTGCAAAGGAACTAAGAGTGAGAGCGATCGAACTTTTTTGTGACTCATGGGCTGTTGTATTCAAGTCAAAAGGGAATTCCAAACAAAGGGGGCATGACTTGCCGCCTATCTCAACTTGGTGGAAGAGTAGTTAGACTGGTTTGACTACTAGAACATCTCTTGCATCTCATGAGCGAAAAACGAGAAAGATGGCTATTTAAAAAAATGGCTAGTTCCGACATTCCAATAAAGATGAAGTTCATCCTGATAGAGACATTGACAATGCCCAGCATCGATCATATGGAAATTGACGAGGTGTTGGACATCGATCCCAAGAAAGATCCCTAGATGAATCCAATCAAAAACTTTCCCATGACTTGAACCCTTCCCGAGCGAAAGAATGATAGACGTGTCATCGTACGCAAAGCTTCGAGATACGTCATCTAGGGAACACTTTGTATCGAAAAGGCTTCTATGTTCCTTTACTCTGGTGCGTTGTCAACGATGACACTAAGCGCGCATTGCGAGAAGTTCATGAGGGTGAATGTGGAGATCACACTGGTGGGGAAATTTGGTGAAGAAGTTACTGCGTTATGCTACTTATGACCTATCGTGAACCAAGATGCGACAGATTATTCACGATGCTGCGACAAATGCCATAGGTTTGCGAAGATTTACAGATCTCCACTGGATTAACTCACTCAACTGGTTAGTCCTTGACCGTTTGCAGTTTGGAGGAAAGATATCATCTCTAGTCTTCCGATTTCGAAGGGTGAAGTGAAGTATGCATTTGTGGCAATTGACTACTTTACAAAGTGGGTCGAAGTCTAACCACTGACCACGAACTTGACAAAGTGGGTGATCAACTTCATCGTCGAAAGCATCATATGTCAATTTGGACTACCCAGGACTATCAAAACTGCAAATGGGACCCAATTCAATAGCATAAAGTTTAAAGATTTCTGTTGACATCATCGCATCGAGAAGAGATACACTGCAGTTGCGCACCTGCAATTAAATGGACAAGTTGAAGTTGTGAATAAAAATCATTAAGTCCATCATGAAGAAGCGATTAGAGCAGGATAAGGCCAAGTGGGTAAATGACCTATAATTAGCCCTTTGGACATATTAAACAACCCACAAGGCAACGACTGGCCACACTCTATTCGCGCTCTCCTATTGTAACACCTCGCATTTTATGACAATTAATATTTAAATAGTGCATATGTGTGTATATATATATGCATAGACATAAATATTTAAAAGAAGAATAAAATAATGGTAATATATAATTGCATGTAATAAATACATGCATTGAAAAAAAAAAGATTAATGTAAATAACAATGCAACGCATGCATTAAAAAGAAAGAAGAAATCGGTTTCATGCAGTGTAATTATATTGCATGCAATGATATGAAAAGAAAAATGAAAGAAAAAGATGCATGCAAATTGATAAGGTAACATTCAATGGTTTAAATGAAATATTGTAATAAACATGAAAAGGAGGAATAAGAAAAGAGCAATGACCACCATCGTTCTAAGCCTTATTAATAAAAGCTTAAGTAGTCCAGTCGGTTAGAGCATGTGGCTTTCAGGCGAGAGGTACAGAGTTCGATCCCCGTCGGCACCATATTTTGTATTTTAAAGGAATGGCTAAAATAACACATGTTCTAAAGAGAAAATATGTATAAACGCACATATAAGGAAAATTGTACATATAAGGAAGTACAAAAATATATGTAAACATGTATATGAAAATATATGCGTATATATATGTGCAAATATATATATTTATATTTATATATATACAAAAGAGAAATTCAAAATAAGGCTGCAACCAAAAAAATAAGATAAGAATTAAATAACGACATAACACCATTTGAATTTTGAAAATGAAATGAAAGTTGTGCATATATATATATATATATATATACATGTAAAATGGTCATTAGAAGTTTCGTATACATATAAGGACCTTATATATGAATATAATTCAAATCAATTCAAACTGAAGACCAAGCTCAGACGAAGAGAAAAAAAGAGTCGGGGTCGACCCAGGCATGGGTGTGTCGACCCTAGGGTCGATCCACCCATAGGGGGGTCGATCCCGGGGTCAACCCACCCCAGATCCGAGTAGATTCATTAATGAATCTGGACTGTTTTACTAACCAAATTCGTTGTTGACTCAGCGCTGCGTGTACGATAAGATCCTGAACACCTATAGATAGACTAGCAGAGCCTAGCCTAAATCTCACATTTTCTGAGAGGCTGCCTAAGCTCTGCCATTCTTCCTCCTCCTCAAATCTCTTCAGAAAAATAAAATAATTAGTTTATGTAAATTCTGATTTAAGATATGGATGAAAATAATGTATATTAATAAAGAAGGTGTTCAGAATTCTATTCGAAGTTAGGTAAATTCTTGGATATGGCCAATTTAATTTTCTCCTCTTTCTTCCCTTTTTCTTTTAGTTGAGAATTGTGGATCCATGGTTGTTTAGGTTCTAAATTCAATTAGGAGAACCATGGAATGTTAGATCTGGACCAGACTTATGATTTGGAAAGCAATTAGGTGAGTGGATTTAAAATATACCTTTTTGATAATGGTATATTTATCGTTTAACATTCCCCGTTAATATGCAATGTAAATCTGCTAGAATGTTAATATGTTGAAATGTTAATTTGATATGTTTAAACGTTAATATGTTGAAATGTTAATATGTAGAAGTGTTAATAGGTCGAAATGTTAATATGTTGAAATGTATAAACCTGTTAAAATATGTGGAAACGATTACTGTTGCATACATACATGTTCTAATTACATGTTAACCTGTGGCATATTATGCACTTGAACCCTTTACTGTAAGAATTGGGATAATTACATGTTAATTTGTTAGAATGGAATAATTACATGATTCGGTGATTAAATGTTATTTTAAAATAAAGATGATTACATGTTATTTTAAAATGAAGTTAATTACATGTTAGGAAGAACATGCAACATGATAATCAGATAATGGACTTAATATGATATTAAGTATGACATGTAATAATAAATTACAACAAAATTGGAAAGAATGGATATGCCTAAATTTATAGAAAATAGAAAACTGTAACCGCATTTCGACACAAGGTTAAATTCAACTTGTGGTAGAAGTTTTCCCGGAACTGCACGTCAAATCCAACATCCACAAGTTGGTAATTCAATATGAGGGGTCTAGTCGTAAATATACGTAAAACAGTACTAAGACATGAGGTTAAGTCCAACTTGTGGTAGAAGTCACCCGGAATCGCCTAACAAATCCAACATCCACAAATGGTCGGCTTAGTGTGAGAGGACTAGTGCATATATACATAAATATATGTATATAAAAGAATAAAAATAAATGGCACTAATTGTGATTAATGGAAATAAACGGAAATGAATAGGAAATGAAGGAAAATCACAATAGTATAAGAATTGGAATGAACGGGGAATGATAATAACCTATTATAATTAATTACATTAATGAGAATGTTATATAATAGGTAGCCTTGTCCTAGGGGAAAGTAGAAATTAAAACATAAGTTATAATAAATGGAAAGGAAACTTATTAGAAAACCTTAGTTAAGATAACTAAGTTAATAAGTAAACAACGACAAGTTGTATGGACAATGTAAGATGGAATTATAGATAAATAAGAAAGAATGAGGTGAATATATAGGATGAAATAAGTTATATTTAATCATAAATAATAAGTGACATTTTAAACAAAAAAACATGTGAATTGAGATGAAGTATGCTTAATTACATATTAAATAGAACATGTTATTGTAACTATGGAATCAGACAATGAATAATATAAATAGATTGTAGATTACAAGTCTTGGATTATAATCTAAAGAATAACATGTTATGGGCTTATTAATAAACTTAAATGGGTTTAGTTATAACTGAAATTAATAAGCGAGAGGAACTTGGTAACTTGAATAAGAAGTTAACGTGAATGGGAATAACCAAGTTAACTGGAAATCTGGCAAGGTAGAGCATAATTAAATGTTTAGACATGGGTCTAATAACAAATCAACTTGAAGTGCTTGGGCCAGTCCGTACGTCTGAAGGTGAATAGCCCAATGGGGTAGATCATCGCGGTTTAATAGGACACGAGGGGAGCGCATGTCCATCTGATTATTTTGCCAGTACTGCCTGTTGTTCTGCTGATATTCTATTGGCTTTGAGGGACTGGAAGGAGAAGCATGCAGCTTCCTGGGACGTGGAGGGTACTCCTGGTAGTCCTCTATGTTGTGACAACATTCGACTGTGCTCACAGAGGTTAGTTCTGCACGTTTCTACCAGTGAGTATACCTTGATTTCCACGATAGTGGGCAATCAAAAGACTGTAAGGTGGCATAGGTGATTCGACGATCCAAGTTGCCTTGTGACTAGGTTGGGTTACGACCATTTTGTTACCGGTGGGTCTAACTATCTGTTGATAACAAGTTTTCGGGTACCTACCATTGATAGTCAGCGTGATACGTGATGCATGATGTGGAAAGATGGAGAGTTAAACCAAAAGACCGTAGATCCTTTGCTATCAAGGCAATTGGTGTGGGACAGGACAATTAGGATTTGTTGTTTTCTCTAGAGCCAGGTCATTAGCTCTCAATTCTGTTTGCCTTTCACTAGTTGAGGGAAGGGTCAGGTGGGACCATAGCAACTGAAAATGCATACCTTAGCATCTGTGTATAAAGATATCTAAAAAGCTCCCGACTGAGTTTCGTGTTTCTGATACAGCCATGTTACGGGACTCGGTGCACAGTAGAGGATATGTACGGTTAAGGCATCGAGTACGATTGACGATACATACATGGGAAAGTCTAGATACATGCATGTTTGCTCTGGGTGGTGTATCATAGACTCTAGGGCATTACTCTGTGATAGAATCTGATTTGATCGAATGGTTCAATGATGGTAGTTCGTATGATTACGTAGCATGGCGATAGGGGTTCTATGCAGAACGTAGCGTTGTTATATAGAGATCCGTATGTCACTCCGACGTAGGATGAGAGACTGCGTATATTTCTGTGGTATTACAGCGGAGACCATGCGAGTGGGATATCATGGGGTGTACCTTAATTTGGGGTAGCTACATATGTACTGTATTAGGTTAATCTATTGGGGAGTAGATGGGTACGACGTGTGTGTAAGCCTTGAGTGTTGTTAACCAAAGTAACCTAATAAATAAGAAAATGTAATTGAAAGGTATATGTAGGGTTATCCAAGATATGTAGTTTAAATCCAGTCACCAGAACTTGTGTTTTGATCCCTCCTCATAACATACTCGCAAGTTATATTTGTGGTAAGGATATGATAGCTTTGGATACTGGTTAGGCAAAATTATTATCTGGGTAAGGCTATATTTTGATTACATTATATTTTAACCATTATGCTGTGAGATGTTTTCTCAGCTCTGATATAATTTATCTCTGTCTTTTCTGCAGGATACCAGACAAGTCAACACTAGTTTCGATAGACTATAATTTTTGAAGAAAAATTTTGGTCTGTCGAAATTCAGGTTGTTACACCTATGGCTCCGAAACAGTCATCCAAGTGGAGTTTGAAGTCCCCTCTCACAAAACGATGTATTACGATCCTTTGACTAATAAGAAACTTCTCCTTGAATCACTTGACATGATGGACGAGGAGAGAAAGGAGGTTAACTTGCATGCTTCGACACAGACATCGGATCGCCCGATACTACAACAAGAAGGTACGTCCTAGGACCTTTGAGCCTGGCGACCTCATTCTGAAGCTATCTTCCCAACTCCTGTTCATATGGTTCCTAAGTGGGAAGAATCTTTTGCCATTTAATGGAGCTATAAGGCTAACGACCATTGATGGCGATCGAATCCCAACATCATGGAATGTTAAGCATCTGCAGCACTACTTAACTTAGGCTTTTATTTCTTTAATTTTTTAATTGTCATTTCATTTTCTGACCATGTAATAAGGCATTACTCACCAATTGTGTTATAAATAAAAGCTCTTTTCCATGCTTTATGACTGTGTTCGATAATTTGGCTAAGTGCTGTGATTCGATTGGCCTATGCCAGTACTTGAAACGACTAATTCGCTTCAAGCATTTGCTCAGTTACGACGAGCTCACTCAAAATCCATAATTAGTCAGATAATAGTTAACTAACTTTGAGCTCGACTTCGATGCTCGAATCGACATTGCTCGCTTTAAATACTAAAGTGTAGAAGCGATGTTGAGGCGAACAAAATAACGATTGTTTGCATGATTAACTCTAACTCTCACGACTTGATAGAGAGTATAAAACATTTGAGTCGGCATGAATGGTGCACAATGAGTTATGACCTCTAGACTCGCAACTCTAACCCAAACAACGGGAGAAGAGTATAAAACACTTAAGGATCGGACGTCCAACCGACTTAACACGAACCCCACCAATGCTAGGGGCGTTGGTACAAACTTATAAATTAACTTTGATCACGTCTTAGATGTGAATAATGATTCCAATTTAATATGGGGAAATACAATACCTCCGGACCACGACACTTAATCATTCTAAGAGAGACAACTTATGGGTTAAGTTCCTATGCGAGACGACTTAAGTCTTAACGTGTTTTTGTTTTAGCTAGAATTGGCTTGTGAGTTAAACTTGACTTAGTAAAAATAAAGAAAATCGGAAGTACAATGAATGGAAAGTGACATAAACTTGCAGACAAAAGCATTGTTTTGTTCACATTGCAGGTTTATACAAGATTACAAAGCAAAAGTGCGAGGGCCACACTCGCAACAAAAACAACAGGCCTAATTTGTCTTCAGTGGATCTATGCATGTATTCTGTTTTCTTTTCTTTTTGCCATCTCATACTCATTGATAATCTGGGCTTGGGAGGCTTCTCACCAATGGACCCCTCTGATCCCTTATTAGACTTTTCATGCTTCTTCTTTGACTTTTTCTCCTTCCCATAACTTGCGCCTCCCGATCCATACCGATGATCATGGGGCGCTAGAAAAGGGACTACTTGGAGGGGAGTAATCGAAAAAGGACCCGTTGTGGTCTTGACTTCCAACTCGAGAAGTAGTCACACTTGTTGTGCCTGGATTTCCTCCATGCTCATGGGCCCCTTCGGCCCAGACTCAACAATATAGATGATGCCCTCTTCGCTTTCAGGATGAGAGCCCCTACCATCCGGTCCGTATAGTGCATCAATCATCCCTTCCTCTTTGTCTGGATTGTCAGTAGGGGGCACTTGAGCTTCATTAGCGGCTTTTTACGGAGTCTCAGGAGAAGTCTAAACCGGACATATACTTGTAGCAAAAAGAGAGATAACAGTTACTCCTTTGGGAACAATCGGCGTTTCGATTGACGCTAGAAAATTAACCCTCTCGAATTCTGGTGAAGTCAGAGAGACCTTCTGTGGAGCCTCCACCTGTAAGTCTAGAGTTCGGGTGTCTCAATGATCGGAGTTAAAGTCTTTGATATTTTTAGAGCTAGGAAATCAGGATCATAGCCTTCCACTTCCCTGGATCCGGGAGCTGCAGAAGAAGAACCATAACCACCTTCGATGATGGTCTTTCCTTTAGCCTGAATCCTAGAGGCATCCTCCACCTCCTTTTGCAACCTTCTCCCTTCTGCTAGAATGTTGGGCTCGTTATTCGTTAAGAATGTTTTTCATTAGTTCATCCTCATCTACAACTCCGCTTTCGGACGCACGTTTCTTCTTCTTAACCAACTCACTCTAGGCATCAACTAGAGTTGTGGGTAGTCTTCTACCCAGGAGATATTAGGATACCGGATAATACGCGAGAAGAAAGTCATCAATAAAGGCCCAAACTCCTCTTCAACCTTTTTCTCCTCTTCGAGTTTCTCCTTCAACCCCTTTATTTCTATGTCTTGTTGAAGTTGGGAATTGGAAGTAGACTCCAAGGAAATGTTAGCATTCTCCTCGGCATGTTTAGCCCTGGCTTCAGCCTCGGCAAGCTTGGCCCTCAAGACAACATTATATTTCTCCCAACAACTCTTATCCGCTTCAAGCCTACTACACTTAAATTTTAAATCAGTTTTCTTCTGAGTAACAGCTTTGCATTCATCCTCGATAGATTTCATTCTCAGGCTCTGGGCATCAAGCACTCTATGGAAGCGGTCCTTTAAGTTATTGCATAGTTTTTTTTAATACTTTTCAACATCCTCTTATGTCGTCTTCAATTTAGCTTTAGCGTCTGCAACATGAGCCAAAGAGTTTTTATCACATTGTCCAAGTCCAACTTAAAGTCACAAATAATTTCCGATAACCTCCATATTTTCATGTTTCTTTGTATTATCCGACCATGAAGTCTTTATCTCCTTTTTGATTCTATCACCAACATTGGAAAGCACAGGCTATAGGCCAGGGATGAAATGCATGGGCTTGAAATTATAGTGAGGATTTCCAAAACTTTCATTCGTTCCACAGTAGATGCTCGAGTGCGACGAGCTTCGAAATGGATATCTCTGTGGATTTATGCTTTCTTGGAATGGATGTTGTCTAAACCTTGCCATTGTCGTTGGGTTCAGAGTGCTTCTTGGAATAGTGTTCCTTTTGAGAGGTCGGGGCATTGACAACTGACTTTTCACCCTCATGGGATCTTTGTAGCTTTTTGGTCTATCGGTGTTATAGAAAAGCAGAGAGTGGGAATGAGAATGGTGATAATACTTGTATTGTTGATTCCTCCTTTCTCTCTCTCTCCCTCGCTCCTCTCTGTCGCAATGATCTCTACACTCCTACTCTTGATATGAGTGGTACTTGGGCTGGACCCCCTTTTTGTAAACAATGCTAAAGAATTTCTTGGGATCGCATGATCGGGAAGACATGGTACCTTCAATTCAAAATGAATCAGTGTCAGAACTAGAAGATTATACGATGGACAAGTGATGTGAGTAGTGCGTATTTCATGAGTATACTAGTTTATTTGCCCCGACAAACCAGTCGCCGACGTTGCTAGTAAGAGTAATCACTCCGACCGTGATCACAACATTTCCTACTCGAGGTGGGGAGAAAGGCCTGGGTGTCTAATTCCATAAAGTAATATTGCTCAGGCAAAATTTCAAAGTCTTCCAAGCCTTTGTAGAGACCCTCCGTACAAAGTGATCCACCTTCTTGGATTTAAAGCTGAGGTAGCTTATCCTATAGTGATGGAGTATGTTCGAACATAGACTTTTCTATGCCTCCCTTCCCCATGATGGGAGTTTCTCAGAAGTTTATTTCTTCAAAGAAGGAGTTTTATGCTCTGCCTCAACTACCTTCTCGAGTGACTTTTCCTTTGCCTATCCCTTGGGCCCCCTGACTATACCTAGATGTAGTCGCTTCCTTGGCAATGGTTTTAACGTTGGAACACGTCTTGACCTTAGCAACATTTGACCCCTCCTCCCCGGTTGGGGGAACGCCATTTGTCCTCGTACCGTCGGGTCATGACTACCGGGGGCATGACTTTCAGGGGCATACCCCTTAGACTCAAGATCTGCCAAGTCCCACAATCTGACTAGGATCAAGAGGTGGAATCGATGCAGGAATTCATTAGCGATACTTCTTCTGATAGTCCGATCACCCATCGCGAGCTTTCGCAGGGTAGTTATATGTGTGTAATACTAGCTGCCAATAAGGTTAGATGGGTTGTCACCTACATAGGACACTAAGTATTAGGAATCCTCCAGTATAGTGGAGGAAGGTAAGCCAAGGCCTAACACTTACTACATTGGATCCTTCTCCTGGTGTAACCTTCCTGTAGAGGAATGTAAAACCATTCAGGTCTGATATCCCCAAGCTTATTGAATCCCACCATAACGACCTGCCTTCCTTAGGCAGATTTGAAATAAAGGAAAGAGGGAGTTATGTTCTTTTAATGTTTAAAGTTGTAGAAGAAGACATTATCATCGAAGGTTAGCTCTCATCCCAAGTATTCATGAAAAATATATATACAGTGATAAGAGGTAGGAATAGGCGATGGGAAGTAACTGCATTGGTGCTAACTTCATACGTCAAAGAAAACTTACGATGACGGGGCTGAAAGGTGGGATACGCACAACCATGCACATCTGACGACTTATATCCTTCTAGTGGCTTATGGGTAGTCTCACCCTCAACTGGCACCTCAATATGCTTAAAAAGATGGCCCTCACTAGCTTCCCTTTGTCCATGGACGATAGGCAGGAATCATTTGGATTACTCAAAAAGATGGCCCTAAGCAATGTATCAGAAACTCCTTCTCCTCCTTCCTCCAACTCATCTAAAGAAAATTCTTCTTTGGAAGAACTTGTCTCTCCCTCATGAGTATGAACGACGAATTATGAGTCGTCATCATCTGCCTCGGTCCCTAAATTGGAAGGTTTCTCAAGATCTGGTTGAGCAGTCTTTTCTTTTTTGGTCTCAGAGAGTCTAATTTGATATCTTCCAAACTTGTTGCTATGCTACCAAAGAAGCATCATTGGTTAGAATGAAGAACTTGTACCCTCATGTGTGTAATATTGTAGTGCGTGTAGTGAAAGTGGATTCGAATAACAACATGAGCAAAGCATTAGGAATATGCGACAATTCGACTCAAAAGAACATTGTTCCCAGGTGTCTCACTGGATCTCATTCGTCACTGGTTCTACATCATACCTTAGAAAGAAGTGATGTTCTAGCATTCAGGTAGTCCAAAGTCATATGCCGCATCGATTTCGTATGTCAGTTCTGATATGCTCTAGCCTAACTGTCTGATGCATATTCAAATCGATTCGTTCTTATTCGGGATTTTTGTGATCGTACGCATAGTCGAAGCGTCAAAGTTGGGTGCTGGGTATTGTTCGGGTTCGGATCTATGATTCTGTATCAACCCCTAGATGGTTCGACCAACATACATTCCAAACCCGATAATTATGCATTCTGCCGATCTGATGACTTCCGGTTCGACCAACAACTATGTCGAACTGGAGCCTAGGATTTCTTCTTCTCTATATTTCGCCGATACACCTTATACTTCGATCAAACCACCCCCAATTTGACTAATGGCCATGTAAAACCAGGTCCCCGCACTTCCTTCAAAATTTCACCCACTTCTTCACCTTCAACTCCTTCGAGCCAAACCCTTTCCCATTCGACCTGCATACCGAACCAAGCCATGGATGCTCCTCTCCGTACTCCATTCCAACTCTTCTTCTCCATTACCTAAGTGGACTCCATTGTCTAAGCCAGCACTCCCAAATTCCTCATACGCATCTTACTCAATTGCCCCTAAATCCTTCAATATTTCTCCTTGTTTCTCTAACCTCTACATCTTTCCGTCCGCCTCGCGATGCCTCAATGGTGCCGAGAATCACCTATGGCGATGTCTTCAACACCACTGAAGATAGACTCGATGGAAAATTTTAAAACCAAATTTGATTTGACCTAAGAACTTGAGACACGAATTTGAGACACCATTCGTGCAAGATTGACGGGAGCTATGTGTATACCTTCATACACGGGAGCTAACAACTCGACACACCTCAATTGTGTAACTAATGTATCCAAAATCCGGACTTGACGGGGTTTGAATGTTTAGCTGTGTCTCCCTATTTCTCTAAGTCAACGACTTTGGCTTAGCGATACCATCGGGCATGGTATGAAGCATGACTATCGTTTATACAAGAAAGGAAAATTCAAGTGTCATGACCATTCAAAGAGCCACAACTTCTCGCCTTGGCTTTCCAGAAGATAGATGAAATCACGAGAAGTTGCAGCTCAACAAAGTCAAAGTACATCCCATCTTCAATGCAATATGCTTTGAGGGGCAAAGTGTTGCCTTCCTTTTAGCAAGTCCATCAAGGTTCATTGATACTTTACATGCATGATACACTAGACCCGGATAAAGCATGTCCAAGCAACAACAAAGTCAAATGAGGAAGAATCAATTCAGTATCACTCTCGGTTCGATCAGGAACCGGCTAAACCAAGTGAGCGAGCACCAATATTTGGCTCGATGAAGACTTAGGCGGAGACCCTGGCTTAATAAACTATTGGTTAGGTAAATATTCAGATGGTAGCTCTAGATAGGCAATCCTCTGTTTGACTATTTCGATTCGAACCTTGTTGAGATGGGTAAAGAACTTCCTGAAGACTTGCTCCAACCACGAACTGACCACTTCCACGAACTCCAAAGTTGTCAGATCGACCTCTACGTGGCCCGATCGAACTGTCCACAACCCTCTACTATAAAAAAAACCTCTAAGATCATCAAGGAAAATACTTCTAATATTTTTTCAGCACTTCAATTTTAATAATTGCTTGAGATTATTCAATCTCCTTGCATAGTAATCATTTTATTAAGTAATATAAGGAGATTTATAAGGTGGACAATGTCAAACCACTATAAATTGTGTGTTCTTGCTATTTTCCTTGTTTAATTTATTATACTTCATTTATTTCTCAATACATTCTCTGTAACACCCTGTAATTTTAAAACATGACATAAGAGATAATTAAAGAATAATTAATTTTTAAAATAAGAATTAGGTGAAACGGGTTATGCCATTGCGTTCGTCTCGGAATTCTTCTTGAGATAGAGTCCCAGTTTGCATAAAACGGACATCGTATGAAGAAGTTACGAAGATTGGAAGATTTAAAGTTTAAAGCTGAAAATTTAAAGCTGAAGAACAAGTTGACTGCCCATTTTTCACCAGTCGATCGTTTTTGGACAGAAGTAAAAACGGTCGACCGGTTGAAGTTGGCTGGTCGATCTGTTGGGTCTGGGCAGCCTCCTGGTGATGTGGTCTGGATGATGGCTTGTCCTTCTGGGATTGGCTGGATGACATGTTTTTCTGGTTTGGATGGTTCAGACGGATCCTAATCTAATCTAAGGGTCCTAATTCACCTAGAGCATCTATAAAATACCTCTAAACCTAACCCTAATCTCATTGTTATTCATCCATGTTGCCTCCATGCTGCTCTAGTCTAAATTAACCTAGCCTTTCTTCTCCAACCAAAACCAAAGTAGAGATTTAGAGATAGTTTTTCTTCAACAATCAAATTAGAAGATCAGATCTACATCAATCAAGTAGAGATTATTCAAGATCTGAATTGCTACAACAACGCCTAATTTTCTAAGAATCCTATCACTGTGAGTCTATGTTACTTTCACATATAATTAAATTAAAAGTGATTGTGATAATAAGATTGTAAATTGGATTTTATGAACACGCCTGTAAGATGAATCATATCAAGTTTGTATCTTTCAGATTCATACCCAAATTTCTATTATCATATGCCATTTCATATTCCATATGCCTATTGGATCTACTTTATTGTTTTATACCAGTTTATATTTCATATGCCTATTTTTATGCCAGTTTTGATGCCATGATTCCCTTACCTTCTTCTTTTCCTTTTTCTTTATGAGATTACGCTAAATTCGAGCCTAACATATTGCATTGAGATTTGCGTACAAATAACGTTGGAAAAATTGGGAAAAGTTTGGGAAAATATTGAATAATATGTAATTGGGCATAAATTGATTTGTAATCATGTAATTGATTTAATTTATATACATGGAATTATAGGAATTATTTGGATTGGAATTATAAACATAACTTGAATTGGAAATTATGGGCAATTGGAATATATGTTATAATTCAGAACTTGAAATTGGGTTTGAATAAAAGAAAGTGATAATGAACGCCTAAGACACGAGGTTAGATTCCAATTGCGGTATAAGACTACCCGGAACCGCTCGGCACATCCATTGAGCGCAATTTGGTAATCTAATGTGAGAGGTCAAAGGCAAAAATTAGATGCTTAATAATGCAAAGACATGAGGTTAGATTCGGTTTGTAGTATAAGACTGCCCGGAACCGCCCGGCATATCCAGCATCCGCAAAACGGCAATCTAATGTGAGAGGTCTTGCAAGATTATAGTTATAATAAATTAATGAACACTTAACCAAGATAAGACATGTGATTAGACATGGGGATGATAAAGGGTAAAGTGGGTGACATGGGTAACATGTGAAATATAATCAAGGCACTTAACCAAGATGAGACATGTAAGAAAACATGGGAATAAAAGAAGGTGTTAAGTGGGAAATCCTAGTGGGGACCAAGCATAGGAGGGAAGCTTGTGTAAGGTGGGTGGACCCTTTTTAACTAGTAATCCATTTAGTATCCATGTAAGCACAAACTAGTACGAGGACAGGACACACTTACTGGGTTGATTACAAGTGGTCAATAAAGAGTTAGCGGTGGCAACACAAGTCCAACGGAGTCATGTGCATGTGTGGGTCCGGGCTGGTAGTAAGAGTTGTTGCATAGTGTAGATAGTAGTATCGGGTTGCCACATTAGGGAGTGATACACCCTACTGTGGGACCAGCACGGATATCTACAAGTCAGGGAGCCGATCGAATGAGGAGGGTAGTGGGTACAACTAGTGAAGATAGGAGCAGGCGGCACCTATGACAGTAGCTAGGACTATATAAAACTACCATCATTATTATTATCATGATTAGTGAGAGGGGTCATCTTTTAGTGTAAAACTAGTAATGGTGCGGTGTAGGAATTATTTTATCGTGATTAGAAGCGCAATCAACATTATATCTTGTTCATCTTGTTTACCTTGTCATATCTTCTTATGTTACAGTCATCTCTTATATCCAGTTTATGTTCTTATCCTGTTACTTTACTGATTATATTGTTAAATTCACTAGACTCGCCAGACATATTTCTGACCGCTTTTTGTTTCACCTCTTTTCTTTCTTTTTCCCCCCGGTCCTCAGGGTGGGAATAGTGAAGCTTGACTTGGATTCCTTTTCTTCTTGAAGTGCTTGGAAGTGTTGAAAGTAATGCTCAGCTTTATCTCTTTCTCATTATGGCTATTTGGAGTTGGATTATGAATTTAATTTTATGTACTCTGATAATAATCTTATACAAGATGGATATAAGTGTACTTGACTCTAGTATGTGGTTTTGATGTTGTAACCAAACATGTTTTGCTTTTCCGCTGCAATGAATAAATTTTGAATTTTCTTAAGTACCATTTTATATATCTGCCTTGTGATATTCTATTTATACTCTTATAATACTCCATGAAAGTTAATGCATTCCCTTAGTGAGTGACATTAATGGACGTGGGGTGTTACACGTGGTATCAGAGCTGAAGGTTACCAGGACAGATAAAAGATTTTGAAAAACCATTTTCAAAAACATTTTTAGAAAGAAGTACTTTCAGAAACATGTTTTAAAGAAGGTGTTTTCAAGAGAAAGGTTTATTATGATAAACTTAATCCCCAAAAGCCATATATCTATCTTCTGATTCTCTGTTTTGAATCTCTTTTTCTTTCGTTTCAGCATGTCTTGGGATCTTAATCTTCCTGATGGCGTATAGATACCGGGATGGTTCCGAAGGTCTGTGGAGGCTACGGCTACTGCCGCAGACCCAGTAGACATTCCTCCTCCTCCAGCTACAGCCGTTCGCCCTCCTCCTCCGCATGTAGATGCTTTTTCTAAGATATGCAAAGACTTCTGTGCGATGGGCGAAAAGCAGTTTTATGGGACTGAGATGTTTGTTGAGGCTCGAAATTGGCTCAAGGAAGTGGAGTATTTGTTTGGTATCTTTGAGATAGACAATGGAAGGAAGGTTCAGCTAGTTGCTTGGTTGATGAAGAATGAAGCTTCCTTTTGGTGGGAAGTAACTAATGGATGACGCCTAGTGGAGACGTGGATAGACTTCAGACGAAGATTCAAATTGAAATTTATTTCACAAGCGAAGGAGAGTTTATACATGGAGAGGTTCTTGGCTTTGAAACAAGGGAGCTTGTCTATGAAAGAGTACATTAACAAGTTTATTAGTTAGCAAGATTTGGTATGGAATTAGTTAATAAACCACATAATAAAGCTTTGAGATTTGCCAAGGGTCTGAGTGAACCAATACACAGGTTGGCTATGTCCCACATTCCTATGGGGGCTACTTTCGAGAAACTTGTTGACATGGCGCTGATGTATAAAGAGGAGAAAGGTGCTAATGTAGATAAGGCACAGGATAAGGAAGGGGATCCAAAGAAGGCACAACAATAAAAAAAGAAAGACCTCAAGGATAACAACAGCCAAGGGAAGAAAATGTGTTTTAATTGTGGGAAACCGGGCCACTTAAGCAAGGACTGTAGGAAGAAGAAGAAGACGGGTTGCTTCAAATGTGGCGAGGCAGGACATATGATTAAAGACTGCCTAAGGAGGCAAGGACAAGGGCAAGGATAGAGGACAGGATCTACTTCCAGAGGGCAGATTCATGCTCTCATGGTACCAGGATAGAAGAGAGGTAGAAACATTTCTGTTGAAAGTTTGATTTTCCTTTTTGATCATCTTGTTCGAACTTTGTTTGGTTCTAGCGCTTCACATTCGTTTATATCTGCTTCGTTAGTTGAAACACTACACCTAAATACTAGTTTAGTTGTGGATCCCATTGTGGTCTCAAATCCTATTGGGGGTACAGCTCATCTTTCTATGTTATGTCGGGATTTGAAAATATATGTGTATGACGTTGAGTTCGAATGCAACACTTATGTGCTTGGATTCAGGGGCTATGGGTTGATTCTAGGAATGGATTGGCTAGCCAGGTATGGTGCTGTTCTCGACTGTGAAAAGAGGGTAGTTAGACTGTTGACTAGTTTAGGTAATACTCTCGATATTTCTTGTGACCCTAAGGGTTCTGTTGAGCTTAGCTACCTAGAATCTATTGACACATCTATTGATGATTTGCAATATGTTTGAGTAGTCTGTGAGTTTGAAGATGTCTTTGAGGAGGTTAGAGGCTTACCTCCAAAATGCGAGATAGATTTTCGTATATATTTTGTGGACAATGCAAAGCCAGTTGCATTGCTTGTGCGCTACATGGCTCCTAGAGAAAGGAGGGAGATTAGTAAACAAGTGAAAGAGTTGTTTGTTAAACGGTTCATAAGTAGAAGTATCTCGGAGTGGGGTGCTCCAGTTGTTTTTGCCACGAAGGCTGATGGTTCGCTTAAATTATGCGTGGACTATAGGGAGCTGAATAAGCTCATGAAGAAGAACAGACACCCATTGCTGAGGATAGATGATTTGTTCGATCAATTGGTTGGTGCTTCCGTTTTCTCGCAGTTGGACTTAGTTACAAGATTTCATCAGTTGAGGGTAGATGAGGATAGTATAGATAAGACTGCTTTTAGGACTCCCGATGGTTTCTTTGAATGGCTCGTCATGCCTTTTGGTTTGGCGAATGCACCCACATATTTCGTAGACTTGATGAGTATGATGTTTAGGGAGTTTATAAACAAGTTCATGGTAGTCCTTGTGGATGAAATCTTGATATTCTCTAGAAGCGAGGAAGAACATGCCCTACATCTTAGGGAAGTCTTAGAGACACTTCGAGCACATCAACTTAAAGCTAAGTTCTCCAAATATCATTTTTGGAGAACGGAAGTGAGGTTCTTAGGGCACGTGGTCTCTAAGGAAGGGATAGCAGTGGATCCCGCGAAGGTGGTAGCAATCCAAGATTGGAAGACTCCTAGGAACGCAACAGAAGTAAGTAGTTTTCTAGGGTTGGTGAGCTATTACAGAAAGTTCATCAAGGACTTTGCAAAGATATTAGCCCCACTTACATGGTTGACGAAAAATAATTTGACCTTTTCTTGGGATGTTGATTGTGGCGATGCTTTCCAACGTTTGAAGAGGGCATTGATGACAGCTCCAGTTTTAGTTTTGCCTGATGTGAGTAAACCGTTCACAGTGTATACCGATGCTTGCAGGACGGGGCTTGGCGCAGTTTTGATGCAAGAGGGAAGGATGATATGCTATGGTGGAAGGTAGTTAAATGCACATGAGAAGAATTACCCTAACCAAGACTTAGAGTTAGCTACCATAGTTTTTGCGCTTAAGTCTTGGCTTCACTATTTGCTTGGTGAAAGGTTTGAGTTGTATACAAACCATAAGTCAAAAGTATTTGTTCTCCCAAAAAGATTTAAACTTAAGGCAACAAAGGTGGATGGAGTTTTTAGAATCCAACGATTTTGAGATTGCATATACCCCTGGCAAGGGTAACGTTGTAGCAGACGCCTTGAGTAGAAAGAAGTTGACTTTGAGTCCTTTGTTTGTCGAGCAACAGAGTTTAGAGTATATCTCTACCTTTTACTTTATACCCTCTATTGATTACGTACCCGTTTTGTTGGCATCGTTGGAGATACGACCTACGCTTTTGGGGAAGATAGGTGCGGCACTGTGAGATGTCCTATAGTTGATAGAGATAGTAGACTAGCTCATCAGAGGGGAGTTTTCGAGCCATCTTAGTAGGTATACTATTGATGACAAAGGTTGGTTGCGTAGGGATGAGAGAGTTTGCGTATCTCGAGACGAGGATTTGAGGAGGACATTCCTTGAAGAAGCACATCATTCTAAGCTGACCATACATCCTGATGGAGACAAGATGTACAGGGATATGAAGTGAGTTTTCTTTTAGGCCGGAATGAAGAAGGATGTGGCTGAGTTCGTTTCTAGATGCTTAGTATGCCAGCAAGTCAAGGCTGAGCAAAAGAAGCCTGGTGGTTTTCTTCACCCTTTAGAGGTTCCACAGCAGAAATGGGAAAGTGTTTCCATGGATTTCGTCGACGGGTTGCCGAGGTCAAAGAAGGGTAATGCGGGGATTTGGGTAGTCGTGGATAGTCTTACCAAGAGCGCCCATTTTATTTCCGTTAAGAGTAAAAGAACAGCGTCATGGTTAGCATCTGTTTATCTCCGAGAGATAGTTCGTCTACACGGCATACCTTCTAGTATTGTGAGTGATCGAGATCCTGTTTTCACTAGCAAGTTTCGGAAGAGCTTGCAAGAGGCGATAGGAACGCAATTGTGTTTGAGCACTGCTTATTACCCACAGACGGATGACCAAACATAAAGAGTGAATCAGATTCTGGAAGATCTTTTGAGGTTATGCATCTTGGACTTTAGAGGGACATGGGAGGAACATTTCCATTAGTAGAGATTTCCTACAACAACAGCTATCAGACTAGTATTGGCATGGCACCTTTTGAGGCTCTATATGGACGACCTTGCCGATCACCTACTTGTTGGGGGGAATCTATGGATAAGATTTTGCTTGGGCCCTAGATGATTAGGGAAACTTCAGAAAAGATAAACTTGATTCGAAGACGCATGAAGACGACACAGGACTGGCAAAAGTCATATGCTGATAAGAGAAAGACCGATCTTGAGTTCAGTGTTGAAGACATGGTCTTTATTAAAGTATCACCTTTGAGGAATGTAGTTCGTTTTGGGTATGTAGGGAAATTGGCACCAAGGTTCGTAGGGCCATTCCCTATTACAAAGCGAATTGGACAAGTGGCCCGCAGAGTGAAGTTGCCCGAGAAGCTCAGTGGTGTTCATGATGTATTTCATGTGTCACATTTGCGGAAGTGTTTATATGATACCGCGGAAGTAGTAGAGTCAAGCATGCTTAGGGAAGTGGAGCGAGATGCCATGATTAAACAAGCTCCTACATGCATCCTTAGATTGGAGGTCATGAAATTATGCAACCGAGAGGTCAAGTTGGTTAAAGTCCAATGGGGAGATGATCAAGGAGTCGCAACTTGGGAGACTGAAGACAAGATACGCGCATCGTACCCTTCCCTTTCTGAGGGTATGTTCTTAACTTCTACTTTTTCTACCGCTTTGTTTATACTTGTTCTACCGTTTAGTGTATCCTCTCGATTATATCTTTGATCATTAGGTAGAAAATCCTATGGTTGTAAACATGTGTTTGAGACATGTTATGTTTAGTGGATGCAAGTGGATGTAAGTGTTTGCTAGTGGTTGCTCGTGGATGCATTTACACACACACTAGGCACTAGATCGGCTCAATCACTTTCATATTGCATACGAATGAGTGTGCATATTTAAATTAACGGATGTAAATTGAATGTGTTATCATGTGTATGTTGCATTTGAGTGAATGGATGTGCACTCATATAGAAGTTATAAAGTGCATTAAGAATGATTGCATACATGTTGGACTCATGCCACTAACATAGTTCGCATTAAGAAGGTCAACTGAATTAGTAGACCACCTGATCCTTGCATTAGATAAGGAACATATACACACACTTTTGCATATGTTCATATAGCATTAGAAATCTTTTAAGGACAATGGATGCTTTTGGATGATGGACGAGTAATTAGATGATTAGATGGTAGGATGCATTCTTCTTAACTTGAAGATTTCGGGGACGAAATCCTTTAAGGAGGGGAGATTGTAACACCCCGTAATTTTAAAACAGGACATAAGAGATAATTAAAGAATAATTAATTTTTAAAAGAAAAATTAGGTGAAATGGGTTATGCCATTGCGTTCGTCTCGGAATTCTGCTTGAGATAGAGTCTGAGTTTGCGTAAAACGGACATCGGATGAAGAAGTTATGGAGATCGGAAGATTTAAAGTTGAAAGCTGAAAATTTAAAGCTGAAGAACAAGTTGAACGCCCATTTTTCACCTATCGACCGTTTTTGCATAGAAGTAAAAACGGTCGACCGGTTGAAATTGGTTGGTCGACTAGTTGGGTCTGGGCAACCTCCTGGTGACGTGGTCTGGATGATGATGTGTCCTTTTGGGATTGGCTGGATGACGTGTTTTTCTGGTTTGGATGGTTCAGATGGATCATAATCTAATCTAATGGTCCTAATTCACCTAGAGCATCTATAAAATACCCCTAAACCTGACCCTAATCTCATTCCTATTCATCCATGTTGCCTCCATGCTGTTCTAGTCTAAATTAACCTAGCCTTTCTTCTCCAACTGAAATCAAAGTAGAGATTTAGAGAAAGTTCTTCTTCAACAATCAAATTAGAAGATCAGATCTACATCAATCAAGTAGAGATTATTCAAGATCTGAATTGTTACAACAACGCCTAATTTTCTAAGAATCCTATTGCTACGAGTTTATGTTACTTTCACATATAATTAAATTAAAAGTGATTGTGATAAGATTGTAAATTGGATTTTATGAACATGCCTATAAGATGAATCATATCAAGTTTGTATCTTTTAGATTCACACTCAAATTTCTATCATCATATGCCAGTTCATATTTCATATGCCTATTGGATCTACTTTACTGTTCTATGCCAGTTCATATTTCATATACCTATTTTTATGCTAGTTTTGATGTCATGATTCCCTTCCCTTCTTCTTTTCCTTTTTCGTTATGAGATTAGGCTAACTTTGAGCTTAACATATTGTGTTGAGATTTGCGTACAAATAACCTTGGAACGATTCGGAAAAGTTTGGGAAAATATTGAATAATATGTAATTGGGCATAAATTGATCTGTAATCATGTAATTGATTTAATTTATATACATGGAATTATTGGCATGACTTGGATTGGAATTATAATCATAACTTGAATTGGAAATTGTGGGCAATTGGAATATATGTTATAATTCAGAACTTGAAATTGGGTTTGAATAAAAGAAAGTGATAATGAATGCCTAAGACACGAGGTTAGATTCGAGTTGCGGTATAAGCCTGCCCGGAACCGCCCGGCACATCTAGCGACCGCAATTTGGTAATCTAATGTGAGAGGTCAAAGGCAGAAATTAGATGTGTAATAATGCAAAGACACGAGGTTTGATTCGGTTTGCGGTATAAGACTGGCCGGAATTTCCCGGTATATCCAGCAACCGCAAAACGGAAATCTAATGTGAGAGGTCTTACAAGATTACAGTTATAAAAAATAATGAACACTTAACCAAGATAAGACATGTGATTAGACGTGGAGATGATAAAGGGTTAAGTGGTTGACATGGGTAACATGTAAAATATAATCAAGGCACTTAACCAAGATGAGACATGTAAGAAAACATGGGAATAAAAGAAGGTGTTAAGTGGGAAATCCTAGTGGGGACCAAGCACAAGAGGGAAGCTTGTGTCAAGTGGGTGGACCTTTTTCAACCAGTAACCCATTTAGCATCTATGTGAGCTCGAACTAGGTTGAGGACGAGACACACTTACTGGGTTGATTGTAAGAGGTCAATAAAGAGTTAGTGATAACAACGCAAGTCCAACGGAGTCATGTGCATGCGTGGGTCCGGGCTGGTAGGTAAGACATTGTTGCATCATGTAGATATAAGCCATGACTTTTAGTAGTATCGGGTTGCCACTTTAGGGAGTGATACACCCTACTATGGGACCAGCACGGGTATCCACAAGTTAGGGAGTCGATCGAATGGGGAGGGCAGTGGGTACAACTAGTGGATATAGGAGCAGGCGACACTTATGACAACAGTTAGGAGTTCACGAAACTACCATTATTATTATTATTATCATGATTAGTGAGAGGGATCATCTTTTAGTGTGAAACTAGTATTGGTGCAGTGTAGGAATTATCTTATAGTGATTAGAAGCGCACTCAACGTTATATCTTGTTCATCTTGTTTACCTTGTCATATCTGCTTATGTTACAGTCATCTCTTATATCCAGTTTATGTTCTTATCTTGTTACTTTACTAACTATATTGTTAAAGTCACTAGACTCACCAGACGTATGTCTGACCCCTTTTTGTTTCGCCTCTTTTCTTTTTTTTCCCAGGTCCTCAGGGTGGGAATAATGAAGCTTGACTTAGATTCCTTTTCTTCTTGAAGTGCTTGGAAGTGTTGAAAGTAATTAATGCTCAGCTTTATCTCTTTCTCATTATGGCTATTTGGAGTGGGATTATGAATATACTTTTATGTACTCTGATAATAGTTTTGTACAAGATGGATGTTTGTGTACTTGACTCTAGTATGTGGTTTTGATGTTGTAACCAAACATATTTTGCTTTTCCGCTGCAATGAATAAAATTTGAGTTTTCTTAAGTACTATTTTATATATCTGTCTTATGATATTCTATTCTATACTCTTATAATACTCCGTGAAAGTTAATTCATTCCCTTAGTGAGTGACATTAATGGACGTGGGGTGTTACATTCTCTGTTTGGGTGTTTGTGGCATTTTTGGCCAAATAGTAAGAATAGTTCTAGTAGTGTGCATGAACAGTTGGTAAAGGTGTAATGAATTATTTTGGTATGTGAGTAAACCTTAAAGCTTGTCGTAAAGTCCTAAGGGATAAGTTAAGATGTAAGAACAACAAAGGGTGAAGACACAAAGGTTATGCATAAATGTAAGAGAATAGAGATTTTTTTTTCTAAAAAGACATCTTTCATGTGGTTATTGTTTAATAGAGAAAAGTTTAAGGTAATTTTAAACTTGCATGGTTAATGTGAAAAGGATAAAGAGGAAATGAATTGAAAAGAGCAAGTTGAGATTTTTATAACTGAAATTATGACATGGTTTGTAATTAGTGGAAATCCTTTTTAGCACTTCTTAAGGAAATAGGAAGGTTTGACATCTAGTCTTAATCTATGATGGAGTGAGAACTAGGGATATGCAACATGAGTATGTAGAGAGTGGTAGATGAAAAGGAAGAGTGTTATGGTTGTCTAGATTTAGCAATGAGGACCTTTTCATGCCAAAAGGACATGGTCTTAGGCCTCTTAGTCCTTGTGGGTAACCACGTTTAGCCGTTGTATCTTTTACCCAGTAGTGATTGCAATAGAACTTGTTTTATTTTAGTACAAGATTTGCACTTCTATGTAGTATTATTTTATTGAAATGTGGAATAGCTCAATGTGACATTCACTTTCTAGATGCTTGCATTGGTCACTAGAAAAGAATAAATACATGGGATGTAAAGACCCGTAATTTTCCCGGTAAGGAAAGAGTGGATACTTTGAGAACAACACACAAAAGAACGCAGACAGAAGAACATTTCATTGCTTATTACAACAATTCCATCAGAATACAAGAATATACAGAGTATGAATAAATATTACACAGAAAATATCAGAGATTACGATTACATTTAAATACATCGCAGCGGAAAATAATACAAAACACAACTAAAGGAGATATACGGATACAGAACTTTCCGGATATCATTCCAGCTGTAAATCAGGATCCTATGAATATAAATCTGCAAAACCAAAACTACTAACTGCCCATGTCAAAATAAGGGCACCCAGAGTTTAGGTTAAAACAGTAAACTCCAGGTCAGTCATGTGACTGGTGTGAGAACTCAAAAACAGTTATAAACTTATATAAAATGATAAGGCAAATCGCGAGACCACGCCGCTAACGTGGAACGGGTTTACCCCCATGAATGCCAGTGCATAAACAACAATCAATATAGATATATGGATCTACCATGCATCAGTCAACATGCAATATCCCAATCTACCCATTTAGATTAATCACCACTCTTAGATTTTCTAAATCCAATTCAATTTACAGAAATTATTCCTTTGGATTTTATTCCCGATATCTTATTTCAAATCATTTTCAATACATATCTAACTTTCTATATCAAAGTAGATTTCACTTCAGGATCTCAAATCAAATCGTTTGGAAATATTAATTCCAAAACATAACAATGCATACAAACAAGTGTGCAACCAAATATCGTGCTTCCCATCGACAAGGCAAAGGGTACGCCCCTAGCAACTCGATATATAAATGTGCACCACACAACTGCATAAAACAACAGCGCAATGCTAAATAAAGAACAATAAAGCTATTATAAGAACCAGGTCCCATCACACAATGCAACGCAAGCCGGAGGATAGGGTTTTTACCTTATAATAGCCAAGAATGCTTGATACGTTTAAAACAAATCATTTGATACTATTATAAGTGCATAGTGTATAAAAACAATTTCAATCATAATTATCAATCATAGGCGACATGAATGCCCCATACCACTATGCCACCATATATAGGTTTACAACTAAAACCGCAAAGTGTCGTATTGGAAATTGGATTTCCATCTATGAACCGAGGCAAGGGATCGTCCTCACCTGCTTCGAGACTCTCTAGCCCGAGCCTCAGGGTCAGAGCGCATCGACCCTTGGAGCGACAGGGTCTGTAACACCCCGTATATTCTATAATAGTGAAATTCATAAATTTAAAAATATAATTAATTCTAATGAAAGAACTAAGGGAAACGGCTTACACCATTGCGTTAGTCTCGGAATTCTGGTTGAGATAGAGTCCGAGTTTGCGTGAAACGGACTCCGTATGAAGGAGTTATGATCTCCGGAAGTTTCAGAATAAATTTGAAATTAAAAAATAGCTCAGAACAGGTTTAAAATTCGAATTCGAGTTCAAACTGGGCTGGGCGGGAAAATTCCCGCCCAGTGACCAGGTCGACACTAGTGTCGACTGGGCAGTCGACCTGGCACCCCTAAGTCGACTGCGCAGTCGACTTGGGTGTCGACCTGCAGGTTGACTTGCCTGGTCGGCCTGACCAGGTGGGTCTGACCCTGGTTCGACTTCTGGTGTGCTGTACGGTCTGATTTCCCTCCCTGTTTGCATCTGACGGCTCAAATTAACTTGAAAATTCTATAAATACACACTAAGACTCAACTAATTCACATAAGAAAATAAGAGAGGAGTCGTCATGCTGCCAGGAAGGAGTTGATCGTAGCCGCCAAGAATTAAACTAAGAAGCAAATTAAAGTCTAATCAAATCAATCAACAAATTGCTACCCAAAGGAGAGCACCTCCAAATTCAGAAAACAGAAAACAGAAAACAAGATTTCGTCACACGTTGTAAGTATAGTGGTCTTTCAGAATCTGAATAAAATTATGATGTGATACGATGTAATTTGAGAATAGAATTATATTATTGTTGTATAATGATGTAGATCTTGTGTATTGTAATGTTACTATCGTGATTTTGTGTATTGATTAGTGGCATAAATGGGTCGATGCAAGTTTATTATATGATTGTATATGAGAGTAATTGCAATTGCAAGTTTGTGGCAGAATCTATGATTAGATCCCTCTTATGTTTATGTTAATATCCCCTTTATGTTTATGTTGATATTATGGGCCATATACTTATGTTAAATGCAGTTTGGGTTACATAAACTATGCAAGTTCATGTGGAAATAGACTATATATTAGATTTGGACATTTTTGGGTTAATTTACAACATGCTAGTTTTGTGTTCGACATTATTCCAAGTTAATACGTTAAAACCCAAGTTTGTATAAATCTACATATGCCATCCTATGTGACACCCATTTAGTTGTATACCAATTTTGAATGCAAGTTCACATGATCCAATGTTTATGTTAACGCCAATTTGCAAGTTCATGCGCTACACCTTCTATGTATCATAGAAAATATTATATGTTCCGGATTTCCCCTTTTCTCACGTTTATCAAGTTGGGCTGAATTGTGTCGAGCCCAACATTAGTACATACAAACGGGAGTAATAGCGTTGGGTGTAAAACATGATATAAATAAATATGCTGGCATGTTTGGCGCGTGCCAACGACTGTGACATTTAAGCGGTATAAATTGTTATACCCAAATTAAAGACGACATGACATTTGCATAAATAATGAAATATGTAAATCTAGAAAAGACGACATGTTTGACCCGAGGTTGGATTGAGTTGTGACATAAACCTACCCGGTCGTCCAGTAGTCACAGCAATACCTATCCAATGTGGGTGGTTAAACATTGAGCCCAATAAAGACCCGAGGTTAGACTGAACTACGGTGTAAACCTGCCCGGAACCAACCGGCACATCTAGTAACCGTAGTGATATCTGTCTAATGTGAGTGGTCGATGCTCTAAAAGGCTAAGGACAGGTGGTAGGGTTAAGTCAACTGAAAACACTTAACCAAAGATTCAACATGTTAACAAATATTGATGGGTGGGGTTAGGTATATACAAACACTTAACCACTTAACATGTTGACTAGAAAACCCTGGTAACGTAGGGACCCGTTTCAGCAGTAACCCAATTTAGGTATCAACGGTACCCTGAAACTAGGCAGGGTGGGGCACGATTACTGGGATGATTGTAAGCGGTCAAATAACAGCAATTGTTGGGTGCACAGTGTAGGTCTAACGGTGTGCGGTCGTGCACGCACTCCGGAGCAGACAAGCAGGGCACTCGGGGCACCAGTAGTATAACCTATACCTTCTAGTAATTGTGTCGGGGCCGCCATCGTGGGTCTTGATACACCCCATGGTGGGACCAACATAGGTATCTACACTTCTTGGGGTAGCCGTAAGACACACGTACGAGTAGGATCCGATCTTTAGAAAACAAAAAGGATCACTTCACCCTCAGCATGGGGTGCCGGTTAGAGTAATTCTAGTAAATGCAGAGATATAGTGTGGGTTCGATAGTATATTCGATTCTAGACTACACTCCCTTAGTTATGATACTATCCTGTTTTCAATTTATGTCTATCATATCCTTTTCTTATTCACATACTAAAAAGTCACCAGATTTACTCAGGCTTTATGTCTGACTCCGTTTTTCTTTTCGTCTTCTTTTCTTTCATTTGCCCCCTAGGTCCACAGAGAGGAAAAAACTCAGCGTAGCCAGACTCTTTTGCAAGCTTGAAGACAGTAGATGTACGGTTTGGATCTCTTTTGCTTGGATCATGGCTTTGGATATCATTATGGGGATTTTGCTGCTTTATTTTATGTTTTATGCTTCTTTGATAATCAAGACATTTATGGAAATGTAATGATTTTGGAAGTATTGTAAGACAATTATGGTATGGTTTGTATGACACGTATTTTGATGAAATAAAAGTTGATGTGTTTTCCGCTGTTTAAAAATATGTGTATTTATATATGTCTTGTGTATTTGTGACTTATACTTAAAAACCTCCACAAAAATTAGGGCATTCCCTTTTTGAGTGACCCTAACGGAGGTGGGGTGTTTCACTTGGTATCAGAGCATAGGTTTACCAGATAAGATAAAGTTTTTGATATTATTTTCAAAAGAAAGTTTAAAGAAGAATTTTTTATAGAAAAAGTGTTATATTTTAAAAGGCATGATCCCCCAAAGCCATGTGTACTATCTCCCTCTATCCTTCATTTTGTATCTTTCCTTTCTGTTTCAGCATGTCTGGAGACCTTAACATTCCCGAAGGAGTACCGATACCCGGTTGGTTTAGGAGGTTCTTAGAAGCTAGGGCCGCAAATGGCGCGGGCCCGGCAGATATCCTTCCTCCCCCAGTAGCACCAGTTCCTCCTCCTCCTGCTCCTCCCCTTGGAAATGCTTTTGCCAAAACATGTAGAGACTTCAAGTCTATGGGTGGAAAAGACTTCCATGGAACTGAACCCTTTGTAGGAGCAAGAAATTGGCTAAAGGAGACTGAGGATCTGTTTGACATCTTCGGAGTTGATGATAGGCAAAAGATACAGCTAGCAGTGTGGTTGCTCAAAGATGAAGCTTCCTATTGGTGGGAGATCACTAATGCTCAGAGGGCAGTGGAAACTTGGGATGATTTTAGGACAAGGCTCGAACTGAAATTCCTCTCCCAAGCTGAAAGGAGCCTGCAAATAGAGAAGTTCTTGAATCTTAAATAGGGAAGCATGACGGTCAGGGAGTACGTTAATCAGTTCAATCAGCTGGCCAGATTTGGGCTGGACTTAGTAAATATCCAACACAAGAAGGCGCTTCGCTTCGTCAAAGGTCTGAATGAGCCTATACACAGCCTTGCCATGACCCATGTTTCCACGGGAGCGACTTATGAAAGCTTGGTGGACATGGCGTTGCTACATGAGGAAGACCACGACAAGAAGGAGACTAAGGCTGAGGAAAAGAAAGAAGGTTTACAGGCTAAGAAGACAAACTTTAAGAAAGGAGGAAAGAACAAGAAGTCCCGTGAGAAGAGAAGGTGCCATTTCTGTGGCATAGTTGGACATATAGAGAAAGACTGTCGGAAGAAAAAGGCAAAGATGGGTAGTTGCTTTCATTGCGGAGAGACTGGGCACCAAGCTAAGGACTGCCCAAAGAAGATAGGACAAGGACAAAAAGCTGGATCTACTTCAGGGGGTCAAGTTCATGCTCTGACAGCACCTCCACAGGAACGAGGTAGTAATATTTCTGTAGAAAGTGTAGTCTATCTTTATGATCATCCAGTTCGCACACTTTTTGACTCTGGTGCATCACACTCCTTTATTTCATCTGCTTTAGTAGAATCTCTGCATCTAGACACTAGTATGGTTGAGGATCCCTTAGTAGTTTCAAATCCAATTGGGGGCTCCGCTTACTTGTCAATGGTTTGTTTGGGTTTGAAAATCTCTATTCTCAGTGTTGAGTTTAGTTGTAATGCCTTTGTTCTAGGCTTCTCGGGATATGGTTTGATCTTAGGCATGGACTGGTTATCCAGTAACGGTGCCATTCTTGATTGTGAGAAAAGAGTAGTTAGACTCTTGACTCGGCTTGGTAACACTCTAGAAATTTCCTGTAACCCTTTGAATGCTGTTATGCTTAGTTATCTAGAGTCACTTGATGCTTCTGACAAGAATTTGCAGTCGGTTAGAGTAGTCCGGGAATATCCGGATGTCTTCGAGGAGGTGAAAGGCTTACCTCCGAAGCGGGAAATAGACTTCCGTATCTATCTTGTAGATAATGCAAAGCCCGTAGCTTTACCTGTCAGACATATGGCTCCAAAAGAGAGAAAGGAGCTCAGTAAGCAGGTTAAAGAGCTTCTAGAAAAGGGGTTCATTAGAAGGAGCATTTCAGAATGGGGTGCTCCAGTGGTGTTCGCAACCAAAGCAGACGGTTCGCTTTGCCTCTGTGTTGACTATAGGGAGTTAAACAAGTTGACCAAGAAAAATAGGCACCCTCTTCCCTGAATCGACGATTTGTTTGATCTGCTTGTAGACGCGTCGGTTTTCTCCCAACTTGATCTAGCAACTAGGTTTCATCAGCTAAGAGTGGCTGAAGATAGTATTGATAAAACGGCGTTCAGAACCCCAGATGGTTTCTTTGAGTGCCTTGTCATGCCTTTCGTCCTGACAAATGCACCCGCTTATTTCGTGGACCTAATGAGCAGAGTGTTCAGAGAATTCCTCAACAAGTTTGTGGTTGTCTTCGTAGACGATATCTTGATCTTTTCAAAGAGTGAGGAAGAGCATGCTCAACATCTGAAGGAAATCATGGATACTCTCCGAGCACATCAGCTAAAGGCAAAATTTTCAAAATGCCACTTTTGGAGAGAAGAAGTATGGTTTCTTGGGCATGTAGTATCTAAAGAAGGGCTGGCCGTAGACCCCGCGAAGGTAGTTGCGGTGCAAGACTGGAAGGCACCAAAGAATGCAACTGAGGTCCAAAGTTTTCTAGGACTAGCAGGTTTCTACCGGAAGTTCATAAGGGATTTTGCAAAAATCTCATCTCCACTCACAAGGCTGACAAAGAAGAATCTAGTGTTCAATTGGGACTTGGATTGCGAGTTGGCTTTCCAACGTCTAAAAAGGGCTCTTACAACAGCCCCAGTCCTGACTCTGCCAGACAGAAGCAAGATGTTCACAGTTTATACAGACGCATATGGGACAGGGCTAGGCGTTGTCTTGATGCAAGAAGGGAGGGTAGTAGCTTATGGTGGAAGGTAATTGAAAGTTCATGAAAAGAACTACCCGACCCATGATCTTGAGTTAGCCGTCATCGTCTTTGCACTTAAGTCTTGGCGCCATTATCTCCTAGGTGAGAAGTTCGAACTTTACACTGACCATAAATCGTTGAAATATCTTTTCTCGCAGAAAGATCTTAACTTGAGGCAACAGAGATGGATGGAGTTTCTTGTCTCGTATGACTTCGAGATTTCCTATACTCAGGGCAAGGGAAATGTGGTGGCAGACGCCTTGAGTAGAAAGAAACTGACCCTAAGCCCACTCTTTGTAGAAAGGCAAAGCCTAGAGTATATAGCGAGTTTTAACTTTAGGCCCTCGTCCGATCTCGTACCGGGTTTGTTAGCATCTCTAGAGGTGCGCCCTACTCTTTTGGACACAATAGGGACGGCATAATGTGAGGACCCTCAGCTAGTTGAAGTGGTTGATAAGCTAATTAGGGGTGAGACTTCTAGTCACCTCAGTAGATGCTCTATCGATGATAAAGGCTGGCTGAGACGTGACGGAAGACTATGCATCCCACAAGCGAGAGAATTGGTAAAGAAGGTTCTCGAGGAAGCACATCGTTCTAAGATGACAATACACCCAGGCAAAGACAAAATGTACAAGGACATGAAAAGAGTTTTCTTTTGGAACGGCATGAAGAAGGATGTGGCAGATTACATTTCTAAGTGTATAGTATGCCAACAGGTCAAGGCGGAACAGAAGAAGCCTGGAGGACTACTTCATCCCCTAGAGGTCCCACAGTGGAAGTGGGATAGCATTTCAATGGACTTCGTTGATGGGCTGCCTAGGTCGAGAAGGGGCAATACTAGCATTTGGGTAATAGTGGATAGGCTTACAAAGAGCGCCCACTTTTTACCTGTCAAGAGTAGAAGGACCGCCTCATCCATAGCGTCTCTTTACATCAAGGAGATAGTTCGACTCCATGGGATACCCTCCAGCATTGTTAGTGACCGAGACCCTATCTTCACAAGCGAGTTTTGGCGAAGTTTGCAAGAAGCTGTAGGCACTCAGTTATGTTTAAGCACGGCCTATCACCCTCAGACCGATGGCCAGACGGAAAGGGTGAATAGAGTTTTATAGGATCTTTTGAGACTTTGTGTTCTTGACTTTGGAGGGACATGGGAGGATCACCTTACCTTAGTGGAGTTTTCTTACAACAATAGCTTCCAAGCTACCATAGGCATGGCACCCTTCGAAGCATTGTATGGAAGACCGTGCAAGTCACCAACTTGTTGGTGGGAGTCTACAGATAAGGTTATTCTTGGTCCAGACATGATCAGAGAAACTTCAGAAAAAGTGGACTTGATACGAAGAAGGATGAAGACGGACCAAGATAGACAGAAATCCTATGCCGACGAGAGAAGGACCGACCTTGAGTTTGAGGTTGGGGACAGAGTCTTTCTTAAGGTAACTCCTCTAAGGAACGTTGTTCGTTTTGGATCCACTGGAAAGCTAGCACCGAGATTTCTAGGACCATTTCCTATCATCGAGAAGGTTGGGAAGATGGCCTATAGTTTAGAGCTACCCGAAAAGCTGGCCGGAGTTCACAATGTCTTTCATGTTTCTCACCTCCGGAAGTGTTTACACGAGTCTGCTGAAATAGTAGAGCCTAGCATTCTAGAAGAAGCCAAAGTGGAACGTGAAGCAACTGTGAGAAGAGTTCCAACACGCATCTTAGGAACTGAAGTGAAAAAGCTACGCAATCGCGAAGTCAAGCTCGTCAAAGTTCAGTGGAGCGACGTCGAGGAAGACGCGACTTGGGAAACTGAGGCTAGAATACGCCCAGCCTACCCTTTTCTTTTTGAGGGTACATCTTTTAATCTCTCTTTTTCCTTAAGTTATGCTTTATCTATCTTTTAGGCATATTTCCTCGGCCCTTTCTCCTTAACTCCTTAGGTAGAAAACAAATGGATGCAAACATGTATTTGAAAACATGTTATGGATTATGGATGCAAGTGGTTGCAAGTGATTGCTAGTGGTTGCTCGTGGATGCATATACACACACACCCTAGGTTTTAGATCGGCTCAGTCACTTCATACTGCATATGCATATATGTATTCTCGTTCATATGTGGTTGAAATTTTATAGGTTATCATATAGTTATCGCATTTGTATGAATTGTTGTGCACTCATGTAGAATTATGAGTAGGAATTTTTTTTTGCATACATAATGGATTCATGACACTTACATGATTCGCATTTAGGAGGTCAGCTGAATCAGTTGACTGCCTGATTTCTGCATTAGATAGGGACATTTACACACACAATGCATATGATCATAAAGCATTAGAAGTCTTTAAGGACAATGGACACTTGTGTTTGTTGGTTGAGTAGATGGACGATTGGATGGTAGGATATACATTCTTCCTAAACTTGAAGATTTCGGGGACGAAATCCTTTTAAGTGGGGGAGAATGTAACAGCCCGTATATTCTATAACAGTGAAATTCATAAATTTAAAAATTTAATTAATTCTAATGAAAGAATTAAGGGAAACGACTTACGCCATTGCGTTCGTCTCGGAATTCTGGTTGAGATAGAGTCCAAGTTTGCGTGAAATGGACTCCATATGAAGGAGTTATGATCTCCGGAAGTTTCAGAATAAATTTGAAATTCAAAAACAGCTCAGAACAGGTTTAAAATTCGAATTCGAGTTCAAACTGGGTTGGGCGGGAAAATTCCCCCCCAGTGACTAGGTCGACACTAGTGTCGACTGGGCAGTCGACCTGGCCCCCCCAAGTCGACTGCGCAGTCGACTTAGGTGTCGACCTGCAGGTCGACTTGCTTGATCGGCCTGACTAGGTGGGTCTGACCCTGGTTCGACTTTTGGGGTGCTGTACGGTCTGATTTCCCTCCCTGTTTGCATTTGACGGCTCAAGTTAACTTGAAAACTCTATAAATACACACTAAGACTCAACTAATTCACATAAGAAAATTAGAGAGGAGTCGTCATGCTGCCAGGAAGGAGTTGATCGTAGCCGCCAAGAATCAAACTAAGAAGCAAATTAAAGTCTAATCAAATCAATCTACAAATTGCTACCCAAAGGAGAGCACCTCCAAATTCATAAAACAGAAATCAGAAAACAAGATCTCGTCACACGTTGTAAGTATAGTGGTCTTTCAGAATCTGAATAAAATTATGATGTGATACGATGTAATTTGAGAATAGAATTATATTATTGTTGTATAATGATGTAGATCTTGTGTATTATAATGTTTCTATCGTGATTTTGTGTATTGATTAGTGGCATAAATGGGTCGATGCAAGTTTATTATACGATTGTATGTGAGAGTAATTGCAATTGCAAGTTTGTGGCAAAATCTATGATTAGATCCCTCTTATGTTTATGTTAATATCCCATTTATGTTTCTGTTGATATCATGGGCCATATACTTATGTAAACATATCCTAGATCTGAGATCTTTTATGCCTACATGATTCAAAACTTATGTATACATCATAGATCCATTACAAGTATGATTAGAACTATGTTAAATGCAGTTTGGGTTACATAAACTATGCAAGTTCATGTGGAAATAGACTATATATTAGATTTGGACATTTTTGGGTTAATTTACAACATGCTAGTTTTGTGTTCGACATTATGCCAAGTTAATATGTCAAAACCCAAGTTTGTATAAATCTACATATGTTATCCTATGTGACACCCATTTAGTTGTATACCAATTTTGAATGCAAGTTCACATGATCCTATGTTTATGTTAACGCCAATTTGCAAGTTCATGCGCTACACCTTCTATGTATCATAGAAAATATTATATGTTCTGGATTTCCCCTTTTCTCACGTTTATCAAGTTGGGCTGAATTGTGTCGAGCCCAATATTAGTACGTACAAATGGGGGTAATAGCTTTGTGTGTAAAACATGATATAAATAAATATGCTGGCATGTTTGGCGCGTGCCAACGACTGTGACATTTTAGCGGTATAAATTGTTATACCCAAATTAAAGACGACATGATATTTGCATAAATAATGAAATATGTAAATCTAGAAAAGACGACATGTTTGACCCGAGGTTGGATTGAGTTGTGACATAAACCTGCCCGGCTGTCCAGTAGTCACAACAATACCTATCCAAATGTGGGTGGTTAAACATTGAGCCCAATAAAGACCCGAGGTTAGACTGAACTACGGTGTAAACCTGCCCGGAACCAACCGGCACAACTAGTAACCGTGGTGATATCTGTCTAATGTGAGTGGTTGGTGCTCTGAAAGGCTAAGGACAGGTGGTAGGGTTAAGTCAACTGAAAACACTTAACTAAAGATTCAACATGTTAACAAATATTGATGGGTGGGGTTAGGTATATACAAACACTTAACCACTTAACATGTTGACTAGAAAACCCTGGTAACGTAGGGAACCGTTTCAGCAGTAACCCAATTTAGGTATCAACGGTACCCTGAAACTAGGCAGGGTGGGGCACGATTACTGGGCTGATTGTAAGCGGTCAAATAACGGCAATTGTTGGGTGCACAGTGTAGGTCTAACGGTGTGCGGTCGTGCACGCACTCCGGAGCAGACAAGCAGGGCACTCGGGGCACCAGTAGTATAACCTATGCCTTCTAGTAATTGTGTCAGGGCCGCCACTATGGGTCTTGATACACCCCATGGAGGGACTAGCATAGGTATCTACACTTCTTGGGGTAGCCGTAAGACACACGTACGAGTAGGAGCCGATCTTTAGAAAACAAAAAGGATCACTTCACCCTCAGCATGGGGTGCCGGTTAGAGTAATTCTAGTAAATGCAGAGATATAGTGTGGGTTCGATAGTATATTCGATTCTAGACTACACTCCCTTAGTTATGATACTATCCTGTTTTCAGTTTATGTCTATCATATCCTTTTCTTATTCACATACTGAAAAGTCACTAGATTTACTCAGGCTTTATGTCTGACTTCGTTTTTCTTTTCGTCTTCTTTTCTTTCGTACCCCCCCAGGTCCACAGGGAGGAAACAACTCAGTGTAGTCAGACTCTTTTGCAAGCTTGAAGACGGTAGATGTACAGTTTGGATCTCTTTTGCTTGGATCATGGCTTTGGATATCATTATGGGGATTTTGCTGCTTTATTTTATGTTTTATGCTTCTTTGATAATCAAGACAGTTATGGAAATGTAATGTTTTTGGAAGTATTGTAAGACAATTATGGTAAGGTTTGTATGACACGTATTTTGATGAAATAAAAGTTGCTGTGTTTTCTGCTGTTTAAAAATATGTGTATTTATATATGTCTTGTGTATCTGTGACTTACACTTAAAAACCTCCACCAAAATTAGGGCATTCCCTTTGTGAGTGACCCTAACAGAGGTGGGGTGTTTCAGGGTCGGTCCACCGATGTGGATTAAAATGCCTGAACACTGCGTTTCCCCACCCTTTGGGGCGTAAATGAGCCAACGAATGACTCCATCGGCTTCCCATAGTCACCGATATATCCAAGGCGCCTCGCAAACCAACAACCACATAAGTCAAACTCGTCAGCGCATGTCAAACCACTGACGCCACTTCTAACTAGAAAGAAACGCATGTCCTCCCTGAGGTCCTCTCCTGTTTTTGGTTCACCACCGGGGTGTGAGGCTCGCGAATCAATGCTACACAAAGCTTTGCCACACAGGCCGTGCTTTGATCATCAAACAAAAGACTCTGCTTTTCAACAGAAGCCTTGATCATTTGCATCTTAGTATGCCACACAGGCAAACCACTCCATGCAACCGATATCCATCAATCACACAGAATGATATCCAATGTCAGACACACAGTCCATTTACAAGTCCGTTCTGGGTCTGAACGAAACTGGAGGCACCTTGTACCTCGCATATCCATCGATCTCCAAGTACGTCTGGACGATCACAAACTGATTCCCTCTTCTTAAGTGTACATCCCAATCAGGATCATCAGTAATCACCTAAACGATGTGAAGACCTCCAGTCTTCGACCACCGTCTTCATCCTCGACACCACGTCGAATCAGTTATTCAGAATGGGATAAACCCGGTCTTTTTGAATAAATCGCGTATATAATAAACAAGTGTTACACAAACACAACATATGCCTCATTCCAATTCATCAGTCACTAACTGTAAATTAGTAAGAGAACAATTCTCCAAATATTAACCCCGAAGGACGAAACCAACATCAGATCAATATCCAAGAAACCATCCAACATAACTAATCCTTAGTTAGTTGCTAAATTTCACATTCTTAGGGATAGGTTCCCATTAATTTTATCAAAGATAAATTCCTTTAATTTGTTCTTTAATTTTGTTTTGAATATCAATTCAACTAGTCGGGATTAGCGAACCACACCGAAATAATCATTTACTTTATTTCCCAATCCCAACCTATTCATCCCATGAAGTAAAACTAGTCATACTTCATATCTAACACCATGGTGTTATCGGTAAATTCAATTACCATTTCACATTCAAATCTAATTAAAGATTCAACTATTGCCTGGAGCAAAACTGATGATACTCCATTCTCGATCTTTTCAATCTAATTAAAGATTCATTAAAACTCCACTTAGTTTTAATCTTTAATTGGGTTAAAGAATCAATGTCATTTAAAACACGGTTCACGATAAACCCAAAATCACATTCCATTCTATCAACCTTTAACCGTAAAATAGCAAGTGACCAATTCCCTAAGTATTAACCCCGAAGGCCGAAACCAACATCAGATCAATACCCAAGAAACCATTCAAATGAACTAATCTCCAGTTAGTTTCTGATTTTCTTAACTCCGTTGGGTCTAAGAACAGTATTATTGAAGATATCGTTCACGACAACCCAAAATCACATTCCATTAATTATCGGGTTAAAGAACAAGTGTTATTTAAAACATCGTTCACGATAAACCCAAAAATCAATTCAAATTCAATTCCAATTAAATATTATTTAATTGATATACTTCATTAAATCTAAATAAAAAGATTTAATCTTTTTCTCAACTGGGTTTAAGAACAGTGTTGATGAAGACACCATTCACAACAAACCCAAATCACATTTGATATTAAATACAAGGCTTTGAATAGAAAATATACCGGCTTATATTCAATATCAAATTCTACGACCAACAAATATCGCATTGGAAATAACGATGTAAATATATCTTTCGAATTTCCATAACAATATCTGTATAATCACGAAATCCAACATCGAAATATTCCAAAGATAATTTCGATTCCAATCCATTCCAATTCAATTATTGGAAACTCTGGTTACTTTTAAAACCATTTCAAATCTAATTTATTTATTTTAAAAAAATAAATAAATTATTATTCTAGTTCAAAACAAGTCTGCATCCTAGTATATATTTCAAACTAGAAATAAATTAAAAGTGAGAAGTTCTCACTTTTGGGGTTCCACTCCTTCAGTCTATTCTAAATAAATTTTTCGTCGTTATTATTTAAAATAATTCATTTTAAATAATCAAAATTCGCTAAAATCGCCAAAATAAAAAATTTTAATTGGCTCGGATTTCCGGGTTATTACATGGGATATTGTAAAAAAACAAAAATAAAAGCAAAAAATGAATAACTAAAAGAACAAAATAAAAAAACAGTGAAGAGAATAATTGCAATAAATGGGAAAAACAAGAGAAAGTAAATTCTTCCAAAATAAGTATGGAGAACTGAAAAAGAAATTCTTCTTAAGCATACTATGTTTGGAAATGAAAATAGGAAATTTTAGAGAGTAGAGATAGAAAGTTCCAAGTATGGGGGAAAATGCGTAAAAGTGAAATGGAAAATATAGAATTTTCCATTTTCTACCTTTTTCCAACGTAAGAAATTAAAGTTGTAAAATTACATTTTTCTATAGTTTGCAAATTTAATGTTGGTTGGTAGGGTTTGGATGCAAAAATTGGACGAACTATGTCGTTATTCAGTAAGTGTGTGAGAAAAATTAAATGAAAAGATATTTTTATTTTTAAAATTATTGCATTTATGTAGAAATTGCTAGTATATTTAGGTTAAATGCATCATGTTTTGAAAAGATTTTTGAAATAAAAGTACACTCACATAGGAGGTACCGTTTAGGTATTCATTATATTCATGAATTTTTATAATGTATTGCACTTTGTACAAGTACACAGATGGATGCAAAATTGGATGTACACGTGATGTTTGTGAATTATGCAAGGAATTATATAATTTTATCCTTACAAAATTTCATGGAAAAAAATTTCCTAAAGGTGGAAGGATGTAACACTACAAATTTTAAATAGTAAAATTATCATAATAATTACAAGAGCAATGTGCGTTTGAAATTTGTAAAAAAACGGGTGTGAAAAAAAGAATTAAAACAAGAAAAGGGGATGTAATTAACACTAAATTGCAAAGTTCCTTTAATTGACAATGCACGTAAATATATTTATTTTAAAAACATATGTGTACATTAATTTCATAAATAACTTGCGTTTGAATTTGTAAAAAGAAAGGCGGAACAAATGAGAAATAAATAAAAGGTTGTCTTACACAAACATAAAGCTACAATGGTGTAAATAGAATTAAATAAAAAGAAACATTGTAGAAGAGTGAATGGAAGTTAATTAATAGCACGTTATAAATTAATAAATAGAATGTAACGTCAAAGTTTGAAAATGAGAAACTAGTTAATAGTAATATGCATGTAAGCATATGTAAATATATATATATATATATATATATATATATGTATAATTTCAAAAGCAACACACATTTAGATTTAAAAGTTAATGCGCGTCATTAATGACACTAATAGGAACACAATGGGAATAACATTAAAGCTTGAATTTGAAATTAAACACATGCTGAAACGAAAAAAAATTAATGCAGAGGTAATAAATTTGTAAACAAATATAACATTAAAAAAACGTTTGAAATCTTATGTAAATATACATAAATTTCAAAGCATACACACATATTAATTAAGCGTTTGTATTTGAAATTTGAATGCGCGTCAAAAACAAAAACGAATATAATAAGAATGTAAAAAGAAATAAAAAACGATTCAGAAATAAACACGTAATCAAATAAAATGAGTAATGAATAAATCACGCATAAAATATGCAACTCAGCGATTTAAATTAAATCACATAGGTCGACTCATACATCAGCTGGGTCGACCTATGTGTCAACCTAGGCATGGTATAGGTCGACTCGTGTCGCATGGAGCCCATTTATTAGTGTAGTTTTCGAATTAGGTTTTGACTTAAATGGTGGGATTTATATTAATATAAATTCAACAAACGTGGTTTGCTTGGACATCTATAAATAAACCTATAGGGCCTAGCTCTTGAACTCATATTTTCTGAGAGGGCGCTGGAGCTCAACCATTCCCTTTCTCCTCCAAATTATTCAAAAATAAAATAGATTAGATTTAGGTTATATGATTTGAGAGTTAGGGAGCAACAGCAGTAGATTCAAGATTTAGTTGCCCAAATTTCATGTCCAAACAAATTTATAGATTCAAACTAAGAGAAAACAAGATAACAAGCCTAGATCCAAATAGGATAACAAGCCTAGACCCAAATTTCCCGTTATATGGTATCGTTTGATTCCTATTAAATTAATAAAATATCTTCTCGGTCCTCTTTCCCCCTTTCTACGTCTAATTTTATAGTTTTATGTTAATCTTTGGTTATGAGAAAAATATGCCTAAATCTGCAATATTGACATATGTATACAACTGATTAAAATTCTTTTTATTTGCGCACATGAGGTAAATATGATTCAATTGGAATTATAAGAAAAATATATGTGATTTGGGGCTAACTGTTAAAATGTAACATAAAGGGAATATAGACTAAAAGTAGGTGAACTTGATAAAAATTGTCGAATAACAATGGCACAAGTTGACATTGAATAATTAATATTATGTACAATAAACTTGTAGTTAAATGGTAAATCTGAGAATGTCCATAGTAGCTGTTAAAATTACCTTTCAGATTTAGAATATAATGAATACATAAACTATTGGGATTGAAATAAAGGAAAAATGGTATAAACCTAGTTGTAAACAAACTTAATATAGTTATGTCAAAATGGGGAAAATAATTTAAAAATAGGAATTAATTTATACTAATTAAAATAAGAAGTTTGAGTTATCCTAGATTGATTAGTTCGAAAAAAGGTATATATTTCCATAATTTGATTTGTAAGAAAAATGAAAAACATAATTGCAAGCATAAAAGAAAATAAATGTGTGGATTAGTGAAAAATAGAGATGTAGCCATATTGCAAACCTTCAAATAGACTAAAAATGAGTAAAAAAGAATGTCTTGCAATTATGGATTCCTATTGCAGCAATTACCATAACTATGAAAATAAATTTTATGCATTTTAATTAATCAATCAAGAAGGAATGTGTGTAACGTTCGAAAGAAATAAATTTGCAAATGTGGAAGGAATAAGGAAAATATAACTAAAAGATGTTATGTAGGAGAAATGAACTATAACCTATATTTGAATAAATATGATATTTGGGAAATTATAATAAACAAAAATGGTTTAATTGCAAATATGAATATAACGCATAATGTTTGAAAAGACAGTTAGGCTTAATATGAACATGTTAACTTAAAATGTGTTAAGTTACGAGCCTAAAATTCGATGATTTATTAAATGGTTATATGATAATTAATAAAGTTAATTAACAAATAATGAATATTCAGATTAAATGGATTAAAAGATATTGCAAATCAATGATAAGAATAGTAAGTAAAATGCATAATGGTAAATTAGACATAGGGTCTAATAAAGTAGCGATATTCATTTGGTCTAGTCCAAAGGGATATAGAGCCCAATGAAACAAATCACCATTGACGTTTGAAGATGTGGCGGGAGCACGTCAAACTTATTACTCATTAGGAATGGAAAGAAGTGCAAAACTTCTATGGGACGTGAGGATGATTTGAGATGGCCTTCTAGGGTAGGCCTAACGAAGTTGTACCCCCATTGAAAGGTTTGTACGGTTCCATCCATAAAGTATGTCATGGTTGCATTTATGTTGAAGACAACTAGAAGACTAATGAGATGATTTGGGATTATTCGGCAGCTGCCTCGGCTTGGGAGAGCAGGTTTCGTGGTCATGACCTAACAAGGAAAGTAATCGTTTGATACATGTCATCATCAATTGATGCGAGTATGGGAAAGACTGGTGCAAAACTAAGAGGCAAACGATCTTTCACTATCAATACATTAGATGAGGGACAATGCTAATTGGATGCTTGGATTGTTTGGTAGGGCACCATCACTTTGTTCTTTGAATGGTGTTTCATTAGTTAGGGGGAGGATGGGGTCATAGCCACCTAGAAAAGAGATAGACCCATCTATGGATATATGTAATGTAGGACTAACAAAGTTTTCCTTTATAGATATAGAAATCCCTGACAGAGTTCAACAGGGGAACTCAGGATTAAGGTGCTTTCGTGGTGCGAAAATGGAGGCTAGCATGCCTTCGTAACGTGGTCTAGTACGATTTCACAACGTAGCAATAAAAGTCTAGTATGTTCTCACAGTACACAATGGAGACCACTTGAGGAGGGTACTATGGGTAGTGCCTTAAGATGAGGGGCATATAGCTACAAATATATAATTTATGAAGTTAATCTACTTGGAATTAGGTGGGTACGATTTATGCACGAAAACCGGAAGTATAACGTGCAGTAAACCCAAATAACTTAATAAAAGTAGTCCAATGATAGAATGGCATATGTAGTATTATTCATAGAAAGTATAATTTGTCCATTCACCAGAACTTTTGTTTTGACTCACTCCTCAAAACCAACCAGTAGGTTAGACAGATTGAAGACATTATACAGCTCAGAGACACTTGTTAGATGGTGTCATCATTATGGTAAGTACTTAATTACTATTATATTTCATTCGTTTCATTATGAGACATTTTATTTTGAGCTCTGATATATTTTACCTTTTCCTTTCTACGGGATACTAGACAAACCAACTAAGGTTTCAGTGGACTCCGATTTTAGCATTCTGCGAAAAATTCAGGCCCGTTGAAATTTAGATTATTATAGTTATGCCTCTTGTTTTAGTCATTTTAATTATGACACCGGTGTCAGGACTATCCATCATCGTTCTCTTTCTTTAATCCACTAATAATTTGCCATTCTATCCTACTTTGTGATGACCACCCTATAATTCCTACAGTGAATTAAGGAAAAAGATGCGTTATATGACGTACTAGGCTAATATAGGATGATCATCAAGGATGAATAATGTGAAACAGAACCTCTCGTATAAGTCACAATGCATGGATAACATATAATAGAAAATATACTATAGGATATAGTAGTGAAGCATAGCAGAATAGAAAATCCAAAACATCTCAGGGTCACCAATACGAAACGACCGTGTAAATGAATATCGTACATGAAGCCTTACTACATATATCTCAAAGTATCAACAATCATCAATATACAACGGAATCAACGGGTTTTTATCTAGTATAGAAATAATACGTCAGCTTCTTGGTCGTCGCCGCATAGCATCATCGACACCAAAACCTGTTACCTGCCATCTCAGTTTACTCACCAATAACATTGATGAGCAGCCCAAGGTAATAAGAGGAAACATAAAACCTTGAGTCAGACAATAGTCTTAGTGAGCGATAAAATAACTATCAACAATTACACATGACATATGAATATAGATAGTTCGACATCTGATCTGTCCCTGCAACTACAAAGTTAGCACATGATAATCACCTATAATATTCCACTCCATATCTTTTTCATCACTTATTGGCATAACTCTTCTAACGATCCTGGGATGCCTTCATTCATTGCTAAATGATCTCAATATTATTCGATGTTTCTCTTATCATATCAAGCCCAAGTACCAACTTCTATACGATCTCTAATCAACGGGATGGAGAATTACATGGCCTTCCGTACAAATCCTCATATAGTGTCATTCGAATACTCGATTGGTAGCTACTATTATAGGTAAACTCAATTAGATGTAGATTGTCTTCCCATGATCCTTTAAAATCAAATACCCAAGCTCTAAGAAGATTTTCCAATACACGATTAACTCTCTCGGTTTGACCATCTGTCTAGGGATGATAAGTTGTACTCATACATAGCTCGGTTCCCAATGTCTCTTGCAAACTCTTCCAGAATCCACTGGTAAACAACGGATCTTGATCGCTAACAATACTCTTTGATATCCTATATAATCAAACTATCCACTTAAGATATAATTCATCTAACCTCAATGCCATCCTAGTTGATCTGATAGGAATAAACCTTGTTGTTTTTATCGAACGATCCACGGTAACCTAAATACCATCATGTTCGCCCGTTATCCTAGGTAATCCATCAATAACATCCATCAACACTTGCTCCCACTTCCACGTAGGAACATCCAATGGCCACAACAATCCACTTGGCTTTTTCTGCTCTGCTTTAACCAACTGAAAGTTCATACATTTCGAGATAAATTTCCCGACATCCCTTTTCATTAATTCCCAGTAGTAAACTTGATTCATATCTCGATAGATCATATTACCACTAGAATGAGTCATCAACCTAGAGTGATGGCATTCCCTCAAAATCTCATCTTAATCTATCTAAGTCAGGAACAACAAGTCGTCCTCTCTTTCAGAGCCAACCATCTTGAATGAATACAAAATCCCTAATTTCCTCGAGTTCAACTCTCATATATAATCTCTGAATGATCTCCATAAGCTTAGCGTCTCGCTTCTGACTTTGCCGATCCTTTCAATGAAATTCGGTCTAATCGATAAGCAAGCTAACATCTGAGGCTCTAACTTACAATGAGATCTGAAATCATATCCAACAAAATACTTGAGATGCTTTTATTTCGTAAACATGGCACATTTCTTCTACTTAATGCATCGACCACTATGTCCCCTTTACCCGGAGTATAGGCTATACCAAAATCATATGATGTCAAAAACTCTAACCACCGCTGCTGCCGAAGATTCAAATCCTTCTGGAAGAAAAGGTACTTCAATGACTTATGATCCGTGAAGAAATAGAATCTAACTCGTAACACGTAATGCCTCCAGATGTTCAAAGAAAACATTGTTTCCACTAAATCCAAATCATGAGTCAGGTAATTCCTTTCGTGTGGCTTAAGTTACCAACTTGTGCAAGCTACAACTCTATTCTTTTGTATTAGCATTGCCCCAAGTCTAGTACCACGTGCATTGGAGTATATCACCTTCTCTTCACTCCTACTCGGAATTATCAATACAAAATCACTCATCGATCTCTCTTTCAAGATCCCATAATCTTACTCACACCTTGCATTCCATGCAAAGACCAGATTCATCTACGTTAATTCGGTCAATAGTGTAGTTATCATCGAGAAATCCTTGGTAGATCGTCGATAGTATCCAGCTAAATAAATGAAACTCCTAACATCTGTCGCATTCTTGGACTGATCCTTATTCTAGATTGCTGCTACCTTAGCAGGATCCATCGCTATCCCTTACCGTAATACAATATTACCCAAGAATCTCACTTCTTCCTTCCAGAATTAGCACTTGAAAAATTTAGCCTTTAGCTGATGCTTCCGCAAGATTCCAAAAAAATTTCTCAAATGTGTCTTGTGTTCTTTCTCATTTCTACAGTAAACAAAAATATCATCTATGAACACAAGCATGAACTTGTTCAACTGATCTATGAAATCTTGATTCATAAGATCCACAAAATATACTAGCGCATTAGTCAATCCGAACGACATCACCAACCACTCATAGAATCTGAATGGTATCCCAAAAGCAGTCTTCGGTAAACTATCCATAACCACTCTCTGTAAGTGAAATCCCATCGCCAAATCCATTTAGGCAAACACCTTGGCTTTGTGAAGCTGATCAAACAAGTCACCGATTCTCGGCAATAGATAATTGTTCAGCTCACGATAACCCACATATAACCTCAATGATCCATCAACCTTGGTCACAAACACAACCGTGCACCCCATACGGATTGCTTCTCCGAATGAATCCTTTTTCCAAATGGTTGTTTACTTGCACCTCCAATTCTCACTGTTACTTAGGCGTCATCCACCTAAGAGGCATAACAATAGATCTGGCTTCATCTACCAAATCATTCCCAAACTCGATCACTTTATGCGGCGGTAATCCTTTCACTTGTTCAAAGCCATCCAAAAACTCATTAGCGATTGGCACGAATGAAAATAGTTCTTATGGAGTCACAAGCCAATATAAAAAGTTGAGCAGAACCCAATCAAACAGCGTATCACCACTATTCGCCCTGTCAAATTCCCATTTGTCACCTCGAGCGTCTTGCAATCCACGATAGCCGCATACCTCTCAAGCCAGTCCATATCCAAATAATCCCAAATGCAACAAGTTCAAAACAAAGTAGTCACAAACAAAAGAGCAACCATGAATCGATAGGACTAGACCACAACAAAACATATAAAGACTAGAAGACCCCCTATTGGATTAGTCAAAATCAGTGGTCTATGAATAATTTCAGGTTCTAAACCTAAATTGCAAACAAGCTCCCTACAAATAAAAGAATGCGATGTTCCAGTATCAAAAAAACTCGAACTGAAACATCTCTGATAAAAAGTGTACCTTGCACAGCAATACACTTCTTCTTTTTCGCAGCAGTCAAACCCCATGAGGAAGACGACACAACATCCAAAGCATACGTGTTCACAACCTACTTATCCTTTGGTGATTTTGGACAATTCTTCTTTGTATGCCCAGGCTTATCACACTTACAACACTTCCACTCCACCTTAGGGTTATTACAATCCTTGTAATAAGGACTCTTTATCTTCAAAGTTGTAGCAGGTAAACTCACCATTAGGTTTCTTTTGGCCATTTTTCACTTGATGTTGTTGTTTCCTTTTACCATTCCACTTTTTTCTTATTACTATCACCTTGCTATGGCTTCGACTCCTCTTTATTCTCAACAAGAACCTCCAACTTCTGCAGGGAAAAACTCTCCTTCCTCAAAGCCTTCTCGGCCAACTTCTCATAAGGATCGTCTATATGATCTATCAGTTGTTTCCCAAAACGCACATCTAATCCCAGTATAAACTTCTTGTTCTTCTGGTAAGTATTCTCAATATATGAACGAGCATACTTGGATAAAGCTTCAACCTCAGCCACATACTCAAACACATGTCTACCTTCTTGGTTAAGCTCAAAAATCCTCTTAAAGAGAACCGACCTCTGGACCGTCTAAATAAACTTTGCCTTAAACCTGGTTCAAAACTGATCCCAAGAAATTTCATCCTCTGGAGTCTCTAAAGTAATGGAGTTAGAACAATCCATTGCTCATCTTTGGAGTTGTCTCGATTCAAGCTTCCTTATAGTTGCATCATCAATTCCGAATTCTTCGAAGATTCGAACATGCGTACCCAACCAATTCTGAATCTCAACAATAGGTTCCATCGCAGGTAATGGCTTGACATCTAGAGAAGTGTAATCCTTGCACAACCTAGAAAAATCAACATTCCTAGGTACTAATGTCGCCTCTAAAGTGAGTACCCTCTTCATGATCTTTTCCATCATGCCTCGAACATAGCAAGATAATTGTGTGTAGCAACAATAGCTCCCGGCTGGCTACCCTTGCCTACCCCTTTAATAGTAGGCTCTTCTCTAGCAGCATATCTCAAAGTTCAAGGACTCGCTTCCTATCTGAAACGATGATGATCGGTCCACATTAGAGAAATGTCGCAATGGTGCTCAAGTGCTTATTAATCTACTATGCTATATACAATATAATATGCTTATCATCCACAGAAAATCACAAGTATTTCCCTTATATGCCTTTACGCTAGCGAACTTTAAGTAAAATTGATTAACCAAAACTCTGATACTAAATGTGACGATCATCCCATAACTCCGTCACTAAACCAAGGGAAAAGATTTGTAATGTACCAGGCCGGTGTGGGATGATCATCAAGGAAGAATAATTTGAAACAGAAACTATCATATAGCTCACAATGCAAGGATAACATATAAAAGAAAATATACAACAGGATATAGTAGTGAGGCATAACAGAACAGAAAATTCTATCTTTATAACATCTCAAAGTCACAAATACAAAACAGCTTTGCAAATGAATATTTGTACACCAATCCTCACTACATATCTCTCAGAGTATCAACAATCATTAACATACAGCGTAATGAACAAGTATTTATATAGTATAGAAATAATATGTTAGCCTCTTGCTCGTTGTCGCGCAACAGCATCGACACCTAAACCTATTACTTGCTATCTTAGTTTACTCACCTACAACATTGATGAGCAACCTAATGTAACAAGTGGAAACATAAAACCTTGAGTCAGACGATAGCCTTAGCGAGCGATAAAATAATTATCAACGGTTACACGAAACATTCGAATGTAGACAATTTAACATGTCCATGCAACCACAGAGTTAGCACATGATAATCATTTAAATTTGCCATTCCAAAAAGGAAAACGACATCCCCCAATCCCGCTTCTCTTCAATAACCAATGGTGACAGCATGTCTATAGAAATAGAGAAGAAAGCATGCATTCAATCATAGCATCCATAGCAAACAATATCCTAGCTATCACTGGCTAAAGCCTAGAATACGTTAATCAGCGAATGATTGGTTATTGCTGTCCATCAAGGGATAATAGGAACCCTAGTTTTAGTCAGACTCCCATACGTCGCCTTACGTGTGCGTGTCTCCATCTAAGACAACTAGATCTATATTGATCTAGGGTACATGATCCGTCTGATCCTGATGGGCGTCGCCATGATACCCTTGCTTTGAGTCATCTAGAACTTTTGATTTTCGACGATTCCTTGATACTTCCAATCTCACAAGCCATCCATCTTGATGACTCCATCCTTTAGTTCGAGCTGCTTCTCGAAACAATTCCATTATCATCCGCGATTAACTCCTACTTGAGTCAATCTATCATTTTACTACATCATCAATCATCCCACGATCAACATTACTTCAGTTCAACTCTGACCACTTCATTTTGATTTCATGATCAAAGCATTAATCATCTTTAAGTTGCATTTCAAATATCTGAAGTCCTTTGGTCATCAATCTTCACTGGCAATTAATTACCTAAAAGCCCCACCGTCATGCTCAGAAAAATTGAGCTCCCCACAATGCATCATGATGGATCGGTACCGATCCATCGCTTATTGATCGGTACTAGTTCTCACATTTAGCCAAAAATGGATAAGTGCTTGGACCTCTGAAGTTCTTTCACCAAGAGATTCCTACTGATCCAATCTCAAAGCCAAATTCCCATCATGCTAAAACCTTTGGCGATTCATCTAATGCGTTCGAGCAACCAACCATCGACCCATCCAAATGCTTCAAAATTTTACACGCAGCCACCACTTAATACCACAACGCTACGTTATAAGTTTGAAGCCACCCTAACCAACTATGATGTATCGGTGCCGATCCATCGAGCATGAACTGATATCGATCCCCATCATTAGTGAATTTCTTACCTAATTTTTTTGGGTAAGTTCCCGATGACCACTAAAGCGCACCTACTAAGTTTCGTTTGAATCCGATAATCTGAATCTTCGATTTTCTTTGTACTTCAATCCTAAGTTCTACGATAAACAATTCTAACAAATGATTCAAGCAATGCATTCAGTTCAATCAAAACAAACAGCGGTTCATCCAATCTTGATCATACAAACATGCACATACATTAAACATATAAAAAATCAATGGATCTAACATGATTTGGATCTAAACATACCATGAACATGATTAATCTAACAATTTATTGGTTTATATTGTTAAATTAGATCATCCTAGAACATTTGAATTCGAATTAAACATATATGATTAGATCTATGGTGAAATTAACATGTTTAAAATAAATTAATCCAAATCTAACTCATATCATATGTAGTATCCGTATAAGAGATATCCATCCCTCACTTAATTCAAGATCAAATGCAAATCCGATGAGCCAAAATCTGGGCAGTGATGTAAATCTCCAAACCCGATGCAATGTAATGAAACTTGATCTTCCCTGATTTAGACCTAGTTTCTATATGCACTTTACGATGAATTAGATAAATAGATGAAGAGATTAGGGTTTAGGTTGAATTCGGAGAATCACGGACACAACATAATGTTTGAATGATGAGAGAAACCCTAATCTCTCCCCAAAATCTCTCTATTTATAGCAGGAGGTCATTAGCACAATGGGCTTCATTAATCGACTCATTAGTAGCTAATTAGTCTTTCTTATAGAAACTAAAAATTAAAACAGCGATTTCTCCCAAATCGTTGAGCCTAATCTTTAATGCGACCACTCTATGAAAAAGCTAACCTCCATTCTGATCTAGTGAGAACGATTTCAACATATTTTTGGATCCCTATGAAAGTTATAGCTAAAACAATATTTACAAGGGAAAAAGGTCACAAATTGATTTAGTAAAATCATGGATATGTCTCACATCCCTGTGAACAACATATTAAAATATGAGAATAATCCGACCCCTAGAGAATTAAATATAATTATTTTACAATCCTTTGATACCTAAAATACAGGTCAATATATATTTCATTCTAGATTCTCCACCATGTACATAGTTGTTAAAGTAGTTTTGGTACTGACGGAGAGTATGTCAATATTCGACTCCACTCTCTTAATAACACTTGCTTATTTCACACCGTGCTCATTTTATAAAACAAACTTAAAATAAAGTGAAAATTAGGGTCACTTCCCTAAAAGCAAACTTAATTAACATCACATCCCTCCCAAGTTTGAAATACAAACCCGTCCCCTATTTTTAAAGTGCCGCCTCCTTCTTTCAGAAGTTCCGCCTATTTCATTTTCTGATCAAAATTTTTGGCGCTACCACTTAATTTTTTTTCTAAAATCTATAATATTCTTGGAAGTCCACATAAATTAAAAAAATAGTTGCATACATGTATGCAACTATTACCTATAGTTGCATACATGTGTGCATTTATTTCGTAAGCTGTTTTGGCTTGAAAATCTGGACCGAAACTTACACACACACACACACACACACACACACACACATATATATATATATATATGTATGTATGTATGTATGTATATGTATGTGTGTGTGTGTGTGCAACTAGTTGAAAATTTTGCACGCATGTATGCATGTATTTGTAGGACGAAAACTTTAAGTCAATTTTAGCTTGCGAATTATTTCACACTTTTTATGCATGAATTATGCAATACATGCACAGATGTATGCAAGTAAATCAAGCACATATGCATGACTTGAAAACATGCACAGTTGTATGTAAGAAAATTCAAATGGTTGCATTCCATTATGCATTTTACTGCATTTTTCGCTATTTTCTTGTTTTTTGGGTTTTTGATGTCTTGTTTGATGTTTTTTGATCTGAATTTTTTGTCGAGTGCATGTTTAATTTAAATACGAATTTACGGTTTTTTTTTTTTTAATTTTTAGTGAATTTTTGAAAAATAGGGACTAAATTTACAGTAAGTTTATGATCGGACATGAGCCTAATTTAAAACCTTAACAGGGACCTATTAAAAACACACCCTAAAATAAAACCTTAAGTCATGATTTCTAATCAATTCTAAAATATTTACTTTAAATATATTTTATTTCAAAATCATTTACCTTAAAACATTTCATATTGATAAATAAATAATTCAAGTCAAATCATTAAGTTTTATTATTCAAATTAAATTATACAATTTTAAAATCATATCTTTTTGAAAATCACTTGTATAATAGAACTCAAATTTTAAACTTTCTCTTTTTTTTTTTTTTTGGCATGGTAAGCCAGTTTTATAGTGGTCGTACCACTGTTTATTAGAAAAGCAAAGAAAGAAGTGGAGCTCTGCGCAGGCACAGAAACTCCATGTAACGACCTGCATTTTTGACCGTTCCAAGTCGGTATTTAAACCAACTCGAAAAGCTCAAAACGGTGAATTGTTATTAGCTTCTGAGGTAAATTGAATAAATCACAGAATCACATATCATAGAAAGATTACATTATATCTCATAGCTGAATTTATATACAAAAATATCATAGATTTGCAAACATTTTTCACAGCGGAAGATAAAATATACGCATGACTTTTTTAAATAAAACTTTACACTTTATTCGGGTTTGCATGCGTATGCGTCTTCACGTGCCTTTCCAATTTTGCGAGCTGAAAACTCTAAATCAGGAACACTTAGGGACTGACTCAAGCGTTCCATGCAAAAACACAAAACACCCGAGTCAGGATTAAACTTATTTCAAGTTAGCAAACTTCGATAAACACATAATATAATCAGATAAACACATAGTAGTTTCTATAATTACACTACCTTAATATATAGGATTATCATTTGACCAAACTCGAGAATCAAATTTTGGATTTTCTTTTTATCATTCAAAATATACATATATGTGTGTATGGAGTCGCGCTTCACAAATCAAATTTCGTTGGATAAACATGTAGCAAAGCTACCAAATTGGTATCCATTCATATATTTTGCTTTTTGAAAACATTTCATAAAATCACTTCAAACTTTTTATTCGAAAATACTTGTATATACGACTAGTACTTTTCCAAAACCTTAGAAACAATTTCAAAGTATTTCGATACAAAATTCTCACGGTTTAGCCAAACGATCTCCTTAGTTATAACCAAATCATTTTATTCCTCATCTTAACTTTATCTGCAATATTTACATTCTCTCATAATCTCGAAAAACCGTGACAACCCGAAGATGAATTTCAAATGCGATCAAGATTCAAATCAAAGGAGAACTTAACAAAGAAGCTATCGTAGAGAATAGTTTCGAAGAGTGGGAATTCCGAAAGGATTTAAATTCAAAATACTTTACGTTTCAAAATAATTTATATTTTCAAAATACGCTTTCTCACAAGAAGGATTCTACGACTAATTCCACTCATTCTAGGGTATCACTACCTTATCTCTAATGAGCTTTTACCCCATAGGCTAAAGCTTTGATAAACCAAAGCTCTAATACCAACTGTAACAACCTGTCTTTTTGACCGTTCCAAGTCGGCATTTAAACCAACTCGAAACGCTCAAAACGGTGAATTGTTATTAGCTTCTGAGGTAAATAGAATAAATCACAGAATCACAGATCACAGAAAGATTACATTGTATCTCATAGCGGAATTTATATACAAAAATATTAGAGATTTGCAAACATTTTTCACAGCGAAAGATAAAATATATGCATGATTTTTTAAATAAAACTTTACATTTTAGTCAGCTTGCATGCGTATGCGTCTTCACGTGCCTCTCCAATTTTGTGAGATGAAAACTCTAAATCTGGAACACTTAGGGCCTGACCCAAGTGTTCCATGCAAAAACACAAAACACCCGAGTCAGGATTAAACTTATTTCAAGTTAGCAAACTTCGATAAACACATAATATAATCAGTTAATCCCGACAACTTATTAAATATTTCGAGTAGTCTACCATGAACTACTGCAATACTTGTCAAAGCGGATTGGATAGGCATCAAATAAGACGGTAGAGGAAGGGTGATGGCATGGTAATTATCATGTTCGGATCACATCAATAGGTTCAACTTAGATGCAATGATATGCATAAATACTTTAGCAAGCAAGCATGTAAGGAAATTCTACTGCAACTAAAAGGCACAAACAGCTAAAGGTTGTGGCTGCTAAAGGAAACAAAAGAGAATATAGACTATTTAAATGCAACCAATACGCTATCACAGTACCCAAAAGAAATGCAACATTCTGGTGATATTTCATATGTGAGACATGAACCCGATATTAAGACTTACCTCAGTTCCCTCTATGTATGAAAAATGATACACAATTTACGAGTCAGTTTCGTTTTATTTCGGTTTGTGTTAATTCAATTTCAAGAGTACACCATGCATGTGTATCAAATCCTATCTGTAAGTGGCTGACAACATATAAATAAAGGGTGTAACATATTCCATTGTAAACATGTTCCCAATGGTTCCGGAACTGACTTTTACATCTAAAACAGTTTTTGTAGCTAAATCCAGTCTACTAAAATTCGCAAACCCAAAAAATTCATGATTCACATAGTTTATTATTATTGAAATCAATTAGCAATAAATTCGGATATCAATTGTACCAAATTTGGCTGGTGCTAGATCAAAACTCACGTGTGCAAGCCCACAAGTAATCAAGCCTCAAGTTTCAAAGTTCAAACAGAACAATAAAAAGACAACCAGGCCAAAAATAAGGAACAGACAACAAAGTGTACTTAAGGATGATGCTTGGGTCCAAACATGCTTTGTTTAGCTAACCCAACTATTTGTTAAGTTCGAGTGTATCCAAAAATCAAATATGTAGAATGACAAAACAAACAGCCTAATGTATACATATATGTAGGATGATGCATTAAATGTATTTCTCGGGCCAAAAAGGAGGACTCTAGTCTTATTACATATGTTATGATTTGTGGAGAGCATTTTAATTTATTATTCCCAAACTTTAAATTGGCAAAAAAGGGGTAGCAGGCAGTTATTTGAGACATCCAACGTCTGGACAACAATTAGTTTATGGCTAACAAAATACATGCATCCAAAACAGAAGAGCAGTACTAGCAAGTAACAGAGATATCACCCAAGTAGTCAAACGAACAACACACAACAATTATACTCGTAGAAATGAGAAGTGGAAAATTTGAAATAAGTCATAATCATAAGTAAACTTACTATCCTTGCGATGGTGGATGGCGGAGAGCTTAATGTAGTAAGCACGGATGCAGACGGCGGATCAGAGCTTCGTGAAAAGGGTAGCAGCAGCTCCACGCAAGTCCATGTGTTGTCGTTGGATGGAGAGCGATGGCGAGCTAATTTGACTGGAAGGGAATGAGCGGTTTTGCTTCGGAGGCACGGTGGCAGCACACGAGTGAAAGTGGATGGCTCAATAGATGTAGGTTTCAGTCGGAAGACAAGAGTTTACGGTGGTAGGCGAACTACAGTGGAGGTGAAGACAATTATGGAGAAAGAGAACTGCATATGAAACTTGTTTTTTTCCTTTTAGTTGACAGAAGATATCCAATTAAACAATGAAGAAGTAGCGTTGAGGAAAAAGAAGATTGAGAGTGGAGAAAGAACTGTTGGCACACATTTAAATAAAAAGAGAAACATGAATAGCGGCGATTGAAAAGGGTGAAACAGACTAATTCAAATGGTAGGATAGGCACGTACCAGTTCAGATATGAGCCGGTAGGATAGGTAACAAGGAGAGCAGCCTTTTTGTTTATATATATTTTCTTTTTAATGGTGGGTTGGAGACTTAAGACAACAAGATGTTAAAATGAGAAGAGCACAACTTTCAAATAAATGGAAGGATGCGACTAGTATATCACGAATGCTTTGGAAATGTAAGCTATTTGCAAGCATGCCTATGCGTTTGTATTCTTGAATGTATGTTTCGTATTCTTCAGCTCATAAAGAAGCAACCTTTTCATTTGTCACTGAATGTTCATTTCGAAAGTAGGATTACAAGGAAATGCATACGAATTAGGTAACGTATGCACTAAAATACAAAGGAATGGATGCATGGCTTTGTAAACAAAATGGATGCACGCCTTGAAAAAAAAACGTGGAACGTTGAATGGAAGAAACCAAACAAGAAAGGAAAAGGAAAAAGGCTTACGTGCATGCATTTAGGAAAGAAAATTGACTAAATGTGTCCACTTTTAGAAATAAAATAAAAACAGATGGTTTAGAAAAATAAAAGAACGGGTTTTGCAGATCCAAATTGTCTAGAAAAAATATGAGGGATCCAAATATGGACACTTCGAACTCAAATGGCTTTGTTTAAAAAATGAACTGCACAAACCTTTTTGCAATTTCAGCACGAACCGAGCACTGAAACTGATAAACAAATATAGTGCGCTCATCAACGTGACGAGACGGTATAAAATTGGCAGGGTCAGGATGCTCCATTCAAAAAGGCATTACAGACCCCTTTAATAGGAAAAAAGCTCGAGAAAACAATTAAACGAAGATCAAAATGTCCAAATTTTGCAAAACAAATTTTACCGTTGGATTCGTGACACCGAATAGAATACTTTTCATGTTTGTCCGAACTGGTTTCGAAGAGATTTTAGGTTGCTAAAATTTGAACTATTAAGCTTAGCTTTGTACTGAAAAATGTGCGACCGACAAACATTAAAATTTTCCGACGAAATTTGTTTCTACGCTATGTTTGGTTAGACGCATCTCAAATATATTTTTCCGAATTTTTATTTTATTGTACATTTTTGTTTTTATTTGAGATATATCGGTCGCCGCTACCGCAAATAATCGTCAAAAACTAATTCAAACGTAATGACTAAAATTTGACGTTTTCAATATAAAATTATTTAAATCACTTCTAAATGAAAATAACAAAATATTAAAGATAAACGTTTCGTTATAAATCAATTTCATGTTTTAATTTCCTAAGTAAATTCAAATTCAACTAAATAATCTCGATTTTATTTATATACAAAATAAGATTGAAACTGAAAATTATATTCATATCAAATCAAATTAATTCGTTATATAAAACCAAAATAAATTTAGTTTCTAATTAAAAATCAAAATAGTTATAAAAATACAAACAACTGAGTTCTAAACGAATAAAATAAAAATTTAAAATAAAAATACACTTAAAATTCTGGGTTGTTACATTCTCCCCCACTTAAACCTTTTTGTCCCCGATAAGGAACGAGGCAGGGAAATAGTATTTGAATAATTAATATTTTTAAGACAATAGTTCAAAGCTATCTTCATATCCATATAAATATAACTTGAAATATATATATATATATATATATAATAAATTAAAATCTTGTCAAACATATTTCAAAATAGTTTTAAGTATTCACTCAACGTCTCGATCGGCGATATATATCTGTCCCACTTTCGAAACCCGAAAATAGATATTGATATGTTGCGGAATCATCACTAGAATATTTTCAAGCGACTAGAGTATAACTCTATATCTATTAAATACTTATAGTATTAACATATACGTTGATTAAACGTATACCCAAATCACTAGGTATTCGATTAGCAAATTTTTAACGTAGGTAAATACTCAAAACATCTTTCTATATTTAAACAGAATATATATCAAAATTTCAATATTATACTAAGGAAATTATATATTATAATATCTTTCAAAATACTTATTTCAAATCAATTTTTAATAAGAATGGACTCGCTAGAAGTCTTATACTGTCCTTTTACTTCTTTCCTTGATATGGACAAGGAATGGTTATAGAATTCGAATTAAAAGCTGAACGAACGAAAGAACCAAATCAAAGAGGATCTGCGAAGGAAGATGGATTCAAATGAAAAGGAAAATTTCCAAAAGAAGATTTAAATATTAAAAAAATATTCGAAAAAATATATTTTAAAAACATTTAAAATCTCTTTATTAGTTTATTATGTTGAGGTTATATAAATTTAATTTCAGGTTATTGATTTGTTACTTAACGTTCGAAAATACTTGATAACTCGAAGTTTAGCAAGTCTACTGTCGTTCTTACAGACGTTAGGCATACGCTGGCCAGGCGTACGACCAAAATCACTAAGTACGAAATATCCTTGTTTCAGCTCCCGGTGAAAATACTTAAAACATTTAAAATAGATATGGAAAATACTTTCCCCCATGGATCGCGGTTACTCGGCGGTTGTGCTACTATCCCAGTAGAATCGCTTGTAACCGTAGGTATCACACCCCTCAAATTTTGCCATGGTTGTTGCCATAGATCGCAGTTACGCGGCGGTTACGCCACTTTCCTAATGGCATCGCTTGTAACTTTAGGCATCGCACCCCCGAATTTCGCTATGGCGTCTAGATCGCAGTTACATGGCGGTTACGCCACTATCCCAGTGGAATCACTTGTAACTGTAGGCATCTCGCCCCCCGAATTACAATAGAATGGATAAGTAATAATAATCAACGTGATTTCACCGAGTGAGATTCCAATATTTGTGGATACTCCAATCGATGGAGCACCAACATAGCTACGATTTTCGATTTCCGATGGACACCCTTGACGAGCGCCAACACAATCCCTCTCTCAGGAATTACGATTTCGATGTAAGGTACTTTCCCTATCTTTATTTCGAAAACATATATACTATATATATAATACTTCATTTCACATTTCGCATATATCGCACTTACATAAATATCAATTTATATAAGATTTCCTTTTTCAACATCATGTTTCAAATATGTCATTCTTATATAATTTTCGTTATATGCGGTTTCATTTAAATCGCTTAACTTCCAAATCAGTAACTTTCGAATTAATCATCATTTTTATAAATTTTCCATATACAAGGTTCAAAAACTTCATATCATACATTCAGTATCAAAGATTTCTCGAAATTTCACTTCAATACCAATTCAGTTTTAAATTTTATAATAAATTTGAATATTCAATATCATTCCAAATCCTATTCACAAATGGTTGGATCATTCAAATAATTGAAAAAAAAATCAAATTCAATAATTGTAAATCATTAGTTCAATCATTTCTTATCAAAATATCCCGAGATGTATAAATACACTACCCTAATATATAGGATTATCATTCGACCAAACTCGAGAATCAAATTTCGGATTTTTTTTGGCAAAGCCGACCGGTTTTTATAGTGATCCGTTACACTTTTTATTATAACAAATAATAAAGTACAATGAGGTTCAGGTGGCTGTTGTTAGTAGTTAGCTAATTTCGGTTTTTAGGTAGACCGTCAACCACTTTATCGCTTACTCACGCAGGAGAAGACTTACATATGCTCAAGGCATAACATACATAGGATATTACATGGTTAATAACATTTTATTCAACTTCATGCCATCCTGCATGTCAAAAAGTCTCTTCTTTCCGCTCTTACCCATTGTCAAAAACTGCATTCTTCAAGGCTCTCATCATACTCCTAGTGCCCGGAGACTTCCCAGTTTTGCTTATAGTAGATGAAGATGAAATAGCAGCCGCCACGTTAACTCCAACATCAGGTGGAGGTGCCTTGAAGCCGGGCGGTGGTGGAATATTGTCATATGGACCACACGGCTTACTAAGATCATCTTTGTAAATTCTCATTATACTAGCTATGACTTGCCTCTTCCCTTTATATGCCTCTTCACTGAGATCGCCACTTTCAATTTCTTTTCTCATAGTTTCAATCAGCTCAAGCATGGTTTTAGCCTTGCGTACCTTCTTTGCTTTCACCGTAGCAGGCGGTGTTTTACTCTTAGGCACATCAGGACTTTTGGGATGGTCATGTTGTTGTTCTGCAGGTAATGGGTCACTGGTGTTTTCAATTTCATCATTTAGATTGGCACTTAGCACACATTGCTCCATCCGCTTATTAAGAAATCCATCCAAGTTATCCACTATATGCTGAGTATAAACAGAAAGTTTCGACGCTCTGTAACCGAAAGTCACCAGGTTAGAATGGCTTGTTGAAGTTCGAACCAAAGGCACACTGCTTCTTTCACCGTTGTGCTGATTGGCATAATTTATAACATTTTCAAGAAGTTTCTGCATCGGGTTTAGGTTGTCACCAACGTCGAGAATCTTAGAAGAAGGACTCACAGGGTTACGAAACCCGGGTCGGAAGTTGTATTCAGTTTTCGAAATTGGAAGGTTGACATCACCTTCATTAACAACATTAACTAATCCTATATCTTCTCTGGTCATTGACTGTATATGATCTTCCGTTGCGCTCATGTCAAGACAAACATCACTCCTCTCAATCACTTCCTTAGAAGCTTCACATATTTCACCGTCCTCAATCTCTAGCAAGATCGTCTGAGCTTCTTTAGCAGTACACTGATCTCCCAAGGAAGCAAAACTATTTCCAGTTTGAATAATTGAAATATCGTTGTGTGCTACAGCTGCCTTTGGTAGCTTTCAACATACCCTTGTTATTATTAACACTGTTCCATTCAGACTTCTTAGTTGCTGCCATTCTATCATTCAACTTTGCTTGATTGGGTCTATTGTAATTGCCACTTTGATTCTTGTTAAGGCTACCTACTTTTTCCACAGTCCGTTGCCCATTTCCAGTAGAACTGTGTGTTATGAGAGTGTAGTTCGATAGTACGTGACCAAACACTCTACAACTTGTACATATTTCAGGTTTCCACAAGTATACAACCTTTACATTATACTCAGTCCATCTGGATGCTGTACTGGGAATTCAGAAGGCTTTTCGCACTCCGGCGAGACCTCAACCATACATTTTGCGTATTCTAGTCTCTCTAGTCTTTCGGTGGATGTATCAAGGCAAAGGCACTTGCCGATACGTGTAGCAAGCCAACATACCCCCGGTAACGACCAAGCGAAAGGTGGAATGTTGTATAGTTTAATCCAAACTGGCACTTTAGAAATGCTATTGCCTGTTGGATTGAAAGTCGCTGTCCATGGTTTAATAATAAAAAATTTACCATGAATTAGGACAGGGTCTGCTTCCACTATTCTCTTTCTATCCTCACTGTCAGAAAGAAGGAAATAGAATACCTTTCCATCAGACTTGATCTTAATAGATCCCTTCGGCTTCCAGAGTTCCTTTAAGCGATTCATGACTACCGTATAGCATAGCGGCTTGTCGAGAAAGAAGCCAACCAAATATTCACTACATACCTCCTCTCCCGCTGAGACAATATCATCAGTGGGCACAAGTCGCTTGCCATTGAATTTCAGCACAAACATAAGTGGGGTGAAGCCACCTGCATTCCTTGGTTTTGTTGTGAAAAGGGCAGACCATCGACGGAAGCGAACTGGAGGAGAGGCTTGCAAAGGCGGAGGCGGTTCAAGTAAAGGCGGAATCTGGATCGGAGGAGGGTCAGCGATTTGAAAAGGAGGTGGGTTTGAGAGTATGCCGGCTGGGAAATGAGCAGAAAGGGTTTCCGCCATTTGTGGATCTAAAAAAGGAAGCATGATTATTCTTTGTATAGGAGATGTTATTTGGATTTTCTTTTAATCATTCAAATGTACATATATGTGTATATGGAGCCGCGCTTCACAAATCAAATTTCATTGGAAAAACATGTAGCAAAGCTACCAAAGTGGTCTCCATTCATATATTTTGCCTTTTGAAAACATTTCATAAAATCACTTCAAACTTTTTATTTGAAAATACTTGTATATACGAGTAGTACTTTTCCAAAACCTTAGAAACAATTTCAAAGTATTCCGACACAAAATTCTCAAGGTTTAGCTAAACGATCTCCATAGTTTTAACCAAAACATTTTATTCCCCATCTTAACTTTATCTGCAATATTTACATTCTCTCATAATCTCGAAAAACCGCGACAACCCGAAGATGAATTTCAAATGCGATCAAGATTCAAATCGAAGGAGAACTTAACAAAGAAGCTATTAAAGAAAATAGATTCGAGGATTGGGAATTCCGAAAGGATTTAAATTTCAAAATACTTTACATTTCAAAATAATTTATATTTTTAAAATATGCTCTCTCAATAGAAGGATTTTGCGACTAATTCCACTCATTTTAGTGTATCACTACCCTATCTCTAATGAGCTTTTACCCCATAGGCTAAAGCTTTGATAAACCAAAGCTCTGATACCAACTGTAACGACCTTCCTTTTTGACCATTCTAAGTCGGTATTTAAACCAACTTGAAACGCTCAAAATGGTGAATTGATATTAGCTTCTGAGGTAAGTAGAATAAATCACAGATCACAGAAAGATTACATTATATCTCATAGCGGAATTTATATACAAAAATATTAGAGATTTGCAAACATTTTTCATAGCGGAAGATAAAATATATGCATGATTTTTTTAAATAAAACTTTACACTTTTAGTCGGCTTGCATGTGTATGCGTCTTCACATTCCTCTCTAATGTTGCTAGCTGAAAACTCTAAATCTGGAACACTTAGGGCCTGACCCGAACGTTCCATGCAAAAACACAAAACACCCGAGTCAGGATTAAAGTTAGTTCAAGTTAGAAAACTTCGATAAACACATAATATAATCAGTTAATCCCGACAATTTATTAAATATTTCGAGTAGTTTACCATGAACTACTGCAATACTTATCAAAGAGGATTGGATAGGCATCAAATAAGATGGTAAAGGAAGGGTGATGGCATGGTAATTATCATGTTCTCATCACATCAATAGGTTCAACTTAGATGCAATGATATGCATAAATCAACTAGCAAGCAAGAATGTGAGGAAATTCTACTGCAACTAAAAGGCACAAACAACTAAAGGTTGTGGTTGCTAAAGGAAACAAAAGAGAATATAGACTATTTAAATGCAACCAATACGCTATCACAGTACCCAAAAGAAATGCAACATTCTGGTGATATTTCATACGTGAGACATGAACCCAATATTAAGACTTACCTTGGTTCCCTCCATGTATGAAAAATGATACACAATTTATGAGTCAGTTTCTTTTTATTTCGGTTTGTGTTAATTCAGTTTCAAGAGTACACCATGCATGTGTATCTAATCCTATCTATAAGTGGCTGACAACATATAAATTATGGGTGTAACATATTCCATTGTAAACATGTTCCCAATGGGTTCCGGAACTGACTTTTACATCTAAAACATTTTTGGTAGCTAAATTCAGTCTACTGAAATTCAGAAACCCATAAAATTCATGATTCACATAGTTTATTATTATTGAAATTGATTACCAATAAATTCGGATATCTATTGTATCAAATTTGGCTGGTGCAAGATCAAAATTCACGTGTGCAAGCCCACAAGTAATCAAGCCTCAAGTTTCAAAGTTCAAACAGAACAATGAAAAAGACAACCAGGCCAAAAATAAGGAAGAGACAACAAAGTGTACTTTAGGATGATGCTCGGGTCCAAACATGCCTCGTTTTGCTAACCCAACTATTTGTTAAGTTCGAGTGTATCCAAAAATCAAATATGTAGAATGACAGAATAAACAACCTAATGTATACATATATGTCGACCTTGACACATTTAAAGGGTCTGCATTGAATGTATTTCCCAGGCCAAAAAGGAGGAATCTAGTCTTATTACATAAGTTATGAATTGTGGAGAGCATTTTAATTTATCATTCCCAAACTTTAAATTGGAAAAAAAGGGAGTAGCAGGCAATAATTTGAGACATCCAACGTCTGGACAATGAATAGTTTATGGCTAACAAAATGCATGCATCCAAAACAGAAGAACAGTATTAGCAAGCAACAGAGATATTACCCAAGTAGTCGAATGAACAACACACAACAATTATATTCGTAGAAATGAGAAGTGGCGAATTTGTCATAACCGTAAGTAAATTTACTATCCTTGCGATGGTGGATGGCGGAGAGCTTAATGCAGTGAGCACGGATGCAGACGGCGGATCAGAGCTTCGAGAAAAGGGTAGCAGCAGCTCCACGCAAGTCCAGGTGTTGCCGATGGTTGGAGAGCGATGGCGAGCGAATTCGACTAGAAAAGAATAAGCGGTTTTGCTTATGGCAGCGCACGAGTGAAAGCGAATGGCTCGATAGATGTAGGATTTAGTGGGAAGACAAGAGTTTACGGTGGTAGGCGAACTACAGTAGAGGTGACGACTGTTATGGAGAAAGAGAACTGCGTATGGAACCTGGTTTATTTTTTTCCTTTTAGTTGACAGAAGATTTCCAATTAAACAATGAAGAAGTAGCATTAAGGAAAAAGAACGGTGAGAGTGGAGAAAGAACTGCAGGCATATGTTTAAATAAAAAGGGAAAACATGAATAGTGGCGATTGAAAAGGGCGAAACAGACTGATTCAAATGGTAGGATAGACACGTACCAGTTCAGCTATGAGCCGGTAGGATAGGTAACGTGGAGATCAGCCTTTTCTTTATATATATATTTTCCTTTTAATGGTGGGTTGGAGACTTAAAACAACATGATGTTAAAATGAGAAGAGCACAACTTTCAAATAAATGGAAGGACGCGACTAGTATATCACGCATGCTTTGGAAGTGTAAGCCATTTGCAAGCATTCCTATGCATTTGTATTCTTGAATGTATGTTTCGTATTCCTCAGCTCATAAAGAAGCAACCTTTTCATTTGTCACTGAATATTCATTTCGAAAGTAGGATTACAAGGAAATGCATACGAATTAGGTAACGTATGCACTAAAATACAAAGGAATGGATGCATGGCTTTGTAAACAAAATGGATGCATGCCTTGAAGAAAAAAAAGTGTAACGTTAAATGGAAGAAACCAAACAAGAAAGGCAAAGGAAAAAGGCTTACGTGCATGCATTTAGGAAAGAAAATGGAGTAAATGTGTCCACTTTAAGAAATAAAATAAAAACAGATGGTTTAGAAAAATAAAAGAACGGGTTTTGCAGATCCAAATTGTCTAGAAAAAATATGAGGGATCCAATTATGGACACTTCGAACTCAAATGTCTTTGTTTCAAAAATGAACTGCGCAAACCTTTTCATAATTTCAGCGCGAACCGAGCACCGAAACTGACAAACAAATATATTCCGCTCGTCAGCGTGACGAGACGGACGCGACGGTATAAAATTGGCAGTGTCAGGATGCTCCGTTCAAAAAGGCATTACGGACCCCTTTAAAAGGAAAAAAAAGCACGAGAAAACAATTAAACGAAGATCAAAATGTCCGAATTTTGCAAAACGAATTTTACCGTTGGATTCATTACAACGAATAGAATATTTTTCATGTTTTTCGAACTGGTTTCGAAGAGTTTTTACGGTTGCTAAAATTTGAACTATTAGGCACAGCTTTGCACTGAAAAATGTGCGTCCGGCAAACATTCGAATTTTACGATGAATTTTATTTCTACGCTATGTTTGGTTAGACACATCTCAAATATATTTTTCCGAATTTTTATTTTTACTATACATTTTTGTTTTTATTTGCGATATATCGGTCGTCGCTACCGCAAATAATTGTCAAAAACTGATTCAAACGAAGTGACTAAAATTTGACGTTTTCAATATAAAATTATTTAAATCACTTCTAAATGAAAATAACAAAATATTAAAGATAAATGTTTCATTATAAATCAATTTCATGTTTTAGTTTCCTAAGTGAATTCAAATTCAACTAAATAAACTCGATTTTATTTATATACAAAATAAGATTGAAATTGAAAATTATATTCATATCAAATCAAATTAATTCGTTATATAAAACCAAAATAAATTTAGTTTTTAATTCAAAAATCAAAATAGTTATAAAAATACAAACAACTGAGTTCTAAACGAATAAAATAAAATAAAAATCAAAATTTAAAATAAAAATACACTTAAAATTTTGGGTTGTTACATTCTCCCCCACTTAAACCCTTTCGTCCCCGAAAAGGAACGAGGCAGGGAAATAGTATTTAAATAATTAATATTTTTAAAACAATAGTTCAAAGCTATCTTCATATCCATATAAATATAACTTGATATATATATATATATATATATATATAAATCATAAATTAAAATATTTTCAAACATATTTCAAAATAGTTTTAAGTATTCACTCAACATCTCGATCGACGATATATATCTATCTCATTTTCGAAACCCGAAAATAGATATTGATGATGTTGCGCAGTCATCACTAGAATCATCTTCAAGCGACTAGAATGTAACTCTATATCTATTAAATACTTATAGTATTAACATATACGTTGATCAGACGTATACCCAAATCACTAGATATTCGATAGGCAAATTTTTAACGTTGGTTAATACTCAAAACATCTTTCTATATTTAAACAGAATATATATCAAAATTTCAATATTATACTAAGGAAATTATATATTATAATATCTTTCAAAATACTTATTTCAAATCAATTTTTAATAAGAATGAAATCACTAGAAGTCTTATGCTCTCCTTTTACTTCTTGCCCTGATATGGATAAGGAATGGTTATTGAATTCGAATTAAAAGCCGAACAAAAGAACCAAATCAAAGAGGATCTGCGAAGGAAGATGGATTCAAATGGAAAGGAAAATTTCCAAAAGAAGATTTAAATATTAAAAAAATATTCAAAAAAATATATTTTAAAAACATTTAAAATCTCTTTCTTAGTTTATTATGTTGAGGTTATATAAATTTAATTTCAGGTTATTGATTTGTTACTTAACGTTCGAAAATACTTAATAACTCGAAGTTTAGCAAGTCTACTGTCGTTCTTACAGACGTTAGGCATACTCTGGCCAGGCGTACGACCAAAATCTCAAAGTACTAGATATCCTTGTTTCAACTCCCAGTGAAAATACTTAAAACATTTAAAATAGATATGGAAAATACTTCCCCCCATAGATCGCGTTTACTCGACGGTTGCGCAACTATCCCAGTAGAATCGCTTGTAACCGTAGGTATCACACCCCTCAAATTTCGCCATGGTTGTTTCCATAGATCGCAGTTACGCGGCGGTTACGCCATTATCCCAGTGGAATCGCTTGTAACTCTAGGCATCGCACCCCCGAATTTCGCTATGGCGTCTAGATCGCGGTTACACGGCGGTTACGCCACTATCCCAGTGGAATTGCTTGTAACTGTAGACATCTCGCCCTCCGAATTACACTAGAATGGATAAGTAATAATAATCAACGTGATCTCACCGAGTGAGATTCCAATATTTGTGGATACTCCAATCGATGGAGCACCAACATAGCTACGATTTTCGATTTCCGATGGACACCCTTGACGAGCGCCAACACAATCCCTCTCTCAGGAATTACGATTTCGATGGAAGGTACTTCACATATCTTTATTTCGAAAACATATATTCTATATATATAGTACTTCATTTCACATTTCGCATATATTGCGCTTACTTAAATATCAATTTATATAAGATTTCCTTTTTCAACATCATGTTTCAAGTATATCATTCTTATATAACTTCCGTTATATGCGGTTTCATTTAAATTGATTAACTTCTAAATCAATAACTTTTGAATTAATCATCATTTTTATAAATTTTCCATATACAAGGTTCGAAAATTTCATATCAGATATTCAGTATCAAAGATTTCCCGAAATTTCACTTCAATACCAATTTAGTTTTAAATTTTATAATAAATTTGAATATTCAATATCATTCCAAATCCTATTCACAAATGGTTGGATCATTCAAATAATTGGAAAAAAAATCAAATTCAATAATTGTAAATCATGAGTTCAATCATTTCTTATCAAAATATCCCAAGATGTATAATTACACTACCCTAATATATAGGATTATCATTCGACCAAACTCGAGAATCAAATTTCGGATTTTCTTTTAATAATTCAAAATATACATATATGTGTATATGGAGCCGCGCTTCACAAATCAAATTTCGTTGGATAAACATGTAGCAAAGCTACCAAAATGGTCTCCATTCATATATTTTGCTTTTTGAAAACATTTCATAAAATCACTTCAAACTTTTTATTCGAAAATACTTGTATATACGACTAGTACTTTTCCAAAACCTTAGAAACAATTTCAAAGTATTTCGATACAAAATTCTCAAGGTTTAGCCAAACGATCTCCTTAGTTATAACCAAATCATTTTATTCCTCATCTTAACTTTATCTGCAATATTTACATTCTCTGATAATCTCGAAAAAACGTGACAACCCGAAGACGAATTTCAAATGCGATCAAGATTCAAATCAAAGGAGAACTTAATAAAGAAGCTATCGCAGAGAATAGATTCGAAGAGTGGGAATTCCGAAAGGATTTAAATTTCAAAATACTTTACGTTTCAAAATAATTTATATTTTCAAAATAAGCTCTCTCACAAGAAGGATTCTATGACTAATTCCACTCATTCTAGGGTATCACTACATTATCTCTAATGAGCTTTTACCCCATAGGCTAAAGCTTTGATAAACCAAAGCTCTGATACCAACTGTAACGACCTGCCTTTTTGACTGTTCCAAGTCGGTATTTAAACCAACTCGAAACGCTCAAAATGGTGAATTGTTATTAGCTTCTGAGGTAAATAGAATAAATCACAGAATCACAGATCACAGAAAGATTACATTATATCTTATAGCGGAATTTATATACAAAAATATTAGAGATTTGCAAACATTTTTCACAGCGGAAGATAAAATATATGCATGACTTTTTAAATAAAACTTTACACTTTTAGTCGGCTTGCATGCGTATGCGTCTTCACGTGCCTCTCCAATTTTGTGAGCTGAAAACTCTAAATCTGGAACACTTAGGGCCTGACCCGAGCGTTCCATGCAAAAACACAAAACACCCGAGTCAGGATCAAACTTATTTCAAGTTAGCAAACTTCTATAAACACATAATATAATCAGTTAATCCCAACAACTTATTAAATATTTCGAGTAGTCTACCATGAACTACTACAATACTTATCAAAGCGGATTGGATAGGCATCAAATAAGACGGTAGAGGAAGGGTGATGGCATGGTAATTATCCTGTTCGGATCACATCAATAGTTTCAACTTAGATGCAATGATATGCATAAATACTCTTGCAAGCAAGCATGTGAGGAAATTCTACTGCAACTAAAAGGCACAAACAGCTAAAGGTTGTGGCTGCTAAAGGAAACAAAAGAGAATATAGACTATTTAAATGCAACCAATACGCTATCACAGTACCCAAAAGAAATGCAACATTCTGGTGATATTTCATACGTGAGACATGAACCCAATATTAAGACTTACCTCAGTTCCCTCTATGTATGAAAAATGATACACAATTTATGAGTCAGTTTCTTTTTATTATGGTTTGTGTTAATTCAGTTTCAAGAGTACACCATGCATGTGTATCAAATCCTATCTGTAAGTGGCTGACAACATATAAATTAAGGATGTAACATATTCCATTATAAAAACTGACTTTTACATCTAAAACAGTTTTTGTAGCTGAATTCAGTCTACTGAAATTCGCAAACCCAAAAAATACATGATTCACGTAGTTTATTATTATTGAAATCAATTACCAATAAATTCGGATATCAATTGTACCAAATTTGGCTGGTGCTAGATCAAAACTCACGTGTGCAAGCCCACAAGTAATCAAGCCTCAAGTTTCAAAGTTCAAACAGAACAATAAAAAGACAATCAGGCCAAAAATAAGGAACAGACAACAAATTGTACATAAGATGATGCTTGGTTCCAAACATGCTTCGTTTAGCTAACCCAACTATTTGTTAAGTTCGAGTGTATCCAAAAATCAAATATGTAGAATGACAGAACAAATTGCCTAATGTAGACATATATGTCGACCTTGACACATTTAAAGGGTCTGCACTGAATGTATTTCTCAGGCCAAAAAGGAGGACTCTAGTCTTGTTACATATGTTATGATTTGTGGAGAGCATTTTAATTTATCATTCCCAAACTTTAAATTGGCAAAAAAGAGAGTAGCAGGCAATTGTTTGAGACATTTGAGACATCCAACGTCTGGACAATGAATAGTTTATGGCTAACAAAATACATGCATCCAAAACAGAAGAACAGTACTAGCAAGCAACAGAGATATCACCCAAGTAGTCAAATGAACAACACACAACAATTATATTCGTAGAAATGAGAAGTGTCGAATTTGAAATAAGTCATAATCATTAGTAAACTTACTATCCTTGCGATGGTGGATGGCGGAGAGCTTAATGCAGTGAGCACGGATGCAGACGGCGGATTAGAGCTTCGAGAAAAGGGTACTCCATGCAAGTCCAAGTGTTGTCATTGGTTGGAGAGTGATGGTGAGCGAATTCGACTAGAAGGGAATGAGCGGTTTTTTCATTGGAGGCATGGTGGTAGCACACGAGTGAAAGTGGATGGCTCGATAGATGTAGGTTTCAGTGGGAAGACAAGAGTTTACGGTGGAAGGCGAACTACAATGGAAGTGACGACTGTTATGGAGAAAGAGAACTGCATATGAAACCTGGTTTTTTTTCTATTTTAGTTGACCGAAAATTTCCAATTAAACAATGAAGAAGTAGCATTGTGGGAAAAGAATGGTGAGAGTGGAGAAAGAACTGTAGGCACACGTTTAAATAAAAAGGGAAAACATGAATAGTGGCGATTGAAAAGGGCGAAACAGACTAATTCAAATGGTAGGATAGGCACGTACCAGTTTAGCTATGAACCAGTAGGATTGGTAACGTGGAGAGCTGTCTTTTTCTTTATATATATTTTCTTTTTAATGGTGAGTTGGAGACTTAAAATAGCACGATGTTAAAATGAGAAAAGCACAACTTTCAAATAAATGGAAGGACGCGACTAGTATATCACGCATGCTTTGAAAATGTAAGCCATTTGCAAGCATACCTATGCATTTGTATTCTTGAATGTATGTTTCATATTCTTCAGCTCATAAAGAAGCAACCTTTTCATTTGTCACTGAATGTTCATTTCGAAAGTAGGATTACAAGGAAATGCATACGAATTAGGTAACGTATGCACTAAAATACAAGGGAATGGATGCATGGCTTTGTAAACAAAATGGATGCATGCCTTGAAAAAAAATGTGTAACGTTGAATGGAAGAAACCAAACAAGAAAGGCAAAGGAAAAAGGCTCACGTGCATGCATTTAGGAAAGAAAATGGACTAAATATGTCCACTTTAAGAAATAAAATAAAAACAGATGGTTTAGAAAAACAAAAGAACGGGTTTTGCAGATCCAAATTGTCTAGAAAAAATATGAGGGATCCAAATATTGACACTTCGAACTCAAATGACTTTGTTTCAAAAATGAATTGCGCAAACCTTTTCGCAATTTCAACGCGAACTGAGCACTGAAACTAACAAACGAATATATTGCTCTCATCAGCGTGACGAGACAGACGCGATGATATAAAATTGGCAGTGTCAGGATGTTCCGTTCAAAAAGGCATTACTGACCCCTTTGAAAGGGAAAAAGCACGAGAAAACAATTAAACGAAGATCAAAATGTCTAAATTTTGCAAAATGAATTTTAACGTTGGATTCGTGACAATGAACAGAATATTTTTCATGTTTGTCCGAACTGGTTTCGAAGAGATTTTACGGTTGCTAAAATTTGAACTATTAGGCACGGCTTTGGACTGAAAAATGTGCGACCTCAAACATTCAAATTTTCCGACGAAATTTATTTCTATGCTATGTTTGGTTAGACGCATCTCAAATATATTTTTCCGAATTTTTATTTTTATTGTACATTTTTTTTTATTTGAGATATATCGGTCGCTGCTACCGCAAATAATCGTCAAAAACTGATTCAAACGAAGTGACTAAAATTTGACGTTTTCAATATAAAATTATTTAAATCACTTCTAAATGAAAATAACAAAATATTAAAGATAAACGTTTCATTATAAATCAATTTCATGTTTTAATTTCCTAAGTAAATTCAAATTCAACTAAATAAACTCGATTTTATTTGTATACAAAATAAGATTGAAATTGAAAATTATATTCATATCAAATCAAATTAATTCGTTATATAAAACCAAAATAAATTTATTTTTTAATTCAAAATCAAAATAGTTATAAAAATACAAACAACTGAGTTCTAAACAAATAAAATAAAATAAAAATCAAAATTTAAAATAAAAATACACTTAAAATTCTGGGTTGTTACACTCCATCTGATTTGAAGTGAAAATAGGAGTGAAACAAAGAGTTTCAACTACTGTCAAGGACCTAACAATCAATCCTCCACAATGGTGGAATAACTGGAAGAGTCACTACACTACCTATAACATTGATATACTAAGAAAACAGTATAGCAAGGTTAGGAACAAAACACGGACTATGACTGCGAAATTCGCATTCCCGATCCCATGATGAGTCGTGGAAAAGTGTCTGATTCTTCTCTCCAAGGTCATCGTCCTGAATGAGCTCAAAGCTATCACCCACTACCTTATACTCCAATCTTCTAGCATCCATCACCAAGTCCGATATATATTTGTAATATTCATTTTCATATGGATCATACCGCATACCAGAAGCAACATGTACCCAAGCGCGACCATCCGACATCCAACATATCCCATCATCTACAATTTCCCCTTCTGATGGTAACCCTTCATTTTCCTTTAATTCAACGTCTTACCCTTCAATAATTCATCAACAGTGGTAGTTTCTTTTCCTTTTAGATGTGCTTCCATGCTTGGTTCCTCATCTACCTTGACATCTACCTTCTTCTTTTGAACCTAAATGCTTGGTGGAGGCTTCATGAGAGGTGATCGAGCCTTAGACGGACCTCCTAACTTACAAGTTTCAAGAAGGTAACCAATAGACTGACATTTATTACATATTTATGGTTGCCAAGAGTATTGAACATCAACATTGAAGTCATAGCCATCAATTGTAACTTCGAGCTTGTTTGGTAAAGGCTTGCTGGGTGTTATTTCAATTAAAGCTTTTGCAAAGACTAAATTTTTCCTCGTCTCCGTGTTCATATCAAAACATTCAAACTTCCCAATCCTGCTAGTCGGCCAATTCAAACCTGGAAGAGTCTGCAAGACAGAAGGAATTCTGGTAAAGATAGATCATACTGGAATGGATGGCACCCTTTGTCTAGCACTCTCTACAGACACAGTCCAAAAGGTAATAATAAACGTTTCCCTCCTATTATTGCCGGATTTGATTCCAACACCTTCCTTCTCTCTTCCATTATCGAAAATTTAAAGTAGAACAGACTATTCACAACATTAACACTTAGGCCTCCTCTTAAATTCTAGATCTTACGGCAATGTGCACGGACATCAAGTTATGGAATTTTAGAATCAAGGAATAATCCTACCAAGTGATCTTTCCAAACGTTAATACACTCTTGAAAAATGTCTGGAGATGGAATAGGGTTTTCATACGAAGAATAGAAGTCACGAGGAATATATTCACCAACACAGCGAGGTAGGGACGAGAAGCAAGAAGCATAACTCGGTTTGTTGTGCACATTAGGGATAGCATCAAGCACAGGAGAGGGGATAGGTTTGGCTGTGGAACCAGAAAGCGTAGCAATACTTTTCTCAGTATCCATATACATAACAGTCGGATTGGGGAGGCCAGTAGGATTAAATGAAATGACATGTTCTGTGGAAGGCATTATTGGACTCATTATGGCACTTATTCAAGCAGTATGATCGCTGTTAGAAACTGACAATGGTTTTGGATTGGCAACCAACAAAGATGGTACAACAACACTTTGCATGTTCTCATATTCATTTTGCACAATTACTTCATCCCCATCAGAATTTCTAACTATACTTGAAAATCACCAAATTTTTCTTTCTCAACCACATCAACTCCAAATTCAAACTGAAAATTACCTGGCATATTTTCCCCTGTTCTCAGATTCTAGAAATGACGTTGGATTAACATCCTTCCATCTCTCAGCATCAATCGTACTAGCTAGCAAAGGAGAAACAGGCGTTAATTTCGAAGTAGATCCAATACCAGAAATCGGATCTGAATGTGTTAACCTAGCTAAGCCATCAGCAAAACTCTAGATCGAAGCGGTGAAGAGTTGATCTGACTTCGGAAAATTAAGCACCGACTATTGAGCAGAGAAGTAGCATCCAGATCGAGTAACGCTGTTCGAGAAACGAGGTTTCTTCTTCTTGTTCTTCGGCATAGAGCGACAAGGGATGGGTAGAGAAGATGGCGACCTAGAAGATGACAAGAGAAGAGGTTGGAAGCGGTTAAACGATAGGAGACAAGAGGGATAGAGGATGAAGAAAGGTTAATTTTGCAGCGGACGCCATTTTTTTCTTGGTTTTTGACCCGGTTTATTTTAAAGTTATTAAAATAAATCTTCAATTTAAAATTATAAATGTTAATATAGTTTTTTAAATAAAATTTAAACCCTTATATTAAATTAAAATCTGAAATTGTAAGTAATTATATTATATTAGATTATTTAAATTAAATTTCTTAAAACTAAATAAAATCTTATATTTAATCTTAAAATTAAATTTCTCAAAATCTTAATGATAACTTATAAATTTAAACTTTAATATATATATATATATATATATATATATATATATACATATAATTTAATCTAAAATTAACTTTTTAATTTTTGTTAAATCAAATAAAATACAAATTCTAAAACTTAATTCTTTTAAAAAAAATATTTATCAAACATACTAACAGAATTCAATTAGACAAACGATGATCGTATAAAGTTTTCTACTCTACGGTCAAGTAATTCGAGTATGTATCATTTCAACACAAAATGATCAAATTTCCGGATATGTATCATTTCAACTCGTATCTCAAGTCAAAATTTTCCTTACCTATATAGTCATTCAGTTACGTATCTTCTTAACCTACTGTGATTTTCCTTTCTAATATATCATGGAACTTGCAATGTGATTTCGATAAATATATAACATAAAAATTTATACAAGAGTCACATATTAGATTATATAGCACATCAATCATATCATAACATGTGTCCATAAATGTAGCATATTATTCATGTCTCACAAGTAAAAAATTTATCATACATAATCATATAATAATAGCTAAGAAAAATATAATTCTAAAAAACATTTGAATTGTTGCCAATTTCTTAACACAAGTTTTTAATCAAATGTGATTTCTCATCTTCCGTGGATTAAGGAAAATTGAATGACATCAAGCAATGCAAAAACTCTGTCTCACTCGAAATGTAATCAATTGAAATTCAAACTAAATCAACTCAAAGCTTAGATTTGATTTCTTTTATATATAAAAAAGGAGAGAAGAAGAGATAGGGTTTTTAGCTTATAGGTGTTTGATAGGCCTGGGCTAGTTGGAGTGACTCGGCCAGGGGGTGCAGCGATGATTAGAGGAGTTGGAGTGGTCAGAGGTGTTGACCTAGGCAGGGGCTAAGGTGGTTCAAGGGTAGGGTTTTAGGATTTAGGTGCTAGGTTTTTATATATAGGGTTTCTCTTTCTTTTCTTTGTATAAATAGGGTCATGGCTTTTGGGAGTAATGGCAGGTGATGTGGGGACGGCGACGCATGGAGGTGGCGAGTGTGGTGATAGGTAGCGACCAAAGGAGAAAGAGGAGATAAGAGAGAAAAGCTAGGTAGATCTAAGTTTCTCCTTTTTTCTTAAGAAAAATAAAAATACTTAGATCTAGATTTAGATTTGGAAGAAGACTTACATGTAATGGCAGACCAAAGGAAAAAAAATACAAAAAGAAGAAAGAACGAGAGTCCAGTAGAGAGATATGTATTAATCCCTTAAAAGAATCTTTTAAAACAGGAATGTTTAGGCTTGTTAACTCAAGGAGGTGCCAACCCTATCTATTTATTTAATTATTTCAAAATTCAAAACAGATATGTAAGAGGTGAGTGGATATATACTTAATTCCAAAAGAATCTTTCAAATCTAGAATGTTTAGGACTATTGACTCAAGAAGATGTCATCACTTATCTATTTATTAAATTTTCTCAAAATTCAAAACAATTATACAAAGGATGATTGGAGAGATATATATTATCTTTCAAATATGGAATGTTCAGTTTTGCTGACTCAATAAGATGTTAGAACCTATCTATTTATTTATTTCAAAATTCAAAACCAATACATAATATAAAGTAGCAAATTCTAGAGAACATATAGGTCAAGTATACATAAAATACATCATTCGTATTTGCATATTTTTAGTGCAAACTACATATTTAGAGTAGTAGGCATATGTTTTTAACGAAATGAAAGATGGTAGTTTTATTAGAATTCAGTCTATTTAAAAAAAATTAAACTTTTTAAATTTCAACTAAATTTTAAATTATTCAAAGTCCTAAAGCTCTAAATTTTTCTTTGCGAAAATTCAATCAAACACATTTCAGTTACCAATTTCATTATATTTATATTTTATAAATCTTAACTTTAAAAAATTCAATTAAGCCAAATTTTAAATTCAAAAAATTTCAAGTCATTACACTTTTCCTGTAACGACCCGCATTTTTCAACGATATAAATAATTTATTTGATTATTTAAATAATGGTTTGGTTATTTAAAATGACCAGAATTTAATAATATTGGATATTTAATTAGAATAAATAATATAATAATATATTTAATTTCTGAAATAGTCAGAAATAGTGGAATTCACAAAATGGTGTGAATTGGATCATCTGTGATATTTAATTCAGTTTAGAATTGAATTAGAATAACGAATATATTATTTGAACGACAGTTTGAACGTATAATTATATTATAATTATAATCGAGCCGGAAATGGCACAGTAGTTCGCTATTTGGCGATTTGAACTTTAACTGAATATACAGGATTCGTTTTAAATCGGATTTCTGTGAAACAAGAAACGTTAGGAGCTGGTAAAGTATATTTTTCTAGTGGAAGAGAAAAATCGAGATTTCGTCGTGTAGATTTTTATTTATGTCCAAATCAAATTTTTGAAAAGTCGCTATGGAATTCCTTTTCAATTTATATCGATTTATTTATATTTTAAAATGGATTTTTCAATATAAATCGAATATCGATATAACTGGGAATTTTGAAATATCAAGTTATAAATCCTAGTGGAGCTGTATGGTGTTCCACTGCAAATATCTACGATAATATTTATTTTTAAATATTAGTTTTAATTATTTTTAAATATATTTATATATTTAAATGGGTTATTTAAGGCTTTAAAAATAGTCAGTTTTGAAAACGACCTCTGTTTTCGACGAAACTATGTTGGATCCGCAATATTAAATTATTGTTAGATGTCAAGTTTCATGATTTTTGAAGTCAGTATGTGGCCGTGGGCGATTTTAATGTGAAAAACAATCGATATTCTAACGGTTAAAAATACGTTGTGTGAGCAAACGGAATCGGAATTCGACGAAACCAGTTTCGTTGGGACCGTAATGTCAAACTGTAGCTGCATGCCAATTTTCATGATTTTTGGGAATTGTACGTGATCACAGGAATTTTAGAGGACAAATAAAAATAGCGTTGGCTTAAAAATAAAATAAAATAATCAAATAAAAAATTATTAAACCTCACTATAAATATCCTACCACCATCTAGACCCTAAATTTACATTCTTCCTGGTTAAACTCGAGAGCGCCGCCACCCATTTCTTTCTCAACTCAAAATCCGTAAATTCAAAAATTTGTGGAAATTCAAATACAAGGTTAAAAATTCCAAAATAAATATCGTTGGATTCCTTGAAGGATTCTCTTTGCTCCTGTACTAGTCTCAAGGGGTGCGGCGCCGTCATCTACTGTTCAAAATTTGTGAAACTGTGTGTTAGGGTTCGGGATTTCTTAGGAAGGAGGAAGAAAGAGCTCAGTTCGATGTCACGGTTGGATTGAGGGAGGGAATCTGCATCTCGTTGGATTTTTTTTGGAGATTTTGGTAAGAAAGGATGTCGCAAGTTCTTGTAGTGGTGCGTGGACGTCGTTGAAGTCGCGACTGATGAAGTGAGTGCGAGTTAAGTGAGATGGGTATGGGGAGGTGTGGTTTTGGAAGAGGAGTGTGTTGGTGAGGTTTGTTTTGGGTTTCGGGTTGTGTGGGAGGATCGGCGGAGCTTCAAAATATGGTAATGGAATGTGTGGTTTTTCCTGGAGCCGCGTTTCATGATTTGGGGAAGAAGGGTGAAGCGGTAGTGGGCTGTGAAGGGTAGTGGGCTAGAAGGGTGAGGCCCAATTATAAAATAAACCAAGGTTATTTTAATTTAAATTTGTATACAAACTTCTAAATTGAATATCTTCCTCATATATATTCGAAATTCAGCAAAACATGATCCTTTAGGATCGTATGAACGAGAGCTCCACAATGGAACTGACCGGGAGTGAATTGAAGCTCGTTTGGATTTATGATGGAATTAAACGCCTGAATCAAATCAATGACCAATTATCGTTATTTAATGATAACCGTCCAATGTGAGTAATCTCATTAACTCTGCTTAGTTTACATTTTTATAAGATATTTTTAGAAGTTATAAATAATGGTTGTTTGCTGTGTATTGGCTGTTTGGTTGAACTGCTAGTCAGTTGATTGAAAATATAGATAATGATATAGATATAAATCGTTAATCAAATATTGATTCTGTTTAGCAGAATATTTCATAGTAAAATGAAATTTATGTTAATTTTATCGATTAACATCTGTGGATGCAGGAAAACAGGTCGGAGGGACCCAACTGGGTTCCTCAACATTTATTTTACTGTTTTTCATATATTGTGTTATATGATGTGATATGAAATCTGTTATTGATTTTGTATGGTTGAATGATACCGATAACTGTTGTATGGTATGTTAAATACCATAGGGAATACTGGAATGTTAAAAAGGTAAATTTCAATGTTATATTGAAAAAGAAATATTTATAAAATCAAAAGATTTTATAAAAAGAAAATAAATTGAATTAAAAGGGATATTTATTTGAAAAATAAATAGAATAGAAAGGGGAAATATGTGTAAAGAGAACAGTTGGATTATTAAAAGGATTACTTATTAATTCAATAGATTTTATATAAAAAGAAGATAATTTTCAAATAAATAGAATTATTAAAAAGGAATTTATTTTGTAAATAAATAGATTATAAAAAGGGAATACTTGAAAGGTGATTAGAATTGTTTAAAAGAAGAATTTACATTTGAAAGATTTAAAACCCGTGCTTCGCACACGGGTATAACATGCTATGGATTTAAAGCAAAGTTTTTAAATAGAATCTATTCTGACCGATAGATTAAGAAGATAAATTTATGAATAATATTTAATAAATCAAATGAAATGTTTATCGTGGATAAATAGAATATATAAGTCAGGAGTTATATAGAGAAGTAAGAATCGAATTCAACATCGATATTTGAAACTGAATAATCAGTAGGAGTTAATCAGTTAGAGTAAATCGATTAGGGTTAGAATTAATCGAATTAGAGTTAGCTGAACATAGTTAATCGAATTAGAATTAATTGAATATTAGTTATTCAATTAGAGCTGATCAAATATAGTTATTTGAGATAGAGTTAGGCAAACATAGTTATTTAGGATGTGTTGCCATTTCATAAGACTGCTAGCGTAATTCGTAGGGCTGCAGATAGCCTACGGAGTCGGATGTTTCCTGAGGGAATCAGGCGTAACCATTGTGATCGCTGCGATCTAGAGTCAAGCGAATGGTGTTAAATTGAATATTAGCCATTCGAAATAAAGTTAAAAACTGACATAGTTATTCGAATATAAGTTAATCGAATATTAGTTATTCGACATAAGTTAAATAGGTTGAGTTAATCAAGTAAGTTAATCGAGTTGAGTTAGTCAGGATGAGTTAATCAAATCGAGTTAATCCAAATGAGTTAATCCAAAGGAGCTATTCGAAATAATTTATTCGAATAGAATTAAAGGAGTTATTCAAAATAGTTTATTCGAATAAGATTAAAGGAGTTAATCGAATATAGTTTATTTGAAAGGAGATTAATCAAATGTAAATCATTCGTAGAAAGTTAATCGAATGTAAATCATTCGAAGAGAGATTATCGAATATAGTTATTCGAAGAAAGAGTTATCGAATATAGTTATTCGAAAAGGAGCTATCGAATAAAGATTATTCGAAAAAGAGAATTTTACGTTGAATTCGATTATATCGAAATTCGGGAAAGTAATATTTACTTTCCAGTTTTAATCAAGATTTACTTATAAATTAGTAGTTTAGTTATTTAGTTAAATCGAGGAATTAAAGTTATATTTTGAATTTGATATTTAGGAAGAAGGGATTATAACGCTACAGTTAAAATAAATGTTTAAAATAAAGAAGTAGATTCATAAATAGAATCCGAGTTACGTAAGAAAGTTGTTAAAGGTTTAAATGGTGAACTTTGTCTATTTCGAGGTTAGAAATGTTGTTCAGTTAAGGTCTGAGAGGTAATTATACCCCAACTTGATTGACTTCGTTTTAACTAAGGGATGGATAAGGTTCGATAGTGAAGATTGATTAAGTGAATTTAGTTAATGAGTGTAATGGTTTAAATTGGGTTAGTGATGTTTTATTTAAACTTCTGTTGAATAGATTTTGGAAACATTTTCCAAATATAACCAAAGATATTTTCTAATCATAGAAAATGAAATGTTAATGAGAAAGAATACTGGAATGACAGTGATACGTGAAACAGAGATGGAAATGTTTTCCAATGATTGGTGATGTATATTTTCTAAATTTAGAAAATAAGAATTTACAAATATATAGAAATGGGGAAATGGATAAATTAAAGATAATTTTATAGAAAGAAATAAATGTGGATTGATGATTGATCGATAGAATTTCCATCTGGAAATAATATCATTGGTTGCATGCTTGTTTTCTTTGATAGTTAAATCACTGACTATCGAAGTTTTTGACCATTTTTTCCGTCATCAATACGGAGAGACCGGGATCAAATATATTATCTGAAAACCACTCTGTATGGACGTTAGCGTTGCGATCAAATATTGAAGACGGAGTTATGCAAGGGCTATCCTGTTTACAGAATAGTGCCTTCGATTTGTCCAATCCCAGGACAACATGAATGGACGAATGTCTGACAGAATATATCTAACAGATCGCGTAAGTTGATCTCTTCAAATGTACTTACGTTTGGTGGCGGAGGAATTCGTTTCTCTTAGCTTTATACCCGTGGTATTTTTAAAGAAATCAATTTGTGATTTGACGGGTATGACGATGTGGCATTCGAAGTAAATGAATGTATGATCTATCAAAGATACGTTATGACCTCAACCCTCATCAACTGGAAGATGACAGAAATCGTGCAGGCAGCATGGCTAAGTGGGTCGCTCCCATTAGGGTGTATATCACCTATCTAGAGAAAGTCCATTTCATTCTTTTAACTATTATCGATGCTGTCCCTTTTCGGGAAACGGTAGGGTAGCTCCCAACTGTTGGTGATATACATTCGATACACTCAAGCGAAATGAGTGGTCGATCATGTATGGGCCGGGTTGCAAGACGTTCTTGTTGAACCCAGTGTATTTGTCTCTAGAGATACACAATCGGCAGGTGGTCCCATACCTTGTCATAGTTGGAATCCAATCTCCAATAAGCGCCCGCGGTTTTGATTGTATACTATATATGTGGAACGTGAGATGTAAGCATTCTGCTAGATTGATAATTACTTGTGATTAGACATTATTATAATATCGGAGAAGTATTGATTGCCAAAAACTGTTTTAGGTTATCGTAAGGTAAAAACCGTCTGTGTTTATGTGTGGATTGGTCTTACGATTATCTTTTCTTTTGAAAAAGATTTTGAAAAGTTAAACCGATAATTTGAGTTTACTCACACCAGTCCCATGACTGACCCAAAGTTTATTTTGTTTTGTTTTCCCTAAACTCTTGAGTGCCCAAATTTGTACGGGCAACCAAGTAGTTAAGGTCTTTACAGATATACGTGGAGGAGCTTGAAGCAGGAGGCTTCGGGATTATATAGCTACTGTTATTTCCGTTGTGTGTAAGCATTGTACTCTAATAATGTTATTGTATACTATGTTATTTCAAAGTTATGCTATAATATATTTTATTCCTTCCGCCGTGAGATTCGTGTTTACTCTGATTGTGTTCTTCTTCTTCTATTCTAATTTTCTATCTTATCTATTCTCACCCTCTAACTTCTTTCTATTAATGATCTGGAATATTCGATACCTGAATAATTAACATGGGTTTTATGTTGATTTTCTGGGTCGAAAATCCCAGTTCGTTACATTTCCTCATTCAAAGCTTTTCATCTTTGAAAAGGGACGAAATAAAAGAATAGAAACAAGTGGAATGATAAGATAGATTCGAAAAAATAGTACCTAAACAAACAACTCCTGATTTGTTCAAGTTTAGAACCTTTAAGTTGTACTAGATCGATAAATAAACTACTAAGTGTACCATGTGCTCAACAGCCTTAGGTTAGTACTTAGTTGATTATCTATACTACCCCAAACAATTTGAAGTCTCATTTCCCTCACCATAAGCAATAACATATTATCCAAATGTTTATTCAGCTTATAAGATGTACATATCATTCGTACATAAACATATTTGATTATTTATTCGACTTCATAAATATTACTTCTAAGCTAGTATTTATAACTCGACTATCTAAATTTGAACTCTGATTCGGTTCTTTCAATAGAAATCTCCGTTCTCCTTACATAGCCATAATACTATGATAGAAAACTTCAACATCAAATCAAAAATTCGTATAAGTGTTCGCGGCCCAGAAATAAGCAGTAAATTCTAATTTGAACTGGTGTGAATCACCATGAAACTATGTACTCGAATCCCTGATTAGTGTCACTCAAACAGAATAATCTATGTACAAAGTATGTATTTATTATACTTGTTACTTCAAAGTTCATTTAATTTTCATTATTATTATCTTTCCCATTTAATAACATAAAGATCATCAATTATTAACTCATTAGTATTTCCATTCATTATTAATTGTGCCTAAAATATTGATAAATTTAAAATATGAATTTTTAATTGATTTTAATTGAAATTAAATATTTAAAACAATTTATTTTTTGAAATAACGAATTAGAATGTAGTTAAAATGAAGTTTGACGTATAAGTTTATTTTTTTGGCAAGGCCGACGGGTTTGAGTGGTCCCCTACCACTTTTATTAATATACCGAAGACGATTACATAGAAAACATAGACAGACAAAAACCAAAAAGAGTACAGAGACAACATGGTATATCAATGCTAACAGAGACTAAACAAGACAAATATTAACAAAAACTGCAAGAAGCAGTAGCAATTAGCTTCCAAAAATGTCGGGATCATATGCAAATTTAAGATATTTCAGTCCGTCCTTCATCTCTTGCGATAAACGAAGCTTCAACTGTGTCAAATTTAGAGCACGCACTGGTTCGAATACTCTAATGTTTATTTCATACCAAATACGGTGCACATATTTCTTGATTACATAAGTGTATAACCATGCTTTATTACTCTTCCTTTAATCTTTGATCTTACTTCATCCTACTCATTTCCACTTGCAGCGTTTAAGTTCCTAGAGCCAAGCTAATCATGTTTTTCATCCCATATCGACATAATCATGTTGCACTCGAATAACAGGTGCTCATCTGTCTTGTCATCTTGATTGCAGAAGACACACCGTGTATCAACAATCATGCCTCGGCTCGTCAGTTTCGCTTTTTGTCAAAGTTACTTTATGTACCATTTTCTTGAGACAGAGATTCTCAGTGGCGTTATTATCCATCCTCCATACCATTTTGTGCCATCTACATGATATATTATTAGTAGCATTATGCAAATTAACATATAGCTTTTTAATAGAGAACTTGGCACCTTTCCATTTCCAAAGCGTGATAGCAGACGCGTCGACAATGTCCCAGCTGGTCTTGACATTGTTCCAAAGGTTGTTAACATTTTGATTGGCAATAGGAGGCAAATAAAGGCAATTTCCATGCACATGGTTGACCATGGAATTGGTAAGGCTAACATCGGATTGCAGCTTATCAAGGTACGATAAAGCGTTCCAGAGAATAACTCTGAAGACGCACCAAGGGTCACGGCAGAAGTTAATTTTATCGTAAGCATTCCTCCCATATTTGAATAGAGGTAGCAATTCAGATTTCAGCTTAAGAAGGCTTTGCCACATCCAACTCATACCGCTTTTCGCTTCCAGTATCCATAAAGAGTCATTTTTAAGAATATATTTGTGCGACCAGTCGACCCAAAGGCTATCACTTTTAGTTAAGATGTCGTTCAAATGCTTACCGAAAGCAGCTTTGTTCCACACACACATGTTCATGATGCCTAGCCCTCCCTTGTTAATTGGGCATTCAAGTAATTTAAAAGAGGTAGGTGCTAAGAATTTCGTATGGATATTGCATTTCCATAGAAATCGCATAAATGCAGTCCGAAGCATAATAAGCAGCTTCTTAGGCAATATGAACATGTGTGCCCAGTAAACATGCATCGAATAATAACAGATTTAATAAGAGTCACTCTACCAGCTTGAGATAACATTCTAGAAGACCAGTAGTCGAGTCTTTCCGTGATTCTAGCGTAAAGAGGAAGACATTGACTAGTAGTGATTCTCGAAGTCACCAAAGGCAGACCAAGATAAGTCATAATAGAGTCGTTGAATTTTAAACCGGATTGTTGCTGAATCAAATTGATCCTAACATTTCTAATTCCGCCAGCAAGAAATTCAGATTTTTCAAGGTTTATACATAGGCCAGTCATGTTATAAAACTTTTCAAGAGTACTCATAATATTAGAGATAGTGTTACCCACTGGTTTGTAGAAGATAACAAGATCATCTGTAAACATCAGGGAAGTAATCACGGGATCTCGACATTTGGGATGAAGATTAAACCGAGCATTGTCAACTAAATCATTTAGCATTCTAGTAAGAATTCCATAACTATTATGAATAAGTAAGCGGATATTGGGTCCCCTACCTAATACCTTGTTTACTATCAAAATAGCCAACCGAAGAACCGTTAACATTGATAGAGAAATGAGACGTGCTCAAGCATTCATAAATCAAAGCAGTAAAATAGTGGGGAAATTTCATAAGGCTCATAATTCTAATCACATATTCCCATTGTATAGTGTCAAAAGCTTTGCGAATATCTAGCTTTAACATAATTCTAGGTGATTTATATTTAGAGTTATACCCCTGAAGCAATTCATGAGAAAGTAAAGCATTATCAAGGATAATCCTGCCAGGGAGGAAAGCAACTTGATTCTTAGAGATGAGGGACGGCAAAACAACTATCATTCGAGTGTTCAAAATTTTAGCTATACATTTGTAAATGGTGTTACAACACGAGATTGGCCTAAAGGCATTAATACAACTGGCATTAGTAACTTTAGGAACTAGCGCAATCATAGTGTTATTGAAAGAACCATGCATTTAAGCTTTTTTGAAAAACTATTTTATGGCATTAATAACCTCACTTTTAACTACACTCCAGCATTTCTGATAAAAGAAGAAATTCAGCCCATTCGGGTCACTGCAAGAGTTAGTGTTAAGGGAGAACATCATGGTTTTAATTTCGCCATCAGAAACTGGTGAGCAAATAAATTGTTGTTGTTCAGCGTTAAGATTTGGCAATAGCATTGGGTTAATTTCATCAATTTTAGGCACAAAGTTAGCAACATTCCCAAATTGTTCAGTAAAGTATTCAACAAATACTTTCTGAATTTCAGTTTGAGTATTGAATGTAATACCTAAGGGATCTGTTATCGAGAGGATGTTCTATTTGTTTTGTTTCGCTTTAAGCACAACATGAAAGTACATAGAATTTTTATCACCCTCCTTAGCTCATTTAATTCTGGCTTTTTGCTTGTTCATGAGAGATTCAAGGTGCAGCGCTTCACGCAGTTTGATAGAGTATTGCGTCTCCTTTTTCGCTAAATCAGGATTTGAGGGGTCATTGTCCATATGGATTTGAATGCTCTCAAGCTTTTGTTGCCAATGCGCGGACTGAAGACTACCAGCACCGAATTTGTTGCTAGCCCAAACTTTCAGATCTTCTTTGATTTTTCTCAGCTTCTTGTGTAATATATGAATAGGATTTCCGTAAGCTGTTGCATTCTTGGCTGTTAGGACAATACATTGGAATTGCGAGTCCTCGGTCCAAGAATTGAAGAATTTGAAACTAGTTTTCCTTTGAATTTGATGCTCTCCTAAATGAAGAATCTGGGGAGAGTGGTCCGAAATATTTGGTGGTGGCAGTTCATTGATAAGGGTTGGCCAGACGTCCAGAGGCATAGTATTACAAAAGGCATGGTCGATCTTTGTAAAGGTTCTGATACCCTCCTGCTTACTGTTATTCCAAGAGTATTGAGCTCCAAAAGAGATTATTTCTATCAAATCAAAGTCATGAATCGCTATGTTGATGGGATTGATTTCAAACATCGTAACTGACAGACCACCGATCCTATCAGTAAGTTTCAGTGGCGAGTTGAAGTCACCACAGATTATCCAGGGATGTGTAGCTTGATTTTGAGCAGGTAAATCATTGAATAACTTACTTCTGGCATTGGCAGAGTTGAGCGCATATATAAAGGTAAGATAATACAACACAGACAACAGCATGTGAATATTATGACAGTAGATAATGTTGGCTAGTAGAATTTAATTTGGATAACTTATGTATTATAGGATCATACAGGATTAAGATCCTACCATAACTGGCTTCATTTAGGTTATGTATGTAATTCCAATTGGCATTGATGTATCTCGCCGCTCTCGAATTCAACACAGCGTCAAGTTTTGTTTCAAGAATAGCTAGCATACTAAGCCTCTATTTCATGATTAATTCCTTGCATTTATCCAACTTTAGGTCATTATGTGCACCTCTAATATTCCATACGCATAGGCTTTGCTGCATTTTTAAACTCTTTTGTTGGGTTACTAGCAGTTGCCATAGATCTAGTTATGACCTTAGAAGACTCTGAAGTTGTTGGCTTGTTCTTGATATGGTTTTTGGCTTTTTCTGCATCATATAAATGGGATTCATGCGGTTCAATATGCCCAGGAGGAGGGGTTATACTGCTATATATGTTTGGACTGGTTTGTGCATTGGGGAGAGCTACAGTTGCGTCTTCATCCATAATGTTGTTCAGAGTTTGATCAAATACATCATTCTGTATCAACTCCATGAGCATATTGTCAGCTTCATCACCAGCCATTACAAGGCCAAACGCTCCATGAATCAAAATTTTCAGTGTAGGTTCAAGGGGTAGATGTTCATTATCATGCATATTCCCCCTGTCATGCACAGCTTGCACATAGTTATTACTTGGTTCATGGTGCTTGCCTTGCTTATATGCCTCATTGTTAATTTCAGCGTCATCACTTATCTTATCTTGTTCTTCTCCCTGCGTTATCATCTCTGGTGCTACCATAGTAACAGAGTCAGTCGTGTGATCATTAGTTTTTTCAACATTACTCTCGTTACTTCCAATCTCTTTGTCCACATTCTTGCATATCATTATATCACTTTGTTCGTTAAGAATGCCAAAACTATTGCTTATTTAAAGCCCGCCATTACTGTTTCTCTCAAGACTGAACTGGGATATGTTCATTTTATTCAAGCTCGCGTTATCCTAGGTTGTTTGTTAGCTCGACTTGATTACTCTTTTGAGGTATTTCACCTTCTTCTAGCGTATCCTCATTTTGACTGGCTGTTGCTTCCTACCTTCTCTGCCACTGAGCCTTCATTTTCGCTGGCATAAAGTCTCCCAAAATGCCTCTTCCTAGTGTTTTTGAAAGCAACATTCTTCTTGTATCTCTCCATTCTTTGCCACGGCTGAACTTTGTTAGTCTTTGCTCTATTTTGGATAATATGTTCTTGCCTTGTTTCCTTGTTAGCCACAATCTCTTCCTCAACTACCACATTCACTTTAGAACTGACATTGTTATCTCATTGTCTGTAAATATATTTTGGTTGCTTAACAGTTTTGTCGCCCTCTTCATCTCCTTGTTTGCCTTTCCTCACTGAATTTTCTTCACATCCTTGCGAATCATAGCCAAAAACTTTGCATGCAGAGCACACCAGTGGCTTCCAAAGGTTGGTAACTCTGACTCTCTGCGTTCCTCCATCCAGTGTTTTAACCAAAACGTTATCGACAAGCTCAGTGTTTGGTTTCACCTCAATAAGGCATTTTGTGTAGTGCAATCTTTCAAGGCTCTATGTATGTTCATCTAAGAAAATAAGCTTTCCAAGCCTACACGCAAGCCAGTTAATTCCAGGATGGGACCAAGCAAACAAGGGGATGTTCCAGAATTGCACCCAAACTGGTACAGCTTTCACAGATCCACAAACATTGGTTACCTTCGGATCATACAGCTTGATAATAAACAATTTGTTCTTCATAAGTATTAGGTCTCCCTTTAATATTTTTTGTCTGTCCTCGTCGTTTGACAGTTGAAAAATGAAAAGGAATCCATCAGATTTGACCTTTAAAGCTCCTTTAAGACTCCAAATTGAAGTAACTTGTTGCACAACTACTATGAAGGAAAGAGGGTCATCTAATAAGAAACCAACCAAGGCATCCTTCCAAACTTGAGTTTTGGCATCAATTATGACATCAATGTATTCCATAGCACCTTCAGAGAATTTAGGGATCATCTCAAAAGGCTCATAATTCCCAACATTACGGGGAAGGTGCTGAAACATAGAAGTCCAGTGTTGTTGCTTTTCTTGCACGCTAGAAGCTTGCGAGAAAGCCGAAGAGGTAGATTGAGGTAAGGGAGGAAAGGAAGCTGTAATGGCTGGATTTTTTCAAGCTTTTGACATTCATTTTAATAAGGAAATTTAAATGTATCTAGAAGACTCAACCAATTTAAATATGTATAATCACTTATATGTATGTATATACATATATGATTTACACTATAACTTAATATATACAGGATATATTAACTAAATGTTTTAACAACTTAAGAAATAATGGCGACACATTTTATAACATTAGGAAGTGTAGGGAAGCTAGCAACATGAAATAAGTGTGGAAATTCCTATTTTACAACTAACATGTATAAGTTGTCATACACTAAGCAAACAAGTAATGAGATTAACACCTATATATTTATATATTTATATATATAAGTATAGCATGAAAAGTATAGGCATATATATATTTCTATATACATATGCTACGGCCTAAGTATATATATAAGTATATATATACACCAAGTTCATTTGCAAGAAGTATAGTCCAACCTTTAAACAAAATCAAGTCCAAAACCCCATCATTTAGAAATAGATTTGAATTTAATCATCACCTAATCCCTACACTATTACTTGCGGCTGAACTAATAATGAAGACAAACAAAATATCAAAGAGGAAAACTATTTTTCTCTTAAGTTTTGTGATGGTAAGTATTGAGAGCATTTAATGCAAGCAAGGGGAGCATTTAATGAAAGCATATAGTCTTGTACTTAGAAGAGACCAAGGAGACGTTGGTAGAAATATCTCTTGTGGAAAGTACTTTAAAACATGCTGTATAATGTTTGGGCCATTCAAATGAGAGAGGAAGGGGTAGGTAGAAGACGTGGCTTTTTACTGTTAAAAGCATAAGGGAAAAACTATTGTTTAAAGAGAAAAGTTAGCCTATAAATACACCCTCATATCCATGCAAATCGTTTTTCACAAACACAAGAACACTTTGCTGAAACAAAAACCATCTACAGCAAGAAATTTGTGAAAGCTTTTCAAGTGAGTAAACCTCAATAAGTTCAAGTTTGATTTCATGTTTTACTGTAAACAGTTTGTGCTTTCATGTTCATATATGTCAATGCAAGTTCTATCATGTTGTTATCAACCTTGTAGATGCTAGAACACCAAGTATATATCACCAGTAAACCATGTATGCAAGTGTTTATAAAATAGTAATGAGTTCATCACTTAAAACTTGATCAAAGGAATACTGCTGTTGTTTGCTGTCAAGAACAAACACCTCTGTTTATTTAACTATACCTTGATGATCTCAAAACACAAGCTATATCGGTATATTTATGAGTTAAACTTGTATACGAAAATATATATGGACATTGTAGCAAGAACAAACCTCATCTATATACATTTGAAACAAGAAAACAACAAGAAACAGATGACTCTCTGTCTCAAACTTAATCACCGAATTTTCAAACATCGTAGAATTGAATTACAAAGATATGAATGTAATCAACAAACAAAATGATGATTTTTAAAAGTGGTTTCACGATTTTAAACGTTGGGATGAGGGAGAAAGCTTGAGATGGCCGAAAATGACATATTGACCAAATTCCGACGGTCGACGAGGATGATGGCCAAGTCGTGGAGCGTGGAGGTGGAGACATCGGTGATCATAGGAAAAATACCCAATGATTTTTCCAGCGAGTGATTCGAGCTAACGAGCTCGATTTGTGTTTTTGGAGGCAAAATGGGTTCGATTGTTTTGGAGGCGTCGTGCGGGGTCTACAGGCGATCGAGTGGGCCAGGGTGGAGCATGGAGCGGCGTTGGGTCATGGCGGATCTGATGGTGGCGGTGCGAGGTGCTCCGGTGGTCGGAGGAGGCGGGTCGAGGTCGGTTTACATGGAGCGTTTTTCGAAGCAGTTATCTGTAAACAAATCTTGGAAGGTGATTTCAAGGAGGAGGTGATGGATGGTGGTGGTGACTGGTCAGAGATGATCGGTGGTGGTAAGAGAATTTGTGGGTGGTGGTTCGGTGGCGATATGGTGACGGGTGGTGGTGTGTACGTGCACAGCCGTGCACGTTGGAGCAGGAAATCGAAGAAGGAAATGGAGAAGGAAGAGAAGGGGTTGGCACGTTGATTTTGAGTGGATTCCCCAGTGTTTTGAGGCTGATCGGGGTGGAATGACAGGAGATCTGGCACGAGTTTTTGGCAAGGGGATCACCTGTGTTTTTCGTGTGAATTCACAATGGTTTCAAGCTGATTGGAGAGGCATGGCAAGGGGCTGGGCAAGGATTTTTGGCAAGCTAGAAATCGGTTGGTTTGGCAAGCAAAAACGAGTGATCACCCCTTGGTGATCACGTGATTGGAGATGCTAGATCCGACTTGGCAATGCTAGAGGAAACCGATTCTAAGATCCAAGAATTTAATTAAATCAAATTTAATTAAATTAAATAAATAAATATAATTAATCAGTAATTAATTAAATTAAATAAAAATATAGTTTTTATTTAATATGGCGTAAACCAGTGGAACAGTCAAGACGACAGTGAGGTCCCAGAATCGAAGTTGTTCGAAGAAGTTCGTCGAGTTAGAACCTAAGTTTTAAAAGGGTAACCCAATTTAAATAAATTATAAAACAATTTATTTAAGTTTAAATAAAAGAAATAAATATTTGACAAATCAAATCGGAGTATAGAACATCGTCTGACAGTCGATGATAAGCAAGATAAAACACCGTGTGCGTAGCACGGGCTTTTTCTATACACTTTCAAATATTGATAAAAACTGTATAACATCTTGTGTGCGTCGCACACACTTTAACTATACAATTGTAAATGATATTTAAGATATCCAGATATGAATCAAAGAATTATATACTATTTATATAATTAGAAATACAGGTTGTGCAACTGAATTAAAGACGGTTAAGCTGATAATAAATTACCGACTATAAAAGATATTTTTGTACATCATTTCGAAGAGTCCGGAATTTCACATTTCCACTTCGACTCGAATATTACGACGTATACCGGAAATCGATAAAGATGAAGAATGCAAGGACTATTTCAAAATAGTGTCTACGGTCTGTTAAATCCCAGAACAGATCCAACAATCGGATGTCTGACAACGTATATCGATCAGATTGTACACATCGACTTTACATAAGTGTATTATGTTGGTGGCGGAGAGATTCGTTTCTTTAGCCTTATACCCAGAATATGTTTGTGGAAACAAATGAGTGATCTGTCAGATAGGACGGTGTGATATTCAAAGACGTTGAAGAATAACCCGTCAAACGGTAACGTGACTTCAAACCTCACCAACCGAGGAAGACAAATAGTTGGGCTAGGCAGCATGGCTAGTTGGGTCATACCCAAGCAGGGTATATTATCACCATCTAGAGTAAACTCCTTTTGTTTCTTAATCTATTTTCACTGCTGTTACCTTCGGTAATCGGTGGGTCATTCCCAACCGTGGAGGTGGTAATATATTCGTTACGCTCAAGCTAAATGAGTGGACGGTCATGTGTGACCGGGTTGCAGGATGTTCTTGTTGAACCCCAGTGTATCTTCTCTAGAGTACACTGATCGGTGGGTGCTCCCATACCCTATCAGTTAGAAACCAAATTCCAATAAGCGCTCGACGGTTTTAGATTTTATTCTATGTACGTGAACGTGAGATGCAAGCGATTCACTAGATGATTACTTATTTGATAAATACTATCGTAAATATCAAACGTTTTGATATCAAAATACAAGGGTCATTTTCCATATGTTAGTTATGGAGTTGGGCTTAAGATTTCTATGTAATTGAACCTATAAATAACGGAACACCTTATTCCTTATTTCCCTGTTTACATCTTTTTAACTGTGTTTACTCACACCAGTCCCCTGACTGACCTGGAGTTTATTTTCTGTGTTTTCCCTAAACTCTTGGGTACTCATAATATTTATTATGAGTAGGCAAGTAATTCAGGTTGGCAAATGGAACCTCACGAAGTTCAAGTTGCAGGACAAGTCTAGTAGTTTTAACTACACCTATGTATCCAGTTAGATTTGTATTTCCATATCATGATGTATTATTATGTACTATGATGATGTAAGTTGTTGATGTATTATGATGTATCAGACCCTATGATGTAATATATTTGTATTTTTAAATTCCGCTGTGAGATTTTTGATAACTTCTTATTCTTCTATTCTATTAGTTCTATCTTTTCTATCTCATCTTCTACTTTCTTTCAATAATGACACGGTTTTCGGAGGGTCGAAAATCGCGCCGTTACAGTTGGTATCAGAGCCTATGTTCTTCGGAAACATTTAGGCTTTGGAATAGAGAGTGAGCGTGTTTCTACTAAAAACTATATTTTAGTATAGGTAGATCGTAGTTACTTAGGTAATCCCTTGACATATTTTTCCGAGGAGTCATTTATTTTCAATCTGTGTACTCAGGGAGTTGAAAATGAGTTCTCGTGGAGGAAGAGGCCGAGGAGCAAGCGGAGCAACTACGACAAACGGACACACTGTTAACCAGACCCAAGTGGATACTACTGAAGTAATCCGAGCACCAACTCAGCCTAACTTTGCTATGGTCTGTAAGAATTACACAACTCTGGGAGGAAAGATTTTCAGAGGTACTGAATCACTGGTCGGAGTCCAAGCATGGATTAGATCATGTGAGAAGATTTTTAAAGGACTAAGGTTGGATGACGAGCATAAGCGTCTCTTAGCAGCATGGAATCTGGAAGGAGCCGCAGCAATATGGTGGGATGCCCAGACTGCTAACACTCCTGAGGAAAACTTTACTTGGCCCATGTCCAAAGAAGCTTTTGAAGGTCAGTATCTACCTGCTACTGGAATGACAAGGATGTACCGAGACTTCATTGACTTAAAGCAGGAAAGCATGTCTGTCGCTGAGTACGAAAACCAGTTCAACGCACTTTCAATCTTTGGACCGGAGCTGATAAATACTCTTTTGAAAAAGAACGAGATGTTTGTTGCTGGTCTTAGAGATAATCTGCAAGGAAGGATGATGGGACATTTGAAGGATCCATTTGTGGAACTAGTAGACCTAGCACTCAGATATGAAGCACTAGATACAAAGAAACCAGGGGCGAGGATCCCGACTGGGGAGACGAGTGGAGTGAATGTCATGAAAAGAAAGGTCAACCCAGATTGGAATGCTAATCAGGGCCAAGCTAAGACGGGGCAACAGGCTGTGGAAGGTAAATTTAAGAATGTGGTGTGTCACAACTGCAAACAAAAGGGACACATTGCACGATTCTGTAAACAAAAAGGGAAACAGAAACCCCAGCAATACCCACAACAGCATCAGAAACCCCAGCAATACCCGAGGCAGCAACAGAAACCCCAGCAATACCCGAGACAGCAACAGAAACCTTAGCAACAGAATCAGAACCAGAACCAGAATCAGAGGAACGAGATGGTAGTGAAGAATCTGTGTTTCAACTGTCATCAACCAGGACACATGGTGAAAGACTGTCCATTGATGAAGAGGGCACCACAGCCTAGGGTTTTTACAATCAAAGACGAACTGTCTACTTCTCAGAATATGAAAGGGAAGGGAGTGCTGGAAGGTACTTTACAGTTTAATGGAATTTACCTTCGTGTTTTATTTGATACCGGCGCTTCACACAGTTTTATTTCAGCCGAAACCATAGATCAGTTTGACCTTAAACCAATTATATCACCAAGCCCCATTTGCGTATCAAACCCCATAGGGGGGAAAACAGAGCTTAAAATGTGTTGTATAACTCTCTTATATCTCTCACACTCTTTTCGATTTAACTTCTATGTTCTAGACTTCAAAAGTTTCAATTTTATACTTGGATTAGACTGGTTAAGCAAGTTCCAAGCCAAGATAAAATATGATAAAGAAATCATAACCCTTATAACTAGCTTAGAGCGAAAAGCTAGAATAACTTGTGGGAAACCAGGAATTCACACCTATAGTTTTCTATACGCTTTAGAAGCACCTCAAGAAAGTCTTGACACTTTGGAAGTAGTAAGAGAATTCAAGGACGTATTCGAGGAAGTCGGAAGTTTACCTCCGCATCGAGAGATCGAATTCCGAATTGATTTAGTCCTAGGAGCTAGACAAATGATTCAACCAAAGAGACGGATGGCTCCCAAGGAAGTTCAGGAATTAGAGAAACAAACTCGGGATTTGCTGAGTAAAGGCTTAATCCGACCAAGTTTTTCTAGTTGGGGCTCTGCGGTGGTTTTTGTAGTGAAGTCGGATGGATCTTTGCGACTGTGTGTAGACTATAGAGAGTTGAATAAAGTAACCATCCGAAATAGATATCCATTACCTAGAATTGATGACCTTTTCGACCAATTGCACGGAGCAACGGTATTCTCCCAGATGGATTTAGCAACAGGATTTCACCAATTGAGAATCTCTGAAGATTGTATTCCTTTAACAGCATTCAGAGGCCCAGATTTCTTTTATGAATGGTTGGTTATGCCGTTCGGATTAACCAACGCACCAGCTTTCTTCGTAGATCTGATGAACAGAGTTTTTAGGAAAATTCTTAATAAATTCGTTCTCGTTTTCATTGACGATATCTTAATCTTTTCAAAAACCGAAGAAGAGCACCGTGGTCACCTTAGAGTAGTGCTAGAAACTCTAAGGAAGCACGTATTGAAGGCAAAGTTTTCAGAATGTCACTTTTGGAAATCGGAAGTGAGATTTTTGGGGCACATAGTAAACGGAGATGGGATATCAGTAGACCCAGTTAAAGTAGATGCAGTACAACTATGGAAACAACCTCAAACACCAACAGATATTCGTAGTTTCCTAGGACTGGCGGGATACTATCGAAGATTTATCCAAGACTACTCCAAAATATCGTCACATCTGACCAAGTTAACAAAGAAGGGCCAAAAGTTTATTTGGGACCCAAAGTGTGAAGAATCGTTTCAAGAACTAAAGAAAAGATTAACGGAAGCACCAGTATTAGCTGTTCCCGATGGAACGAGCGGATGTGCAGTTTACACCGATGCTTGTGGAAAGGGAGTAGGACCGGTGCTAATGCAGAAGGGACAAGTGATTGCATATGCAAGTAGGCAGTTAAAGATTCACGAGAAGAATTACGCAACTCATGACCTAGAGTTATTGGCAGTTGTTTTCGCATTAAAGATATGGAGACATTATCTTCTGGGTGAGAGATTCGAACTTTTCACCGATCATAAACGATTGAAGTATCTGTTCGCTCAAAAAGATTTAAATCTAAGACAACAGCGGTGGTTGGAATTTCTTGCATCATATGACCTAGATATCATTTATACACCGGGAAAAACAAACGTAGTGGCAGATGCCTTGAGTAGAAATGCGATATTATCATTTTTGGAAGTCACACCGACTCTCCAAGAAAGGATAATGAGTAATCAGAAAAGGGATCCCAAACTGGAAAAGATTATTCGAGGAGTCACAAACGGAAAAGAGACTGACTTCGAGTTGGACAATCAAGGAGTATTGAGAATAAACGGCAGATTATGCGTACCTAACATGGATGGGATAAGACAGGAGGTTTTAAAAGAATGCCATGCATCAAAGTTGAGCATCCATCCAGGAATTCATAAAATGAATCACGATATGAGACGAGTATTCTGGTGGTCAGGAATGAATAAAGATATCATTACTTTCGTTAATGAATGTCTATGTTGTCAGCAAGTCAAGGGAGACCATCAAAAGACTGCTGGACCATTACGACCATTAGAGATTCCCAACTGGAAGTGGGAAATGATATCGATGGACTTCATCGATGGTTTGCCAAGAACAAGGAAAGGCTACGAAGGGATTTGGGTAATTGTAGATCGGTTAACTAAGAGTGCGCACTTTATTCCAGTGAAACCAACGCGTACTGCCATAACATTAGCCGAAGTATTCATGAAAGAGATAGTACGACTGCATGGTATTCCAACGAGCATTGTAAGCGACAGAGATACCATTTTCACAAGTAGATTTTGGGAAGCTTTGCAGAGAACGTTGGGAACGAGATTAAATTTCAGTACAGCTTACCATCCTCAAACGGACGGTCAGACGGAAAGAGTTAATCTTATATTGGAGGATCTTCTAAGAGCGTGTATTTTAGATTTTGGAGGATCGTGGGAAGATCATTTACACCTAGTAGAATTTTCATATAATAACAGTTACCAGGCGAGTATACAGATGGCACCCTATGAAGCATTATATGGAAGACCTTGTAAAGCGCAAGCATGTTGGGTAGAGTCCGGAAACAAATTGGTACTTGGTCCGGATATGATACTAGAAGCGACAGCAAAAGTGGAATTAGTGAAACTGAGAATGAAAGAAGCCCAGGATCGCCAGAAAAGTTATGCCGATCAAAGACGAAGAGATTTAGTATTCGAAATAGAAGATCTAGTTTTTGTGAAGATCTCACCAATGAAGGGAGTAGTAAGATTTGGAAAATATGGAAAGTTAGCACCAAGGTATGTTGGACCTTTCCACGTCTTAGAAAGAATTGGTTTTCAAGCATATAAAGTTGAATTACCAGAATATATGGCGGGAATTCACAACGTATTTCACGTATCACACTTGAGAAAATGTATGCACAATCCATCACTAATTCTGGAACCCTCTGTTCAGCAAGAGATAGAGATTGAGCCAGACTTGACAGTGATTAGACATCCATTCAGTATTATTGACCGAGAGGGAAAGCAACTTCGCAACAAAGTGGTGAGGCTACTAAAGATCCAGTGGAGCGAAAAACCGAAAGACTGTACGTGGGAGACCGAGAAGCAGATAAAGAAATTATACCCAGATTTTCCTACGAGTTAGGTATGATTTACTATGGTATGGGTAAAATGTAAGGAAATTTCGATTTCTACATTTCTGTGAGCATTTGCATGTGTGTTTTATGGATTCAGTTTATTTGGACTTATGAACTCTCTTGTATGTTTACATCACTGATGAGTTCTGTATTCTTGCTTACGTGTTAGATGGCTCCAGTATGGAAGACCACGGCAAGAAAGAGGGTGACACCACTCCAGTTCCTTATGCTTCAAGCAAAGAGACAAAGAGTAGGAGATTCTGACAACAACCAAGAGAGATCACCCATCGACGACGAAGGTACACACATATCATCAGAAGGATCAGTGCTTGGCAGGAACGAACCAATAGAACAAGATGGAGGACACCAAGACTTTACTGATGAGGATGAAGTGATAGGGAATGAAGGAAGAGTTGACGGTTATGGTGAAGGAGATGAGGGAGAAGAAGAGGAGGAAGAAGTTGAGTATATGGACGCTGAAGAGGAAGAAGAGGAAGAATACGAAGAAGAAGAAGAAGGGGAGGGAGAAGACCAAGTTGTTCCGGGAACCCCAGTCATTGCTACGGGAAACCAGCAAGAAGAGCAAGTAGCCCAAAGGACAGCGATATGGAATAGACTGGAACAAGTTCTCGTCGAGTTTCGCATGGCAGGAGGAGGAGTACAAGTATTCGGTGAGTATGGATATCCCGTGGTGAGGCTATATTTAATACCACTAGTGGGTCTGATTTATATAGAGGATGACGAGGAGGAGACTGATGCAGAGGACGTAGTTGAGGTCCTTAATATATCTGATGATGAGGAGGTCGTAGAGATAATAGATATCTCTGACGACGAGTAGTAGGACAGGGACTGGAGGAGGATAGTTACGTATGTATATTTTGGGGCAGTTTAGAACTTGAGTAGTCAAGTCTAGTATTATTGTATGTATCGAGACTAGTGATAATATAGAACTAGTCGTATGTGTATGTGTACTAAAGCAATTAGTTTATGAAATATTTTCTTTTGGAAACTTTCTATCTTTCTTATGTAATTTCGGGGCGAAATTCTTTTAAGTAGGGTAGTCTGTAATGGCTGGATTTTTTCAAGCTTTTGACATTCATTTTAATAAGGAAATTTAAATGTATCTAGAAGACTCAACCAATTTAAATATGTATATTCACTTATATGTATGTATATACATATATGATTTACACTATAACTTAATATATACAGGATATATTAACTAAATGTTTTAACAACTTAAGAAATAATGGCGACACATTTTATAACATTAGGAAGTGTAGGGAAGCTAGCAACATGAAATAAGTGTGGAAATTCCTATTTTACAACTAACATTTATAAGTTGTCATATACTAAGCAAACAAGTAATGAGATTAACACCTATATATTTATATATTTATATATATAAGTATAGCATGAAAAGTACAGGCATATATATATTTCTATATACATATGCTACGTCCTAAGTATATATATAAGTATATATATACACCATGTTCATTTGCAAGAAGTATAGTCCAACCTTTAAACAAAATCAAGTCCAAAACCCCATCATTTAGAAATAGATTTGAATTTAATCATCACCTAATCCCTACACTATTACTTGCGGCTGAACTAATAATGAAGACAAACAAAATATCAAAGAGGAAAACTATTTTTCTCTTAAGTTTTGTGATGGTAAGTATTGAGAGCATTTAATGCAAGCAAGGGGAGCATTTAATGAAAGCATATAGTCTTGTACTTAGAAGAGACCAAGGAGACGTTGGTAGAAATATCTCTTGTGGAAAGTACTTTAAAACATGCTGTATAATGTTTGGGCCATTCAAATGAGAGAGGAAGGGGTAGGTAGAAGACGTGGCTTTTTACTGTTAAAAGCATAAGGGAAAAACTATTGTTTAAAGAGAAAAGTTGGCCTATAAATACACCCTCATATCCATGCAAATCGTTTTTCACAAACACAAGAACACTTTGCTGAAACAAAAACCATCTACAGCAAGAAATTTGTGAAAGCTTTTCAAGTGAGTAAACCTCACTAAGTTCAAGTTTGATTTCATGTTTTACTGTAAACAGTTTGTGCTTTCATGTTCATATATGTCAATGCAAGTTCTATCATGTTGTTATCAACCTTGTAGATGCTAGAACACCAAGTATATATCACCAGTAAACCATGTATGCAAGTGTTTATAAAATAGTAATGAGTTCATCACTTAAAACTTGATCAAAGGAATACTGCTGTTGTTTGCTGTCAAGAACAAACACCTCTGTTTATTTAACTATACCTTGATGATCTCAAAACACAAGCTATATCGGTATATTTATGAGTTAAACTAGTATACAAAAATATATATGGACATTGTAGCAAGAACAAACCTCATCTATATACATTTGAAACAAGAAAACAGCAAGAAACAGATGACTCTCTGTCTCAAACTTAATCACCGAATTTTCAAACATCGTAGAATTGAATTACAGAGATATGAATGTAATCAACAAACAAAATGATGATTTTTAAAAGTGGTTTCACGATTTTAAACGTTGGGATGAGGGAGAAAGCTTGAGATGGCCGAAAATGACATATTGACCAAATTCCGGCGGTCGACGAGGATGATGGCCAAGTCGTGGAGCGTGGAGGAGGTGGAGACATCGGTGATCATAGGAAAAATACCCCATGATTTTTCCAGCGAGTGATTCGAGCTAACGAGCTCGATTTGTGTTTTTGGAGGCAAAAAGGGTTCGATTGTTTTGGAGGCGTCGTGCGGGGTCTACAGGCGATCGAATGGGCCAGGGTGGAGCGTGGAGCGGCGTTGGGTCATGGCGGATCTGATGGTGGCGGTGCGAGGTGCTCCGGTGGTCGGAGGAGGCGGGTCGAGGTCGGTTTAGGTGGAGTGTTTTTCGAAGCAGTTATCTGTAAACAAATCTTGGAAGGTGATTTCAAGGAGGAGGTGATGGATGGTGGTGGTGACTGGTCAGAGATGATCGGTGGTGGTATGAGAATTTGTGGGTGGTGGTTCGGTGGCGATATGGTGACGGGTGGTGGTGTGTACGTGCACAGCCGTGCACGTTGGAGCAGGAAATCGAAGAAGGAAATGGAGAAGGAAGAGAAGGGGTTGGCACGTTGATTTTGAGTGGATTCCCCAGTGTTTTGAGGCTGATCGGGGTGGAATGACAGGAGATCTGGCACGAGTTTTTGGCAAGGGGATCACCTGTGTTTTTCGTGTGAATTCACAATGGTTTCAAGCTGATTGGAGAGGCATGGCAAGGGGCTGGGCAAGGATTTTTGGCAAGCTAGAAATCGGTTGGTTTGGCAAGCAAAAACGAGTGATCACCCCTTGGTGATCACGTGATTGGAGATGCCAGATCCGACTTGGCAATGCAAGAGGAAACCGATTCTAAGATCCAAGAATTTAATTAAATCAAATTTAATTAAATTAAATAAATAAATATAATTAATCAGTAATTAATTAAATTAAATAAAAATATAGTTTTTATTTAATATGGCGTAAACCAGTGGAACAGTCAAGACGACAGTGAGGTCCCAGAATCGAAGTTGTTCGAAGAAGTTCGTCGAGTTAGAACCTAAGTTTTAAAAGGGTAGCCCAATTTAAATAAATTATAAAACAATATATTTAAGTTTAAATAAAAGAAATAAATATTTGACAAATCAAATCGGAGTATAGAACATCGTCTGACAGTCGATGATAAGCAAGATAAAACACCGTGTGCGTAGCACGGGCTTTTTCTATACACTTTCAAATATTGATAAAAACTGTATAACATCTTGTGTGCGTCGCACACACTTTAACTATACAATTGTAAATGATATTTAAGATATCCAGATATGAACCAAAGAATTATATACTATTTATATAATTAGAAATACAGGTTGTGCAACTGAATTAAAGACGGTTAAGCTGATAATAAATTACCGACTATAAAAGATATTTTTGTACATCGTTTCGAAGAGTCCGGAATTTCACATTTCCACTTCGACTCGAATATTACGACGTATACCGGAAATCGATAAAGATGAAGAATGCAAGGACTATTTCAAAATAGTGTCTACGGTCTGTTAAATCCCAGAACAGATCCGAACAGTCGGATGTCTGACAACGTATATCGATCAGATTGTACACATCGACTTTACATAAGTGTATTATGTTGGTGGCGGAGAGATTCGTTTCTTTAGCCTTATACCCAGAATATGTTTGTGGAAACAAATGAGTGATCTGTCAGATAGGACGGTGTGATATTCAAAGACGTTGAAGAATAACCCGTCAAACGGTAACGTGACTTCAAACCTCACCAACCGAGGAAGACAAATAGTTGGGCTAGGCAGCATGGCTAGTTGGGTCATACCCAAGCAGGGTATATTATCACCATCTAGAGTAAACTCCTTTTGTTTCTTAATCTATTTTCACTGCTGTTACCTTCGGTAATCGGTGGGTCATTCCCAACCGTGGAGGTGGTAATATATTCGTTACACTCAAGCTAAATGAGTGGACGGTCATGTGTGGCCGGGTTGTAGGATGTTCTTGTTGAACCCCAGTGTATCTTCTCTAGAGTACACTGATCGGTGGGTGCTCCCATACCCCGTCAGTTAGAAACCAAATTCCAATAAGCGCTCGACGGTTTTAGATTTTATTCTATGTACGTGAACGTGAGATGCAAGCGATTCACTAGATGATTATTTATTTGATAAATACTATCGTAAATATCAAACGTTTTGATATCAAAATACAATGGTCATTTTCCATATGTTAGTTATGGAGTTGGGCTTAAGATTTCTATGTAATTGAACCTATAAATAACGGAACACCTTATTCCTTATTTCCCTGTTTACATCTTTTTAACTGTGTTTACTCACACCAGTCCCCTGACTGACCTGGAGTTTATTTTCTGTGTTTTCCCTAAACTCTTGGGTACTCATAATATTTATTATGAGTAGGCAAGTAATTCAGGTTGGCAAATGGAACCTCACGAAGTTCAAGTTGCAGGACAAGTCTAGTAGTTTTAACTACACCTATGTATCCAGTTAGATTTGTATTTCCATATCATGATGTATTATTATGTACTATGATGATGTAAGTTGTTGATGTATTATGATGTATCAGACCCTATGATGTAATATATTTGTATTTTTAAATTCCGCTGTGAGATTTTTGATAACTTCTTATTCTTCTATTCTATTAGTTCTATCTTTTCTATCTCATCTTCTAATTTCTTTCAATAATGACACGGTTTTCGGAGGGTCGAAAATCGCGCCGTTACAGAAGCGGGTTGTTGTATGGTTGTGGAGGAAGAAGTGGGCTGGCGAGGATCATGAGGGGTCGGAGGAGGTGGAAGGGGAGGATTGACGGTGGGAGGAGGCTCAAAGTTTTGGTTAAGAGGGGAGAAAGGAGCCATTGTGTGAGAAGCCATGACATATAAGTTTATATTAATTATAAAATTAATAAGAAATGTCGTGGTAGTCTGAAATATTTAGTTTTGATTTTCAATTGAAATTACAGAAATTAATATAAGTCGGATTTCTGTAAAAGTGAAACGTTAGGATCCATTCAATTATATCTTTGTAACGAATGTGAAAAATTGAGATTTTATGTTATAAAATGTGAGTTATGTCCAAATTAAAATTTTAAAAAGTTTCTACAAAATCGTTTATAAATTATAAAAATTTATTAAATTAAATAAAAAGGATTTATTATAGAATTGAATATCGATTTGACCTGAATTTTGAAAATACTGAATTATAAATCCAAGTATGTTTGTTTTTGAACCATATGATATTTCATTTGGATATATGTGATAATAATAATTAGTTTATTATTAATTTAAATAATTTTGGAATTTAATAATATTATAATAATATTATTAAATAGGCCTTTAAATATCCATTTTGCAAATGACCCCCGTTTTCGAAGAAACCAATTTTGATGGATCTAGAATATTAAATTATTGCTAGATTTCAAATTTCGTGCCATTTGGAATTAGTATGTGTAAATGTGAAACGATCGTATCTTTAAAAACATGTTGTTAGAGCAAACAGACTCGGAATTCGATGAAACAAGTTTAGTTTGGTCCGTAATATTAAACCATGGTTGTATGTTAATTTTCATCGAAAAAGAGATTTATACTTGATCATACAAATTTCTAAATAAAAATTAGAGTAACGATCGAATAAAATAAAATAATTGAATTAAAAAAAATAAAAAGCCTACCCTATATAATATCCTATCCCTTCCTAAACCCTTACTTCTCATTTCCTGGTCAACAACGATGGCTGCCACCTCTAAATAATTAAACATGAAGAAAACCATCTTCAAAATTTAAGGACAAATCGAATAAAAATCAATAAATTTCAAAACTCATATCTATGAAATCCCCTTGGCTTTCTCTTCATTTAATGTGATATTTGTTAGGTTCAACATTGTTTCCCGTCGCTGGAAATAATAATACGTGAACTCCTTTGACCTAGGGTTGGAGAAATTAGGTAATGGAAGCATTAATACATGTTTTTATGTTTGTTTATGAGTTCATGAGGAGATTTGAAGCTTATATACAAAGTTTGGGGAATTTTCATGTAAAAAGTTGTCGAGACCTGCTATGGTTTTGTGCGTTGTACCTGAGAATGCATGATGGTGATTACGTGTGAGTTGTATTCAGAGTATATGGAAAGACAGAGGAGGTTAAGAGATGAATTGTCATGATTTTAGTTTAATTTTAAGGTGAAAGAATGAAAGGGAATTAGGTGAAGTATCTTGCGTGAATGGCCATGGAAGGGGCATTTTGTGATATACTGCAGGAGGAAGGAGATGAGGAAATAATTAGAAAGCTTAATGAAGAGGTTAAGGTTTAATAATTATTTAATTATTTACGTTAGTGACATTGTAATGTATACAATATTGAGAAATGTATTACTTTTTCATACGTGATAGCAATTTAGCAAAACGTGATCTGTTTGGAACAATATCAACGAGAGTTTCGCAATGAAACTAATTTGAAGTGATTTGGAGCTCGCTACGATTTTTGACGAAGGAAAACATCTAATTTAATCAATCGACAATTTTCACTATTTAACGATAAACGACCAATGTGAGGACTCTCTCACTCAAAGGTTTTTTTACAGTTATTATAATCTTGTTTGATTATATATATTGATTGTGTATGATTGCAATATTTTTTAACTGGTTGATGGATGATTTTATAGTTATTACTTCTATTATTATTACACTGTGCGTATAAGCGTAGACGATGGAAACACATATATTATAATTATCGATTGATGGATGGTAGTTGATATGGATGTATTTATTTTGTTAACACAAAAATTTACACCATGAATATGATATTTGAAAATATTATTACTTTAATATTATAATAATATGGATTTTCAATTTTGATTTAAAATTGAATTGGAGTTTGAATCGTTTTTAAAACGAATTTATAAACGTTTTATATAATACGTTTAAACGGAATTGAAAATTTTTATTATAAATAATAAAATGGTTTGAATAGAACGAGTCGCGCAGCAAACATTCGCGAATTTGGACTATTCACTTCAAATGGACATACAGGGAAATCCAACCGTTGGATTTTCCCAAAACTGAAAGTGTTGGTTGGAAACAAAAAATCTATCCAAAAAAAAGAAAAGTTTCGAAATCCAACAGTTAGATTTCAAGATAAGTCCAAATCAATATTTGAAATGGTCGCTGTAAACGCGGTCTGGTGACTGAAATTAGAAACTGATTGCAGAGGTCATACTATAATTATTAAAAATATGGAAAAATTATGTTAAATCATAATAAATGATTGGAAAGTGTTATTAACCAAATATACTTGGTTTTTGATAATTATTGTTGTCGGTTGATTGTTCGGATTGTGCTCGACCAGTTTTTGAGCATGTATGCTTTTATATTTAGCATTGGGTTGGGTAGAAATACTTGTGTGCTAACACCTTGTGATTTATTTTACCATTTGACTATGAGGTGTTTAGCGATGTTTTTTGGTTCATTTAAAATTAATAAATGGTTTTTGAAATGAGATTTTCTTAAGTGAAAGGAAATGTTTTCCCCGATTTTGGACAGGGAATGTTTTACAAAAATATTTTATAAAACAGGAAGGATTTTGAGGACTAAATTCAATGTTTTTGAAATGATTTGGAAATGGATTGTCTATTTGACATTGTATGTCATAAGATAACCTATTAGTTGTCATCGATGATATATTTGTTTGGTGGCGGAGAATTTATTCTCTTAGCTTAACATCCTTCTTTGAGACGTACGAGATCAAAGGTAATATTATTAACAGGAAATGATCATGTGTGAGAATTGACAATGTGAAGTGTTATGGTTTGAAAGTACCTGTGATTATTATTATTTCGAAATAGTTTTCCTCACTTCAGGGTAAAAAAATGATTTAGTATATGGCTAAAGATTCAGGTAACTCTGAGAACAAGTATGGGTGGGACCTGGTGCCATAATTGGTCATAGGTCGGTGTAGCCTGCTCCGTCAGTGAGAGGTTCACACACACACACACACACATATATATATATATATATATATATACATATACATATACACACATATATATATACATATATATATATATATATATATCGAGCGAATAAAGTTGCATTCCTTTTGCCTTGTTAATGGGAGAAACCTCCCGATATTTGGTTGCATACATTTTGTTATGCATTGATTGTGATATTTTGGAATTTAACTTTATAAGTGATTTGGTTCGAGATTCTGAAATAAAAGCTATTTTGATACGAAAGCTAGATATGTATTTCGAATGATTTGAAATAAGATTTCGCGAATAAATTCCATAAAAATAACTTTTGTAAAGTTAATTAGATTTTGAAAATCTAAGCCTGGGATTAAGCCTTAATGGGTAGTTTGAGGAATTGCATATTGATTGTTGCATGGTAGGCTCCATAAGTCTATTTGTAGTAGTTGTTTATGCACTAACATTAATGTGGAGTAAACACATTCCATGTTATACGACGCGATCCCGTGGTATGACTTAATTTAAAATAAAGTATAAAACTGTTTTGGTTATCAAACCAGTCTCATGACTGACTTGGAATTTATCGTTTTTCACCTAAACTTTTGGTGCCTATATTTTCCACACGGGAAGCTAGTAGTATTGCAAATATTTTTAAAATAGGATCCTGGATTTTGGCTGGAGCTATGCTCTGGAATATTTCGAGTCTTCCGCTGTATATATTTATATTTTCGCTGCGTTGTAATTTATGATTCTTTGAAATTTTTCCATGGTGTATCGATTATCTGTCCTCTGATATATTCTATACTCTGATATAAAATTATTGTAATAAAAAGAAATGTTCTTTTTTTTTACTGGTGCATTGTATGCCCAAATTTAATGGTTCGAGGATTTCTGTCTTTCGAATCAGACCTGTGCGGTTTACGGTCGGTTTGAAAGGCGGGTGATCGATGCTTCCTATAAACTAGAAAAGCGCAAATTTTAAAATAAATTACTACAAGCGCACAGGTGTGTAGTATGCCGGTCGAACACATAAAGGAAAATTAAATCAAATTATTTATATAATTTCTTGGGCGAGCTAGACGAAATTTGGAGGTTGAGTTGGAAAACAATAAAAAAATTAAACTACAATAAAACTATTATTTAATTGAGTACAGGTCTAAATCTAATCAAATCTATATTCAATCCAATATGACCTAGAAAAGCAATTAAAATGGAAAAAAAATAAAATTGCAGAAAATAAACAACAAATAGAGAATAAAATTAAGATTACTGTTGAATCTAATCAGACGGTCAATCACTAATGAAAAAGACGACTAGTGCTCTACCAAATCTACTTGTGTAGACAACACGAGTTATTAAGAAAATAAAAAAATGCAAAAAAGAGAAAAGAAGAAAACTAAACTAGATTAATAGTAGAAGAATTACAGAAGAAAAAGACAAAATGTTTACCATGGGTATACATGTGTATTTATAGCTGAGTTGCAAACCCTAATCATCTAAATGGGCCTCCTCATCAAAGATTGTTGTATGATCCTCAACTTATCCCTCTTCGCCATGTGTCCAATAGAAGATTTTAAAAGATCTTTTCTTTCAGTCTCTTTTAAAAGCAAATATGCTAGCCTAATGTGAACACAATTAGCTTCCAATGATAGCTCCCTATGAAATTCTTCACGTATATAGCGTATATTCTTCTTAAGGCTGTATAAGGCTTGAATAACTTATCTGTAAAAACAACATAATAATACCCAACGTAATATTCATTTATATACAAAAAGATAAAATATGGTGCATAAAATAACATATTTCTATGCTGATCAAATACCTCCACACTTATCTATTACTCATCCTCGAGTAAAAAAACATGGAAAACTAAACTAGATAGGTAACACTTTCGTAGGAAATACGATCGCATTGAGCGTATGCAATAGGTCATTAAACCTCTAGGTTTCCCTAGTAGGACGAGTGGTGTCTCGTGAGGGTTTTCAGTGGATACTAGCCACAAAATCCAAATGCAGTATGTTATGGTTCTAATGCAACTACATGAGTGCAATGGACATATGCAAATGAAAACAAAAAATGAAAATACAACTTGTTTCAGTAAAGTGGTACAACAAGGTAAGTTAAAAAATTCTAGTTAGTTGATTTTATTTTAGATACCTCAACTTGTCACAAATTTTCAACATAATTCAAGTTACCAAAAGTTATGTTCTAGTTTGCTAGCTGGTTCGGTTGATAACATAATGCAGCCATCAAGTAAATTCCTAGTTTGCTTGTCACAGTGCGTAATTCTAATTTCCTTGTGTATGACTAGTCAAATCAATAAGTTGAAGAATGCTTGGGCATCATCGCTTATTCTCTATCTCTATAAAAATTGAAATTTATGATTAATTACATACACCTAACTTAAAAGACCAAGGTATGCCACCCACAACAGATGGAATAGAGATTGGTGTATTGTGCAGACTGACGCTGACTTTGTCAACAACATGTTAGTAATCCTTAGGTGTCCAACTCATAAAATGAGACTAAGATATACCGATGCTGACTTTGTCAACAACATGTCAGATATAGCTTAGCGGGTTTGCACACCAATTTAGACTTACAAGCAATGTTGGATACCCTTGGATTACTATTTTTATTATTGAAAATATAAGAACAAGAGAGAGTTATGTGAATTCAGCTTATCACAACTTAGTTTTAAAGACTCAAAAAGCCAATAAAGGTATTTTAAGTCCTCACTAAAAAATACTACAATTTAGAATAAATCTCATGGCCATCACCTAAGAATCTCTCTATATACCGGTTACACTAATATACCTCAAAATTCGACTTTTCATTATATTTCTTACTGATCTTAGTTGAGAGAGAAAAATACCATCAACTGACTAAAATTGTTAACTTTTTTGTTGTATCAATCTAAAATGTGTCATGTTTAAAAAAAATGGCTTATTACTACAATCTAAAATGCATGATGGTCCTATATGAAAAGAAAGAGGAAAAAATTAAAGAAAAATAAAAGGATGTAATGCAGACTCCCCCCACTTGATCAAAACAGTGTCCACACTGTAAACACGTTTTCTAAATGTGAAAGATAGCACCCAAAGATGGATGAGATGCAAAATTATTTGTAGAATGAAATGCAGACTAACTATATGTAAGAATGGATCACATGTACAATGCTATATGTGTTTGTGGTGCAAAGAATGCCACCAACTTTTTCCCTCACACTTGGTTCTAGCCCAATGAATCTCATTCCCACTATGTTTAGGCATGTTTTCTAATAAGCCAAGGTTTTTGAAAACCATCTCATCTTTATACCTAGATTTATAGTCTAGTAGACAAATGCCTAGTGTCATTCTAACAAGAAGTTTTTCAACCAAGCTAACATTCCGAAAATAATTCATGTGTTCAACAAATTTATCAGTGTAATTGTTCAAAAATTTGTGATCGTATATAAATTCAGTTGCAATCGTGAAATTTGAACGCTGAGTATTATTTAAGAATATTCGATCACATTTCTCAATTTCATTATTAGAAAACATATTTTCGATCCTGACAACTTCAAGTTTGTTGGAAGTTTTCTCAAAGTTAAAATTTTTGAACTTATGATTTGAATCAACTTCTTCCTCATATGACAATTCATCCTTATACAACCCAAAAAATTCATGTTTATTGGATTCTTTCTCAAATTTTGAGTTGTTAATAACTTCAACATTTTAGAAGTTTTCAATTTTCATTTTTTTTTTTAGTTTCTCACAACCAGAAAAGAAGGATCGACATTGAAGCTTAAATTGTTTTCCATAAAAGAGTTGAAGTCCAAGCCATTTATTGGATTGTGAATAACTTCATTTAGATGGTCATTCTTAGTTTCCACAGTTGTTATTTGAAAATTTTCACTGCTAATAAAATTTGAATTATTTTCCGATTTAATGCCCATTTGATTTTGTTGCTCCTATTATTCTCCAAAAGATGTCATTAAACAAAGAAGTTCATCAATCTGTTTATCTAGCCTTTCACCCTCTCTCTAGGAATGTTAAGATGATATTCTTCAGACTCGTTGATTTGAGAGATCTCGTTTTGGATTCCTTGATTCTCAAAATTGTTTGAATTTTCAGAAAAATGACAATGATGTTGGAAATCATTTTGATTTTGAAAATTAGGTTCGTAACCAAAACTTTAAGTTAGAGGGAATATTGCAATTTTGGTCATTCTCAAAATGTGGATATTTGTTGTAATTTTGAAAATTTTGATCGATTTGAAAATCATTTTCATTTTCAAAATCATTTTCGAATTGGCTAACAACCCCATATTCATGTTGATCAAAGGTATATTGCAATTCAAAGCTATTTTGATATGGATGTGACCCATAATCGAAATTATTGAAATTTGAATTGAAATCTCCATTTCAATTATATCTATGATTTTGAAAATGTTGGTCATTTGGAAATTTTTGAAATTTTTGGGCTCATGAACTTTCGAAATTTTTTGCCTTATGAATTGTTAATCATACTCATAATCCTCGAGTTGACAAGATCCTCTCAGGTTATTAACCCACAATTCTCTCAAGGATTTTTTCGAATCAGACATTTGGATGAAGCCAAGGCAAGACAAAAATTATTGTCACTTCAAAATAGTATAAAATATTGAGTTGTGCTTTATTAATCAACTAACTCAGTTAGAAGGGGAAGAGGGTCTTATGGTCTTTCATGTCTATGCATTTTATTCCCCGCTATTACCCTGATATAACCCCGCTATATCCCGCAGCGGATTACCACCGCTACGCTTTTCCCAAATAGCCTATGATATAGCCTCCCCGCTATATTCCGCTATTACCGATATATCCAGTTATTTCCGCTACATTATGCTACTCCCGCTATATCTTTGATGAAAGAAATGAATTAAAAAATGACATCTATGCATTATAAACATTCTAAAGTTAGGTTTTGTAATTGATTTTTTTTCAATGTATATCTTTAAAAACAAGAATTATCAATATTATATGATATTTAATTAAGATAAATATGAATTTACATTTATTTACTGATACTTGCACATATTTTTGTTTATAATTAAGAATGTGTTAGTTATTGTTAAATTGAGTGCTAGTATTTATTTACTTATCGTTTTTAAACTCGAAAAACATTACGAACGAGTTACATGTGCAATTTTAGTGTCATCCGCTGCATCCTGCTAATTCCTCGCTTTATCCCCGTTATGACTTTTTGGACCTTCGCCGCATTGGATCCGCTAAGCGCTTTAACTGCACAGGTTCACATATAGTATAAATAAGAAGGGATACGACCAATGTTTTACGAGAAGTATGCAACCTCTTTTGCTAATAGTTCAATAAATTGAATTACTATATATCCGTGATCCAATTATACGAGACAGTCAAGTTCACAAAGCACCACTTTTCAATTATATTATTTTGTATGAGCTCGTATTTTTTTTAGAACCAATGTTTAAAGAATTTTAAAGTTGAAAACCAATGAGAGTGATAATTTAAGTTATGGAAATTAATTCCTAACAAATAGATTCATGAATTTCAGTCACATAATAGTCATTAAATAATAAATTTCAGAAATAATTTTTTTACAAGCGAGCTGCGACACTTGTAGGAAATTTTTACAAGCAACTTCTATATTTTTTTCTTTGTAGCATAGCACCTATAGAGTTTAGAAAATTTTACAGTGGGGTATGATGGTTGTCCGTTTAAAGTAATTGAGTAGTAGTGTCAACAGTTAAAATCCTAGTGTTTGCAACTTGTTTGATCTTCGAATTCCTTGTCGCTTGTTTGAATTCTTTCTCACTTTGATCTTTGAATTTGTCACTCAACTTTTATTTTTGGAAAGCAATAAAAAAACGAGAATAAAAATATAAAAAATAAATAAACCAATGAAAAATGAACTAAACTAAAACCAAGCTTTAAAAAAAAACTAAACAACCTCAAAAAGAAAGGAGGAAAAAAACTAACAAGTACAAAACTTCTCAAGCTTCCCACACACTTACCAAAATATTATGCCAAAACCAATTTGTATAGAGATTTGCAGAACCCGGTTCCAAAATATACCAAATAATATGCCACACACTCAACAAAATATAAACCAAATATTAAAACCTAAGTACCAAAATCCAAGACCCATCTCATACACAGAGAAAGAAATATTGGATACCTCTTTTTTTTCAATCGATTTGGATACGGTTTTAATTTTCGCTTGTGTCGATCCCAATTGAATTATTCAAATCAAGTTATGGGGTTTTGATTAATTCGGCCTTGGGTTTTAGGGTTTTTAATTTGGGTCAATGTTTCGATTCGATGAAGTTCGAGTTGATTTGTATGGAGATGAAGTCGGGTTCGGTGATTGTGTTTGTGGTTTGAAAGGTGGCAGAGGGATTGGTGTTTGGCTGTAGTTTGTTGACGAAGATGGTTGAACTGTGGTACGGGTTTGCACGATTTACGAAGGGGATTGCTGCGTGGTGAGGGTTTTAGTTGCTCGATGAACTTGGGTCGAACTGGTCAATATTGGGGTTTGGGGATCTGTGGCTTCGTTGTATATGATCAGAGAAGTGGTGAGAAGGAGGGCTTGGGTGTTGCGTGAGTTTCGTTTTGGTGATGTTGGGCTATTGCGGATGACGCACGTGAATTGGGGTAGAGGATGGCCATTGGGGTGTTTGTGTTATTAGAGATGGAAGATGGGGGATAACTGATGATCGGTCACTGCATGGACGCTGATGATTTTCAGAACTGGAGATGGCGTATAATTTGTGAATACAGTTTCGGCTGATGATTGGGGTCACGGATTAGTCGGGTTGATGCAGAAGAGTACATGACTGCTAGTTTATGATACTGTGAATGGGGATTGGTTAGGGATTAGGAAGATGGTTCCATGGCGTCTTTTATGGGGAAGATGAAGTTTGGGAATTGGAGTATTGCATAGATGAGCCGCAGGTAGTTGAGGAGGGTACGATAGGGTGATGATGTTGAAGGCAAAGAAGAAGATAGAGAAAAAAATAGCAAAAAGTAAGTTGGATTTTTTCTTTTGAAATTTGTAAAAAACAGAAAAGGAAAATGTATTGAAGGAGGAAAGAAATAAATGAAAGAAAGAAAATAAATTGAATATTTTTTCTCAATAGATGAAGAAAAAGGGAATACAATCAATGAAATTTGGCAAGTTCTTTTTTTCTCTTGTCTTAAAGATTTCAGTATCAATTGTTTAATACCAAATCGTCTAATCAAGATATTCTTTTCTATATATCAAGGAAAACAAAACGAAAAAAATAAATAAAAACAAAAGTAACTCAAATCAGAAATTAAATACATAAAAAATTTAATTGTTACCTCCCTGGCAATGGTGCAAAAAACTTGATCGACGCTTCCTATGAACCTATGAACTAGAAAAGCGAAAATTTGGAAATAAATTACTATAAGCGCATAGGTGTGTAGTATGCAGGACGAACACAGAGAGGAAAATTAAATCAAATTATTTATATAATTTCTTGGGCGAGCTAGACGAAATTTAGAGGTTCAGTTGAAAAACAATAAAAAAAAGTAAACTGCAATAAAACTATTATTGAACTGAGTACAGATCTGAATCTAATCAAATCTATATTCAATCCAATATGACCTAGGAAAGCAATTAGAAAGCAAAAATTAAAATTGCAAAAGATAAATAACAAACAGAGAATAAAATTAGGATTACTTATTGATCTAATCAGATGGTCAATCACTAATGAAAAATAAATGAAAAAGACAACTAGTGCTCTACCAAATCTAATTGTGTAGACAATACTAATTGCTAAGAAAATAAATAAATGTAGAAAAGAGAAAAGAAGAAAACTAAACTAGACTAATGGTAGAAGAATTACAGAAGAAAAAGGACAAAATGTTTACCATGGGTATACATGTGTATTTATAGCTGAGTTGCAAACCCTGATCATCTAAATGGGCCTCCACATCAAAGATTGTGGTATGATCCTCAACTTATCCCTCTTCGCCATGTGTCCATAGAAGATTTTCAAAGGTCTTTTCTTTCAGTCTCTTTCAAAAGCAAATATGCTAGCCCAATGTGAACAAAGTTAGCCTCCAATGATAGCTTCCTATGCAATTTTTCATGTATATGGCGTATATTCTTCACTTTTAAGGCTGTATAAGGCTTGAAGAATGCGTCTATAAAAACAACAAAATAATACCCAATGTAATATTCATTTTTATATTAAAAGATAAAATATAGGTGCATAAAATAACATATTTCTATGCTGATCATCGGGGGTTTTCGAGTCGTTACAGGTGATATCAGAACTTTGGTTAATTCAAAAGCTTTGGGGTATTTCTCATTAGAACATAATAAAAGAACTCATCATAGATAGGATTAGTAACATCCTATAAAAGAATACTCATTAGAGATAGGATCAGTTGTATCCTAGAATGAGTGGCTCATTAGAGATGGGGTTAGTAGTCCCCTAGAATGAGTTGAGAGTTATATATTTATGGGAGACATATTTGTGATTATTAGATATATGTAATATAATTTTGAAAATACACTTTGGGTATACAAAAGATATATGTTTTGACAATATATGAATTTGAAAAGTTAATCAACCAATTGATTTTTTTGTTGTGATGTGTGATCATTAGTTGAACTAATAAAAATATTGGAATGATAAAACCAATATGAGGTTGGAAAGTTAAATCGAACCAAGTCAATTTGAATGTTGAACTAAATTTGAAATTAGTTCAGATCGAGTATATACATATGTTTGACACGTTATTGATTGGAAGTTGAGAAGAGGAATAAAATTGCATGCCCGACAAATAGGTACATATTTATTGTATTAATTGGGTTTGATGATTTTATGAGCCTCTTGGATTCTCATTTTTGTTGATGAGGGCCCAGAGTGGCAATTTGTAGTTGTACCGATTGAACCATACAAAGGAGCTTATGGCTAAATTTTTTGAAAATTTAAGGTGTTAGCCAAATTTCAAGAAATTGGGAAGTTCTTAGAAACTGAAAAGTTGAAGAACCTGAGTTAGTTAGAAGAAGGCGGAGTTGATTAAGCAAACGACCTTCAGTTCTGTCTTCGAGTTCGGGTACAAAATCCTTTTAAGTGTGGGGGGGGGGGGTTGTAATGACCCAAAATTTTGTCAAATTAAAACATGAATTTTTAATAGATTTTAACAAAATTAAATATTTAAAACGATTTATTTTGTGAAATAACGACTTAGAATTTATTTAAAATGAAGTCTGAACGTATAAGTTTATACTAGTTATAAAACGAACAAGTAACGTCATATAAGATTGAAATATTTAGTTTTGAACTTCAATTGAAAATACAAAATTCAATATAAGTCGGATCTATAAAACAAAAAAACGTTTGGATCCATTTAATTATATCTTTCTAACGAATGTGAAAAATCGAGGTTTGTATTATAAATTGTGAGTTATGTCCAAATTAAAATTTCAAAAAGTTGCTATAAATCGTTTATAAAGTATAATGATTTATTAAATTAAATAAAAAGGATTTATTATAGAACTAAATATGGATTTGACCTGAATTTTGAGAATATCGAATTATAAATCCAAGTATGTATTGTTTTTGAACCAAATAATATTTCATTTTGATATATGTTATAATAATAATTAGTTTATTATTCATTTGAATAATTTTGTAATTTAATAATATTATAATTATAATACATAGGCCTTAAAAATAGTCATTTTGCAAATGACCTCTGTTTTCGATGAAACTAATTTTTTAGTATCCGGAATATTAAATTATTGCTAGATTTCAAATTTTGCGCCATTTGGAGTTAGTATGTGACCGGGCGCAATTTAAATGTGAAACGATCAATATTTTATCTTTAAAAATATGTTGTTGGAGCGATAAAATAGAAAATCGATGAAACAAGTTTCGTTGGGTCCGTAATGTCAAACTATAGCTATATATCAATTTTCATCGAAAACGGGATTCGTATGTGATCATACGAATTTTTAAATGACAACCGGAGTAACGATCGAATAAAATAAAATATAATAATTAAATAAAAAATAAAAAAACCTACCCTATATAATATCTTATCCCTTCTTATACCCTCACTACTCATTCCCTGGTCAACAACGATGGCCGCCACCTCTAAATAATTAAACTTGATGAAAACCTTCTTCAAAATTCAAGAACAAATCGAATAAAAATTGATAAATTGCAAAACTCATAACTTTAAAATCCCTTTGGCTTTCTCTTCATTTTCATGTGATCTTTGTTGGGTTCGACGTTGTTTTTCGTCACTTGGAAAAAAATACGTGAGCTTCTTTGACCTAAGGTTGGAGAAATTAGGTGATAGAAGCATTAATACATGTTTTTATGTTTGTTTATGGGTTCGTGAGGAGATTTAAAGCTTGATTGCGAAGTTTGGGGAATTTAGTTGTCGAGACCTACTATGGTTGCGTGCGTTGTACCTGATAACGTATGATGGTGATTGCGTGCGAGTTGTATTCTGAGTATATGGAGAGATAGAGGAGGTTAAGAGATGAATTGATATGATTTTAGTTTGATTTTAAGGTGAAAGAATGAAGGGGAATGGGGTGAAGTATCTTGCGTGAATGGCCATGAAAGGGGTGTGTTGTGATATACTGTAAGAGGAATGAGATGAGGAAGTAATTAGAAAGCTTAATGAAGAGTTTAACGTTTAATAATTATTAAATTATTTACGTTAATGACATTGTAATATATACAATATTGAAAAATGCATAACTTTTCATACATGATTGGAATTTAGTGAAACAATATCCTTTGGAACTGTATCAACGAGAGTTTCGCAACGAAACCTATTTGGAGTGATTTGGAGCTCGTTGCGATTTTTGATGAAGGAAAACATTTGATTTAATCAATCGACGTTTATCGTTATTTAATGATAAATGACCAATGTGAGAACTCTCTCAATCGACTATTTTTTTATAGTTATCATAATCTTGTTTGATTATATATATTGGTTTCCTGTGATCGCAATGCATGTTTCGTGGTTGATGGATGATTTTACAGTTATTACTGTTATTATTATTACATTGTGAATATAAGCATTGATGATGGAAACACTTATATTATAATTATAGATTGATGGATGGTAGTTAATATGGATGTATTTATTTTTTTCACATAAAAATTTACACCATGAATATGAGATTTAAAAATATTATTATTTTAATATTATAATAATATGGAATATTCAATTATGATTTAAAATTGAATTGGAGTTTGAATCGTTTTAAAAATGATTTTATAAACATTTTATAAAATACATTTAAATAGAATCGACGAATTTTATTATAAATAATAAAATGGTTTGAATAGGACTAGTCGCACAATGTCGTTCGCGAATTTCAACCATTAACTTCAAATGGACATCGCGTGAGATCTAACCATCGGATTTTCCTAAAACTGAAAGCATTGGGTTTGAAATGAAAAAAGCTATCAAATAAAAAAAGTTTTCAAGATCCAATAGTTAGATTTCAAGATAAGTCCAAATCAATATTTGAAATGGTCATCGTAAATGCATTTCGGTGACCGGAATTGGAAACCGACTGTAAATGCCGTGTTAAAATTATTAAGGGAAAAGTAATGTTAAATCATAATAAATGATTGGAAAGAGTTATGAACCAAATATACTTGGGTTTTGATAATTATTGTTATCGATTGATTGTTCAGATTGTGCTCGACCAGTTTATGAGCAGGTACGCATTTTTATTTAGCATTGCGTTGGGTAGAAATACTTCTATGCTAACACATTATGATTTATTTCACGATTTGACTATGAGGAGATTAGCGATGATGTTTAGTTCATTTTAAATTAATAAATGGTTTTTAAAATGAGATTTTCTTAAATGAAAATTTTGGACAGGTAATGTAACAACCCGGAAATCCGAACCAATTTAAAAAAATTATTTGGCAATTTTAACGGATTTTGAATATTTAAAAAGATTATTTTAAATAATAACGACGAGAAATTTATTTTGAATAGGATTAGAATGTATATATTTATTTGAATCGACATTAGAATATAAATATTTATTCTTAATTGTAAAAGGAATTAGAAAATGGCATGGTAGTTTGAAAATTTGATTTCAAATTTCAAATTTCAAATGAATGTACATGATTCAAAATAAACCGGATTTTGGCATAACCAAAAATCTTAGAATCTATTTGGGAATATCTTTCCAACGAATCCGAAAAATTTAAATTTCATAGCGGGAATAAAATGTTACGTTCAGTTTAAAATTTAGAAAAGCCGTTGTGGAATTTATATATATTTTAATATATATATATATATATATATATATATATATATATATATAAAGCCCTTAAAATGGAAATTTTGCAAACGACCTCCGTTTTTGACGAAACCACTTTTGTTGGATCCGGGATGTCAAATTATTGCTATATTCCAAAATTAATAATTTTCTGAATTAATATGTGAGTGTGGCAAAGGAAAACGTGTTTTGGCAGTTTAAGTCAATTTGGATCGACCAGAAAATGACCATTTTTCAAACGGTCTTCAAATTGGACGAAATTAGTTTTGTTAGGACCGTATTATCGATACGAAACTAGAAATAATTTTTTTGAAATTTTTAGAGTCAGTATGTGATCCCGGTAAATTAAAATGTGCGTTTGAATTTGAAATATAATGATTTATATTTTAGAATTTAGCGGACACTTATCGTAACAGCCGAATTGGGTTATGAAACACATCCCATTATGTTTGGAATAGGGGTATTACACTATGGGCGATAGTCGTTGGGTCTCGTTTGGCGGTCGAATGAAAAGTAAACATGTTTGAAATAAAAGAAAAATAATATAATAATAAATAATTATATATACCCCTCCATCCAATTAAAACCCTAACAGCCCGTCGTTCTTTTTGTAAAGCAGCCGCTACCCCTATTCCTCGTCGCTACCGTACACCGCAGTTCCCCCAGGTCCTCCGCCAGCCATCGCGCCCCCAGGCGATCATCGATCGATGGCGCAAACCCCCTTTCGACGACTTCTCTCTCCTCCTCCTCTTTCTTCTATAACCCAAAAAACATCCCCAAATTGATCAGAGCCGCCGCCTCCACCTCCTAGGACCCACCTCCGCCTACTCCGACGTCAGAGGCGCCGCCAACAGCCATCCACCGCCTTTCCCGAAAACTGTAAGCTTTTTTTAGTTTATTTTATATAGTTATTTATTTTTATTCATTTAAAATAATTAGTTTAAATTAAATTAAATCAGTTTTTAGGGTTCAGACCATTGTAAATCAATATGGGATTGTTTTTAAAGATAAAAATTCGATTTTTTACATTAGATGGCAAGATAGAGTTGTAATTTTTGTTTATATTACGACGATGTAAAGACGAGATTTTTATATGCATGAAGATTAGATTTTTATTTAAATGAAGATTGGATTTTTTTAAAAGAGGTGTTTAGCTATAAAAATATGATTTTTAAAAGAAATGTTCAGCTATAAAAATATGATTTTTATGTTGAAACCGAAGTTATAAAAATATTATTTTTATATATATGGAACATTGATAAAAATATGATCTTTATTATAAAGTTAGATTTATAAAGATAGACTTTTTATTATGAAGATTAGCGAAGTAAAAATGAGATTTTTACACATAGGATATTAAATAAAAATTCGTTTTTTATATATAGAGAGGCGATATTTTTATATATAGAAAGGCTATATTTTTATATATAGAAAGGCGATATTTTATATATAGAAAGGCGGGATTTTTATATATGAAGCGAAATAAAAATTCGGTCTTTATATAAGAAGTAGAAATATAAAAATATAATTTTTATATAGAAAGAAACGTTGTAAATATATGGAGTAGAAATAAAAAATATGATTTTTATTTAGTGGAATGAAGCGATAAAAATATGATTTTTACTATGAACAGCTTGAAAGAGATTGCATTGGAATTTTGATCAAATTCAAACTGTTCAGAAATTCAGAAATGAAACTAACGGAGTGCATCCCCAAGGTGAGAACTTCTCACTTTTATTTTATTTTCTAGTTAAAATATATACTAAGATGCAGACGGTGCTTAGTAGCACCAGATACCCATCGTCCACAGACCATGGACGGCTTGTTTGTTAGATTGTATGTTGTTGTGAAAATTGGTTGTGATGTGGAATGGATAAATAAAATATTTTATAGTTAAAAATAAAAATTTTAACGTGTATATGAATAAAGTAAATATTCATTTACAAATCAGACAATTTGTTTATGTACACATATTTGACTGATATTGATTGGGACGATAAATTTTACACATCGCCCAACTGCACAAATAAATATGTATTTTTCATTGAAAACCCTACACGGGTATTGAGATGATATGGGAAATACACTAGTCCGAATAATTAGCTGTATGTCGATCGATTGATTGACAGACTGTTATAAGCGTTGAATATTTATATTTAATGCTTATGCAGTGTAGAATGCGCTTTGGATGATGGTTGACTGTGTTTGATTGTTGTTGTGTACATGTGTGTATGAAATCCATATAATCAACCGTATATGGTAATTGACTGTGTCTGATTCCAGTTCAGAAAGAATGAATATTTTAAAATAACAAATATTTTAAAATAAGGAATATTTTAAAATAATATTCAGTAAAAGATCAAAATATGATTTTGATGTCCGATTTGGGATGGACACGAATATATTTAAATATATAAAGCCGTATTGATTAGATTAACGCCATTTTGACGTGAACGATATTCATATCGATTTTATTCATTTTTATAATGAATATTGAAAAGGAATTGATTTCAAAATATAATATTTTGAAAATATTATCATCTATATATCAATGATATGGAATATTCAATTTTGATTAGAAATTGAATAGGAAGTTGAAATCGTTTTGAAAACGAATTTAAAGCGATCTATAAAATACGTTTTAAAAGGAAATCGACGAAATATATATATAACATATATATAATGGCCTGAATAGAACGCGCCGCACCGCGGCAGTTCGCGAATTTCGACCATTGACTTCGAACGGACATTACGAGAGATTCGACTGTCGAATTCTCCTGAAACGGGAACCGTTGGGTTCGTATCAAAAAGAACTTTCTAACGAATATGAGAGATTTGATAACTAACAATTGGATTTGGAATTATGTCTAAATCAAATTTGGAAAAGGTCGCTGTAAGTGCATTTCGATGGCCGTTTATGGAAATCGACTGTACGGGCCTTGATAAAATCATTAAAAATATCAATAATTTGTGTAAAATCATAATTAATGATTTGGAAAGAATTGGGATGAAAAATTCCTTATTTGAAAAGAAAAAAATAGAATTTTATCTAAATGAACTAGTTTTGAATTAGAATAATAAATCCAATATTTTTAAAATAAATAAATTGGATTTGAAATGGTTTTAAAAATAACCAGGATTTCCAATATATGAATTGGAATGGATTTGAATCTAAATTATGCTCGGAATATTTCGATATTGGATTCCGTGATTATACGGATATTGTGAAGGAATTTGGAAGATATATATATTGTTATTCCAATACAATATTTGTTGGTTTTAGAATTTAAAATTGAATATAAGCCGAAATATTTTCTATTCAGAGCCTCGTATTTAATATCAAATTGCATTTTGGGTTCTTCGTGAATGGTATCTTTAATAATACTGTTCTTGAACCGACTGGAGTTAAGAAAATTAGAAACTGACTGGAGATTAGTTAAGTTGAATGGTTTCCTGGGTATTGATCTGTTGTTGGTTTCGGCCTTCGGGGTTAATACTTAGGGGATTATTCTCTTACTAATTTACGGTTAGAAGCTAATGTGAATTGGGATTATTGTGAACTGTGTTTTTAACGACATTCGATCTTTAACGCGATTTACATTGAAATGTGATTTGGAATTTATAAATCTTTTTATTAAGATTTAACAGGAATTTTCCAGAGTAAAGTGTTCCAATTTAATAGATATTAAAGTGGAATAGAATGGAATTCGATTTGATAATAATCGAAATGAAATTCTGTGGAAGAAGACTTTTAATACAGATGGAATTTAAAAGGCATTGCCGATATTCCATTTATTTTATTGGTCGGATACGGAAATTGATATCGATAATATATTGATTTGTTTTTCCGTGAAGATTCCATAATTAATGGAATGTGTTTCGGTTGTCGTGAATGATATCTTTAATATTACTATTCTTAGACCCAACGGAGTTAAGAAATTCAGAAACTAACTGGAGATTAGTTAAGTTGAATGGCTTCGTGGGTATTGATATATGTTGGTTTCGGCCTTCGGAGTTAATACTTAGGGAATTGTTCACTTGCTAATTTACGGTTAAAGGCTGATGGAATGGAATGTGATTTTGGGTTTATCGTGAACCATGTTTTAAAGGACATTGGTTCTTTAATCTAGTTAAAGACAGGATATGATTTCCCAAGTTAAACAATCGTCAAAATTGATTTTTGGGAAGATTAAAACCAAGTGGTGTTTTAATGAATCTTTAATTAGATTGAAATGATATCCAAAGGAAGATTAAAGAATAAATTTAAAGAATTTATCTTTGATAAAATTAATGGGAACCTTTCCCAAAGTATATGAATATTTGGATAAAGAAATATTCTGGATTGGAATGAGGCGTATGTTGTGTTTTTATAGAATTTGTTTATTATATACACAAGTTATTAAGAAAGACCGGGTTTATCTCATTCTGAATAACTGATTTGACGATGTGTCGAGGACAAAGACGGTGGTTGAATACTGGAGGTCTTCACATCGTTTGGATGATTACTGATGTCTAGATTAAGTTGTACACCCAAGGCGAGGTAATAAGTGGTGATCGTCCAGGCGCACTTGGAGATCGACGGATATGCGAGGGCCTCTCCCCTGTATTGGACATATGGGGTTTGAAAAAGGTGCCCTCGGTTTCATTCAGACCCAGAACGAACTTGTAAATGGATGTGTGTCTGACATCGGATTTCATTCTGCTAGATTGATAGACATCGGTTGCATAGCATGAATTGCCTGTGTGGCATGCTGAGATGCAAATGATCAAGGATTCTTTTGAAAAGCAGGGTCTTGTGGTTGATGATCAAAGCATGGCCTTTGTGGCGTAGCTTTGTGTAGCGTTAATTCGCGAGCCTCACACCCCGGTGTGAACCAAAAGTGGGAGAGGACCTCAGGAAGGACATGCGTTTCTTTCTAGCTAGGAGTGGTGTCAGCGTTTTGCACGCCCTGGCATTTTACTTATGTGGATGATGGATAGGAGGCACCTCAGTTATATCGGTCGATCCGGGGCCGATGGAGTCATTTGGCTCATTTACTCCCCATAGGGTGGGAAAACGTAGTGTTCAGGTATTTTTATCCACATCGAGTGGACCAGCCCTGACGATCCAAGGGACGATGCATTCTGTTCCTGAGAAACGGGCTAGAAAGTCTCGAAGCGGTAAGGATAATCCCTTGCCTTGGTTCACAGATGGAAATCCAACTTCCAATACGACATTTTACGGTTTTAATTGTAAACCTATATATGGCGACATAGTGGTATGGGGCACTTATGCCGTCTATGATTGATACTTATGATTGAAATTGTTTTGACACTATACACTTATAGTAATAATAAAACATGAAATTTTACGTACCAAGCATTCTTGGCTATTATAAGGTAAAAACTCTATCCTCCGACTTGCGTTGCATTATGTGATGGGACCTGAGTCTTATAATAGCTTCATTGTTCTTTATGTTGCATTGCGATGTTGTTTTTATGCACTGGTATTCTTGGGAGGAAACCCGTTCCGTGTTATACGGCGTGGTCCCTTGATTTACCTAACTTTAAAATAAAGATTAATAACTATTTTAGTTCTCACACCAGTCACATGACTGACCAGAAGTTTATTGTTTTAACCTAAACTCTGGGTGCCCCTATTTTCCGCACGGACAGCTAGTATTTTTGTTTTTGCAGATTTATATTCACGGGACCCTGATTTACAGCTGAAATGATATTCGGAAAGCTCTGTATCTGTATATTCCTTTCAGTTGTGTTTTGTATTATTTTCCGCTGCATTGTAATGTATTTAAATCTCTGATGTTTAGTAAATGTGTAATATTTAATCATACTCTGTATATTCTTGTATTCTGATGAAATTGTTGTAATAAGCAATGGAATGTTCTTCTATTTGTGTTCTGATTTGTCATGTTCTCAATACAATCCGGGCTTTCCTTCACGGGGAAGTTCGGGTCGTCTCAGTTCGGTATCAGAGCTTTGGTTTACAAAGCTCGGGAACAAGACACATTAGAACCGAACGAAAGAATTCATCAAAGATTGGATTAGTAATATCCAACGGGAATGACTCGTTAGAGATGGGATCAGTAGTATCCTAGAATGAGTCGAAAGAGTGTTACTTTGAAATAAAAAAATGAAAACAATTTTTTTTTTGAAAATTTAAATCGTATTATACGTATTTGAATATTTATTTTATATTGATTTGGACAATCGAGTATATAAAGATTTTGCATATACGCCTTACAAACGTATATTCAAAATTTTAATATATTGGATAGATATGGAATCACACTTTAGTTGCCTGGGGATAATTCTGATGATGCTCGGGCATCATCAGCATTTGTGTTCGAGTTTCGAAAGTGGGATTTCTATATGATTCTGATTGACTGGTGTGAGAACCAAACTAGATAGGGCTAATTGTTGTGATTCGGCATCAAAAACATGATTTTCTGTATATGTATCAAAATTATGAATTTGAAGCGTTAATTCACTAATTGATTGATGGTTGTGTTGTATGATTATTTGTTATCTAATAAAACCATTATGTGAAAGAACGCTACATATAACCAATTTGTACCAAATATTGAACTGTATTGAAAATTGTTGGAAGTTGCATGCATATACACGTGTATCCATTGAACAGGTCATTGTAAAGAGGCTAGAGCAGAAGAATAAAATTATATGCCCGACAAGTAGGTACATGTTTACTAATTTCTTGGGTTTTGGATGATTTTATGAGAAGATTGCCAAGCCGCTTGGCTGTTTCTTTTTCTTTTTGGATTGGAGAGGCCTGTATGGCAATTTCGGGACTTTCCCGGTGCTCCCGTGCAGGGGAGGTTATGGCGAAATTTTTCGAAAATTTAGGGTGTTAGCCAAATTTTTGAAAAATTTGAAAAGTTCTTAGAAACCTAAAAGTTGAAGAACTTAAGCCATAATGAAAATAATGAAAGTCGAGTTGGTTTGTAAAACAAATTTCAGCTCCGTTCCTTTTTGAAGATAAAAAGATTTTAAGTGGGCGAGATTGTAACAACCCGGAAATCCGAACCAATTTAAAAATTTTATTTTGGCAATTTTAATGGATTTTGAATATTTAAAATAATTATTTTAAATAGTAACGATGATAAATTTATTTTGAATAGGATTAGAACGTATATATTTATTTGAATCGACGTTAGAATATAAATATTTATTTTTAATTATAAAAGGAATTAGAAAATGGCGCGGTAGTTTGAAAATTCGATTTCAAATTTCAAATGAATGTAAAAGATTCAAAATAAACTGGATTTTGGCGAAACCAAAAATCTTAGAATCTATTTGGGAATATCCTTCCAACAAATCCGAAAAATTGAAATTTCACAGCGGGAATAAAAAGTTACGTCCAGTTTAAAATTCAGAAAAGTCACTGTGGAATTTATATATATTTTAATATATATAAAGCCCTTAAAAATGGAAATTTTGCAAACAACCTCCGTTTTAGACAAACCCACTTTTGTTGGATCCGGGATGCCAAATTATTGCTAGATTCCAAAATTCATAATTTTCTGAATTAATATGTGAGTGTGGCAAAGGAAAACTTGTTTTGGCAGTTTCAGTCAATTTGGATCAACCAGAAAATGGCCATTTTTCAAAAGGTCTTCAAATTGGATGAAATTGGTTTTGTTAGGATCGTATCGTCGATACGAAGCTAGAAATAATTTTTCTGGAATTTTTAGAGTCAGTATGTGATCCCGGTAAATTAAAATGTGCGTTTGAATTTGAAATATAATGATTTATATTTTAAAATTTAGCAGAAACATAACGTAACAGCCGTATTGGGTTATGAAACACATCCCATTGTGTTCGGAATAGGGGTATCGTTTGGTGGGCGACAATCGTTGGGTCTCATTTGGTGGTCAAATGAAAATTCAACATGTTTGAAATAAAAGAAAATTAATATAATAATAAATAATTATATATACCCCTCCATCCAATTAAAACCCTAACAACCCTCGTTCTTTTTGTGAGCAACCGCTACCCCTATTCCCCGTCGCCACCGTACACCGCAGCTCCCTCAGATCCTCCGCCAGCCATCGCGCCCCCAGGCGATCGTCGATCGATGGCGCAAACCCCCCTTCGATGCCTTCTCTCTCCTCCTCTTTCTTCTATAACCCGAAAAACATCCCCAAATTGATCAGAGCCACCGCCTCCACCTCTTAGGGCCTACCTTCGCCTCCTCCGACGTCAGAGGCGCCGCCAACAGCCATCCACCGCCTTTCCCGAAAACTATAAACTTTATTTTTAGTTTATTTTATATAGTTATTTATTTTTATTCATTTAAAATAATTAGTTTAAATTGAATTAAATCAGTTTTTAGGGTTCAGATCATTGTAAATCAATATGGGGTTGTTTTTAAAGATAAAAATTCGATTTTTACATTAGATGGCAAGATAGAGTTGTGATTTTTATTTATATTAGGACGATGTAAAGACGAGATTTTTATATGCATGAAGATTAGATTTTTATTTAAATGAAGATTGGTTTTTTTAAAAGAAGTGTTTAGCTATAAAAATATTATTTTTAAAAGAAATGTTTAGCTATAAAAATATGATTTTTATGTTGAAAGCGAAGTTATAAAAATATGATTTTTATATATATGGAACATTGATAAAGATATGATCTTTATTATGAAGTTAGATTTATAAAGATAGACTTTTTATTATGAAGATCAGCGAAGTAAAAATGAGATTATTATACATAGGATTTTAAAATAAAAATTCATTTTTTATATATAGAAAGGCGATATTTTTATATATAGAAAGGCGATATTTTTATATATAGAAAGGCAGGATTTTTATATATGAAGCGAAATAAAAATTCGGTCTTTATATAAGAAGTAGAAATATAAAAATATAATTTTTATATAGAAAGAAGCGTTGCAAATATATGAAGTAGAAACAAAAATATGATTTTTATTTAGTGGAATGAAGCGATAAAAATGTGATTTTTACTATGAACAGCGTGAAAGAGATTGTGTTGGAATTTCGAGCAAATTCAAACTGTTCAGAAATTTAGAAATAAAACTGACGGAGTGGATCCCCAAGGTGAGAACTTCTCACTTTTATTTTATTTTCTAGTTAAAATATATACTAGGATGCAGACGGTGCTTAGTAGCACCGGTCAACCGTCGTCCACAGACCATGGACGACATGTTTGTTTGATTGTATGTTGTTGTGAAAATTGGTTGTGATGTGGAATGGATAAATAAAATATTTTATAGTTAAAAATATAATTTTTAACGTGTATATGAATAAAATAAATATTCATTTACAAATCAGACGATTTATTTATGTACACACATTTGACTGATATTGATTGGGACGATAAATTTTAAACATCGCCCAACTGCACAAATAAATCTGTATTTGTTGATTGAAAACCCTACACAGGTTTTGGGATGATACGAGACATACACTAGTCCCAATAATTAGCTGTATGTCGATCGATTGATTGACAGACTGTTATAAGCGTTGAATATTTATATTTAAAGCTTATGTAGTGTAGAATGCACTTTGGATGATGGTTGACTATGTTTGATTGTTGTTGTGTACATGTGTGTATGAAATCCATATAATCAACATTATATGGTAATTGACTGTGTCTGATTCCAGTTCAGAAAGAATGAATATTTTAAAATAACAAATATTTTAAAATAAGGAATATTTTAAAATAATATTCAGTAAATGATCAAAATATGATTTTGATGTCTGATTTGGGATGGACACGAATATATTTAAATATATTAAGTCGTGTTGACTAGATTAACGCCATTTTGGCGTGAACGATATTCATATCGATTTTATTCATTTTTTTAATGAATATTGAAAAGGAATTGATTTCAAAATATAATATTTTGAAAATATTATCATTTATATATCAATGATATGGAATATTCAATTTTGATTAGAAATTGAATATGAAGTTGAAATCGTTTTGAAAACGAATTTAAAATGATTTATAAAATACGTTTTAAAAGGAAATCAACGATATATATATATATATATATAATGGCCTGAATAGAACGCGTCGCGCCGCAGCAATTCGCGAATTTCGACCATTGAATTCGAACGGATATTACGGGAGATCCGACCGTCATATTCTCCTGAAACCGAAACCGTTGGGTTCGTATCGAAAAGTGCTTTCTAATGAATATGAGATATTTGAAATCTAACGGTTGGATTTGTAATTATGTCCAAATCAAATTTGGAAAAGGTCGTTGTAAGTGCGGTTCGATGGCTGTTTATGGAAATCAACTATACGGGCCTTGATAAAATCATTAAAAATATCAATAATTTGTGTAAAATCATAATTAATGATTTGGAAAGAACTAGGGTGAAAAATTCCAAATTTGAAAAGATAAAAATAGATTTTTATCTAAATGAACTAGTTTTGAATTAGAATAATAAATCCAATATTTTTAAAATAAAAAATTTGGATTTGAAATGGTTTTAAAATAACTAGGATTTCCAATATATGAATTGGAATGGATTTGAATCGAAATTATGCTCGGAATATTTCGATATTGGATTCCGTGATTATACGGATATTGTGAAGGAATTTGGAAGATATATATCGTTATTCCAATACGATATTTGTTGGTTTCAGAATTTGATATTGAATATAAGCCGATATATTTTCTATTCAGAGCCTCGTATTTTATATCAAATTGGATTTTGGGTTCGTCGTGAATGGTATCTTTAATAATACTGTTCTTGAACTGAATGGAGTTAAGAAAATTAGAAACTGACTGGAGATTAGTTAAGTTGAATGGTTTCCTGGGTATTGATCTGATGTTGATTTCGGCCTTCGGGGTTAATACTTAGGGGATTATTCTCTTACTAATTTACAGTTAGAGGCTAATGTGAATTGGGTTTATTGTGAACTATGTTTTTAACGACATTCGTTCTTTAACCCGATTTACATTGAAATGTGATTTGGAATTTATAAATCTTTTCATTAAGATTTAATAGGAATTTTACAAAGTAAAGTTTTCCAATTTAATAGATATTAAATTGGAATAGAATGGAATTCGATTTGATAATAATCGAAATGAAATTCTGTGGAAGAAGACTGTTAATACAGATGAAATTTAAAAGGCGTTGTTGATATTCTATTTATATTATTAGTCGGTTATAGAAATTGATATCAACTATATATTGATTTGTTTTTCCGTGATGATTCTATAATTAATGGAATGTGATTTGGGTTGTCGTGAATTGTATTTAATAATACTATTCTTAGACCCAACGGAGTTAAGAAGTTCAGAAACTAACTAGAGATTAGTTAAATTGAATGGTTTCCTAGGTATTGATCTGATGTTGGTTTCGGCCTTCGGGGTTAATACTTAGGGAATTGTTCACTTGCTAATTTACGGTTAAAGGCTGATGGAATGGAATGTGATTTTGGGTTTATCGTGAACCGTGTTTTTAAGGACATTGGTTCTTTAACCCAGTTAAAGACAGGATATGATTTCCTAAGTTAAACAATCGTCAAGATTGATTTTTGGGAAGATTAAAACCAAGTGGTGTTTTAATGAATCTTTAATTAGATTGAAATGATATCCAAAGGAAGATTAAATAATAAATTTAAAGAATTTAACTTTGATAAAATTAATGGGAACCTTTCCCAAAGTATATGAATATTTGGACAAAGAAATATTCTAGATTGGAATGAGGCGTATGTTGTGTTTTTATAGCATTTGCTTATTATATACACGAGTTATTTAGAAAGACCGGGTTTTTTCCATTCTGAATAACTGATTCGACGATGTGTCGAGGATGAAGACGGTGGTTGAAGACCGGAGGTCTTCACATCATTTGGATGATTACTGATGTCTGGATTAGGTTGTACACCCAAGGCGAGGTAATAAGTTGTAACAACCCGGAAATGCGAGCCAGTTTAAAATTTTTATTTTGGCAATTTTAATGAATTTTGAATATTTAAAATGAATTATTTTAAATAATACCGACGAGAAATTTATTTAGAATAGAATTCGAATGTATATATTTACATACGTCGTCGTTAGAATATAAATAATTATTTATAATTATAAAAGGAATTGAAAATGGCGCGGTAGTTCGATAATTCGATTTCAAACTTTAATTGAATGTACCAGGTGCAAAATAAACCGGATTTTAGTGAAACCAAAAATATTAGAATCTAATTGTGAATATCTTTCCAACGAACCTGAAAAATTAAAATTTCATAGCGGGGATCAAAAGATATGTCCAGTTGAAAATTCTGAATAGTCGTTATGGAATTCAGGCCCTTAAAAATGGGAATTTGGCAAACGACCTCGGATTTCGACGAAACCACTTTTGTTGGATCCGTGATGTCAAGTTATTGCTAGAATCCAAATTTCATAATTTTTTGAATCAATATGTGAGCGTGGCAATGGAAAACGCATTTGACCAGTTTTAGTTGATTTTAATCGACTGGAAAATGGCCATTTTTCCAACGGTCTCAGAATTCGACGAAATTAGTTTTGTTAGGACCGTATCGTCAATACGAAGCTAGAAAATATTTTTCTGCAATTTTTCGAGTTAGTATGTGACCCCAGTAAATTGAAATGCACGTTCAAATTCAATATATAAAGTTATATTTGGATTTTAACGAAAACTGATCAAAACGATCGAATCAGCTTACGATACATATCCCATTGTGTTCGGAATGGGGGTAATTAGCTATGGACGACAAGCGGTGGGCCTCGTTTCGAGGTCGAAATAAAAAGTCAACTCTTGAAGAATAAATTAAATAAAAAAAATAAATATATTAATAAAAATCCTTTTACATACCCCCTTTTTTTTCTTTCCAGACCCGATACCCAAATCCCACTCAGCCAAAAATCGCGATACCCAACCCTAGCCGCCATCGTTCCACCCCCCTAACGATCGTGCGCCGCCGTCGACCCTCGCCTGGCCCCCCCTCCTCGTCGACTCCGCCGCCCTCCACCTTCTTCTTCCCCGTCGCGATACCCCCAAATGGCCAGTGCGAGGTTCCCCAAACCGCCACGCCACCCCGCTCACCACCGCCGCCGACTCTAGGCAATCCGCCCCACCGACGTGATGCCGCAGCCTCCCACCTCGAGCCACCTGAAGCCTCCTCTACTGCCCCAAACCAGTGAGCTCCCTATTTAGTTTATATATATATATATATATATATATGTGTGTGTGTATGTATGTAAATAACATTGATCTTCAATTCGATCTTTATATGTAATGGAATTTCATAATGTAAAAACAGTTTTTTTTAGCATCTATATAAAGATAAAACTTTGATTTTTATTTGTTTTAAAAACTTTGATTATTTTTTTTTATTAGTTTTAAATCTTTGATTAGAAAAAGTTTGGATTTTTATAGAAGATATAAAGAAATGATTTTTATTCAAAATATAAGTTGAAATTTTTATTCAATGTAAAGATTGGATTTTTATAAATGTAAAGAAGTGATTTTTAATCTATGAAAGACGATATTTTAATATAATGAAAGGCGTGATTTTTATATAACGTAAAAGTTAAAAATATAATTTTTATAATATAGGAAGAGGAAAAATATGATTTTTATTATATTTGAAAAGGCGAAATCTTTATATTTGAAAAGGCGAAATCTTTATATAGAGAATAGCGTGATAAAAATATAATCTTTATTATATGAACACCGTTATTAAAATATAATCTTTATTATATGAACACCGTTGTAAAAATATAATCTTTATTATATGAACACCGTTGTAAAAATAGAACTTTTATCTATATAGTAATGATGTAAAAATAGAATTTTTATCTATATTGTAGCGATGTAAAAATAGAATTTTTATCTATATAGTAATGATGTAAAAATAGAATTTTTATCTATATAGTAGCGATGTAAAAATAGAATTTTTATCCATATGGAGTAATTATAAAAATATGATTTTTATATACATAGCAACAATATAAAAATGTGATTTTTATATATGTAGTGGTTACGGGCAACGAAAGTGACAAAAGGCGAGGACGATGAAGATTTTCTACATAAGAAGAGTCGTGGTATTAGATTAGCTATCGGTGAGAACTTCTCACTCTAAATTTCTTTTTCTAGTTATATATATATATATATATACTAGGATGTAGACGGTGCTTAGCAGCACCCGACACCCGTCATCCACAGACCATGGATGGCTTGTTTGTTTGATTGATGTGTTGTGAAATTTGTTTGTGATGTTGATGTGAAATCGATAATAAATTGTAGATGGTTGAAATAAATCAATTATCATTAAAAATATAATTTTTAACGTGAATATGAAAATAGTGAATGTGAGTAAATAAATATTTATAAACAAATCGGCCGATTTGTTTATATGCACTGATTTGACTGATATTGATTGGGACGATAAACTTTACACATCGGCCAACTGCACATATAAAAATCTGCGTTTGTTGATTTGAAACCCCACACGGGTGTTGGGATGATATTTGAGTACACTAATCCCAATTAATTGTATGTCGATCGATTGGTCGACAGGCTGTGTAAGCGTTAATTATTTATATTTGATGCTTATGCAGTTGTGTGGTGCACTTTGGATGATGGTGAATTGTTTATCGTTGCTATTATATACATGTGTTGGGTGGAATCCATATAATTAACGTTTTATGGTGATTGATTGGGTCTCATTCCAATTGGGAAAATAATGAATATTATAAAAGAAAATTCATGTGTTGAATATAAAAATAGTCATGCGTTGACGATGTTCATGTGTTGAAATTATTCATGTGTTGAGTAAAATATTTTAAATAATAAAATTTACATCTTTATCATATTTACGATTAGAATCTACATTATGGTTGGAGTCTAATTAAAAATCAAATGATAGATACCATAATTTTATAAAATATTTTATATAATAAAAATAGTCATGTGTTGACGATGTTTATGTGTTGAAATTATTCATGTGTTGAATGGAATAAATATTCATTTGTTGAATAGAATAATGGATTTATTGAAATATATAAAGCCGTGTTGATTAGAGTTGCGCCATTTTGACGTAAACGATAGTTATATCGATTATATTCGTTTTTATAATGAATATAGAAAAGAAGTGATTTCAAAATATAACGTTTTGAAAATATTATCATTTATATAGTAATGATACGAAATATTCAATTTTGATTTGAAATTGAATATAGAGTTGAAATGGTTTTGAAAACGAATTTAAAACGATTTATAAAATACGTTTTAAAAAGGAAATCGACGAAATATATATAATATATATATTATATATATAATGGCCTGAATAGATCGCGCCGCGCCGCGGTAGTTCGTGAATTTTGACCATTGACTTCGAATTGACGTTGCGGGAGATCCGACCGTCGGATTCTCCTAAAACCGGAACCGTTGGGTTCGTATCGAAAAGAGCTTTCCAATGAATATTAGAAATTTGAAATCCAACGGTTGGATTTGGAATTATGTCCAAATCAAATTTGAAAAAGGTCGTTGTAAGTGCAGTTCGATGGCCGTTGATGGAAATCGACTGTACGGGCCTTGATAAAATTATTAAAAATATTAATAATTTGTGTAAAATCATAATATGTGAATAGGAAAGATCTGGGATGAAAACTCCATATTTGAAAGGATAAAAATAGATTTTTATCGAAATGAACTGGTTTTGAACTAGAACTAAAACCAATTTATTTTTGAAATGAATAAATTGGATTTGAATCGGTTTTGAAAATAACCATAATTTCCAATATATATTAAGTGGAAGTGGATCTGAATCGAAATTGTCTTTGGAATATTTCGATATTGGATTTCGTGACTATACAGATATTGTTATGGGAATTTGAAAGATATATTTTATATCGTTATTTCGAATACGATATTTGTTGGTTTCAGAATTTGATATTGAATATAAGCCGGTATATTTTCTATTCAGAGCCTTGTATTTAAAATCAAATGTGATTTGGGTTTATCGTGAATCGTGTTTTATATGACATTGGTTCTTTAACCCAGTTAAAGGCAGGATGTTGATTTTTAAGAAGATTAAAACTAAGTGGAGTTTTAATGAATCTTTAATTAGATTGAAATGTGAATTGATAATTTAAATTATCAAATCTGAAAGGTGATCGAGAAAGGAGTACCACCAGTTTTGCTCCAAAGTGATAGTTAAATCTTTAATTAGATTTGAACGTGAAATGGTAATTAATTTTACCGATAACACCGTGGTGTTAGATATGGAGTATTACCAGTTTTGCTCCATGGGATATATAGGTTGGGATTGGGAAATAAAATAAATAATTACTTCGGTGTGGTTCGCTAATCCCGACTAGTTTGAAATGATATCCAAAGGAAGATTAAAGAATAAATTTAGAAGAATTTATCTTGGATAAAATTAATGGGAACCTTTCCCTAAGAATGTGATTTTGTGAATAAAAGAATATTCTGAATTGGAATGAGGTGTTCGTTGTGTTTGTGTAACATTTGTTTATCATATACGTGGGTTATTCAGAAAGGTCGGGTTTATACCCATTCTGAATAACCGATTCGACGAGATGTCGAAGATGAAGACGGTGGTTGAAGACTGGACGTCTTTACATCGTTTGGGTGATTACTGATGATCTCGATTGGGCTGTACACCCAAAATGAGGGAAACGTTTGGTGATCGTCCAGACGTACTTGGAGATGGATGGATATGCGAGAAAAGTGCCTCCGGTTTCGTTCAGACCCAGAACGAACTTGTAAATGGATTGTGTGTCTGACATTGGATTTTATTCTGTGTTGATTGATCTCTATTAAATATGCATCTGTTTGGCGGCAGAGAATTTATTCTCCTGCTTAACGCCCTTCTCTGAGACGTACGAGCTCAGAGGTTGTATATCGATGGACATCAGTCGCATGGAGTGAATTGCCAGTGTGGCACGCGTAAGTGGCAATTGATCAAGGCTTCTGTTGAAAAGCAAAGTCTTGTGGTTGATGATCAAAGCACGACCTGTGTGGCGTAGCTTTGTGTATAGTGTGAATTCGCGAGCCTCACACCTCGGTATGAGTCAAAAACGGAATAGTGACTGCAGGGAGAGCACGACGTTTCTTTCTAGCTAGGGTGGTGTTAGTGACCTACCAGCCCTGACATTTATATACTTTTCACCTGTGTGGTTGTTGGATACGAGGCGCCTCGGATATAGGTCTGTAAGGACCGGGAAACCTGTGTTCAGGAATAATTAATCCTCCAAAGTTAGGTGAGGACCGGCCTTGATGATCCAAGGATCAGAGTGGGGTCCTGGGACATTTGCTAGAGTGTCTCGAATCGGAGAGGAGCTTGCCCCTTGCCTTGACTCGTGATGGAATCCAATTCCCAATACGTGTATTCCAGTTTTATTTGTAGAGCCTAGTATGGCGACATAGTGGGATGGGGCAATTATGCCGTCTATGATTGATATTTATGATTGAAATTGTTTTGACACTATACACTTATAATAGTATCAAATAATGTGTTTTAACATATCAAGCATGCTTTGGCTGTTATAAGGTAAAAACCCTATCCTCCGGCTTGCGTTGCATTGTGTGATGGGACCTGGGTCTTATAACAGCTTCATTTTTCTTTATTTAGCATTGCGCTGTTGGTTTTATGCACTGGTATTCTTGGGAGGAAACCCATTCCGTGTTATACGGCATGGTCCCTTGATATACCGAACTTTAAAATAAAGATTAATAACTGTTTCTCACACCAGTCCCATTGTAGCGACCCGAACTTCCCCGGTCTCCAAAGAGATGAGAAAGAACGAATTACTGTGAGGACAAGACAAATCAGAACGCAGACGGAAGAACATTTCATTGTTATTACAACAATTCTATCAGATACAAAGAATATACAGAGTATGGATAAATATTATACAACAAAGAACATCAGAAATTTAAATATAGTATTGCAGCGGGAAAATAATACAAAACACAACTGAAAGTAATACACGGATACAGAGCTTTCCGAGCATCGTTCCAGCTGTAAATCAGGATCCTGTGAATATAAATCTGCAAAACCCAAACTACTAGCTGCCCATGTCGAAAATAGGGGCACCCAAAGTTTAGGTTATAACAATAAACTCCAGGTCAGTCATGTGACTGGTATGAGAACTAAAACAGTTATTTAAAACTTTACTTTAAAAGAGAGTAATTCAAGGGACCACGCCGTATAATACGGAATGGGTTTCCTCCCAAGAATACCAGTGCATATCGATAAACAACGCAATGCTTTTTCAAAAAATGAAGCTATTATAAGACCCAGGTCCCATCACATAATGCAACGCAAGCCGGAGGATAGGGTTTTCCCTTATAATAGCCAAACATGCTTGGTACGTTTAAAACAAATCATTTGATACTATAATAAGTGTATAGTGTCAAAATAATTTCAATCATAAATATCAGTCATAGACGGCATAGCATCCCATTCTACTATGTCGCCATACTAGGCTCTACAAATAAAACCGAAACATCTCGTATTGGAAATTGGATTTCCGTCATGATTCGAGGCAAGGGGCAAGCTCCTCTCCGCTTCGAGACACTCTAGCAAATGTCTCAGGGCTACGCACTCTGGGCAACCCTAGGATCTTCAGGGCCAGTCCTCTCTTACGTTTGAGGATTGGCAATTCCTGAACACACGTTTCCCGGTCCTTACGGACCTAAAATCGAGGCGCCTCATCCAACAACCACATAGGTGAAAAGTATATAAATGTCAGGGATAGTAAGTCACTGACACCACCAAAGCTAGAAAGAAACGTCGTGCTCTCCCTGCAGTCCTTATCCCGTTTTTGACTCATACCGAGGTGTGAGGCTCGCGAATTCACGTTATACATAAAGCTACGCCACAAAGGCCGTGCTTTGATCATCAACCACAAGACTTTGCTTTTCAACAGAAGCCTTGATCCATGCAACTCAGCATGCCACACAGGCAATTCATGCCATGCGATTGATATCTATCGATATATAACCTCTGAGCTCGTACGTCTCAGAGAAGAGCGTTAAGCAAGAGAATAAATTCTCCGCCGCCAAACAGATATATATTTAACATAAATCAATCAACACAGAATAAAATCCAATGTCAGACACACAATCCATTTACAAGTTCGTTCTGGGTCTGAACGAAACCGGAGGCACTTTCCTCGCATATCCATCGATCTCCAAGTACGTATGGACGGCCACCAACTATTTCCATCCTCTTGGGTGTACAGCCCAATCAGGATCATCAATAATTATCCAAACGATGTGAAGACTTCCGGTCTTCGACCACCGTCTTCATCTTCGACATATCGTCGAATCAGTTATTCAGAATGGGTATAAACCCGGCCTTTCCGATCAACCCGCGTATATTAAAAACAAATGTTACACAAACACAACATACGCCTCATTCCAATTCATTAGTCACTAACCGTAAATTAGCAAGAGAACAATTCCCCAAATATTAACCCCGAAGGCCGAAACCAACATCAGATCAATATCCGGAAACCATTCTTCTTAGCTAACCTACAGCTAGTTTCTAAATTTCATATTCTTAGGGAAAGGTTCCCATTAATTTTATCCAAGATAAATTATTTAAAATTTATTCTTTAATCTTCCTTTGGATGTCATTTCAAACCAAATTATGGTTTTCCAAACTAGTCGAGATTAGTGAACCACACCGAAGTAATTATTTATTTTATTTCCCAATCCCAACCTGTTCATCCCATGAAGAAAAACTGGTAATACTCCATATCTAACACCGTGGTGTTATTGGTAAAATTAATTACCATTTCACGTTCAAATCTAATTAAAGATTTAACTATCGCTTTGGAGCAAAACTGGTGATACTCCATTCTCGCTCATTTTCTAAATTTGATAATTTAAATTATCAATTCACATTTCAATCTAATTGCAGATTCATTAAACTCCTTTTACTGGGTCAAAGAACTAATGTCATTCAAAACACAGTTCACGACAAACCCAAATCACATTCTATTTATCATCGGGTTAAAGAACAAGTGTCATTTAAAACACCCTTCACGATAAACCCACAAATCAATTCTATTTAAAACCCATTTCAAATCCAATTTATTTATTTAAAAATAAACGGGTTTAATTTTAGTTCAAAACTAGTTCATTTCGATAAAATTCTATTTTTATCTTTTCAAATATGGAGTTTTTCATCCTAATTTTTCCCAAATCATTTCTTATGATCTTACACAAATTATTACTATTTTTGTTAATTTTATCAAGGCCTGTACAGTCGATTTCCATCAACGGCCATCGAACTGCACTTACAACGACCTTTTCCAAATTTGATTTGGACTTATCTCCAAATCCAACCATTAGATTTCAAATTTCTAGTATTCGTTAGGAAGCTCTTTTCGATACGAACCCAACGGTTCCGGTTTTAGGAGAATCCGACGGTCGGATCTCCCGTAATGTCCGTTCGAAATAAATGGTCGAAATTCGCGAATTGCCGCAGCGCGGCGCATTCTATTCAGGCCATTATATTATATATATAATATATATTTTGTCGGTTTCCTTTTAAAACAAATTTTATAAATCGTTTTAATTTCGTTTTCAAAACAAATTCAACTTCCTATTCAATTTCGGATCAAAATTGAATATTCCATATTATTCGTTTTAAATTGATTTCAATTCGAATTCGTTTCTATTCAATTCAATTCAAATTCGTTTTTCTATTCAATTCAATTCGAATTCGTTTTCTATTCAATTTAATTCAAATTCGTTTTTCTATTCAATTTAATTCAAATTCGTTTTTCTATTCAATTCAATTCAAATTCGTTTTCTATTCAATTTAATTCAAATTCGTTTTTCTATTCAATTCAATTCAAATTCGTTTTTCTATTCAATTCAATTCAAATTCGTTTATAATCGATATAAATATCGTTCGCGTCAAAATAGCGCATCTCTAATCAACACGGCTTTATATATTTCAATAATTCCGTTATTCTATTCAACAAATGAATATTCATCCTATTCAATACGTGAATCTATATTTTTGTCAACACATGACTAATCTCAACGAATGAGTACTGTCCACGTGTGACTATTTTTGTTATTTAATATATTTTATAAAAATTATGGTATCTATCGTTTGATTTAAAATCAGACTCCAACCGTAAATTAGTAAGAGAACGATTCCATAAATATTAACCCCGAAGGCTGAAACCAATATCAGATCAATATCCAGGAGACCACTCATCTTATCTATTTTCCAATTAGTTTCTAGTTTTATATATGATAAAGATGTAAATTTTATTATTAAAATATTTCGTTTAACATATGACTAATCTCAACGGATGAGTACGGTCAACACATGAACCTTTATTTTATAATGATAAAGATGTAAATTTTATTATTAAAATATTTCGTTCAACACATGACTAATCTCAACAGATGAGTACGGTCAACACATGAACCTTTATTTTATAATATTCTTTATCTTCTAAATTGGAATGAGGCCCAATCAATTACCATATAAAGTAAATTATATGGATTCCATACAACACATGTATATAATAGCAATGATAAATAATCAACCATCATCCAAAGTGCACTACACTGTATAAGCATCAAATATAGATATCTAACGCTTATAACAGCTTGTCAATCAATCGATCGATATACAACTAATTATTGGGATTGGTGTATGCCATATTTTATCCCAATACCCGTGTGGGGTTTCAAACAATCAAATATAGATTTTATTTGTGCAGTTGGGCGATGTATAAAATTTATCGACCCAATCAATATCAGTCAAATCAGTGTATATAAACAAATCGGCCGATTTATTTATAAATATTTATATATTCACTTTCACGTCAAATTTTTTATTTTTAACGATAATTAATTTATTTCAACCATCTACATTTTATTATCGATTTCACATCAACAACACAAACAATTTTCACAACACATCAATTAAAACAAACAAGTCATCCATGGTCTGTGGATGACGGGTGTCGGGTGCTGCTAAGCACCGTCTGCATCCTAGTATATATATATATATAACTAGAAAAAGAAAATTTAGAGTGAGAAGTTCTCACCGATAGCTTATCCAACTCCACGACACTTCAAATGTAGAAGTCTTCGTCACTCTCGCCTTTTGTCACTTTCATTGCCCGTAGTCACTACATGTATAAAAATCACATTTTTATATTCTTGCTATGTATATAAAAAATATATTTTTAAACTACTATTATATAGATAAAAATTCTATTTTTACATCGCTACTATATAGATAAAAATTCTAATTTTACATCGCTACTATATAGATAAAAATTCTATTTTTACATCGCTACTATATAGATAAAAATTCTATTTTTACATCGCTACTATACAGATAAAAATTCTATTTTTACATCGCTACTATATAGATAAAAATTCTATTTTTACATCGCTACTATATAGATAAAAATTCTATTTTTACATCGCTGTTCATATAGTAAAGATCAAACCTTTACTATTTATATAATATAAAAATCATATTTTCACTTCGCTATTCAATATATAAAAATCGAATTTTTACTTCGCTATTCATACAATAAAAATCTCCTCTTTACATCGTCGTCATACGAATAAAAATCTCATCTTTTCTCAAGTAAAAATCACTTCTTTTACATGAAAAAAATTCAAACTTTACGTACAAAAAGAAAAGATCTAACTTTATGTAAATAAATTTCTAAACTTCATATACTCACGTATCGGGTTTTATGTAAATAAAAAATCAGATTTTTATTTAAATAAAAATTACCAAAAACTTACATCGATTTGTGTTTTCCTAGGGTTTCTCGATCACTGCGAATTTTCGATTGGAGGAGTGCTCGCGGTCCTCTGGTGGCACGCAGGTTGTTTCAGCGAGGAGGAGGGCCATCAATCATCAACGGTGACGCGTGGGCACAGGTGGGGTTGCGCGCATCTGGGTCTGCGGATTGGGTTTCAGTGGGTAGGGGTTTGACGGAGTTTCGATTTGAGGGGGAGAGGGCGGAGGCGGTGAGTGGTGGCTGCAACAGGGGGTCGGCGACGTGGTGGTTGCGTCGAAATAGGAGAGAGGAGAGAGGAAGGGCGTGTGGGGAGGGCGGCGCGATGGGGGAGGGGCTCGGCGCAATCAGCGCCGCCTTGGGCGGTGGCAGGAGGGCAGATCGACGATGGGTTTCCATTGTTGTTTTTTTTCCTTTTCTAAAATGATTTTGAACATGGGGGGGGGGGGTGGGGGGCAGAGGAGATAAGGGGAAGAGAGAGGAAGGAGGGATTAATTTTATATTATTTTAATTCAAAACGTTGACTTTTTATTTCGACCTCGAAACGAGGCCCACCACCTGTCATCCATAGCGTTTCACACCCATTCCGAATACAATGGGATATGTATCGTGGGCTGATTCGACCGTTCTGATCAGTTTTCGTCAAAATCAACATATAACTCTATATATTGAATTTGAACACGCATTTCAATTTATTGGGGTCACATACTAACTCTATAAATCCCAGAAAAATATTTTCTAGCTTCGTATTGACGATATGGTCCTAACAAAACTAATTTCATCGAATTCTGAGACCATTGGAAAAATGGCCATTTTCCAGTCGATTAAAATCAACAGAAACTGGTCAAACGCGTTTTCCTTTGCCACGCTCACATATTGATTCGAAAAATTATGAAATTTAAAACCTAGCAATAATTTGGCATCACGGATCCAACAAAAGTGGTTTCGTCGAAATCCGAGAACGTTTGCAAAATGTCTATTTTTAAGAGCCTGAATTCCATAGCGACTATTCAGAATTTTCAACTGGACATATCTTTTGATTCCTGCTATGAAATCTCGATTTCTCGGATTCGTTGGAAAGATATTCACAAATAGATCCTAATGTTTTTGGTTTCACTAAAATCCGGATTGTTTTGCACCCGGTACATTCAATTGAAGTTTGAAATCGAATTATCGAACTACCGCACCATTTTCAATTCTATTTATAATTATATATAATTATTTATATTCTAACGACGACGTATATAATATATACGTTCGAATTCCATTCAAGATAAATTTCTCGTCGATATTATTTAAAATAATTTATTTTAAATATTCAAAATTCATTAAAATCGCCAAAATAAAAATTTTAAACTGGCTCAGATTTCCGGGTTATTACACCCATGACTGACCTGGAGTTTATTGTTTTAACCTAAACTCTGGGTGCCCCTATTTTCCACACGGGCAGCTAGTAGTTTTGGTTTTGCAGTTTATATCCACAGGGTCCTGATTTACAGCTGGAACGATGCTCGGAAAGCTTTGTATCCGTGTATCACTTTCAGTTGTGTTTAGTATATTTTTCCGCTGCTATTTAATTTATTGTAATCTCTGATATTTATCGAATGTAATTTATTCATTTATACTCTGTATATTCTTGTATCTGATGGAATTGTTGTAATAACAATGAAATGTTCTTCCGTCTGCGTTCCGATGTGTATTGTTTTCATAGCATTCGTCCTTTCTCTTCTCTTCGGAGACCGGGGAAGTTCGGGTCGCTACAGTTTGGTATCAGAGCTTTGGTTTACAGAGCTCGAGAACAAGACACATTAGAACCATACGAAAGAATTCATCAGATATTGGATTAGTAATATCCAATTAGAATAACTCATTAGAGATAGGATCAGTAGTATCCTAGAATGAGTGTGAAGACTATATTTTTTTTAAATGAAAACAATTTTGTTCTAAAATTGAAACCATTTTATACGTATTTGATTATTTATTTATTTTGACTTTGGACAATCGAGTATATAAAGATTTTGCGTATACGCGTCATGAACGTATATTCGAAGTTTTAATATACTGGGTAGATATAGAATCACATTCTAGACATCCGGGGATGATTCTGATGATGGTGCATCATCATCAGTATTCATATTCGAGTTTCGAAGGTGTGATTTCTATATATTTCCATTAGACTGGTGTGAGAACCAAAACTAGATAGATTTATTGTTGCGAATTGGCATCAAAAACATGATTTTATGTATATATGTATCAAAATTAAGAATTTGAAACGCTAATCCACTAACTGATTGATGTTTGTGTTGTTTGTTTATTTGTTTGATAATTTTGAACCATTTAGCCTAATTGAATCAAATATTAAACTGTATTGAAAATTAGACGCATTTGCTTGCATATACATGTACTTACATTGAACAGGTCATAGCAAGGAGGCTAGAGCAGAAGAATAAAATTTGTTTGCCCGACAAATAGGTACATGTTTACCATAATTTACTGTTTTGTTTGGGTGATGATGATTTTATGAGCCGATTGGCTAGCCGCTTGGCTTTTTCTTTTTCTTTTTGAGATCAGAAGGCCTATATGGCAATTTCAGGATTTTCCCGGTGCTCCCGGTGCAAGGGAGGTTATGGCGAATTTTTTCGAAAATTTAGGGTGATAGCCAAATTTTTGAAATTTTTGAAAAGTTCTTAAAAACTGAAAAGTTGAAGAACTTAAGCCGTAATCAAAATAAAGGAAGTTGAGTTGATTAGTTAAACAACTTTCGGCTTCGTTCCTTTTCGGGGATGAAAAGTTTTAAGTAGGGGAGATTGTAACAACCCGAAAATGCGAGCCAGTTTAAAATTTTTATTTTGGCAATTTTAATGAATTTTGAATATTTAAAATGAATTATTTTAAATAATATCGACGAGAAATTTATTTTGAATAGAATTCGAATGTATATATTTATATATGTCGTCGTTAGAATATAAATAATTATTTATAATTATAAAAGGAATTGAAAATGGCGCGGTAGTTCGATAATTCGATTTCAAACTTCAATTGAATGTACCGGGTGCAAAATAAACCGGATTTTAGTGAAACCAAAAATATTAGAATCTAATTGTGAATATCTTTCCAACGAAACCGAAAAATTGAAATTTCATAGCGAGGATCAAAAGATATGTCCAGTTGAAAATTCTGAATAGTCGCTATGGAATTCAGGCCCTTAAAAATGGGAATTTGGCAAACGACCTCGGATTTTGACGAAACCACTTTTGTTGGATCCGTGATGTCAAGTTATTGCTAGATTCCAAATTTCATAATTTTTCGAATCAATATGTGAGCGTGGCAAAGGAAAACGCGTTTGACCAGTTTCAGTTGATTTTAATCGACTGGAAAATGGCCATTTTTCCAACGCTCTCAGAATTCGACGAAATTAGTTTTGTTAGGACCGTATCGTCAATACGAAGCTAGAAAATATTGTTCTGCAATTTTTCAAGTTAGTATGTGACCCCAGTAAATTGAAATGCACATTCAAATTCAATGTATAGAGTTATATTTGGATTTTAACGAAAACTGATCGAAACGATCGAATCAGCTTACGATACATATCCCATTGTGTTCGGAATGGGGGTAATTAGCTATGGACGACGGGCTCGTTTCGAGGTCGAAATAAAAAGTGAACTCTTGAAGAATAAATTAAATAAAAAAATAAATATATTAATAAAAATCCTTTTACGTACCCCCCTTTTTATTTCTTTCCAGACCCGATATCCAAATCCCACTCAGCCATAAATCGCGATACCCAACCCTAGCCGCCATCGTTCCACCCCCTGACGATTGTGCGCCGCCGTCGACCCTCGCCTGGCCCCCTCCTCGTCGACTCCGCCGCCCTCCACCTTCTTCTTCCCCGCCGCGATACCCCCAAATGGCCAGTGCGAGGTTCCCTAAACCGCCACGCCACCCCGCTCACCACCGCCGCCGACTCTAGGCACTCCGCCCCCACCGACGTGATGCTGCAGCCTCACCTCGAGCCACCTGAAGCCTCCTCTACTGCCCCAAACTAGTGAGCTCCCTATTTAGTTTATATATATATATATATATATATATATGTAAATAACATTGATCTTCAATTCGATCTTTATATGTAATGGATTTCATAATGTAAAAACAGTTTTTTTAGCATCTATATAAAGATAAAAGTTTGATTTTTATTTGTTTTAAAAACTTTGATTTTTTTTTATTAGTTTTAAATCTTTGATTAGAAAAAGTTTGGATTTTTATAGAAGATATAAAGAAATGATTTTTATTCAAAATATAAGTTGAAATTTTTATTGAATGTAAAGATTGGATTTTTATAAATGTAAAGAAGTGATTTTTAATCTATGAAAGACGATATTTTAATATAATGAAAGGCGTGATTTTTATATAACGTAAACGTTAAAAATATAATTTTTATAATATAGGAAGAAGAAAAATATGATTTTTATTATATTTGAAGAGGCGAAATCTTTATATAGAGAATAGCGTGATAAAAATATAATCTTTATTATATGAACACCGTTATAAAAATATAATCTTTATTATATGAACACCGTTATAAAAATATAATCTTTATTATATGAACACCGTTGTAAAAATATATTTTTTATCTATATAGTAACGATGTAAAAATAGAATTTTTTATCTATATAGTAGCGATGTAAAAATAGAAGTTTTATCTATATAGTAACGATGTAAAAATAGAATTTTTATCTATATAGTAGCGATGTTAAAATAGAATTTTTATCCATATGGAGTAATTATAAAAATATGATTTTTATACACATAGCAACAATATAAAAATGTGATTTTTATATATGTAGTGGTTACGGGCAACGAAAGCGACAAAATGCGAGGACGATGAAGATTTTCTACATAAGAAGAGTCGTGGTATTGGATTAGCTATCGGTGAGAACTTCTCACTCTAAATTTCTTTTTCTAGTTATATATATATATATATATATATATATATATATATATATATACTAGGATGCAGACGGTTCTTAGCAGCACCTGACACCCGTCATCCACAGACCATGGATGGCTTGTTTGTTTGATTGATGTGTTGTGAAAATTGTTTGTGATGTTGATGTGAAATCGATAATAAATTGTAGTTGGTTGAAATAAATTAATTATCGTTAAAAATATAATTTTTAACGTGAATATGAAAATAGTGAATGTGAGTAAATAAATATTTATAAACAAATAGGCCGATTTGTTTATATGCACTGATTTGACTGATATTGATTGGGACGATAAATTTTACACATCGCCCAACTGCACAAATAAAAATCTGCTATTGTTGATTTGAAACCCCACACGGGTGTTGGGATGATATTTGAGTACACTAATCCCAATTATTTAATTGTATGTCGATCGATTGGTCGACAGGCTGTGTAAGCGTTAATTATTTATATTTGATGCTTATGCAGTTGTGTGGTGCACTTTGGATGATGGTGAATTGTTTATCGTTGCTATTATATACATGTGTTGGGTGGAATCCATATAATTAACGTTATATGGTGATTGATTGGGTCTCATTCCAATCAGGAAAATAATGAATATTATAAAAGAAAATTCATGTGTTGAATATAAAAATAGTCATGTGTTGACGATGTTCATGTGTTGATATTATTCATGTGTTGAGTAAAATATTTTAAATAATAAAATTTACAACTTTATCATATTTACGATTAGAATCTACTTTACGGTTGGAGTCTAATTAAAAATCAAACGATAGATACCATAATTTTATAAAATATTTTATATAACAAAAATAGTCATGTGTTGACGATGTTCATGTGTTGAAATTATTCATGTGTTGAATGGAATAAATATTCATTTGTTGAATAGAATAACGGATTTATTGAAATATATAAAGCCGTGTTGATTAGAGTTGCGCCATTTTGATGTGAACGATAGTTATATCGATTATATTCGTTTTTATAATGAATATAGAAAAGAAGTGATTTCAAAATATAACGTTTTGAAAATATTATCATTTATATAGTAATGATACGAAATATTCAATTTTGATTTGAAATTGAATATAGAGTTGAAATGGTTTTGAAAACGAATTTAAAATGATTTATAAAATACGTTTTAAAAAGGAAATCGATGAAATATATATATATATATATATATTATATATAATGGCCTAAATAGAACGCACCGCGCCGCGGCAGTTCGTGAATTTCGAACATTGACTTCGAATTGACGTTGCGGGAGATCCGACCGTTGGATTCTCCTAAAACCGGAACCGTTGGGTCCGTATCGAAAAGAGCTTTCCACTGAATATTAGAAATTTGAAATCCAACGGTTGGATTTGGAATTATGTCCAAATTAAATTTGAAAAAGGTCGCTGTAAGTACAGTTCGATGGCCGTTGATGGAAATCGACTGTACGGGCCTTGATAAAATTATTATAAATATTAATAATTTGTGTAAAATCATAATATGTGAATTGGAAAGAACTGGGATGAAAAACTCCATATTTGAAAGGATAAAAATAGATTTTTATCGAAATGAACTGATTTGAACTAGAACTAAAACCAATTTATTTTTGAAATGAATAAATTGGATTTGAATCGGTTTTGAAAATAACCAGAATTTCCAATATATATAAAGTGGAAATGGATCTGAATCGAAATTGTCTTTGGAATATTTCGATATTGGATTTCGTGACTATACAGATATTGTTATGGGAATTTGAAAGATATATTTTATATCGTTATTTCCAATACGATATTTGTTGGTTTCAGAATTTGATATTGAATATATGCCGGTATATATTCTATTCAGAGCCTTATATTTAATATCAAATGTGATTTGGGTTTATCGTGAATCGTGTTTTATATGACATTGGTTCTTTAACCCAGTTAAAGGCAGGATGTTGATTTTTAATAAGATTAAAACTAAGTGGAGTTTTAATGAATCTTTAATTAGATTGAAATGTGAATTGATAATTTAAATTATCAAATCTGAAAGGTGATCGAGAATGGAGTACCACCAGTTTTTCTCCAAAGAGATAGTTAAATCTTTAATTAGATTTGAACGTGAAATGGTAATTAATTTTACCGATAACACCGTGGTGTTAAATATGGAGTATTACCAGTTTTGCTCCATGGGATATATAGGTTGGGATTAGGAAATAAAATAAATAATTACTTCGGTGTGGTTCGCTAATCCCGACTAGTTTGAAATGATATCCAAAGGAAGATTAAAGAATAAATTTAGAAGAATTTATCTTGGATAAAATTAATGGGAACCTTTCCCTAAGAATGTGATTTTGTGAATAAAAGAATATTCTGAATTGGAATGAGGCGTTCGTTGTGTTTGTGTAACATTTGTTTATCATATACGTGGGTTATTCAGAAAGGCCGGGTTTATACACATTCTGAATAACCGATTCGACGAGATGTCGAAGATGAAGACGGTGGTTGAAGACCGGAAGTCTTCACATCGTTTGGGTGATTACTGATGATCTCGATTGGGCTGTACACCCAAAATGAGGGAAACAGTTGGTGATCGTCCAGACGTACTTGGAGATGGATGGATATGCGAGGAAAGTGCCTCCGGTTTCGTTCAGACCCAGAATGAACTTATAAATGGATTGTGTGTCTGACATTGGATTTTATTCTGTGTTGATTGATCTCTATTAAATATACATCTGTTTGGCGGCGGAGAATTTATTCTCTTGCTTAACGCCCTTCTCTGAGACGTACGAGCCTAGAGGTTGTATATCGATGGACATCAGTCGCATGGAGTGAATTGCCAGTGTGGCACGCGTAAGTGGCAATTGATCAAGGCTTCTGTTGAAAAGCAAAGTCTTGTGGTTGATGATCAAAGCACGGCCTGTGTGGCATAGCTTTGTGTATAGCGTGAATTCGCGAGCCTCACACCTTGGTATGAGTCAAAAACGGGATAGTGACTGCAGGGAGAGCACGACGTTTCTTTCTAGCTAGGGTGGTGTTAGTGACCTACCAGCCCTGACATTTATATACTTTTCACCTGTGTGGTTGTTGGATACGAGGCGCCTCAGATATAGGTCTGTAAGGCCGGGAAACGTGTGTTCAGGAATAATTAATCCTCCAAAGTTAGGCGAGGACCGACCCTAAAGATCCAAGGATCAGAGTGGGGTCCTGGGACATTTGCTAGAGTGTCTCGAATCAGAGAGGAGCTTGCCCATTGCCTCGACTCATGATGGAATCCAATTCCCAATACGTGTATTCCGGTTTTATTTGTAGAGCCTAGTATGGCGACATAGTGGGATGGGGCACTTATGCCGTCTATGATTGATATTTATGATTGAAATTGTTTTGACACTATACACTTATAATAGTATCAAATAATGTGTTTTAACATATCAAGCATGCTTTGGCTGTTATAAGGTAAAAACCCTATCCTCTGGCTTGCGTTGCATTGTGTGATGGGACCTGGGTCTTATAACAGCTTCATTTTTCTTTATTTAGCATTGCGCTTTTGGTTTTATGCACTGGTATTCTTGGGAGGAAACCCGTTCCGTGTTATACGGCGTGGTCCCTTGATATACCGAACTTTAAAATAAAGATTAATAACTGTTTTAGTTCTCACACCAGTCCCATGACTGACCTGGAGTTTATTGTTTTAACCTAAACTCTGGGTGCCCCTATTTTCCACATGGGCAGCTAGTAGTTTTGGTTTTGCAGATTTATATCCACAGGGTCCTGATTTACAGCTGGAACGATGCTCGGAAAGCTCTGTATCCGTGTATCACTTTCAATTGTGTTTTGTATATTTTTCCGCTGCTATGTAATTTATTGTAATCTCTGATATTTATCGAATGTAATTTATTCATTTATACTCTGTATATTCTTGTTTCTGATGGAATTGTTGTAATAATAATGAAATGTTCTTCCGTCTGCGTTCCGATGTGTATTGTTTTCATAGCATTCGTCCTTTCTCTTCTCTTCGGAGACCGGGGAAGTTCGGGTCGCTACATAAGTGGTGATCGTCCAGTCATACTTGGAGATCGATGGATATGCGAGGGCCTCTCCCATGTATTGGACGTATTGGGGAGGAATAAGATGCCTCTGATTTCGTTCTGACCAGAACGAACTTGTAAATGGATGTGTGTCTGACATCGGATTTCATTCTACGTGATTGATAGACATCGGTTTCATAACGTGAATTGCCTGTGTGGCATGTTGAGATGCAAATGATCAAGGCTTCTGTTGAAAAGCAGAGTCTTGTAGTTGATGATCAAAACACGACCTTTGTGGCGTAGCTTTGTGTAGTGTTAATTCGCGAGCCTCACACCCCTGTGTGCACCAGAAACAGGAGAGGACCTCAGGGAGGATATGCGTTTCTTTCTAGCTTGGAGTGGTGTCAGCATTTTGCATGCCCTGGCATTTTACTTATGTGGATGATGGATAGGAGGCGCCTCAGTTATATCGGTCGATCTGGGGTCGATGAAGTCATTTGGCTCATTTACGCCCTATAGGGCGGGGAAACGTAGTGTTCAGGCATTTTAATCCACATCGAGTGGACCGGCCCTGACGATCCAAGGAACAATGCGTTCTGTTCCTGGGCTTGGGCTCGAGAGTCTTGAAGCGGTAAGGACGATCCCTTGCCTTGGTTCACAGATGGAAATCCAACTTCCAATACGACATCTTGCGGTTTTAATTGTAAACCTATATATGGCGATATAGTGGTATGGGGCACTTATGCCGTCTATGATTGATACTTATGATTGAGATTGTTTTAACACTATACACTTATAGTAATAATAAAACATGAAATTTTATGTACCAAGAATTCTTGGCTATTATAAGGTAAAAACTCTATCCTCCGGCTTGCGTTGCATTGTGTGATGGGATCTGAGTCTTATAATAGCTTCATTGTTCTTTACTTAGCATTGCACTGGTGTTTTTATGCACTAGTATTCTTGGGAGGAAACCCGTTCCGTGTTATACGGCGTGGTCTCTTGATTTACCTAACTTTAAAATAAAGATTAATAACTGTTTTAGTTCTCATACCAGTCACATGAGTGACCTTGAGTTTATGTTTTAACCTAAACTCTGGGTGCCCCTATTTTCCGCACGGGCAGCTAGTAGTTTTGATTTTGCAAATTTATATTCACAAGTCCTTGATTTACAGCTGGAATGATATTCGGAAAGCACTGTATCCGTATATTCCTTTCAGTTGTGTTTTATATTATTTTTCGCTGCATTGTAATGTATTTAAATCTCTGATGTTTAGTAAATGTGTAATATTTAATCATACTCTGTATATTCTTGTATTCTGATGAAATTGTTGTAATAAGCAATGAAATGTTCTTCTGTTTGTGTTCTGATTTGTCATGTTCTCAATACAATCCGGGCTTTCCTTCATGGGGAAGTACGGGTCATCCCAGGTAATGTTTTATAAAAATGTTTTATAAAACAGAAAGGATTTCGAGGACTAAAATTGATGTTTTCGAAATGATTTGGAAATGAATTGTGTGTTTGATATTGTATTTTATAACATAACCAATTTGTTGCTACTGATGATATATCTGTTTGGTGGCAGAGAATTTATTCTTTTAGCTTAACACCTTTCTTTGAGACGTACGAGCTCAAAAGTTATATTATTAATAGGAACCGATCACGTGTGTGAATTGACAATGTGAAGTGCTATGGTTTGAAAGTACTTGTGATTATTATTATTACGAAATAGTTTTCTCCACTTCGGGATATAAAATGATTTAGTATGTGGCTAAAGATTCGGGTAACCCTAAGAACTAAAAGTATGTGTGGGTGCTGGTGCCTTAAATGATCATAGGTCGGTGTAGCCTGCTCCGTTAGTGAGAGGTGCACATACATACATACATACATACATGCCTATATATATATACATGCATATATATATATATATATATATATATCGAGCAAATAAAGGTGCATGCCCTTCGGCTTGTTGATGGGAGAAACCTCCCAATATTTAATTGCATAGGTTTCATTATGCATTGATTGTGATATTTTGGAATTTAACTTCCAAGTGATTTGGTTTGAGATCCCTAAGTAAAAGATAATTTGATATGAAAGCTAGATATGTATTTCAAATGATTTGAAGTAAGATTTTGGGAATGAAATCCAAAGAAATAACTTATGTAAAGTTAAGAAGATTTTAAAAAACTAAATTTGGGGATTAAGCCTAAATGGGTAGTTTGAGGAATTTCATATTGATTGTTGCACGTAGGCTCTATAAGTCTATTTTTGGTAGTTGTTTATGCAATGACTTCATGTAGAGTAAACCCGTTCCGTGTTATACAACGTGGTCCCGTGGTATGCCTTATTTTAAAATAAAGTATAAAACTGTTTTGGTACTCACACCAGTCTTATGAATGACTCGGAGTTTATTGTTTTTCACCTAAACACTGGGTGCCCATATTCTCCACATTGGCAGCTAGAAGTTTTGGTTTTGCAGATATTTTTAAAATAGGATCATGGATTATAGTTGGAGCTATGGTCTGGATTATTTCGAGTCTTCCATTGTATATAATTATATTTCCGTTGCATTGTAATTTATGATTTTCTGATATTTTTCTGTTGTGTATTGATTTTTTGTACTCTGGTGTAAAATTGTTGTAATAACAATGAAATGTTCTTTTGTTTCTGTTTGATGCGCTGTATTCCCAAAGTTAACGATTCAAGGATTTCCGTCTTTTGTATTGTACCTGTGCGGTTTATGGTCAGTTCGAAAGGCGGGGGTTTTTGTGTTGTTACATAAATTCACTCACGAATCAATATTTAAAATATTTATTGATGTTTGATCATATACAGTATTTTTCACTTGATACTAATTTATTTATGAATCACTTCAAATAATTTCTCAAGCTTATTATTGTTTTATGAAGATTCAATTTTCTTTTATATAACATGAATTCAAGTTCATATTTATCCAAGAAGGTTACAATTTAATTTCAAATGTTCTTTACAAACTTATTTGTTTACCTTTCAATTTATTTATAAAGACATTATTTCATTTACCAATCGTTTACTTTCTTAAGGTCATATTCATTTACTTAAGTAGCATTCTCCTTCACTATTTTACTTTATTTGTTAAGCCTTTGTATTATTTACTTAAGAGTATAACAATTCTTATTACATTTTTATAATAAAAAATTAATTTGAAACAACTTGTATTATATTCCATTATATACTCAAATTCATTTGAACCCTTTTTACGTTATTGTGCTAAGTTTTATTAATGTTTTCTGAATGTAACTGAATACCATACAAATTTCTTATTCGTTCACTTGGTTAGAATATTCAACAGTTTATGTTTATTCCACATTTTATTTAGACAAACAACTTAATCTTTATTTAAACATTTGGCTTTATCTCTAATTTTATATTAGAAATTTTACAATTCAATAAAATCCATCCCATTTCTACAATCAAAAATTTACTAATTTACACAACTTGAGAATTCAAACACTGGGTTCCATTTCCAGTTATCTTGAAATAATATACATCTCATATGTTAAATCATACTTTGGATATATTTCAGTTCAAAATATTTAAATTATGCCATTTAAAATCTATATCTTAAATATTCAAATTATACTTTAGGAATTTTAAACCAAAATCTATTTAACAAAACCATTTCGTATTTTATATACTAATTACAATTCAGTTCATTTAATGGACTGTTTAGCAAAATTTTCAAAATTCTATTATAAGATACTTATGAGATATTTCCACTTACAATTTCAATTATGTGTACTTTACACAAAATAGAGTTATAATTCTTTGTTTGATTATGTTTTCTTTTTAAAATAAATTATATATTTATAAATAATCATTTATAAATCTTATTTATTTCCTTAATATAACATTTATAAATTTTTTAAACATATAAATCCTTTACAAATTTCTTTGGAAAGAGAAACTATTCATTTAAATGTTACAAATATCCTTTAGAAAACTTATACCATAAGTACCTTTCTAAATACTTCATTTTTGAATCAATGATTAACAAAACTAGGTGATTATTATATTAGTTATTAAAAATTTCTTATTTTCATATTTCTAAACTTCTTTTTATTAATTCAAAATAAAGTTTATACTTATATTTTCTTTAATTATTTATCATGTTAAGACAAAGATAAGTTTTAAAACATAGGTAAAACTGAACTTAAAGAAAGAATGTAAACAAAGAGGATCTACAAAGGATGATTTTAGAAAAAGGATAGAGATTCATTCTTACATAGATAAACTAGGAAGATGGATTTGAAGGGAAGGAAATTTTGGAAAAAGATTAAGTTTAAAAATAATTTATATTTTCAAAATACGCTCTCTTAAGAATAATTTTGAGACCGATTTTACTCATTCTAGGGTATTTCTGCCCCATCTCTAATGTGTTTTACCCCTTAGGCTAAGGTTTGCATAAATCAAAGCTTTGATACCAATTGTAACAACCCGCTATTTCCAATCACTCAAGTCGATAATAAAACTGACTCAAATCATTCAAAACAATAAATTATTACAAAATTTAAGTAAAAAAGAATCACATCACAGGATCACATACATAAAAAATTACATAAATCTCGCAATGGAAATAAAATGAAACATAATAGTTCATGAGGCTACTAAATAACAAAAATCTCAAAGTCAAATACGGAATATCAACACCAATACCACAGAAATCTAAGTATACAAAAGTTCCTAATGCATACTGAAATAAAAAGTCAGGAATGGTAATAACTAAAGCAATAATAGAGGATAGATAGATGAACAAGTCCTCCACAGTTATCAATCTCCTAAGGTGAATCTCTAAAAAAACTAAAAAGCTAGGGCTGACCCAAGCATAAAGTAAAACAAAATGCTTGAGTTAGGATTAACATATTATGTAAATAAGTCAACTCAAGCGAAATGTTTGAGTGAATGTACAGATAACTCAAAGGATATTTGGGATTTCCATACTTTAAGAATCCTTTAAATTATATACGTATAATAAAATACACTACTACTTATGTCTATCTATTAATAAAATATGATATTGAAATAACATTAAGGCGTTATCCATATCCTCCTTAATACATTTCTGAATAAGAATTGTAGTATATACAATACTGTGAACTCCACCGTAAACTAGTGGTCTATCAAGGATCACTATACAGGTACAACACAAACAAAAGTCGTAGTGGGGACAATCAGGATAAACATAACAAGTCACACGAGGGCGATACCATGATAGGATTCTACCGGATTGCGGAAACAAAAAGGTGGTGACACATAGCGCACAGCTACCGCTCACCTCCAACAGCACTCCCATAAATGAAAGGGCGCTCAATAAATCACAAAGTAAAAGGTGTGGTTTCAAAGAAGCATGCCCGGTCGGAGGAGCTAATTCACTTGGCCTAGTTATGAATTCTATTTTAGTTATTTTAATTATGAAATGGATGTCAAAGCTATCCATCACCATTCCCTTATTTCGATCCAGTAATCATTCTCCAATACATCATACTTCATTCTGGATTCTCTACCACATGCGCAGTTGCTAAAGTGGTTTCGGTACTGAAACAAAATATGTGAATATCTGATGTTATTACCAAAATTAGCAATGAAGTGAGCCAGAGGTGAAGGGGTATCTGATAACCGAAAGTTCGCAGAAGGCTTAATAAAAAGTGGGGTCTGACAATGTGAAGAGCGAGAGCAGGAAAACATAATCCGAAAGGCCGCATCAACTATAACCCTTTTTACCCCCCTAAAGGAAAAGGTCGTAAAGAGCTAGGGAATTTAACCGACAAGGCCTCTCCACCAAAGTCAGTCCGACAAGACCCTTCCGACAGTATTGGCTCAACGAAAGGCTCCGTGTAAAGAACCACTCTAATCCAAAACCAAAGAAGTCAGAAGCAACAAACCTAGCAGACGAAGACTAAAGGCAAACCTTCAATACTGGCCTGCCCGAATATTGATACACCTAGAGACGAAAGCACCGAAGGCACTAACCTGGAAGAACATGAAGGCCACTCAGAACCAGCTTCTAAAGCATCTACTACATAAATACCGGAAAGGTCACGTCCGTAAATAAATAAGAGTGACACCGGAAGCCACCCGCCAAGAATACAGGCCACCGCAAAGGCCCTACCGAAGGGCTAGTCGGCATCCGGATAGGAATACAGGCTACCCGTCCTAGTCTACCTAGTACCGAAACCCGTAGCGGTTTCAACCCGACAGGTATCAACATACACCACGGGGTCAAACCCCTCCATGTACTCACGATAAAGCCGAAAGCCTGTATCCATGAGCTCATGTCCGCAAGCCTACATTCAGAAGCTGCCCTCAAGAATTCGAGCATCGTAACCGAATGCACCCCAGGCGGGTCCGATATCCCTATGACAGGAGGAGCCCAAAACCACTATAAATAGGACCCCAGGGATCACATTAAAGGGGAATTTTCTCTTACTTTTTGTATCCTAAAAAGCAACTTAGAAAATAACATCAATGGAGTATTCCACTCTATGACATCTGTGTATTTCCATTAAAATCTTAATGAAAGGAGAACTTCTTAAGAAAGTTGCTCTGTAAATGTATACTTTTACTTATCTAATTGCAATAGTCGCAGTTCATTATCTATTCTATAGAGAAATTTGAGTTTGCATCCATCAACACCCTCGAATGGAGATCAAACCTCGATCACTGAGTCTAGATCCGATCTGGTAATCCTCATTGAGCCTGCGACTTAGTGCCCTAGCATCTCAATTCCCCACTAAGGTTGATTGGGGAAGAGAACCAATCCACCATATTTTCCCTTAAGATTTGTCCTCGTTGGTCCACTTTTGGTGTTGACGAAAAGTATCATTAACATTTTGGCGCTAGAAGGAGGGCTCTGAACCTCCGACCTTGTGAATAACAACCACATATCTACCTGTGATGTTCTATCCCGGATCGGACTAGCGTCGAAGAAGAGGCGTTATGAACAAAAAACCAAACGAAGACGTTCAGAATTTCGAGCGGATAAGTTAAGAACTACAGGCCGTAGAGTAATGGAGGAGCAAGAGTTAAGAGCAGAAGCTTTGCGAGTAATAAAGTGGAAGAGGAAAATGGAACTACATGCTTACGAGACGAGGAATAGCAACTCTTCCCACATAGAACAAACCGTGGCATTCTCACCCTGTAGATCTACATCAGGGGACATTGGTGTTTTCCCTAATTAAAGGATGCTCTCTACAGACAAGTTAAGGGAATGACACTCAAACGCGAAATAATGGACGATTTCAACTGCTTCGCCGACAAGTGGGCTGAAGAGATGACAACTCGATTTCGGTACATTCCGGAAAGAAAGGACGAAAGTATTGGAACCACAACTAAAATGATTCGTAGGAGGATTAGACCCCATCAGCGAAAAAAGAAGTGTACGCCAAAGATACCCCAGGAATGCTACCTCACTACTTCTAGGGAGAATGTTTACTTCCTAACCAAACACGCAAATGACTATTAGATCTCTACAAAGAAGAGGCCTAAATACGAAAGAAAAACAGGAGGGCCTTACTGTCATTACTACTTGACGAATGGACACGAGACTAATCACTGCAGAACTCTTGAAGAAGGCATCGTCAGGTTCGTCAGTTAAGGCCAATTACGAGAGTTTGTCAAAAAATCAAGATGAGTTTGGGGAAATCCTTAGAAAAAGGATTAATACACATGTGCCAATGTACGGAAAGCCTTAAAGGGGTCCAAACGCCAACGAATTAAATCCCTCGTCATCGCCAAATTGGCCGGGGAGAGGCATCCCCTGTAGGGGGATGGTTTGTTAGTCTTTCTTCATGCCCAAACCAGAGGGGTCAGGGATAAAGCATCAAAAGCGTAAGCCATCGTTTCACACTAGAAATGGTCGTGGCGATGCGTCTAAAATTAGCATGCCCTGCCTCTGCTCGTAGAAGAGTATGCCCTGCCTCTGCTAGAACTAAGCACGTCTTACCTCTGCTTATATTCCGCGTTACCCGCAGAAGGGAACACAAGCCCCTATCATCGCCTACGATGGTCCGGATAGGGCACCGCTTAGAGAAGGGTGGTGTATAAGCCTCTATCAGTGCCTACGATGGTCCGTGTAGAGCGTCAAAAGAGTAAACCTTAGTTTTGTGCCTACGATGGCCCCGTCTAAGTTTCTAAGCCCTTATCATCGCCTACGATGGTCCGAATAAGGCGCCTTCTAGAGGGAGGTCGGGTAAGTCCTTAGGCCCTGCTTGTGGATAAGCTAGCCAAGCGCTCTGGGCGCACAGGCCCAGAGAATGGCCAACAAAGCACAAACATTCTCTTCTTTGACATCAAAAGCCCAAGGGAAGGCTCAAAAAGCACGTACAACCTCTGCTTTCCGAATCAAATCCGAAGGGGATACCTACTTTACCAATACCGGAGGGGGTTCCGGTCTTTTATACTAATACCCAAATCTGGTTCGATCCGCCGCTTCACTAATACCAGAGGGGGCTACGGTCTTCAATACTAATACCCGAATTTGGGTCGATTCAGCGCTTTACTAATACGGGAGTCGGTTCCGGTCTTCAATACTAATACCCGAATCTGGGTCGATTCGGCGCTTCCCTAATACCGGAGGGGGTTCCGGTCTTCAATATTACTACCCGAATCTAGGTCGATTAGGTGCTTCACTAATACCGGAGGGGGTTCCGGTCTTCAATACTAATACCCGAATCAGGGTCGATTCGGTGCTTCACTAATACAGGAGAGGGTTCCAATATCCAATACTAATATCCGAATGTAGGTCGATTCGGCGCTTCACCAATACCGGAGGGGGTCCCAGTCTTCAGTACTAAATTACTGAATCTGGGTCGATTCGGTACCCCATTTAATACCGGAAGTAGTTCCGATCTCCTAGGTCGAATTCCCGAATCTGGGTCGATTCGATATTCCACTAATATCGGAGGGGTTCCGGTCACCTATATACCAACACCCGAATCTGGATCCATTCAGCTCTTTACAGTAGCCGAAAGGGATTCCAATCCCCTACATATTAATATTGAATCTAGGATCAATTGATTTCTCAACAGAGCCCTAAAGTGAACTGGCGGTCTTACATACCACAACCTGAAACAATCCTACAAAATTACCATCAGATATGGAACCATTAAGACCATACCTCACTTATGAAGAGCCCAATCCATGGATTGAACAAGAAAAAGTCGCTCGCCCCTCCCGGAAATTCAAGTAAGGACTCAAGGTTTACCACCAAAAGTGGACTTATAAACCTCTCAGGGAAGTGCTTTCAATATATATCTACTAGTTGTTCCCCTTTTTAACATGTCAAATCCTTACGCAACTCTGAAAAATGACATCGTATCATAGCATTGGTTCAAAGAGCAATCAAGAAGAGGATCGTAAATGGTTTCAATAAACATCCTATGAATAACTAACCCTTTTTATTTGTTCTAGGTGATTTTTCATTGGAACATATTTCAAGGATAGTTGATTCAAGAAGAAGGTCCTTTATGGGACATGTAGTACGGATATGCCAGAAATCATGATCACTTCCAGTTTAATAAGATTGATCCCTTCCAGCCTAATAAGGCTATAGTAAGCTACTATAACATCAAAAGAAAATTGGTAATATCGTAAACTCGCTACAATCACGTGGCCAACAAAGTGAATGGAGACACAAATGCAGCGTGCAAAGTATAAATAAAAGTGCGATAAAACAGGAAGAAAGGCTGCGGTATAACAAACAAAGGCACCATCCCATACTAACAAAGCAAAGCACAATGACATCACAATGTCACAAACCAGTCACGGGGCCATCAAAACACCAACATGAGTCTAAGCCGAAACACAGACCTACACCAAGTTAAACGCGAGGACTGACACTTGCTTATACAACGGATCTAAAGCATAGTTCACAAAAAAAGGAGAAGTGATCGTATGCAAGCTAAGAAGACTACAGACCCTTGTTATTCCTAGGCCTACCAACCTTCCTTTTAACCTAAGTAGAGTAGGATAGAGGTTCACCAGACAAGGGCTTTTTACGCTTTGGATCTGCCACCTCAATGCCTCCTTGAGCAAAAGAGGCAACAACACTATCCCGGGACCTGAGAGCCTGGATTAACTTCACCTTGTCTGTCTCTAGGATGGAGATACGCTCAAGATTGTCCCTGTGTAGCCTTTGAAGATCACAAGCTAATGTGTTCCAACCACTCATTTGTTTCGCAGTATGATCCTTGAACATATCCATGTGTTCCCTAAACTGGTACATGGCGGTCTCGAATCGAGCAAGCATCTGGGTCTTCGCAATGTTCATCTTGCTAGAAATTGTTTGGTGGTCAGATAGAGATATATCCATGTCAGAAGTCACTCCCTGTAGATCCCATCCTCTGAATCATTGGCAAGCTTAGGATTGCATGGCTTTGGGGCATAATGGGGCCTACTAATAATTGTTTGAAGCTCTGCATGAGTAGGACTGACGATGGGGGAATTTACAGATGGCTGGCCAGTCGTTTGAACATCGGTTGTCGGGATGTCTAAATCGAAAAACTTCTCCTGCTCATAGTGCTTTTGAGAAATATCCATCCTGTACAAATGAATCAATGAATGGTCATACAATACAGGGATTTAATGATCGGCCAAGATAAGAACAAGCGGCGCGACCAAAGGTAAAGCCACGAACAGTCGACCCCTCCAACCCCGACTGTGCACGATAAGCTCATACCGCTCTCACATGCTTGGCTCAAAATGGTCGCTTATATATGACCGTTCAGGACTGACTTAAAGTTAAATAGAAGAAATCCTCTGTCAAATAAGCTTGAGCAACCATAAGAATCAAACCAAAAGCATAAGTGATAACAACAATATCAAGACCAGACAAGGCTATGCGGCTTGGTCATTTCACCAAGCATCGTATGTGCTAATAAGTTTGTACCCCTCCGGACATGACAACTGGGATCAAACTGTTTACGCATAGTCATAAGATTGGAAGTCATGCAAAGTATGAACTAAGAGGTTGTCTAAATCGTCTCAACGAACGTATCATGTGTACAAAGTTCAAAACTAGAGAAAAGGGGTATGTTGAGACTGATCTCTCTCTCTCTCTCTCTCTCAGACAAGTGCATTGCACAAAACAAATCGAGTCCACTCCAAGATTCTGGCTATTGTCATCATAAAGGGATCTACAACAACACACATTGTGTCCAATGACCACGCGAACTTTAGAAAACGATTCAAGGGAGCATAAAGGAAAGCTTATCCCTACTAAACCATGTTGCACTAAATTAAAGGAAAATGAGGATTTGCAAATCTGTGCTCCACAAATTGATAATATGAAAGGAAGAATGAAGCGGCTACCATTAATGCATTTTCTCCAAAAGATGGAAAACAAATTAAAAGTGAGGAGCAGGAAAACAAGGGAGAAAACCCCTATGCTAGATACGAATGGCCGAATATGCAGAGAATCCTTCTGGAGGATACCTAAGGAAGATCAGAGAAGCAACAATCACAGCAACCACGCCCACTATGCCAAAGTCATCCAATATGGCATTCACAGACTGTTGGAAAAAAAGCAAGGACTACTTGGGTGCGAACGCCTCCTAAGGATAGGGAACCTTTGACCTTCTCCGTAGCAAAGTTTTTACGAAACATGATTCTACCAAGTAACATCGTTTCATAATAATGCAATCAGTACGCGTATCTCTTACACAAATGCACGTACCACTGGCATTTTCAATATTACTAAATAACATCACACCTCGATTAACAGATGCCATTTATGAGCCTAACGACCATAATTTTCCTAAGGCATTACTTCACAATGGATATCCTTACCATATCAGTCCCGAAATATCTATTTGTTGTATCCCAACATACATTACCAATTATTTATTTATTTATTGTTTGTTATGTGTGTGTGTGTGTGTGTGTGTGTGTATATATGCGCGTCAGACCTCTCACACTAAGCTGACCACTTGTGGGTGTTCGATTTGCCAAGCGGTTACGGGAAGACTTCTACCACAAGTTGATATTAACCTCATGTCTTATTGTATATGTGTGTATTTATATGCACCAGACCCCTCACATTAAGTTGATCGCTTGTGGATGCTGGATTTGTCGGGCGGTTCCGGACAGACTTCTACCACAAGCCGAACTTAACCTCGTGTCTTAATGTAATTATAAATTAAATTCCCTAATTGGGGTTTACAACATTTATCCTAGTCAATTTAAGAATTGTAACCATTAGGCCTAATTCAATTCATTTTTCCCCAATCAACATCGGTTACAATTGTTATTTATTTATGGTTCTATTTATAGCAACCAATCGTATTAATTGCTACAATGATAACCCCAAATATATTAATATAATATGGATTACATTTTCATGTATAGTTCCATAAGTGAATACTGTTCACAAATTCAAACGTTCAATATAATGTATATTTTATTGTTTTACGTATATTAAGATGGATAATGTATATATATTTATATTTATTTTTGCGCGGTTAACGCAATAAATTTCTTTTGTTCTTATTTATTGTTAATTTTAATCATTTGTTTTAATCAATTACCAAACATTCTTTTTTGCATTCAATCTTTCCATAAGGTTCCTACTCTTTCAAAAAGATTATTAGCTATAGTTATTGTAAATTATGCCTGATTATTGGAATAGACATATTTCAAATCACAAGAAATATATATTTTTATTTTTAATTGGGATAGTTGATGCAAACTATGCACAAATATGTATGTTTATATTTATACGCTAATTTTCACAGCTTTCCCTTTTTCAAACTTTTTGTCATATCTCTTGTGTGTTCAAAATAATGTCTTTTTGTTCAAAAAGAGGAAAATGACATTTACAACAACTTAACCAAAATCCAAACAATATTGAACACAAAAAGTCATATGTATTTTAATTAAAATAACAATGGTACATAATTCACCATTGTATCTTCTTAATCAAAATGACAGAATTTGTTATTTAACACTAAACTAGAGATTTGGAAGAAAACTACATCTAAACAGTGTTATTGGGACTGATTTCCAAATCTTTAGTGTTATAAGAATCTAAAATATATTCTCTCACATAATTTAGGCAATGTTCATAAAAAAATTAAGTAGGCCTACAGTTAATATTATTCCTAACCACAATTCACAAATTCCAAGTTTTGACAATATTTATTAACAGATCTGATAGGTGCCATTTCAAATTCAACAATATTATGAACAGATCTGATGATAATGGGCATATATTTTGAGATCAAATTCAAACAAGATAAATAGGGTATTATAAATTTGTATGTAAATTTCCCACTCACCTAAAAGCATCCAAATCTAAAATCTGAATAATCTTTTAGGCCTACAATTCTCATATTCTTACAGATCTATAATTATTCTGAAAAGGGATACTTTTAGATCTGTAGATTTGCGAGAAAATATGAAGAGAGGGGATATTCTTATGTAGAACCTCTTTAAATGCCAATTCATACTCTTTTCCATTGGATCTAATAATCCATTTCATACCTATATGATTTGTATTTGATTGATTGTATATGAATATATTTTTAGTTAAGAAATTGATTTGAAGATAAAGGGAAATAGCAGAGCTTCGCTGTTGCCTACAGATTTGTATGGAAAAAAGTGAGGCCTTACCCCTTTATTTATAGGAGTGGAATTGGCCATGAACCATTAGCATCAAAGACAAAGAAGAGCTAACTGGAGATTGGGACATGATCTAATAAGGCTAGTTTGCTTGCCAAACTATTCTTGCTTACAAATTACGATTCCATTTATGCGCCCTAATATACTCGGAGCCCGAACTCTTGAATCAAAGGACGAAGTCCAAGCCACTAGTTCACTAAGGTGAGTTTTCCATGTGAAAGACGCGCGTTGCATCCATTCGGATTCCATTTCCTCCCTTGAAGACGCGCTCGAGGGTTGGCGTAGCTCCCGTTGGTCGCCTCACTTCGCAATTAATATACTAGCAAAAGTGGACCAGGTCGCCTAGCCTATGATTTGTGGACCTCTAGAAGAGGTCGCCTTGGCTTAGCTTTCCCGGCGTGCTTAATTCTAATAGGAAATAAAATAGTAAAATGATTATTCCTCAAATGACTATTCATCTATTCTATTTTCATTAAATAGAAGCAAGAGCAGGAAAACTCTATGAAAAAATGGTGGTTAAATTCGATGTTGTTTAGGAGGAAGTTAAAACATAAGTGTGAGCTAAATAAATCAATGTCGTTTCTTCAAACGGGTATTATTCAGATTTATTAAATAAACATTCATCTGTTTATATTATATAATATAACGAAATTACCCTTCAAAACCTAGCCGTCATTGGGCACTACAGGCCGAAGCGGTCGACACCCCTTAGAAGCGGTCGACCTCCCTTCTGCTAGAATAAGGCGGGTTAAAGAAGGTAATAAATTTATTAATTATTCTATTTATTTTCGTCCGTTTTTCGTATTTCGTCTGTGACTTTTTCATACGGGCTTCGTTCGCGAAACTCCAAACATGAAAGTTGACTGGAATTCCGAGATGATCGCATCTGTTAAAGTTTAGTGGTCAAATTCCATCATTTATAGAAATTCCTAATTAATATAATTTAATTAAATAACTAATTTATTGTTAAAATTCTGGGATGTTACATTCTTCCCCCTTAAAAGGAATTTTGTCCCGAAATTCTGACACATAGTTATCATACTTTACACAACCAATTTGTGTACATCCACTTTGCAACCATGTGCATATGTGTACGGTGTGCATAATGTATTTCAACCATAAAATATGTATGTAAGATGATTCTAAATCGGGCCCTACAGATGCATGCATTGAGATTTTTAAAACACTTTTGTAAACGTGATGCAAAATATCCTAAATATAACGGCAACTCTATATGAATGCAAATTTTGAAAATTCTTTTTCATCCATAACCCTCACACAACAATGAATAGAAGCGTGAAGCAATCAATTTTGCATCCAAGCCCTAGCATCCAAAGCGTCATGCAATCTAATCGTTTCCTATTTAATTTCTCCTAAAACGGAAAAGGAAATCAAAGCGAATAATTTTTAACATTTCCTCTACTTACAAATATTCCATTTCCCACCCTACAGTGGAATTTTCACCTCACTTACCCAAATTACTCCAAAAATTTTCATTTATAGACTGTAAAGGAGGATTAAAACAAGCTTTCAAACATAAAACAAGTTAATTAATAACAGGGTATGGAAACAATGTTTCCAAGGCCAAAACAACCTCTTCCTTGTTGTCGCTATCGTTTTGGTTATACCGTTAGTACTACTGCACCGCTAAATGCGCACACAAACCATCCAACATCTTCTTTATGCTAATCATGTGATGAAAAATCGAATTTTTTCACAAAAATAAATTTCTGGTTAAAAACTTCTTATGCTTATTTTGAAAATTTCTTTTCAATTTTCATATAAGATTTGTGTGAAAAAACGAAATTTCGATAACGTGCGTTTTGCACCATTCAAATCATCCGTTCTAATGTAAAATAGATGTTTAAATATGCATAAATTGCTATATCCAAATTTTGTATTTTTGTAGCACCCCGAAATTTTAACAACACTAAAGACGATAAATTAAGGAAAAATTAAATAAATATTCAGAATTAAGTGAAACGGACTCCGCCATTGCGTTTGTCTCGAATTCTGCTTGAGATAGACACCTGGTTTGCGTAAAACGGACACCGTATGAAGAAGTTATTAAGGTTTGAAGTTTGTATACGCATAAGAATAATATATATGAATAAAATAAGTTCATAAATTCAAAACAGTTCAAATTCGAGCAGAAAAGGGGAGCGGGAAAATTCCCGCCCATGGGTGTCGACCCAATCAAGGGGGTGTCGACCCATGGGTTGACCCCTGGGTCGACACACCAATGGGGGTTGACCCCTCTCCCAGATCCGAGGCAGAATTCATTTTTCTGAACGTAGGCCCCTTTCTTGACCAGATTCGTTGGTTCTAGGCTATAAATAAGGCTGTATACCCATTGTTTTATTCATTCCAAATCAATGGAGAACTAGATGTTGCCTCTGCCTAAATTGAAAATAGCCTATTCTTCTTCAACAATAAAGTTATTCAGGTTAAGAGATCTGTGATTCAATATCTGCAATCCCTCTTCTATTTCTTAGATTCAATCGCGGTGAGTCTATGTTAATTTTAGATCTAAATACTTAAAAGTTAATCTTGACATGACTATAGCTTGGATCTAAGCCTGTGACTATTTGAATCATATCAGATCTGCTATAACCTGTGTATTTAAGTTATTCTGACATGACTATGAACTAGATCTAAGCCTATACCTATTTATCATGTCAGATCTGCCATTACTAGTTGATCTAATTCATTATTTAGATCTCATCATGCCTGTTTATGATGTTCCTATTATGTTTAGAGTCATTTCTACTATCATATGTTCATCAAATCTATTCTTTTATGCCTATCTTGTCATTATGCCCAACTTTGTCACTATATGTTTATTAGTTGCTATGCCTATTTCTGCCATTATGTGTCAATCTTGTTACTATGTTCATTTCTGTCCTCTTCCCTTCTTCTTTTCCCTTTTATTTTTATAGCCAGCCTACCTTCGAGCCTAGGCATGCCGCTGAAATATGTGAACGCGTAAAATTGGGATAGATGGGAAAACGTTAAAATTGGGGCATAACTTGTATTGAGAAATTTGGGAATAAATTGAATGTAATACAAGAATGTGGATTTGGGCATAAACTGCAATTGTTATTAAAAACCTGAATTTGGGGCATATGGTTCATTATGAACATAACCTAGTAAAGGGGCATAAAACCCATAATGACGTAGAAATAATTGGTTAACAATGGAAATGCCTAGAATTACAGTAATTAGAAATTGTAACCGCGCTTAGACACGAGGCTAGATTACACTTGTTGTGGAAGTCTGCCCAGAACCGACTGGCATATCTAGCAGCCACAAGTGGTTGTGTGAGGTCTAAGTGCATAAATGCGAAAGTGCTAAGACACGAGGTTAAGCCAGACTTGTGGAAGAAGTCTGCCCGGAACCAACTGGCATAACCAGCATCCACAAGTTGTAGGCTTAATGCGGGAGGTCTAGCGCATTATAACCATAAATGAATATATGGAAATGAAATTGAATATTAACCTAGTTGAATCTGTAGGGACTGCATATGTTAACTTAAGTAGGGGTTAAGTAAAATTGTATGAAACAGTTGGAGGGTTAAGTATATCTTAGGTTGGTGGGTAATATTTATATATAGGCCCACAAACTTAACCTGTGGAGTTATGCAATCTTTTACTCTGGTATGGCATAACTTGTGGAAAACCTAGTGGGGATCACTGCACCAAAACAGGGGATTCCCAACAAGTATAGGTGTTACAAATAATTTCTGTAACACTTTTATGTGTCACCAAAGGCCTGTGAGGAACTTCCTGTAACACTTATAAGTGTTACAAATAGAGTAACTGCTAACACTTATAAGTGTTACAAACATATTTATTGCTAACACGTATAAGTGTTACAAACGTATTCATTGCTCACACTTATAAATGTTGGAACCATAAGATATGGAAACACTTATAAGAGTTACAAACATATTCGTTGCTAACACTTACAAATGTTGGAACCATAATATGTAGTAACATTTATAAGAGTTACAAACATATTCATTACTAACACTTATAAATGTTGGGACCATAAGATATGGTAACACTTACAAATGTCAGTACCATAATCCTACTAATACTTATAAATGTTGCTATATATAAATTACTTTATTGATTTTTTAGTTTTGCGACACTTGTAACGACTGCATAATATCTTGTCCAAACTACAAAAGCAAGACAAAATTTTACCAAAGATACATAGAATTTCAGATGTTGCGAAGACGAAACGTGTTTGCTTCCTCGTTGCCGTTACATTCCAAATTTTGTTTTTTGCCTCCTCCTGCACAAGTACCTACAAAATATAAATGCATTCATTTTTACATGAAAAAACAGAAGTCATCATAAAGATTGAGTTGCTTGCAACGGCAATTGTGTTTAGAAGTGTGCAAAAAACTGAGTTGCGCACTCAGTTTGTGCAAAACTGGGTTTGCAACTCAGCTGCACAAAACTGAGTTTGCAAACTCAGTGTTGCAAAACTGAGCTAGCAATGAGTTGCAAACTAAGTTTGCAACCTAGTTTGACAAATTGAGTTAGCAAACTCAGTTTTTCGCAACTGAGTTGCAAATTCAATTTTGCACAAGCTAAGCGTGCAACTCAATTGCGCAAACTGAGTGCAACTCCAATAGTGATGAGGAGCAACTGAGTGCTCCATAAACTTGAACATTATTAACATTAAAAGATCCAAATGAACCTTTTCATAGACCCATATCATATATCTGAACAAGCAGAACCCAAAATATATCCGATGAAGTTTCAGTAGGCAACACATAGCTCACCTTGCTTTTTGGAACAACAAGCTCGCGCTTTGGATATGTATCAAAATCATAACAATAAGCAAGAACCATCAGTGTCATCCATCTTTGTTATATTAATGCATTTTGGATTAAGGAGAAAAAAACATTTTAGTATATTATATGAAATTTTAACTTAACAGTTCATAATGCAAATGCCAAACAAATACCAAGCAGTTCATATCATGTTAGAGGAGCAGTTTATTCTTAGCCACCGTATAATCATAATGCAAATGCCAAACAAATACCCACTTACTGCATGCTGCTGCTTTTAGAACCCATTTCATTTTCCAACTCTATACATTTACCCACTATCTATATTCTCAACTATAAGGTAGCAAAAAAATTAAGTTACCTTTGCAATCACTACCATAATATCAAAATCTTTTAGAAAAGATCCACACTCGGATACTTTCTGTTGTCCCCTTGATTCGCAATGTGCCAATATCAATCAGATATGATAGCTAAACATATATGATTTAGCAATGTGCCAGTAACCATATATGAAGATTTTGTGCTCAATATATAAGTAATAATGCACTCTAAAAGTGAAAGTTGATTACCTTCTCAAGAGCATAGTAAGATTTCGGAGAATGACATGCCCCCTGTGCAAAACTTCCACATGTTCCAGAAGGTGTGCCAAAACTTGCAAATTTAATGGCTGAAATGGACTGCCCAAGTGCACATTGGAGGTGCACCTTCGGTCTGTGTAACTCGCCGACTGTCCATTATCCTCAACATGCCAGTTTTTCACCATTATATGACTTTCTGATACATCAGAACACACCCCAGAAACCGATTTTTTTTGCTAAGGCAATCTTTGTTGCATCTCCACCTAGTTCTTCAAATACTGCTAGAAGGTTTTGTGTTGGTTTTACCCAAGATCTTGGAACATGATACCTTCATTCAAAAACTCTTATCTTATTGCATGTGATATATGACTTGGTGCTCATTGTCTGGTCTATGTTAATTAGATGAACATGCCTTTTCATTGGGGATAAGGTTAGCATTCATAAGTGCATATTCACAAACACATAATTGTTAATTTTGTATATATATTGAAAATAAGTGCATATTCACAAACACATAATTGTTGCGAACAACTATAGTTTTTGTGGATCTAATAATTATAATTGATTTTAGAAAGCAAAATTAACAATGAACATAGAAGCCATTACTCCATAGGGATGTCCTACATAAATAATTCTAAATATTAAATACTGGATGACCATGCTTTCACCGTATAAAAAGAATCGTATAGAAATAGAAATAGATGCAAAATTAATTTGCTATAAGAGATTATGACATGTAATAAGGTTGCTTTCAAAATTAAGTGTCAATATTTATGTAACATGTAATGGGGCCAAGGTTAGCAATTCATAATGGCGATGTATGATGACAATTAACATCACATTTAACATACAAATATAGAAGAAGTGGTTGAAGACATTATTGCTTTGCATGGTATAACTACCCACCTGAGTTGTGTTGAACACAACATTACTGCAGTCAGGAAGAATGTTGATTGACCAAGGCAGTAAACTATACTGCTTATTATTGAATGTTACACATGCAATTCTATCTATCTTGTAGTTTAGAGGAATGCTGCACATCCTCCTGTTTCAGATTTAAATACATGCGCCTAAAAATAACATAGCTTAAATGAATACAGAGAACATCATGGATAGTTACTAAGGCGATATGTAAACTGATGCTACAAACATGTTGATAACTGCCAATTGAAGTAACAACCGGGTCTGCTGAAACTAAAATCTTTTCGCAAAGCTTAATTGCCCTGTGAATTTCTTTCAAATTCCCGTACTTCGGTTCTCTAATTAAATCTGATAAAAGTTATGCAAGTTTTAAAATTTTGAATCTTGGTATCTATTATAAGCTTGTATAGGCAGGTTACAGTCTTTACCCTATTCATCAATTGGAGCATCATAGTCATAGCTAGTAGTTATAAATGGGCCACCAACAATACGCCCAAAATTGGTACAACCATGGTACTAAGATTAATAATAGTATCGTACAAGTCATTACTTAAAAGGAAATTTAATGTACTGTGAATATATATGGTTATATGATGTACATGTCTAACCATATAATAATTCGCAAATAAACCACCCTTATGAATAAACCTAGTTACCGAAAATGCTAAATCTTCAATTGGTCGTTGAAATACATCACCCCCAAATTATGTAAACCTGTTTATAATAGAAGATAATTTACTTCAATGATTATATCACAAACAAAATATTACTACAGTGGTAAAAGAAGCTACCAGCCGCTCCAAGCTTCAGTCCAGAGGGACGGTTTATATGGCTTGTTTAGAGTAATCTCATCACAGTAAAAACTATTGCAGGCATTAATCTATTGCAGCACACATGGAAAATGACACTGGTTACAATTACTAATCCAAATTGCCGAAATACCAGTATAATTTATGCTTGAAATAGCTCATCTGGCCAATTTAAAGAGATGGCTGATAAAATATGTAATAGTCAAATCCTAACATAGAGTAAATTATATTGAATTAGATGAAGTATGTATTATAGAGTCGGTGCATACTTGAAAAAAAATTATGGAACATGTACAATCATATGTGTATTAAAAATTGTGCTTGAAAGGATAACTCTCATACCACTAGGTCGGGTGCATCATCTCCTTTGCACATAACCCATGGCACAAAAGTGTCATCCATTTGAATGCATAACATGAGGACATGACATTAGTGTACTGACAGTAGATTTAACTTTACACAATGAGTGTTGTTTGGATAAGCAACGACGTTTGTCCCTTTGCGATAGGAAGTATGAACATTATACACAACTACAATTATAGCAGACTACAACGGAGTGATCTGGAGTTTTAACCCCTTATATATAATTGATCTCTAGCGATCACACACAAACTATAAAAGGAGTCGATGGTCATATAAGATTATATGGGCCTTAAGGATTTGGACTGTAACAATGTTAACCTTCAAAACTAGAAATCTGCTATAGTCAGAGAAGGTTTTATGAGCACTTGAGTTGGTTAATCTGAAATGGTTCCAATAGGTGATATAGAAAAAGGAATCCTTTTTATATATGGTTTAACAATCCATTCTACATATATTAATAACTAAAGGATGATCTTTGGCTATCAGTTTCATACAAAGTTATATCTGATATACAACATAAACAGTTCAATTTAGGTGTGTGGACATATTATTCTCTATATATGTAACACATCTATAATTTACATTACTGCAAATTTGAAACTTATTTTAGTTTTTTCTTATATTGCTTGAAGTCAAACACATGTATTTGTGGAATTCATGTAGGCATACATATAAAAATAAATAATTCAAAACAATGTTTGTTTTAGGAAGAATTGGAAGATTGGCACATACACATCATTCGTTATATGCTCATCATTAACAAGAACCATACCTACGCCACCAGCATTAAGATCGTATGGAAAAAGGGAAACGGTTGTTGTCTGCTTTATCTACTTTATTCTCCCTTAGAGAAAAAATAAAAGAATACAAAAGCAACTAATTACCATGTAAAATAACAAAATACAAGAGCAAGAATTTTGGCGATAGGATAACAAACAGTCAAGAAAACATACAACAACAGGATGGTATCACTTTTGTGATCCTTCCTTTTCATAACCCTACTTGATATCTGATACATCTGAGCCTGCTACTCTATTAATGCCTGTGAACTGCCAATAGGAAACTGCTATCTTGCCAAACTATCATCATTCATATCTACTACATCTGTAGTAATGCTTCCAGGACCAACATTAACATCGAGGCCTAGAACTATGAATTAACAACCAAGCCTAGAACTAGAATTAAACGACAGAACTGAAAGGAAAGTACTGGAATTAAATTGCAAAACTAAATTGAAAGTACCTATTATCGTGATTCCTAGAAGCCGCCGTGATTCCTAGAAGCCCCAATTCCTAGAAGCCCCAATTTGAAGTCCATTCTTTTAATCGCAGATTTCAATTCTTCGAATTCCTAGCCGCCGTGTCTCTGATGTTGATAAGCTAATCGTAGATTTCAATCTTCGAAGTCCATTCTTTTAAATTGCTTATGTTGCGGCTTGGAAGGAGTAAGTGTTGAGGAATAAGCATTGGGAATCCGATTAGGGTTATGTTTGGTAACTTACCCTTTTGCCCTTAGAAAAGAATAGTTGGCCAGGCATATAAACACATAGAAGTGTTGGCACATTTTTGTGACACATTTTTGCTATAGCAACACATATTAGTGTCACTAGTCTACAACACATATAAGTGTTGGCAGTGGAAAATAATAAGAGTTGCCAAATTCCCATTATGGTGTAGTGGATGCAAGAGTAGGGGAAGCTTGTATCATCTTGTGTGTGGGACCCTTTTCAGTCAATAACCCATATATAAGTATCAAACGAGTACTTCGAACTAGGTTGGAGTCGGGGCACACTTACTGGGCTGATTGTAAAAGATCCAAACGAAAGGGGCGGTGTGGGTGGCGCACGCCGACGGAGTCATGTGCATGCATGGATCCGGCAGAGGAGGATAAGACACCGTGGCACCTGTAGATATGGTTGTGCACATCCGAAAAATGGAGGGTTGCCACTTTAGGAAGTGATACATCCTACTGTGGGGCCAGCACAGGGTATCTACGGAGTAGGGAGCCGATCGATTGGCTAGTAATTAGGGTACATATAGACTTCGGTATGTTTAGAAGCCCGTTATTATCCTTAGGGGTAACTCCAGTATGTTGGACTGCATGTTAATTGTATGAGGTTAAAATCTCTCGCTAGAAGTACGCCTAAGTCTACCATCTTATAGTGTTGGGATCATCTCGTTCTGGTTATACTAGTATTGGTGCAGAGAGAGAAATAGAAAGTATTAGAGAAGCGTAATATATTCTATCATGTTTATCCTGTTTACCTTATCATACATGCCTTACTGTGTTGTTATCTATCTCTCCAGTTTATATGCCTTTTATGACACTTTTACTTATTTTTATGCTAAAAGTAACTGGACTCACCAGACTTCATGTCTGTTCCATTTTGTTCCTCTTCTTTCTCTTCCGTTTCCTCCCCCCAGGTTCTCAGGGTGGGAATACTCAAGCTTGATCAGGATTCTGCTTTCATCTTTCTTCGAGCTGCTTAGATGTACTGCTTGGTTTCATATCTCTCTACTATGGTTATGTTTTGGGATTATGCATCTTTTATTATTGTACTCTGATTATTTAAGTACAAGACAGAAATTATAAATTGATGTACTGGGTTTTATGCATTTCAGGCATATGATGTAACCATGTTTTGAACTACGATGTTTTCTGCTAAATAAAATTTTGAATTCTGCTGCTATTTTATATCTGTCTTGTAATGTTTCTGTTTACCTACAACGCTTCACGTAACTTAATGCATTCCCTTATTGAGTGACATTAACGAATGTGGGGAGTCACATTTCGTATCAAATCTGAAGGTTACCAGATCGGATAAAAGATTTGAAAATTGTTTTCAAAAAGGTTTTAAAAGTAATCATTTTCAAAAGAAAAGTCTTTTTTGAAAAACATATTCCCCAAAGCCATATGTAATATCTTTCGATTCTCTGTTTGAATCCTTTTTCCTTTCTCTTTCAACATGTGTGTGGAACCTAATATTCCTGAGGACATTACGATACCAGGCTGGTTCCATAGGTATCTAGAGGCCACGACGCCCGCTGGGGGCCAAGCAAACATTCCTCCCCCAGCTGCACCCGTTGTTCCTCCTCTCCTCCATGAGCAGATAATTTCTTTAGATATGTAAAGACTTCCGTGCTATGGGCGGAAAGTCATTCAATGGAACTAAGACTTTCGTGGGGGCGAGATATTAGCTTAAAGAAACAGAAGATTTGTTTGGAATTTTCGAAGTTGATGATCGTAGGAAGATTCAGTTGGTCGTTTGGCTGCTGAAAGATGAGGCTTCGTTCTAGTGGAAAGTGACGCAAGTAGGGCGTCTAATGGAGACTTGGGATGATTTCCGATAGAGATTCGAAATGAAGTTTCTTTCTCAAGTGGAGCAAAGCATGCAAATGGAAATGTTTCTGGCACTCAAGCAAGGAGGCATGACTGTCAAAGAGTATTTTAACAAATTCAACCAACTAGCAAGATTTGGGTTAGAGCTAGTGGACACCCCGCATATGAAAGCTTTGCGGTTTGAAAAAGGAATGAATGAATCCCTTTATGGGTTAGCTATGTCCCATATTCCTATGGGGCAAATTTTGAGAGGCTAGTTGATATGGCATTGATGCATGAGGAAGATAAAGATGAAAAGGAAGAAGCTAAGGTAAAGGAAACAGAAAACAAGAAAGTATGGCCCAAGAAGAGACAACAACAACAACAACAAAAGAAGGGCGGAAAGAACGATAAGGCTAAGGATAAGAGGAAGTGCCATAATTGCGGACGCAAGGGTCATTTGATCAAGGACTGCAAAAGAAGGAAGAATGCTTGTTTCAGTTATGGAGAGGTCAGACACTTTTCTAAGGAGTGCCCGAAGAAGCAAGGACAAGGTCAAAGGGCAGGAGCTTCTGGAGGGCAGGTGCATGCTCTCGTGACCAATTCTCCCGATAGAAGTAGGAAGTTTCCATGGAAGGTTTGATTTCTCTTTCCAATCATCCAATCAGAACTCTTTTTTATTCTGAGGCTTCACATTCATTTATATCTGATTCGGTTGTTGAGTCTCTGCACCTTAATACTAGTATGGTAGTGGATCCCGTTGTTGTCTCAAACCCCATTGGTGGTACGGCTCATTTATCTATGATTTGTCGGGGTTTGAGAATATCTGTGTTAGTCGTCGAATTTGAATGCGACACATATATTCTTAGTTTCATCGGTTATGGATTGATTCTAGGGATGGGTTGGATAGCCATGTATGGTGCCATTCTGGATTGTGAAAGGAGGGTCATTAGACTTTTGACTTGCCATGGGAGGACCCTCGAGATTTCTTGTGACCCTAAGGAGTCTGTCATGCTTCGTTTCCTAAAGTCACTTGATGCATCTATTGATGATCTGCGATCTGTACCAGTAGTCCATGAGTATCCTGATATTTTTGATGGGGTTCGGTGATTACCTTCGAGGCTCGAGATTTATTTTCGTATATACTTGGTAGATAATGCAAAGCCAGTTGCATTGCCGATACGCCACATGGCTCCAAGGGAAAGGAGGGAGCTTAGCAAGCAATTAGGAGAGCTGCTTGAGAAAGGATTTATTAGGCGAAGTATATCTAAATGGGGTGCTCCAGTAGTATTCGCTATTAAGGCGGATGGTTCACTTCGCTTATGTTCTATAGGGAGTTGAATAAGCTCACTAAGAAGAATAGGCACCCACTTCCGAGGTTAGATGATCTATTTGACCAGCTTGTTGGTGCATCAGTTTTGTCTCAGCTAGACTTGGCCACATGGCTTCATCAGTTGAGGGTGGTCGAGAACAGTATAGACAAAAATGCTTTTAGAACTCTAGATGGTTTCTTCGAGTGGCTCGTGATGACTTTTGGGTTGACGAATGCACCCGCCTATTTTGTTGATCTAATGAGTAGAGTATTCCGGGAGTTTCTAAATAAATTCGTTGTGGTCTTTGTTGACAACATCATGATTTTCTCGAAGAGCGAGGAAGAGCATGCCAACATTTACGAGAGTCCTTGAAAACTCTCCATGCGCATCAGCTTACAGCAAAGTTCTCTAAATGTCATTTTTGGAGGAAAGAGGTGAGATACTTAGGGTACGTGGTTTCTAAAGGTGGGATAGCAGTGGACCTCGTGAAGGTAGTTGCAGTTCAAGATTGGCAGATCCCAAAGAATGCAACAGAGGTGAAAAGTTTTATGGGGTTAGCAGGATATTATACGAAGTTCATTAAGGACTTCGCAAAGATATCATCCCCACTCACCAGGCTGACGAAGAAGAATTTGACGTTTTCGTGGGATATAGATTGTGATGTTGCTTTCCAACGACTGAAGAGGGCTCTAACAACAGCCCCAGTCTTGACCTTGCCCGATGGGAACAAAGTATTTACAGTATACACTGATGCATATGGTACAGGGCTTGGTGTGGTTCTGATGCAAGAGGGAAGGGTAGTATGTTATGTAGGTAGACAGTTAAAGGTTCATGAGAAGAACTACCCTGCCGATGACTTGGAGCTAATTGCCTTAGTATTTGTGCTTAAGACTTAGCGCCATTATTTACTTGGAGAGAAGTTCGAGTTGTACACCAATCATAAATCTCTGAAGCACTTATTCTCGCAGAAGGATCTTAATTTAAGGCAACAAAGGTGGATGGAGTTCCTAGCATCTTATGACTTCGAGATTGCTTATACCCCTAGCAAGGGTAACGTGGTGGAAGACACACTGTGTAGGCAGAGGATGGCCTTAAGTCCTCTGTTTGTGAGAGGAAATGCTTGGAGTTTATATCGATTTTTGACTTTAGACCCTCCATTGAGTTTTCGTCTGGCTTATTAGCATCATTAGAGGTGCGACCTACTCTTGTGGATCAGATAGGAGCTTCACAACGAGAGGATCCACAGGTTTCAGACATCTTGGATAGTAAAGAGGAAACTTTTAGTCACCTCAGTAGATATCCTATAGACGATAGAGGGTGGTTGCGACGAGATGGAAGGCTTTGTGTTCCCCAAGGTGGGAGTTTGTTGAAGACATTCCTAGAGGAAGCCCATCATTATAAGATGATTATTCATCCAGGAGGTGATAAGATGGATAGAGATATGAAGAGGGTTTTCTTTTGGGCTGGGATGAAGAAAGATGTGGCAGGGTTTGTTTCTCTCAATGTTTGATTTGCCAGCAAGTCAAGGCTGAGTAAAAGAAGCCTGGTGGTTTAGTTCATCCTTTGGAGGTTCCACATTGGAAGTGGGAGAGCGTCTCTATGGATTTCATCGATAGTTTGCCTAGATCAAGGAAGGGCAACACCAACATTTGTGTCATAGTAGACAGGCTTACTAAGAGCGCTCATTTCATTCCAGTTAAGAGTAAGAGGACGACAGCTTAGTTGGCAGAAATTTATGCTTGTGAGATAGTCCGTCTTCATGGAGTACCTTCTAGTATCATAAGTCACCGCGACCCCATTTTCACCAGTGAATTTTGGAGGAGCTTGCAAGAAGCTTTAGGTACACAGTTGTGTTTGAGCACCGCTTATCACCCTCAGACCGATGGACAGACGAAAAGGGTGAATAGAGTTCTTGAGGATCTTTTAAGACTGTGTATCCTAGACTTCGGAGGGACTTGGGAAGAGCACCTTCCTTTAATGGAGTTCACCTACAACAACATTTATCAAGCTAGTATTGGCATGGCACCCTTCAAATCATTATATGGATGACCCTGTAGATCACCGACTTGTTGGTGGGAGTCTACAGAAAGACTTCTACTTGGACCAGATATGGTTAGAGAAACTTCCGAAAAGATTGATCTTATTAGACAATGAATGAAGACAACTCAAGACTGGCAGAAGTCATATGCAGACAAGAAAAGGACTGGCATTGAGTTTGAGGTGGGAGACATGGTTTTCATTAAGGAATGTGGTTCGCCTTGGATCTGTAGGGAAATTGGCATTAAGATTTGTAGGGCCATTTCCCATAACAGAAAGGATTCGCCAAATGGCTATAGAGTAAAGCTACCAGAGAGACTATCCGACATTCATGATGTCTTCCACATTTCTCATTTACGGAAGTGCTTACATGATACCGCAGAAGTAGTTGAGTCGAGTATGCTTGAGGAAGTGGAGGTGGAACGAGAGGCGACAGTTAAGCGAGTTCCTACCCATACTCTTGGATCAGAGGTTAAGAAGCTTCCCAACCGAGAGGTCAAGTTAATGAAAGTTCAGTGAGGAGATAACCCAGAGGATTCAAATTAGGAGACCGAAGACAAAATTCGTGCTTCGTACCCTTTTCTTTTCAAGGGTATGTTCTTAACTTCCTTTCCAAAGCTTTTATTTGTACTTGTTTCTATCATTTAAGTATGTCCTATCAATCGAGTCTTCGACATTTAGTAGAAATCCCATGGATGTAAACATGTGTTTGAGACATGTTATGTTTGATAAATGCAAGTGGATGCCAGCGTTTGCTAGTGGTTGCTCGTGGATGCATATACACACACATTAGGCACTAGATCGACTCAATCACTCTCATACTGCATATGGATGTGTGTGCATTTTTCTTCTATGGATGGAAATGAATGTGTCATCATATGGATGTTGCAATTGGATGAATGATTGTGCACACATATAGAATTTGCATGTTATGATAGGATTATTTGCATACATGTTGGATTCATGGCACTAACATATATGGCATTAAGGAGGTCAACTGAATCAGTAGACCGCCTGGTCTTTCGCATTAGTATTAGGACATATACACACGCCTTTGCATATGTTCAATAAGAGTTAGAAGCCTTTAAGGACTATGGTTGCCTGTGATTGGTGGATGAGCAGATTAGCGGTGGATGTAAGGATGTACATTCTTCTAAACTAGGGAATTTCGAGGACGAAATCCTTTGAGTAGGGGAGAATGTAACACCCCATAATTTTAACAACACTAAAGATGATAAATAAAAGAATAATTAAATAAATGTCTAGAATTAAGTGAAATGGACTGTGGCATTTCGTTTGTCTCGGAATTCTGCTTGAGATAGACACCTAGTTTGTGTAAAACGGACACTATATGAAGAAGTAATTAAGGTTTGAATTTTGTATACGCATAAGAAGAATATATATGAATAAAATTAAGTTCAGAAATTCAGAACAGTTCAAATTCGAGCAGAAAAGGGGCGGGAAAATTCCCGCTCATGGGTGTCGACCCATGAGTCAACCCCATTAGGGGGGTGTCGATCCCTGGGTCGACACACCAAGGGGGATCGACTCCTCTGTCAAATCCAAGCAAAATTCATTTTTCTGAACGTAGACCTCTTTCTTGACCAGATTCGTTGGTTCTAGCTATAAATAAGACCCTATACCTGTTGTTTTATTCATTCTAAATCAATGGAGAACTATATGTTGCCTCTGCCTAGATTGAAAATAGCCTACTCTTCTCAACAATCAAGTTATTTAAGTTAAGAGAACTGTGATTCAATATCTGCAATCCCTCTTCTATTTCTTAGATCCAATCGCGGTGAGTCTATGTTAATTTTAGATCTAAATACTTAAAAGTTAATCTTGACATGACTATGACTTGGATCTACGCCTATGACTATTTGAATCATATTAGATCTGCTATAACCTGTGTATTTAAGTTATTTTGACGTGACTATGAACTAGATCTAAGCCTATACCTATTTATCATGTCAGATCTGCCATTATTAGTTGATCTAATTCATTGTTTAGATCTCATCATGCCTGTTTATGATGTACTTATTATGTTAGAGTCAGTTCTACTATCACATGTTCATCAGATATGTTCCTTTATGCCTATCTTGTCATTATGCCCAACTTTGTCGCTATATGTTTATTAGTTGCTATGCCTATTTCTGCCATTATGTGTCAATCTTGTTACTATGTTCATTTCTGTCCTCTTCCCTTCTTCTTTTCCCTTTTATTTTTATAGCTAGGCTACCTTCGAGCCTAGGCATGCTGCTGAAATATGCGAAAGCGTAAAATTGGGAACGAAAGGAAAACGTTAAAATTGGGGCTTAACTTTTATTAGGAAATTTGGGCATAAATTGAACGTAATACAAGAATGTGTGTTTGGGCATAAACTGCAATTGTGATTAAAAGCCTGATTTTGGGGCATATGGTTCATTATGAACATAACCTAGGAAAGGGGCATGAAAACCCATAACGACATAGGAATAATTGGTTAATAATGGAAATGCCTAGAATTACACTAATTAGAAACTATAACTGCGCTTTGACATGAGGTTAGATTACACTTGTGGTGGAAGTCTGCCTGGAACTGACCGGCATATCCAGCGACCACGAGTGGTGAATCTAATGTAAGAGGTGTAAGTGCATAAACGCAAAACTTGCTAAGACATGAGATTAAGCCCGATTTGTGGAAGAAGTCTGCCCGGAACCAACCGGCATAACCAGCATCCACAAGCTGTAGGCTTACTATGGGAGGTCTGGCGCATTATAACCATAAATGAATAAATGGAAATGAAATTGAATACTTAACCTACTTGAATCCATAGGGATTGTATATGTTAACTTGAGCAAGGGTTAAGTAAAATTGTATGAAACAGTGGAAGGCTTAAGTATATCTTGGGTTGGTGGGTAATATTTATATATATGCCCACAAACCTAACATGTGGGAGTTATGCAATCTTTTAATCTAGTATGGAATAACCTGTGGAAAACGTAGTGGGGATGCAAGCGTAGGGGGAAGCTTGTATCATCTTGTGTGTGGGACCCGTTTTAGTCAGTAACCCATATATAGGTATCAAACGAGTACTCCGAACTAGGTCTGAGTCGGGGCACGCTTATGGGTCTTATTGTAAGAGGTCCAAACGAAAGGGGTGGTGTGGATGGCGCATACCGGCAGAGTCATGTGCATGCATGGGCCCGACAAAGGAGGATAAGATGCCATGACACCTGTAGATATGGTTGTGCGCATCCGGAAAATGAAGGGTTTCCACTTTAGGAAGTGATACGTCTTGCTGTGGGGCCAGCAAAGGGTATATACGAAGTAGGGAGCCGGTCGGTTGGGTAGTAATTAGGGTACATCTAGACTCCGGTATGTTTAGGAGCTCGTTATTATCCTTAGGGGTAACTCTGGTATGTTGGGCTGCCTATTGATTGTATGGGGTTGAAACCTCTCACTGGAAGTACGCCTAAGTCTACCATCTTATAGTGGTGGGATCATCTCATTCTGGTTATATAGTATTGGTGCAGAGAGAGAGAAATTGAAAGTATTAAAGAAGCGCAATATATTCTATCATGTTTATCCTGTTTACCTTATCATACCTGCTTTATTGTGTTGTTATTTATCTCTCTAATTTATATGCTTGTCATGACACTTCTACTTATTTTTATGTTAAAAGTAACTGGAATACTCAAACTTGATCAGGATTCTGCTTTCATCTTGCTTGAAGCTGCTTAGATGTACTACTTGGTTTCATATCTCTCTACTATGGCTATGTTTTGGGGATTATGCTTTTTTTATTATTGTACTCTAATGATTTAAGTACAAGATAGAAGTTTTAAATCAATGTATTGGGTTTTATGCATTTCAGACATATGATGTAACCATGTTTTGAATTGCGATGTTTTCTGATATATTCCGCTGCTATTTTATATCTGTCTTGTAATGTTTATGTTTCTGTTTACCTATAACGCTTCATGAAACTTAATGCATTCTCTTAATGAGTGACATTAACGGACATGGGGTGTCACAGTTTTCACGCGAACCAAAATAAAATAAAGTGATTCGGTAAAATTTAAAAATGATAAAAAGTTTATTTTTCAAACAACATTTTCCAAAATGTTCAAAAAAAGTATTCTGCGGAAACTTAAACGATTCTAGTTACATTTTGGCGAAGAAGGAAGTCAGCTACGCAAAAATGCGAAAAGCTGAAATCACACACAAAAAGACCTAAATAAAATTTAGCTTGACAAGGAACGACGATTTATTTATTTTTATACCCATGACATAGAATCGGTCATTTGCTAAAATTTATCCAACACGGAATTCTATTCTTTTTAGCTCTATGACAAGTGCTAGTTTAGATAAGAGAAATGAGGTTTCATTCGAATAAATATGCACGAATGACACAATTATTTCCAAACATAGAAATCTCGTTAACTAAAGTTGTGCAATTTACAACACTAGTAGTTACAAGCACAAATCACCACTAAGGCAAGAACCCTATGCTGGAAAGGGGAAACAACAAAGACGACAACAAAACAACAACATCAAAACTCCTAAAACAATGGCTATAAACAATGAGATGTCTTGCTCCGCGGCTGGAGCTCAAACCAATTTTTTTCCTTTTCCAGTCTCCAAACTCGAATCATCGAAATCCACCATATGTAGTCCTCATGCTCTTCACAACGAGATCGCCAACGTACTACGGGGTAATACAGAATTGGTTAGAAACCTGAATTCAACCTATTTAAACTCTTAGTCGCTTAAATCCCATTTTATATATAATTAGGACCATGACTAATTCATCGTCCAAATAAACTAAAATCGAGTAAGAAAGATGAAGAATAAAACAGAAAATAAAATCAAATTACGTTCTCTCATGAGTCCTAGTTTAACTAATTCCTATGATCATTTAACTTATGCTCTGATACCAAATTTAACACCCCATACTTTTTCGAGCCTAAATTTCAATAAAAATCGAAACTCGAACACATCCAAGCATGTAGAGTGTAAATCTGGTACCTGTGAATAAATGAGCATAAGCATAATCAGAGTACGATAAGATAACTCATAGCGGAAACAAAATAGGATAAAATAGTATTAACTCAAGTAACTACCTTTTTAAAGTAAGTCACTTTGTCAATACCGAGCATGAGAGAGAATGAGAACTAAAATCCAAACCTAAACATATGTGAGACCTTCTCTAGATAACCTAGGTGGTTGTAATGAGGTGAGGGGCCAAACCAACAAGATTCTAGTGAATAGGAAATGTACAACACATATTATAATACATAGATGTATCCCGTTTGGTTCAACCTAAGATGTATGCCTACCAAGGTTAGTGATTCTAGCCTAACCTAGTAAATGTCTACGCACGACTCTGCTACTCTTTCCAAAGTAGTATTCCTAAAGTATGGCACCGAGACAGAACGTTTACACATATATTTATGAAGCCTTTATACTAGAACATAACTGGTTAATTAATCGAGGGTGGACCCCTAATTAAGAATTTCTATGTACATATTTTTTTTCATTCACTCATCCTTTATTATTTAATGCCTCACTATTAATGATAGATAGGGTGGATTCTCCTTGATTTCTTAAAACCCTAGGAGGACCTATTGGTCACTTACTATTCCTTGATAATTTATTCAATGTTAACATGAACTAGAGGGCACTAGTTACGTGCCCTACTAGTCAAGGCTTCCGTCATTCACGCATATAGCCTTTTCCCGCGTAAGGTGAGAGACGGTATCTTATCGCTCGCTATGTTATCTACCTGACCTTGTTGGATAATCTCCTTAGTCACTTACTACTTCCCGTAGGATAGGTAGCCATATCTGGCATTTTTAAGTTTCCAGGTTTGGGTAGTCCCCACACACATGCCATTTAAGACCCCTAAACTGAAAGACGTACTCCCGGATGGACTCTTCGACCCCAACCACCTTAGACCCAAGGAAGCGGATTATATGCAAAGTTTATTAAGCTTGTACCCCATTAGCCTTTAATACCTTTCCCTGTTGGGATAAAGTGGACTACGTTATTAAGTTCTTGCCGCTTAGTTTCTTTTCATGGAAATACTATATGCATACGATTTATCGTCATGGGTTCCTATGGTTAGTAATGTTTCACTTCATTAACCTACTAAGCCAAATTCTATATTTTAATTATAAATTCTATATTAACTAGTATAAATAAGGAAATTATAGCCTCCTTACCCTAGGATATTTATCTGATTATTCCCCTAATTGGACTTAGTACTTACACAACAATCAATACCCATAAATCCCTTTTTTATTTCATTTATTTATGTTCATATATTAGTTGCCATGTATAACCACAACAGTCAGAATTTCCTAAGGCAATCACAAAATTCCTAATTTCCTTTTTATTACCATTGATTATAATTAATGCCATTTATGAGCCTAAAAGCCATAATTTTCCTAAGGCATTAATTCACAGTGGATATCCTTATCTTATCAGTCCCGAAATATCTATTTGTTGTACCCCAACCGACATATTTATTTATTTATAGTCTGTTATGTATATATATGTGCACTAGACCTCTCACGTTAAGCTGACCACTTGTGGATGCTGGATTTGTCGGGCGGTTTCGGGCAGACTTCTGCCACAAGTTGAGGTTAACCTCGTGTCTTAGTGTATGTGTATATATATATTTATGCACCAGACCCCTCACATTAAGTTGACCACTTGTGGATGCTGGATTTGTCGGGCGGTTCCGAGCAGACTTCTACTACAAGCTAAACTTGACCTTGTGTCTTAATGCGATTATAAATTAAATTCCCTAATTGGGGTTTACAACATTTATCCCAGTCAATTTAAGAATTGTAACCATTATGCCTAATTACCTAATTCAATTCATGTTTCCCCAATCAACGTCGGTTATAATTATTATTTATTTATTTGTGGTCCTATTTATAGGAACCAATCATATTAATCACTACAATGGTCACCACAAATATATTAATTTAATATGGATTATATTTTCATGTATAATCTCATAAATGGATACCTTTCAAACATTCAATATAATTTATATTTTATCGTTTTCCATATATTCGAATGGATAATGTATATATATTTATATTTATTTTTGCACGATTAACATAGTAATTTGTTCTTATTTATTGTTAAGTTTAATTATTTGGTTTAATCAACAACCAAACATTCCTTTTTGCGTTCAATCTTTCCATAAGGTTTCAAATCTTACAAAAAGATTATTAGCTACAGTTATTGTAAACTATGCCTGATTATTGGAATAGACATATTTCGAACCACAAGAAATATTTTTTATTTATTTTTAATTTGAGATAGTTAATGAAATCTATGAACAAATATGTATATTTATATTTATACATTAATTTACATAGCTTTCCCTTTTTCAGTCTTTTTGTTATATCTCTTTTGCGTTCAAAATAATGTCTCTTTGTTCAAAAAGAGCAAAACGACTTATTTACAACAACTAAACCAAAACCCCAACAATGTTAAACACAAAAGGCATATGTCTTTTATATTAGAATCACAAAGTTACATAATTCACCATTGTATCTTCATAATCAAAATTACACAATTTGTTATTTAACACTGGAGCTAGAGATTTGAAAGAAAACTACATCTAAATAGTGTTATTGGTACTAATTTCCAAATCTTCAGTGTTTTACAAGAAACTACAATATATTCTCCAACATAATTGTAGGCAATATGTATAAAAAATTTAAGTAAACCTACAATTAATATTATTCCTAACCACAATTCAAAATTTCCAAGTTTTGACAATATTTATTAGGAGATCTGATAGGTGCCATTTCAAATTCAACAATATTATGAACAGATCAGATGATAATATACATGTATTTTGGGATCTAATTCAAACGAGATAAATAGGATATTATAACTTTGTATGTAAATTTCCCACTCACCTGAACCAAATCTGAAATCTGAATAATCTTTTAGGCCTACAATTCTCAAATTCTTATAAATCTACAATTATTTTGAAAAGGGGATACTTTCAGATCTGTAGATTTTCAAGAAAGTAGGAAGAGAGGGGAGAATCTGATGTAGAATCTCTTTAGATGTAAAGTAATACTCTTTTTCATTGAATCTGATAATCCCTTTCAATTCTATATGATTTGTATTTGATTGATCCTACATGAATATATTTTTAATTAAGAAATTGATTTGAAGAGAAAGGGAAATGGCAGAGCTTCGCTGTTGCCTACAGATTTGTGTGGAGCAGAGTGAGGCCTTACCCCTTTATTTATAGGAGTGGAATTGGCTATGAATCGTTAGATTTATTAAAATAAATATTCGTCCATTTATATTATATAATATAACAAAATTACCCTTAGAAACCTAGCCGTCATTGGGAATTACAGGCCCGAATCGCTTGACACCCCCCGGGAGCGGTCGACCGCCCTTCGGCCAGAATGCCCAATGAAGGCAGGTTAAGGAAGGTAATAAATTTATTAATTATTCTATTTTTTATTTTCGTCCATTTTTCATATTTCATCTGTAACTTTTTCATACAGACTCTGTTCTCGAAAGTCCAAACATGAAAGTTAACCAGAATTCTGAGACGAACGCATCGATTAGAGTTTTGTGGTACAATTACATTAATTGTAGAAATTCCTATTTTTAAGAATCTAATTAAATAACTAATTTATTGTCAAAATTCCAGATTGTTTCAAATTCTAAAATATTTACTTCAAATATATTTTATTTCAAAATTAGTCATCTTTAAAACATATCATGATGATAAATCAACATTTCAAGTCAAATTATAAAGTTTTATTTGAAATTAAATTATGTAATTTCTAAATCATATCTTTTTGAAAACCAATTTAAAAAATAAAAATTAATTTTTAAACATTACTTCTTATTATAATTATTAAAATAAACCTTTAATTTAATTTTTAATTTAAAATATTTTTTAATAAAATTAGAACCTTGTACTAAATAGAACTGTTTTATTAATTAAGTAATTATATAATATTATATCTTTAAATTAAAAATTTTAAAACTAAAAAAATATTAAGTAAGTCTTATGATTAAAAATTTCTTAAAATCTTTATAATGAACTTTAATATATATTTTTTAATTTAGAATTAACTTCTTTTACTTTTTTTGGTAGAGCAAACTTTTTTACTTCTGTTAAATCAAATAAAATATAAATTTTAAAATTTATTTCTTTTAAAAATCAAATTTATTTATCAAACATACTTACAAAATTTAAGTCAATCAACAATGTCTGTATATAGTTTTATAACTATGGTCAAATATTTCGGATATAGTCATTTCAACTCATAATGATTAACGTTTCGAGTATGTATCGTTTCTGTCTGTATTCTAAGTCAAAAAAAATCTAACCTATATAAACATTCGTGTATGTATCATTTCAACTAATATTGATTTTCCTATCTAACATAACAAGGAACTTGTAGTGTAATTTTATTAACTAAATAACATAAATATACATAAATCACACTCGCGTATTAGATCACATAGCACATTAATCATATTGTAACACATCGTATTTTTAAATAATGAAATTATCAAAATGATTAGAGGAGTAATGTGCATTTGAAAATCGAAAACAAACGTGTGAGATAAAAATAATTAAATAGAGAAAGGAAAGTAAGTAAAATTTAATTTCAACGTTCCTTTAATTGACAATGCACGTCATTAATGACATTAAAAGAGAAATTAATGGAGATAACATCAAAGTTGAAAGAAAATAATTAATTATAGAAGGTAACACGCATGTGAACACATATATATATTTACTTTATTTGAAAATATATATAGACATAAATTTCAGAAGTAAAACGTGTTCGGATTTGAAAATAGACTTGCATCCCAAACGGAATTTAATCACATAATAAAGAGGAATGTAATGACGTTAGTTAAGTAACATTCTAATTTAAAATGAGTATGCATGTATTAATTCTAGAAATGGTACGCATTTGAAATTAAAATTAAATGTATGTTAAAAACATAAGAAAATTAGGAAATAAATATAACATTAAAAATAATGTTCAAAATCTTTTGTAAATATCCATATATAAATTTCAAAATATATGTGCATATTAATTACGCGTTTGAATTTGAACACAGTCAAAACCAAAGAAGAATAAAATAAAATTGGAAAATAAAGAGAAACTGTCAACCGATTTTATTTTAAATAGACAAGAAATAAATCACACACGAAATGGGGACCAAACGATTTATTTTAAATCGTTTAGGTCGACCGATGTTGTGGCCGGGTCGACCCATAGGCCAACCCATATAAGGGTCGGGTCGACCAATGTGTTAACCAAGGCATGGATCTGGGTCGACCTATATTGGTGAGCTACAATTTTATATGTTAGGCTTCGAGCTTGAGTTTGTTTTAATGGTGTGATTTATTTTAGTTTAAATCTGATGGATGTGGCTTTTTGGACATCTATAAATAAACCTACCAGGCTTGCTGTCAAACTCATAGTTTTCTAAGTGGGCGCAAAAGACCTGCCATTCCCTTTCTTCTAGAATTCTTCAGAAATAAAAAAAATATTAGATTTAGGCATCTGATTCAAGATTTGGAGACAGATGTTATATATTTAAGGTTTAAATGCCCAAATCTTCCATCCATACACGGTAAGTTCTTGGGATTTGAATTTAAACAATTTCTTTTATTCCTCTTGAATTCAGATTTGTAAATCCGTGAAGTATATAGTTTGTATATTCAAATAGGAAAGACCACAGATAGCAAATCTAAATACAAATCAGATCAGAACTTGGAGCGTAGATCGCAAATGAGTTGATTTAAATTATTCTTTTTAATATCGGTATATATCTTGTTTGATTCCTGCTAAATTAATAAGATATTCTCTCAGTACCATACTCCCCTTTTCTACGTCGGTTTTTACAGTTTTAGGTTGAATCTTGGTTGTGGGCAAAATATACATAAATTTGCAATATTAGCATATATATATGACTGAATTGTGCGCCTAATTTTATGTAATAAAATATAATCCTTTTTTTGCGTGCATCGAAAATTATAATTCAAATGAAAATATGAGTAAAAGAGGATTTGAAATTTGGGGTTAAATAAACATGTAATACTAAGATTGTAATTAAAGGGAATATGGGTTGAAAATAGGCAAACTTGATAAGACTTGTCAAATTATTGTGACACAGGTTGACATAACATAATTACTATTACATACAATAAGTTTGTAGTTGAATGACAAATATGAGAATTTCCATGTTTATTTGTTAAAATTACCTTTCATATTTAAAATGGAATGAATATAGAAATTGTTGGATTGAAAAAAAAGGGGAATATGCCAAATTTTACCTGAATTTACTATAGTTATGTCAAACTGGGAAAAATAAGTAAAGAACAAACATTAATGTATGCCAATTAAAATAGAAAGTCAGAATAATCAAGATTGATTGGTCAGGAAAAGGGAATATATTATCATAGCTTGTTTTGTAAAAAAATGGAAAACAAAATTGCAAGTATAAAAAGAAATAAAGATACGGATTAGTGTGAAATTGGGATTTAGCCGTATTACGCACTTTCCAATAGCCTAAAAATGATTGGAAAGAAATCTTGCAATTTTGCGTTTCTATTGTTGTAGTTACCTTAAACAATGAAAAATGATTATTGTACGATTTCAATAATTAATTAAATAGTAACATGTCCAACTTTCTAAAGAATAAATTACAAAGATGGAAAGAAAATGATAACATAAGTGAATGATGTTATGTAGAGAAAAAAAAAGAAAAACGCTTATTATAAACTTACAATTGTAATTTAATTTAATAAGCGCAATTTTATGGCAATACTACGCCACAGATGGCCTTTTACAATAGATTTGCAAGGTGTTGCCAACTAAAATGTTGCGACACTTATAAAATTTTGGTCCTACTGCAACATTTGCTTCAAGGTGTTAGCATAGGTATCAGCAAGATGTTGCAATAGCTAATAATATATTCAAATTAAAAAAATTACACCTCAGCGATCCACGCTATCATTTAAAACAAAATCTCAATCATCAATCAACACCTCAACTATTTCTATATCTCGATTTATTTTCATTTACCTACTTCCCTTTTCATTTCGTTCTCGCCTCCCCTCCCCCCTCCCCCACCCCTCGCCCCACAAATTTCGAAAATCCTTCAGATCCACAAACATTACTTCGTAAAGATTTAGATTCAACATCAATTTGGACTAAGTTTTCCCCCGCCGCCCCTTTTATCTTTGCTAATCTCTTGCGTTTTCCTCTTATGTCCCTACATTTATTCGCTCTTTTCTCCTCCTTAATCCAGCTTTCCTCATCGTTATTTTTACTTACTTCATTGTTTCCCTTATATGTACCTTTCCTTAATGATGCTACCACCCATCGCTTCTTTATCATAGATTTGAGTTCCGCTGGGTTTCAACGCATCCCCTCTCTATTAGTTTCTCTAATTCACTTGCCTTTCTCTATTTTTTTATCCCTTGATCTACCTTTCCATAATCAGCTATAAATGAGACTTTCCATATTCACTGTATCGTACTTAGAACTTATGTTGGTCTTTAATATTCTTGATTTGCTTGGCTCTCTATGGTTCAGGTATTTCATGGCTCGCATCAACTTTAGGCTCGGGATTTGTCTTTTGGGTTACGTCATAGCTTAGGATTTAGCTTTGATCTTCCACTGCAGTTTCTCCTTAGTTGTTTTAGCATCGCGGTGGAGCAAGTTTTTTTTTGTATTGGTGGGAGGCATATTTGGAAATGTTAGTTTTGATCTTGTAATGTAATTTTGCCATGTTAACTGCAATAGGTATTTGGTAAATTATTGCATCTTCATTAGGATATTTCTTCTATTTCTGATTGGAGTTATTATCGTTCTCTTAGTTTGGTTTTTCTTAGCTAGTGTATTTTGTAAATGATTGCCTCAGTTATGCAGTGTTTTTAAAGTGTTTTCACTCAGCTAGTTTTTGTCTTCTAGAAATTAGCGGCAAGGGCTCCTAATCACGTCTTCATTATTTTTAAGGACGTTGTTTTGAAACAATTAGTTTCAAGGAAAGGAATCATGGCGAGCCATTTTCTTTTTTAAAAACGTCGATCTCATCGAATAAATCAGGGCGCAGTGATCTCCATATCTCCGTTATTCCAATTTTTTCAAATTCGATCTGCGATCGTTATTTCTTTCAGGTGAGTTTTAATAATTTCGATTTTCTTCCTACTTTATAATTCGATATAAAATTTTCAAAATTCTTGATATTAAAGAGGCGATTCTTTTGTTTTGTTGTTATTTTATTCTTTTTCAAGTGATTTTGATAAATTTGAATTGAATTGTGCACAATTAACTTTACGATGATTTTAAATTTTTAATAGAATCTTGTAAGGACCCGTAACTTCCCCGTGAAGGAAAGAGCGGATACTTCGAGAACAAGCCATAACAGAACGTAGACGGAAGAACATTTCATTGTATATTACAACAATTCCATTAGAATACAAGAATATACAGAGTATAAATCAATATTACACATTTATCAAATACCAGAGATTACAATAAATTACATAGCAGCGGAAAATAATACAATACACAACTGAAGGAGATATACGGATACAAAGCTTTCCGGATATCATACCAGCTGTAAACCAGGATCCTGTGAATATAAATCTGCAAAACCAAAACTACTAGCTGCCCGTGTCGAAAATAAGGGCACCCAGAGTTTAGGTTAAAACAATAAACTCCAGGTCAGTCATGTGACTGGTGTGAGAACTAAAACAGTTATTAATCTTTATTTTTAAAGTTAGGTAAATCAAGGGACCACGCCTTATAACACGGAACGGGTTTCCTCCCAAGAATACTAGTGCATAAAACAAATAGTGCAATGCTAAATAAAGAAAAATGAAGCTATTATAAGACCCAGGTCCCATCACACAATGCAACGCAAGCCGGAGGATAGGGTTTTTACCTTATAATAGCCAAGAATGCTTGATACGTTTAAAACAAATCATTTGATACTATTATAAGTGCATAGTGTATAAAACAATCATAAGTATCAATCATAGGCGACATGAGCGTCCCATGCCACTATGTCGCCATATATAGGTTTACAAATAAAACGGCAAAGTCACGTATTTGGAAATTGGATTTCCATCTATGAACCGAGGCAAAAGATAGTTCTCTACCGATTCGAGACTCTCTAGCCCGAGCCTCAGGTCAGAGCTCGAGTGACCTTGGAGCGACAGGGCCGGTCCACCGATGTGGATTAGACGAAATCCTGAACACTGCGTTTCCCCGCCCTTCGGGGCGTAAGTCTGGTCCGTCTGCCGACCAGAATGCATCGGCCGAAACCGATATAACCGAGGCGCCTCGCAACAGCAACAACCACATAAGTCAAACTCGTCAGGGCGTGTAAAACCACTGACGCCACTTCTAACTAGAAAGAAATGCATGTCCTCCCTGAGGTCCGTCTCCCGTTTTTGGTTCATACCGGGTGTGAAACTCGCAAAGTAAATGTTACACAAAGCTACGCCACAAAGGCCGTGCTTTGATCATCAACCACAAGACTCTACTTTTCAACAGAATCCTTGATCATTTGCATCTTAGCATGCCACACAGGCGAACCATTCTATGCGTTTGATATCCATCAGTATATAACCCCTAAGCTCGTACGTCTCAGAGAAGGGCGTTAAGCAAGAGAATAAATTCTCCGCCGCAAAACAGATATATATTTAATAGAAATCAATCACACAGACTAAAATCCGATGTCAGACACACAGTCCATTTACAAGTCCGTTCTGGGTCTGAACGAAACCGGAGGCACCTAGTACCCTGCATATACATCGATCTCCAAGTACGTCTGGACGATCACCAACTAATTCCCTCCTCTTTGGTGTACGACCCAATCAAGATCATCAGTAATTATCCCAATGACATGAAGACCTCTGGTCTTCAACCACCGTCTTCACCTTCGACTTATCGTCGTATCAGTTATTTAGAATGGGATAAACCTGGTCTTTCCGAATAACTCGCGTATATAATAAACAAGTGTTACACAAACACAACATACGCCTCATTCCAATTCATCAGTCACTAACCGTAAATTAATCAAGAGAATAATCCCCCAATATTAACCCCGAAGGCCGAAACCAACATCAGATCAATACCCAGGAAATCACTCTGCTTAGCTAACCTACTGCGAGTTTCCAAATTTCACATTCTCAGGGAAAGGTTCCCATTAATTTTATCAAAGATAAATTCTTTTAAATTTATTCTTTAATCTTCCTTTTGAATATCACTTCAAACTAGTTGGGATTAGCGAACCACACCGAAGTAATCATTTATTTATTTCCCAATCCCAACCTATTCATCCCACGAAGCAAAACTGGTAATACTTCATATCTAACACCACGGTGTTATCGGTAAAGTCAATTACCATTTCACGTTCAAATCTAATTAAAGATTTAACTATCGCCTGGAGTAAAACTGTTAATACTCCATTCTCGATCTTTTCAATCTAATTAAAGATTCATTAAAACTCCACTTAGTTTTAATCTGTGTCTGGGTTAAAGAATCAGTGTCATTTTAAACACGGTTCACGATAAAACCCAAAATCACATCACATTTCAATCAGTCCCTAGCCGTAAATTAGCAAGTGAGCAATTCCCTAAGTATTAACCCCGAAGGCCGAAACCAACATCAGATCAATACCCCAGAAACCATTCAACTTAACTAATCTCCAGTTAGTTTCTGATTTTCTTAACTCCTTTGGGTCTAATAATAGTATTATTGAAGATACCGTTCATGACAACCCAAAATCACATTCCATTAATTATCGGGTTAAAGAACAAGTGTTATTTAAAACACTGTTCACGATAAACCCAAAAATCAATACCAATTCAATTCCAATTAAATATTATTTAATCGGTACACTTCATTAAATCTAAATAAAAAGATTTAATCTTTTTCTCAACTGGGCTTAAGAACAGTGTTAATGAAGACACCATTCACGACAAACCCAAATCACATTTGATATTAAATACAAGACTCTGAATAGAAAATATATCGGCTTATATTCCATATCAAATTCTACAACCAACAAATATCGTATTGGAAATAACGATATATATATCTTTCAAATTTCCATAACAATATCTGTATAATCACGAAATCCAACATCGAAATAATCCAAAGACAATTTCGATTCAAATCAATTCCAATTCAATTATTGGAAATTCTGGTTACTTTTAAAACCCTTTTCAAATTCAATTTATTTATTTAAAAATAAATAGAATTATAATTCAAGTTCAAAACTAGTTCATTTCGATAAAAATCTATTTTTATCTTTTCAAATATGGAGTTTTTCATCCCAATTCTTTCTAAATCATTTCTTATGAATTTACATTAATTATTAATATTTTTAATAATTTTATCAAGGCCCGTACAGTTGATTTCCATCAACGGCCATCGAACTGCACTTACAGCGACCTTTTCCAAATTTGATTTGAACATAATTCCAAATCCAACCGTTAGATTTCTAATTTCTAATATTCATTAAAAAGCTCTTTTCGATACAAACCCAACGGTTTCGGTTTTAGGAGAATCCGACGGTCGGATCTCCCGCAATATCCGTTCGAAATCAATGGTCGAAATCCACGAACTACCGCAGCGCGGCGTGTGCTATTCAGGCCATTATATTATATATATAATATATATAATATATACTTCGTCGATTTCCTTTTAAAACGTATTTTATAAATCGTTTTAATTCGTTTTCGAAACGATTTCAGCTTCATTTTCAAATTCAAATCAAAATTGAATTTTTCAAATATAAATTCGTTTTAAATTCGTTTCAAATCGATTTCAATTAAAATTGATTTCTAATTCAATTTCAGTTCTAATTCAATTCAATTCAATTTCAATTCGAATTCATTTCTATTCAGTTTCAATTCAAATTCATTTCTATTCAATTTCAATTCGAATTCATTTCTATTCAATTTAATTCGAATTTCAATTCTTTTCAAAATATCAGATTTTTGAAATCACTTTCGATATTCATTATAAAATGAATGAAATCGATATAAATATCATTCACGTCAAAATGGCGTAAATCTAATCAACACGGCTTCGTATATTTCTATTTTCAAATATTCTATTTCAAATGTTTCTTTTTCAAAACTGGAATGAGGCCCAATCAATTACCATATAATGTTAATTATATGGATTTTCTACCATATATGTATACAATAACAACGATGAATAATCAACCATCATCCAAAGTGCATTCTACACTATATAAGCATCAAATATAAATATTTAACGCTCATAACAGTCTGTCCATCAATCGATCGACATACAACTAGTTATTGGGATTAGTGTATGTCATATATCATCCCAATACCCATGTGGTGTTTCAAACAATCAAACACAGATTTTATTTGTGCAGTTGGGCGATGTGTAAAATTTATCGTCCCAATCAATATCAATCAAATCAGTGTATATAAACAAATCTCCGATTTGTTTATAAATATTTATTTTATATACACGTTAAAAATTCTATTTTTAACTATAAAATATTTCTATCTATATAATATTTTATTTCATTTCACATCACACAATCAACTACACATCAAAATCAAACAACCAAGCATACAAGTCGTCCATGGTCTGTGGACGACGGGTGTCTGGTGCTACTAAACACCGTCTGCATCCTAGTATAAATTTCAACTAGAAATAAATTTAAAAGTGAGGAGTTCTCATAGAGGGTTCCATTCCGCTGTGCTTTGCTGTTCGGGTTTCGCTTTGACTTCAGTCGATACCATTGCCATCTTTTCCCGCTGTGCACAGTAAAAATCATATTTTTATCGCTTTATCCCAATCAATAAGATCATATTTTTATTTCGATTTCATATATTTTACAACACTTCTTTCTATATAAAAATTATATTTTTATATTTCTACTTCTTATATAAAGATCGAATTTTTTACTTTGCTATTCAATATATAAAAATTGAATTTTTACTTTGCTATTCAATGTATAAAAATTGAATTTCAAATCACTAAAAATCGAGCCTTTAACCCTTTTAAAAATCTCGTTTTTAACACTTTTAAAATTTTCTTCTTTATGTTTTCAAAAATCACTTCTATATATGGTTTTCAAATGAATAAAAATTGCTATTTTTCACATATAAAAATATACAGTCTTTCTTGTCAAAAATATATATATATATATATACTTTACTTTTATCTCTAAAAACTTCATCTTTTTATTATCTCCTTTATAAAAAAATCAGATAATATACACAATGTTTAGCTACTAAATTATTTAAATTAATTACTTAAAAAGAAAATAGAAGAAGAAAAACAACTCACTGCTGGTCCGATTGGAGGGAGGGGGGGTCTGCGCATCGGTGAAGCGGAGGAAGAGGCCCGAGGTGGCTGAACGGAGGAGGGTGCGTCGGCTTTCCTCAGGCGAAAGGGGGCTAGGGTTTTGTGGGTTACGAGGGGGGTGCTGCGCGTTTGTGAAGAAGGAGGGGGAGGCGCGGAGATCATCTGCGGTGGGCGGAGGCACTTCGACGGCTGCGGTGGAAGAACTGGGGGGGGGGGGGCGATATCTAGGTGATGTTCGTCATCGTTTTTTTTTCTTTCTATTTTTTTTCAGTTCTGAACGAATGGTATGGGGGGTGGGCGTTGACCAAGAAAAGGGGAGAGAGAGGGAGGGGTTTTGTTATTATTATTATTATTATTTCTTCTTTTATTTAATTCATCCTCCCGAAAAGTAACTTTAAATTTCGATCTCCAAACGAAACCCACCGTCTATCGCCCCTAGCTAATTACCTCCATTCCGAACACAATGGGATATGTATCATAGGCTGATTCGATCGTTTCGATCAGTTTTCGTCAAAATTAAAATATAACTCTATATAATGAATTTGAACGCGCATTTCAATTTACCGGGGCCACATACTAACTCTGAAAATTCCAGAAAAATAATTTCTAGATTCGTATTGACGATACGGTCCTAACAAAACTAATTTCGTCGAATTCTGAGACCGTTTAAAAAATGACCATTTACGAGTCGATTAAAATCAACTAAAACTGGTCAAACGCGTTTTCCTTTGCCACGCTCACATATTAATTCGAAAAATTACGAAAATTGGAATATAGCAATAACTTGACATCAAGGATCCAAAAAAAGTGGTTTCATCGAATTCCGAGGTCGTTTGCAAAATTTCCATTTTTAAGGGCCTGAATTCCATAGCGACTATTCTGAAATTTCAACTGGACATAACTTTTGATCCCTGCTGATCGTCGCCAATCTATGAATCAGAAAAGCGCGACATTTAAATTAAATTCTGCAAGCATACAGGTGTGTAGCATACAGGTCGAACACAGGGAGGTGTAATTAAAAATTATTATTTATTTATTCTTGGGTGAGTTAGGCAGAATTTGGAGTTGTTTTTAATGTTGTTGAAATTACTCTGAATTTGAATCTGAATCTAATCAGTATCAAATTCAACAATTGAAAAGAAAAGAAACAATTACTAGAAAAAAAAGAAAATAACAACTAGAACAACAACAGAGAATTAAAAAAGGCAGAATTGCCGTTGAATCTAATCGAACGGACAATAGCTAACAAGCAGTAATAAAAGAAAATAACAATGTGTTCTACCAAAACTAATTGGATAGATACACAAATTGTTATGAAAGAAAAAGAAGGAAAACTAAAATGAAGAAAACCCTTTTTTATTAATAAATGAGAGTACAGAATAATGGATCTTTTTTACAATGGGATGTACATGTGCTTTTATAGGTGAACTAGAAACCCTAATTAAGTCTATGAATAATTGGGCCTCATCATCCATTGTATCTCTTGCCTTCCTTGCCCAAGCTTGATTGGAAAGCAAAGCATGGTGAGTATCTTCCAAATCTTCCTATCTTCCATGTAGCAAATTGATTGATTGATTGATGAGCAGATTCCATGTGATTAATTCTTCCAAACAAGGATACTCAATAGACTCCAAAGGCAACAAAGGATAAAATCTTTAAAATTGATCTTTTCTTGGCAATAAATCAATCAGAAATTCTTCTGATTGGAAATTGAAAAATGAATGTTCTGAATTGATTTTCATGACTACTCTTGAAATATCTATTAGTGAATATTATACATATACATGAATATGTATATATATAATATAACACTAATTAATATATTCTTCATAGCAAAAGGGCAGTGGGAAAGTTCCGTTCTTTGGCCAAAAAGAGAGCTTGACGGGGATCGAACCCAGGTCTCTCAGTACAAATCTCTATGCATTTACCAGTGAGCTACAACGTCATTTGTAATTGAGATGGCTTTAATACGGGGAAGTAGCTTTTTATTTGTAGTTGGCCTTTAATTTGAAACGAAGGAGGCATTTCTTGACAACCTGTAAAAGCACATAAAATTACCCAAAGTATCATGTATTTATTTACAAAAGATAAAATATAAGCGCATAAAATAAACACATTTCTATGTTAATCAAATACCCCCACACTTATCTTTTACTCGTCCTCAAGTAAAAAGAAAATGAAAAACTAACTAGATAGGTCACACTTTCATAGGAAACACGATTGCATTGAGCGTATGCAACAAGCCGTTAAACCTCTAGGTGTCCCTAGTAGGACGAGTGGTGTCTCTTGAGGGTTTTCAGCGGATATTACCAACAAAATTCAAATGCAGTATGTGTGGATTTAATGAATGCAATGGTTATATACAAAAAACAAAGAAAACAAGAATGACAACACGACTTGTTTCAGGAAAGTGGTACAACAAATTAAGTTAATAATTTCTAATCAGTTGATTTTATTTTAGATACCTCAACTTGTCACAAATTTTCAATATAAATCAAGTTTTCAAATGTTAAATTCTAGTTTGGCCAGTTAGTTCGGTCGATAACATAGTGCAGCCATGAAATAAATTCTTAGTTTGCTTGGCACAGTTTGCAAAGTGGTATTATTATTTTCTCATGTATGGCTAGTCAAATCAATAAGGTCAAGAAGTGTTTGGGCATCATCTCTTATTTTTTATTCTATAAAATTTTAAAATTTATGATTAAGTACATACACCTAACTAAAAAGACCAAGGTTTACCACCCATGCACTGCCTCGCGGACTAACGGAGAGTGGGTAAAGAGCTTGGCGGATTGTGCAGGCCGACTTTGACTTTGTCAACAACATGTCGGTAATCCTTAGGTGTCCAGTCTCATAAAATGAGACCAAGATATTCCAATGCTGACTTTGTCAACAACATGTCGGATAGAGCTTGGCGGGTTTGCACACCAACGCTAGATATATAAGCAATGTTGGATACCCTTGGATTACTATTATTATTATTGAAAATATAAGCTCAAAAGAGAGTTACGCGAATTCAACTTAACACAACTTAGTTTTAAAGATTTGAAAAGCCAATATAAGTATTTTAAGTCCTCCACTTATTTAAACAAAGTCTACAATATAGAATAGATTTCATGGCCATCACCTAAGAATCTCCCTATGTACCGGTTACACTATTATCCCTCAAAATTAAACTTTTCATTATATTTCTTATTCGATCTAAGCTGAGAGAAAAAAAGTACTATCAACTGACTACAAGTTGTAAACTTATTTCTTATTTCGTGGTATCACTCTAAAATGAGTCGTGTCGGTGTAATTGTGTGTTTTTTTTTGGAAAATGAAGATGGAGGAGATGTGATGCAAACTTGACTCCCCCACACTAGAATGAGACAGTGTCCTAACTGTCTAAGGTATGCAGACCAAAATGGCAGGAAAACAAAAAAATAAAAAAATAAAATAAAAGAAGAAGAACGTGTACCACCTGATTTCACGGTGGATGATCAGGCTCATGAAGATCGATAAGGTCATCTTCGTCATATTGCTCGAATTCTAAAAATGGTTTCAGTCGTTGACCGTTTACTTTAAAGACTTTTCCATCCCTAGGATTTTCAATTTCAACTGCTCCATGGGGATATGTTGTTTTCACAACATAAGGTCCAGTCCATCGAGATCCGAGTTTTCCTGGAAACAAGTGAAGTCTAGAGTCGTATAAAATAACTTTTTGACCTACGTTGAATTCCTTACGAATTATGTTTTTGTCGTGTTGGGCTTTGGTTCTTTCTTTGTAGATTTTCGCATTTTCATACGCCTCATTTCTTAATTCCTCTAATTCAGAAATTTGTAACTTCCTATGTGAGCCGGCTTTCTCTAAGTCAAAATTCAAAAATTTTATGGCCCAAAGAGCACGATGCTCTAATTCAAGAGGTAAGTGACAGGCCTTTCCAAAGACTAATCGGTATGGTGACATCCCTAGATTGGTTTTATAAGCAGTGCGAAAAGCCCAAAGTGCATCAATCAGTTTTACGGACCAATCTTTTCTATTGGAATTCACGGTTTTCTCAAGAATTTGTTTGATTTGTCTATTGGAAACTTCTACTTGTCCACTAGTTTGTGGATGGTAAGGGGTCGATAGCTTGTGTGTGATTGGGTATTTCTTGAGCAAGGACTCAAAAGCACGATTACAGAAGTGAGTGCCATTATCGCTAACGATAGCTCGAGGTGTACCAAAGCGCGAAAAGATGTTTTCTTTGAGGAATTTGACAACAACCTTGTTGTCGTTGGTTTTGGTCGGAATGGCTTCAACCCATTTTGAGACATAATCTACCACAAGCAAGATGTAAAGATTCCCAAATGAATTAGGGAATGATCCCATGAAATCGATGCCCCAAACATCGAATAACTCAATCACTGAAATGGGGTTGAGAGGAATCATGTTTCGCTTAGTGATTCGACCCGTTCTTTGACATCGATCACATTTAGAGCAAAATTCGAAAGCGTCACGGAAGAGTGTGGGCCAATAAAAACCGCTTTGCAAAACTTTTGCAGCAGTTTTTCTTGCTCCAAAATGACCGCCACAAGCATGGTCATGTGAGAAGGAGAGAATACTTTGGTGTTCATGATCGGGCACACACCTTCGAATGATTTGGTCTGGACAGTATTTGAAAAGATATGGGTCGTCCCAATAGAAGTTTCGAACTTTCGAGAGAAATTTTTGTTTATCTTGTTTCGACCATTCAGCGGGTGTTTGTTGTGTGACAAGATAATTCACAATGTCAGCGTACCAAGGGGTGTTAGAGATGGAAAGAATTTGTTCGTCAGGAAAATAATCATCGATTTGGGTGTCATCAACATTTTCGTGCACCATTCGAGAGAGATGATCAGCTACAACATTTTCAGAACCCTTTTTATCTCGTATTTCTATATCGAACTCTTGAAGAAGAAGGATCCAACGAATCAAGCGGGCCTTGGCATCCTTTTTAGGAAGCAAATATCGTAGGGCAGCATGATTAGTGTAAACTATGACTTTGGATCCTATGAGATATGGTCTGAATTTCTCAAGAGCGAATACAACTGCCAAAAATTCCTTTTCAGTAGTTGAGTAATTCAATTGGGCCTCGTTTAAGGTTTTTCTAGCGTAATAAATGACTCGAGGGAGTTTATCGATACGCTGACCTAAGATGGCTCCAATTGCAAAGTCCGAAGCATCGCACATAAGTTCGAAGGGCTGAGTCCAATCAGGAGGTTGAATGATGGGAGCTGTGGTCAAGATTGACTTAAGAGTTTCAAAAGATGTTTTGCAGTCATTGGAGAATTCGAACTTAACGTCTTTGGCAAGTAAATTTGAGAGAGGTTTTGAAATTTTCGAGGAGTCCTTAATGAATCTTCTATAGAATCCTGCGTGGCCAAGAAATGAACGAACATCTTTAACAGACTTAGGAGGAGGCAGATTAGCAATCAGATCGATTTTAGATTTATCGACTTCAAGGCCATCTTTGGAGACGATATGACCTAGAACTATCCCCCTTTTTACCATGAAGTGGCATTTTTCCCAATTAAGCACGAGTGATTTTTCCTTACAACGTTTTAGGACGAGTTCTAAATGAGTGAGGCATTGGGAAAAAGATGATCCATAGATTGAAAAATCATCCATGAATATTTCCAAGAATTCGTCCACCATATCAGAGAAGATACTCATCATACACCTTTGGAAAGTCGCGGGGGCATTACAAAGACCAAAAGGCATGCGACGATAAGCAAAGGTTCCAAAGGGACAAGTAAAGGTGGTCTTGAGTTGATCCTCTAAAGCAACAGGGATTTGGTTATAGCCAGAGTATCCATCGAGAAAACAATAGTACTTATGACCCGCTAAGTGTTCGAGCATTTGGTCAATAAAAGGTAAGGGAAAATGGTCTTTTCGTGTGGCTGAGTTGAACTTTCGATAGTCGATACACACACGCCATTTTGTTTTGATTTTTGTTGGGACGAGCTCATTACTTTCATTTTTGATCACTGTGACTCCCGATTTCTTTGGTACGACTTGTACCGGACTCACCCAGGTACTATCAGAGATGAGATAGTTGATGTTATTGTCTAGACATTTGATTATCTCCTCCTTGACCACTTCTCTCATGTTTGGGTTTAATCGCCTTTGAGCCTCACGGGTGGGTTTAGCCTCATCAACTAAGTGTATGCGATGTTCCACAATTGACGGGCTAATTTCTTTTATATCGCTCAGTTCCCACCCCAAGGCGTCTTTATTTTCCTGCAAAATTTCTAAGAGTTTTTCTTCTTGGTCCTCGGTAAGATCAGAGGCCAAGATTACGGGAAGAGTTTCTGAGGAGTCTAAGTATGCGTACTTAAGGTCTTGTGGCAAGGGTTTGAGATCTAACATAGGATGTTCTTGAGTGTTAACATTGGTTAACATTCCTTGGTTAGATTCATAAGACGAAGGATTTAAGTCAATAAATTCATTCAGTTCAGAAATGTATTCAAGTTCGTCGAAATCGGAGTCGAAATGTTCCAGACACATTTTCAAGGCTTCAGAAGTGTCATTAGAGGTTTCGTCAATTATGGTTTGAATCATGTCGATTTCATCGGTCTCAAAATCTCTAGGTTGTTTGTTGAGATTAAAGATGTTTAGCTCAATGGTTAGGTGCACGAAGGAAAGTCGAAGTTGACCGTTCCTACAATTAATGACAGAATTTGAGGTTGCTAAGAAGGGTCGTCCTAAAATCAACGGTATTTGAACTTTGGGATTTGAGACAGGCTCTGTTTCTAAAACTATGAAATCGATAGGGAAGTAAAACTATTCGATCTGTATCAAGACGTCTTCGATAATTCCCAATGGCTTTTTGACAGATCGATCGGCTAACTAAAGAGTGATGTTTGTTGGTATAATTTCCCCTAACCCAAGTTGACATTAAACAGTATAAGGAAGAAGATTGACACTGCCACCAAGGTCGAGTAGGGCACGAGAGATATGGGTGTTTCCTATTTTGCAATCAATCGTAGGGCAGCCAGGGTCTTTGTACTTGACTGGGGCAAGATTTGAAAGAACAGAGCTTGTATTCGCAGTTAGAAAGGCGGTTTTTGGGACATTAGTCGCACGTTTTTGTGTGCACAATTCCTTAAGACATTTGGCATATTGAGGAATTTGTTCAATTGTGTCTAAAAGAGGAATGTTCACACGGACTTGTTTGAAAATTTCCAAAATTTTATCGAAATTTGCCGCTTTCTTCTTATTATTGATTCTATGGGGAAATGGAGCTACTGGTTTTTCGACTCTGTGATGAGTTTCATCATTCGAGGAAGAAGGTTTATCCAAGGAAAAAGAAGGTGGTAAGGTTGCAGAAGATGGAATGTTGGTATTGCCAACATTATTTTTCGAAGGTGGGTCGGGTTTGCCGACACTAGGAGAGGAACTGTTGGGATTGCCAACGTTTGAGGAAAATGGAAGTTTAGAAGAATTGGCATTCGAAGCCAATGGGTGATCATCAAGATTTGGCATTGAGGGCGAGTTAGAAGGTTCGTCAGGGTCACCCACATTATTATCAATCCTCTTTCCAGATCGAAGGGTTGTAATAGCGTTGACTGGATTATGGTTTTCGTCCTCACAAGAGTTTACAGAACGAGAGTTATATTTTGGATTTACCTCAGGTTGACTAGGCAACTTTCCTTTCTCGTTATTTTTCGCTAGTTCCTTTATCATATTCATCATTTGTTCCATTTGTTTTTCTATACGCACAATTTCTGGTGACGATTGAGAAGATTGAGAGGATTGGTTTGATGATTGAAAATTGGGGTGCCTATAAGGTTGTTTGGATTGAGATGTTGTTTGAGAGGTTTGAGAATTGGATGGTGGAGCTTGATAATTCGGATTTGGAATGAAGGGTTGCATATGAGATGGGTTAGCTGAATTATTGGGGTTTGACCAAGAAAAATTTGGGTGGTTCCTCCAACCAGGATTGTACGTGGATGAGTAAGGATTATTTTGAGCTATGGCATTAGCATGGTCCTGAGAGTAATAGTGGGGTAGCCCTTCTCCGGCTTGAGGAGTTTGATTTTCTAAGGGAATTTGACTTGGGTCCACGACATGCACTCCTCTAGTAGAAGTACGAATGGGGACACGAATTGATTCCCATTGCATGTCCTTTTCAGAATAGTCTTTTAAGAATTTCCAAGCTTCATCGGCCGTCATAGACATAAAGTCTCCTCCACACATTGATTCTAATTGAGTTCTAGTATGATAGTTTAGCCCTTCATATGCAATTTGACATAAGTGGTCTTTTAGAATTCCATGATGAGGACAACTATATAATAGTTGGTTGAATCTTTCAAAGTATTTTGAAAAAGTTTCCCCCTCATTTTGACAGAATTGGTTTATCTCAGTTCAAATTTTTAGAGTTTTATGGAAAGGGAATTTTTTTTTTCAAGAATGCAGTGACAAATTCATCCCAACTTCTTATGGAATGTTTTGGAAGAGAATTTAGCCATCTTTTAGCACTTTCAAGCAGTGCAAATGGAATTAGCCTCAACTTGATCGATTCGTTAGACAATTGTTGCATTTTTGTTGTGAACGCATACAATTCAAATTCACTTAGAAATTCATAAGCATTTTCAGACCCAGTAAACTTTGGTACCCCTTGGATAAAAAAAAATTTAGCTCAAAATTGTTTCCTTCAGCTGGTGGGAACACGATGACGGAGGGTTGGACGGTCCTAGTTGGATAACATCGATCACGAAGAGACAAGGGTCTATCCATTTGGATATTGGGATTTTGAAAATTTTGATTTATTTGATTTTGATCTCCAAAGTGTGGAAAGTTTTGATTCACTCGATTTTGATCCAATTCGGTTGGAAAATTTTGGTTGATTCGAGAACCCCTAGGAGAATTTTGTTGGCAAACACTTTTTTCACTCATTGTTGTTAAATGCAAGCACAGAAATTAGCTACAACGAAATTTTCTGTCCTTATTGGCTCCTAACCCAAAAATATAAAGTGACACATTTGATTACTTAGATCAAAAGATTTCTCAGCCAGTTAACGGACAGGAGTTATCGGTGCACCAGGAATCACCCTAGCAATGCAGCCGAAGGTTTAAGTACCTTCAGAGTAACAACCGATATAATATTTACGAATCACCGTAATATTTATAAACGGCTATTTCTCTTCTGTAGTCTAGACACCAAGAAATAATTCGTTCCAAATGAATCAACTATCACAATACAATTAAGCCCTAGATGAGCCCGTGACTCCCTTAAGTCCAACGTCTAACCGTTATTATTAGTCAGATTCTACGATGAAATGCAATTTGTGGGCTAAGGAAAGGGTGCCGAAATCCCTCACCTTATGTGAATTGGGGTATTGTCCTTAACAGAATGAATAAAAAGTGCAGAAATAACAACAATCACGCAATTTAATTGCAGAAATTAAAAAAATTACATTCAAGCCGTTGCCCCTGCAGAATTTTTTTACAACAATTATCTATATTTTTCTTTGCAGCAGAGCACCTGTAGAGTTCAGAAATTATTACAGTGGGGCATGGTTGTCCATCCAGAAAAAATGAGTAGCGTCAATGGTTGAAATCTCACTATTTGCAATTTCTTTTTATTTCTGAAATCTTGATTTGTTGCTATAACTCCAGTCACCTTGTCCTTAGTTCAAAATATCTTTTTTTTCTTTCTTTTTTTGGTTTTTTTTGAATGAATTGAATAACAAAAAAAGCACAAGAAAAAGAAACAAAGGAATTAACCAAAAAAAAGCTAACTTTTTGGAGAAGATGGTGCTGAAGTGTGGATTGAAAAAACTATTGTGAAATGAGATTATGTGAGAGGAAGGGGTATTTGATCAGAGAGAAGAAATGAAACAGGGAAAAATAATTGAAAAAAAAAGAATGAATCTTTTTATGACCTTCCCTTTTTTTATTGTTGAAAAAGTGGACAAATAGGAAAGAAACAAATGACAAAAAAAAATGGGAAGAGATATTTCAGGAAGGAAAGAGAATTGTAAAGGAAGGAAGGAAAATAATTGTAAAAGATTTGGAAAAGAAATTGAGAAAGGAAAGCAACAAAAGAGAAGACAAAAAACAAAAAGAATTTTTTTTCTTTTGTTTATTGTTTTAAAATTAGAAGAGGATTTTTTTTTGAAAAGAAGGGGAATTTGTAAGAGAAGAAAAGAAATCAAATGTATTGAGAACAAGAAAGACAAAAGAAGAAAGGAAAAAAAAAATTGCAAAAGAGGAATCTTTTTTTTTTTTTTTGAAATTTGTAAAAAGAAAAAGAATGTAGATGATTGGAAAGAAAGTGGGAAGATGGAAAGAATAAAGGAAAATTGAAAGTTGTTTTTTTTTAATGAAGGAGAGAGACGGAAAGAAATAAATGAAAAAAATGGAAAGAGAGATTCTAGGAGGTGAATGAGAAATGCAATTGGAAAGAAAAAAAAAGAATGCAAGTTTTTTTTATGAAAATTTGAACAAGAAGAAAGGGAAAGAAATGAATGGTAAAAACCCAAACAAAAAAGGAAAAAAAAAATCAAAAGAGGAAGGAAATAAGAGAAAAAAAGCAAGGTTTTTTGAGTAGAGATGAAGGGTAGAAGAAACTGAGAAATAAAAGCAGACAAAAACAAGAAAGAAATCAAAGTAGATAGAGAAGAAATTGCGAAAGTTTTTTTTTTTTTTTTGAAAGTTGTAGACTAAAGATGGAAACAAATAAAAAGAAAAGGAAAGGGAAAAGAAAAATGTGAAAATCAGCGAGGTGGTAGAAACATGGAAATAAATTGAAGAAAAATTAGCAAGTTTCTTTTTTTTGTATATATTTTTCTTTTTTTTGTTTTTTTTTTCTTTTTGTAAAAGAAGAAAGGGAAGACTAATTATGTACTGAAAAGAGGAAAGAAAGTGAAAAGGAAAGAAATCAATGAAAAATTGGCAATCTTTTTTTTTGTAGAAGTTTACGGTATCAATGCTCAATACCAAATCAACCAACAATTTTTTTTATATATACAGGAAAAAAACAAACAAAAACTAACACGAATCGGAAATTGAATAAATAATAAAATTTAATATTTGCCTCCCCGGCAACGACGCCAAAAACTTGATCGTCGCTAATCTATGAATCAGAAAAGCGCGACATTTAAATTAAATTCTGCAAGCATACAGGGGTGTAGCATACAGGTCGAACACAGGGAGGTGTAATTAAAAATTATTATTTATTTATTCTTGGGTGAGTTAGGCAGAATTTGGAGTTGTTTTTAATGTTGTTGAAATTACTCTGAATTTGAATCTGAATCTAATCAGTATCAAATTCAACAATTGAAAAGAAAAGAAACAATTACTAGAAAAAAAAGAAAATAACAACTAGAACAACAACAGAGAATTAAAAAAAGCAGAATTACCGTTGAATCTAATCGAACGGACAATAGCTAACAAGCAGTAATAAAAGAAAATAACAATGTGTTCTACCAAAACTAATTGGATAGATACACAAATTGTTATGAAAGAAAAAGAAGGAAAACTAAAATGAAGAAAACCCTTTTTTATTAATAAATGAGAGTACAGAATAATGGATCTTTTTACAATGGGATGTACATGTGCTTTTATAGGTGAACTAGAAACCCTAATTAAGTCTATGAATAACTGGGCCTCATCATCCATTGTATCTATTGCCTTCCTTGCCCAAGCTTGATTGGAAAGAAAAACATGGTGAGTATATTCCAAATCTTCCTATCTTCCTTGTAGCAAATTGATTGATTGATTGATGAGCAGATTCCATGTGATTAATTCTTCCAAACAAGGATACTCAATAGACTCCAAAGGCAACAAAGGATAAAATCTTCAAAATTGATCTTTTCTTGGCAATAAATCAATCAGAAATTCTTCTAATTGGAAATTTAAAAATGAATGTTCTGAATTGATTTTCATGACTACTCTTGAAATGTCTATTAGTGAATATTATACATACACATGAATATGTATATATATAATATAACACTAATTAATATATTCTTCATAGCAAAAGGGAAGTGTGAAAGTTCCGTTCTTTGGCCAAAAAGAGAGCTTGACGGGGACCGAACCCAGGTCTCTCAGTACAAATCTCTATGCATTTACCAATGAGCTACAACATCATTTGTAATTGAGATGGCTTTAATACGGGGAAGTAGATTTTTATTTGTAGTTGGCCTTTAATTTGAAACTAAGGAGGCATTTCTTGACAACCTGTAAAAACACATAAAAGTACCCAAAGTATCATGTATTTATTTACAAAAGATAAATTATAAGAGCATAAAATAAACACATTTCTATGTTAATCAACCGCTATGAAATTTCAATTTTTCGGATTCGTTGGAAAGATATTCTCAATTAGATTCGAATATTTTTGGTTTCACTAAAATCCGTTTTATTTTGCACCCGGTACATTCATTTGAATTTTGAAATCGAATTATCGAACTACCGCGCCATTTTCAATTCCTTTTATATATATAAATAAATATTTATATTCTAACGACGATGTATATAAATATATACGTTCGAATTCTATTCAAACTAAAATTTTCTTCATTACTATTTAAAATAATTCATTTTAAATAATCAAAATTCAATAAAATTGCCAAAATAAAAATTTTAAATTGGCTCGGATTTCCTGGTTATTACAATCTCCCCCACTTAAAACTTTTCGTCCCCGAAAAGGAACGAAGCTGAAAGTTGTTTTACAAACCAACTCAACTTCCATTATTTCCATTACGGCTTAAGTTCTTCAACTTTTCAGTTTCTAAGAACTTTTCAAATTTTTCAAAAATTTGGCTAACACCCTAAATTTTTGAAACCTCCCCTGCACTGGGAGCACCGGGAAAATCCCGAAATTGCCATATAGGCCCTCTGATCTCAAAAAGAAAAAGCCAAGCAGCTAGCCAATCGGCTCATAAAATCATCATCACCCAAACAAAACAGTAAATTATGGTAACATGTACCTATTTGTTGGGCAAACAATTTTATTCTTCTGCTCTAGCCTCTTTGCTATGACCTGTCCAATGTAAGTACATGTATATGCAAGCAAATGCGACCAAATTTCAATACAATTCACTTTTTGGTCAATTTGGCTAAATGGTTAAAAAAAATTAATTAATCAACCAATAATCAACAACACAACCATCAATCAATTAGTTGATCAGCTTTTGAAATTCATAACTTTGATATATAGTCAAAAAATCATATTTTTGATGCCAAATCACAACAATAAGCCCTATCTAGTTTCGGTTCTCACACCAGTCAATTGGAAATATATAGAAATCTCACTTTCGAAACTCGAAAATAAATACTGGCGATGGTGCCCCGTCACCAGAATTATCCCCGGGCACTAGATTGTGATTCTATAACTATCCAATACATTAAAACTTCGAATACACGTTTGCAAGACATATATGCAAAATCTTTATATATCGGATGGTCCAAATCAATTTAAAATAAATAATCAAATACGAATAAGTGATTTAAATTTCAAAGCAAAACTTGTTTTTACTTTCAAAAATATACTCTTCACACTCGTTCTAGGATACTACTGATCCCATCTCTAACGAGTAATTCTCATTGGATATTACTAATCTAATTTTTGATGAATTCTTTCGTATGGTTCTAACGTGTCTTGTTCTCTGAGCTTTGTAAACCAAAGCTCTGATACCACTGTAAGGACCCGTAACTTCCCCGTGAAGGAAAGAGCGGATACTTCGAGAACAAGCCACAACAGAACGTAGACGGAAGAACATTTCATTGTATATTACAACAATTCCATCAGAATACAAGAATATACAGAGTATAAATCAATATTACACATTTATCAAATACCAGAGATTACAATAAATTACATAGCAGCGGAAAATAATACAATACACAACTGAAGGAGATATACGGATACAAATCTTTTCGGATATCATTCTAGCTGTAAACCAGGATCCTGTGAATATAAATCTGCAAAACCAAAACTACTAGCTTCCCGTGTCGAAAATAAGGGCACCCAGAGTTTAGGTTAAAACAATAAACTCCAGGTCAGTCATGTGACTGGTGTGAGAACTAAAATAGTTATTAATCTTTATTTTTAAAGTTAGGTAAATCAAGGGACCACGCCGTATAACACGGAACGGGTTTCCTCCCAAGAATACCAGTGCATAAAACAAATAGCGCAATGCTAAATAAAGAAAAATGAAGCTATTATAAGACCCAGGTCCCATCACACAATGCAACGCAAGCCGGACGATAGGGTTTTTACCTTATAATAGCCAAGAATGCTTGATACGTTTAAAACAAATCATTTGATACTATTATAAGTGCATAGTGTATAAAAAAACTTCAAATCATAAGTATCAATCATAGGCGACATGAGCGTCCCATGCCACTATGTCGCCATATATAGGTTTACAAATAAAACCGCAAAGTCACGTATTTGGAAATTGGATTTCCATCTATGAACCGAGGCAAAAGATAGTTCTCTACCGATTCGAGACTCTCTAGCCCGAGCCTCAGGTCAGAGCTCGAGTGACCTTGGAGCGACAGGGCCGGTCCACCGATGTGGATTAGACGAAATCCTGAACACTGCGTTTCCCCGCCCTTCGGGGCGTAAGTCTGGTCTGTCTTCCCACCAGAATGCATCGGCCGAAACCGATATAACCGAGGCGCCTCGCAACAGCAACAACCACATAAGTCAAACTCGTCAGGGCGTGTAAAACCACTGACGCCACTTCTAACTAGAAAGAAACGCATGTCCTCCCTGAGGTCTGTCTCCCGTTTTTGGTTCATACTGGGTGTGAAACTCGCGAAGTAAACGTTACACAAAGCTACGCCACAAAGGCCGTGCTTTGATCATCAACCACAAGACTCTGCTTTTCGACAGAAGCCTTGATCATTTGCATCTTAGCATGCCACACAGGAGAACCATTCTATGCGTTTGATATCCATCAGTATATAACCCCTGAGCTCGTACGTCTCAGAGAAGGGCGTTAAGTAAGAGAATAAATTCTCCGCCGCCAAACAGATATATATTTAATAGAAATCAATCACACAGACTAAAATCCGATGTCAGACACACAGTCCATTTACAAGTCCGTTCTGGGTCTGAACGAAACCGGAGGCACCAAGTACCCTGCATATCCATCGATCTCCAAGTACGTCTGGACGATCACCAACTGATTCCCTCCTCTTGGGTGTACGACCCAATCAAGATCATCAGTAATTATCCCAACGACGTGAAGACCTCTGGTTTTCAACCACCGTCTTCACCTTCGACTTATCGTCGTATCAGTTATTCAGAATGGGATAAACCCGGTCTTTCCGAATAACTCGCGTATATGATAAACAAGTGTTACACAAACACAACATACGCCTCATTCCAATTCATCAGTCACTAACCGTAAATTAATCAAGAGAATAATCCCCTAAATATTAACCCTGAAGGCCGAAACCAACATCAGATCAATACCAAGGAAATCACTCTGCTTAGCCAACCTACAGCTAGTTTCCAAATTTCACATTCTCAGGGAAAGGTTCCCATTAATTTTATCAAAGATAAATTCTTTTAAATTTATTCTTTAATCTTCCTTTTGAATATCACTTCAAACTAGTCGGGATTAGCGTACCACAACGAAGTAATCATTTATTTATTTCCCAATCCCAACCTATTCATCCCATGAAGTAAAACTGGTAATACTTCATATCTAACACCACGGTGTTATCGGTAAAGTCAATTACCATTTCACGTTCAAATCTAATTAAAGATTTAACTATCGCCTGGAGTAAAACTGGTGATACTCCATTCTCGATCTTTTCAATCTAATAAAAGATTCATTAAAACTCCACTTAGTTTTAATCTGTGCCTGGGTTAAAGAATCAGTGTCATTTAAGACACGGTTCACGATAAAACCCAAAATCACATCACATTTCAATCAGTCCCTAACCGTAAATTAGCAAGTGAGCAATTCCCTAAGTATTAACCCCGAAGGTCGAAACCAACATCAGATCAATACCCCAGAAACCATTCAACTTAACTAATCTCCAGTTAGTTTCTGATTTTCTTAACTCCTTTGGGTCTAAGAACAGTATTATTGAAGATACCGTACACGACAACCCAAAATCACATTCCATTAATTATCGGGTTAAAGAACAAGTGTTATTTAAAACACTATTCACGATAAACCCAAAAATCAATACCAATTCAATTCCAATTAAATATTATTTAATCGGTACACTTCATTAAATCTAAATAAAAAGATTTAATCTTTTTCTCAACTGGGCTTAAGAACAGTGTTAATGAATACACCATTCACGACAAACCCAAATCACATTTGATATTAAATACATGACTCTGAATAGGAAATATATCGGCTTATATTCCATATCAAATTCTACGACCAACAAATATTGTATTGGAAATAACGATATATATCTTTCAAATTTCCATAACAATATCTGTATAATCACGAAATCCAACATCGAAATAATCCAAAGACAATTTCGATTCAAATCCATTCCAATTCAATTATTGGAAATTCTGGTTACTTTTAAAACCCTTTTCAAATTCAATTTATTTATTTAAAAATAAATAGAATTATAATTCTAGTTCAAAACTAGTTCATTTCGATAAAAATCTATTTTTATCTTTTCAAATATGGAGTTTTTCATCCTAATTCTTTCTAAATCATTTCATATGATTTTACATTAATTATTAATATTTTTAATAATTTTATCAAGGCCCGTACAGTCGATTTCCATCAACGACCATCGAACTGCACTTACAACGACCTTTTCCAAATTTGATTTGGACATAATTCCAAATCCAACCGTTAGATTTCTAATATTCATTAAAATGTTGTTTTCGATACGAATCCAACGGTTCCAGTTTTAGGAGAATCCGACGGTCGGATCTTCCGCAATATCCGTTCGAAGTCAACGGTCGAAATCCACGAACTACCGCAGCGCGGCGCGTGTTATTCAGGCCATTATATTATATATATAATATATACTTCGTCGATTTCCTTTTAAAACGTATTTTATAAATCGTTTTGATTCATTTTCAAAATGATTTCAACTTCATTTTCAAATTCAAATCAAAATTGAATATTTCCAATATAAATTCGTTTTAAATTCGTTTCAAATCGATTTCAATTCAAATTGATTTCTAATTCAATTTCAGTTCTAATTCAATTCAATTCAATTTCAATTCGAATTCATTTCTATTCAGTTTCAATTCGAATTCATTTCTATTCAATTTAATTCGAATTTCAATACTTTTCAAAATATCATATTTTTGAAATCACTTTCGATATTCATTATAAAATGAATGAAATCGATATAAATATTGTTCACGTCAAAATGGCGTAAATCTAATCAACCCGGCTTCGTATATTTCTATTTTCAAATATTCTATTTCAAATATTTCTTTTTCAAATACTTCTTTTTCAAAACTGGAATGAGGCCCAATCAATTACCATATAATGTTAATTATATGGATTTTCTACCACACATGTATACAATAACAACGATGAATAATCAACAATCATCCAAAGTGCATTCTACACTGTATAAGCATCAAATATAAATATTTAACGCTCATAACAGTCTGTCCATCAATCGATTGACATACAACTAGTTATTGGGATTAGTGTATGTCATATATCATCCCAATACCCATGTGGGGTTTCAAACAATCAAACACAGATTTTATTTGTGCAGTTAGGCGATGTGTAAAATTTATCGTCCCAATCAATATCAATCAAATCAGTGTATATAAACAAATATCTGATTTGTTTATAAATATTTATTTTATATACACGTTAAAAATTCTATTTTTAACTATAAAATATTTCTAACTATATAATATTTTATTTCATTTCACATCACATCACATAATCAACTACACATCAAAATCAAACAACCAAGCATACAAGCCGTCCATGGTCTGTGGACAACGGGTGTCGGGTGCTACTAAACACCGTCTGCATCCTAGTATAAATTTCAACTAGAAATAAATTTAAAAGTGAGGAGTTCTCATAAAGGGTTCCATTCCGCCGTGCTTTGCTGTTTGGGTTCCGCTTTGACTTCAGTCGATACCATTGCCATCTTTTCCCGCTGTGCACAGTAAAAATCATATTTTTATCGCTTTATCCCAATCAATAAAAATCATATTTTTATTTAAATTTCATATATTTTACAACGCTTCTTTATACATAAAAATTATATTTTTATATTTCTACTTCTTATATAAAGATCGAATTTTTTACTTTTTACTTTGCTATTCAATATCTAAAAATTGAATTTCAAATCACCAAAAATCAAGCCTTTAACCCTTTTAAAAATCTCGTTTTTAACACTTTTAAAAATTTCTTCTTTATGTTTTTAAAAATCACTTCTATATATGGTTTTCAAATGAATAAAAATCGCTATTTTTCACATATAAAAATATACAATCTTTCTTGTCATATATATATATATATATACACTTTACTTTTATCTCTAAAAACTCCATCTTTTTATTATCTCCTTTATAAAAAAAATCAGATAATATACACAATGTTTAGCTACTAAATTATTTAAATTAATTACTTAAAAAGAAAATAGAAGAAGAAAAACAACTCACTGCTGGTCCGATTGGAGGGAGGGGGGTCTGCGCATCGGTGAAGTGGAGGAAGAGGCTCGAGGTGGCTGAACGGAGGAGGGTGCGTCGAGCTTTCCTCAGGTGAAAGGGGGTTAGGGTTTTGTGGGTTACGAGGGGGTGCTGCGCGTTCGTGAATATGGAGGGGGAGGCGCGGAGATCATCTGCGGCGGGCGGAGGCACTTCGACGACGGTGGTGGAAGAACTGGGGGGGCACGTTATCGAGGTGAGGTTCGTCATCGTTTTTTTTTTCTTTCTATTTTTTTCGGTTCTGAACGAATGGTATGGGGGGTGGGCGTTGACCAAGAAAAGGGGGGAGAGAGGGAGGGATTTTATTATTATTATTATTATTATTATTATTATTATTATTTCTTCTTTTATTTTATTCATCCTCCCGAAAAGTAACTTTAAATTTCGATCTCCAAACGAAACCCACTGCCTAGCGCCCCTAGCTAATTACCTCCATTCCGAACACAATGGGATATGTATCATAGGCTAGTTCGATCGTTTCGATCAGTTTTCGTCAAAATCAAAATATAACTCTATATATTGAATTTGAACGCGCATTTCAATTTATTGGGGCCACATACTAACTCTGAAAATTCCAGAAAAATAATTTCTAGCTTCGTATTTACGATACGGTCCTAACAAAACTAATTTCGTCGAATTCTGAGACCGTTTGAAAAATGACCATTTTCCAGTCGATTAAAATCAACTGAAACTGGTCAAACGCGTTTTCCTTCGCCACGCTCACATATTGATTCGAAAAATTACGAAAATTGGAATCTAGCAATAACTTGACATCATGGATCCAACAAAAGTGGTTTCGTCGAATTCCGAGGTCGTTTGCAAAATTTCCATTTTTAACGGCCTGAATTCCATAGCGACTATTCTGAAATTTCAACTGGACATAACTTTTGATCCCCGCTATGAAATTTCAATTTTTCGGATTCGTTGGAAAAATATTCTCATTTAGATTCGAATATTTTTGGTTTCACTAAAATCTGTTTTATTTTGCACCCGGTACATTCATTTGAATTTTGAAATCGAATTATCGAACTACCGCGCCATTTTCAATTCCTTTTATATATATAAATAAATATTTATATTCTAACGACGACGTATATAAATATATACATTTGAATTCTATTCAAACTAAATTTTTCGTCATTACTATTTAAAATAATTCATTTTAAATAATCAAATTCAATAAAATTGCCAAAATAAAAATTTTAAATTGGCTCGGATTTCCGGGTTATTACAAATCTGAAATTGTGGAATATGATATGGAAATATGCTAATTTGTTCTTTATTTTTGTGTACTATGTAGTTAAATCAATGGAAGAGCAAACTCAAAGTTCAAGTACTCCTTTAGTTGAACAGGATGCTGTAAGGTATGGTTTAATTAAATTGAAATTTTCATATGACATGTGAAATGTGATTTTAATGTCTGTTTACTAGTGAATTTAATTGTAGTTTAGGTATATATATGATTTTTTTATTTCATTAACAAATCTGAAATAAAAAGATATGTTGTTTTGTATTTTTTACAAATTGTTTGTAAAATTAAAAGATAAGTGTTTAATTTGGTTCTAATGGCAAATAACAATATTTTTTATAGTTAATTTTAAAAAAAAAAATTGGTTATAATGTGTTACAGTTGTGTTTGAAAAAGATATAACAATATGTCTTTTTTATGCAGTTCATTAATTTTATCATGTTCTTTATTATAAATGGTACATAAGAAAATTCTGATATAAAAAAAATATAACAATTATGTATGTTTGAAACATGTAACAATATATCTTTCTTATGTTGTTTTTTAATTTTATCATGTTATGTAGTATAAACGATAATTTTATCATCTTATGTAATTTAATAGAAATAAAAAGACATAACAGTATATCTTTTTTATGTAGTTCATTAATTTTATCATGTTTTGTAGTATAAATGAAAAGTTTATCATGTTCTGTAATTTAATAGAAGAAAAAGATATAACAATATGTCTTTTTTATGAAGTTCATTAATTTTATCATGTTCTTTACTATAAATGGTATATAAGAAAATTCTGAAATAAAAAAGATATAACAATTTTGTATGTTTGAAAAATGTAACAGTATATCTTTCTTATGCTGTTTTTAAATTTTATCATGTTCTGTAGTATAAATGATAATTTTATCATCTTATATAATTTAATAGAAATAAAAAGATATAACAATATATCTTTTTTATGCAGCTCATTAATTTTATCATGTTCTGTAGAATAAATGAAAAGTTTATCTTGTTCTGTAATTTTATAGAAGAAAAAGATATAACAGTATGTCTTTTTTATCAAGTTCATTAATTTTATCGTGTTCTTTACTATAAATGGTACAAAAGAAAATTCTGAAATAAAAAAGATACAACAATTTTGTATGTTTGAAAAATGTAACGGTATATCTTTCTTATGCTGTTTTTTAATTTTATCATGTTCTGTAGTATAAATGATAATTTTATCATTTTATGTAATTTAATAGAAAAAAAAGATATAACAATATATCTTTTTTATTCAGTTCATTAATTTTATCATGTTTTGTAGTATAAATGAAAAGTTTATCTTGTTCTGTAATTTTATAGAAGAAAAAGATATAACAATATGTCTTTTTTATGAAGTTCATTAATTTTATCATGTTCTTTACTATAAATGGTACATAACAAAATTCTAAAATAAAAAAGATATAATAATTATGTATGTTTGAAAAATGTAAGCTATTAAATGATTTTTTTTCATTAACAAATCCGAAAAAAAAGATATGTTGTTTTATCTTTTTTACAAATTGTTTGTAAAATTAAAGGAAAAGTGTTTATATGGGTTTCAATGGCAAATAACAATATTTTTTTATACTTACTTTTAAAAAAATGGTTATAATGTGCAACAGTTAAGTTTTATATATAATTCAGATGATATATGATTAAGAATTATATGTTAAGATAAGACAAAAAATGCATGTAAAGATAACACAACAATTATATGTACAGATAACAGAACAATTAAAATAGAATTATTTTTTAAAATCATATATATTATTTTAAAATTATTGTTTAACTCTGTAATTTAATCATTATCATAACAGTAGTAAAAATGATAACTGGTTTAATCTTTTTGAAAAATGATTTATAAAAAGGTTTAAATTATATTGTTATTTACATATTTATGTTCTGATTTGCAGGTCTGATATATCTGTGAAGGTTGTATTTGATTTTAATAAGAATTCATTTAGTATTCGTCTTGGTTTGGATGCATTAATTAGTTATGTAAGAAGTAAGGTTTGTGAGGTGTGGAATACATTTACTCCTTTATGTTTTGATGTGTTCTATGTTAGAGAATCTAAGATTACTTACATTGAGACGGATAGTTATTTACAAGCTATTTTGTGCTTGGCGTGGTTTAAAAAGGAGGATTTCTTGGTTTTTTTTATATGCTTGAAGAGTAATTCAAATGATGTTGCTGTTGACAGTAGTAAATCAGTCTCATTTGTTGGTGTTGGAGAATCAAGCAGTAATTTGGTTGAATATAATAATGATATAGACTCTGTATGTTGTGAAGAAAAAATCTTGCATGAATTGTTGAAGAAAAATTCAAATTTAGAATTTTGTACTGGTGTTGGACAAATATTTGATTCGGCTATTGGATTTTGCAGAATTGTTAGTGCTTATTGTTTGAAAAATGGATTTAAAGTAAAATATCTTAAGAATTGTAAGGAGCGGGTTACAGTTCAATGTGCTATAAATGGTTGCTCATTTAGGATTCATGCTTCTTGCAAATTAAAGCAATTGGATAAGTTGATTGTTAAAAATATGCAGCTAAGTCATACATGTAGAGGTGGATTTAAATCAACTAGTAGTCCAGTTATTACCAGTGATCTTGTAAAAACATTGATAGCTAATCAAATACGTGATGAGCCGAAAAGGAAGATTAAGGATGTTGTGAAAAGTTTTAGGAGATATTATGATGTGGATTTGAGTTATTATTATGCTTATAAGGGTAGAAAATTGGCTATTAATGATATATATGGTGATGAGAAAAAAAATCATATAATGATTTAGTATGGTATATGAAGGCTATTGAGAAATATAATCCGAAAAGTTATACAAGTATGGACGTGGATGAAGAGACTAACCATTTCAAGAGAGTTTTTGTTTGCTACGAGGCTTGTATATTTGGATTTATGTATTGTCGACCTATGATTTTTTTGGATGCAACATTTTTAAAAGGTCAAAGTGGTATTTTGATGGCTGCAACTGCAAAAAATGGAAATCAAGGTACGTAATGGTATTAATTATTTTCTTTTTTAGTAAATAATTAAATATTAATAATCAACTTTTTGTATTATAGTTTTAAAATACAATAAATAAGAACTTGTAATTTAACAAAAGAGAAAGTTATAACAATATATTTTTCTTTTGCAGTTTTTTAAATTTATCATGTTCTGTAGTATAAATGATAATTTTATCATCTTATGTAATTTAATAAAAAATATATATAATAATATATCTTTTTTATGCAGTTCTTTAATTTTATCATGTTTTGTAGTATAAATGAAAATTTTATTATGTTCTGTAATTTAATAGAAGAAAAAGATATAACAATATATCTTTTTTATGCAGTTCTTTAATTTTATCAAGTTTTGTAGTATAAATGAAAATTTTATCATGTTATGTAATTTGATATAAGAAAAAGATATAACAATATATCTTTTTATGCAGTTCATTAATTTTATCATGTTCTATAATACAAATTAAAATTTTAAGTTGTATTGTTGGAAAATGTTATTTTGAATAATTGTTGATGTTTTTGTTTTATGTTTCAGGTTTTTTTCCATTGGCTATGGCTTTGTGCCTAAAGAAAATGAAGAATGTTGGAGTTGGTTTTTGACCCACTTAAAAGAAAATGAAGAATGTCCAATCGAAGAGAAGAAGCAGCTAACTAGAATAGTGTTCTTTGTCCAAAAATGAAAGCTTTTTTGTTGAAATTGAAGGAGGAAGGGTTTGGGTGGAGTGTTACTAAATCATCTAGGTATGTTTTTTATTTTGGAATAATTTTATGAACATGTAACAAAGATTTATTTTTTTAGTGCAAACTGTTTACGAAAAAGATATGTGCATTTATATTTTTAATATTTTTCTCATTTAATTTATGAAATAGTTGAAGGATATAAATGTGACAATAGGATAATTTTAGTATTATTTAATTTTGTTCTTAAAAATTAAGGATTTATGTATTTAGTGTGATAATATTTAATGTCTGAAAAAATGCTTATTATAGAGATATCAAGATAGATTAGTTGTTAATGTGGGCGATTTTTATGTAATAATATTATGTATTTAAATATGATTTATTTTCAATTTTGCAGATTTATTTATGAAGTTCATTCTCCAACATCGCACAAAGTAGATCTTAAAAATCGCATTTGCAGTTGCAATCAATGGAAAGTGAAGGGTTTTCCTTGTGCCCATGCTTTGAAGTGTATATATTTGTCCAAAAATTCTGTATATGATTACGTTGAGCCGTACTTTACTGTTGAGTATTATCAAGCTGCTTATTCACATGTAATAAATCCAATTTCAACTTTTGATAAAGAAGCAACTGAAGATGAAGAATCATGTACTGTTCTTCCTCCTAAAGCTATTCGTGGAGCTGGTAGGCCTAGAGTGAATAGAATTGAAGGTGTTGATTTTCATGCAAAACAAAACCAATGTGGAAAGTGTAAAAAACTAGCGCATAATAGAAGAAGTTGTTCTACGAATGATTGAATTGTTGTTTAAAATACATTGTATTTGAATGAATTTTTACATTTAGTGTTACAATTGAATAATATTGTAAAATGAAATTTTGATTATATGTATGTGATGAAGTTTGATTTTTAGGATTGAATAATGTTAAGAACTGATTGAAATTCTGTAAGTTTTGTTATATTATGTGGTTTAGGTTATTTAAAAGATATTCAATTTTATCTTTTTATTTAATACGATTCAAGTTGTTCTTTTGTTGAATGATTATTTGCTTATTTGGCTTTGTTAAATTTATGATGTGTTATGATGAACGATTATTTGATTTATTCGTTCTTTTCGACAGAAAATGTTTTAAAATATAACTTCATTTATATTTTCATGAAAAAGCAATAATTTTAGTTTGTTGGATGTATTAAATTTAATAGTTCATAATGTTTGAGTATCTGTGTTCTGTAATGTAATTTTGTTTCAATACAGTAGTAAATAATTGCACAACTATTTCACTGTCAAATTATAATGTTATGTGGTTACAGGTTGAAAAAGATAAATATTTTTATCTTTTTATTTTCTATATTTCTATTAACAACAGTGAAATAATAATTGAAATAATTACAATTATGATATCATTAAATCATACACACTAATAAAAGCCATCAACTAATCATACACACTAAAAAATTTCAGCAATTAAATGCACACACCAACATAAAGATGGATTTAAAAGAAAAGATAGAAGTTTTTATCTTTTCTTTAAAAGACGATGGTTATGTGAGTATTTTTTTAAAAATTTTGCATGAAAATCTTATATTAGCATTATAATTAATAACAAATATAAATATAAATACATACATGAATATTAATGTTTTGGTTTTTTTAACCAACAAATAAAAGCAATTGAATTTTCAAACAAAAGATAACAGCATTTAGCTTTTGAATGATAACATTGTAAACATAACAGTACATCATCAGTTTGTAATTAATCTCCGAACTCAGATATAATCCCTAACAACTATGATCAAATCAGTATCAACTATTACAAAGTAAACAACAAATTCAATATCTAGTAGTTAACATCAGCAATTAAAATTTAGAAACATCATTCATGATGAACATTGTTTTAAAGGTTCATCCAGAGCTGCATTACTTCTCGAGCTTCCAACAGTATGGTTCGTCAATAAGTATTTCGGCAGCTATACTTGCTCGGAATGCTTCTACTTGTTCAATACTGAGTTTTGTTGAAGATTGCATTCCTTGAGTTAATTTTTGCATAAAAATCATTATAAATATTCCACAATCGTACCTGCATTCCATGTAATTGGTATTACGATTATGCAAACAAGCACTACTTTAATAAATAAAACAATTTGTACCTTAATGTCAGGAAATTATTAAAAATTTATCTTTTAGAGAAAATCGAGTTACTAGTAAATATTAATCATTACATAAAATTTTCGACTATTTGAGTAATGTTTGAAAATTAAATTGCTTAAAATTACCCGGTATTTTGTTGAGCACAGTCAACATTATGTATCACTGTATTTTTTTTCATAATGGTTTTCTGTCCTTCATCTTGTAACTCTCTATTTATTGTGTTGACTGCTGCTTTCTGGAATAATTGAAAAAAATTTATAAAAAATATAAACACATTTATATTTTTTTATTTATTTCCACTTACCACATTTGTTGCAAATTGTGCATGACCGCTTCTTCTAGTCTTTGATCTCGTGGTTAAGTGTAAAGAGTCATAGTGATTCCAGGTGCAATCTTCAACAACAAGTTCCAGCAAGCTCCAATGTTCATTTCCATGTATGCGGAACAATATTTTGGAACATAATTGATTTAAAAGTGTCTTCTTCATGAATGGGATGAACATCCGTTTCTTGATTTTTTTCCAAGTTTCCATCAGTTGCACTTTTCTGTTAAAATTAAGTTTTAGATTTTTTTTTTTGGTTTACAAAATATTAATTTGATAATATATTCCACTTACTGTCATTGTTGTGTTCACATAGACAAAGTTGTTGCTTTCTTCTTGAAGCATTGTTTTTCGAAACCAGAACCAATCGATTACCTACATTTGAAAAATAATATTAATAAAATGAGATAATTTATATTTATGGAAAGAATATTTTGATGTACTTGACCACATATACTATATTGATATTGAAGGTCTTCTATCATGCATTTTGATATGGTGATTAAATTTTCATCATCACAACTGAATGCTTCATTGCTGTAAAATTATAAGATTGTTAATAAAATAAAATTAGTTTGTGTGAGTGTAAAGTAGTTTAATTACTTACTTGTTTTCCCCTCAAAATTAAAAAAAAGTTTTTACAGCTTCTTGATGTTCTTCACTAAGATGCTTTAGTAGTGGACATTTTTCAACATTTTTTTGGTTTCATCTTCTTCTTTTCTTCTTTAGTACTATTTTCATCTTCATTGGTAATTGCTTTTTCATCACGAATTTCATCAGCAGCTTGTTTGTTGTTTTCGCATATAAGACTTAGTTCAATTTCTGAAATAAAATTTTCAGTATTTATCAAATTATAAATAGAAAGTTATTAGGCCTATTTATGTTAGTCATACTAACTGTATTATTTTTATTTTTCCTTACCTTTAGTTTGTTCAGTCTTTTCTTTCGAATCTTGTTTTTCCGTGACCTCTTGCCATTCACGCATTTGAATCTTCATTTCTAGAATTTGGATTCTACTTTCAGCTGCTGCACGTAAAACTCTTTCTTCGTTTAATTGTTCCCCAAAACTTTTCAACTCATTAGTCAAAAAGTTCAATTTTGTTTCCAGCTCCTTCAAACTTTTTTTCAAACTTTTAACCTCCATATTGTCATCCAATTTCCTTTTTTACACTTCTTGTCATCATCTTCAACTGGTATAATTTTTTTGGACAAAAGACCTTCTCGTCTTTTGTAACATTTGAAAAGAAATTTAAATTCTACATGGAAAATATTTAAAAAAATAGTTAGATCAACTACTCATCACTATTATACAAAACTTTATTGGGCTAGACAATCAAGCATGCAATGCCAAGACTTATATTAGAATATGTAAAAGATAAATACATTTATCTTTTTGTATATTCTGTTAATATCATTTGCACACATTATGTAAGAACTTCAAATTATGTTAAAAATGTTTAATATGCATTCGGAAGTACGATATGCAATTACAGTACAATATGTTATTTATTAATCTGAAAAGATAAATGCATTTTATCTTTTCTATATGTTGTTTAAATTATTTATATACTTTATGTAAGAACTTCAAATAATGTTAGAAATGATAAAAAAAAATTATCATGTAGTAGTATATGTACAGAAGAAAATTCAGTTGAATAATCGTTTACACAAACAGTACTATGGTACTGAAATTTTTAAGAAGAAAGTAATGCAAACATGTAAATAAATTAAATATAAAAATATATATTTATAAACACGATTTACCTTGCTATCATCAACTTCGGTTAAGTTGATGTCTTTTAGTTTTGATAAATCTCATTTCCTCATTCTTGGGATTTTGTCTTCAATGCCTTCTTTTTTATCAATGATTTGGGTTCTTTCACAGAACCAGTACTGCAAGAAAAAGATAAAGGATTTCATATATTTTGATAATAAAGAAAATATTCAGTGTGTTTATATTAAGTGAATATTGTAAATACATACCAACAAAACTATAGTACAACCTGGTGTATTCCTTGGATCAACATGGTATGTCTTAACATTTTTTAGAATATTTTGACAAATTGCTTGCGGCCAAGAGATTGAGTTCATTTTTTTAAAATTTACCAATTTACCCCAAAAAAAACCATGGTAAATAGCTTTGATTGTCTGGAAAAAGGAATGTTATGACAAGAATAATAATAATAACTTTCTTAGATTTTTATCTCCTTTTTTCTGTTTAATCATTGAATTCAATTTGCTGGTCACTGTTTTTCTACTTATTACATTTTCTTCATTGAAATTGTAAATTAAAAAGTCAGAAAAACTTTCCATGGCAGAAGCTTTGCTTGAAGCCAAAATAGGAAATAATTCCTCTCCAGCTAGTGGCATTCCAAATATAAGACTCACTTCTTTCGGAGTTACTTTCAAAATTTTGTCTCCCATTTCAAAAGCATTTTCAGTAACATCAAAAGAAGTAATTATATCATCTAGATTTGAAGCACATTTTCTCATATCTTGTCTTGATATTGAATTGTTGAGAAAAAATTTAAAAATGTTTTTAAAAGTTGTTTTCTCTATGAAATCTTTTGCTTCCTGAGAAAGAATATTTTCCTTCTTAATTACTGACATTACTTTATACATTGCATCTAAATTGCATCTATATGTGCCAGTGTACTGTTTCTTTTTTATTTTTCTCCCTGTTTCCACGACTTCATAGTTATCTGCATCATCCAAGTTAGTATTTGTTTCCTCACTTTTGTTATCTTCAGTATCCAACTCATTACTTGTGTCCTCACTTTGATTATTTGACTTTGTATTTTCTTCGTCAGACTCTGTTTGTATTTTTGTAGTAGTTGGTTCATGTTGTTCATGGTCAGTTTTTTTGCTGCATTCATGAAAATCTTATTATTAGATTAGGATGTTTAAAATATTATAGCAGTGTATGTAAACAATACTAACCATAAATTAAATGTTATATAATCCAAACAATATCATGCATGCACAATAATATGTACAAAAAGATAGTATTATTTATCTTTTTGACATAGTTTGCAAACAAGTTTTATAAGCAGTGTAATAATTTGAAATAATCATTAAAACAATAAACTTATATAACATATATCATTTATTTACAAATATTAGCTTATTTTAACATCTAATTAAATTCAATAATGATAAAGCTAAACGCATTTATATTTTTTTTAGTTTAATATTGAAATGATTTTGTCATTTTTATCATGCAATCTAATTTTGGCTAGTGTCTTTTTAAAATATGATAACTGTACACACAATGTAAAGAAAAAAGGTTACCACAGTTGATATTGACATAGATTTTCTTTGACTGTGTTCTTCACAGAATGGAGAAGAAATTGTCTTATGTTTAAGCATTGCGTTCCATTGTCTGTGAAAATACATGTAGCTTTTGTAGAACCAATTTGTTTTCTCTTCGACCTGGTGTTCATTTTTATCCTGGATGAATGTACACAGTTATTCAATTTTTGAAATAAACAAAAATACAAAGCAGGAAAAAGATATATTAATTTATATTTTTCATGAATCTAACAACTTTGAGTATTTAATCATTCAAATAACCAATTCAAAAATTTCTAAGGAGCAATCAATCAAATTACATTTCATAATTAATGACAAATCAATTTTATAACCACTTTTCAAAGGAAGGAAACCCGTTTATCTTTTTAAAAAAACTGTTTATTCAATCAATATCATCAACAAACAATGACTAATAACTATTGTAAATCGAGTCATAATAAAAGATTTTGCAGAAGTAAACAGTGATTATAATCGATTGATTAAAGCAATATTTTCAACAAAAGGCAAGCAATTAGGTAATAACAAACAACATTTACAGGAAAATTATTCTAACTATTTTTTCTATGTTAGTTGAAACTTACTTCTATAGTAGATGCTTGCTCTATCAATATGGCGAAGATCGATTTTGTTGAAATTTTTTTTTGGTAACGAGTTGGAAGTACTGATTCGAGCGATTTAGGAATTAGGTTTTTGTGAAATAGAGGCGGCGAATGATAAATGTCCTGGAAAGTAATTATTGACAACCCGTGTCCTAGAAAATAATTATATAATGTTAGTAAGCCCTTGTAGTAAAATTCCCCTTTTGTCTTTGGGTAGTATAGTTTGTATGCATCATGCAGCTCTCAACTTGTCAGTTTATTTCCACGGTGATTTCCCTGGCAAAAGTGGTTTTACTGTTTATGGTTGTGTAGTGTGTGTATGTGTGCCATACTACTTATCTATCCTTCATTTAGATATCACCTCTGTCTAAAGCTTATACGGGAATTTGGAATGAAATCACTATCCTATTTTGGATGATCTTAGATAGAAGTTTGTTTTTATGGATGACTTAATGTTAGTTTGTTGCATAGGACAGTGGATGCTACAAGAGTGAAGGTTTGGTTGTCGCACTGCTTATATTCTTTTTTTTTCCTCTCAACTGTCCTATATAGTTTTTGTATGCGATTTTGGTATAATGCAAAAAAAAAGCCTATACCAATATATAGTGAGTTGAATTATCATCATACTAATTCATCATGACCGTTTTGTTCAACATTGTAGACAATTTTTGTTGTTCAGGATAATGAGGTTTACAAAGGAAAAAAATACACACAGTTGCTATGTTTGCAAGCGAAAAAATGATGTCTACATGATGGTTAGATTATAGTCTTGTTGTCAATGTTATACTTGTTTATGTCTGCAATGCAGGTGATAGTCTTGATTTTTTTTCCTTCCCATTTTTTGTTTGCAAATTATGCAGTGTAATTTCGAGCACTGTCAGGCAACATTTCACCCAACATGTGCTAGAGCTGCAGGATATATCATGGATGTGAAAATTGTTGGTGGCAGTTTTCTCCACAAATCCTATTGTGACAAACATAGAATGTAGCAGAGATAAAAGGTTTAATATTTATATGATGTCCTATTTTACTTGAAATGCATAATTGAGTGGAGAATCATACCTTTCTTGCATGTGTTGTTTTGCACTTATAATGTACTCGTGATGCTAATTCTTTGACTGTGTATGTATAATGAACATAAACCCAACATTTGCTTATATTTAAATTTATTTTTGTTCCAGTTTGTTGTGTATTTTTGTGATAGGTATACAGGTGACTGGACTGGATTGGAGAAGAGGAAGACTTAGTGTGTCAGTGAATGTATATGTAATTGAGTATGTATAACTGAGTGAATCGAGTGGAATGTAATGAGGAACATCTGTATATGTGATTGACTATTTATTAATGGTGAATTGTAAATAGTGGAGTTAGAAATATGTACTATTTCAAATTTTGAAATAAAACATTTATTTGAATAAAAATAATGTTAGAATATTTAATTCTGTGTAGTAGCATTTACTTCTCCTTTTTGTTATATCATTTTTTTTATTTTTTTTTAACATACATATTTATAGCAACATTTTTGAATGTTGCTACAGACACCTATTGATGTTGATATAGACCCAAATATGGTTATATTGCAACAATATTTCTTATGTTGCCTTAGATAGTCAAAATGTTGCCTTTGAGGTCTAAGGCAACGGTGAAATTTGCATCACAACAAAAGTGTTGCCAAAGACTTATGGCAACATTTTTTGGGCTTGAGCCAACATTTATTTTATATTGAGAAGGCCGTTTATGGCATAGTGCAATGGTGCGCAATTCGATGGCAATGGTTCTATGGTCAAAGTAAGATTATAACATAAAATTTATAATTTAAAAAGTGAAATGAAATAAGGAATGCTTATTATGAATAAATTTAAAATTATGAATTAATTTTAATGAGCAAGATTCTATGGGAGGCTTGTGATTAAGCAATTCTACGGTCCTATGGTGGCCTTATGATTAGGCAATTCTATTGTATTATATGGTGGCCTTGTAAATAGGCGTTGTATAGTTATTCGATGTATCTATGGTAATTAATAAAGTTGAGAAATAAGTAATTAAATTAAGATTAAATGGACTGAATAATATTGTAAATCAATGAAAAAAGTATGTAAAACGTAATGGTAATTTAGACATGGAGTTTAATAAAATAGCGAGTGATATGCATTTGGACCAATCCGAAGGAATGAAGATCCCAACGGGGAAAATCATCGTAGGTGTTTAGAGGCATGGTGAGAGCACGTCCAACTTAATATTTAATGGGACTGGAAAGAAGTTCGAGATTTCTACGGGACGTGAGGATACTCTGAGATAGCCCTCTAGGGTAGACCTAACGAAGGTGTACCCCTAGACGTAGGTCTATACGATTACATTTATAGAGTATGTCTTAGCTGCATTTATGTTAAAGGCAACCAAAAGTCCGATGTGATGATTTTTAGGATTCTTCGGTTGCCTCGCCTCCAAGAGTAGGCTTCTTGTTCAGGACATAATAAGGATAGTAAGTCATAGGATACATGTCATCAATAGTCAGAGCGAGTACGAGAAAGATTGGAGCTAAACCAACAAGCTAATGATCTTTCACTATCGAGACATTGGATGAGAGACAACACCAATTTGGATGCTTAATCGTTTGTTAGGGGCCCAATCACTTAGCCTTGCAATGGTCTCTTATTAGACTAGGGGGAGGGGAGAGTGGGACCAAAGCCACTGAGAAAAGAGACAGACCAATCTATGCATATCTGTATTGTAGGTCCATCGAAGTTCTCCCTTACAGATTTAAAAATCGGCTTATTTAGTTCCATAGTGGAACACAAATAGTAGATAGTATGCTTTCGTAGCATGGCGATGTAGACTTATTGCGCTTTCCTAGCATGGCTTTGTGGGCATTTGTAGCGTAGCGATGAAGATATACTACGCTTTTGTAGCGCAGAGATTGAGACTTTTCAAGGAGGGTGCTATAGGAAATACCTTGATATGTTGGGCATATAACCACAAACACACACACACACACATATATATATATATATATATATATATATATATATGATTTATTAGGTTAATCTACTTGGGAGTAGATGAATACAATTTATGTGTAAGTCCGAAGATGTAATGTGTAATAAACCCAAATAAATTAATAATGGTAGATCGGTGATAGAGCAACATATGTAGTGTTATTTATAGAAAATATAATTTATCCATTCACAAGAAATTTTGTTCTAACCCACTCCCCACAGGTTAGACAAGTGGCAAAGATTTTTACATCTTAAAGACACTTGCTAGTCAGTTTCATTATTATGGTAAGTATTAACCTATTATTATATTTTATTCAGTTCCGTTGTGATATATATATATATATTATGAGCTCTGATTTATTTATCTTTTTCTTTCTACAGGGTACCAGACAAACCAATCGAGTTTTAGTAGATTTGGATTTTAACATTTTTGCAAAAAATTTGGATCTGTCGAAACTTGGGTTGTTACACATATTATAACATGTGTTAAACCACAAACGTAACATATAATTCATGTGTCACAAGTAAATATTTTATCATACATAAATTGAATAATAATAGAACCACAAAATATAATTATAACAAACATTTCAATTATCGCAAATTTCTTAATATAAATTGTTGATCAGGTGTAACTTCCCATCTTCCATGGATTAAGGAAAATTGTATGGCATAAAACAATGCAAAAAAACATCGTCTCACTCAAAATATGATCAGTGGGAATTCAAATGAAACCAACTCAAAGCCTATTTTTGATTTTCTTTTTGTAAAAAGATAAGAGGGGCTGAAATTTTCGACCTAGGGTGTTTGGTGGGCCCGATTGGCTGGAGTGGCTCGGTCACGGGGTGCAGCGACGATCAGGGTTAAGGACTGAGATGTTGATGATGATGGTTTTGATGACAACATAATGTTTCAATTATTATTGTTATAAAGTATATATTAACACTATTATCTAGAATATATATATATACACACATATGTATGTATAAATAGGATATCTTGATTATCGAAGACTGTACAGTTCAGAGAATCAAGATTTCAAAGTAGAAGAGTTCAAGATACAAGACTCATGAGTATCAAGAATTCAAGAGTTTAAGAAATCGAGTAATAGAATCTAGATATCTTGTTAAAACTATGGTTAGCACTGAACTCTATTTTTAATCTTCTTTCACTATTTTCAAACATTTTCCAATATTACCTTCCTGTTTTTAATCTATTTTCAAATTGATTTCAAAATTACTTCCTCATTTTAATTTTATATCATTCTATTCTTAGATTTATTTTAGCTCCTATTTTTAAAATTATACTTAATATATTTTAACTCCTAAATTCCAATGGTTTTTACTAAACATATTCATAGTTATATATATACGCACTTTTATATCATTTTTCTTAGTCTATTTTAATCTTTTCTAAATCACTTTTAATATATGTTTTAAAATGTATATTTCTACTTAGAATACTCTGCTTTAAAGGAATATAGTTTGTTTTAACTCAGAAATCACCATAATTTATTTAAACATTATTTACTTTGATTTAAAGAATTTTATTTTTGAAAATGACTAGGATAGGTCAACATACATATTTTGATATGTCGAGTGACTTATTTTTTAAATTTTGAAAAGTTGTGTCTTTTGTATTCAAATCTTTTCTGAAAGGCTATGGTTGTTGGAAAACTATATAAAGGCTTCAAAATTTGAATTTTTTAATAACTTCTCATCTCATTCTTCTTCCTAAATCCTCATACCATTATTCTTCTTAAATTCTCTAATTCTATACTTATACTCTGTCGATTTCCAAAGAAAATTATATCAAACTCTCTCTTTCAATTCTCTATCAAACTCTCTCTGAAATTCAAGTGTTACTCAAGAGTTATAGGAATTATGTAATCAAAGATCGCATAATCAAGTTATATCGAGTCTACCCTCCAAATCTGATAAGGAAAGAGTGTGGTCATGTCTCGTACAAACCGATTGGGTGTGATTGTATCTCGAAAATCATTTGGGTATAAAGTTATGGCCCGGAAAATCAACCGAGTCTCACTGTACTCGGAAGCAGTTGAGGTATGCCCTTGTAGCCTTGAAATTAAGGATTGTAATTTGAATATTAATTAAATGAAAATCCACATCAACCTATCTTTGTATGGGACTAGATGTATGGGAATCCCGAACCAGTATAAAATTCTGGTGTGTGCTTTCATTTTACTGCTTTTTATTTTGATTTTCTGCATGTGTTATTAATTTTGTGATTATTGATATTTGTGATTTGCATAACTTTTCGTTTAATTCATAATGATTTAAAGAAATTAATAAAATCCATAAAACACTATCCACCATCTCTAGTGTTTATTTTGCCTTAAGATCCTTAATCTGCATCCCCAATACAAGGATGTTGGAGTGGTCGAACGTGTTGGGGTAGGAAATGGTTAAGGTGATCCAGGGCAAGGGTTCTAGGTTTTTAGATCTAGGGTTCCTCTTTTCTATAAATAAGGTCGTGGGTTTTGGGAGTGATGGTGGCTGATGTGGGAACGACGACGCAAGGAGGTGGCAACGATGATGATAAGTGGTGGCCAAAGGAAAAAGAGGGGAGAGGATAGAGAAGCTAGATAGATCTAGGTTTCTCTTTTTTTAAGGAAAAATAAAAATACTTATTCATATCTAGATCAAAAAGAAAACTTACATATAATGGGAGGCCGGAAAAGGAAGAAAATATGAGGAGAAGAAAGAATGAGAGTAGAGTAGAGTAGAGAGAGAAATATTTATTTTTCAAAAGTATATTTCAAAACATAAATGTTTAGGTTTGCTAACCTAACGAGGTGCCAGCATCTACCTATTTATTTATTTTTTCCAAAATTCAAAACAAATATATGAGGGATGAGTGAAGATATATGTATATAATTTTAAAAGAATTTTTTAAACTAGAAATTATATCAAACTCTTTACCTTTCAATTCTCTGTCAAACTCTCTCTGAAACTCAAGTGCTACTCCCGTATACATCGAATGGGTATGATTTTGTCTCGGAAATCGACTTGGTGTAAAGTTGTGGCTCGGAAAATCAACCGAGTCTCACTATGCTCGGAAGCAGTTGGGGTGTGCCCTTATAGCCTTGAATTCAAGGATTGTAATTTGAATATTAACTGAATAAAAATCCACATCAACCTAGTGTTATGTGAGACTAGATGTATAGATGTCCCGAACCAGTATAAAATCTAGTGTGTACTTTCCTTTTACTACTTTTTAATTTTATTTTCTTCATCTATTATTGATTATGTGATTGTTGATATTTGTGATTTTCATAAAATGGAAAGAATATAGAAATTGTTGAATTGAAAGAAAAGGGGTGTAATCCAAATCATACCCAAATTTACTGTAGTTATGTCTAGTTGGGAAAAATAAGTAAAGAACAAGAATTAATGTATGCTAATTAAAATAGAAAGTTAGAATAACTAAGATAGATTGGCTAGGAAAAGAGAATATATTTTCATAGTTTGGTTTGTAAGATAAATGTAAAACATAATTGCTAGTATAAAAAGAAATAAAGACATGGATTAGTGTGAAATTGGGATTTAGTTGTATTGCGCATTTTCCAATAGCCAAATAATGATTATAAAGAATTTGTTGCAATTATGAATTCTTATTGCTGCAATTATCATAAACTATGAAAATAGATTATTGTATGATTTCAATAACTAATCAAATAGGAACATATCTAACTTCCTAAAGAATAAATTGCAAAGATGGAAAGAAAAAGGGTAACATAACTGATAGATGTTATACAAAGAAAAGAATTAAGAAAAGGCTTATTGCAAACTTAAAATTGTAAATTTAGTTTAATAAGCATAGTTCTATAGGAAAGCTGCATAATTCAATGGCAATGGTTCTATGGTGAAAGTAAGATTATAACATAGAAATTATAATTTAAAAAGTGAAATGAAATAAGGAAAGCTTATTATGAATAAACTTAAAATTATGAATTAAGTTTAATAAGCAAGATTCTGTATGGGCCTTGTGATTAGGAAATTCTATGGTTATATGTAACCTTGTGATTAGGCCATTCTACAGTTCTATGGTGGCCGTAGATTAGGCAATTCCATGGTATTTTATGGTGGCCTCATAGAAAGGCATTATATGGTTAGTCGATGGTTCTACAGTAACTAATAAAGCTGATAAATAAGTAATTAAAATTCAGATTAAATGGACTGAATGAAATTATAAATCAACAAAAAGAAAAATATGTAAAACACATAATGGTAAATTAGACACAGGATCTAATAAAATAACGGACGATATGCATTTGGACCAGTCTTAAGGAAGGAAGAGCCCAATTGGGTAAATTACCGCAGGTGTCCGGAGATACGGTGGGAGCACGTCCAACTTAATATTCAAGGGGATTGAAAAGAAGTTCAAGACTTCTACGTAACATGAGGATACTCTGAGATGGCCCTTTGGGATAGGCCTAATGAAGTTGTACCCCCAATGGCTGGTCTATACGATTCCATTCATATAGTATGCCTTGACTGCATTTATGTTAAGGATAGCAAGAAGACCGATGAGATCATTTTTAGGATTCAGCGGATGCCTCGGCTTCGAGAGTAGGCTTCGTTGTCAGGACCTAATAAGGATAGTAAGTCGTCGGATACTTGTCATCATCAGTCAGTGTGAGTACATAAAAGACTGCAACTAAACCAACAGGCCAATGATCTTTCACTATTGAGACATTGGATGAATGACAATGTCAATTTAGATACTTAGATGGTTTATTAGGGGAACAATCACTTAGCTCTTGGAATAGTTTTTTATCAGTTGAGAGGAGGAGCGTCGAGTTAAGAAAATAGACAGACTAATCTATAGATATTTATATTGTAGTCCCAATGAAACTGTACCTTACAGGTATAGAAATTTTCTGACTAAGTTCCATAGTGGAACTCAGATGGTAGATGGTACGCTTTTGTAGTGTGGCGATGTAGGCTTAGGGCTCTTTCGTAGCGTGGCCTAGTACGCTTTCATAGCATAGCGATGAAGATATAGTATGCTTTCATAGCACAAAGATGGAGACCTTTCGAAAAGAGTATTATGGGAAGTACCCTGATATGTTGGACATAAAGCTATATATATATATATATATATATGATTTACTAGGTTAATCTACTTGGGAGTATATGGGAACGATTTATGCGTAAATCCGAAGGTGCAATGTGTAATAAACCCAAATAACTAAATAAAGGTAAACCAGTGATAGAATGGTACATGTAGTGTTATTTATATAAAGTATAATTTGTCCATTCACCAGAACTTTTTTTCTGAAACCCTCCTCATAACAAACATGCAGGTTAGGCATATGTAATAGATTTTTACAGCTTAGAGACACTTACTAGTCAATGTCATTATTATGGTAAGTATTTACCTATTGTTATATTTTGTTTAGTTCCACTATGAGATATATTTTATATGCTCTGATATATTTATCTTTGCCTTTCTGCAGGACACCAGACAAACTAGCTCAGGTTTCAGTATACTTGGATTTTAGCTTTTTTGGCGAAAAATCGATTTTGCTGAAACTTGGGTTGTTACATCTGGTATCAGAGCTTAGGTTCAAGATTTATATATATATATATATAGTGAGTGAACGTATTTGTATTTCAAAATATAATATAATATATTATATATACCTAGATTCATAGAGGAACCTACTAAATAGCTGACACGACCCGAACTTCCCCGGTAAGGAAAGCCCGGATGGCGTTGAGAACAACACACATCGGAATGCAAACAAAAGAACATTTCATTGTTTATTACAACAATTCCATCAGAATACAAGAATGTGCAGAGTATGAATAAATATTACACAGAAAATATCAGAGATTTAAATTACATAGCAGCGGAAAAACAATATAAAACACAACTGAAAGTAATACACGGATACAGAGCTTTCCGAGAGTTGTTCCAACCATAAATCAGGATCCAGTGAATATAAATCAGTAAAACCAAAACTACTAGCAGCCCGTGTCGAAAATAAGGGCACTCAGAGTTTAGGTTAAAACAATAAACTCCAGGACAGTCATGTGACTGGTGTGAGAACTAAAACAGTTATTTAAAACTTTACTTTAAAAGAGAGTAATTCAAGGGACCACGCCGTAGAACACGGAACGGGTTTCCTCCCAAGAACACTAGTGCATATAACAAAACAGCGCAATGCTTTTCGGAAAAATGAAGCTATTATAAGACCCAGGTCCCATCACACAATGCAACGCAAGCCGGAGGATAGGGTTTTCCCTTATAATAGCCAAACATGCTTTGTATGTTTAAAACAAATCATTTAATACTATTATAAGTGTATAGCGTCAAAACAATTTCAATCATAAATATCAATCATAGACGGCATGAGCGCCCCATCCACTATATCGCCATACTACGCTCTACAAATAAAACCGAAATATCTCGTATTGGAAATTGGATTTCCGTCATGAGTCGAGGCAAGGGGCAAGCTCCTCTCCGCTTCGAGACACTCTAGCAAATATCTCAGGACTACTCTCCCTAGGTAACCCTCAGATGCTTCAGGGCCGGTCCTCCCTTACATTTGAGGATTAATTATTCCTAAACACACGTTTCCCGGTCCTAACAGACCTAAAATCGAGGCGCCTCGCATTCCAACAACCACATAGGTAAAAATAATATAAATGTCAGCCAGTTTAAGCACTGACACTACCTCTAACTAGAAAGAAACACCGTGTTCTTCCTGCAGTCACTATACCGTTTTTGACTCATACCGAGGTGTGAGGCTTGCGAATTCACGCTATACACAAAGCTGCACCACATAGTCCGTGCTTTGATCATCAACCACAAGACTTTGCTTTTCAACAGAAGCCTTGATCATCTGCCACTTAGCCATGCCACACAGGCAATTCACTCCATGCGACTGATGTCCATCGATATACAACCTCTTAGCTTGTACGTCTCAGAGAAGGGCGTTAAGCAAGAGAATAAATTCTCCGCCGCCAAACAGATGTATATTTAATAGAGATCAATCAGCACAGAATAAAATCCAATGTCAGATACACAGTCCATTTACAAGTTCGTTCTGGGTCTGAACGAAACCGGAGGCACTTTCCTCGCATATCCATTGATCTCCAAGTACGCCTGGACGATCACCAACTGATTCCCACATTTTGGTTGTACAGCCCAATCAAGATCATCGGTAATCACCCAAACGATGTGAAGACTTTCGGTCTTCAACCACCGTCTTCATCTTTGACATTTCGTCGAATCGGTTATTCAAAATGGGTATAAACCCGGCCTTTCTGAATAACCCACGTATATAATAAACAAATGTTACACAAACACAACATACGCCTCATTCCAATTCATCAGCCACTAACCGTAAATTAGCAGGAGAACAATTCCCCAAATATTAACCCCGAAGGCCGCAACCAACATCATATCAATACCCAGGAAACCATCCTTCTTAGCTAACCTACAGTTAGTTTTCTAAATTTGACATTCTTAGGGAAAGGTTCCCATTAATTTTATCAAAGATAAATTCTTCTATATTTATTCTTTAATCTTCCTTTGGATATCATTTCAAACCATATTATGGTTTTCCAAACTAGTCGGGATTAGCGAACCACACCGAAGTAATTATTTATTTTATTTCCCAATCCCAACCTATTCATCCCATGAAGCAAAACTGGTAATACTCCATATCTAACACCATGGTGTTATCGGTAAAATTAATTACCATTTCACGTTCAAATCTAATTAAAGATTTAACTATCTCTTTGGAGCAAAACTGGTGATACCCAATTCTCGACCACTTTCCGAATTTGATAATTTAAATTATCAATTCACATTTCAATCTAATTACAGATTCATTAAAACTCCACTTAGTTTTAATCTTCTCAAAATCAATATCCTGTCTTTAACTTGGTTAAAGAACCAATGTCACCTAATACACGATTCACGATAAACCCAAAATCACATTCTATTGTTAATGGGGTTAAAGAACAGGTGTTATTCAAAACACCGCTCACGATAAACCCAAAACCAATTTAAATTCAATTCCAATTAATATTATTTAATTGGTACACTTCATTTAATCTTTTCTCAACTGGGTTCAAGAACAGTGTTAATGAAGACACCGTTCACGACAAGCCCAAATCACATTTGATATTAAATACAAGGCTCTAAATAGAAAATATATCGGCTTATATTCAATATCAAATTCTACGACCAACAAATATTGTATTGGAAATAAGGATATAAATATATCTTTCAAATTTCCACAACCATATCTGTATAATCACGAAATCCAACATCGAAATACTCCGAAGATAATTTTGATTCAAATCCCTTCCAATTCGTATATTGGAAATTCTGGTTATTTTCAAAACCACTTCAAATCCACTTTATTTATCTATTTAAAAATAAATAGAATTATAATTCTAGTTCAAAACTAGTTCATTTCAATAAAAATCTATTTTTATCTTTACAAATGTGGAATTTTTCATCCCAGTTCTTTCCAATTCATTTCTTATGATTTTACACAAATTATTGATATTTTAATAATTTTATCAAGGCCCGTACAGTCGATTTCCATCAACGGCCATCGAACTGCACTTACAGCGACCTTTTCCAAATTTGATTTGGACATAATTCCAAATCCAACCGTTAGATTTCAAATTTCTAATATTCATTGAAAGCTCTTTTCGATACGAACCCAACGGTTCTGGTTTTAGGAGAATCCGACGGTTGTATCCCCCGCAATGTCCATTCGAAGTCAATGGTTGAAATTCATGAACTGCCGCAGCGCGGCGCGTTCTATTCAGGCCGTTATATATATAATACATATATATTATATATATTTCATCGATTTCCTTTTAAAATGTATTTTATAAATCATTTTAAATTCGTTTTTGAAACGATTTCAACTTCATATTCAATTTCGAATCAAAATTGAATATTACACATCATCGATATACAAATGATAATATTTTCAAAACGTTATATTTTGAAATCACTTCCTTTTCTATAATCATTATAAAAACGAATATAATCAATATAAATATCGTTTGCGTCAAAATAGCGCATCTCTAATCAACACGGCCTTATATTTTTCAATAACTTCGTTATTCTATTCAACAAATGAATATTTATTCCATTCAACAAATGAATCTATATTTCTTTCGACACGTGACTAATCTCAACACATGAGTACTGTCAACACATGACTATTTTTGTTTTTTAATATACTTTATAAAATTATGATTTTTATCGTTTAATTGTTAATCAAACTCCAACCGTAAATTAGTAAGAGAACTATTCCCTAAGCATTAACCCCGAAGGCCTAAACCCACATCCGATCAATACCCAGGAGACCACTCATCTTATCTATTTTCCGGTTAGTTTCTAATTTTATATATGATAAAGATGTATATTTTATTGTTAAAATATTTCGTTCAACACATGACTAATCTCAACACATGAGTACTGTCAACACGTGACTATTTTTCTTTCTATTCAACACATGAATCTTTATTTTATAATATTCTTTATTTTCCCAATTGGAATAAGGCCCAATCAATTACCATATAATGTTAATTATATGGATTCCATACAACACATGTATATAATAGCAATGATAAATAATCAACCATCATCCAAAGTGCACCACACAACTGCATAAGCATTAAATATAAATAATTAACGCTTACACAATCTGTCGACCAATCGATCGTCATACAACTAAATAATTGGGATTAGTGTATGCCAAATATCATCCCAACACCCGTGTGGGGTTTCAATCCATAAACACTAAATATTATTTGTGCAGTTGGGCAATTTGTAAAATTTATCGTTCCAATCAATGTCCTTCAAATAGGTGTACATAAACAAACCGTCCGGTTTGTAAATGAATATTTATTTATTTATTCACATTCACGTTAAAATTATATTTTTAACTATATTAATTTATTTCAACACACTGAGGTTTTATCATCCATTTCACATCAACATCACAAACAAACTTCACAACACATCAAACAAGCATACAAGCCGTCCATGGTCTGTGGACGACGGGTGTCGGGTGCTACTAAACACCGTCTGCATCCTAGTATATATTTTTAACTAGAAAAGAAGATTTAAAGTGAGAAGTTCTCACTGACTAGCTAAACCAATGTCACGACTCTTCTTATGTAGAAATCTTCGTCGTGCTCGCCTTTTGTCAATTCCATTTTCCGTAGCCACTACATATATAAAATCACATTTTTATATTTTTGCTATGTATATAAAAATCACATTTTTATAATCACTCTATATGGATAAAAATTCTATTTTTGCACCGCTACTATATAGATAAAAATTCTATTTTTATATCGCTACTATATAGATAAAAATTCTATTTTTATATCGCTACTATATAGATAAAATTTTATTTTTATTACTCTACATGAATAAAAATCATATTTTTATTCTTCCTATGATATAAAGATCAAATCTTTTCACTGCAACATATATAAAAATCGTATTTTTACCTTGCTACTTCTATAAAGATAATATTTTTATATTCTCTATTATATAAAAATCATATTTTTAATACTTCTACTTTATAAAAATCATATTTTTATACTTTCCACTATATAAAAATCGTATTTTTATTATCTCTAACATCATATTTTTTACCTTATTCAAAATCGTTTCTTTGCTATGATATAAATCGCTTCTTTGTTATGCTAAAAATAACTTCTTTATCTTCTTAGAAATAATATTTTTATCTGTTAAAGATCATATCTTTAATTGCACAAGCGAACAAAATATGCAAATGAAAACTCACCAGCGTTATCGGAGGTGGTAAATGGCGGTGCCGGAGTCGTGGGTGGCCAAACAGTTAATGACAGGGCTCACATTGGCCGGAGCATCGGTTTCAATGGGGGTTTGGGCTGTTGCTGGGTGGATTGGAGTTTAGAGGGAGGGAGGAGTGAAAGGGGAGGTCGGAGGCGAGAGGGGGGGTCGGCGATGGCCTGACGTGGCCTGAGGCGGCTAGGGTTTCGCGGATGTGGGGGGTGCGACGTCAACTTGAAGGGGAAAGGAGAGAGAGAAGAGGGGAGGTCGTTGGTGGCGGGGGAGGTCGGCGATCTTCGTGGGGGAGGGCGGCGTTGGTCGTGACGGGCGGTGGGTCAATTTTCCCCTTCTTCTTTTTTTTTTAATTTTGAACGGTGGTTATGATCGAGAGAGAGGTGAGTGTATTAATATATAATTTAATTATTTATTTTAATTTATTTCTCCTTTAGAGTTGACTTTTCATCCGAACCCCGATTCGAACCCAACGACTGTCGTCCCCAGCGTATTACCCCATTCCGAACACAATGAGATATGTATCGTAAGCTGATTCGATCAGTTTTCGCCAAAATCAAAATATAACTCTATATATTGAATTTGAACGTGCATTTCAGTTTGTCGGGGCCCACATACAGTCTCCAAAAGTTCCTAAAAAATATTTTCTAACTTCCTATTGATGATACGGTCCTAACAAAACTAATTTCGTCAAATTCTGAGACCGTCTGAAAAATGGCCATTTTCCAGTCGATTAAAATCAATTAAAACTGGTCAAACGCGTTTTCCTTTGCAACGCTCACATATTGAATCGGAAAATTACAAATTTTGAAACCTAGCAGTAAATTGACATCACGGATCCAACAAAAGTGGTTTCATCGAATTCTGGGGTTGTTTGCAAAATTTCCATTTTTAAGGGCCAGAATTCCATAGTGACTATTCTGAATTTTCAACTGGACATAACTTTTTATCCCCGCTATGAAATTTCAATCTTTCAGATCCGTTGGAAAGATATTCTCAAATAGATTCTAATATTTTTTGTTTTGCCAAAATCCGGTCTATTTTGCACCCGGTACATTCATTTGAATTTTGAAATCGAATTATCGAACTACCGCGCCATTTTCAATTCCTTTTATAATTAAAATAAAATATTTATATTCTAACGATGATTCAAATATATATATACGTTTGAATTCTATTCAAAATAAATTTCTCGTCGATATTATTTAAAATAACTCATTCTAAATATTCAAAATTCATCAAAATTACCAAAATAAAAAATTTTAATTGGCTCGCATTTTCCGAGTTGTTACAATAAGAGGAACGCCATATGGGGAAATTCTTGGAATATCGGTTTTGTACACTTAGGCAATGGTTGTGGAAATTTGAGAAAAAGTAAGCCCTTGAGCGGTTAGAATGTAGAGTGTACAATATGTTTTGTAATAATAACGACAATTCCATGTGAATATCTAAAATTTTAGTATTTCTGATTAGTGGGCTAGGCAGTAGGGCCTTGTAAATTAAGAAAGAATAAGAAAGAAAATGGATAAATAATTTATACATATACATTTGGCACAAAAGTGGCGCTAGACTTAGATTTTAGTTTGGATAGCCATAGAGGAATTTGTGTAAAAGAATATGAACGAAGAAATATAATTTTGTGCAAAGGATTTGGGAACGACAGTTAAGAAACTACTTTGTACTTAACCCTACAGTTAAACTTTCAAAAAAAAACTTAAAAAATATATTGATGTAGAAAAAGATTTCTAAAAAAAATCCACATTTAGAGTTCTAGAAATTTACTGGTTTGTAATACTAAGAGTTTCATTAAAATAATTTTTGATAAAATTAAGCAAATTTGTTTTCAAATGAATGAAGTGCGTAAACAAGTCGTGGGGTTAAGCAATATAAGTGGTTATGGGAAAGCACGAGTATAAATGAATTAGATATATGTTGTGCATAAATGATCTTGAATAATAGAAAATAGAAGATTAGTTTTGAAAAAAAAGTTTTTTATAAAGAACGGACTGTGACACACTTTAACTTATTGAAACAAGAAGAATTATAAGATAAGTTTTTTTTTTGAATCAATAAGTATGTAATTAAATGTATTTTGTTAAAATGACAAGGAAATGTGCAGCAAAAGACTGTACAAAATATAGGTGAAACACCATATTTTATTCTATCTATTTTAAAAAAAAATGAAAAATATAAAAATAATGAAGTTTCATCGTTACCTTAAGCATAACACATAAGTCCTCTATATAAAAGATTTATAGAAACTTAATCTTATTAATTCCTCTTGGAAAAGAAATGTGTACTAAAATAAATGGGAGCTCCAACTAAGTTAAAGTGCATGATCCTTTTAAAAAGAAGAAAGCCATAATGAAAGAATAGAGGTATTCAATCCTATCTTCCCTAGTTTTTAACTTTTGATAAAGGTCTTGGGAAGATAAAATTTTATTGAATTAAAGATGGTTTAGTAGAAAATTTTCATTAGTGGGTTTTAGTAGTTGGAAGAAATTTGAAGAATTATTTGGGTATGATTGTAAACCTTAAAAATTTAAGTGGTAATCATAAGAGGTCTTAAGGGAGAAATTAAGATATAAGAACAAGAAATGGTAAGCACTCAAAGCTTATACAATAATATAAGAGAATTAAGAAAAAGGAAATTTTGAAAAGACGTCTCTCATGTGGTTATTGTTTAATAGAAAAAAGTTTAAGGAAGTTTCTAAACTTCTTGATTTATGCGAAGAGGGTAAAGAGGAATTGAATTGGAAAGCGCAAGTTGGGGTTTTTATAAGTAAAATTATGACATGATTTGTAATAAATGGAAAATTTTTCTAGCACTTCCTGAGGAAATAGGAAGGTTTGACATTTTGCCTAAATCTATGATGGAATAAGAACTAATTGTACATGGCGTGAGTTTGTAGAAAGTGGTAGATGGAGAGTAGGAGCGCTATGGTTGTCCAGATTCAGTGACAAGGACTTTTTATGTTAGAGGGACATGGTCTTAAGTCTCCTAACCCTTATGGATAGCCACATTTATTCATTATATCTTTTAACTAGTAGTGATTGTAGCAGAGCATGTTTTCTTTTCGTACAGATTTGCGCTCCTATGTAGTATTCTGTTTTATTGTGAAAAAACAAAATAATTTAGTGTGAAATTATCATTCTAGATGTTTATGATGATCACTAGAAAAGAATAAAGACATAAGATCTTATAAATAAAATGAAAATGAAAGTAAAAGATGAAAAAAAATCTTCTTATGTAAGTTGTGCTTGGAAATGAAAATAATAATTTTTAAGAAGTAGCGATGGAAAGTTTCAATTACAGGGAAAAATGTACGTGGAAGTGAAGTGAAAAATACAAAATTTTCCATTTTCTTCCTTTTTCCAATATAAGAAATCAAATTAACAACAAGGACAAAATTAAGTGTTTTTTTATTCATAAGGACAGCCCATTAAAAATTTAACCAAAAGGACAATACACTAATTATATTTTAATTTCCTAAATCACTTGTGTTGTTTCTTCTTCGTTGCTCCTATCTTGCATGATTTTTTTTCTCGTTCTATTTTCCTCCAACGCAGTTTTTTTCTCAATGATTTGATCTTCAAAACATCTCTCTCGTTTGATCATCTTCAGAATTGTTGGAGCTCCTCTATTAATTCGATTTGCCCTAATTTTATCGTTTCAATCGTCTTCATCGATTCATGAAGGTGCCTTGGATTTTGATTCATTTGGCAGTAAATATAATTTCGTGATTTTTTGATTTTGTGAATTCTTCGTAGAAAATCGAATGAGGGAGATGAATGATAAAAAAATTGCTGGAAAAAACTTTTTTTTATGATGAAGTTAGCAGCAGTTTTTAGGTATCAGTTTGCTATTATTTTAGGTATCAGCTTTCGTGTTTTAATAGTGTTATGCTTTTTTTTATAATTTTGATGCTATATCAGTTTTGTACTTGTACTGTTGCATTAGATTTGCAACTCAATCGAAATTATTTCATTTTAATCTATCAAAGTGGGATGTAAACATTTTTTTTATTAGTTTTACTTTAAAATATCAAAGAAGTTTTTAGGTATCAGTTCTATATTATTTTTAGGTATCAGTTTTATATTTTCTAGTTGAATTTAAATCAATATAGTTTTTAGGTATCAGTTTTATATTTTCTAGCTGAATTTACATCATAGCAGTTTTTAGGTATCAGTTTTATATTTTTTTTAGGTATCAGTTTTATATTTTTCAGTTGAATTTACATCGTAGCAGTTTCTAGGTATCTATTTTATATTTTTTTAGGTATCATTTTTATGTTTTCTAGTTGAAATTACATCGTAGCAGTTTCTAGGTATCAGTTTTATATTTTTTAAGGGTATCAGTTTTATATTTTCTAGTTGAATTTACATCATAGCAGTTTTTAGGTATCAGCTTTATATTTTTTTTATGTAATGACCTGTATTTTCTATGATACATAATTAATTTATTTAATTATTTAAATAGTGATTTAGAATTCAAAACCGGGTCGTTACAGTTGGTATCAGAGCTTAAGGTTAAGTGAATTACCTTGGCTTTGTGGCATGACTCGGTAGTGATGGGGATAGTAATGCCCTACATTGAGTTTGAGTGTATATATACGAGAGCGTATTTGTTATTCAATATAAAGTGATTTTATATTGTGGAGATTTATTGATTGAGTGGCTTATGAATTTCTGGTCGATCAGTTTGATCCACTGTATCGATAGGAGTTACTAAACACTTGAATACGATGAACCGACATGGTATGTTTTGGAAAAAGGGTAAACGAAATCATTTTACCCAAATTATATTTTGAAATAAAGGATTTATATTGGTTATAATTATAATTGAGTAAGATTACGAAAAGAGAAATGGTTATGTAAATAATCGATCAGAATTCATATAAGTGAAATATATGAAATCGAAATGAATTGAATCTGAATTTAAAATCAGAATTGAAACTAAACCTGGAAATTTGAGTAAGTGTTTGTAAATGGATTTGAATTGAATATATGAGAATTTTAAAATCCTAGGAGATTTTAAATTGTTTACAAACATTGGAATGATATTTTGAAGTGATTTCAAAATGGAAATGGTTTAAGAAATAGTTTGAAAAGTGATATAGTATTGAACTTACTTTGATCGCTGGGAAATAAATTCCGATGGTGCATCATCGGTGTTCATTTTCGAGTTTCTAAGTGACGGATTACTACCAAAATTTTAGTTTTGAATTGTTTTGAGAAAAACAAGTTGTTTGATTCCGAAAGGGAATATTTGATTTGTGAAAAACAAAGTTATTTAAAACTCCCAGGAAAAGATTGTTCGAATTAAAACAAAAATTAAATAGAAATTTGTGAAAGTAAGCTGGAATTTAATTGAAATCAGTTAAGTTGAAATAGAATTGGTTTGGTAAATCACGATTTGGAATCAAGAATTGAACTTGAGTTGAAATGGGATTTGCTTTGGATATAAGCGAATAAACGTGTTGAGGATAAATTGATCAGAATTTGATTGGGATAACATTGGTATATGCTGAGTTGACAGCATATGGAAGGATATAGTGATATGCCCGACAAAAAGGTACCAGTTTGTATTTTATATGGATATGAGATTTATGAGTCGAATTGGCAAGCCGCTTGGCTACTTGATTTTCTTTTGGGTTGGATATGGCCTAGAGAGGCGAGTGGGAGTTTGACCTATTGACCAGTACAAAGGAGGTGCTGGCGAAATTTTTCGAAAAGTTAAGGTGTTAGAAAATTTTCAGGATTTTTGAAAATTTTCGTTGATAAGAATTAATTAATATCTTAATAAAAATTTAATTGGTTCAGTCAAAACTAAAGTTGAGAAGTGAACAAATAAGTATGGCCAGTCAATAGGGTTTGTTTTCTACCTTAGCAATTTCAAGGACAAAATTATTTTAAGTGGGAAAGAATGTAATGACCCGTATTTTCTGCGGTATATAATTAATTTATTTAATTTTTAAATAGTGATTTAGAATTCAAAACCGGATCGTTACATTTTAGGTATTAGTTTTATATTTTCTAGTTGAATCTACAGTATTATGTTGGTATAAGTTTTGATTGTGTATGAAATACTTGTAGATACTGCATGCTACTGGAATTTACTTGAATTCAAGACTAGATTGAGTATAAGTAAAAGTAAATGCATGTTTGGAATGGGAAGCAGTGTTCTTTGTACTTAGATTGTGTAGGAAAGCAATGTATCCTATTAAATCAGTTATGTATCATTGTAGGTATCATATGATACAAATGGTTATTATTGTGTATTACTGAGAATAATATCATTTTTGTGATAATCGAACTGAATTGATTGCTATTATTTTTTTAATCAGTAGGTATTATTGAGAATAAATATTATTTTTGTGAGATATGAATTGAGTAGGTGGGTGTTTTTTTAATCAGTGAGTATCAGTTGGAATTAATGTTGTCTATAAAAAAAGTCAATTACCGAAGCAAACAACACAAATCTACCTACTTGCAACAGTTCTCATTCACTAAACCATAAAACTGATACCTAAAAAAATACAAAACTGATACCTAAAAACTGCTATAATAGTTAATGACAAAAGTAATACGAAAAATGTTTGAATCACAATTTGATTGTTTAAAATGAAATAAATTCGTTTGAGTAGCAAAACTGATGCAGCAGTACAAGAAAAAAAAGTAAAATAGCACCAAAACTATAAACAAAACAGCATAACTCTATTAATATAAGAAAACTGATGCCTAAAAAAATAGCAAAATGATACCTAAAAACGGTTGCACTAACTTAAAACTAAAACTAATGCAAAAAAATGTTACATCACAGTTTGGTTGATTATAATGAAATAAGTTCGACTGTAATACATAGATAATGCAACAATACAACTACAAAATAAATGCAACATTAAAAACCCAATAAATGAATATAAAACAATATAAAATAAACGAAATTGATACCTAAAAAAAATACAAAATTGATACCCAACTGCTGAAAAGTTGAACATTAAAATTAAAGAACAGAAAAAACCACGAATCACCTTGAAAAAAAAAACCTAATCGGTAGAAATGAACATTAAATTATAATGATTATAGCAAAAAAATCAGTCGAGATTGATTTTTGAGATCGATTTCGTGCCGAATTTTGCTGTTTCGATTGATGTTTGGGGTTCGATTATACAACATGCCATGGATTTGATCTCGTTTGATTTCCAGTTGAGATGATTTCGTTAATTTTGATTTGCTGATTTCGTTAATTTCACAGATTTGAAATCGAAGAAGAGAGCAAGGAGCGACGGAAAGTTCTAGGGTTATGTCATTTTGGATAAAAATTTAAGCGCGTGTCCTTATGGATAAAATATTTAAGGCCGACTGTCCTTGTCATTAGTTTCCTGATTCGCAAGTTTAAAGTTGATTGTTAGATTTGGATGCAAATTTTGGATGAATTATGCCACTTATTCAGCAAGAGTATAGGAAAAATCGAATGAAAAGACATTTTTATTTTTTACTGCATTCATGTAGAAATCGCTGGTGTATTTAAGTTGTGTGCATCATGTTTTCAAAAGATTTTTGAAAGAAAAATACTTTTATATAGGAGGTACGACTTAGGCATTGATTACATTCATAAACCTTTATGATGTGTTACACTTTGCATAATTACACGAATGGTTGTAAAATTAGATGTACACGTGATGATTGTAAATTATGCGAGGAATTACATAATTTTACCCTCACCAAATTTCGGGGATGAAATTTCCTAAAGGGTGGAAGAATGTAACACCCCGTATTTTTAAATAGTAAAATTATCAAAATAATTACAAGAGTAACATGCATTTGAAAATTGTGAAAACAAACGTGCATGATAAAAAGAGTTAAATCAATATAGGAAAAGTAATTAACATTTAATTTTAATGTTCCTTTATTTGACAATGCGTGTCATTAATGACATTAAAAGAGAAATAAATGGAAATAACATCAGTTGAAAGCAGAGAATTAATTCTAAAAGGTTACACGCATGTGAACACATATATATTTACTTCATGCAAAAATATAGATAAACATAATTTTCCAAAGTAAACCGCATTTGGATTTGAAAATTAACGTGCATCACAAATGGAATTAAATCACGTAACAAATGGGGATTTAATGACATTAGTTAAGTAACGTTCTAATTAAAATGGGTGTGCACGTATTAATTCTAGAAATCATACTCGTTTGAAATCAAAATTAAACACATGTTAAAAACAGAAGAAAATTAATGCGTAGAATAAAACAAAAAATAAATATAATGTTAAAAATAACATTCGAAATCTTGTGTAAATATACGTAAATGAATTTCAAAATGTAAACGTATATTAATTATGCAATTTAATTTGAGAGCATATCAAATCGGAAAAGAATAAATAAAATTGGAAAATAAAGAGAAATGGTTAACAAATAAATATGTAACGAAAAAATGGGCAAGAAATAAATTGCGCATGAAATGCGGACCGAACGATTTATTTTAAATCATTTGGATCGACCCATATTGTGGCTAGGTCGACCCATGTGTCGACCAATATTGGTAAGCAACATTTTTTCGATGTTGGGCTTTGAGCTCGGCTTTGTTTTAACAGTGTGATTTATTTTAGTTTAAATCCAACGGACATGGTATATTTGGAAATCATAAATAAACCTACAGGGCTAGCCATCAACTCATATTTTTCTGAGTGGATGTGGAAGCCCTTCTATTCCTTTTCTCTTCCAATTCTTTAGAAACAGAAAATATTAGATTTAGGCTATCTGATTCAACATTTGGAGGCAGATGTTATAGATTTAAGGTTTAGATGTCCAAATCTTACATCCATACGAGGTAAGTTCTTCGGATCCAAATTCAAAAAAATTCTTTTATTCCTTTTGGATTCAGATTTGTAAATCCGTAAAAATATAGTTTGTAGATTAAAATTAGAAAGACCACGGATAACAAATCTAAATCCAAATCAAAATAGAACTTGGAGCGCAAATCACAAGTGAGTGGTTTAAATTATTCTTTTCAATAGTAGCATATATCTTCGTTTCATTCCAGTTAAATTAATAAGATATTCTCATTGTTCCCTTTTCCACCCTTTTTGCTTCATATTTTACAGTTTTAAGTTGAATCTTGGTTATGCGCAAAATATGCATAAACCTGCAATATTAGCATATGTGCACGACTGAATTATGTGCCTTATTTTACGTGACTAATTATCATCCTTTTGTTTTGCACGCTTCGGAAAATATACTTCAATTGGAATTATTAGTAAAAGAGGATATGAAATTGGGGTTAAATGAAAATGTAATACCAAAATTATAATAAAAGAGAATTTGGGCTGAAAATAGGCAAATTTGATAAGGCTTGTCAAATAATTGCGACACAGGTTGACATGACATAATTAATATTATGTATAATAAATTTGTAGTTGAATGGAAAATATGAGAATTTCCATATTTATTTGTTAAAATTACCTTTCACATTTAAAATGGAATGAATATAGAGATTGTTGGATTGAAAGAAAAAGGGGTATAAGCCAAATTGTACCCAAATTTACTGTAGTTATGTCAAGTTGGGAAAAACAAGCGAAGAATAAGAATTAATGTACGTTAATTAAAATAGAAAGTTAGAATAACCAAGATTGATTGGTTAGGAAAAGGGAATATATTTTCATAGTTTGGTTTGTTAGAAAAATGAAAAATATAATTGCAATTATAGAAAGAAATAAAGATATGGATTAGTATGAAATTGGGATTTAGTCGTATTATGCGCTTTCTAATAACCTAAAAATGAATGAACATAATATCTTGCAGTTATGGGTTTCTATTGTTGTAGTTACCTTAAACTATGAAAATAGATTATTATACAACTTCAATAACCAATCAAATAGGAACATGTCTAACTTTCTAAAGAATAAATTGCAAAGACAGAAATAAAAATGATAACATAACCACAAGATGTTATGTAGAGAAAAAATTTTATTGTAAACTAACAATTGTAAATTTAGTTTAATAAGCGCAATTTTATGGCAAAGGTTCTATGGTGAAAGTAAGATTATAACATAAAAGTTACAATTTAAAAAGTGAAATGAAATAAGGAAAGTTTATTATGAATAAATTTAAAATTATGAATTAAGTTTAATGGGCAAGATTCTATAAGGGCTTGTGTTTCAGCAATTCTACAATCCTATGGTGGCCTTGTGATTAGGCAACTCTATTGTATTTTAGGGTGGCCACATAAATAGGCGTTCTATGGTTATTCGATGGTTCTTTGGTAACAAATAAAGTTGATAAATACGTAATTAAAATAAAGATCAAATGGACCGAATAATAAGTTGATAATAGTAAATCAACGAAAAGTAAAGTATGTAAAATGCATAATAGTAAATTAGACATAGGGTTTAATAAAATAATGAATGATATGCATTTGGACCTGATGGGGAAAATCATCGCAGGGGTCTGGAGACATGGTAGGAGCGCATCCAATTTAATATTCAATGGGGCTATAAAGAAGTTTGAGATATCTACGGGACATGAGGATACTCTGAAATGGCCCTCTGGGGGTAGACCTAACGAAGGTGTGTAGTACCCTTAGAGGTAGGTATGTACGATATCATCCATAGAGTATGTCTTAGCTGCATTTACGTTAAGGGCAACCAAAAGGTCGATATGATGATTTTTAGGATTCTTCGACTTTCTCACCTTCAAGAGCAGGCTTCTTGGTAAAGACACAATAATGATAGTAAGTCATCAGATACCTATCATCATTAGTCAGAGTGAGCACGAGAAAGACTGGAGCTAAACCAATAGGCTAATAATCTTTAATTATTGAGACATTGGATGAGGGATAATGCCAATTTCGATGCTTAAATCATTTGTTAGGGGCACGATCACATAGCTCTTGTAATGATCTCTCATTAGACTGTAGGGAGGGGCGAGTGGGGGTCATAACCACTAAGAAAAGAGACAGACCAATCTATGTATATATGTATTGTAGGTACAACGAAACTGTCCTTTACAAATATACAAATCCTATGATTTTGTGCCATAGTGGAACTCAAATGGTAGGTAGTACGCCTTCGTAGCATGGGGATGGAGCCTTATCGCGCTTTCATAGCTTGCCCAGTACGCTTTCGTAGTGTAGCGATGAAGAGCTACTACGCTTTCGTAGCATGGAGATGGAGATTTTTCAAGGAGGGTACTATGAGAAATACGTTGATATGTTGAGCATATAACTACATATATATGATTTATTAGTTAATCTACTTGAGAGTAGATGAGTACGATTTATGCGTAAATCCGAAGGTGTAATGTCTAATAAACCCATATAACTTAATAAAGGTAAACTAGTGATAAAACAATATATGTAGTGTTATTTATAGAAAGTATAATTTGTCCATTCACCAGAACTTTTGTTCTGACCCACTCCTCATGACAAACCTACAGGTTAGATAATTGACAACGATTTTTACCGCTTAGAGATACTTGCTAGTCAGTGTCATTATTATGGTAAGTATTTACCTATTATTATATTGTTTAGTTCCGCTGTAAGATATATATTATGAGCTCTGGTATATTTATCTTTGTCTTTCTGCTGGATATCAAACAAACCAATTCGGGTTTTAATAGATTTGGATTTTAACATTTTTGCAAAATTTGGATATGCCAAAACTTGGGTTGTTACACATATCATAACATGTGTCAAACCACAAATGTAAAATATAATTCATGTGTCACAAGTAAACATTTTATCATATATAAATTGAATAATAATAGCAACACAAAATATAATTATAATAAACATTTCAATTATCACAAATTTCTTAACATAAGTTGTTGATCAGGTGTAATTTCCCATCTTCCGTGGATTAAGGAAAATTGTATGGCACAAAACAACGCAAAAACCCCATCTCACTCAAAATATGATCAGTGGAAATTTAGACTAAACCAACTTAAAGCTTAGTTTTGATTTTTCTAATAAAAAAAGAGAAAAGGGGCTAGAATTTTCGACTTAGGGTGTTTGGTGGACCCGGTTGGCTGGAATGGTTGGATCAGGGGGGTGCAGCGGCGATCAGGGAGTTAAGAACTGAGATGTTGATGATGATAGTTTTGACGACAACAATCTTGTTTTAATTATTATTGCTGTAAAGTAAATATTAACAATGTTATTTAGAATATATATATATATATTACAGAAAATCTATGTAGGAATTGATTATTGAAGATTGTACATTTCAGAGAATCAAGATTTCAAAGTAGAAGAGTTCAAGATAAAAGACTTATGAGTATCAAGAATTGAAGAGTTCAAGAAATAGTGTAATAGTGTCTAGATATCTTGTTAAAACTCTGCTGAATTTTATTTTTAAACTTCTTTCGCTATTTTCAAATATTTTCAAAGATTACCTTCCTATTTTAAATTTATTTTCAATTTTATTTCAAAATTACTTCCTTATTTTAATTTTATTTCTTTCTATTCTTAGATTTATTTTAACTCATGTTTTTAAAAATATACTTAATATATTTTAACTCCTAAATTTAAATGGTTTTACTTATAAATTTATAATTACTTATGTTTTCAATTTCCTTAAATATATTAAGTTTTAAATATATTTATAGCTTTATATATATATATATACTTTTATATCATTTTACTTAGTCTTTTTTAATCTCTTTTTTGGCAGAGAGGTCCAGTTTTTAAAGTGACCTCAAACACTTATTATTATAACAAATAATAATTACAAATGATTACAGCAGGTTAGCATATTACCAACCTACTAATTTCGGTTTTTAAGGTGGACCGTCCACCACATACGGTTTTTAGAGTGGACTGTCCACTACAGCTAAGCTAGCTTACAGTACAAGGCATATACCGAATTATCTATACGAATAACCATTTCAATACACTCCATCCAGGGAGGCAGAATAAGTTACATACAAATTGGCACACTCATACAAAAGCATAAGTGCGTAAGCAAAATCCGTGAGCCATTCTATGCAATGCAACTAGTTGGAGTGTCAAAGACACAGACCATCAAAGCACTGTAGCATAGCAAAGCAATTCCATAGTGTGACTTCCATAGGCATCCCTATCGAGGAACGATAATACATCAACACATCTAGTTGGGAATCACAAATTTGGCCTGACATGGAAGTGGCAGATGTTATACCCCACATTCAACGGGCATGCAACATCACCACAGATCTTTGCATTTTGATTTTGACCTACCCAAATTTCACTACAGGCTCATGACATATACAACCATTGCGAAAGAGTTCCATACATCACTTTTTTACGGTTGAATACCATGGAAGTCGAGAAATACAACCAACACCTAACAGCAACTTTAAGAGCAAAGCTTCACATATGTTGCTAGAGGTGCGACCAGAACAAACGAAGCACACCATAGCAAAGTCCAAACCAAGAACAATAACGACAGAAGGACTAAAAATGTTACTTGGAATCTTTATAGCAAAAAACACCTCACTCCTTAACGATAGACATAAACACAAAAAGTCCATACACCATGAACCCAAAATAGCACCCCACAACTAATAACCAACAAGATGACAACTGAAGACAACATTGAATATCAAACTGCAAAGTCCATCCCAACACTACAAAAACAACAGACCAGCATGATAACATTTTCACAGCAAGCTCACCGAGCAGAGACAGAGACATGCTTCCCGTAGATGGAGCAACTCGGTAAATAAGAAATAGTTTGACATACCAGAACTAGATCAAGTGAGTCACGTAAATGAACCAGACAACATGAAGTTATTACTACGCAAAGCAGCTCTGCGTCAGCTACAAACTCCTGAGTCCACGCAAGTCAAAACTGCAAACAGACACACCGGAACCCACCGCCAAAATCACACAGTCAATCTGACAAACCATCACCTATCCTCCTGGAATGGTCCAAACAACTTAGGAAAAAAGTTCACCTTGCAGTGTATAGCTCGAAATCGCAAGGATACCTCATTACAGAATATCGAATGGTTCACATAATCAACTCGCAACTAAAACAGCAGGCCTGAATGAACCCAGATGGGCCACCATGACATGGATTAGGAGGGTGGAAGGTGCTCAAAGGGTATGAATTGTAACGACTCGTATTTTCAACGATATATAATTAATTTATTTAATTATTTAATTAGTGATTTAGAGAATTAAAGGGTTGTTTACTTAAATAATATTGAATATTTAATTAATTTAAATAAAATAATAATATATTTAATTCCGAAATAGTCGGAAATAGTGAATTGACAATATAATGTGAACTAGACAATTTAAAATATTTAATTTAGCTTAGAATTTGAATTAGAATAACGAATATATTATTTGAATGACAGTTGAATGTATAATTTATATTATAATTATAATCGAGCTTGAAATAGCGCTGCAGTTCATAATTTGGCGATTCGAACTTCAATTGAATATACAGAATTCGATTTAGGTCGAAATTCTATGAAACAAGAAACGTTCAGAGCTGGGGAAGTATATTTTTCTAATGGAAGAGAAAAATCGGGATTTCATTGTGTAGATTTTGATTTATGTCCACATCAAATTTTTGAAAAGTCGTTATGGAATTCCTTTATAATTTATAACGATTTATATATATTATAAATGGATTTTTCAATATAAATTGAATATCGATTCAGCCGGGATTTGAATATCGAGATATAAATCCAATTGGAGCTGTATGGTATTCTGTGTGAGTATATATATGATAATATATATTTATTTATATTTAATTTAATTGTTTTTAAATATATTTATATATTTAAATGGGTTATTTAGAGCTTTAAAAAAAAGCATTTTTTGCAAACGACCTCCGAATTCGATGAAACCAATTTTATAAAATCCGTAATGTTAAATTATTGTTAGATTTCAGTTTTCGGAATTTTTGGAGTCAGTATGTGGTCGGGCGGAATTTAAATGTAAATCGATCGATATTTTGGCTTTAAAATATCACTGTGTGAGCAAACGGAGTCGGAATTCGACGAAACCAGTTTCGGTGGGTTCGTAATGTCAAACTCTAGTTGTAGGTCCATTTTTATGATTTCGGGATATCATATGTGACTGTACGATTTTTTAGAGGTTAAACGCAAGCCACGGTTGATTATAATTGAATATTAAAATAGAAAATATCTAACACAAATATCTCCTCTCTTCTCCTATAAAATCAACTCAACTTTCCAATCTAACCTAAATCTGCGATCTTCAGCAAAACAAAAATAAAGAGGCCGCCACAAATATAAATTCTCCGATCAATTAAATTTCCAACGATACTCAACGGAAAAATATAAATCATATATCGCTGAGATCCTCGATCGATGCTCTTCATTTTCGTGCCCTTTTTATAAGTTGCGATGCAGTTTTAAACTGCTCGAAATTTCCTGAAGCCAGGTAGGGCAGCCGCATGGTGGAAATGGGTTGCGCCAGAAAACGAATCCAAGTGCTGTTGTGTTTGTAGGTAAGATGTGCGAGTGCTGGTGAAGTTTGGGAAATTGTTGAGAGGAAAAGTGTCACTGGAGTTCTCGAAGCAGCAGGTACGAGCAATTAGCGCAACCTCGAGATGGGGTTCTAACTCCATGTGATGGAGCAAAGAAGGAAGAGGCGTTGATGAGGAGTCGTTTGGCGGTTGTTTTGGTGATTTTTTTTGAAATAAAAAGGGTCGGAGGAGGTGAATGATAGTCGGGGATCGGAGCTGAAGATGTTGAAATAAAGATGGCCTCTTTTGGTTCGAGACTGTAAGCGCAGCCGCGAATTAATGAGTTCCAGATGAAAACGTTCAATGGGTCGATTTCGGGAGGAGGATTGAATTTTGTGGAGAAAGATTTTTCTAGGAGTTTAATCACTTTTGAATCTGAACTGTAGACAGAAATGTTGTTTAAAGTAAATGGGGAAGAAAGGGTGCGGGTTTGGGCCAAATGGAATGGGTGAGACCCGATTTGATTTCTAATAATTATAAATTGTGTATATTACATGTGTATTTACTTACAATTACTGTATCTAATTCACACGTAAACAAAATCGAATAAAACAGGATCCGTTGGGATCATAGGGATGGTGACTACACAATGGAGTTGACTGGAAGCGAATTGGAGCTACTTATAATTTATTTCAAAATAAATTGTCCGTTTGAATCAAGCGATGGTTATCGTTATTAACGATGATCGTCCAATGTGAGTAAAACTAACCAATTCTACCAGTTCATATTTTTATAACGTATATTTAGAACTGATAAATGATGATTGATATATATGTGTTGATTATTTGACTGAATTGCTGATTGATTGGTTGAAAATATCGATATAGTTATATATATCGTTAATCAAATATTGATTATGTTTATCAGAATATTTCATATTGAAATGAAACTGATGTGGATTATATTGTGTAACATCTGTGGATGCAGGGAAACAGGTCGGAGGAATCCAACTGGATTCCTCAACATTTATTTTACTGTTGTTTTCATATATTGTAATATATGATGTGATATATAATCTGTGTTGATTATGTGTGTTGAATGATATCGATCATTGTTATTTGGGTATTTTAAATACCGTAAGAAATATTGGGATATAGAAAAGGGGATTTCCAAAGTGTATTTCAAAAATAAATTATTTATATAAAATCAATGGATTTTATATATAAAAAGAAAAGAATTTGATAAAAGAAAACAATTATAAAATCAAAGAATTAGAGAAAAGGAAATATTTGTGAAAACAAATAGAAAAGGAAATATTTGTGTAACAACCCGTATTTTGAATAACAAGTTATAACATAAATCAAAGCAGAATTAAATGATAAAATCTGAATCAAGGGAAACGGGCTGTGCCACTGCGTTCATCTCGGAAAAATACGCGAAATAGAGTCCGAGTTTTCGAAAATCGGAGTTTGTATGACCAAGTTATGGCCCATCAAAGTTTTTAGAAAATTTCAAGTTCAAATTTGAATTCAGAAATTTAAATTTAGCTAAGCAGGGCAGGCGGGAAAAATTCCCGCCATCCCCAAGTCGACTGGGGAGTCGACTTGGGAGTCGACACACCCCAGGCTGTGTCGACTGCCCAGTCGACACCCCTGTCGACTTGGGTGGTCGGCCAGATTGGCCTGGGTGCACCTTTACTTGTTCCTCAAGACATGCTTTAGGGCTGGTGATGGATTTTAATGGCTCAGATGAAAACTAGGGTTAATCCTATGGCCTAAACTAACCTAAACTTCTATAAAAAGACCCTAAGACCTAGCCTAAATCCTCATTAATCATTCCTACAACTAGGTTATGCCAAAATGTCTCTTGATCATGGCCTCCATCTTCATATCATGGCCTCCATCCTCTTCATGAAAGTTTGAGTGTTCTAAGCTAGTAAAAGAGCCATCTTTCTTCATCAAAACAAGGATCTTTCTTCATACAAATCAAAGGATCCTCTTGTTTCTCAAGACAACTTGGAGCTTATATTCATTTGGAGATTTGCTAGTGGCTTCGTCTCAATCTTGTTTTATTTTATAGTCTTCATAGCATTGTAAGCCCTATTCTACTCTTAGATTCTAACTATGAAGTTAAATATGACATGTTGCAATTTTGAATTTGGGCCTAAGTATGATTTGCGCTTTGATTCTATCATGCTATGCATAGATTTATTCTATGCATGTTTGTAAAGCTATCACCTTGACCATGTGCATAGAAAGCTATGAGCTTTGATTTGAAATGTTGCATAAAGCAATATAGAAACTCTCATAACCCTTATGTTAACTTGCATATGATGTTATATGCGAATCACTAGTTATCATCTTATGCCATCTATGACCATGTATCACCTATTTGCTAAGTTTAATGCCATACATGTGTAGATTTGAATTGGACCTAAGCGCAATATTTGCCTTGAACCTATCATTGTATGCATAGATCTATTCACGCCTCTCTTGATTTATGATTATGGACCTATCATGAACCTAGTACCGTTCATGTTGACTTTTGGGAAAAATGCTATGAAATGGATTATGGCTTATGCGTGTTAACAAACCTTAACCCCTCATGTTCTTTAACATGCATATGATGGTATTGAACCTATTTGTTATGCACAAGTTAGGATTGTCACCCTACGTCAACTATTACCATGCTACCACCATATTATGCTATTATGCATGCTTGTGGCCGAATCACTCTTATGCTATTTGATATGTTTGAGGCCAAGTCACCTTTTATGCTATCATACATGTTGAGGCCATATGCTAGTATGTTGAACCCCCTTTGGCCCCCAAATATCACCATGTTTAACTTGTGATAGACTTTGCCATCTTATGCCCACCTTGTCATATTCTTATGTTTCCCTTTTTTGGATCTATGTGTGTTGATGTGAACTTACGTGCGATGGGGTTACGTTATGGGTAAACTTAAATGACATGAAACATGACTTGGAAAATATGACATGTGATGATGCTTGAAAACATGAACGTGGACATGACATGTAGAAAACATGAAAGTGGCCAACTCGAGGTTGGGTTGAGTTTGTAGCATAAATCTACCCGGAACCGACCGGCTTAACTAGTGGCTACAAGCAATAGGACCCAATGTGAGTAGGTGGTCACATCGCACTTAAGACCCGAGGTTAGACTAGGTTGTGGTGTAAAGCTACCCGGACCCACCCGGCTTAACTAGTAACCACAACAAAGTCTAATGTGAGAGGTTAGGGTGCATTAAGATAATTAATGCCACATGGTAGGGTTAAGTCATGGACTACTTGAATACTTAACCAATTAAACACGATGGATTGGTAGGGTTAAGTCATGGACTACTTGAATACTTAACCAATTAAACACGACGTATTGATAGGGTTAAGTCATGAACTGGTTGGGTACACTTGACCGACTCAATACATGGTTAGGATAGGGTTAACCACACTTAACCCGCTTGAAATCCTAGTTACGTGGTCCTTTTCAGCAGTAACCTACTAGGAAGTATCATGTGTACCCTAGACTAGGCTAGGGTGGGGCACGATTACTGGACTGATTATAAGAGACCAAAAGAGACGGCTGAATAGTGCACCAGATAAGTTCAGGCGGACCATGGTCGTGCAAATTAAGTCCGGAGTTGAACATGGGCACCGGTAGGTTTAGACTGTGCGTGCTTGAATTGTGTCTGTGGTTTACACCTTAGGGCTGGATACACCCTAGAGTGGACCGTGCACAGTTAACTACATTCCACGATTAAGCCGTATGACACCGATACACGACGAGTTAGGCTTATAGGGAGCCGATCGACTAGACCGAGTAGTTGGACCTTGATTTAGGTCATCTCATGAGTTTGGGCCAACATTGGGCTAAGGGATCATTTCTTGTTTACACTTGACATGGATTAGAAATACTAGTACACTTGGTGCAAAACTTAACCTTGTATATGTGATGCCACACTTGATCTATCTTGTTAACTTTTCACCATGCCAGTTATCATCCTATGTTTCATCTCTGTTTTACATGTTCAGTTAACTTTATTAGTTTTTATACTAATAGTAGGTAGGACTTACCAGTCTTTTTGACTGACCCGTTTTCTTTCGCCTCTTTTCTTCCGTTCCCCCCCCCCAGGTTCTCAGGGTGGGAACACTAGCACTTAGCTTGGATCTTTAGCTTGCTTTCTGGATAGCTCATGTACGGTTTGGACTTTTGCTCGCTATGGCTTTATCACGTCTACTTTGGGGATAGTTTACTTTATGTTATTTCCAGTTTTCAGTTTATGTTTTCTAGACTTGTAGAAGTTGGAAAATAATGACTCAGTACTTTGATGTAACTTGACTATGGTTTTGAAATATTAGTTTTATCTGCTGCTTTACTTTCTCTGTTTTACTTATATGTTCTGTCTTGTGATATCTGCATGCATGTTTACCTTGTCCAACGCCCCTCCAAAGCCAGTGTCATTGCAACAGTGGCCCTGGCAGAGGTGGGGTGTTACATTTGGTATCAGAGCATAAGGTTTACAAGATTGAACAAAAGGTTTTTAAAACTTACCTTTTGAAAAACTATTTTCAAAACCAATTAAGTAGTTTCCAAAGAAAAGTCTAGTTTATTTTAAAAGGCTATTCCCCAAAAGCCATTAGCACTATCCTTTGTTTCCTCGTTCTCAATCTATCTTTTTCTTCGTTTCAGTATGACCGATAATTTTGCCATTCTGGAGGGCATACCAGTACCTATTTGGTTTAGAAGGTACATGGAGGCAAGGGCGAATGAAGCCGGCCCCGCGAACATTCCTCCTCCTCACGTAGCTGAGGTTCCTCCTCCTCAGCATCCGCAAGCGGATTTCGCGAAGATTTGCAAGGACTTTAAGGCGATGGGTGGCAAGAATTTTATTGGGACAGAGACTTTTGTTGAGGCAAGAAACTGGCTAAAGGAAATTGAAGACCTCTTTGCTATCTTTGGTATAGAAGACCGTAGGAAAGTTCTGTTGGCGGTATGGCTATTGAAAGAGGAAACTGCTTATTGGTGGGTAGTCACCACCACTACTAGGCCAATTCAGACTTGGATGACTTTAGGAGAAGATTTGGACTGAGGTTTCTATCATCGACAGAAGAGAACCTTCAGATGGAGAGGTTCCTATCACTAAAACAAGGGGACATGACCATTAGGGAATACGTGGATAAGTTTAATCAACTTGCTCGGTTCGGCCTAGACTTGGTTAACACGGCTCAGAAGAAGGCCCTACACTTTGCTCTAGGATTGAACGAGCCATTGCACGGTTTGGCCATGTCTCACATACCCATGGGGGCGACCTTCGGGAGTTTGGTAAATATGGCCCTGCTTCAAGAGGAAGATAAAAGTGGCAAGAAGGAGGTCAAGGCAAATGAGTCTCAAGGCAAGAAGGAAGATTTCGAGAAAGGAGACAAGAACAACAAGAAGGGAAACAAGGGCAACAACAACAACAAGGCAAGAGAGACAAGAAAGTGCAACTTATGTGGGATCGTTGGACACATAGCCAAAGATTGTAGGAAGAAGAAGAGGAAGTTGGGAGAATGCTTTCATTGTGGAGAGTCTGGACACTATAGCAAGGATTTCCCGAAAAAGCGAGGACAAGGGAAAAGGCAAACTCAGCGAGCAGGACCCTCTGGAGGGCAGTTGCAGGCTTTCCTCGCTCTTCCAGCTTTTGATCGAGGTAGTGTTTCTATAGAAAGTCATGTTTACATTTCTGATTTCCTTGTTCGTACCTTATTTGATTCTGGCGCATCGCATAGTTTTATTTCTGATCTTGTTGAAAGTTTGCACCTAAGTACTAGTCTAGTTGAGGTCCCGTTAGTGTTTCAAATCCAAATTGAGGATTCCACCCATCTACATGTGATCTGTATGGATTTTAAAATCTCTATCTTGAGCGTAGAATTTATGTGTAATGCTTAGGTTCTCGGGTTTATGGGATACAGGTCGATTTTGAGCATAGATTGGTTGTCCAGTTATGGAGCCATTCTTGATTAGGAGCATAGGGTAGTAAGGCTCATGACTCGCCTCGGTAATACCCTAAAAATTTCTAGTAACCCTATGGATCCCGTCATGTTATCTTGAATCTCTTGACTCGTCCATCGATGATCTGCAATCTGTGAGAGTGGGCCGAGAATATCCCGATGTCTTTGATGAGGTTAAGGGGTTACCCCCTAAGCGGGAGATAGACTTCCGCATTTATCTTGTTGATAATGCCAAGCCAGTTTCATTGCCCATTAGGCACATGGCCCCGCGAGAAAGAAGAGAGCTTAGCAAGAAAATCAAGGAGTTGCTTGAGAAAAATTTCATTAGGCGAAGCATTTCAGAATGGGGTGCTCCGGTGGTATTCACTACTAAGGCGGATAGTCCATTTCGCTTAAGCATGGGGTATAGAAATCACCCTAGTAAGTATATTTGGCAACGTGGATTGACATTTGTTTTCAAGAGATAGTTCTTCTGCGTGGAATACCGTATAGTATGTAAACGAGATCCAGGATTCACTAACGAATTTTGGAAAGCTTGCATGAAACCATGAGCACGTAGTTATGTTTAAGCCAAGTATTTTAGGAAAAGAATAAGTGGAAGTGGAACGAGAGGCAACGGTGAAATGAGTTCTAACTCATATTTTGGAAATAAGAATTAAGAGTTACGAAATTGTGAAGTTAAAAGACGGTCAAGGCATGATAGAATTAAGCTCAAGAAAATGCGACTTAGAAGATTGAAGACTAGATACGCGCATTATATCTCTTTCTAAGAGTATATCCTTGATCCCTATTATTCTGTAGAGCTTACTCGCATGCTATCTTTTAAGTATATCCTCTCGGTCCTATTCTCAATCTTAGTTCTGTTGCAAACCCCATAAGGAGTATGACTCTCCTGTTTGTGATATATAGTTGGGGTGAAGATGTCCGTCAAGTTGACCAAACTATTTGGGCTTTACGGGATATGGGTCATAGTTGATAGACTTACAAAGAGCGCCCATTTTGTTCCGGTGAAGAGCAAGAGAACCGCATCATGGCTAGCATTTGTTTATCTTCGAGGGATAGTGCGATTGCACGGAGTTCCTTCTAACATAGTTAGCGATCGTGACCCAATCTTCACTAGCCAGTTCTGGAATAGTTTGCAAGAAGCGATGGGTACGCGATTGAATCTAAGTACAGCCTATCACCCCCAGACAGATGGCCAAACCGAAAGGGTGAATAGAGTGCTAGAAGATCTTTTGAGGCTTTGTGTTCTTGACTTTGGTGGCACATGGGAAGATCATCTTCCTCTCGTAGAGTTTGCTTATAATAACAGCTATCAGGCAAGCATAGGAATGGCACCATTCGAAGCTTTGTATGGGAGGCTGTGCAAGTCACCAACATGTTGGTGGGAGACGACGGATGAGCTTATACTTTGGCCCGACAGGATAAGGGACACATCCGAAAAAGTGAATTGGTGAGAAGACAGATGAAAACAGCCCAAGACAGATAGAAATCCTATGCTGACAAGCGAAGGACAAATCTGGAATTCGAAGTTGGAGATATGGTTTTCGTGAAGGTTTCTCCTTTGCGTAACGTGGTTCGTTTTGGAACAGTAGGGAATCTAGCACCAATGTTCGTAGGACCCTTCCCTATCATAAGAGAGAATTGGGAAGATGGCTTATAAGGTAGAATTGTCCAAGAAACTGGCCGGAGTGCACAATGTCTTTCATGTCTCGCATCTCCGAAAGTGCCTACATGAGTCAGCCGAGGTAGTTGAGCCTAGCATTCTTGAAGACATGGAGGTAGAGAAAGAGGCAACCTTGAGGAGAGCTCCGATTCGTATCTTGGGAATGGAGACCAGGAAGCTAAGGAATCGAGAGGTCAAACTGGTGAAGGTTCAGTGGAGTGAGGCCGAAGAAGATGCAACTTTGGAAACCGAGGAGAAGATGCGTGGGCTTTATCCATTCCTTTTTGAGGGTACATTCTCAATTTCTTTTCCTTGTTAGCATATCTTTCTTTTTGCTATCCATGTTTATCCATGTTTATCTTGTTATCTCGTTAACCTTGTCATGAGAACCTTAGGTAGAAGCCCTTTGGATGAAACATGTATTTGAAACATGTTATGCTTGATGTTTGCGAGTGGTTGCAAGTGTTTGCAAGTGGATACTCGTGGATGCATGATACACATTAGGCACTAAGATCGGCTCACACACTTTCATATTGCATATGCATGAGTGCTTATACTTATTCATGGCTGAAACTTGTTATGCTATCACGTGGATGTTGCATATGGATGAATGTTATGTGCACTCATGTAGAGATTATAAAATTATGTTAGGAATTTGCATACATATGGACTCATTTCACTAACATACTTTGCATTAAGGAGGTTTACTGAATCAGTAACCGCCTGATTTTCGCATTAGTTAAGTGCATATACACACACCTTCGCATATGATCATACAGCATTTAGAATCCTTTAAGGAGAATGACTGCTCGTGGATGATGTTTTGAGTAGATGGATGATGGATGGTAGGATACGTTCTTCCTAACTTGAAGATTTCGGGGACGAAATCCTTTAAGGTGGGGAGAATGTAACAACCCGTATTTTGAATAACAAGCTATAACATAAATCAAGGCAGAATTAAATGATAAAATCTGAATCAAGGGAAACGGGCTTTGCCATTGCGTTCGTCTCGGAAAAATACGCGAAATAGAGTCCGAGTTTTCGAAAATTGGAGTCCGTATGACCAAGTTATGGCCCGTCTAAGTTTTTAGAAAATTTCAAGTTCAAATTTGAATTCAGAAATTCAAATTCAGCTAAGCAGGGCAGGCGGGAAAAATTCCCGCCATCCCCAAGTCGACTGGGGAGTCGACTTGGGAGTCGACACACCCCAGGCTGTGTCGACTGCCTAGTCGACACCCCTGTCGACTTGGGTGGTCGGCCAGATTGGCCTGGATGCACCTGACTTGTTCCTCAAGACATGCTTTAGGGCTGGTGATGGATTTTAATGGCTCAGATGAAAACTAGGGTTAATCCTATGGCCTAAACTAACCTAAACTTCTATAAAAAGACCCTAAGACCTAGCCTAAATCCTCATTAATCATTTCTACAACTAGGTTATGCCAAAATGTCTCTTGATCATGGCCTCCATCTTCATATCATGGCCTCCATCCTCTTCATGAAAGTTTGAGTGTTCTAAGCTAGTAAAAGAGCCATCTTTCTTCATCAAAACAAGGATCTTTCTTCATACAAATCAAAAGGAGCCTCTTGTTTCTCAAGACAACTTGGAGCTTATATTCATTTGGAGATTTGCTAGTGGCTTCGTCACAATCTTGTTTTATTTTATAGTCTTCATAGCATTGTAAGCCCTATTCTACTCTTAGATTCTAACTATGAAGTTAAATATGACATGTTGCAAGTTTGAATTTGGGCCTAAGTTTGATTTTCGCTTTGATTCTATCATGCTATGCATAGATTTATTCTATGCATGTTTGTAAAGCTATCACCTTGACCATGTGCATAGAAAGCTATGAGCTTTGATTTGAAATGTTGCATAAAGCAACATAGAAACTCTCATAACCCTTATGTTAACTTGCATATGATGTTATATGTGAATCACTAGTTATCATCTTATGCCATCTATGACCATGTATCACTTATTTGCTAAGTTTAATGCCATACATGTGTAGATTTGAATTGGACCTAAGCGCAATATTTGCCTTGAACCTATCATTGTATGCATAGATCTATTCACGCCTCTCTTGATTTATGATTATGGACCTATCATGAACCTAGTACCGTTCATGTTGACTTTTGGGAAAAATGCTATGAAATGGATTATGGCTTATGCATGTTAACAAACCTTAACCCCTCATGTTCTTTAACATGCATATGATGATATTGAACCTATTTGTTATGCACAAGTTAGGATTGTCACCCTACGTCAACTATTACCATGCTACCACCATATTATGCTATTATGCATGCTTGTGGCCGAATCACTCTTATGCTATTTGATATGTTTGAGGCCAAGTCACCTTTTATGCTATCATACATGTTGAGGCCATATGCTAGTATGTTGAACCCCCTTTGGCCCCAAATATCACCATGTTTAAATTGTGATAGACTTTGCCATCTTATGCCCACCTTGTCATATTCTTATGTTTCCCTTTTTTGGATCTATGTGTGTTGATGCGAACTTACATGCGATGGGGTTACGTTATGGGGAAACTTAAATGACATGAAACATGACTTGGAAAATATGACATGTGATGATGCTTGAAAACATGAACGTGGACATGACATGTAGAACTCATGAAAGTGGCCAACTCGAGGTTGGGTTGAGTTTGTAGCATAAATCTACCCGGAACCGACCGACTTAACTAGTGGCTACAAGCAATAGGACCCAATGTGAGTAGTTGGTCACATCGCACTTAAGACCCGAGGTTAGACTAGGTTGTGGTGTAAAGCTACCCGGACCCACCCGGCTTAACTAGTAACCACAACAAAGTCTAATGTGAGAGGTTGGGGTGCATTAAGATAATTAATGCCACATGGTAGGGTTAAGTCATGGACTACTTGAATACTTAACCAATTAAACACGATGGATAGGTAGGGTTAAGTCATGGACTACTTGAATACCTAACCAATTAAACACGATGTATTGATAGGGTTAAGTCATGAACTGCTTGGGTACACTTGACCGACTCAATACATGGTTAGGATAGGGTTAACCACACTTAACCCGCTTGAAATCCTAGTTACGTGGTCCTTTTCAGCAGTAACCTACTAGGAAATATCATGGGTACCCTAGACTAGGCTAGTGTGGGGCACGATTACTGGACTGATTATAAGAGACCAAAAGAGACGGCTGAATAGTGCACCAGTTAAGTTCAGGCGGACCATGGTCGTGCACATTAATTCCGGAGTTGAACATGGGCACTGGTAGGTTTAGACTGTGCGTGCTTGAATTGTGTCTGTGGTTTACACCTTAGGGCTGGATACACCCTAGAGTGGACCGTGCACAGTTAACTACATTCCACGATTAAGCCGTATGATACCGATACACGACGAGTTAGGCTTATAGGGAGCCAATCGACTAAACCGAGTAGTCGGACCTTGATTTAGGTCATCTCATGAGTTTGGGCCAACATTGGGCTAAGGGATCATTTCTTGTTTACACTTGACATGGATTAGAAATACTAGTACACTTGGTGCAAAACTTAACCTCGTATATGCGATGCCACACTTGATCTATCTTGTTAACTTTTCACCATGCCAGTTATCATCCTATGTTTCATCTCTATTTTACATGTTCAGTTAACTTTATTAGTTTTTATACTAAAAGTAGGTAGGACTTACCAGTCTTTTTGACTGACCCGTTTTCTTTCGCCTCTTTTCTTCCGTTTCCCCCCCAGGTTCTCAGGGTGGGAACACTAGCACTTAGCTTGGATCTTTAGCTTGCTTTCTGGATAGCTCATGTACGGTTTGGACTTGAGCTCGCTATGGCTTTATCACGTCTACTTTGGGGATAGTTTACTTTATGTTATTTCTAGTTTTCAGTTTATGTTTTCTAGACTTGTAGAAGTTGGAAAATAATGACTCGGTACTTTGATGTAACTTGACTATGGTTTTGAAATATTAGTTTTATCCGCTGCTTTACTTTCTCTGTTTTACTTATATGTTCTGTCTTGTGATATCTGCATGCATGTTTACCTTGTCCAACGCCCCTCCAAAGCCAGTGTCCTTGCAAGAGTAGCCCTGGTATAGGTGGGGTGTTACAATTTGTGAAAACAAATAGAAAAGGAAATATTTGTGAAAACAAATTGAAAAGGAAATATGTGTTAAACATTTACAAATAGAACTGAAAAGGAAATAATTGTAAAGCATTTATAAATAGATTATAAATGGAAATATTTATTTAGTAAATAAATAGATTATAAAAGGAAAATATTTATTTGTTAAATAAATAGAATTGAAAGGAAATATTTATTTGTTAAATAAAAAGAATTGAAAAGGAAATATTTGTTTAACAAATAGAAAGTTAAAAGGAATATTTATTTAGAAAATAAATAAGATATCATAAAAGGAAATATTTGGAAAGTAAGTAGGATTATAAAAGGAATTAGAGTTAATCAAATTAGAGTTTATCGAATTAGAGTAAGTCGAATCAAAGGAGTTAATTGAATATAGTTTATTCGAATAGAGTAAAGGAGTTAATCGAATATAGTTTATTCAAATAGAGTTAAAGGAGTTATCGAATATTAGTTATTCAAAAGGAGTTATTGAATATTAGTTATTCGAAAAGAAGTTAATCGAATAGAGTTATTCGAAAGGAGTTATCGAATATTAGTTATTCGAAAAGAAGTTAATCGAATAGAGTTACTCAAAAGGACTTATCGAATAGAGTTATTCGAAAGGAGTTATCGAATATTAGTTATTCGAAAAGGAGTTAATCGAATAGAGTTATTTGAAAAGAGTTATCGAATATTGGTTATTCGAAAGAGAGTTAATCGAATATTAGTTATTCGAAGAGAGTTGATCAAATATTAGTTATTCGAAGAGAGTTAATCGAATATTAGTTATTCGAATAAGAGTTAGTCGAATATTAGTTAATCGAATAAGAGTTAATCGAATATAGTTTATTCGAATAGAGTTAAAGGAGTTAATCGAATATAGTTTATTCGAATAGAGTTAAAGGAGTTATCGAATATAGTTTATTCGAAAGGAGTTAATCGAATATAGTTTATTCGAAAGGAGTTAAGTGATAAGAGTTAATGAATTAAGTTAATCAAGTTAAAGTTAATGGATTTAGGGTTAATTAATTTAAGTTAATCGAGTTATATTTTGGAGTTAGATATTTCAGAAGTAGGGATTATAACGCTATAGTTATAATCAGTGTTTCAATAAAGAAGTAGATTCGTAAATAGAATCCAAGAGTTACGTAAGGAAGTTTGTTAAAGACTTAAAGGTGAACTTTGTCTATTTTGAGGTTAGAAATGTTGTTCAGTTAAGGTCTGAGAGGTAGTTATACCCCAACTTGATTGACTTCGTTTTTAACTAAGGAATGGTTAAGGTTCGATAGTGAAGGTTGGTTAAGTGAATTTAATTGATGAAGGTAATGGGTTGAGTTGGTATAGCGACGTTTTATTTAAACATCTATTTAAATCAAATGAATAAGTTTTGGAAACATTATCAAATATAATCAGAGATATTTTCTAATCATAGAAAATGAAATGTTTGATGATAAAACATACTGGAATGACAGTGATACGTGAAATAAGAAATGGAAATGTTTTCCAATAGTTAACACGTATATTTTCTAAATTTAGAAAATAAGAATTTATGGAGATATGGAAATGGGTAACTGAATAAGTTAATGATAAATTAATTTAAAAAGAGGAAAATTTGATTGATGATTGATGGCTAAGATTTCCATTTGGAAATATGACCGTTGTTTGCACACGTGTTTTCTTTGATAGTTAACTCACCGACTATCGAAGTTTTTAACCATTTTTCCGTCGTCAATACAGAGAGACCGGGATCAGATTCATTATCTGAAAACCACTCCGTATGGGCATTAGCGTTGCGATCAAATATGATGAAGATAATTGAAGACGGAGTTATGCAAGGGTTGTCCTATTTACAGAATAGTGCCTTCGGTTTGTCCAGTCCCAAGACAACCTGTATGGAAGAATGTCTAACAGAGTATATGTAATGGATCACGTAAGTTGATCTCTTCAAACGTATGTACGTTTGGTAGCGAAGGAATTCATTTCTCTTAGCTGTATACCCGTTATATTTTTAGGGAAATCAATTTGTGATTTGGCGGGTATGACGATGTGACATTCAAAGTGAATAAATGTGTGATCTGTCAGAGATAAGTGTGGCCTCTAGCCTCACAACCGGGAAATGACAAAAATCGGGAAGGCAGCATGGCTAAGTGGTCAGCTGCCAAGTAGGGTGTATTTTCACCTATCTAGAGATATCATTTCATTCCTTAATCTATTCGATGCTGTCCCATTCGGGAAACGGTTGCTGCATGTTAATTAATAGGACAGTTTTGGTATAAAAAACGTGATGGTGCCTGACGTGTCCTAATTATTAGGCCCAGAATAACAACTATGATCTACCCTCTAGCCCTTATCTACCAGTTCTAACATGAGCTAATTGGTTAATATGAGCAGGATGCTTCTCTACCTGCAATTGGAGCATTAAGGGATGCCAATTAATATACAGGCATGAGCAATTGGAGTATTTAGGGATGCTTCTCTACCTGCTAATTAGTTAATTAGAGCATTAAAGGATGATTCGATACCAACCGTTGGTGATATACATTCGATACACTCAAGCGAAATGAGTGGTTGGTCATGTATGGCCGGGTTGCAAGATGTTCTTGTTGAACCCAGTGTATTCCTCTCTAGAGTTACAATATCAGAAGGTGGTTCCATACCTTGTCATAGTTGGAAATCCATTACCCAATAAATGCTCGCGGTTTTGATTTTATACTATATATGTAGAACATGAGATGAAAGCGTTTCTGCTAGATGATTATTATATTGTGATTGATAGACACTATTATAATATTAAAAGAATTTTGATATAAAGATTATTTTGGATTCTCACAAGGGAAAAACCTGTTCCATTATACGGCGTGGTCTTATAATATATCGCTTTTATTGCTCAAACGGTTTAAAACTGTTTTACTCACACTAGTCCCATGACTGACCCAGAGTTATTTTGTTTTGTTTTCCCTAAACTCTTGGGTGCCCAATTTTGTACGGGCAGTCAAGTAGTCAGGATTTTACAAATATACTTGGTGAGCTTAGAGCAGGAGGCTTCAGGATTATATAACTATTGTTTATTCCGCTGTGTTGTAAGTGTTGTACTCTGATAATGTTACTGTATACATATACTGATTTTATTTCAAAGTTATGTATCTATTATATATTGTTTGTTCCGCTGTGAGGTTCGTGTTACTCTGATGTTGTATGTTTTTCTTCTTCTAGTCTAAGTTTCTATCTTATCTATTCTTACCCTATAATTTCTTTCATGGACTATCCGGTATTTCCGATGCTTGATTAGTCGACATCGTGTTTGGTGTCGATAACCAGAATTGTGAAATCCCCGGGTCGTTACATGAATCGTCTGAGGTTGGTGGATCTGAGAAAATAGGGGAGTATGTGAATATCGCGATTTGGAATAGGGTTAGATCTAGTAGGTGATTTTTGCGATTTATAACAGCTTTAACTCATACGAAAGTAAGGGTGAGGTGAAGATTAGAAGAATAAGTGAGAGACGGAAGATGGTTGCAGAGAAGGAAATGGAAGAGACAAAAAAGAAATGAAAATCCCTGTCGCCATTAACTAAAGCACAGTCGAACCGAACCCCTTATTTTTTTAATCATTTCTTAGTCACTTTTAATATATGTTTTTAAATATATATTTCTACTTAGAGTACTCTATTTTAAAGAAATATTGTTTATTTTAACTCAGGAATCACTACAATTTATTTAAATATTATTTATTTTGATTTAAAGAATTTTATTTTTGAAAAATAACTAAGATAGATCGACGTACATATTCTGATATGTTGACATATGTACTATTGACTTGTTTTTTAAATTTTGAAGAGTTGTGTCTTTTGAATTCAAATCTTTTCTGAAAGGTTGTGGCTATTGAAAAACTATATAAAGACTTTAGAATTCAAATTTTTTAATGACTTCTCATCACCTTCTTCTTCCTTAATCCTCTTACCATTATTCTTCTTAAATTATCTAATTCTATACTTATACTCTACCGATTTCAAAAGAAAATTGTATCAAACTCTTTCAATTCTCTATCAAGCTTTCTTTGAAATTCAAGTGCTACTCAAGAGTTATAGGAATTCTATAATCAAAGATCGCATGATCAATTCATATCGAGGTTACCCTCCAAATCTGATAAGGAAAGAGTGTGGTCATGTCCCGTATAAATCGACTAGGAACGATTATATATCGAAAATTGATTGGGTGTAATGTTGTAGCCCGGAAAATCAACTGAGTCTCACTGTACTCGGAAGCAGTTGGGGCGTTCCCTTGTAGCCTTGAAATTAAGGATTGTAATTTGAATATTAATTGAATGAAAATCCACGTCAATCCAGCGTTGTGTGGGACTAGATGTATGGGAGTCCCGAACCAGTATAAAATTCCGGTGTGTGCTTTCTTTTTACTGCTTTTTATTTTTTGTTTTCTACATGTGTTACCGATTCTGTGATTATTGATATTTGTGATTTGCATAACATTTTATTTAACTCAAAAGTATTTAAAGAAATTAATGAAATCCATAAAACACTATTCATCCCCTCTAGTGTTTAATTTGCCTTAAGATCCTTAATCTGCATCCCCAACACAGGGATGTTGGAGTGGTCGGACGTGTTGGGGTAGGCGACGGTTAAGGTGGTCCAGGGCTAGGGTTTTAGGATTTAGGGTGCTAGGTTTTTAGATCTAGGGTATCTCTTTTCTATAAATGAGGTTGTGGGTTTTAGGAGTGATGGTGGCTGATGTGGGAACAATGACGCAAGGAGGTGGTGACGATGATGATAAGTGGTGGCCAAAGGAGTAAGAGGGGAGAGGATAAAGAAGCTAGATAGATCTAGGTTTCTCTTTTTTTTCTTAGGAAAAATAAAAATACTTATTTATAACTAGATCTGAAAGAAAACTTACATATAATGGGAGGCCGGAGAAGGAAGAAAAATATGAAGAGAAGAAAGAATGAGAGTACAGTAGAGAGAGATATTTAATTTTCAAAACATAAATGTTTTGGTTTGCTAACCCAACGAGGTGCCAACACCTATCTATTTAATTATTTTTTCCAAAATTCATAGCAAATATACGAGGGATGAGTGAAGATATATGTATATAATTTTAAAAGAATCTTTTAAACCAGAAATGTTTAGGTTTGCTAACTCAGCGGGATGTTGTTAACCGGCTTTTTTGGTTCGATTACCAGAAGTAGTCCAAGCCCAACGACTTGGCCCGTCGCAAGGTTCAATGGCCTGGAAGTGTTGCCAACTTCTTCAGAAATCAAGGCAAGACAGGTTTGTGCAAGGATATTCGTCACGGCTCGCCAAACTGCTCTTGAACAGTACAAGTTACGGATCAAGTGAACGCACTCAGAACTGTGTTATCGTATCAAGAAAATCATTATTCTAGCACCATAAGACTCGAGTCAGGCCACTGGCAGAATGTCGCATCCCTCGAATGCGTGATTCATCAACATTGAAGATTGCTCGATCACTTCTAAAGCTTGCGCAACACAGCCCGATCATCCAAAAAACATTGATCATCACATGCAGATCACCTTCAGAAACTTGCCATGGCAACATCTAGGATCTCGCATCCCCTTCACTCCGTGCACCACCGTGCCTCACATCACCTTCCCTCGCACCACCGTGCCTCTCATCACCATGCCTCGCACCACCATGCTTCGCATCAACATGCCTCGCATCACCATGCCTCGCATCATCGCGCCTCGCATCACGGTGCAGCGTATTACCATGGCTCCATCGCATCATGACTCCGTGCATCGCATCACCATGGCTCCATTGCATCATCGCTCAGCGCATCACATCATGGCTCCGCACATCGCACCATGGCCTCGCGCATCACATCATTACTCCGTGCATCGCATCACCATGGCTCTATCACATCATGGCTCCGCGCATCGCATCATGATTTCGCACATCGCATCACCATGGCTCCGCGCAACGCATCATGACTCCGTGCATCGCATCACCATGGTTCCATCGCATCATGGCTCTGCGCGTCACATCAAGGCTCTGGCATCGCATCATGACTTCTAGCATCACATCACCTAGCTCTATTGCATCATGGCTCCGCACATCGCATCACCATGGCTCTCATGGCTTCGCACATCGCATCACCATGGCTCTCATGGCTCCGCGCATTGCACCATAGCTCCGCGCATCGCATTATGACTCCCCGTCGCATCATGGCTCTACGCATCGCATCATGGCTCTACGCATCGCATCATGGCTCCGCGCATCACATCACCATGGTTCCATTGCATCATGGCTCCGCTCATCGCATCACCATGCCTCGAGTCATCACGCCTTGCACCACCGTGCCTCGCATCACATAAGCCTCGCCTTGCACCACTCCCCTCTCGTCGCATTCTACAAGTATACAATGATATTGCATCCAGTGGATGCGATTGGGTCGCATCTCTTGGATGCGACACCGTCACATCCCCCGAGATGCGATGCCATCACATCCATCGGAATGCAAAATTCGCATCCCTCCCTAAGATGTGAAATTTTGCATCCCATGCTTGGGGATTCGAATTTCTGGTTTTCCCACTCCTTTTTATCCTGTTTCCCAACCCTTTATTCTTACTCCTAAATCCGACCTATTCCTACCTAACCCTTCCACTATAAATACCCCCATGCTCATTCATTACAAGGGTTGGCATTTTTCTTGGCTTGAGAGCTTGGGAGGACCTTGGAGACCCCTCTAATGGCAGCATGGTCTTTGGGGAAGAAGATGACCCTGGACTTCGAGTTCCTTGATACACTTCATATATCCAGATTTCCCATCACACTCTGGACGTCCTGATTTCAAGTACATCCCAGGCACCAGATTTTCCCGGTACACCCCAAACCTCCTGAACACCTTCCATCCTCAAACAAAGAAGAATACTCCCTCCAGGATACTTCCTTCTCCCTCCTCCGGGATACTACCTCCGGGATACTTCCTTCTCCCTCCACCGAGATACTTCTTTCTCCCTCCTCCGGGATACTTCCTTCTTCCTCCGGGATACTTCCTTCTCCTTCCTCCGGGATACTTCCTTCTCCCTCCGCTGGGATACCTCCTCCGGGATACATCCTTCTCCCTCCTCCTGGATACTTCCTTCTCGCTCCTGGATACTTCCTTCTCCCTCCTCTGGGATTTTTCCTTCTCCCTCCTCCGGGGTACTTCCTTCTCCCTCCGAGATACTTCCTCCGGGATACTTCCTCCGGGATACTTCCTTCTCCCTCCAGGATACTTCTTTCTCCCTCCTTCGGGATATTCCTTCTACCTTCGGGATACTTCCTTCTCCCTCCAGGATACTTCCTCCGGGATGCTTCATACTTCCTCCCATAAGCTTCGTACTTCCTCCAGAATGCTTCACCCTTCCTACTTCCTCTAGGACGCTTCCTCCAACTCCTCCAACTCTTGGACCCTCCGAGTCTCGACTCTTTCCGGACCTCAGCAACTCCTGAATCCTTCCGGACCTCGACAACTCCCGACTCCTTCCGGACCTCAGCAGCTCCCGACATCTTTTAGACCTCGGAACCTCCCGGCTTCACCACAGCATCAGCATCTCTTCGACTGCTCCCGACCCGTAAGGAAGCTCGACAAAAAGGATTAAGCGAACATCGTTAATCATTGTAACTTCTTGTAATAATGTATTCCATTGTACTTTCTCAATAGTGAAATAAAATCAGCAAAGCCTTTAAAGTGGACGTAGGTCCCAGTGGGTCGAACCACTATAAATAACTGTGTTTTTTTACTTTCCCGCGTACTATTACTGCATCTCCCATACATTTCCACTCTGGACAAAAGGTTTCAAAATTTTGGAACTCTCGGATGTTAATGACTATTTTTAGGTGTCAACAGATGTCAACATCTATCTATTTATTTAATTCTTTCAAAATTCAAAACAAATATATGAGGGACGGGTAGAGAGAGATATATTTAATTCCCAAAAGAGAATTCAAATCTTGTTAGCACCTATCTATTTATTTCAAGTTCAAAACCAATACATAGTATACAGTAGAAAAATACTAGGGAGCATACAGGTCAAGTACCATAAAATACACCATTTGCATTTGTGCGTTTTTGCAGTGTAAATTACAGACTTAGAGTTATAGACATCCGTTGTTTAACTTGTTTGCAGATTTACTTTTTAGGATCAATAATAATAACAAAAACTTAAAAATTGTACGTAGTAATCGATTTTGAAACTTCGTAGTTAAACCAAAAGTCTGCACTTTCAAACCAATTATTAATAAAGACTATATTAAAGATAATGATTGATTAATCTCGAAAAATTTCATATAACAACATTCTACCCTAAATAATTAGAATCAACATCTATGTTTGAATATGTCTTAACCAATTATACGGAGATTTTATCTTCCAATTTATTGGGAAGATTATGCGAAGTAATAATTTAATATTTCAAAAATTATACAGAATGGTTAGGAGCTGTATATCAAACATGACATTCTATTGTCCGGCTCGGTGCGAGGCTATATGGTGTTTGGTCCATATTCGTACAATTCTCTTATAGGACAGGACTAACACACACCAAGGCTCGGTCCGATCCAAAATATTTGATAATTTTCTATTATCCAAGGCTATATCGGACATGACAGTCCGTTGTCCTGCTCGGTCCGAGACTATATGGTGTCTGCTCCGCATCCGTCAGAATCCCTTATAGGACATGATTAGGACACACCTCCGTCCGGTCCGCCCCATTTACACTCCTAATAATGGTACTTTAGGATGTTCACGGTCAGATCAAAAGTTTGTTGAAAGATTCGGTCTTCTAATTTATGGGAGAGATTATATGAAATAACAATTTAATATTTAAAGAGTTATATATAAAGATCTTTTGAGGTGTTCATGGTCAAATTAAAAATTTGCTTTTTCAAGCCAATTATTAATATATAAGATATTTAAAAAGTTATACACAGAGGTATTTTGAGAAGTTCACGATCAAATTTGAAATTTATGTTTTTAAAAACAACCATTAGTAAAAATAATCAATTTTCTTTTCGTATTCATCGAAATTAGCAAAACATTTAGATCAAAATTCAATTTAAGATTTTTAAATACAAAAGGGGGCAGAGTGTGAGCGAAAAAACAAAGGCGGCCACTAGTGGTTTCACTTTTCTATAAAAGGAAAGTATACGTTTTATCCGATATTGGAAGGTGCAAGAAAATATTCAAAAGCGAGACGCGCCGTACTTCTGCAGTTCGCTTTCTCATATCACTTCAGCCTTTCTAATAATCATTATCTGCAAACATACCCGTAAAGCATAGGCGCGAAGCTTTGAACAGCAAGTGAGGCGTTTGGGGAAGGTGACAAGGTCCCTGGCGAGGTGTTTTCTACTCTTCCCCGAGAAACTCTTCATTTTATTTTTATTTTACTTATTTACCCTGTTCGCAGTTTCATGAGATTATGTAGTCAAATAAGCTATTGTTATTTAAGGTGGTTTCGGAATTTAGCTTTGTTTGAATAACTGGGTTTCACTGATATTTCTTGTATGAAGATATCGAGTTATGGTGATTTGGGGTAGGGTAAATGTAGCTATTTTATGATCTAGGTCATGGATGCGCATGTTGATCTTGAAGCTGGATGATACCTTTTTGGTGCGATGATTTTTGTTTTATGCGTCATTTTCATTTAGCAATCACCTTTTTTTTTCCCCTCCATGATTTCTTTTCTTGTTATTTTTCCTTTCTTTCTTTCTTACAAATTGTATTCGTTACATATATTTGATATTTATAATGCTGAATAGTATTTGTCATATTGATATCAATTTCTCCCCTATTTAGTTGTTGAATATTAGTGTCCAAGCAGTATCTTTCAAATTTCTGGTATGTTCACGGTTGATTTATATTACTTGCCATTTCCAAATGCTGAGATTTAGTATTCAGATTGTCTACTTCAATCATGGACTTAAGAATGCACAAAGCTATCTATTACTCTTAGTAAAGAACTCAAGATTATGCATCCTGATAGTCTGTAACCGATGGTCTGTGTAACTCCATTATTATTATAATTATGATATTTGTTTTATTATACGATGATTTGATAAAAGCATTTTGAATGCAATTAAAAAAGGTATGTTTATTCAAGTATAAGCATGTTAGCTTGAATTAACACTTTTATTCTAATTTCTAATTAACTTTCAGACTGTATATGTGATGTTGCATTGTAATTTGCTAAGGTCATCTTGCCTCGATCTTCTGTGATATGTGCTATTATACATCTTTGTTCTGACAGTAAATTTTGCACTTGACAACTCTCAATTCTTACTGCAAGCCCGATATTGATTGATTTTTATTTTTTAATCTCCCAATAAACAAATTTTTTATTTCTTTCCTTTTATTTTGTTTCATTATTTATTTATTATTTGTCATCATATTTTCAACTAATTCATTAATATCAGATTAGTCAACTAGTGGTATCTTTTGTATACCATATCTCTGTTTTGCTTCACCTTCCTCTTTAATTTGTGTGTCCAAAGAAAATAGCGTACACATTGCCTACAATTACTTACCCTTAACCTGTAAAAGTTGAGAAGTAAATTAGTTTAGCAGTTTTGTTCGATATCACCTAGGAATTGCAATATGTAGTTTCTTCTTAGCAGTTCTGTATTTCAAGAGGTATTTGTAAATACAGTCTTTTCATAGTGGCCATTACCATCAGTGCACAAGGCGCTCGCTTGTGCGAGATATGAACTGGTAAGATACACGTAGTCTTGCTTTGTTAATGGGAAGAATGTTTCTAAAAAATTATCATTCCAATCCCCATAATTTGTAATTTATTATATAAGCATGAATACATTATTATGTTCGATCATGATTAACTCTCCATTCCTGGCTTCATAGTAGTTTTAAGCACAATTTTTCAAACCCTTAAAAAACAGTATCCATTCATCATGAATTAGCTATTCCATTAAGATGCCCCAAAATTGTATCAGTAGTATAATTTAACTACTTCTACTGTTTAATTGCTTCAAAGTAAGAGTTACAACGTATAACATTTTCCTATGCAGGTCTGAAACATTTACCCGATCAGTACGGCTGGGGGCGGTGCAGAGTGTCTCAAAATGCAAAATAGCAGCGACAAGGATTCACAGGACAGCTTTATGCAGTCAAAGTCTGGTAATGTCAATAGTCATACATTTTGCTGGCAATTAAATGCACCTAATTATTTAGGTTCTCAATACCCAAAGCATTTGATAAACAACGTAGAATCTCTTAATAAACAAGCAGATGAACTACAACCTTGTTTGGGGACTGGAATTGTTTATCAAGACTCAGCATCAAATCAATCCCCTGACCAATTGCCTCAGTCTGTTTCTAGTGAAGGAAATCATAAGGGACGATCCTTATTATCCCAATCTGGTAGGCAGTATGAATCATCATCGTATCATTTTTTTTCCATTAAGGTATTGAAATTACAGTTCAATAGTATAGTTTGCATAGTTGGATTTAGGCATATCAATGGATACTTTCGGATGCGAAAGTGTCTGTATCCGCGTGCGAAATAATTTTTAAATATCGGATATCTGCATCTGTGGATATGGACGGATATCGAATAATTACCTTATCTGCTAATGACCGATAAATTAAAAAACATAAATATTTTGTTTTTTTGTTTAACATAAACACTTTTCAATCTTTTGGATTAATAAAATGTTAAAATTGAATAATTATGGTGATAATTAATAATTTTGAGCAGTTACTATGCATTTTGTGCATATAATATAAATTTCTAACTTGTAAAAACATAAATAATCATCTTTTATTATGCTAAAATAACATAATTTAAATTATACTTTTGAAAAAAGTCAGATGGATAAACAAGCGGTATACAACTCAAGTAGTGTTGTCCATTAATACCCAAAAAAGTCTGAAATCCATCTGCATCTGTTATTTCGGATATCAAATATTTATCTATTTTTCTAATACAGATGCAGATGGATTTCAGATTTTTTTTGGGTATTCATGGACAACACTACTTGAGTTGTATACCGCTTGTAGTACCAGTCTCATTACCATTCTGCACTTTGTACGAAGTGATGGTCTTTTTATTTTCTTGCATATTTAGGAACAAGAAAAACACTACACCAAACAAAATTGAAGTTAAGGAACATGATTTGCATAAACATATTAATATGTTCCATAAATTGAGTACTATGTAATACTGTACGCTGCAGATCTTTGGCAAAAGATGTTGAATTGGCATCCAGTGCTCTACTATATGGCCTAACTGCAAAAACATTGCACTTTAACTTTCCCAATTCTTAGTTATCTTCTAAGCACTTTTGGAAGGGCTTTACTAGTATTATCCCCCTGCCATCTGAGGGTTTGGGCTGACCGTACATATTCAACAATATTTCAGGGTTGATAGTTTTAATGAAATAATTGTACAAATATTCTGAATTACTCAAAATAATTTGTATATGTTTTACGTATTTTTATCGTTGTATAATTTGTATAAATTCAATTATCTATATAATAAAAAAATAAGGTTTAACATTGATCTCTACCTCAAGCAGTTAGGCTTTAATGGGAAGTTCTAAAGGTTATGGGTTTAAAATCCATAAAATATAAAGAAAAAAACTCGTACTCATATCATAAAAATAAACAAGATAAATTTGCATTTCATACTGTTGAAAAAAAAGCTTATCTCAAGTTTAGGCATTCGTAGCTTCTTATGAAAATTGGCATCTTTTTCAAAGTTAGTGTTTTATACTTGCAATTTTGGAAATGCGCAAGTGCGAACTTTTAATTTACATGCACATTTGCTACGCATGTAATTTTTTTATTTAAAATACATTTGCTCATTTTTAAAGTGGGCATATGTATTTTTTGTTATAACTTTTTCTTGTACATACTTATTTTGAATATGTGCATGTATGACTATTCTGTATTACGAAAAGAAATATTTTTATAATAAATTTCGATCGAGGCTTAAACTTAAATAAACTTTTTTGTAATTCTAGAATGAAAATTCATCCAAACAAAAAAGCAAGGTGTATTTATATGATGCTCACATAGAGGATTTTTGTTGTCAAAATTATTGTATGTTGATATGGTATCAAGTTTTGGATGATACATCAAAATTTTGGAGGTACCATACCGGTATCGTTAACTAAACCGAAATCAAACAAAAAATTCGATTTCTATCTAGGTTCAAAATAATAATCAAAACATATAAATTACCTGAGCAAAAACACAACTTGCAGATCGACCTTGATTCTTGTTGCACTGGCTTAAGCAAATCAGCTTCCTTCTTGTTCTAGCCTTAGCAAATCACAAATCAATTTCAATCTCCCTTGCTCTAGCTTTTGGAAGGCCCAAATCGCATTGATTGAGCGGGAGAAGTAAGTTGTCAGTTTGCATTAAATGGCCGTTAGGTGAACTAAAAGAATCAGAAGAATTTGTGTGGATGGAAATAGCTGATGCATGAATTGTTTTGTTTAGTTTACTTAGGATGGAATAAGTAATGGTTTTATTGTATAATTTAATCTAGTTTATAGATTTATAATTTTGTACTATGGTCATTCATTGTTTGTGACAGATTTTGGTCACAAACACCTAAGTAAATAATAATAGAAAACCAATCACATATCGCAAAAACAAAATAAAAATAAACGAATATCAAATTTTGTAGTGGTTCGGCAAACTCTGGTCTACGTCTACCTCATGTAATCTTTTATGTATACTATTAGATTATAATTGCAGTTGTTTTTTTTTGCACCGTTACCATTACCTCTAGCAATAATATCATTGTCACCAGCGCGGTCATCCAATTCAAGTAATTCTTTTATTTATACAATTAGATAATAATTACAGTTGTTTTTGTGTGTAGAAATAATAATAGAGGAGGTCGAAGAGAATCTCCAAAAAGAAAATAGCTCGAAAGGAAAGTTTCATGCAGCTGGTATTTATAGATGAAGACGAGCTTAGATCCGCTCAAGAATTTACAGAGAAGGCCTTAGAACTAAAACGGGTCCACATGAAGGACTGCGGTCCCATCGGATCAACTTGGCCGGATCGGTATCGATCCAAGTCTAAAGTTTGAGGGATAGGCTTGCAATTCCCGGGGTGGTTCCCCCTTGGTTCGTGTTTTCCACTTCTAGCATTGGTTTTACTGTTTGGCTTTACCAAGTTCGAGTTATTAAACGGTCTTACATGAGTTGAAATTTCTATCATCGTCACTGGATGTATGTCGATCTGATGTCTGTGTTCAAGTCCCGAGCTAGCTGATCATCTCTCTAGTTTTCTGTTTTGATGATTAAGCAGTTTATGTATCCAATTCTAATATGTAGCAATATTGTGAAAAAGAGGGTTACCACTTACCCTTCAAAATATATCTTGCAGTGGAATGTGTTTTTTGTATAATCATGAATCTGAAGTCCATAATCCAATAAAGATCCAGTTCACCAATTCAAAATCCAATCCAGTGCCAAACCAAGGGTTATATGTCTTCATGTGTTCATTCGGTAGTTGATAATTGTATATCAAGACCTCAAACTCTGCGAATTGTTTGTGAAACCCACGATTGTTCCTGAATCGATGGCCATACCCGACTTCCTTTCAAATTGATAACCGATATCCAAAGCCAACAGCCGGTGCCAAATTCACTACTTCGCCGGACCTTTTGCCAAATCCATTGCCGTTCCAAGTTAATATCCAAATCCATGATCTTTTTGAGTTGATCTTTTGCCTCTCCGGACCCTTGCATTACTATAATTCATACCCCAAGACCTTGGTCCCGCCGGACCCTTGTCATGTGTATACTCGACGACCATGTCCTCTTCAGGCTTTGTCGGATATAATCCATACCCGACGACCGAATGAGCTACCTGTCGTGTCTTGGTGAAGCGTTTCATGATTTGCCAAGCATAGTCCAACTTGATGTCCTTGGTTTATCTGGATTCTTGTCGACATAATCCATATGCAATGACCTAAATAGGTGATCCCATCATATCCCGACGAGGTGACTTATCCCTTGTTAAGCATAGTCCATACCCGACGACTTGAATAAGTGGTCTCATAGTGTTTCAGCGGAGCGTGTCGAACATATTTCACATTCAACGACCGCTGAATTATTAAGGTGTTAAAATATCAGACTTTCAAATCAATGCGTTATATTAAATGATCAAAGCCGAGTTTTTAATACATTCAGAAAAGCAACAGTTCATCACCATCTCAGAGCATGCCTAGGGATCAAGTCCTGGTCTTGTACATGTGTAAGTGGCTTAATCATTTTACTATAAGAATTTATTATTTAGTTCGCGCCATCAATTAATGACAAGTAATGCCCTTGACCTGGACCTGCTCCGATTTTTCATGGATGACGATTGTTCTTATTGCGTCAACGCTTATTATATTGTGCTTATCCATATCATGGAATAACCAATACTTCCTAGATGTCGGCTCACACTTAGTGGACTCTATTCTCATTGGCCTGTGGTACAAAAGGCGTTCCAGAGTATATACGTTCCAAAGTTGCATTTAAGTCCATATGGAGGGAAAAATTCTGCTCTCTCTGCTGCCTTGTTGATCTATCATACTTATCCTCTACTTTGCACTTGTCTTTATCCTTATATGAACCTACCGTGGCCGGTCCTCCGTCCTTGATTAAATTTACTTCCAACTCCCCTCTATCAGCCTTAGCATCTCCCTGTCATAGAAATCTCTCTGCCTTATGATAAAATTATCTAAGATCTCTTCGCGGATACTGTTCTAATGATATCTTGAAATCAATATTATTAGTTAATCTTGATACAGTTGCCATCAAAACTGTTGGTGGATACAATTGATCCACCGAAGGTACTGCCTCATTAAACCAAGTTAAAAAGTCCCTCAAGGATTCCCAAGCTTGTTGTTTTACTGTTGTCAACGTTATTACATTTTTAGATCTCGTGATATGGACTCGAAATTGTCCCATGATTAATCTATCAATCGGCTTCGTCCAAGTGCTAATAGATACATTCTTCAGTTGTCCGTACCGTAGTGCAACTATGTCCGTTAAGTTCTAGGGGAAACACTTTATCATTTTTTCTTCCGATGTCCTTAGTATTTCCAAATGACTCATATACCTCATCAAGTGCACGGCATGGCTACTCCTTCCATCATACATTTGTAGAACATGTAACTTGAATTTTGACGGATTACTACCATTTCTGTAGTTTGGAGTGAAAGGACTGCTCCTTACGTCTTTCAAATCCCAATTTACTAATCCTCCTCCTATAACCCATCTGATTATATGGACAAACATGTCGTTATTGTCCAAGTTAGCCTCCAGTCGATGTTTTCAGTCCCTACAGTGTGATTGCTAGCATTTTCGAAAGCAAGTTGAACTACTTCCTGGGTATCATTCGGATTGATACTAATCCTTGTATAGAGATTAGTTCCTATCCCTCTTTCAGAATTGAGGTTTTCTCCATTTGTCCAATCTAACTCTATGCTCACATTTTCCTTTTCCAAGTTCTATATCTCAGACTCCAGCCATTTAAAGCATCCATGCATGCCTGTCCCGGAGGCATGCCTCCATTTTGAGGGGTTCGTTAGGAATCCGTTTGGGGGAATCAGTACCAGCCCACGTATGGGTTGGGTATCCCAAGCTGCTCCGTAGCCAGCTCTTGCATGTTTGCTCCATTTCCAGCTTGCTGGTTTTCAACTCTTAAAGTTTCAGTTGCTTCATTCCTTTGATTTCGATTGCTCGTATTTCCTGCTCATCTAATTTTCGTTAGGAAGCTTTGTATCGTTTCTTCCTGCCTCTTAGTCGTCTACTCCTGCATAAAATCCTTCATGGTCTCTATCTCTTCCTTTGTGATGTAGATAGGGCGTTCGTTAGCCCTAGAGCTTACTTCATCGTTTCCTTCACGGTGACACATATCCATTAAAGCCTTCCTTGTGGATTGGCTAATCATGGTTAATCCTTCCTCAAATCTTGTTAACAGCTTGTTAACTGAAGGTTCGTAGTTTGATACTGCATGGGGATACCAAAATATTGCGACTAATTTAGTCATAAACACCCAAGTAGATAATAATAGAAAACCAATCATGGGTTAGAGAAACAAAAACGTAAATGATCATGAAGTTCTATACAGATTTGGTGAACTTTGACTTGCGTTCACTTTAAATATTCTTTTATTTATACACTTAGATTAAAATCATAGCTGTTTTTTATGTGAAAGAAATAATTATGGTGGAGACATAAGAGAATCTCCGAGAAGAAAAGGGAAGATTCAAAAGAGTCCATCGCATTATGCATATGGTATTTATAGTTGAAGACGCGCTCAGATCTACCCATGAATTCATAGAGAAGTGTTGAAATGTGTCTCAAAATAGCATCCCATGTGCTGTCTCTTACTGCCACCAAACATTTGACCAGCCTCCCCACTTTGTGCTCCACCTACCAAGCCACCAACTACACACCAACCCTCCTTTCTTCTTCTATAAATATGTTAGTTTGTTTGTAAATCAAAACATCCACATTCAAAAGAAAGCAAAAGAAATCTAAGAGAGGAAAGAGAGATTCAAAGGAAGTTAGAGAGAGTTATTATTATTAGAAAATCGATATATGTATATTTCCTATTTAGTTTAATAATAACAGCTGCCTCCCGTGGACGTAGGCAAATTGCCGAACCACGTAAATTCTGTGCATTTTATTTTTACCGTATTGATATATCTTATACCGCTATCTGTTGTTTCCGCGCACAACAAATTGGTATCAGAGCCTGGTTTAACGGTATTATATATCAAAGACAAGCTCTCAACAAGGCAAATCCAACGCCTCAGAATCGCTCAAATCAAAGCTGAGTCAGATTGATTTCTAGCAAATTGGATCATTTCATATTCAACCACAAGCTCCTTTTCAGGTATAGTTATAAAATTCAAATTTCTGTTATTTATTTGCACTTATGACTAACACCGAAGAGACCGGAAAAGATGCACAAGTTGACATCAGAAGTTCTAGCGAACAAAGTGGTTTTGTTCGAAGAACCATGTTATCAAATGCAAAGTTTGAGGTGGAAAAATTCGATGGCACCAATAACTTTGGTATGCGGCAATGTGAAGTATTAGATCTCCTGTTCAGAGAAGGATCTAATATTGCCTTGGAGTCCAGGCCAGAAAATTATTCCAATGAAGATTGGAATTATGTCAACCGTCAAGCTTGTGGCACAATCCGACTGAGCTTGGGAAAAGATCAGAAGTACTTTATCATGAAAGAGAATGAAGCTGCAGTTCTCTGGAAGAAGCTAGAGGACAAGTACATGACAAAAAGTATAGAGAACCGACTCTACCTGAAGAAGAAACTTTTCCGTTTCCAGTTCAAGAAAGGTAACTCTATGATTGAACATTTAGATAATTTTAACAAAATTTTGGCTGATTTACAAAATTTAGATGTTGAAATTACTGATGAAGATAAAGCTTTGTTGTTGCTAAATTCATTACCTGAAAGCTATGAACATGTAACCACGACTCTGTTGTATGGTAAAGATGAGGTTAAGTTTATAGATGTTTATAATGCTTTGGTTAATAATGAGTACCGAAAGCAGGATCAACATGATCATAGAGACTCAATACCAGAAGCACTAACTGTAGCCAGAGGAAGGACGAACAACAAAAAATCAGGCGGATCAAACAATAGGGGTCGATTCAGATCAAAGTCCAGAGGAGAGTCATCAAGGAAACATCTTGTGAAGGACGAATGTGCTTATTGTCACCAAAAGGGGCATTGGAAGAAGGATTGTCCAAACAAGGACAATGCAAAGGCAAATGTTGCACAGAAGACTGATGACGAAGAAGATTCAGGATTTACAGTTTCATCATCAGACACGTATTCAGACAAATGGATCCTTGATTCTGGATGTTCTTATCATATGTGTCCGAAAAGACATTGATTCTCGAGTTTTGAAGAGCTCGATGGAGGAGTTGTGCTTATGGGCAACGATAACGCCTGTCAGACAAAAGGGATTGGAACAATACGTTTGAAGATGCACGATGGAACAATCAGACGACTTACGAATGTGAGGTATATTCCTGATCTAAAGAAAAATCTTATTTCTTTAGGTATTCTAGATTCTCTTGGTTACAAGGTAACAATGGAAAATGGAGTCTTGAAAGTTGTACGAGGTGCATTTGTTGCGATGAAGGGTATTAGAAAGGCGAATCTATACTTCCTAGATGGGAGTACTGTTACAGGAAGAGCAGCTGTCTCTAGCAGTTCTGAAGAAAAGACATCTTCTGATTCATCCCGCCTGTGGCACATGCGCTTAGGGCATGCAGGAGAGAAGGCTTTGCAAGGCTTAGTAAAGCAAGGTCTATTGAAAGGAGCCAAGACTGGAAAGTTTGATTTCTGCGAGCAATGTGTATTGGGAAAGCAAACAAGAGTCAAGTTCGGTACTGCCATTCATCGTACCAAAGGAACATTGGATTACATTCACATGGACGTATGGGGACCATCCAAGAATGCTTCACTGGGAGGTAAACGATATTTTGTGACTTTTATTGATGATTTCTCTAGATATGTATGGATATACACCATGAGTCACAAAGATGAAGTTCTGGATATCTTTCTTAAATGGAAGAAAATGATTGAAACTCAAACAGGCAGGAAAGTCAAGAGGCTCAGATCTGACAATGGTAGAGAATACAAATTAGATCCTTTCTTACAAATTTGTGAAGATGAAGGGATAATTAGACACTTTTCAGTTCCTCGTACGCCACAGCAAAATGGAGTAGCGGAGCGAATGAATCGTACTTTGGTTGAGAAAGTTCGATGTATGCTATCTCAATCCAAATTGAGCAAAGCATTTTAGGCCGAGGCTTTGTCATATGCAACCCATATTGTCAACAGACTTCCTGCTACTGCACTATATGGGAAAACTCCTAAAGAGGTATGGTCTGGACAACCTGTTTCTAATTTTGATACCTTACGAATATTTGGATGTCCTGCATATTTTCATGTTAGAGAATCCAAACTGGATCCTAGAGCAAAGAAAGCTGTTTTCTTGGGTTTTAATGAAGGAGTTAAAGGATTTCGACTTTGGTGTGGTGAATCAAAGAAGATTGTCTTAAGTCGAGATGTCACATTTGACGAGTCCGTCATCCTGAAACAGACAACTTCAGAGAAAGAGAATGAGAACCCAAATACTCTTTCTAAAGTGGTGCTTGAGTCCCCAGAAGATCCAGAAAGTACTGTTCCGATTGCCGATCGTGATGAACATGAAAGCAACGATAAAGAAGAGATCTCAGTTGAGGTGGAGGTTCCCTTAGTATCACCACCGATCAATCGACAATCAGAATCTATTGTCACTACTCGACCAAAAAGAGAGATTAGAAAGCCTGCCAGATACACAGATATGGTAGCATTTGCACTTCCAGTAACTGATGATGACGTCCCATGTACTTATAGAGAAGCCGTGCAGAATATTGACAGTATGAAGTGGAAGATGGCAATGGATGAAGAGATTAAGTCTCTACACCAGAATCAGACTTGGGAGTTGGTTCAAATTCCCAAAGGAAAGAAAGCAATTGGTTGCAAATGGGTTTATGCCAAAAAGGAAGGTGTACCTGGTAAAGACAGCATCCGATACAAAGCCAGACTTGTAGCAAAAGGTTGCGCTTAGAAAGAAGGAATAGATTACAATGAGGTATTTTCACCTGTTGTTAAGCATTCATCTATTCGAATTTTGTTGGCTTTGGTTGCACAGTTTGATCTCGAGTTAGCTCAACTCGATGTCAAAACAGCTTTTCTCCGTGGCACTTTGAATGAAGAGATCTACATGACTCAACCCGATGGCTTCAAAGTTCCAGGACGCGAGAATTGGGCTTGCAAGCTGAGCAAGTCACTCTATGGTTTGAAGCAGTCACCACGACAATGGTACAAGCGTTTTGATAGCTTCATCAGAGAGCAGAAATACACACGCAGCCAATATGATCATTGTGTATACTTTCGGAAACTCCAAGACGGTACTTTCATTTATTTGCTCTTATATGTTGATGATATGTTGATTGCATTTAAGAGCAAGGTGGAGATAACCAGACTGAAGGCTCTGCTGAGTTCAGAGTTTGAAATGAAAGACCTTGGAGAAGCTAAGAAAATTCTTGGCATGGAGATCACAATGGATAGAGTTGCAAGCACAGTTTGTTTGACACAGACTCAGTATCTGAAGAATGTACTTCAAAGGTTTGATATCGACGAGAAGACCAAACCAGTGAGTACACCACTTGCTTCTCATTTTCAGTTAAGTGCAAAGATGTCACCCAACACCGCTGATGAGAAGAAGTAAATGGAGCGTGTTCCATATGCAAACGCTGTTGGCGCCCTAATGTACGCAATGGTGTGCACCAGACCTGATATTTCGCATGCTGTTAGTATGGTGAGTCGTTACATGCACAATCCTGGTAAAGGACACTGGCAAACAGTGAAGTGGATTCTACGGTACATCTATGGTACTGTAAATATTGGTTTGAAGTTTGAGAGAGACAAGACTAGTGATAAGCTCCAAGTTGGATATGTTGATTCTGACTATGCTGGAGATCTGGATAAGCGTCGTTCAACAACTGGTTATGTGTTTACAATGGCAGGAGGACCAGTTTGCTGGAGATCGACATTACAATCAACTGTAGCTTTGTCTACTACAGAGGCAGAGTATATGGCTGTAACAGAAGCATTCAAAGAAGCTATCTGGCTTCTCGGGTTGACCAAGGATTTGGGTATTGTCCAGAAGAATGTGGAAGTTTTCTGCGACAGCCAGAATGCCATTTGTTTGGCAAAGAATCAAGTCCATCACGGTCGTACCAAGCACATTGATGTTCGATTTCATTTTGTTCGGGAAATAGTCGATGAAGGAAATGTCATCCTTCAGAAAGTCGGGACTGCAGATAACCCTGCAGATATGCTAACAAAGGTGGTTACAGGGATCAAGTTTCAACATTGTTTAAACTTGATCAACATCTCTCGAGCTTAAAACGCCTAGGGCGCATTCGGAGGCAGCACTTTGAATTTTTCGCCAAGGTGGAGATTGTTGAAAATGTGTCTCAAAATAGCAGCCCATGTGCTGCCTCTTGCTGCCACCAAACATTTGACCAGCCTCCCCACTTTGTGCTCCACCTACCAAGCCACAAACCACACTCTCTTATTATAAAATGCCAATCCTAGAGCGATGATTTACAGTAATTTGGGATGTGAAGTGGTTGACATAATTTAAATGCAAACAAATGAGGTGCTGTTTGCAACGTGTTGCCATACGGTTACTTTCGGACTTTCATTGGTGAAATGGTTTTAGGAGCTTTTACATTTTGCACATTGCACTTCAGATGGCCTTGATTCTCCTTTTCAGGCCAAAAGTTGATTACTTCTGGTTGCTTTTAATGCACCCATGTATTAGGAATTTGATGCATCATCATCATCATCATCTTAATATCTCTATATTCCACACATGTTTGTCATGGAATTACGTAATTTGCATCTGTATAATAATGCATTTAGTTCTGCAATTGAAATCAGATCACTGATAGACAATAGCTGGTTTACATGTCCGCACTACAAGAAGCGGCTGAAACTGCAACGGGGGAGGGCGACGGCTTGCGACGGCTAAAAAAGCGGCCGTCGCAAGCCGTTGCACGGGACGAGATAATTAACTGTTACTCCTTCTTCCCCAAATCACTTCTGCAACGAAAATTAAAAAAAAAACCCTATCTCCGCCGTCGCTCCCCCTTGCTCCGATTTCAGCCCCTCCAATCCTCTCAAATCGTGCCGGTATGTCTTCTAAACTCTATTTCATGTTTAATTAGGGTTATTTAGAGTTATTTAGGGTTAATTTGTATGTTTAAATTGGGTTGTAAATTCAGTGTCTATGGACATGAAATTGGTTGTCTTGTGAGATGCATATGATGTTGCTTTTGTTATACAATGATTTGAGAATAAGTGGAATTGATTAGGAGGTTGAAATCATTGATTATCACATATGTACTTTGATTTAGGAGCATGAAAACGACGATTATCATGTATGTAAACGTGATTGGTTTGCTGTAGTAACTTGATTATGATTATCACATATTTATAACGTAACACCTTAAATTTGAATTGAAATTAAATAATTAACTTGAAAGCTTAGTTTGTATTTCAAAAATTGAAACTAATTTATTAAAATTAACTTCATAATTTATACATTAAACTAAAATTAACTAAAACTAATTTATACTTCATAATTTTCACTGTCATGTTATTTTACAAATTGAAATTAGGAAAAAATATTATATAAACGCTATGTAGTTAACGCGCGAGCGTAGACGGAAAAAGGCGCAAGGCGCAACTAAGGGGCTTTTTTGAAGTTTAAGGCGCACCTATTAACAAAGCGCAAAAAAGCCCAAAGCACATAAAGCGCGCTTTTTTCATTTGAATTGTTTTTTTGATTTAAACTTAGGTTAAATGTTTTTTTGACTATTTATGTGAACCCCTTAGATAAATTTGGCCCCGTCCGACATTTGTTGTATATGATCGTTATATGGGTATTCGTTTTTATACAAAACGGAAATCTATATTCATCTGATACAATATTGTTGGATTTGTCCTAGTATTTCGGACAAGTTACAAATATAATAACGTAAGCATATTTTATAAATCATTCCAGGTTAAACGGTTAACAAAATTTCGATGGCACTTCCTTTTTGTTCCCTGTGTACACGCATTTGTGTACGATACAGGGACCAAAGGGAAGTGCTGCCGAAATTTTGTAGAACCGTTTAACCTGAAATGATTTATAAAATATACTTGCGTTATTATACTTGTAATGGGAAGTAGGTAGACTGGCCGTCAAAGCAAAAAGGTAATAAACGAAAACATGTAGTAGTTATAAATGAAATTTTACAAGATTTCAATTAATATAGTATTCGATCGAATTTTCTAACATATTTGTTGAAAATCAGGAAAATGTCCGATTATTTTCGTGATCGTAGTTGGATGTATCAACCCCGAACCGGTAAGAAAGGGTCGATAAAGAAACATTTTTGTAATGGGGTCCAAGAATTTATTAGATTCGCTATATCTAACAATCGGGGCAACGTAGACGTTCGTTGTCCGTGTAGTAAGTGCAAACATCTGAAGCATTGGAAGCCAGATGTAGTAGAAGTACATCTGTATAAATTCGGTTTTGTATCGAATTATTACTTTTGGGATCGTCATGGAGAACTTGTTCAACCTACGTCAGACCCTGTAGTGGTAGAGGACGATAGTACAATGATGAACGATAATACAATGATGAATCCGATAGAAAATATGGTGCAAGATGCAGCACGATCAATGTTTCCTAACATTGGTCCGCAAGGCGACGATGAGAATGAAAATGTTGAAGAACCAACGGCGGAAGCGAAAAAAATTTATGATTTGTTGAATTCTGCTAAGAGGCCATTGTGGGAAGGATGTACAAGCGGAACCGAATTGTCTGTAACCGCCGAATTCATCACTATGAAATCAAAATTCAATCTTACAGAAGCTGCATTTACAGCAGTTGTACAAACTGCAAAAAAACATATGCCGCCCAATAATTTGATGTGCGATAGTCATTATAAAGTGAAAAAACTTATGTCTGCTTTTGGACTACCGTATCATAAGATAGATACATGTGTTAAAGGTTGTATGTTGTATTGGAAAGAAGACGCTCAACGTAAAAGATGCAAATATTGCAACGAAGAAAGATATAAACCAAGGAAAAAGAAAGGAAAAGAAGTTCCGTATAAAAGAATGCATTACCTACCTATAACTCCTAGACTTCAACGGCTATATGCATCTTCTGCTACAGCGTGTCATATGCGATGGCATAGCGTGAGAACAGCAGAAGAAGGAACTATGATACATCCGTCTGATGGTGAAGCATGGAAACACTTTGATAGGACTTATCCTGAATTTGCTGCAGAGAGCCGTAATGTTAGGCTTGGTTTATGCACGGATGGGTTTTCGCCATTTTCTCAGTTTGGTAGTAAATATTCATCATGGCCTATCATTGTTACTCCTTATAACTTACCTCCATGGATGTGTATGAAAAATCCATATATGTTTCTAGCGGTTGTCGTCCCCGGTCCCGATGATCCGACACAAGGAATTGATGTTTATCTGCAACCGTTGATTGAAGAGTTGAAAATACTATGGCATGAAGGAGTCGAAACGTACGACGTTTCGAGAAAAAGAAATTTTCGTATGTTTGCATCTATATTATGGACTATTAGCGATTTTCCCGCGTATGGCATGCTTTCGGGTTGGAGCACTGCTGGACATCTAGCTTGTCCTCATTGTATGGAGGAGACACGAGCATTTTCATTAAAGTATGGAAAAAAAATTCTTGGTTTGACTGTCATCGATGCTTTCTACATATTAATCATAAATTTAGAACGGATAAAAAAAACTTTAAAGCTAACAGAATAGAGACTATGCTATCGCCTAAAGTTTGGACAAGTGAAGAGGTATATGATATTGTTAGTGAGTACCCAAAGATACATGATGTTGGAAAGCAGGTTGAAATTCCAGGTAAATCGGACATTCATAATTGGTGCAAACAAAGTATATTTTGGGAGTTACCTTACTGGAAAAATCTAAAACTTCGACATAATATTGACGTGATGCACAATGAAAAAAACGTTTTTGATAACGTTTTTAATACAGTGTTGAATGTAAAGGGGAAAACCAAGGACGATGCGAATTCGAGACGTGATATATTACACTTTTGTAAATGGCCGGAACTGCACTTGTATGACGAGAATAAAAAACCTAAAGCATGTTATGAGCTAGACAACAGGCAAGTACAACTCGTGCTAAAGTGGGTGGAAGGATTACGGTGTCCTGATGGGATTTCTTCTAACCTCCGTAGATGTGTAGACTTTAAAAACAGTAAATTGAGTGGAATGAAAAGCCATGATTGCCATATCATGATGGAATACTTTTTACCTGTGATTTTCAAGGAATTGTTGCCTACAAAAATCTGGAGTGTAATAACAGAGTTAAGTTTGTTTTATAAACAACTATGTTCAACGACGTTAAAGGTTGATCGTCTACGTAAGCTTGAGTTAGAAATCCCTGTACTGATCTGCAAACTCGAAAAAATATTTCCACCTGGTTTTTTTAAAGTAATGGAGCATTTACCTATTCATCTTCCGTCCGAAGCACTCCTTAGAGGTCCAGTCCAATATGGATGGATGTATCCATTTGAGAGGTAATTTTGTATATAATTTTAATAATCGTGATAGATTACACCTTAGATTATTGTACCAACATAATAAATTATTTAATCTTATTATAGGTACTTGAATCATTTGAAGAAAAAAATTAGGCAAAAAGCTCGAGTAGAAGGTTCGATTTCAAATCGTACCTTGAAGAAGAAGCTTCATTTTTTTTTCTCTCATTATTTTAGTGAAGATGTGAACTTGTCTTTTGTAACTGTTCCCCGTAATGAAGTCGCTGTTGAACATGAGTCTTCTCAAACAATGTTATCTACTTTTAGACAATATGGAAGACCTGCAGGAAAATGTGTGGAAATATGGCTAAGCGATAAAGATTACAAAGTGGCACACACATATGTTTTGTTAAATTGTGCGGAAGTTGCACCATTTGTCAGGTGATACTAAATTCATATACATTTCAATTATATATTTATTTGTCTCTATTAATAAAAAAGGAACATAACACATATTTGCAGTATCTACGAATCACAATATCCATCTGGTGATCTCAGTAAAGACTTTGCTGGATGGTTCTCAGACTATGTTCATGATCCCAAAAACTCTGTTGTTAACGAAGGATTACGACATCTTGCTATCGGACCAAAAAGAAATGTCAAAACTTATCCAATATACTTTGTCAATGGTTTTAAATTCAATACCGATGACTACGGAGCTGAAAAATTAACGTATAACAGCGGTGTATTTGTCAAGGGTAGTGATGATCCAGAGGAGCATATAAAGGATTTTTACGGCATCTCAACGCAAGTTGTAGAGTTGACATATTATGTTCAGCCCGTAGAGAAAATTTATCTATTCAAATGCAATTGGTTTAGCACTGTTCCTGGTTCTGGAATTAACGTGCACAAAGATTATAAGCTAATCGAAATAAGGCATACGTCGCAGTACTATAAATATGATCCTTTTGTGTTAGCTAAGCAAGCATTACAAGTCTATTTTGCTCCGTATCCGTCCTTAAAAAAAGATAAAGCAGATTGGTGGGCTGTTTTTAAAACAAAGGCAAGATTTACATTTGATGGAAATAATATTCCAGACGAAGTGGCGTATCAAGAGGATCTAGATCCAAATACCGAAATAATAATAGCTGATGACATTGATGTAGGGCCGTTGAATGATGAAGCGAATGTATTAGTAGATGCATTTGTAAGTACTGAAGAAAATGATATAGAGTATGAGACTGAGTCTGAATCCGAACAAGATGAAGACTGATGTTATAAGTACTTATGTTATGTATTATTATGAGCTATGTATTATGTTATGTACTATTCTGAGCTATGTAATTAATAATGATGTTGATTGTTCTTAGCTAGGAATTTACTTACGTTATTTACTATTCTGATTTATGTAATGATAATGTTGACTATGTATGTTATGCAATATTGTTCTTCTCGTTTACGAATTATGTAATGATAGCGATGACTGATGTTAATAATTCAAGTTATTTTGTATGCACATTATATGATTGCAACAGATATGTCGGATGATAGACAGCGACGACGATCGAGGAGTACATCTCAGCCTACTCCTTCACCATCTCCGCATACTCCTTCACCATCTCAGCATACTCCTTCGCCAGGAGCAGGTCCGAGCAGCTTTGTTCCAGATCAGCGTACTCCTGTGCAGATTGTTCCCAAAAGTGCCGGGTAAATGTCAATTTAATTTTATTTCAATTTGGATTATTCAAAATATATGATCAAATTTTTATATCAACATCTACGCAGAGGATTACAGTTTCAGCCAACACAGTTCGTATTAGATATATCGAGGAATTCTTACATAAGCAGGATGTCGGGGGCTTGGCCGCATTGGGATTCTATTCCACCCCATATTAAGAATGTCATTCTGGCTGATGTACTTGTAAGTAATTTTTTAAACGAGTGTTGAAAATTGATATACTGTAAATAATTGAAAATAAATCTAATATGCAGGCCGTTGTCCGTGTTGAGGAGCATGACATGAACACTTTTTTGGATATTTGGAATACGAAGATGCGTAAAAATTATCGGGAGGCAATTTCAAGGGCGAAGACAGGTGGAAAAAAGCCTTCGTGGATGAGTGATGATGTTTGGGCAGCATTTCAACAGTACTGGCAGACGGAAAAAGCTAAAGTAAGATATAATGAAAATATTTACATTTATATTGATTGCAGTATTTTACATAATCGTGTATCAAATGTAATAGGAAGTAGCATCCAGAAATAAAGCGAACAGAGAAAAGAATCCTGGTCTACACCGTGGTGGCTCTAAATCATTTCAAGATCATAGGAGAGAATTGGTATAAATTTTAAATATTTGTAGCTTATGTTCACGTTAAAATTTAGTGTATATCATTTATTCATATTTTCAATAATTTTATTACTGTATGTTTACTCAGCATGCAAAAATCGGAAGAGAGCCTTCGATGGCAGAGGTATTCAGACGTACACATGCGGTGGAGCATACCGACGAGGAAGGAAATGTTACGTATGAAAGGGCGGATTCGAAGAGTGCGGGTGTAATGGTAAATATGCTTATCCGTATGAATTAAAATGTTTCATATTCGTTCATATCACAATATATAAGTAAATTTTACAACATTGGTGTTAAAATTATATTGGTATGTAGGAGAGATACTACACAGAGTCTATTAGAGTGTTGCAGGCTAGTGGACAAGAGGAGCTTACAGTCGCGCAGTCTAATCGTATATGGGACTATCATAAAGCCGCCTTCTCGTAACAGGCGATATGGATACGGTAATCAGGATGTAAGACTTAAATTACAAACTTAATAATTTACAACGATGTGATGCCATAAATATATAAATTGTGGGTATTAATTAGTGCATTTTATATTAATGTTTTGAATTGGAAACATAACGCGTTTTATTTTACAATCAGGAGCTAATAAATTTAATGTGAACTTAATTATTTCGCAGGCTACTCAGAGTGCTTTTAGGAGGTCGATGGAGGAGGAGACTATTGCTCGGATGCAGGAGCAGATGAATGAAATGATGGACTGGCGAAAAACCCAGATGCAACATGACGTAGATGAGCGCATTGCAGCTTACCTTCAGGAGTATGGGTTTATGCCTGGGCAGGGAGGAGATGCTACAAGTGAAGGAGGCGAAGACGACGACGACGAGGAGGCGGCGGAAGATTAGTTTGGATGACATATACTTTGGTTTATGCTTAGGTATGTACATATACTTTGCTTTCATGACGATATGGTATGTTTGACGATGTTATGGTGTGTTTTGGTGACGTTATGGTGTGTTTTCATGACGATATGGTATGTTTTGATGTGTATGACGATATATATGACGATGGATATAGTGTTTTTGATGTTATGTGATGATATTTTATGATGGTGGTTTTAATTTTGGTTTCTTTTTCATTTGGTTTGAGTTGGTGACGAATTGATGGGATAATAGTGGTCTGATAGTGGCCAAAGTGATGGTATTGGATTGGTTTGTGGTTGTGTGGCTTGAAGGAATGGAACTGCTGTTTGCGGTGCAAAATTTTTTTTCCAGAATTGCGACGGCTTGCGACGCTAATTTATCTTGCGACGGCTTGCGACGGCCACATTGTAATGCTTAACAACGATTTGCGACGGCTTGGCGGTAAAATCAACTACTTGCCACGTAAGCAATTTACCGTTGCCAACCATCGCTAAAATGGCAACGGAGCCGTCGCTCAAGCCGTTGCAATTTTGGCATCGCGACGACTAAAATTGCGACGGCTTGCGACGGCCGCCAACGCCTATCAGCCGTCGCAATTCTCTGTGCATTTTGTAGTGCCGGTTTCAAAAGTTTATTTATTTTAATGCTGTATTTTGCAAGCATAAGCCCTTCAAATGCATTGTTATTGGAAAAATAGTTATGGCCTTCATTTTTGTTGCCATTCTCGTCTACACGTTGTTGCCATCCTCATCCACACGTTTTTAATAATATGTTTCACTAAAAAGGGCATCTTTGGACATCTGGCTAATAAAGTACCATCTTTTAAGTATTCTCTCTTTAGTAGATAGTGTAGTTTCTAACAATATGACATGTACATTTTGAAGTTAACTCCATGTAGTCTCTCTGATCGTAGGAGGCTTTTCATGTAGGTTACATCACATGATGGTGGATTATTTTACAAGCTTGTTTGATGATATTTGATATGCTTCAACCAAGAAATTTCGTTATGTATGTACATCGTTACAAGAAGGAATTTTCCTTAGATTTCTTTATTCTTTCTATCTTCTGCGATCAAAATACTAGAACTGTAAATAATTTTTTTTTTTTTTTAATCACTTATTAAACACAGAATAATATTCATGTTAAATGTTAGTAAAATACAATTGCGCTGTATAGGTTCTTTTGATAACTCTTCAACCAATGTCTACTTACCGTCTAGCATGGGTTTATTAAATTTTAAGTAATTTGTATTTTGGTTTTGTTTGATAGGTTGCAAGTATGATGGGAACATCTCCATTTTCTGGAATTCCTCTGCCTCCTGCGCAAACTAACCAAGATTTCATTTATGTTAATGCAAAGCAAGCCCGTGCAATACTTAGAAGAAGAGAGAAGCGCATAAAGTATGAGGCTCAGCACAAAGTTATAGGAGAAGAAAAGGTGTGCATTTTAGTTATATCTAAGCCTTTTTTTGTCGTGAGTCTCCAACAAATTTACGTAGTTTGATTAAGAAGAAATTGGAGTGAAATAAAACAAACAAAACAAAATTACAGGACATTTTTCTTTATTAATCACAAAGCTTACTCTACGAGTTAATCTCTCGATATAAACATAAGTCCTTGATCACTTTTCCTACATAAGTCAAGGCCAATTTCCACCCAGTCTTTATGCAAAATTAATTTTATTGATAGACTACATGTCTTATTTAGTCGGCAACTTGCTACAGTGCATTTTCATGTTGAGAAAATTAGGCACTATTGTCATTGTTGGGCCTGGCCCAAAGAATTTGATGCCAAGCCCAGAAATTTTTTCTTAAAAATATGTTTCCCCACCCCCCCCCCCCACCTCCCCCCCCTCTTTCTAGGATTCAAAAGTAACACAGCTTGTTACAAATAGTAAAAATCACCACTACATCCTAACCTTTTTTGTTCATGTTCACTAACCGTTTTTTTATATCCAAATATATTAGAATTTAGAACTAAAATATTACTACCTATTACCCGACCTAGTGGGTTGCCCCAGCCCATAAGCTTGGTGGGCTGCACTCCTGACTTGGTCTGGTCATTTTGAGGACCTCATTCGAATTTGTGTTGTTCGGCTATACTATAATCTCCTCCCATGTTTCTTCTGCCAAGTGATACTATAAGCTTGAATATTCTCGTGTACTTTATATTCAGTGTTTACTAATCAATCCCCTATGGTTTGGAATTCATTCGAAATGCATTTGAAGTGCTCACCCATCAATCCATCATTCTTTAGCTTTAAAATCAGCAATTTTTGCATAAAAATTGTTTGCTTTTTTTCTAGTTCTTTGCATGGATGTGCTTTAATTCCATTTACAATCGATATGCCAATCTTTTGTTTACACCAAAATGACAAATCCAATCATCCAAAAACCACTGAAGGAGTCCTATAACAGTATAACTTTTCCTATATATCTTCACTCATCCCATTTAGTTTTTCATTTCTTTTTCCAATGTTTTATGGAGATCACAATAATCACAAGTTTTCTTTGGTAATTTCTATGCATCCATCTTTCTTCAACACTCTATTTTTCCTTTTTTATACTTTTTTTTGGTGTGTATTTTGGGGGGTTGTGTTTGCCTTCATCTGTCCCTTCTCAATCTTTCTATAAAACGTTGTGTAGCTAGCACATTGTTATGATATTCCAGGATCTTTATACTGATATGTTAAGAAGAAAGTAAACAAAAATAACCCTGATTTTTTTTCCTTGCAGAAATTTCCTGATAATTTTAGTACAAAAACAATAAGAAGTCATTAATATTTTCTACTTCTTCAATGTTGATGAACTATAAGATATATTCTTAAAGTTAAAAAGAAATAGTCTTCTTGTTATTGCTGATGCAAATTTGTATGAAGAATAACACAAGTTCCCTAGTTATATAAAAGCTAGCAACTGCTAATGGTTGAAATATTTATCAGCCATGTCTTCCCGATCCCCGACTTGTCCATGCAAATACAAGGCCTCGAGGAGCAGATGGACGCTTTCTACCCATGGATGACCTCCAAAAAGAAGAACAAAATTCTGCAGAAGACTGCAATAACAGTAGCAGTAGCAGCTCCTTAACATGTTTTGAGAAATCAAATCTTTCTATCAGTGGAGACAAAGCACTCGATAATGATCAGGAAACCCATTTTGGCTCTACAGACGGTTCTAAAGAGTAAATGGTTTATAGAATTATACAGCTTGGCCTGTTGGTCTCAAATGGTTTAAGTGGGAAGTGTGAGTAAATGGTAATGTGGATAGAGTTCCTTAGGCTTGTTTAGTCTGTTTGAACTTTGGGTCTGACGCTGACAGTGTTGATGGCTGTAAATATCAATTGGTTATGACAGCGATAAGGAATATGTTCATTTGCGCACTATCGGTGTAAATTTGATTTTAGTCTATTTTCATGCTTTCTGTTCTTATTGTTGTTTGTAAGTAAAGCCAGGGTAAGACCATTGTGGACTCGGATTGCTTTTGTTTCTGCAGTCACTTGGACTGAAGGGAAAACTGAAGCTGCTAATGTCTAATGAGTAATGATGTGTTTATGGGGTGAACATCCGGTGGATTCTATTAGTTTTGAGGTTAAGAATACTAAGCCAAACTAGGATCGAAATTTTTAAAATCGAACTTGTTAATTTGGCTAGTAATCGATTTAACTAAACTTGAAAAATAAATTATTATTTAGTCGATTAATTCACTTGGAGTAAAACAAAAATCAATGTTTGGAGAGATTTAATTTATCAAATTTTATGTTTATAACAAAATTTGATCTATTTTTAACAAATGAACTTTGTATTTTATCACCACACCAATCCTCAAATAATAGTAAACCAGAAGAATTTGAAGCTGTTTCATTAATTCTATGGGTTTTCTCTTTCTACTTAATTATCTCTTGATATTTTTTCCAATTAGTTTATCATTAAACACTCATCTGCCGATTCTCTTTCATTACTTTACCTCCTTCGGTATTTTACATTTTATTATGTGAATATTAGATTAGGTCCTTAAAATCAAACTTGATACACAAAAACTCCTTCATAAAAAATTTGTACATTAGGTATCTAGAATTTAATTAATGAAAAATGCACAATATTATGCAATTATTCAGTGAATAATTGCATAGCGTTTATGCAATTATATCAAAAAATTGCATAACTATCTGCATTTTTTCTGTGATTTTTTTTTTGATATTTCCGTTATTTTTTAATGAATAATTGTCGAAATGTCTGTAATATCTTGAAATAAATACGGAAATTTCTGTAACTTTATTGTTAAAAAATTTATGGAAACTTCCGCAAATTTTTGTTGAATAATAGCAGAAATTTCTGATTTTTTTTATATAACCGCATAACAACTATTCATTGAATAATTGCATAAATTCATACAATTATTAGTTAACTTAATTCCAAGGGCCTAATTTGTATACCTTTTTTGACAAGGATGTTTTGACTATTTTGAAATTTAATATGGATTTTAGCCAAACTATCCCTTTTATTATTGACAATTTAAAGTTTATAAAATTATTCACATATAATTTAACAGTTAGCTCATAATATTTTACATATGTTTAAATTAAATACATAACCCAAATTTAATTACGTAAATAAAGTTAATTTACTTTGTTTCTTAGAAATACTAAAGAATCAAAAAATTGTGTTTTTTCCTTTAAATATCTACGCTTTGAATTTCTATAATTATTTAAGTCTATTTCAATTCTTTTCTGACTTTTACATTTGATACCATATATTATATTAATTATGTTAACTCTAAAAAAGGAATTAACCCCAAATGATTGTAAAAGCACCAACCTTAAAGGCAATTCAGATTATCAGCAATATAGATCTCACGGAAATAGTAAGTAAAATGCGAAAAAAGTAGAAGGGACAAGAATTCAATTGTGGTTCGACTATCTCCGGCATACGTCCACTTTGATCAATCTTCTATCGATTATTTTAGCTAAATCTCTGTGGACCTTAGCTACTTTTCCTTAGATCTAGATTGCAATTGATTGGAATTATTCGGAGGAGATAAGAAGTGAAGAAGAGTTAATGATTCAGTAAAACAATTGTGTTTCCTTTCCAGATCTGATCTAGTGGAGTCTTAATGTGGTCAGTGACGTCTCCCTTTCTAGTTGAATGCAGTATAATATTCATAAGAATTTTGAGACGAGAGAGGCTAAGATATTGCATCAGTGAGCCTATCTAGATAGTATAATTCCACGCCAGAGAAATCACTCTAATTCAGGTAAGTTTGATGGATCGGTACCCATCGATAGCCTATGGATTGGTACCTATCCGTATACTTAGGGTATTTTCTGCCATCATTAATTCTTTTGACCTTCATATGTCCTCATGATGTCCTTTACTAAATTTCTTAGGATTTGGACTAAGTTTGATGGTTTGGTCTCTGTCCATAGCGTTAGTGAATATTTGGCTCTCGTCGATTCTTTGGGATTTATATGTCCTCTTGACGCCCTCTTCCAAGTTTCGTAGGATTTAGACTTCGTTTATACATACTTGGGAGTGGAGCCACGTTGAGCCGTCTTCAAATGTTAAAGTCCATCAAATATCTTGAGCTAGAGACACCAGATTGCAACTAAACTTGAAGGAGATGCTAATGGCATGATGGAGGTCATTATGGAATGAGCCTTGATGTATCTTATCCAGTATTTATGGATATGTACCTACCCATAGGAGATGGATAGGCGTTTATCCATCTACTTAGTCAATTTTCGGTTTATTCAAATTTGAAGTCGAAGATCCATCTGTAAGTCTTTCAGCTCTTAATAACATAAAACTTTAGACATGCAATTTAGATGGGTAGGAGGACCTCCCATATAAATTTCAAACCATTTGGATCACTCCTCATGTGTCTGATTATGTCCATAAAATTAGAAAAATTCAGCCATGATTGATCCATAACTCACTCAATACTTACTTGATCAACAAGAAACTATGGGGATGCCTTTTATATAATGTAAGAGAACTACCATATAGATCTTAGATGGTGGGGCCCAACCTAAATAGGTCGGATCAAATCCATGAGGTATGGATTGCTACCGACCCATAAGATTAAATCCAAATTAAATCAAATTTTATGTAAGCTTTCTTTCATGTCTTCTAAATGTTCCCATAAAATTTTAAGTCAATCCAAGTTTTTATGAGCCCCGTGCGTTCAATTTAAGTTGCTTTGGTCAAGAAAAGGGTAAACATTTTCCCCTTAAAGTACATCTATAAGGTGTTCTTTGAATAAGAAGAAGTCCAAATAACTCAAGTCTAATGATTGAACATCTCAGTTGCTCCAAGTCTTTATTTAAACTTCAACAGTTGTGTTCTTTGGTAAATCAGAGATAGTGTCAAGTCCTTTAATCAATCTAAGCAAAGTTTTATGGCTTATCAAGGTAAGGCTTTCCGTCTTTCAAATTCAAATCCAATCTGTATCTAATCAACACACAACCTATAAAACTTTCCGTCTAAGACGACTAAATCTTGTCAATGCAAAATCAACTGAATCTGCTTAAGGCGATGTCATTAAACAAGGTCGATCAAATCCACTCAAGGAAAAGCCGACTAAATCAACTCAAGGCAAATTCATTGGGTTAAGTTGACAAAATTCACTCAAAAAAAAGCCGTATGGCTATTCCGACCGAATCCGCTCAAGGAAAAGTCATCCAGGTCAAACCGACCAAGAGTCATTTTCACTCACGACATACCAACCATGACTCATTATGCTCAAGGAAAACCGACTGGAAATTAATATTGCTTAAGGCAAAGCTAACTAGTTGATCCGACCAAGACTAAATCCTGCTCATGGTGAACTAACCAACACCAGTCTTGCTGAACCTAAGTCGATCAAGAATCAATCCTGCTCAAGGTAAGCCATTCAAGACTGAATCCCTAGTCTCGCTCAAAGTTAAGCTTTCTAGCCTGGCCAACCAAGACTAAACCCTGCTCAAGATTCTCGGCCAAAACCGACCAAGAATAAGTTTTTCTCATGGCAAGGTTAGCTCAACCAATTAAGACTTTCCAATACTCATTGTTTGATTATGAGTTATCCATTTTTTGGGTGCTTTAATCCATCCAAGTGCATTGTGTTCAGTATAAGTCATAACTTCACCTTGTTGTACTATCTCCAATCTGAATTGTTGCCCCTCCAAACCGTACGAATCATGATTCAATATAATAACCGCTTCAGATTTTTTTAGAATTCAATTTTTTAATCGAGTAGTCTCTCTTGGCTATTAGGTTTTAGTTTAGGGGAGCTCTCAGCCTTTCCAGGATGACCAATTCATTCTTAGTTCAAACTAATCGATTTGTAGCCTCTCTGGGCTGATCCATTGTCTATCTCCCTTTCGCCGCATGGCCTCTCCGGGAGATGATCTGGGCCTGTCTCAGGGACCTTGCCAGGTCCAGTCCATTAGCTCTCCCGTAAAAGATACTTTGTGATGAGCAGTTTGTTCCAATCACTTTCTGGTGATGCACTCTACCCTTGCTCTCTGATCCATTGGCACCTTTTGATGGGACAAAATGTGATCCTTACTGGTTACCAACTACTTATGTGATGGAAACTCAATGATAGTAGGCGGATCAAGTCACTCTCTGGTGAAGCGGCTTACTTCATGCCTTCTCCGGCCTCCAAGCACTCCGAATGGAAAAATTGCTATCCATGCCAAGCACCTACCAATTATCTGGTGGGACTTGACAATAGTAAACCGATCCTGACCTACTGGTAGGGGTTGGCTTCTTCACCTTGCGGCAGATAGGTTAGTACCATTCAGTGGATTTTTATTCCCTTTCAAAATTTTCAATCAAAGAAATATAAACAAAAAATCCTAGGTATTCATCTTTGACATCTAACTCAGAGCATACCTTGGGATCTCTCCATCTCATACATGTGTAAGAGGTCTGAGGTTATTATCCTAAAAACCAAATAAAAGCAGAAAGTAGAGAGATGGGAGTAAGAGATGAACATGCCCCCGGTCAATCCCAATCATTGGATGATGGATCGTGACGTGGATCCCAATTTTTTTCTAGATGTAGGTGGTTGTTGCTCTGCCTGCACCACTAGAGTGGGATTTGTGACATACTGCTGAAGTTATCCGCCCCTAATGTATTCTTCAATCAAGTCCTTCAAGTGCATGAAATCATTGGTGATGTGCTCGTCTAGGTTCTAGAATGTGCAGTATTTTTCAGATGTTCGCTCATGATCCGCAGGCTCCCTTGTCATTGGCTTCAATAGGGGAGATGCCCCTAGTGTCTATGTAGATTCGTTCCAAAGTTTCATTCAGTTTCGTATAAGAAGTGAACTTAGGTTCCTTGTATTAACTTCTTGGCCTTCCTAGAATCTACACCATCGTCTTCAGCCTTCTTCTTTCCTTTTTTCCTTTCCAAACCTAGCCTTTGGTGATCCTTCGCCTTCTACGACATTAATTTCCTCAAAAAGTCAGTCTCCTTAGCCTCTGTATCCTCTTGCCGTGGATATCTCTCAGCCTCATAATATAACATGGTCAAATCGAATGTTGCATCTCTTTCCTAAGCCTTCTTGAAATCTGTCTTCCCAGCAACTCCTGAAACTTCCGCCATTAGAATGATTGATGCATCGGGTCTATCAAATGCAATCGTCGCATTGAAAGTGGTTAAATAACCTCTAAGGCTTTCTGGAGCCTTTGTTTCACAGTCGATAAACTAATCGCTTCTTTGGTCCTGAAATGTGCATCTAAACTAGCTTAAGGACTTATCCACTAACTCATTTCAAGAGAGGATATATTTGCTCTCCAACTGCTTATACCGCATAATCGCCAAATCAAACAAAAAAGTGAAAAGCATCATGCCATCGCCTCCTCCAAAGCTCTAAGAACATCCATATGTTGTATATATCACATCAAATAAATAATGGGATCTGACCTTCCTTGTAAGCATCTATCACCAAAAGCTTGAAATTAGGGGGTTCCTAGGGTTTCAGATGTTAGCAGTGAAGGGGTTCCTAGTGACATCCTCTATGATCGGGTGGTTCTCCTCTAACCACCCTCCTAATCATCTTAGCGATCTAATTCATATTGTTTGTTTGAAGCATTCGATCCATAGTAACATCCTGCCCCTAAGTCCTTTAGTGTACTCCTATCACATATTCAGCGGTATATTCCTTCGGTCTCTGTTGATTCAAGCTTTCATCAATAACTCCAAAAAAAAAAATCATTTATGAAAATAAACATTTCAGCCTAAAAATGGAAACCCTATAGGACTTTGTAGCCATGGATATAAAGCTCCTTCTATAGTAGAGTCTGCTCAGTTAACATCGAATGGACATCGTGTAACTTGTACCGATCATCCATACCTTTTGCTTTCAAATATTCTTCAGTTACAAAATTCAAGTGATCTCTCTTTAACTCTATTGTTTCTGCCTAAATTGTCCAAGAATTGAATACTAGCGGTGGAATCTTTGTAGATACGAAATTGTATTGAGATCTCATACGAGAATTGCTTCCATGATTTGTCTTACAGCGTTGTCCATACTAGTTAGCTGTGTCTCCTTCGGAAGTGGTGGTGATAAGTGCACCATGTTGCCTCATCAACATCATACAAGTCCATCTTAGCTTCAAAGGCAAGCAAATGGTTATCTCGATTGGTGGTTCCTTTATAATGTGTTGTTGGGATTTTAGTATAAGATTGTATCTTAACAAACAAAATATACTCATTGATTGAAACCTCCCTGTAGTTACCATTAACTTTTTCATCAAGAATCATTTTCCCTTTCTCAATAAGCATATCCTTGACAAACTTCAGTACCTCATCCTTTAGAAAATATTCTTTGTTGATGTAATTTTCTCGACTCGATTTGTAACCCTTTATGGCAGAGCATGTTGTTTGTTCAAGATACTTAGCTTCTATACTCCCTTGATAGTTAACTTTGGTTTTTTTTATCCTTAATGTTTTTACCATCGTTTCGATGCGAAACATTATTACCCTCCTTAAATATTCTACTTCATCGTCTCCTATGAGCATAGAGGATTTTTAAGTAAGAACTTTTTCCAATAATTCCATCATTGTTTTTAATTATTAAGACATATCTTTAATTATAGCTTTTCTAGCCATTGGTTGTGGTTTCTTTAAGGGTTGTATGCCCTTTGCGTTTTTGAGATTGCAGCTCGATGCCTCCTTATGTGGCTTGTTGAATGATTTTTCAACTATAGTGCAGATATGTTTATAGTTTTCCCAATTTTGTTGCTGAGACATAAATTAACCTCGATTAGTTTATGGGATAATCTCATAGGAAATGGAGGTTCAGACCCTGTAGGACCAAAATGTTTATCCAAAATTGGTATAACATCCTTGATATCAAGAACAATGTGACACCTTTTATGAACTCGACAAAAGATTAATGGTTCTAAGTCGCTCTAAATTCACTTAAGTTTCAAAGATGTGCTTGTTGTACAAGGGTAAATACATGTGCGAAAATTCGAGATGAACCTGGAATTCTTATGGAGCTTTAAAACATGAGTCGGCACATGTTGTTCGACCTAGAGTCAAAATATCTTAAGTCATTGTTTGAACCTTTGCTTTGACTCAAGGTTAAACCATATCAAACCACAAATGTTTTAGTTAAGTTGTCCCAAGATATAGCTCTTTAAGGAAAAGCGATTGAAATATAGCATATTCTCATCAATTATTGTCTTAAAAGGTATTGTGAAACCTTAGGTTACTATTTATGTCAACCTGTGCTAGATACCACTTTCATATATCTTAATGAAGTTATGCACAAACTAAATAAGGAAACCTATCCATTAAACTTGTTAATGGAAAAGTTGTGTAACATCCACATTCCATCATCCTATGTCGATTCAACATGAGCTAAACGTGTAGAAGTTCATTTTTCCCAAGTTCGAAAGGAAATATGTTATGCAATTCCATGTCCATGTCAAATATGTTCAATATGCATAATCAAAGTCATAGGAATAATCATTGTCCAAGTCCTTTATTGCACATAGTAAATTACAATTATCAAACTGAAATTTTCCCCTACTAAATTTATGGCTACAAAGAAATGAAAAGGCGGAGAATGGGAAAAGAAAATTCTCCCTCCAACTAGATATTTCTTTGCCTCTAATTATAGGAGGGGATTAGGGTTTATTTTTGTCCTAATTTCTTCGACCCATTTGTGTCGGCCTGGATATAGTTTGATACAGTAAGCAGTAGTTGAGTCGTTTCGACTATTGGTAAGGCAACATTTTTACTTCAAAGAAAAATGGTAATGGGAACGAACAAAGAGTTCTATGCCTTTTGAATAGGTGGAGGCGATGTGAATCCGTAGTATGACAGAACTGCACAACCGTTTCCTCTTGGAAGAAGCCAAATGCTTTTAGTAGCTTTCAAAGCAATACATTTCTTCAGGTTTCAAGGGTCGCAAATTTTTTTATAGCACTCTGGCAATACAATCTTTCTTCCGAAATAAAGCAGTACGGTTATCACTTGGATGAAATGAAGCCTATAAAGATGAAACTATCCAATGATTATTATTAGAGGTAAAACCAGATTGGGGATCTTATAGGGTCGATACTATTGAAATTGATGATTCAAATATTTGTAGAGAAGAAAAGAAATTGATTGATTGTCAATCAAGTAATTGGCTCCTATATGGAATAACTTGGGTGCCAAGTTTAGTTGGAGGTCAAGAAAACTTGAGCATGAAGTAATAGATATTATAATTTTTTTTCATGTCCAAGTAATCTAGAAACTTCTCTTCTTTATCTCCAAGAAATCCCTCTATATAAATATGGGTCATGTTATGTATAGAGAGCAATCCACCATTAATCTTCTCTCTATTGTAATCTTCTTCCTCTCTTATGTACTCATTTCTTCATTGAGAAATAAAAGTTGTTGGGTCTCCGTGGACGTAGGATATTCATATCTGAACCATGTTAAATCTTCTGTGTTTTTTTTCCTGTTCTTTGTTTTTCGTGAGATTTCATAATTGTTTTGTTATACTCCATTGGTATCTAAATAGACAATACTAGATCCTCATCAAAATTCTGCATAAATCACTACAGTTTGGTATCAGAGCTGGTGTTATTGTTTCTATTTGGATATTAATAGCTACTTCTGGTAAGTCTGTTAGAAGATCTGACTTCAATTATGGAGTAACACGTTTTGATGGAAAAGGAGATTTTGGTACTTGGAAGATAAAGATGGAGGCTGTATTGAAAAAGGAGAAGACTTTTAAAGTTGTTTCTGCGCCTGAGAAATTGAAAGATATTGATGCAATTGAATTGGAGGAAATGGAAGACGAAGCTGTCACAACAATTCAGTTGAGTCTTTAAGATGAAGTCCTTAGAGAATTTTCTCAGAAGAAGATGGCGAAGGAACTATGGGATGCATATCAAGACAAGTCTCTCACAAATCGAATTATTCTACAACAACAACTTTATTCATTCAAGATGAAGCCTGGAGCCGATCTTATGGAGCATGTAAATGCCTTGACCACTTTAGTTTTGAACCTAAAGGCAGCAGATGTTGATATTGCTGATGAGGCTCAAGCTGTGATCCTCCTATGTTCCTTGCCTAAAGAATATACTGCTTTTGTCAATTCCATGATTTATGGTCGCAGTAAAATTAGCCTTTCTGATGTAAAGGTTGGCCTTCATAATGAAGTGTTAAGAGGTAGATTGGCAAGCACTAGCATTGATAGTTATACCGAAGGCTTATCTTTTCAGAGAGGTAGAAGTTAAAGCAAGTCAAAGAAAGGTGAAGAGCGGAATTCTTCGAGGTCTCAGTTTAGGGGGCCTAAGAAACTGACTTGTCATTATTGCAAGAAGCCCGAGCACTTTGTTGCACAATGTCCCAAGCTTGAAGGAAGAAGAAAAGACCCAAAGCAAGCTTCAGCCTCTACAGCGGAGAAATCAGATATAGAGAGTGACACTGATGTGTTTACAGCTTCTAGCTCTTCTGGGAAGAGCACCCTATGGTTGACTGATTCTGGCACATCCTATCATATGACACCTGATAGGAACTCTTTTTCCACTTACCGTGAGATTGATGGAGGAGAACTTCTGATGGGAAATGATGCTTCTTGCCGTATGGTTGGTGTTGGTAGTGTAAAGATCAGGATGTTTGACGGTGTTATTCGAACCATTACTGATGTTAGGCATGTACCTGATTTAAAGAGGAGCTTGATTTCTGTTGGGGCATTGAGTAGACTTGGACTAAAGATTGTAGTTGAAGAAGAGAAGATGAAAATATCTAAGGGTTCCATGATCACTATGAAAGGAGTGAGGGCAGGAAATCTCTATTTACTAAAGGGAACTACTGTAGTTGGTGAATCAACTTCAGTTACTTCAGCTGATTCAGATTCTTCCAGATTATGGCACTTGCGGATGGGCCACATAGGCGAGCGCAGCATGGATGAGCTAAGAAAGCGAGGTTTGATTGATGGAGTTCAACATCCAAAGCTTGTTTTTTGTGAAGAGTGTGTTCTTGGTAAGCAGATGAAGATTTCTTTTGGTGTTGGTGAGCATAAGGCAAGAGTTGTTTCGGATCATGTTCACACGGATGTTTGAGGACCTTCCCCTTACCCATCCTTGGGTGGAGCCAGATTTCGTAAATGGAAATCCATGCTGGAGAAGCAGTCAGGGAAGAAGTTGAAAGTTCTCCATTCAAATAAAGACGGTGAATTCGTATCACATGAATTCATCGATTATTGTGAGTCCGAAGGCATTAAGAGGCATCACCACACCAGGCGACCCCAGTCCAATGGAGTTGCAGAAAGGATGAATCAAACATTTTTGGAGAGAACAAGGTGCCTCAGATTGACTGCTAAGTTAAAGAAGGGATTTTGGGCTGAACCTTTATCTATGGCGGCTTTCCTCATCAACCGCACACCTTCTACTGCCATAGATATGAGGATCCCTGAAGAAGTATGGAAAGGAAAGCCTGTTAGCTATTCATTCCTCAAGGTGTTTGGTTGTTTAGCTTGTGTTCATGAGAGTCGAGGAAAGATAGAACCTGGAGCTCGCAAGTGTAACTTTCTAGGTTATAGAAGAGGAGTAAAAGGATATAGGTTATGGTGTCCTATTAGTAAGAAACTTATTATAAGCAGGCATGTAACTTTTGATGAGATGGCTATGTTGAAGGTGGAGCCTTCCTCATCGGATGATGATGAGAGGACATGTGAAGAATACCAAACATAAAGCAAATCATTTGTTGATTCTTTCCATAGACGTTCAAATGGTGCTTCTGATGACACCATGGTTGATGAGGATAGTATGGATATTGGCACAGAAGATCAAACTCAAGGTGAAGCTCATACAGAGACCAGGCCTGTTAGCGAAAGAAGAAAGCCCAGATGGCTTGATGAGTTTGTTGGTTTGAGCATCAAACACATTAACTTTGATGATATGGCAACATATGCATTAAACTTTGTCCATGATGAGCCCAGAGATTATAGAGATTCTATTGCATCAGTTGACAGTTCCAGTTGGTTAGTAGCTATGGAAAAGGAGATCGAATCTTTACTGAAAAATAACACTTGGGATTTGGTGTCACTTCCTACCGATAAGAGAGCTATTGGATGTAAGTGTATCTATAGAGTGAAAGACGGCGGCAAAGAGATTTCAGATATAAAGCAAGACTAGAAGCAAAGGGGTATGCTCAGAAGAAAGGGGTAGAGTATCATGACATCTTTGCCCCAGTTGTTAGGCATACTTCCATTCGTATACTCTTGGCATTAGTTGCTCGTTATGACATGGAGTTAGAGCAACTAGATGTCAAAACTGCTTTCTTGCATGGTGATCTAGATGAAGAGATTTATTTACGACAGCCGGAAGGGTTCATTGATGGTAGCATGCCAGACTATGTTTGTAAACTTAACAAATCTCTTTATGGACTGAAGCAGTCTCCTAGACTATGGTACAAGAGATTTGATAAGTTTATGCTTTCACAGGGATACTCCAGAAGCTTCAAAGACCAGTGTGTTTATTTTAGGAGATGTGATGATGACATGATTTATTTGTTGTTATATGTTGATGATATGTTGATTGCATCTCAGATTATGGTCAAAATTAAGGAGTTAAAAGCGAAGCTCAGTAGAGAGTTTGATATGAAGGATTTGGTAAAGGCACAAAGAATATTGGATATGGAGATAAGCAGGGATAGGAAGCGGAGAGAGTTAAGGATCACTCAGGCACAGTACATCGAGAAAGTCCTCACTCGATTTGGGATGGAGAAAGCTAAACCGGTAGGCACTCCTTTAAGCTCTCATTTTAAGTTGTCGAAAGACCAGTCTTCTACATCGAAAGAAGCTAAAAGGTATATGGCTAATATACCTTACTCTAGTGTTGTTGGTAGTCTCATGTATGCGATGGTGTGCACGAGACCAGATTTGGCCTATGTAATTAGTGTTGTCAGCCGATATATGTCTAACCCAAGCAAAGAACGTTGGCAAGCAGTGAAGTGGATTCTTAGATATCTTCGTGGCACTTCTTCGGTGGGTTTGCTATATGGTGGAGTAGATTGTGACATCTTTCTTAGAGGATACTATGATTCTGATTATGCTGGGGATAGAGATGCCAGAAAGTCAGTGTTGGCATATGTTTTTACACTTGGCATAGGCTCGATTTCATGGAGATTAAAGCTGTAATCTATCGTAGCTTTGTCAACTACCGAAGTAGAGTTGCTATCGATTGTGGAAGCAACAAAGGAAGGATTGTAGTTATTTCAGTTGTTGGATGATCTTTCAATGGCGCAGCGGACAGTGGAGCTATTTTCAGACAGTCATAGTGCGATTCATTATGTTGAGAATCAAGCTTATAGTTCACGGACAAAGCACATTGATGTTAGAGGTTTCTTTCTTATGCTTAAGGAAGAACAGAGCAAGATCAAATTATTGAAGGTAGGTACTTCGGATAATCCTTCAGATATGATGACCAAGTCACTTCCAAAGGACAAGTTTGAGCATTGCTCACACTGATCAGTTTGCTTCCTGTTACTTGAGCGCCATAGGGCGTTGGGCCCAACAACTTCTATGTTGATTGTTGAAGATGAGATGATGAAGAAAGACTGTCGTATTTGAATCAAGGTGGAATATTGAAATTGATGATTCAAATATTTGTAGAGAAGGAAAGAAATTGATTGGTTGTCAATCAAGTAATTGGCTCCTATATTTAATAACTTGGGTGCCAAGTTTATTTGAAGGTCGAGAAAACTTGGGCATGAAGTAGTAGATATTATATTTTTTTCTTCATGTCCAAGTAATCTAGAAACTCTTCTTCTTTATCTCTAAGAAATCCCTCTATATAAATAGGGGTCATATTATTGTATAGAGAGCAATCCACCATTAATCTTCTCTCTATTGTAATCTTCTTCCTCTCTTATGTTCTCATTTCTCCATTGAGAAATAGAAGTTATAGGGTCTCTATGGACGTAGATACTCGTATCCGGACCATGTTAAATCTTCTGTGTCTTTTTTTTCTGTTCTTTGTTTTTCATTAGATTTCATAATTGTTTTGTTATACTCCATTGGTATCTAAATAGACAATACTAGATCCTCATCAAAATTCCGCATAAATCACTACAGATACCCCTTGTTGATGGTAAAATGTCAACACCAATCTTTACGAAACCATGAGAGACATAAGATTTTTCTTCACCTTCGACTATCCTTGGCCTCAGAAGATGGACTACTTCTGTGAAATAATCAAGAGCGGCCTTTTCTTCTGGCAGGGATGAGACAAAATGGCTTTTTCATAAATTTGAAGGTGATATCCATTCTTTGAAAGCGGTTCAGATATGCTGTAATAGTGCTCAAGCGCATGAAATTATATTGTATAATATTATTATATAGCTTTAAAATAATATAAAAAAATAAGCTCCTTTTGTACATATTATTGATCTTATTTAAGGTGATAAATCATTTCTTATCTCTATTGGGCCCTTGCATCCACTTAGGTTAATCGAGTAACCAAATATTTAGCACCAAACGTGATCAATTCCCATACCATCTACATCAAAATATCCAAATGAAGCGCTACCATCATGTGTATTCAATATGGTGCAATCATAAGAGAAGAAATAAAAGTAGGACATGTGTATCTCATAATGCATACATAAAGTGTAATATAAGATATGAAATAGAATAGTGCACAATAAGCATGTGAAATATCATAGTTACGTGCGAATGTCATATAGTATACATACAATATGTTATCACTACATCATATCTCAAAATATACTAAAATTGAGTAAATAGCACTATCAAAGCTCCATAATGATACCTACGAAAAGCATTCGTATAATAGTAACACATCAAGCTTTTCCTAGCTCGTCCTCCAAATAGAAACTGTAGCACTAAGACTGGTCACATTGTTTTCTCATTTAGGAGTACGTAAGATAACAAAAGGCAAAAACATAAAACCTCGGGTCAAATAATAGTTTGGTGTGAGCAAAAAATGAATCTTAAAATGTTACATAGGAAAATATGGAAATGGACAATTGCATAAAGCATAAATGACTTATCCATGCAACCATAAATCTAGCACATATAAGAAGTTATAATATGCTTCTCAAAGAAATAACATGAAGGGTCTATATGCAGAAGGGAAAGAAATTATCCAAGAAACCATACATCTAGTAACTCTTCCATTATACCTATATAGTATACCGAGGAGAGTAACCGTTACAATCATAGCAACCATAGATCCACCAAACAAAACCTTATCACCCTCTGCATTCCCTTGGTATATGATAACTCATATGACCATCTCCAAATTCCTTCAACTAATGAAAATCCTGGTTCTCATTATATTCTTGTACCTTTGATGTTTGAAACTTTGTGCACGTCGCTCACCCCAAAGATGGACACTAGACTCAGTACAATAGGTTATGGTATACGAATCCTCGATACCATCCATGAGCATCCCCATTAATAATACCCTTGCTTGAAGTATAACAAGAATACTTCGAGTTATTACAATTCCTTGACACTCCCAAAACATCAAAGCCTTTTCAACTCCATTATGATAACAATCCCTATTCACTCAATCCAACCATTAATCATAATATCATATCTTCTGAGCTATCGTCTTCTTTCTACTAAAATATGAGTCACTAACTAAAGAAAACTAACTTCATCAGGATGTTATATCTCCATCCTTATTAGTGTGAACGGTTACAACCTCTTACATGACATATTAAACACATATATCTATCCTCAAGATTCACATATCCACTATAGCCACTACAATATCTTGATAGCAATTCATTATGATGACACGTAGCCGAGCTATGACATAACCAATTTCATCTGATTTTCGTCCCATCCACTAGTATACTCATCCTGGATGCTACTGACCCTAACCAATCACCCGTGGCGTCTCGGTTATTTCTTCCAAACATCACACTCCAAGTTAATGAAGGCAACTCTTAAAACCCTTCTTTATTTAGTTTATATTCAACACCAAGACATTAAATACCTAGTACAACCAAGTTATATCCGCACATGCCAAATTCAGAGCCATCACATTGCCAAGATAACGCAATGTCGGTTCATCCATGATAACTTAGCACCTAGTTTTTATTACAGGCTGAGATGATGGTTTTGTTGACAACAATCTTTTAACCTTTTTAACTATTATTACCAGTACTCATGCACGCCTAATGGGCGTGTGCATAGATGGATTTGACCAAAGCTAGAAATAAACATAGAAGTGGATAGTCGTTGCTGTATGTTATGTATGGAAATATAGAATGTTGCAATATGAACACAGCAAAGAATAACAGAGCAAGAAAATGACATATTGGTTGGTAAAAGTTTTAAAAAATGTTTTACAGGCGTGTTATGTAAGAAGTAGGAGGCAAGTAATGTAACAGGTATACAGTGAAGACTAGAATGTATGTTTATTTCAAATACAATTCTAAAACAGCAAGTACATATTATTGCATAAAACAAACTGACATCAAACTGTGTTTAAAGGAAAATGTAGGAAGGTGGAAGTTGCATGACAATTAAGTTGAATGACTGGCCAGATACTCTGCCTCGATCCTGTCAACTTCTGCAAGCTGCGGAAATTAAAAGAAAAGGTAAAAATAACATACGAGGTAGGCAAACAATGATGGATGTAAGAGAGGTGAGAAAAAATGATAACAAACCACTTCAGGAGAAGAGAAGTAAGTCTCCCAATCTGAATCTTCATCGTTCTGTATAAATAAAAGGAAAGTATATGGTGAATTCTGGAATAGATGACGAGTCAGCAAAACATTTAATTATGGCTATGTTTATCCTGTTGTGCCACGTCATAATGACACAGCCATATTTCACTTACCCAGAATAATGTATTTTACCGTTACATTTACTAGTATATATAACTGGTCTTTCTGTTCTATCCTGTATCAATCAAAAAAAAAAAAAAAAACAAATTCTTATTGAATAAAATGACAATCTTTATAATTCTTCCAACTGTAGTTCCTCCTTCCCATCTGAATCTTCAGCTTTGTTAACTTGGTATCAGAGCCAGCAACAGCCTAACGGCTACAACAATTCAAATTGATTGAAATCAAGAAGGCGCTTGCTTACTCTTTCGTGGAATCAGATCTGTGATCTATAATCATGTCTGAAGAGAACTCTGCTACTTCCAACATCAATGCTACCATGCCATCTGCCGAACAACCAATCAAAACAATCATCAGCCCACAAAGCCAATTAATCACCATTCAACTTGAAGAAACCAATTATTTATTGTGGAAACTTCAAGTAGAAACTGCCGTGCAAGGTTACAGACTGGAAGGCTACTTATACGTCATGCTATCAACTCCAGCAAGATATATAACTGACAAAGAAAACAGAGTCATTAGCAACGACGAGTATACAAAATATCATAGACAGGAAAGACTCATCAGTGCATGGCTGTTGTCATCCATTAGTCCAAGCCTACTATCTCAAGTCATAGGCTGTAAAACAGCCAGTGATATATGACTAACCATGGAGAAAGTGTTCAACTCACAATCAGCTGCAAAGTCGCTATTTTATAAAAGACAACTACAAAACTGTAGAAAAGAAAATCTAAGTATGAGAGAATACATATCCAAAGTTAAAAATATCTGCGATATGTTGAAGGCTGCTGGCAGCAACATAGATGAATCTGAACATGTATTGTCATTACTAAATGGACTGGGAGACGATTATGAAGCCGTAGTAGCCGTCATAACATCACAAAAGGCAACACCGCCACTGGACGATGTCTGTGCTATACTACTCTCTCACGAAGCAAGGATCAACGACAAAAAGCCATCAGAAAGTGAATACTCACTGAACTTCACTACTAGTAACAGAGGGAAAAATCAAAGTAATAGGTACAACGACACTGGTCAAAGAGGTGATTACAATAACACTAGTCAAAGAGCTGGTTACTCTAATCGTGGCCGAGGACGTGGTAGGTGGAGCCCTAACAACAGACCTAAATGTCAAATTTGCGAGAAAATTGGACACACTGCGGTGAAGTGCTACTTTCGATTTAACTCAAACCATGTACCAAATCAAGGTAACAATAGTCAAAGAGGAAGCAATCCTAATGTCAACATGGTTGTGTCTCAAATAGAAGGGATAAATCAAAACAATAACAGCAGAGCTTATAGTCAAAATGACAAAGCCAAAGGAGAAGACATTCAATACGACAGTTGGTATCCAGACTCAGGAGCAACAAATCACATCACTAGCAACTTGGAAAATCTTAATCTCGGAAACAAGGAGTATCGAGGTAATCAAACTATAAGCTTGGGTAATGGTAAGTGTGTAAAAATTTCTCACACAGGAAATGCTATAATTAATGGTAAAAAACAACTATATTTAAATAACCTACTTAGGGTACCCAATATTAAGAAAAATCTGACAAGCGTATCACAATTTGCAAAGGATAAAAATGTTTACTTTGAATTCTTCCCGAAATATTGCTTAGTCAGGGACATACTGACTAAGGAAATTTTATTGCAGGGGAATACTATTAATGGACTGTATCAGTTTAAAGTTGATGGTCATGACAACAATACTAAAGAGAAAAGCTGCTACAATTCTGTCATGCTACTTGAAGAAAATAATAAAAGTATTTTTGATAAATGGCATTACAAATTGGGTCATGCTAGTGTAAATGTAGTCAAAACAGTTCTTAGGAATAATAAAATTGCTTTTGATGATATATCATATCCCTACATTTGCACTTATTGTCAAATGGGCAAAAGCCACAAACTACCGTTTACAAACTGTTTAACTAACTACACACAACCATTTGAATTAATAGCTACTGATCTATGGGGACCTGCCCCTGCTTGCACCGACTTTAACTACAAGTATTACATTTCATTTGTGGATGCTTGCACTAGGTACACCTGGATTTACTTCCTAAAAGCAAAATCTGACACTTATGCTACTGTTGTTAATTTTTCTAATATGGTTGAAAATCAGTTCAATACCAAAATTAAAGTGTTACAATCTGATGGTGGCTCTGAGTATAAGAACCTAAGTGAATTTTTCAAAACTAAGGGAATTATACACAGAACCACTTGCCCCTACACATCTGAACAAAATGGCTTAGTAGAAAGGAAACACAGACACATCGTGGAGACTGGACTAACTTTATTGGCTCATGCATCGCTACCACTAAAATTTTGGTCAGAAGCTTTCAACACTGCTGTATACTTAATAAATAGAATGCCTACAACAATGTTGAAAGACTTTAGTCCCATTGAAAAACTATATCACATTAAACCAGACTACCAAAGTCTTAAAACTTTCGGATGTTTGTGTTTTCCATACTTAAGACCATACAACACAAATAAATTAAATTTCAGATCCAAACCATGTACATTTATTGGATATGCTACAAAGCAAAAAGGATACAGGTGTATAGATGAAAATGGCAAAATTTTCATCAGTAGACATATGGTATTTAATGAAGAGGTATTTCCATATAAGAGTTCAGACATCAAAACCACAAATAAAGTAATCACAGGTAAGAGTAGCATACCTGGCATACCATACTATACAGACTCTCTAGCAGATACTAACAAAGCAGTGGCTGTTGAGGGCAATCGAAACTGCACTACCGGATCAGTTACACCCAATAACAACAATGAAGAGCCAATCAGCCTCGCCAACTACTCACCTGAAAGACAACAACAAGAAGAAAATGAGAGCCAAAACATTGAAAGCGACATCAGAAGTACAACCAACAAAAATATACCAGCAACCACAGTCAATCAAGAAAGCCAATCAGAGACAAAATCATCAACAAATATTGGGCACCCGATGATAACCAGGGCTAAAAGTGGTATTTTTAAACCAAAATTGCTCGTAGCAACTATCAACTCAGATGAACCAGTTACATACCAGCAAGCTGCACAATATAAAAACTGGAGAGAAGCTATGGATGAAGAGCATAAAGCTCTGGTGAATAATCAAACATGGGAACTTGTTCAACTACCAACTAACAAAAATTTAATTGGATGCAGATGGACATATAGAACAAAAAGAAATCCAGATGGATCTGTTCAAAGATACAAAGCAAGGTTGGTAGCTAAAGGATATACACAAGAATATGGATTTGACTACAATGAAACATTTTCACCTGTAGTCAAACCAGCTACCATAAGACTAATTCTCACTATTGCTCTCACCAAACAATGGAATATAAAGCACTTAGATGTCAACAATGCATTTCTCAATGGAGTGTTACAAGAGGAAATCTACATGCAACAACCACAGGGATACATTCAGAATCCAAATTATGTATGCAAACTGAAGAAAGCAATTTATGGTCTAAAACAGGCTCCTAGAGTATGGTTCGATAAATTAAAATCAACTCTAGTGACACAGGGATATCGACCAACTAAATCTGACACTTCATTATTCCTCAAATCAAATAATTACTATACAACATATGTACTAATATATGTTGATGACTTAATAGTAACAGGGAACAATGAAAGTGAGCGAAAGCAACTGACTCAGTATCTAAATGAGCAATTTTCAATAAAAGATCTCGGCAGTCTATCATATTTTCTTGGAATAGAAGCCCAAAGGAGATCAAAAACAGAAATGGTTCTCAGCCAAAAGAAGTACATAACTGAACTCCTGATAAAGACTGATATGCATGAAGCAAAACCTCAACCAACACCCATGATATCTAGTCAGCATCTCTCTAAAAACAGGGGAGAATCTATAAATAATATAAAGCAGTACAGAAGTGTTGTGGGAGCATTGCAATATGCAACCATAACACGACCAGACATTTCATTCAGTGTTAACAAAGTTTCACAATTTTTGCAGGATCCAAGGGACGAACACTGGAAAGCAGTAAAGTGAATACTGAGATATTTAAAGGGGACTATACAGTATGGCTTAACAATAAAAGGAGGAAAAGACTTAAATATCACAGGATTCACTGACTCAGACTGGGCAGCAGATCCCGATGACAGAAGATCAGTAACAGGGTATTGTATCTATATAGGGGACAATCTAATATCATGGACATCGAAAAAGCAACCAACAATTTCAAAATCAAGTGCGGAAGCGGAGTACAGAAGCATTGCCAGCGCTATATCAGAAATAATATGATTGCAATCAATATTAAAGCAGCTAAATCTATGAAACAATCAAAAAGCAACAATATGGTGTGATAATCAAAGCTCGATATACATGACAGCTAATCCTATTCAGCACGCACGAACTAAACACATAGAAATCGACATTCACTTCGTTCGAGAGCAAGTAAAGGAGGGAAAGCTACAAGTAAATTACATACCGTCTTACCATCAAAAAGCCGACATACTTACCAAGGCTCTCTCAGCTAAAAACTTTACTAGACTACGCGACGCCCTGAACATCAGGCCAATCGACAAAAAATCAACGTCAAATGTTGCTAACCAGCAACCAGAACTTCAAATCGACAGCTCGAAGCCAAATATTAAAGCTACAGTTCGAATGACAAGAGAGGAAGACTCAACTGAGGCTCACAGTTCAGATCCAGCACACTTAAGTCAAGTACGAAGTGAATGGAGAAAAGATCAGAAACAAACTATGGTTCGACATGGCCAACCATAGATTTGAAGGGGGGAAATAAAAGGAAAGTATATGGTGAATTCTGGAATAGATGACGAGTCAGCAAAACATTTAATTATGGCTATGTTTATCCTGTTGTGCCACGTCACAATGACACAGCCATATTTCACTTACCCAGAATAATGTTTTTTACCGTTACATTTACTAGTATATATAACTGGTCTTTCTGTTCTATCCTGTATCAATCAAAAAAAAACAATTTCTTATTGAATAAAATGACAAGCTTTATAACTCTTCCAACTGTAGTTCCTCCTTCCCATCTGAATCTTCAGCTTTGTTAAATGTTCTGTATAAATATGGTAATAGACACACTTGAATGATGGACAAATTCATTCCTGGTTTATATATGCAGTGATTGAACCTGGGTTAAAGTTTGTTGTGGGACATCAGAAACGGCAATGGTAGATTCAGAGGCGAGCGGGCATTGATGTTTTGTTAAACGTGCACTTTTTCATTGAAGTTTTTCTATCGGAGCAGGTAATGGGGTATCTTTGGTGGGTTCAGAAAGCTTTGACTGCATGAGTTAATGATAGATGATGTCAGCGGGAAAAAAAATTAGCACTGATATTTGGAGAAAGGAACAATTACTTTTGTCAATGTCAACGTGCAGTTGAAATGTGTGTATGGATGTGGAGGAGAGGAGTTTAACAGGAGCAGAAGGGTGTGCGGGTATAGATATTTATAGTGTAAAAATTGTGAGGAGAAGAATTCTTATGTGATGAGGCTCGGTAAAATGGGCAGTGAAAATGGACAAAAAAAAGGGGAGATTAAAAGGCGATGAGCAGATGACTTGGTAATCAACTAACAAAAAAGGACGTGTAAAACTTACATGATTTTATTAAAGCAGTCCAGCATGAATGAAATGAAAATTTCATTGTATCTTTGAATGAGCTGCATGTGTAATAAATAACATGTTAATTTTTGTAAATTTTATATTATATAGATAATGCATTGCAGGTGTTAGTGACCAATGTTTTGCCTTGAAGTTAAAAGAAAGTATGTACACCAAAAGTTTAAACGGTATACATGAGATGCCATGCAATGTTAAATACAGACCAATAGTGTAGTAAAAATTGATGAGTAAATTTTATTGTGCCATTCAGAAGTGCAATTTTAGGAAAAGCATGTGTGTAATATAAATAGTGTACCTATTGGCATGGAAGTCAATGACATGGAACAGTTTGAGATATGTTGTCATCAGTTACCTTAGTCCCGGGAGCCGTCTGTGTTAATAAATAAATGATCAAAGAAGCAAGCAAAGAATAGAATCACACAAGATTTAACGTGGAAAAACTCTTTTTAGGAAAAAAACCACAGGAGAAAGGCAAACTTTATTAATTAATTGATGGAGTTTTACAAGCTTACTTTCATTACAAACCATAGCAATGAATTTATATTCTATTTTCATGCAGCCAAATAAGGAGAGAAAGAATAAAATAAAGATCTCCTTTATCCTTTAAATGAGGTTGCTGAAAATATCTCAATCAAGAGAATAAATTAAAGATCTCCTTTATCCTTTAAATGAGGTTGCTGAAAATATCTCAATCAAGAGAATAAATTAAAGATCTCCTTTATCCTTTAAATGAGGTTGCTGAAAATATCTCAATCAAGAGAATAAATTAAAGATCTCCTTTATCCTTTAAATGAGGTTGCTAAAAATATCTCAATCAAGATAATAAATTAAGGATATAGATAAGATATTCCTTTAGGTGACATCAGCTGGACCAATTCTAATGAGAATTTTGGATCACAAATTAACAATCTCCACCTTGAGACGAATTCTCATCTTGAAGTAGAAAGATGAACTACAAAAAACGAACTCCTTCAACAAATAAATATCTGCCTTACTCCAATAGTCCCTAAAGACTATACTGCAACACCAACCAAGCTTGAGCAAAACTCAAACTTAGTAATTGGAACTGGCTTTGTCATCATGTCAGCGAGATTGTCATGAGTACTTATCTTGCAAACTTTAACACCACCTTTAGCAATAACATCTCGAATGTAGTGATACCTAACATCTATATGTTTAGTTCTCTTATGAAACATTTGATCCTTTGTAAGGCATATATCACTCTGGCTATCAGAAAATATAGTAATGCAAGATGTATCTCCACAAAGCTCAAAATATAAACCTCTCAGCCAAGTAGCTTCTTTACATGCTTCAGAAATAGCCATATACTCGGCCTCAGTAGTAGATAATGCTACGGTAGTTTGCAAGGTTGCTTTCCAACTCACAGCACAACCACCAATGGTGAAAACATAACCTGTTAATGATCTTCTTTTATCCAAATCACCAGCAAAGTCAGAATCCACATAACCAACAAGTTCATCTTTAGATTTACCAAACTGCAAACAAGCATTTGCAGTGCCATGAAGATATCTGAAAATCCATTGAACTGCTTTCCAATGCTCTCCTCCAGGATTGGCCATGAATCTACTGACAACACTCAAAGCATGTGATAAATCAGAACGCGAACAAACCATGGCATACATAAGTGAACCAACTGCACTAGAATAGGGAACTCTAGATATGTACTCAATATCCTCATCTGATTGTGGACACATGGCTGATGACAATTTGAAATGTGCAGCAAGAGGAGTACTTACAGGTTTGACATCAAGCATATTAAAACGGCGAAGCACTTTTCTAACATACCCACTAGGGATGGAAATGGGGCGGATAATATGCGGGGAATACATCCTCCGCCTCCATCCCCACTACCCATTTATGTCCTCCGTACCCACCGCATTCCCGCTTAATACCCAACGGGTTCGGGTAGGGGAATACCCAGCGGTTATGGAGGACCCGTCGGGTAACCAATAAACATTTACTAAAGTGTACAACAATGCACTTAAATGCTAAAGAAATGTCTAAACAATGTCGATGTCACGTCAACAACTTAGAAAAAATGGTGAAAAGATGTATATTTATGTCATGCATGCATGTTTATCCATGTTTGTGTTTTACAAAAAAATAAAAAGCAGAAAAAGTTTTGTTTTATTACTTATGTTACTGTGTACGTTTCCAGGCATGTATAATTATGTCATGCATGCATGTATATTTGTCCTTATTTCTATGTTTATAAAAAAAATAAAAAGAAGAAAAAGTATAGTGCTTTGATACATGCGTATGTTTCCAGGCATGTATGTATATGCCAACATATTTGAAATGAATGGTTTACAACTTTACATCATATAGCACAACAATCTGTGTTTCTACTTAATGTATATAAGCCAAATGTACACGTTTTGTAACAGAGAATATATATCGGGTCGCATATGGGGCGAATAGTATTACCTCTGTACCCGCCCCGTACTCGCTTCGGGTATTGAAATCATCCTCCGCCCCCGCCCCATTACCCGCTAAGTCGGGGAATCCCCCCGATTAGGTGCGGGTCTCCGCGGGTACCCATCCCCGCGGATTAAATTTTCATCTCTAATACCCACTCTGACTTAGGTATAATTTTCCAGAAGTTCTATCTCTTGATATCTCCATGCCAAGAATCTTCTTAGCATCCCCCAAATCTTTCATTTCAAACTCTCTACTCAACTGCCTTTTCAAAATTTCAATTTCTTCCTTGTCTTTTGAAGCAGTCAACATATCATCGACATAAAGTAGCAAATAAACGGCTGAATGAGTAGTAATTTTCAAATAGACACAACTATCATAATTGGACCTTTTAAAACCTTGAGATAGCATAAAAGTGTCAAATCTTTTATACCACTGCCTAGGTGACTGTTTCAATCCATAAAGAGATTTTTTTAATTTACAGACAAGATTTCCTTTTCCAGGGATGATAAAACCCTCAGGTTGATGCATATAAATATCCTCTTCTAATTCTCCATGTAAAAATGCAGTTTTTACATCTAACTGTTGAAGCTCATAATCATGCATAGCAACAATACTGAGTAAAATGCGAATTGAGCTATGTTTCACAACAGGGGAAAAAACTTCATTATAGTCAATACCTGGAATCTGACTGTAACCTTTTGCAACTAATCTTGCTTTGTACCTTGTCTTATCGTTTGGAGAAACACCTTCTTTTCTCTTGAAAACCCATTTGCAATGAATAGGTTTCTTCTCTTTAGGCAATTTGATTAAGTCCCAAGTGTCATTTCTTGCAAGTGACTTCATCTAATCATGCATAGCAACCATCCACTTATCAGAATCACTAGAGATAACAGCCTCAGAATATGAAGAAAGCTCAGCAATACCTTCTATTTCTTCTGCTACAGCACATGCATAAGCAACAACATTTGCTTCCTCAATAAATCTTCTTACTGGTTTTGGATTCCTTCTAGGTCTGCTTGTTGCAATAGATTGCTGCGGTGGTTGCATAACTGCTGGAGGATCCTCAACAATTGTTGCTTCATCATGTCCCTCAATTTCTGCTTTTGATGTAGCATCTGAATCAACAATATGCTCCACCTGGACATTTGATTTCTGCTTACTCTCAACAAGATCATTAGTAGATGGAATATCATGTAACATAGCAGATTCATTAAACACAACATTTCTGCTAATTACAACCTTATTTGTTTCAGGATTCCATAATTTATAGCCTTTAACACCAGACTTATAACCAAGAAAAATGCATTTAACAGCTCTTGGCTCTAGCTTTCCATTATCAACATGAGCATAAGCAATGCATCCAAAAACTTTCAATTCAGAATAATTTGCTGGAGAACCAGACATACCTCAATCGGAGTTTTCTTACAAATAAAAACAGAGGGAGAGCGGTTGATGACATAACAGGCTGTGGAAGCAGCTTCAGCCCAAAAACGTCTATCCAAACCTGTGTTTGACAACATGCAGCGAGCCTTAGAAATGATAGTCCTGTTCATACGCTCGGCAACCCCGATTTGCTGAGGAGTGTGAGGTATGGTGTAGTGCCTAACAATGCCTTCAGCCTTGCAAAATGAATTAAATTCATCTGAACAAAACTCTATCCCATTATCAACCCGAAGCTTCTTTACCTTCCTTTCAGTTTGTCTCTCAACCATAGTCTTCCACTCTTTGAAAGCTGAAAAAGCTTCAGATTTATGTTTCAAAAAATAAGGCCAAACTCTTCTGGAATAATCATCAATAATTGTCATCATGTGACAAGCACCGCCCATGGATGCTTTCCTAGACGGTCCCCATAAGTCTGAATGCACATAATCTAGAATGCCTTCTGTTGTATGAACTGCAGTGTTGAACTTCACTCTCTTATGCTTGCCAAAAATGCAATGCTCACAGAAATTCAGCTTGCCTGCGTTGTACCCGTCAAGAAGTCCTCTCTTGTTCAACTCTAACAGACCTAATTCACTCATATGTCCAAGACGCATATGCTAAAGATTAGCAGTATCACAATCAGAAATATTATTTGAGACAACAGGGGAAGCATTACCTGAAATAGTAGTGCCTTGAAGATAATAAAGGCCATTTGTTTGCCTAAGATTTCCCTTCATTACAATAAGAGAACCATTTGTGACTTTCAGGATACCACCTCCACCTGAATATTTGTACCCTTTGTCATCAAGAGCACTTAAAGAAATCAGATTTCTCTTCATGTTGGGAATGAACCGAACATCTGTTAAAGTTCTGATTGCGCCATCAAACATCTTGATCTGAATAGAACCAATTCCTGCTACTTTACATGCTGAATCATCACCCATCAAAACTGAGCCAGCATCATTTATGGGTTCTAAAGTTGTAAACCAATCTCTATTAGGACACATATGGAAAGTGCAAGTAGTGTCAAGTATCCATTCATCCTTAATCTCAGCACATCCAGCAAACACGGTAACAACAAGCACCTCATTGTCAGAACTATCATTACGAGCACAATTGGTATTAACTTCATCTTCTTTGTTATCTTTTGGTTTGTATGTGCTATTCCTCTTTTCCTTGTTCTGCAGCTTATAACATTCAGATATTTCATGTCCATCCCTCTTACAATATTTGCAAGACTTGTATTTGCCTCTAGATTAGATCGACCTTTATAGGCATTGGAACTTTTATCTGAAGATCCATTATTTGAATTTTTCTCCTTTGTCCTGCCACGAACGGACAAGCTTTCGGCTTGAGAGCTTGATCCATTTGAAGACACCAGTTGTTTCATTTTCTCCTTGGCGTGCAAGGCTTCATAAACGTCATTTAGAGTGAGAGTATCATGACTATATAATATGGTATCTCCGAAATTTGAGTAAGAACTCGGCAGAGAACATAAAAGGATTAAACCCAAATCTTCATCATCATATTTGACTTCCATTGCAGCCAAGTTAGAAACAATCTCTTTAAAATCAGAAATATGGTCAAGCAAATTACCTCCCTCTTGCAATTTGTGCAGAAACAGCTTTTGTTTGAGATGCATCTTACTTGTGAGATCCTTGGTCATGCAAATTGACTCCAGTTTCAGCCAAAGAGAAGCAGTTGTCTTCTCGTTCAAAACTTCTTGCAAAATATTATTGTGTAGATGGAGATGAATTTGAGACAAAGCCTTCCAATCCTTTCTCTTCTCATCATCGGTCCATAGTTCAAATCTCTTGTTCCCGAATCCATCAAATGCATCATCATAATCAGCTTGTGCGAGCAACGCCCGCATCTTCACTTGCCACAATGAGAATCGAGTGTTTCGATCCAATAGCGGAAGATCATACTTTAACGACTCCATGTTGAACGAACCAGCGCTCTGATACCACTTGTTAATAAATAAATGATCAAAGAAGCAAGCAAAGAATAGAACAACACAAGATTTAACGTGGAAAAACCCTTTTCGGGAAAAAAACCATGGGAGAAAGGCAAACTTTATTAATTAATTGATGGAGTTTTACAAGCTTACTTTCATTACAAAGCATAGAAATGAATTTATATTCTACTTTCATGCAGCCAAATAAGGAGAGAAAGAATAAAATAAAGATCTCCTTTATCCTTTAAATGAGGTTGCTGAAAATATCTCAATCAAGAGAATAAATTAAAGATCTCCTTTATCCTTTAAATGAGGTTGCTGAAAATATCTCAATCAAGAGAATAAATTAAAGATCTCCTTTATCCTTTAAATGAGGTTGCTGAAAATATCTCAATCAAGAGAATAAATTAAAGATCTCCTTTATCCTTTAAAAGAGGTTGCTAAAAATATCTCAATCAAGAGAATAATTTAAGGATATAGATAAGATCATTTAGGTGACATCAGCTGGACCAATTCTAATGAGAATCTCGGATCACAAATTAACAGTCTGTTGATACAGTCATTTAGTTTCCAAAATGTTACCCAGGTGCAGCATGAAGGTATAGAATGACACCTCAGTTTTAATTGCTATAAAGTGGCGTTAACATAGTAGTTAAATTATGTGTATAGTTCAATGGTTAAAAAAGGGTATGCATCAAGAAAACGCAATCTTCCCATATGAAGGCACTGTACAGAGGCTGAAGAGATCCACAAACATAAGGCAATGGTGGGGAAGGGTCGCAACCGATTCACCATCTAGCAGGAATTAACATTCCATGCAACTCGTTTTCTGGAATGAATTTGAAGACTAATTGAAATACAAGACTGTTGCAATGATTCTGTGTGTATCCAAAGACAAAACTCATGTTAATATTATTATTACAGGGTTGATATAGCACATAATTATATATAACAACATGCAAATTGAGTACCCATGCAGGAAAGAAAAATAATGCAAATTGAGTACCCATTCAGGAAAGAAAAAGAATGCTTACTGGTATAACAACTTCAGCCTTGTTGTATGCTTCAAGCAAGAAGTCCAATCCCATCTGCATGTAAATGGTACTTGTAATTAATTTAAATTATATTTTCATAAATTGTTTACGCATTAATGGATGAAATGATGCTAAATGTCACCGAAATAACTAACCTTTAGTAAAAGTGTTATTGCCAAACTCATTCAATAAATGCAAAGAATGTGATGTAGCCTGCATGTATTTCGTGAATACCACAGTTGAACGAAGACATGTGAATGTAATTTGAAAGAAATGATATAAATACTGTTAGATCCAAAAATGGTTCTAACATCCAAACTATTGATAATTTTAAATGAAAATAAAATAAAAACGAAGAGGAACACATGATTTATAGTGATTCGGCGCTAAAGAGCCTACGTCCACTCTGAATTTCTTTAATTGATGATGGAAGTACAAGTACAATGATTATTTTCACTCAATTTCACTTTTACAATGGATAATTTCACTCAGCACTTATAGAAATGTTCTCCATAGATTTATAATAATCTGATTAATGTGATGAAATTCAGATATAGTAGGTGTTTGAGTCAGAAACTTGCCAAAAAGTCCCCTCAAATGATGCTTGGTGGTGTATTTATAGGTGGGAATTCTCTTTGGAATGGCTCTGATTCGGATACACGTGGAGTTCGTGCCTTGAAAGTCGGAATCGGAGGCCTCATGATGATGACAACACATCACGTTAGTGGATTAACGGGGTGAACGTGGGAAAATGGATTCTTAGCCGCTCCGGGTCTTCAGGGAATCGTGTGTTGCTGGTGTGCCGCTACGGGTTCGGATCAGATGACTGACGAGGGCTCGGATCGTAAGGGACCGATCCAGTCCGGGCGTGTCTTTTACTCTTCATTTCCTGTGCTGCTTGCTTTAATGCAGAAAGGGATCAATTTGGAGGCCTCCGAACCGAACCGACTTCCTAGTGCTTATCTTCCTTTTTGAGCCTATTTGTTGAGTGATTTCTTAGCTTTGTGTAGCCTAGTTCACAAAGTAGGCTAACAAATATATACCTCAACGTCATTCCTACCTGATGAAGATAAATCATAAAAGTTGATTGTTATGTTGCCCTGGACGTACTTCCCACTGCACAAAATATCGTATTACAAACAAAGAAAATAATGTTCATCAAGTTTGAAGCATAATGCAAAATAAAAGATGGTTTACCAACTATCCGTATAAAAGAATTAACAACAGATCTGAGCAGAGAGCAGGAAGAAGTAATATAGTAAAAACTGTAAGCACAATGAAAGAACTGGCACATGTTTCCTCTCCTTCTCCATCCGGGCTTGATACCGGCATCTAGATGAGGAAAGCATCGTAGATGGCATAATTAAAAACGTTCAAGGGATTTTATGATGTGTAGTATTGTTATTATATTTTAAACATAAACTTTAATTAAGTTGGCTAACATACGTGTTGTGCAGTGGTAGGTGCAATTTTTTGATTGTGAGAAAAATATTGGAGTACGGACGAAAAATTGAAAGTGATGTAGTGAAGTTTAATGTTATACGCATCATAAAATCCCATGGTAGCAAATTTAGTAATGTGAGACTGGTTAATAATGTAAGGTTAATTAATAATTTGAGAACACGTTGACAAAACATCAATGTAGACAACATTTTTGGTGTGTGTACCTATTTTGCGTTGTAGTTTTCCATTTCTAACCAAGATTTTTGTTGGTGAACGTGAAATTCCGCTAGATAAAGAGACGTAAAGTTGTCCGTGGGTGAAAACATGGTCGGGAAGATAAATGCCAACATGTGGAATCATTTGTCCTTGTGATTTGTTAATAATTAAATCAAAAGCTAGTCGTATGGGGAATTGTTTACGGATTAAGTTGAAAGGAAGATTTAAGTTTTCATAAGGTTTAAGAGGTATTCGTGGAATAAATACTCGTGTACCTTTAAATTGACCAAAAGATATTTCAATATCAATAACGTTTCTATGAAAAACTCTACATATTAGTCTCATACCATTACATAATCCAATACGTGGATCTAAATTTCGTAGTAACATAATTGGAGATCTAGTTTTAAGAGTTAATTTATGTAGTGGCATACCACCTGGAGTAAGCGAGCTAAGAAACTCTGGTTGATATAAGTTCTTTGTATCATCCTCAACTTTATCGAAAGAATAGCAGATGTGTTCATCACTGGGAAATTTAGTAATGATCATGTTGTTAATTTCATTTGCGCTTTCATTTTTTGGTGTTAATATTACTCTATTTAATATATAGCTTGTATTTACAAAGTTATCGGATAAAGAAGGATATATTTCATCTATCAAAGAAAATAAAGAACTTGTTCCCTCCCATGGTAGAAAAATATCATGGGGTTGTTTGATAATGTCGTCTTGTATGGATGTTTCGGTTCCATTTCTAATACGTAGAACAAAATTAGCATACGATATATCATTTCGTGCTCTCATATTTTGAGTTAAGTGAATTACTTTAATGGAAGACCACAAATAAGACCGAAGTATACATGCATTAGTTGTTTGAGCTCTAGTTGCTGCTTGGACAACTGGTAAAACCTGAAGGAAATCTACGCCTAAGATAACAATTTTTCCACCAAACGGAACATCGATAGAGGTCAAATCTCTTATGTTTTGTCCAACACCACAAATGCATGACGGTGTACCACGGTCACTTCATCCCAAAGTAGAACAAATGTGATGGATAATAGTTTAGCAAGATCGGATTGTCTAGGAATATGGCAAGTGGATAAAGAATCGAAATTAATTGGAGTCTTAAAACGTGAGTGAGCAGTTCTACCACCGGGTAAAGCAATAGAAGCTATTCCAGAAGTGGCGGTAGTGAGCGCAATATGGCCTTCATTTCGTAGATGAGCTAAAAGTGCTGTGTATAAAAACGTTTAACATGTACCTCCAGGACCATCAATAAAAAAATGGAGGGTTTTTAGTATTTACGGAATGCAAAATCATATAGAATGCAGTTTTTTGTTCAACATTCAAATCGTTAATTGATTGTAAATTGGTGGGTGATACAGGCATTGTTTGTTCGTCCATGATAAGTGAGAAATAGTGTGGTTGTGTTGTGAGCTTAGCGAAGAATGCGGTAAATCGTAATCATAAATTGATTTGTTGTACTGTTTAGAAGATTGTTAATATCAGACAAACATCTACTGGTTAATACTGCATTTGGGATTGTAGTAGAGGAGGTAGGTTGATAATCTTTAGCTAAGAAAGGCCAAAACTCTTCCCATAATTCCCGTACACCACATGGTTCGCAGTATACCAAAATAGTAACAAATAAACGTCGTAATTCTGTAGGCATGTGATTATTTGAAGCATCGGTTAAGCAGTCAAGAATACTATCATCATTTTCAAGCAGGCCTCTATGCTTGGCTGCTTGTTTGAATGCGGGGTACTGAATTCTGTTAACATTGCGTAAGTCCTCAAAAGATAGGGGGCCTCTTACATGATTTAAAAGTAAGCGTAAATAGTAATGTTTGCCTTCAGTTGAAGAAACTGTGTAAATTCAACTAATTACTTTACGATTATTTCGTCTACGTATCCATTGTTATGGCTGGAGTCCCACCAATAATGTTCGGGAAACTCTTGGTATAGATATATTCGTGCTTCCTCGTTGCATGAGTTATGTTCGAAAAAATTAGTAAGCATAGTTTTAGTTCTATCTTCATCAGTTAGAATGGAATCTAATGTTTCATGTGGCTGAAAATGAAGTTGTTGCATATTAGGTAGATGTATTTGTAAGCCTATAAATAATGGGGACATATTGCTAAGTTGAAACTTGAAGATTCACCATAGCGACTCAGGTGCACAAATCCATCTAGCATTAACAAATTTAGAAATTTCATCATTGTCGTTGGTTGTTGAAGATAGTTCCAAAGAGACGCGATCTGAGCCTTTATAAATGTATTTCTAAAGATATTTTACTGATTTAATACTGGAGCAAACTTCAACATTTATATGGCAATCGTATTTCAGCACTAAGTACGGATTAAATGGAACTACCCAACGGTTGTCAATTAGTGTATTAGTTGTTTGATTCTGTAGTGGAATATCACGTCTTCTGTAAATAGGGTATGAATCATTGGATTTTATAGTAAAAGTGGCAAAAGATTTAGGAAATTCCTTTTTACATTTTCCTTCTTGCATGCAAGTGGAATGGGGATTGAAACGACTACATGGATGATGAATCATATGTTTTATAACTACGGTGTACAAATCGGGTTCTAAATCTTGACTTGGAATTTCTGCCCGAACGATAGAGTCACAAGCATCAGGGGTGCTAAGTTTATCAGTTTCATGAAGAATAATTAGCATATGTGAGTGCGGCAATCCCCTTTTTTGGAACTCAATTACGTGAACATGTGCAATGACTTTCCCTAGAACGTGCTTGTCATATAGATCTTGTTTTAGTTGTTTGAGTTTTGCACGGAAAACTCTAGTTGTTAAATCAGGTCGGTCAAAATGTTGTTGAAAGGGCAGTAGTTCTTGTGTTATTATTTCAACCTTATTAGGATTACATGTTATAGTGAAAAATAAGTCGGGTTTGCCATACCTTCATACTATTGCCATTGCGTCTTGGTGTCGATGATGCATGTCGCGAGGGCTGCCAACATGAGATGCAGGCAAAACTCTTTTAACACCAACATTACCTACATGTAATAAAGGTGAGTGAAAAAAGTGGAAAGAAATACAGTTGTAAGTTAGGGAGAATGCGAAGTATGAAGAAAATGTGCTTACTGGCACTTATCTCGCCTATTGCGAGAGCATCTTGTAGACCTTGATATAAATCAGCTCGAATGGTATGTTGATGTTCTCGAATATATCGAAGCCGCATTGTTTCAATTTTGACAAAAGTGTCAACAACAAATTACTAACGTAGACGACCACCATAAAGTAGAAGAGGAGGGACAAAGGTCATATCTGGAAGCAAAAGACAGAAGTGTGTGAAGTAGAAATGAGAGGAAAAGAACGGAAGAAGTAGAGAAGGAAAATTGTTGAAATGGGTTAATGAAAAATGTACCTGTAACATATGGGAGTAGTAAGCTCTACAACTGATTATGTCATCACCAGTATTATGGATATTTAGGTCCCAACCTTGTTCACCGCGTGGGAGTAGAAGCGGATATTGTAGTGGATCACAAAAGTCTGTTGTGTCGGGAACTCGTTGTAGAGTTCCTGATCTGGTTTGAACTATAATATCTCTTTCATTAATATCCTCACAGTCATCATCTCTAACAATGATTCCTGCAACTTGAGATGCGGTTGGAAAGGAATGAAGATGACGATCAACTGTAACTTCCTTTATAATAAGTTTGCATTCACCAAAGTTAGTAGCATGTCCCAAATGTCTCAACATATGGACGTAAGGGTTATAAACATCTAAACTTTGTTGTAGTGTCTGTAAGATATCAGGACGTAAGAGTTCATTTTCTTCTCGTCGATTTTTAATTTCACGACCGGTATCGTAGATGTACAACTGCAGATATCTTGGCCTAGTAGCAGGCACGGGCAGAATACTTCCAATACTGTGGTAGATAGAACCTTGTGCATGGTAAGAGTATATTCCATTTCGCGCATTAGCCAAATTTTTATCAATATTGGTACCCATAGAAGTGAATTCAAAAGCATTGTTGTATGATCTTATGTTTGTGCAAAAGTGCAAACCGCGTTCTCCATCAGCGATAAATAAAGTCAGTAGCTCAGGAGGAGGAAAAGATTGGAAAACTACAATTTTCCCATTAGAACAACAATTTTCAGATGTCTCATAGAAGAATAATTTGCATGACAGTATTGGCAGTAAGTGGGTTGGGGCAGCATACGACGGAGGAATCGTTGAGTGGCAGAAAAATTCCTACCGCAATTACAGCGTGTGGCAATCGGAGACAGTGTAATCAATTGGGTTTGTTGTGTATGTCGTCGTTGCCTACGATTTTCTAAGAGTAATTATCGTTCGTTCGCTTGACATCCTAGCAAGTCTAGCACGCTGCGCCATACGACGTTGTTCTCTTTGTTGATCAGCCATAAGGATGCTAAAGAATTAAGTAGATTGAAATAAGTGTAGAAGGTGTAGAAGGAAGGAAGAGAGTAGTGGCAGATGTACGTATTGCACACAGTAGAGAAAAGAAATATGTTGCGGAAAAGAAGTACATTGGACAAAAGAAAGGAAAAAAGGGAGAATGTAAATTACGCATTTTATGTGGTTGCAACGGTGTGTATGATAGTTAGAAAAAGGAGAGAAATGAGGGTTGAAGAAGTCATATAGGAATATTACATCTGCACATAACTGCTGCTGATGTAAATATCTCCTGGATATTTGGAGATATCAGGAAAGAAAATTCGAAATCAAGTGTATAATGTAAAAACAGTTTCACGAAAAGGGAGAAATGGATGCACACATGAGTAATAGTTATTTATTATTTAAGTTTTAATGTTATTAAATATTATTAATTAATAGCAGTTTGAAGGTAATTATTTATTTTATTACAAATGTTCGAAACTTTAGTAACTACTGTGTGTTACTGTTTTTTAAAGGCCTAAATAAATTAGTTTATTTATAAGGCTGTGAAGATATTTAAATAAATGAAAAAGTGGACAATTAAAAGTTAAGAGTGAGAGACAAAAGTATATATTTCCATAAGTATAAAATAAGCAGTTACAGCCATGATAAGATTGGAACTGAAGAACATTCAACATATAAGTGGACAATCATGATGTAGTGCAAAAACCAATGTATAATATATATTATAGTAATGGTCATATGCATGAAAACAAGGCAAATTCTATTCAAACCGCCCAAAATGCTGAGTTGCCCCCCCTCAAACCAAGAATTTTGATGGACGAAAGTGCCCTTCTTCTGTTTTTATTTTTTTTCATAACTTCAGATTACCTCGCAGTGCCACTGCGAGGTTCTTACACCTAGCACGCAGTGGCACTGCGTGATATTCTAGGAAACCACGTAGCCGTTGTGCGTGGTTACCCGGAATACCACGTAGTGCGACTGCGTGGTATGTGTAAGAACCTCGTAGTAGCACTATGAGGGGGGTATTTTTGTCTTTTTTTAAAAGACGGGGGGCAACTCAGAAAAACAGCGGGATCTTAGAACTTTTTTGTATTTGGGGGAGGCAACTCAGCGATTTTGGAGGTTCGAATAGAATTTGCCTAAAAACAAAGGTATATAATTAAATTCACAACATTCCATGGCTCAAAGCTCGGCGTTGACAACACCTGCACCATTTCTTGCATTGTCCTCCTCTTTCATCCACAAACAATAATCAGCAGTCTCTTGGATTTTAGGCACACTTCGCAATTCAGCTTATATAAGTAGAATAACATCCAGTTAACAAAACTCATTTAGTTTAATATTCAAGAAATGGAAAATGAACTTACACTCCTGTAGTGCTTGTTGGTAATGTGTAACCTCCTTCATATTTCTCCAAATCGTTTAATGGATCTACCCTTTCTGTTCTGATTGTCAAAGTTGACTGTGTGCTGTTCTCTGTTTCTGTTAATCTCCAAATCTCTTCCTGAAATATGGAAATCATCAAATTTGCTTGGCATATAAATTTTATGTATTTGCGATGTATGTAAATGTACATAAGCAAAGGAAACTTTTAAGGCAGTGAACATCTGTAAGTCCAAATCCGAAGCTAAACCCCCCAAAAAAATCATACGCAAAATTTTTGACTTCCTATATCATATAAATTTCTATGATCGAGCAACAACTGTTAAATCAAAGATTAAGAAATTGCAAGTGAAAAAAGAGAATGTTTTATATTTAATTTTACGACTTTGACAACTTAGAAGAAGGTAATGCAGGGATATCATTAACTTATAAAGCTTATTCCAATGGTTCCTATAATCCAATTTCATGCAGCATGTTCAATTAAATATTAGATAGATTAAATGAAATATGGAAAAATACACTACTAACCTATTTTGATCTTTAACCATGCCCTTTATCAGCTGGGTAATCCTATGCAAGAATCAACATGGATTCAAGCTCTTTCTCTGGCTATTCCATCAAACATATTCAATATGGGGACGTTACTTTAGTTGCCAATTGAATTTCTTCTTAGTATTCTGCAATCTTTCCATATGCACCACTGATATTTCCGGAAATTCTATTTAATTTGAGTTGAGAGAACTTGTTAACTGTATTATTTTGCCTTATTTATCCTGGTAAATGCAATTGGTTCGAAATGGAAATAAGAACTGCAGTAATAAAAAATTTGATCCTAAAGTATAATGTTAAAAAAAATTTTAACTGATTTAACATAAGTACTTCAGGAACTAAACAAAAACTGATCCTAAAGCAACAATAATGAAGTGGACAATGTACATATTGAAGAAGCAGAAACCACAAAAATGCAACTACTCTTAAGAAAGACGAAGTTAAGATTGGAATAGTACCATACCACACAAAAAAATAACCGAACATGCTACATCGACTGATTTCGACAGTTATATCAGTGCACACATCCAATGTATATTAGCTTAAAAAGTCTAATAATGTTCAAATTCATGTTTTACATGGAACTTAACAACATGGCTAGCAATCTTAGAAAGCTCCTGTAAAGATCAATCCATCATAAAATGGTCGGAAATCTCCAATATTTCATACTCCTATGAACTTGAACACCTTTTGCCATAAATTGAAATATGAACCGCAACCGACGTATGAGATATATAAAATTGTAGTTGTTATATGTGAAATTTTGGAAAGCAGAAACGATTAAGCAACAATGTAAAATATAATAAATGTAATACAGTATAAAAAGTTATCATTCCTCTTAAAAATTAGACAATCTTCTTAAAGATTAGAGAGGCAACATCAAATGTACTCCTATACACAGTGGAATCAAGTCATTAATTGCCTAAAAAATAATAATAATAAACGCATTCAGAAACATTAGTGTTTACGATGAATTTGAACATATGTATATAGAAAAGAATTCAATTCACAAAACAAAGAATTATAATTGTAAACATATGTAATTGTAAATAAAGTTGACAGTTACTACACATTTGAGTCACCAAAAGCGACTGCATTAGCAAGTGCTGGACTATTGGTTGATAGGTAAAAGTGGAACCTATATGCCACTTATTATAAGGAAAAGAAATGTATCAATCATTCTCATATGTGAGTGTAATAGTATGTGATGCACGCACGACTCATTTTGGCACACATGTTATAATAAACAACTGATATTTGTTTCCAAGAAATCATTTTGATCTTATTGACAAACTTAAGATAAAGGAACCAATTTCAAGAAAAAAAGACCAATATTTACCACGGCTATATTTTGATGCACTGTTTAATACTCAAAACATATATCTATTCAAAAGCAGTCAGCACAAAATAGTAAAGCAGAAAATATGTGTCCATTTTTCATAATATTTGTGTATTTTAATCAGAGAAAAATGTGTACATAGGTGGGAAAATAACCTGAATTGTGCAGGAAATGTTACCTAATGCAATATTCGTTATTTTGAAAGTCACATCTATTAATCTTCGTCACGATTTCAAACATAAAAAAATAATGTAGGATAGTCAGCATAGAATCATTCTTATACAACATTGGTATTTGTAGCCATCAATCAAGAAAAAAAATCATATAAGTACATAATTTTTAGATAGTAAGTTTGTCAGCAAAATGCAAATGCTAACATATCAAACTCATAAAAATAGGAAAAATAAATAAATCGAGTCAGATAATTAAAAAATAAATCCAAATTAAGTAGATTTCAAAAAATTAATTAACTTTTCCAGAGTGGTAATGTAAGCATATTTGCTGCGAATGTTCTTTAAACATTCATATATATATATATATATATATATATGTATATATATATATATTAACAAAATCATAGACCTTGATATAAAAAAAAGTGTAGTTGATCAGATTAATATACTTTATGAACCAAGTTAAATAAATATACGGCTTTACATTTTTACGTTACATTCTTCTGAAGAAGCATAAATCGCAGAATAGCTTAAGTGGAGCAAAATTTATGTTGAAAATCTAGAATACAGTTTATGAAAAGATATATTACAAATGGATAATCGTTGAGTCATTTCCCTCTTTTAATACCCTCATCTCATACCTAACATTTTCCTTTTCTTTCCTGTTGTTATTGTTGTTTATATAATATATTAGAAAACATAATTAAGAAATGCAAAAATTTCATGAAATATTGATCTTACTAATGTTCAAAAGTGTAATCCATTTTTTGGTGCAGTTTGCTTGTGTAAATAGAATGCCATTATGATAAAATTTGCTATTATGAACTATTTTTTCCGTTAACTTAGTAGCATCCATGGTAAAAAATGCATTTTCTTCCATTGGAAAATCAATTTTGAAAATATAACATATCAGCGCAATAGAAAGCACAATATATTTTAAGATTAATTTGTAGCTAAGTAAAATTAATATCCAGGTTGATTGTGTAATCAACGCTGACTGATTGAAGGGTCAAGCAATGTAAACAATGTACGACGCATAAGGTAGTTGTTATGGGTGCATAACAGGTAATCTTGTAATGTACAAATCAAACAACGGATAACTCAAAATTCTAATAGATTTTAACAATCAGGAAAACAAAGCAGTAAATACCTCAAATCAGTAGCAATACCACATCAAAACATATGATGCCTCCTTCACAGTTGATAGTAGAAAGAGTGGAGGGTCAATAGATCAGCTGTAATCATTTAAATAAATATAGTATAAAAATCACTAGAATTTAGAATTACGGTACAAAAGAGGTAAACCATTTTACCTCGGTGGCATATGCGAGGAGAGTGGAAAAGATAACATCGTTGGTCGGCAGTCGAACGTGTTCCAGTTCTAGGAAATCATACACGACGAAGTAAAAGAAGCCAAATTTTCACATAATTCTGCAAACAGAAAAGCAACAAACTGAATTGGATCGTACAAAAATGAAAAGAAAGACGTATAAATCAAATTATTTAAGGAGGTTACAGGTCGTATGGTGGAGAAATCCCTTAAAGCGTTGTTGTACGCATTCCTGAAATAGAGGAGGAAACAGATCAAAACAGTGGTAGATATGGAGAGAATTGAAAAGAAGAAGTAGGTATTGAGAATCGGTTCGGTGGATGTAGTCTAAAGAAGGAAGTGGACATGGCACGTATGAGGGAAAAAAGGCAGCAACACATAAGAGCTGGAGGAGGTAAAGGTGGAAAGAAGTAAATGGTGAATAATATGGAAATTCGGTGAAATTTTAGGGTTAATGGAAGCTGACAAAATTGGGAAACGATGAAGAAGGTCACTACCAAATTTTTAACTATTATAGGCAGGTGCCGTAAGGGCAAAATAAGTGAAGTGCCTCCAAAAATTTGTAATTAGAGGCAGATAAAAAGTTAGCTGTTAATACTAGTAATCAAGGCTCATTTATCGGTCCCTACTTTACCCATCTTTACACGTCATTTCTACTTACCTGCGCATTTATTGCGATCTGTGTAGTTTTCCCTTTTCATTCTTAATCATCAAACCCTAACTCATAAAATCAAACACTTAAAATTGGTTCATGGAGATTTCAATAAATGGATTAGATTGACGCTGCTTTTATTCTTATGTTTGCAGCAATTAACGACGGTCGCTGAATGCTTATCGGTGGAAAGATGTCGCTGTTTTGGATCCAGATCTCAAACGCTAAACTAAGAAAAAGAAGCTCGAAATCAAGGTTTATTACTTTCCCTGTCACCATATTTCGATTTTACTTTAGTGTTTTAGTTAGTTTAGATTGATCTTTGTTGTATTGGACTTTTTTTTCAATTTGTTTTGCTGCAGTATTGTTCCAGAGAAAAATAGATATGTAATACATGTTATTATCTAATTCACATTTATTCATTGGCAAATTTTGTCTAAATCCACGATATTGTTAGTTATTCCATGATTTGATTTTAATAAGTTAACCCATGGTGGATTAACTAATAAATATGTTATTATAATTATTTAGAGCATACCTTTCCAGCCATATCCATGTGAGGCTTGCGGAAATTTGATTCAAAATTTGAGCTCTGTTTCTACACAGATCCATTTCCATCATCCCAGGCAAACAAGGGTTCCTTTTCCTGAGCGGAGCTCCGACTTCACATCTTGTTGCCTCATGCATAATGCATCTCATTCTTAAGCATCTCATAGCTTCATCGAGTTATATATTATTATAATGTGAGCTCACTCTGTAAAGGTGCATTTCCCCCCACTATACAGTGAAATAGTACTGAGTACTATTATTATTTACTATTTTCTTCAGATACCATAGAAGCTGCAGTTACTTGATCATTGGAAGAACATTATAATTTGGACGTGAATGCATAATCTGTTGACTGTAGGAGTCAAAAACATCAGGAGGTTGTTGATTTTATGGTATCAGAGTCGGTAAGCCCTGCTTTATTATGCACGACTTTGTTGAACTATTTTTTATTTTTCTGGATAATTATAAGTTATGAAGAAATTGAATTTTACTGTAGGTGGAGTCAAAAGCAAAGGATCACACGAGTGCTCCTTTGGTGATCTCTTCTGAACATATACAGGTTGAGAAGTTGGAATTAAAGCTGGAATTAACTGAAGAAGGAAGTGTACATGCTAGTCCTGTATCTGTTCTTGTACCAAACTTATCACACATTTTTTGAAATTAATTTAGCATTGTCATACCAACATCAAGCAACCAATAATCAATGTCGAGTTACATTGCTATATCAATGCCATCAGTTTGGTAAAATTAATTTAGCATGATTCAACGTAGATGTTGCTATTGAAAAGAAGCCAAAACCAGCGGTAATGATAAACTTATCACACACATTTTTTGAAATTATGCACTTTACATACAAGTTTAAGTGGTATATGACATACTACACGGCAAATGCGTTCGGTCCCGCAAAACGGGATTCAAACCCATCACAACTCACACTATATCGGAGCGTCTTAACCACTTGTACATTAATATTAGTACATGTCCCTTAACACACATATTAATGTGTCATTCATTTTTTTTAACCATTTAGTTAACCCTAGTTACAAATATTTTCGAAGGTTTACCAAATTTTAAGGAGATGATTGTAATATTATCCATGATGATTTTTGTATTAACTCTAGATTTTAAGATCAGCAAAGTAATTATCTCACATTGTTGTGTATAATTAACTTGTGAATGATCAAATTTTTTGTGGTGACCATTAAAATAATTCGAAATGCTTATGTAGACCTTAATTGCATTAGAAACGGTATCAATTTCTTTAATAATTGTAAAATTTTTAATTTAACAAAGTATGTCTCAAAGAAGAAAGGGAAAGCTACATGAATTGTACAACTATTTATTTGGCAAATAATACGAAAGATGTTTTTGTGTAAAAAACTTGTAAAAGAACTTCACTCAACTTAGCTAGCATGGTTTTCAGTTAAATACTAGTGTATGACACACATGAACAGTGGTGTGTGCTTGATGAACATAATTAAAATATGCAGCATAATATGAAATTCTAAATGTGGACTTTTTGTAGCTTTGATGATGGTTGAAATGAAAAATCACTCAAATATGATATTGGACTTTGATGATGGTGGATTTACTAATTAATTTTTAATGCTAAAGAGACTATATAAATATGTAGTAATTCAAAAAAATTAAGGTGGACTAACTAATAGTTAAGGTGGATGTAAATAAAATTTACCTTATTCAATAACCACTTTGCCTGTGTAGGTGTTGATTATTGCCAATTCGCTTGAATAGATATCAATGATATATAATTTCATAACATTTTTTATGCATGTTTTAACTCTAGTTTTCTCTTTATGCAGGAAAATTATTTTCTTATAAACTGAGAAACATAAGACAACTTGCATAAACCGGTAGTGCATAGTTGCGAATAACTTCGGAAGGGTGTTGGTGCTGATTTTCTAAGGAGGGTACTACAAAATTGGCAGCCCCATTTTATTGAAGAACCAAGGTCGTGGTAAGTTAAGTTCCTCATATAAGATGAGTTATTATTCAGTAACACTACTTCGCCCAAAAAACACATGAAAACACCCGAATAGCACCAAGCAATTGAATACCACCCCTTCCCCCCAAACCCAACCCAACCCCCAAAAAAAACCAAATCCACCGTTAATTTTAATTTCCTTCACTCGTGTGCCTCTCTATTTTTGGGTGTCGCAGTATCTCCTATTATTACTAAAAGTATGTCACATAGCATTATATAATCTACATAATAGGGTATTGGCGAGTGTAAGAGGTCGCCGAAACATATATGGTTGTTAGTGCATTAGATAAGAGAAGTTTATAGTAGATTTTGAAAAATAAAAAATGTGTCATGTCATCGAACAAATTTAGCAAGAAAGAACAAGCTAAACCACTTCAGAAGTGTAAATTTTTGAGATGACATAGATATGATAACAAAGAGTCATTACCTACTTAAAGGGCCAAAATGTTAGAAAGGGGAAGGAAAGCTCAAATTCTATTTAATGCTCAAGATTTGCTTTACTATATCTTTTTCTGTCTATATGATATTACATTATACTCTATTTAACCCTCCTAGATATACATGAAATTCTATTATTATTAGACTCTTTAACTGACAACTTTGCTTTAAAACCTGCAAGGATGAACATAAAATAGAAATATGCATATACTAAAAAGAAAATCTTATTTTATAATATTTTAACTGTACAAGGTTTCTTATTGCACTTAGTATTTTAATTATGTTTGAGTATTGGGTACGACTACACTTCATCTATGTTAAGACATCTACAGAAAAATATTGGGATGATGTTGGTTTGTTTTTCCTGCCTATTTTCATGATCAATATTGCTAAAGTTAATATGGAAATAATCCAATTTGTGTAATTCCCGTTTGGGTCAAGATTACTAATGATGATTGTTGTGTGAAGAGTTATAATAGATGAATAATGTGGACAAAGCTGATGATCAAAAAAGCCAAATAAACAAAATTTCAAACCTACATTATTGTACGTCTATGAGTATGCTACACAAAAATAATAGTAATAGCCACGTCCGATGGATTGCAATGATACTTTTAGAAAAAAACATAAAAAGGCTTAATGACAAATTGAAAAAGTACTGTTTGGCATGCAAAAGTTTGTCAAACTATGCTGAACTTCGTTCAATATATCTAAGTTAGTCTTGTTATCTAAATTTTAGTTAAATATTATTTATAGTTTATATCTTCTGGCAATGAATAATAATATCTCTATTTTTCCCTTTACAGTTGGGAATTAATGCAAATAAAAGAAGAATGGAGTTAAATAGGTGATGCACATTGCACACATTTCTTTACTTATGTGTAAGGGGGGTAGGCGAGCAAAGTGAGGCGAACCACTGCATTAGGTAAATGACCATCTCCCTCCTCTGTAAGAGATATGTGCTGCCCTGGAAGACTAGGCTGATAGAGACATTTAATGAAAATTTTGTGGTGTTGTATAGTTTGATATTTGATATGTAATTCTGGTTTGGTTTAGTTTTTTGATGTTTAGATCATAATACGTTTATGTGGAGATTTCTTTAATGGAAACAGATGTGATTTATTTTTTATTATTTTACTTTTTCTTATTCGGAATGTTGCATGCCTGGATGAAATTACTGTTATATTCATGTTCTTCTTCTTTTTAATACGCAAGTGGTCTATATTACTGTGTTTTACCTGCTTATGTCTGAAACCCAAGCTGGAAAAAAAGTGGCTGGCATATAAAAAATGTATATTGATGATTATTAAATGTATTAATTTAATATGACTAATACTGTTAGGGGCATATTGATTTGCCACCAATAAGTAGTTAAAAGACAGTAAAAACTTCCCATATTGTTGATTATTATGCCATTTGCTTAGGTGGCGTTGGGTATATCAGGGGCAATTGAATGGTTCCTTCCGCCCTCAAATATTATTAGCGACTTGACTATTAGAGGCTGCTGCTAATTTGCCTCTCATTCTTGTAGGGGCTGTTTACTTGAATTTTTTGCCCCTGTTTGAATTAACAAAGGCAATTTAAAGCGCCCCTATTGTCTCTAAATTCAGTAGTGGGTGGACAACATAAAGAAGAAGGCGGTGGGGAATAAAAGAATTAAAAAAGAAAACGTGGTGACAAAACCATACAGAGTCATGGGTAGTGGAACGTAAATTGACATGTTTTCCCTGAATTTGATTTTGTTTTTCAATTCAGTTTGGTGAACAGTCAAGGACTGTGGTGGGAAGCGAAAAAGCTTCACCAAAACTTAAGTATTGGCATTAAGGTAACTCCAGTGGTTGGAGTTAAGGCCTTAATATTAAGGGGAAGCGAGCCAGTGGCTCGCTTCAGCCTTAATATTAAGGCTTCAGCCTTAATATTAAGGCTAAGCTTCAGGATCCCGTTTAGGATCTTGAAGCCCTTCCTGGCGCTTATTTTATAGGCGTCAGGTTCTGGCGCCAGGCGCCTATAAAATAGATGCCAGAATCCCCTCCACCTCCCGCCATGTGCAGCTCCTAAACCCGTTCCCTTACCTTCTTGCCCCTTCCAATGGCTATGAATGGTAACATTTTTGAACTACAACGGCTATAAACGGTCGTATAGAAGTTACAATGGTCATAATTTTAATTTCCTTATAAATATCGGTGTGAGATGCTGATTGTAAAACATGCAAACATCTTCAAATCCACCATACTCTTTTTCTACCAGTAAACAATGTCATATCCATTCCAATTTAACAACGAAATAATAAATATGAATAGTTGGGATTTCGATTCTCAACCAACCGAAGATCTTACCCCTCATTCAGCTCCAACACTCTCGTTTCATTCTTCTGCGCCGTGGATCGGGGACGAAGATAAAGATCTCTGTTTAATGTACTGCCACTTTTCAAACGATTCGGTCAAGGGAAATGAACAAAGTGGGGAGGCATTCTTGTCGAAAGTTATGTCTGTTTACAACAAAAAGCACGTAGAAAGGACAAGATCAGTTTCTGCATTTTCCAGACGATTTGGGAAGATTAATCGACAAACCCAATTCTTTGAGTCTCAAGTTCACAAAATTAGAACCGCAAATCCTAGCGGAATGGGTGGCGAAGCCGAATTGGTAATAATTTGTAACTCTCTAATTCACTTGTAGACATTTTATTTACCTACCACAAAAGCATACCAATATTCAATATTTTACCGTTTGTAGAAGCGGATGGCGAACAACCAATTCTTGAAATTATTTCCTAGAGAAAATGGTGCAAAAAACCACATTACTACCAGTTTGCTAATTGCTATGAATTGCTCGTTAGTCATCCGAAATGGAGTTCTAGCAACGCGAAGAGCTTAAGAGATGTTCAAACGAAGGCAAAAGCGAGGACAAAAGCAAGCTGAAATTCCTATATGTCAAGTCCAGGAGAATCTACTTAGAGAGATTCTAATACCGATGAAGATGAAATTCCAGAATGTAGTGAAAATGCAATACCTATGGGCCAGCGTGCTGCGAAGAAGAAAAATGTCGTTCAAACCCAGTTTGATTCTCGGTGGGCGCAGATGCACGAGAAGCATGCCAGAGAAAATGAAGAATGTCAAAAACATAATGTAGAAAAACTTGAGGTCTTAAAATAGTTAACCGAGATTGAACGTGGTAGGTTTGGGTTGGAGCGGCAACAGCAAGAGACTTTAGTAATGCAAATGGATGTCACCAGAATAGATCCACTATCAACATAGTACTGGATGGATTATAAACAGCGTATTGTTGGTAGTTATGCTGGATCTAGGTGTATGTAATTTTATTATGTAGTGTTGTACTGCTTTAATTGTTTTCATCTATGTATTGTTTTCTAGTTTGAATTAATCAATGGTATCTTATTTTCTTTAAGACATTGTGTATGTATCGAATAATTAAAAATAATTCAATGTATTACGTATAACAAAGCTAACACACTTCAATGCAAACACACAAAATAAAACAAAGATTCTAAAATATAAATCGAAACAAGCATAATAAAACATAGCCTCTGAAATATAATCTACTGTTGCCGTAAGCGTTCCAAATGTGATCCATGAGATTTTTTTGAAGCTGATTATGCAGCGCTGAATTACGATATATTTCATGTTGATCCATGTGAAACATATCGAATTATCCTTCAATTTCATCAACGAAAGGTCGGTAAATTTGTGAGGGTTGTCTGGATCCTTCGTATTCGTAATCTGGTTACACGATGTCGCGTTCACCTTCGATTACCATATTATGAAGAATTATGCAACAAAACATAATTTTGACATTTTCGAACTTTTCCATATCCTACATGGACTACTAGCCATTGCGAATCTTGATTGAAGAAATCCGAATGCTCTCTCCACATCTTTTCGCTGACCCTCCTGCATAGAAGCAAATAATTTCTGTTTTAGGGAAAGTGCGTTTGCAAAGGTCTTTACAATCATGCTCAATTTCGGATAAATTCCATCCTCCAGGTAGTATCCGTGATCGTATGTGTTATGTCCAATCATAAATGATATAGGGACAGATTTACTTGCGCCAAATCGCTGAACAAATTTGATCGTTCTAGAACATTTATGTCATTAAGGGAACCGGGCATACCAAAAAAAAGCATGCCATATCCAAAGATCATGAGATGCAACTGCTTCTAAGATGATGGTTGGCCTTTTTTCTTTACCGTTGTATGCTCCATGATGAGCTATAGGACAGTTCTTCCACTCCCAGTGCATGCAATCTAGACTCCCTAACATCCCAGGCCACCCTCTACTTTTGTGCATTTCATGCAACCTAGCTACATCAGCCTCGTTTGGAGAACGAAGATATTCATCCTCATATATGCCGACCACTGATTGGCAGAATTCATCTAGGTTTTCCAAAGCAGTACTCTCTACAATTCGATAAGCGTCACCAAGAGCGTCGGAGGGTGCGCCATATGCCAACATTCTGAAACCCGCGGTCATCTTCTGATGTCCAGTCAGACCTTGTTTTTTGGCAGCATCCGCTTATAAACAAAGTATATATTAGTCGCCTGAATACTTTTAAGGATTCTTAAGAATAATGGTCGACTCATTCTAAAGCATCTACAAAAAAGCGTAGGACCATAAGTCAGATTAGAAACGGAATAATTGTTCATCAGTGTTTTATGAAATGCTGCATGATCCCGGTGGAAGTATCTTCGACCCATTGTTGAACCACCATGTTGTCCACTAGATGAACCGTAAGCTTGCTGATGGATCTCCATAAGTTCCTCACTATGTTGTGTGTTTTTGCGTAGGCTTCATCCTTAGAGTCGCAATCCCATATCATAATAGCTTTTAGTAGATGGCCAGACTTTTTTATTGATAAGTTGTAGTTTAATTTTGGATTGTAGAGTCAAAGTATGGCATTCACATCCTTATATGGTTGGGAAAAGTTATGGCACTGTAATCAATGTTAGGCCGTTATTATCTTTTTGTTAAAGCAGGCACTGTAGCCATGTTTGATAGTTGTAAATCATGCACGGTATCCTTACTGTTGACTCCTCAGTGTTGGGTCAATTCAAGCACAGTAACCTTATTGTTTTGTATTCATTGAACGGTCTAATCATGTCAAGACCCACGTGAATGGTACGTTATTGTAATAACCCGGAAATCTGGGCCGGTTTAAAATTTTTATTTTGGCAATTTTAGCGAAATTTGATTATTTAAAATGAATTATTTTAAATAATAACGACGAGAAATTTATTTTGAATAGAATTCAAACGTATATATTTATATAGCTCGACGTTGGAATATAAATAATTATTTATAATTATAAAGGGAATTGAAAATGGCGCGGCAGTTCGATAATTCGCTTTCAAACTTCAAATGAATGTACAGGATTCAAAATAAACCGGATTTTAGTGAAACCAAAAATAATGGAATCTAATTGCGAATATCTTTCCAACGAATCCGAAAAATTGAAATTTCATAGCGGGAATCAAAAGATATGTCCAGTTGAAATTTATGAATAGTCGCTATAGGATTCAGGCCCTTAAAAATGCAAATTTTGCAAACGACCTCGGATTTTGACGAAACCACTTTTGTTGGATCCGTGATGTCAAGCTATTGCTGGATTCCAAATTTCATAATTGTTCGAATCAATATGTGAGCGTGGCAAAGGAAAACGCGTTTGACCAGTTTCAGTTGATTTTAATCGACTGAAAAATGGCCATTTTTCAAAAGGTCTCATAATTCGACGAAACTAGTTTTGTTAGGACCGTATCGTCAATACGAAGCTAGAAAATATTTTTTGGGAATTTTTCGAGTTAGTATGTGACCTTAGAAAATTGAAATGCGCGTTCAAAATTCAATATATAGAGTTATACTTTGATTTTGACGAAAACTGTTCCAAACGATCGAATCAGCTTGCGATACATATCCCATTGTGTTCGGAATGGGGGTAATTAGCTATGGATGACAGGCGGTAGGCCTCGTTTCGAGGTCGAAATAAAAAGTCAACCTTTTTGTAAATTAAATAAAATAAAATAAATTAAAAATAAAATCCCTTCCCTCTCCTTAACCCTTCAGGGCCCCCGATTTAATTTCAGAAAGAAAAAACCAACAACAACGAACCCTCGATCTCGTTCAGCGCGCCCTAGCGCCGCCGTGGGTGATCGATCCCCTCCCCCTTGTCAGTGCTATCTCCTGCAGCGCCCCTCTCGCGCCTCACCCCTCCACTCGAGACCCTCCCCATCGCAGAAATCGCCACCACCGCACCTCCTAGGGAGCACCGCGCCACCATGAAGCCACCATCGACGACCGCCAATGAGCAACTTCCCCCCTCCCCTGTTCGACTTTCATCAGCACCTCCTCGCTGGGGAGCCGACGCCTTTGCCTCCATCCGAAACCTAGATTCAAAATACTGTAAGTTTCTTTTCTGATTTTAAATCCAGTAGAAATTTAGGATTTTAGTTAATGAAAACATATGTAATAGCATTAATTTATTTTCTGATTTTAATTATAAATAGAGCATTGTTTATAAAAAAAGTAAAAATAGCATATGTTTTTAAAATGTAAGTAGCTTTGTCTTTAAAATATAAATATATGTTGTTTTAAAAATATAAAAGGATTAGATTTTATACGAAGGAAGATTTGATTTTTATTATAGAAAAAAATTTGATTTTTAATTATGTAAATATATTTGATTTTCTTTTTACATATATATGAAGTGTGGTAAAAATAGGATCTTTGAAATGTAAACACCGTATTAGGAATGCGATTTTTATCCATTTAGCGTTGATGTAAAAATGTGATTTTTATATATTGAATAGCGAAGTGAAAATTCAATTTTTATATATTGAATAGCGAAGTAAAAATTCGATTTTTATATATTGGATAGCGAAGTAAAAATTCGATTTTTATATATTGAATAGCGAAGTAAAAATTCGATTTTTATATATTGAATAGCGAAGTAAAAATTCAATTTTTATATATTGAATAGCGAAGTAAAAATTCGAATTTTATATATTGAATAGCGAAGTAAAAATTCGATTTTTATATATTGAATAGCGAAGTAAAAAATTCGATTTTTATATACTGAATAGCGAAGTAAAAATTCGATTTTTATATATTGAATAGCGAAGTAAAAATTCGATTTTTATATATTGAATAGCACGGTAAGAACGTGATTTTTTATATATGTAGTGGTTACGGGCAACGAAAGTGACAAAAGGCGAGGACAACAAGATTTTCTACATATGAAGAGTCGTGGCGTTGGATTAGCTATTCGGTGAGAATTTCTCACTCTTTAATTTAATTTTCTAGTTAAAATATATACTAGGATGCAGACGGTGTTTAGTAGCACCCGACACCCGTCGTCCACAGACCATGGACGGCTTGTATGCTTGTTTGTTTGATTTTGATGTGTAGTTGATTGTGTGATGTGATGTGAAATGAAATAAAATATTTATATAGTTAAAAATATTTTATAGTTAAAAAAATAGAATTTTTAACATGCCTATGAAATGAAATAAAAATAAACAAATCGGACGATTTGTTTATATACACACATTTGACTGATATTGATTGGGACGATAAATTTACACATCGCCCAACTGCACAAATAAAATCTGTGTTTGATTGTTTGAAACCCCATATGGGTATTGGGATGATATATGACATACACTAATCCCAATAATTAGTTGTATGTCGATCGATTGATTGACAGACTGTTATAAGCGTTAAATATTTATATTCGATGCTTATACAGTGTAGAATGCACTTCGGATGATGGTTGATTGTTCATCGTTGTTATTGTATACATGTGTTGTAGAAAATCCATATAATCAATATTATATGGTAATTGATTGGGCCTCATTCCATATTTAAAATAGACATATTTGAAATAGAAATATTTGAAATAGAAATATTTGAAAATAGAAATATATGAAGCCGCGTTGATAGATTGATGCCATTTTGACGTGAACGATATTTATATCGATTTTATTCAAATTGAAGTGAATAATTGAATTGATTTGAAATTCGAATTTAATTGAATTGATTTGAAATTCGAAATAAACTGAAATGATTTGAAATTCGAATAGAATTGAAACAGAATTGAAATCGTTTTGAAATGAATTCGAATAGGATTGAAATTGAATATAAATGAATTCGATATTGAAATTGAATAGAAATAAAAACGAACTGAAATTGAATTCAAAATCGATTTGAATTGAAATCAATTTGAAATGAATTTAAAACGAATTTGCAAGGAAAAATGCAATTTTGATTTGAAATTGAATATGAAGTTGAAACCGTTTTGAAAATGAATTTAAAACGATTTATAAAGCACGTTTTGAATTGAAATCGACAAAGTATATATTATATATATAATATAATGGCCTGAATAGAACGCACCGCGGTAGTTCGCGAATTTCGACATTGACTTCGAACGGATATTGCGGGAGATCCGACCGTCGAATTCTCCTAAAACCGGAACCATTGGGTTCGTATCGAAAAGAGCTTTCTAACGAATATTAGAAATTTGAAATCTAACGGTTGGATTTGGAATTATGTCCAAATCAAATTTGGAAAAGGTCGCTGTAAGTGCAGTTCGATGGCCGTTGATGGAAATCGACTGTACGGGCCTTGATAAAATTATTAAAAATAGTAATAATTTGTGTAAAATCATAAGAAATGATTTGGGAAAAATTGGGATGAAAAAACTCCATATTTGAAAAGATAGAAATAGGTTTTTTATCGAAATGAACTAGTTTTGAACTAGAAATAAAATTTTGTTTATTTTTAAATAAATAAATTTGATTTGAAAGGGTTTTAAAAGTAACTAGGATTTCCAATAATTGAATTGGGATGGATTTGAATCAAAATTGTCTTTGGATTATTTCGATGTTGGATTTCGTGATTATACAGATATTGTTATGGAAATTTGAAAGATATATTTATATCATTATTTCCAATACGATATTTGTTGGTCGTAGAATTTGATATTGAATATAAGCGGTATATTTTCTATTCAGAGCCTTGTATTTAATATCAAATGTGATTTGGGTTTGTCGTGAATGGTGTCTTGACTAACACTGTTCTTGAACCCAGTGGAGAAAAGATTAAATCTTTTTATTTAGATTTAATGAAGTGTACCAATTAAATAACATTTAATTGGAATTGAATTGGTATTGATTTTTGGGTTTATCGTGAACAATGTTTTAAATAACACTTGTTCTTTAACCCGATAATTAATGGAATGTGATTTTGGGTTTATCGGGGACCGTGTTTTAAATGACACTGATTCTTTAACCCAGTTAAGGATTAAAACTAAGTGAAGTTTTAATGAATCTTTAATTAGATTGAAAAGATCGAGAATGGAGTATCACCAGTTTTACTTCAGGCGATAGTTAAATCTTTAATTAGATTTGAACGTGAAATGGTAATTGAATTTACCGATAACACCGTGGTGTTAGATATGAAGTATTACCAGTTTTACTTCATAGGATGAATAGGTTGGGATTGGGAAATTAAAATAAATGATTACTTCGGTGTGGTTCGCAAATCCCGACTAGTTTGAATTGATATTCAAAGAAGATTAAAGAATAAATTTAAAGAATTTATCTTTGATAAAATTAATGGGAACCTTTCCCAAAAGATAAGAATATTTGAATAAAAGAATATTCTAAATTGGAATGAAGCATATGTTGTGTTTGTGTAACACTTGTTTATTATATACGCGAGTTATTCAGAAAGACCGGGTTTATCCCATTCTGAATAACTGATTCGACGTGGTGTCGAAGATGAAGACGGTGGTTGAAGACCAGAGGTTTTCAAGTCGTTTGGATAATTACTGATGATCTTGATTGGGCCGTACACCCAAGAGGAGGGAATCAGTTAGTGATCGTCTAGACGTTCTGGGAGATCGATGGATATGCGGGGTACTAGGTGCCTCCGGTTTCGTTCAGACCCAGAACGAACTTGTAAATGGACTGTGTGTCTGACATTGGATTTTAGTCTGTGTGGTTGATTTCTATTAAATATATATCTGTTTGGTGGCGGAGAATTTATTCTCTTGCTTAACGCACTTCTCTGAGACGTACGAGCTCAGGGGTTATATATCGATGGATATCAAACGCATGGAGTGAATTGCCTGTGTAGCATGCCTAAGTGGCAATATGATCAAGGCCTCTGTTGAAAAATAGAGTCTTGTGGTAGATGATCAAAGCACGGCCTTTGTGGCGTAGCTTTTTGTAACGTTTACTTCGCGAGTTTCACACCCGATATGAACCAAAAACGGGAGAGGACCTCAGGGAGGGCATACGTTTCTTTCTAGCTAGAAGTGGCGTCAGTGGTTTTACACAGCCTGACGAGTTTGACTTATGTGGTTGTTGCTGTTGCCAGGCGACTCGGTTTGATCGGACGATCCGGGTCCGATGGAGTCATTCGTTGGCTCATTTACGTCCCAAAGGGCGGAGAAACGTAGTGTTCAGGCATAATAATCCACATCGGTGGACCGGCCCTGACGATCCAAAGGGTTGATGCGTTCTAATCCTGAGGCTCGGGCTAGAGAGTCTCGAATCGGTTGAGGACTATCTTTTGCCTCGGTTCATAGATGGAAATCCAATTTCCAAATACGCGACATTTGCGGTTTTAATTGTAGAACTAGTATGGCGACATGATATATGGTACCCATGCCGCGTATGATTGATACTTATGATTTGAAGTTGTTTTATACACTATGCACATATTATAGTATCAAACGATTTGTTTTAAACGTATCAAGCATTCTTTGGCTGTTATAAGGGAAAACCCTATCCCCCGGCTTGCGTGTCATTGTGTGGTAGGACCTGGGTCTTATAACAGCTTCATTTTTTCTTTATTTAGCATTGCGCTGTTTGTTTTATGCACTGGTATTCTTGGGAGGAAACCCGTTCCGTGTTATACGGCGTGGTCCCTTGATTTACCGAATTTTAAAATAAAGATTAATAACTGTTTTAGTTCTCACACCAGTCCCATGACTGACCTGGAGTTTATTGTTTTAACATAAACTCTGGGTGCCCTGATTTTGACATGGGCAGCTAGTAGTTTTGGTTTTGCAGATTTATATTCACAGGATCCTGATTTACAGCTGGAACGATACTCGGAAAGCTTTGTATCCGCGTATTACTTCTAGTTGTGTATTGTATTATTTTCCACTGCTATGTAATGTATTGTAATCTCTGATATTTTCTGTGTAATATTTATTCATTTATACTCTGTTTATTCTTGTAATCTGATGGAATTGTTGTAATATACAATGAAATGTTCTTCTGTCTGCGTTCTATTTTGTCGTGTTCTCAAAACAATCAGGCGTTTCGAACGGTCTAGATCGGTTTAGCGACTGATTCGGATTGAGCGAAATTCCTTATCGTCACAGTTGGTATCAGAGCTTTGGTTTACAAAGCTCAGAGAACAAGGCACATTAGAACCATACGAAAGAATTCATCAGATAATTGAATTAGTAATATCCAATGAGAATGACTCGTTAGAGATGGGATCAGTAGTATCCTAGAACGAGTGTGAAGAGTAAATTTTTAAAATAAAAATGAAAACCCATTTTGTTTTGAAATTTAAATCAATTATCGTATTTGATTATTTATTTTATATTGATTTGGACAGTCCAGTATATAAAGATTTTGCATATGCGCCTTGCAAACGCATATTCGAAGTTTTAATATACTGAATAGATATAGATTCACACTCTAGTAGCCCGGAGATGATTCTGATGATTGTAGCTACATCATCAGAATTAGTGTTCGAGTGTCGAAGGTGTGATATTTATATATTTCCTATTGACTGGTGTGAGAACCAAAATTAGATAGGGCTTATTGTTGTGAATTGGTATAAAAAACATGATTTTCTGTATATGTATATGTACCAAAGTTATGCATTTGAAATGCTAATCAACTAATTGATTGATGGTCGTGTTGTTTGATTATTGTTGGATTAATTAAAATTTGAACCATTTAGTCAAATTGTACCAAAAGGTGAGTTGTGTTGAAAATTTGTAGCATTTGCATGCATATACATGTACTTACATTGAACAGGTCATAGCAAGGAGGCTAGAGCAGAGAAATAAAAATTGTTTGCCCGACAAATAGGTACATGTTTACTATAATTTACTGTTTTGTTTGGGTGATGATGATTTTATGGGCCGATTGGCTAGCCGCCTGGCTTTCTTCTTTTTCTTTTTAAGATCAGAAGGCCTGTATGGCAATTTCGGGATTTTCCCGTGCTCCCGGTGCAGGGGAGGTTATGGCGAAATTTTCCGAAAATTTAGGGTGTTAGCCAAAATTTTGAAATTTTTGAAAATTTCTTAGAAACTGAAAAGTTGAAGAACTTAAGCCATAATAAAAATAATGAAAGTTGAGTTGGTATTTAAAACAACTTTCGGCTTTGTTCCTTTTCAGGGACGAAAAGTTTTAAGCGGGGGAGATTGTAATAACCCGGAAATCTGGGCCGGTTTAAAATTTTTATTTTGGCAATTTTAGCGAATTTTGATTATTTAAAATGAATTATTTTAAATAATAACGACGAGAAATTTATTTTGAATAGAATTCAAACGTATATATTTATATAGCTCGACGTTGGAATATAAATAATTATTTATAATTATAAAGGGAATTGAAAATGGCGCGGTAGTTCGATAATTCGCTTTCAAACTTCAAAAGAATGTACAGGATTCAAAATAAACCGGATTTTAGTGAAACCAAAAATAATGGAATCTAATTGCGAATATCTTTCCAACGAATCCTAAAAATTGAAATTTCATAGCGGGAATCAAAAGATATGTCCAGTTGAAATTTCTGAATAGTTGCTATAGAATTCAGGCCCTTAAAAATGGAAATTTTGCAAACGACCTCGGATTTTGAAGAAACCACTTTTGTTGGATCTGTGATGTCAAGTTATTGCTGGATTCCAAATTTCATAATTTTTCGAATCAATATGTGAGCGTGGCAAAGGAAAACGCGTTTGACCAGTTTCAGTTGATTTTAATCGACTGAAAAATGGCCATTTTTCAAACGGTCTCAGAATTCGACAAAACTAGTTTTGTTAGGACCGTATCATCAATACGAAGCTAGAAAATATTTTTCGGGAATTTTTCGAGTTAGTATGTGACCTCAATAAATTGAAATGCGCGTTCAAAATTCAATATATAGAGTTATATTTTGATTTTGACGAAAACTGATCCAAACGATCGAATCAGCTTGCGATACATATCCCATTGTGTTCGGAATGGGGGTAAATAGCTATGGACGACACGCGGTAGGCCTCGTTTCGAGGTCGAAATAAAAAGTCAACCTTTTTGTAAATTAAATTAAATTAAATAAATTAAAAATAAAATCCCTTCCCTCTCCTTAACCCTTCAGGCCCCCCGGTTTAATTTCAGAAAAAAAAAACAACAACGAACCCTCGATCTCGTTCAGCGCGCCCTAGCGCCGCCGTGGGTGATCGATCCCCTCCCCCTCGCCAGTGCCATCTCCGGCAGCGCCCCTCTCGCGCCTCACCCCTCCACTCGAGACCCTCCCCATCGCAGAAATCGCCACCACCGCACCTCCTAGTGAGCACCGCGCCACACTGAAGCCACCATCGACGACCGCCAACGAGCAACTACCCCCTCCCCTGTTCGACTTTCATCAGCACCTCCTCGCTGGGGAGCCGACGCCTTTGCCTCCATCCGAAACCTAGATTCAAAATACTGTAAGTTTCTTTTCTGATTTTAAATCCAATAGAAATTTAGGATTTTAGTTAATGAAAACATATGTAATAGCATTAATTTATTTTCTGATTTTAATTATAAATAGAGCATTGTTTATAAAAAAAGTAAAAACAGCTTATGTTTTTAAAATGTAAGTAGCTTTGTCTTTAAAATATAAATATATGTTGTTTTAAAAATATAAAAGGATTAGATTTTATACGAAGGAAGATTTGATTTTTATTATAGAAAAAAATTCGATTTTTAATTATATAAATATATTGGATTTTCTTTTTATATATATATATATATGAAGTGTGGTAAAAATAGGATCTTTGAAATGTAAAAACCGTATTAGGAATGCGATTTTTATCCATTTAGCGTTGATGTAAAAATGTGATTTTTATATATTGAATAGCGAAGTAAAAATTCGATTTTTATATATTGAATAGCGAAGTAAAAATTCGATTTTAATATATTGAATAGCGAAGTAAAAATTCAATTTTTATATATTGAATAGCGAAGTAAAAATTCGATTTATATATATTGAATAGCGAAGTAAAAATTCGATTTTTATATATTTAATAGCGAAGTAAAAATTCGATTTTTATATATTGAATAGCGAAGAAAAAATTCGATTTTTATATATTGAATAGCGAAGTAAAAATTCAATTTTTATATATTGAATAGCAAGGTAAGAATGTGATTTTTTATATATGTAGTGGCTACGGGCAACGAAAGTGACAAAAGTCGAGGACGACAAGATTTTCTACATCTGAAGAGTCGTGGCGTTGGATTAGCTATTCGGTGAGAATTTCTCACTCTTTAATTTAATTTTCTAGTTAAAATATATACTAGGATGTAGACGGTGTTTAGTAGCACCCGACACCCGTCGTCCACAGACCATGGACAGCTTATATGCTTGTTTGTTTGATTTTGATGTGTAGTTGATTGTGTGATGTGATGTGAAATGAAATAAAATATTTATATAGTTAAAAATATTTTATAGTTAAAAAAATAGAATTTTTAACGTGCATATGAAATGAAATAAAAATAAACAAATCGGACGATTTGTTTATATACACACATTTGACTGATATTGATTGGGACGATAAATTTTACACATCGCCCAACTGCACAAATAAAATCTGTGTTTGATTGTTTGAAACCCCACATGGGTATTGCGATGATATATGACATACACTAATCCCAATAATTAGTTGTATGTCGATCGATTGATTGACAGACTGTTATAAGCGTTAAATATTTATATTCGATGCTTATACAGCGTAGAATGCACTTTGGATGATGGTTGATTGTTCATCGTTGTTATTGTATACATGTGTTGTAGAAAATCCATATAATCAATATTATATGGTAATTGATTGGGCCTCATTCCTTATTTAAAATAGACATATTTGAAATAGAAATATTTGAAATAGAAATATTTGAAAATAGAAATATATGAAGCCGCGTTGATAGATTGACACCATTTTGACGTGAATGATATGTATATCGATTTTATTCAAATTGAAGTGAATAATTGAATTGATTTGAAATTCGAATTTAATTGAATTGATTTGAAATTCGAAATAAACTGAAATGATTTGAAATTCGAATAGAATTGAAACAGAATTGAAATCGTTTTGAAATGAATTCGAATAGGATTGAAATTGAATATAAATGAATTCGATATTGAAATTGAATAGAAATAAAAACGAACTGAAATTGAATTCAAAATCGATTTGAATTGAAATCAATTTGAAATGAATTTAAAACGAATTTGCAAGGAAAAATGCAATTTTGATTTGAAATTGAATATGAAGTTGAAACCGTTTTGAAAATGAATTTAAAACGATTTATAAAGCACGTTTTGAATTGAAATCGACGAAGTATATATTATATATATATATTATAATGGCCTGAATAGAACGCGCCGCGCCGCGGCTGTTCGCGAATTTCGGCCATTGACTTCGAACGGATATTGCGGGAGATCCGACCATCGGATTTTCCTAAAACCGGAACCTTTGGGTTCGTATCGAAAAGAGCTTTCTAACGAATATTATAAATTTGAAATTCAACGGTTGGATTTGGAATTATGTCCAAATCAAATTTGGAAAAGGTCGGTGTAAGTGCAGTTCGATGGCCGTTGATGGAAATCGACTGTACGCGCCTTGATAAAATTATTAAAAATAGTAATAATTTGTGTAAAATCATAAGAAATGATTTGGGAAAAATTGGGATGAAAAAACTCCATATTTGAAAGATAGAAATAGTTTTTTTATCGAAATGAACTAGTTTTGAACTAGAAATAAAATTCTATTTATTTTTAAATAAATAAATTTGATTTGAAAGGGTTTTAAAAGTAACCAGGATTTCCAATAATTGAATTGGGATGGATTTGAATCAAAATTGTCATTGGATTATTTCGATGTTGGATTTCGTGATTATACAGATATTGTTATGGAAATTTGAAAGATATATTTATATCATTATTTCCAATACGATATTTGTTGGTCGTAGAATTTGATATTGAATATAATCCGGTATATTTTCTATTCAGAGCCTTGTATTTAATATCAAATGTGATTTGGGTTTGTCGTGAATGGTGTCTTGACTAACACTGTTCTTGAACCCAGTGGAGAAAAGATTAAATCTTTTTATTTAGATTTAATGAAGTGTACCAATTAAATAACATTTAATTGGAATTGAATTGGTATTGATTTTTGGGTTTATCGTGAATAGTGTTTTAAATAACACTTGTTCTTTAACCCGATAATTAATGGAATGTGATTTTGGGTTTATCGGGGACCATGTTTTAAATGACACTGATTCTTAAACCCAATTAAGGATTAAAACTAAGTGAAGTTTTAATGAATCTTTAATTAGATTGAAAAGATCGAGAATGGAGTATCACCAGTTTTACTTCAGGCGATAGTTAAATCTTTAATTAGATTTGAACGTGAAATGGTAAATGAATTTACTGATAACACCGTGGTGTTAGATATGAAGTATTACCATTTTTACTTCATGGGATGAATAGGTTGGGATTGGGAAATTAAAATAAATGATTACTTCGGTGTGGTTCGCTAATCCCGACTAGTTTGAATTGATATTCAAAGGAGATTAAAGAATAAATTTAAAGAATTTATCTTTGATAAAATTAATGGGAACCTTCCCCAAAAGATAAGAATATTTGAATAAATGAATATTCTGAATTGGAATGAAGCGTATGTTGTGTTTGTGTAACACTTGTTTATTATATACGCGAGTTATTCAGAAAGACCGGGTTTATCCCATTCTGAATAACTGATTCGATGTGGTGTCGAAGATGAAGACGGTGGTTGAAGACCGGAGGTCTTCACGTTGTTTGGATAATTACTAATGATCTTGATTGGGCCGTACACCCAAGAGGAGGGAATCAGTTAGTGATCGTCTAGACGTACTCGGAGATTGATGGATATGCGGGGTACTAGGTGCCTCCGGTTTCGTTCAAACCCAGAACGAACTTGTAAATGGACTGTGTGTCTGACATTGGATTTTAGTCTGTGTGGTTGATTTCTATTAAATATATATCTGTTTGGCAGCGGAGAATTTATTCTCTTGCTTAACGCACTTCTCTGAGACGTTCGAGCTCAGGGGTTATATATTGATGGATATCAAATGCATGAAGTGAATTACCTGTGTGGCATGCCTAAGTGGCAATATGATCAAGGCTTCTGTTGAAAAGCAGAGTCTTGTGGTGGATGATCAAAGCACGGCCTTTGTGGCGTAGCTTTGTGTAACGTTTACTTCGCGAGTTTCACACCCGGTATGAACCAAAAACGGGTGAGGACCTCAGGGAGGGCATACGTTTCTTTCTAGCAAGAAGTGGCGTCAGTGGTTTTACACGCTCTGACGAGTTTGACTTATGTGGTTGTTGCTGTTGCGAGGCGCCTCGGTTTGATCGGACGATCTGGGTCCGATGGAGTCATTCGTTGGCTCATTTAAGCCCCTAAAGGGCGGGGAAACGTAGTGTTCAGGCATAATAATCCACATCGGTGGACCGACCCTGACGATCCAAAGGGTTGATGCGTTCTGATCCTGAGGCTCGGGCTAGAGAGTCTCGAATCGGTTGAGGACTATCTTTTGCCTCGGTTCATAGATGGAAATCAAATTTCCAAATACGTGACATTTGCGGTTTTAGTATGGCGACATGATATATGGTACCCATGCCGCCTATGATTGATACTTATGATTTGAAGTTGTTTTATACACTATGCACATATTATAGTATCAAACAATTTGTTTTAAACGTATCAAGCATTCTTTGGCTGTTATAAGGGAAAACCCTATTCCCCGGCTTTTGACACGAGCAGCTAGTAGTTTTGGTTTTGCAGATTTATATTCACAGGATCCTGATTTACAGCTGGAACGATACTCGGAAAGCTTTGTATCTGCGTATTACTTTTAGTTGTGTATTGTATTATTTTCCGCTGCTATGTAATGTATTGTAATCTCTGATATTTTCTGTGTAATATTTATTCATTTATACTCTGTATATTCTTGTTATCTGACGGAATTGTTGTAATATACAATGAAATGTTCTTCCGTCTGCGTTCTATTTTGTCGTGTTCTCAAAACAATCAGGCGTTTCGAACGGTCTAGATCGGTTTAGCGACTGATTCGGATCGAGCGAAATTCCTTATCGTCACAGTTATGAATATGCGTGACTCGTATCAAAAGGGACAGAAATATTGCCAAATCTTTGAGCTAAAATAAATGGGGCTTTGGGTCCTTAGTTTCACACAGTAAACATTTTCTCATTCCCCGTTACTCTCCTTTATTCATGTCCACTGATAGTTGGTCTCCCTCTGAGTTACTTACACTTATCGAATCATATATCGACTTTCAAGAAATTCATGACAAAATCGTGCAAGGAGGTGGCGGAGTAACCCATGAAATGTACTGGCAATTGATTCAAAAAAGTACAACGACAACCCCATGTGTCTGTCTTGGAGGTCTAAAGAATAGATTCATAGCAGACATAGGACCTTCTAGGATGATTGTGCCCGATACCGCCAGATAATCGAGGCGGTTGAAGAGGAAGGTAATTTCAAAGATGATCGTGCCATTTTCGATTCACGTTATCTTTTCGAACATGGAACGGAATTCATAGGCCATGAAGCATATGAACTTCATTACAACTGGCTAACGCGCTTCGGTTATGATTGGTAGAGGTGTTTGTGCTACTATTTATGTTCCTCTTTGTAACAACATTAGCTGTATCGTACTATCTTTCAACATTGTTCATGTACTATGTATCAGTGTGTATTACTATCAAAGATTGTAGTAGGCTTGTCAGTGTCTAAGTGTGTAGTCGTGTCAGTGCTTTATGCTATGTCTCAGTTGTGGTTAAGTCTTTAAGTTAACATGTGAGCTCTTCTGCTTCCTTTTTACATTGATTACGAAATATGTCTCTATGTCAAGTCATTTCAATGATTGTAGCAGGCTTTGGAAATAGTACGGTGAGTTTTATTGTCACGGTATCAAATTTGTATACATGTAGGAGTTACAAAATACACGTAGGAGTTAAAAAATGTGGGTCGTCCGCTTATGCATTAAACATTATTTTGTGACGGGTAGCTATAAAACTCTCCCAAAATACTCTTAACTTAAGACACAAAAAAATATTTTTCCTGCTCCTCTTACCATTCTCACAACAATGCCTTCGTGGCCTTCAGCTACAGACTCTGAGGAAGAGGCATACGAAGCGATTAGACTTCAAGAGATGAAGGACGAATTATAGTTTCTGAACCAGCAAATACCTCCGGCTCAAGCACCAAACGAAATGGCGAACGTTCAAGTACCACCAGAAGCTCAAGTGCCCAATGTTCAACCATTATACGAACAATTGGTACCTTAACCACACCTAGAAGTAGAGGTGTATCGAGTACCACCTTCTGAACGGGGAGTTGACTCGTATCCAGTATTTTTCTATTGCGGTTATGCAGTTGAAGTTGTTGTTCGAGCAGAGTGAAACAATATAGGCCACTGCATACAGAAATGTACATTGTATCCTAATGGATGCGATTACACGGAATGGATAGACAAGCCTCTTTGCCCAAGGGGAACAACCTATGCAAACGTACTAGAACAAGAGATTAGACGCCTCGAAAATTAAATTGAGCAGTTGCGATTTAACGTAATGAGACTCCCTTGAGTTTCAATGTAATGAGACCTTAGGCTCAACCAAAATATTTCCCACGTTTCCTTCTTTTATGTTTTAGTTGGCATCTTGTATCAGTAAGGCATGTATCTTTAAGATCTGTTGTGGCTTTATGTTTTATGTTAATTGTATCGTTACGAGAAATAGTATTTGTATGTTGTCAAGTGGTTAAATTTTCAACAAAAGCTAGTTAATGCTTCAGAATAAAATCGCGACAACGAATCTTACCTGTCCTATTTGTTCTCAAGTGTTTAATTTAAAAGAAAAGCTAATCAAGTCGGTAACAACATTATAAATAACTAAGTCGGTACAAACTAGACAAGGAATCTTTGTTGTATATCAAGCAACATGGTCTGGTCAGCATCCACATTAGAAACGAGACAACAAATCATTGCTAGGCCTAGCTTCAAAATAAAGTCGACATCCCTAGTACAAATGAGACAGGGAATCTCTGCTACCTGTTCATCAATCTTACAAACCGCGCCACGGAAAAATACAAATGAGTTGACAAGTCGCCCCAATTAATGCTTTAATATACTGGGAAGTGGACTTGAGTTATTAATTAGGACCCTGCATCTTCTTCCTTTCTTCATTATTTCTAGCTCTCCAATAATTTTCTGCTATCCACATTTGCTCTAAATACAATGTCTAGTTGGGAATACGATGATGAAACAATGGTTTAGCTGTACGATGCGTATGAAAGGAATAAGCAACCAATCGAAGATGCAGAGATTGGGCCAGAAACACACACGGATGTCCAAGTTGAACCTGGAGAAGTGGATGCTGGCGCCTATTTTATAGGTGCCAGGATTCTGGCGCCTATAAAATAGGCGCCAGGTTCTGGCACCTATAAAATAGGCGCCGGAACCACTGGCAAATATTCCGCATTTCAGGGTTGAATATTCAAGACCCTGAATATTCATCCCTGAATCCACTGGAGAAGCCCTTATAGTATAAATAATATATATTAACATATTATATATATGCATGTATTTTATGTAGGCACTGATTATTGAAGACTATATAGTTTAAAGATTACAAAGAAGAGGACTTCAAAATTGAAAACTTGTGAGTACCAAGAACTCATGAATTTAAGAAAGATATTAGGATAAGTAATAGAGTCTATACTTTTTGTTAAAATTCATTAATAGCTGAAATCTTCACCCCAGTTCTCTCACTAATTTTGTCTTATAATATTTCAAAAATCTTATATTTTCAATTGATTTTTAAATTACTTCTTTAAATATATATATATATATATATATATCTCATGATTATTTAAACTATTTTTTGAATTTTAATCTAACTTCTGATTTAAATATTTTACATTTTCTTATTTATATTTTAGTTTTTAAATATATATTTATGTTTAAATAAATTATTTATATTAAGTTTTATTTCCATATATTCATATTTATAGTTTTATTCTTAATTTTTAAGTTTCTCATATTTATATTTATAGCTTTATATTGAGTTCTGATATCAGTTGTATAGATTATAAATATATGTTTTAAATTTACATTCTTACTTCATTATACCACTTTTATATATAGGAAAATAGTTTGTTTAGACTCTAGAATTACCTTGGTTTAGTTGAACATTATTTCCATAATTTTCAATAATTGGAATTTTAAAAATATATAGGGCATCCCGACATGCAATACCCCACATGTCGACATAATAGTAGTTATTCTTAAAAAAATATAAATTTCAAAAGAACTGTTTATTCATTTAATTTTTTTCCTGAAGAGACTCGACTATTGATTTCCTATAAACACCCATCTAAATTTAATTTTTTAACTAACTTTCATTATCTTCTTCTCCTTTTCTCCTTTCTATTTATACTCTTAATTTTCAAGTTTCCATAACCAAAATCTATGGAAATTGAAAGAGAATCAAACCAAATCATTTCTAGTTTAATTCTGTACTACTCTCTCTTGAAGATCCAAGTGCTATTTAGAGCTATAGGAGTATTTTTAACATAAGATTGAAAGATCAAAATCCTATCGAGTCTCTCTTCCAAATTGTTACTGAAAAGGTATGGTTGTAGCCCATTCAAATCAACTAGGCATGATTGTAGCCCGCAAATCAATTAGGTGATCTTGTAGCCTGATTAAATCAAGAGAGCGCCCTATGCTCAGAAGTAGTTGGGTTGGACCTCGTGGCCCTTGAAATCGATGGTTGTAAGATTGGATATTGAAGTTTATTTGAAAAGAAATATGCAGAACCCAGAGTTGTATGGGACTAGATGCACGGTAACTCTGAACTAGTATAAAATCTCGGTGTGTTCTTTCCTTTACTACTTTTACTTATTATTTGCATTTGTGTCTGATTCCACGACTAGTTCATACCTATGATTTGCATTTGATTATATTAAATTCAAAAAGTTCATAAATTTCATTAAATGTTTATAATTTTCAATTTATGGCGACCTCGAAATTTATGGGCGATGCAGTCAGGACTAATAGCGACATAGGCAGACCTCCAGATCGGAGGTCGGGAAAGGAGATATCGTGGGGAGATGTCGGACCGATTGAATCATCGGTGAAACGCATGGATTGATGTGGGGAAGGGTGGATGTCCAGTTCGGGATTCGAGATCACAAAGGGAGGCTTACCTGAGGGGTGACGGAAGATCTGATGATCTTCAAAATACCACTTCTACGGTGGTGCATCCCCCTAGATCTCAGAAATTGAGGGGAGCAAACACTCGATATAACTCTGATAATCAACATGTTCAACGCTCAAAAAGAATGGGGAAGCAGCCCATGTTTGACTGGGCGATGGTAAAGGAGGATGTGGCAGCGGGGAGATCTAAATCATGGATCCAGGCAGCGTTAGGAGGTACAGGACAAACGGTAAAAGAATATGTGGACTTGAGTTACATTGAACCCATGATTATCAGTGCAAAGAAGAACGCATCTATCTTAATGACTGCTGCATTTAGATCTGTAGAAAAATGGAAGAGTTCCATCATTTTCTATGTATATGGAACTAGACCGTATCATCTACACCTTAAAAATTACATTGAACGAATGTGGAAACATTAGGAAATTTTCAACCTCTATCAAAAGAAAACGGTTTTTTTACAACAAGATTTGAAAACAGGCCTGATTGTGAGAACATTCAGAAAGGAGGGCCCTATCTGTTTAATAATAAAATAATAATCTAAAAAAATGGAATATGACTATGAGATTTAAGAAATATTTATTGTTTTCAAATCTTGAACTTAAATTGTGGGATAAAGAAGCGTTGAGTGCCATCGCAAGAATTTTAGGCAAGCCACTTAAAATGGATAAGATCACTATAGATGAATCCAGAGTTACACTTGCCAAGATATTAATTGAGATCGATGAAGAATCTGATTTTGCAAATGAGGTCGATGTTTTACTACACACTGGGGAAGAACTGAAAGTTAAGGTGGAATACCCTTACAAACCGATTTGCTGTAAAGTATGCGGGGTTTTCGGGCATTCTAATGTACAATGCAAGGCTAAATCAATGGAAGTATGGGTGCAAAAATCAGGAATCAACACTGAAAATACAAATAATGTCGCATTTGAAAACAATGTTGATACGGAAATGGGTGATACCTCGATAGCTGGCGTGGATATAACAGATGACACACTTGCAGTGGGGAATGATAGAGATGGTGGGGGACTAACTACGTCAGCCACAATTGATAATCACCATAATGTGATAGATCTATCTGATGGCGTAAGTAATGAAATGGATAATAGCACACATAACAAGGCAGAGAAAATAAAAAATAATGTGTGTGCAACTGCTTCTAAATCGCTGGGAGATGATGCAACAAGAGTTTTTACAAACATATCCAATGTTACGATCAGAGATAAATATGATGCATCACAACCTAATTTTGTCACCAAATCCCCTCAGGAAAATATAGAAAGGCTAGTTATACAAAAGAGTAATACATTCGAGAATGATAATATTTCTCATGTTATTAATAGTAATTTATAAAATAGAGAAGCACATGTGAATACTGTAAACCCATCCAATCTTGACCGGATAACTGGCGATACTCCACCAATTCTGGAAGGAAATGTAGACGGCTTGGTTGAAGACTCGGATGATGACAGGCTTATAGAGCATCTTACAACAAATGATTGTGATACAATCTCTCCTGAAAAGGAGAAAGAAGATTCAGAATATATTATTGAAAACCGCAAATTTTCTGGAAGAATTGGAAAACATCAAAATGAAATGGGGTCTGACTTAAGTAGGATACTAATATGGATAAAGTGGAAATAATAAACTAACTAGTAATCTACAATAGTAACGCAGGTAAGAACTAAGCTAGATAAATATATCACAAATTAAGGGTAAAATGCGATAAGGAAAGACACAAGGAATTTTATACTGGTTCGGACTCCCCGCCCTACGTCCAGTCCCGAAGCTCCTCTTTGGAATTCACTATCACGCCCTCTCTTAACCCATAGGAATAGGTCAAAACACACCCGAGCACCAATAAGGATGTCCACGCGTGAGCATCCACACATGACTTCATAATTTACAAAGTTTTTTAACTCTTGAATGTGTTCTCTAATCAACACAGAATAGTCATGATGAAGTACACCCTTTCTATAATCTTACCCTCAAGTATTTGAAATGAATGTGAAGATTTAAGGAAGATTTGTTGCTTGTTGAATCAAGAGATGTTAAATGTTATCAAAGATTCAATAAGTAACTTGAATTTAAGAGAGCTTTAGAATGCAAAGAATATAGAAGTGCAATTCAGAAAACAAGGAGAATAGAATTAGAATTGGTAAAATTGGTTATTTGGAAACCATGTTTGTAGCGTTTATGTAATAGTAGAAGAGTAGCATTCATTCATGAAGAGTTTCAGTAAAAAGTTGCATCCATTTCCATTGATAATTGAAGAGAAATCTTTTCGTGAAAGAAGGTGATTCTTCATAAAAAAGGCTTCTCTTTCGAACCAGTCGACTAGTCTAAAAACCATCAGCCGACTAGTCGAATCATACTTTAAAACGTTTGGATTAAAACCTTTTAAAACTAACCATTATGTACAAAAACTCACTGACCACTCGATTGGTTATTTTTCTGCCAATCGACTGGTAGAGCTGAGTTTGTACGGTTAGGCTTTTCAAAGCCTTATAAATATATATACATACGCACACATACACACTTTGTTTTGCATATTCATGTTATACTAGAGGATGGATTTTACATAATTCTAACACGACTCAATATATATGCATAACCTTATCTTCATGACATGATTTCCATTGCCATTCTCTTTGTTGACATTAATCAAAATTATTGTTTTCAACATTCTCCCCCTTTTTGATTGGTTACAACATTTTTGATTTTCTCCCCTTGAGTATTTGCTCCCCCCTGAATTTCTACAACATTTTGTTAGTTGATAAACTTATAAACTTACCATTTTGATTCCTGCAACAAAATGTTAGCACTTATCTTTTCAATAAATAGATTTATCATGGTGATCATAGAAAATATAACAAATATTTCTCCCCCTTTGTCACCAATTAAGAAGAATTTAAACACTATAAGCACAAAGTAATCAAATAACAAATAATGCAAAATAAAACATAGTCATTTCATACATACATTTATATTCCATAATTTTTCTCCCCCTTTATCATCGATTAAAAAGAATGTATAATATGATAAAGCAGTAATCGAGCACAAATAAGAGAAAACAAGCATAAATAGTTTTCAAAGAGCCTACGAGACTATTTATTATACGTTACCTAAATAGCCTTTTCTTTGTTGTGGTGTACCTACAAAAAAATATGATGTATATACTTTGATACCCACTTGTTTCGTTTGGATCCAGGGGTTAGATGGAAGGTAACCATATTGTAGAGGGTTTAATGGAACCTTCAAAGATAATTTTATTATTATTAACTACTAAATCAAAATAATCATCGATATATTTTTCTCTGTTTTTCCAATTTATAGGAACCCAAATACTTAAATAATTTCCATTGATATTTCTTTTCATACTTCTAGATATATTATGAAGACCTCTAGTCATAGAAGTATCGAATTTCTACAATGATTGGATCTTGGATGTGTATAGGTTTTATTATATCCTAAATCACTTTTGTCATGTATAGGTCGAGATCTAGATAAGATCATATTTAAATCATTTTGACCTTTATTAAATTTCGCAAACCTGTTTGTACATTTTTCAAATTTGATTCCACAGTCGCGATTGATATTTTCAAAAGAAACTTTGTTATCAATATCCTTATTTAATTCAGAATGCTTCCCTTTTAAAGTACTATTGTCATTTTCAAGATGAGTAATTTGAGATTGCGAATTATCTAAAGGTGATTGTAATTTTCCAACATTTTCTTTTGATTCAGAAATTGCTTTTTGCAAAATATTATTATTAACTTTTAAAATCTCATATTCTTTAGATAATTCTAAATTCTTTTCTGTTAAAGCCGCATTCTCTTTATCAAGAGACAAAATTAAAGAACTAGAATTATTCAAAGAATCTTCTAATGATTTATTTTTATTTTGTAAACCATCGATTTCCTTTAAAAGAACATTGTTTTTATCTTCTAGTCGCTCATTTTCTTTTTATGGAATTTTTTTCTGAAAACAAGCTCTTCTAAGTATTTTCAAAACATTTGGCTTGTTTTACTAAAAAAATGTTTTTCTCTTTCAATTTGGAATTTTCTTGTTCACAATCTTTAGACTTGGCTAAAATAATTGCATTAAGTTTACCCAAGCTTTTAAAATCTTTTAACAATTTTTCACGGTCTAACAGAAGATCTTTATATAATGAATCTATACATACTGATTGTGATCTGACTTTAGCCATGAGACATTTGCTTCCTTGCTCTCTTGATTCTGCTTTGTTGCCTTTCCATTTTCTAATCCCTTGACTAGACTTCTTTATTGCCATTTGTTCTAGGATGTTGTTACGATCTCTAGAACGCCATGCTCTGATGCCAATTGAAAAGGGGTCGATGTGTATGACTTAAGCATGATACTAATATGGATAAAGCGGGGATAATAAACTAACTAGTAATCTACAATAGTTACGCAGGTAAGAGCTAAGCTAGATAAATATATCACAAAATAAAGATAAAATGAGATAAGAAAAGACACTAGGAATTTTATATTGGTCCGGACTTCCCGCCCTACGTCCAGTCCCGAAGATTCTCTTCGGAATTCACTATCACGCCCTCTCTTAACTCAGAGGAATAGGTCACAATACACACGAGCACCAACAAGGATGTCCACGTATGAGAACCCACACAGGACTTCACAATTTACAAAGGTTTTTGACTCTTGAGTGTATTCTCTAATCAACACGGAATAGTCACGATGAAGTACAACCTTCTTATAATCTTATCCTCAAGTATTTGAAATGGACGTGAAGATTTAAGGAATATTTGTTGCTTGTTGAATCAAGAGATGTTAAATGTTATCAAAGATTCAATAAGTAACTTGAATTTGAGAGAGATTTAGAATGCAAAGAATATAAAAGTGCAATTCATAAAATAAGAAGAATAGAATCATAATTGGTAAAATTGGTTATTTGGATTACATATTTGTAGTGTTTATATAATTATAGAAGAATTGTATTCCTTCATTAAGCGTTTCAGTAAAAAGTTGCGTCCATTTCCATTGATAATTGAAGGGAAATCTCTTTATGAAAGAAGGTGAATCTTCATAAAAAAAGCTTCTGCTTTGAATCAGTCGACTGGTTTAAAAACCATCAATCGACTGGTTGAATCATACTTTAAAACGTTTGGATCAAAACCCTTTTAAAACTAGCTTTTATGTATAAAAACTCATTGACCAGTCGATTGGTTATTTTTCTACCAATCAATTGGGAGAGCTGAGTTTGTACGGTTAGGCTTTTCAAAGCCTTATCTATATACACTTTGTTTTGCATACTCGTGTTATACTTGAGGATAGATTTTAACAAAATTCTAACACGACTCAATGTGTGTGTGTGTGTATGTATATATATATATATATGTGCGTGTATATATATATATTAACCTTATCTTCATGACATGATTTCCATTGTTCTTCTCTTTGTTGATATTAATCAAAATTCTTATTTTCGACATTCTCCCCCTTTTTAATTGATGACAATATTTTTGATTTTCTCTTCCTGAGTATTTGCTCCCCCTGAATTTCTGCAACATTTTGTTAATTGATAAATTTATAAACTTACTATTTTGATTCCTGCAACAAAATGTTAGCACTTTTCTTTTCAATAAATAGATTCATCATGGTGATCATAAAAAATATAACTAATTTTTTCTCCCTTTGTCATCGATTAAAAAGAATTTAAACACTATAAGCACAAAGTAATCAGATAACAAATAATGCAAAATAAAACATAGTCATTTCATACATGCATATATATTCCATAATTTTCTCCCCCTTTGTCATCGATTAAAAAGAATGTATAACATGATAAAGCAGTAATCAAGCACAAATAAGAGAAAACAAGTATAAATAGTTTTCAAAAAGCGTACGAGACTATTTATTATATGTTACCTAAATAGCCTTCTCTTTGTTGTGGTGTACCTGCAAAAAAATATGATGTATATACTTCGATACCCACTTTTTTCGTTTGGATCCTAGGGCTAGATGAAAGGTAACCATACCAACGAGGGTTTAATGAAACCTTTAAAGATAATTTTTTTATTATTAACTACTGAATCAGAATAATCATCGATATATTTTCTCTGTTTTTCCAATTTATAGGAACCCAAATACTTAAATAATTTCTATTGATATTTCTTTTCGTACTTCTAGATTTATTATGAGGATCACTAGTCATAAAAGTATTCGAATTTCTATAATAATTGGATCTTGGATGTGTATAGGTTTTGTTATATCCTAATCCACTTTTGTCATGTAGAGGTCGAGATCTAGATAAGATCATATTTAAATCATTTTGACCTTTATTAAATTTCGCAAACTTATTTGTACATTTTTCAAATTTGATTCCACAGTCACGATTGATATTTTCAAAAGAAACTTTGTTATCAATATCCTTATTTAATTCAGAATTCTTCCCTTTTAAAGTACTATTCTCATTTTCGAGATGATTAATTTGAGATTCTGAATTATTGTAATTTTCCAACATTTTCTTTTGATTCAGAAATTGCTTTTTGCAAAATATTATTATTAACTTTTAAATTCTCACATTCTTTAGATAATTCTAAATTCTTTTCTATTAAAGCCTCATTCTCTTTTACAAGAGACAAAATTAAAGAACTAGAATTATTTAAAGAATCTTCTAATGATTTATTTTTATTTTGTAAACCATCGATTTCCTTTAAAAGAACATTGTTTTTATCTTCTAGTCGCTCATTTTCTTTTTATGGAATTTTTTCTGAAAACAAGCTCTTCTAAGTATTTTCAAAACATTTGGCTTGTTTTACTAAAAAAATGTTTTTCTCTTTCAATTTGGAATTTTCTTGTTCACAATCTTTAGACTTGGCTAAAATAATTGCATTAAGTTTACCCAAGCTTTTAAAATCTTTTAACAATTTTTCACGGTCTAACAGAAGATCTTTATATAATGAATCTATACATACTGATTGTGATCTGACTTTAGCCATGAGACATTTGCTTCCTTGCTCTCTTGATTCTGCTTTGTTGCCTTTCCATTTTCTAACCCCTTGACTAGACTTCTTTATTGCCATTTGTTCTAGGATGTTGTTACGATCTCTAGAACGCCAAGTCTCTGATACCAATTATAAAGGGGTCAATGTGTATGACTTAAGCAGGGTACTAATATGGATAAAGCGAGGATAATAAACTAACTAGTAATCTACAATAGTTACGCAAGTAAGAGCTAAGATAGATAAATATCACAAAATAAAGGTAAAATGCGATAAGAAAAGACACTAGGAATTTTATACTGGTTCGGACTTCTCGCCCTACGTCCAGTCCCGAAGCTCCTCTTCGGAATTCACTATCACGCCCTCTTTTGACCTGAATGAATAGGCCACAATACAACTGAGCACCAACAAGGATGTCCACGCCTGAGAACCCACACATGACTTTGCAATTTACAAAGGTTTTTGACTCTTGAATGTGTTCTCTAATCAACATGGAATAGTCACGATGAAGTACACCCTTCCTATAATCTTATCCTCAAGTATTTGAAATGAATGTGAAGATTTAAGGAAAATTTGTTGCTTGTTGAATGAATAGATGTTAAATGTTAATCAAAGATCCAACAAGTAACTTGAATTTGAGAGAGCTTTAGAATGTAAAGAATATAGAAGTGCAATTCAGAAAATAAGGAGAATAGAATCAGAATTGGTAAAATTGGTTATTTTGAAAACATATTTGTAATAGTAGAAGAGTAGCATTCCTTCATGAGGAGTTTCAGTAAAAGTTATGTTCATTTCCATTGATAATTAAAGAGTAATTTCTTCATGAAAGAAGGTGACTCTTCATAAAAAAGGCTTCTGTTTTGAATCAGTGTACTGGTCTAAAAACCACTAGTCGACTGGTTGAATCATACACTAAAACGTTTGGATTAAAACCTTTTTAAAGCTAGCCGTTATGTACAAAAACTCACTGACCAATCGACTGGTTATTTTCCTACCAGTCAACTGGTAAAGCTTAGTTTGTACAGGTAGGCTTTTCAAATCCTTATATATATACTTTGTTGTGCATATTCATGTTATACTTGAGGATAAATTTTAACATAATTCTAACACGACTCTCTCTCTCTCTCTATATATATATATATAACCTTATCTTCATGTCATGATTTCCATTGCTCTTCTCTTTGTTGACATTAATCAAAATTCTTGTTTTCAACACAACAAACAAAATAAAAAGTGAAACCCCAAATTACTCAACTTGCTCCTCCTAAAGTATCGACAAGGAGCCAGAGTAAAATTAAATGAATTTAGTTGTCTAGAACATTAGGGGTTTGAATGCTCCAAACAAACAGTTTGAAGTACTCAAACTCCTTAAATATTTTAGGTCGTCGATTGTTGGCCTTCTGGAAAATAAATTGAGTAATGATATGGTAAATAAATTGAAATCAAAATTACATGAGAAATGGATGTTTATTGATAATAATAACTGTGGTAGCAAAGGCTGCATACTCATTTTTTGGGACTCTAACTGTTGGTCTATTTTTATTGAGGATATATCAGTGCAACACATTACTCTCACTGCAAACAATAAAAGGGGGTTTTGTTGTAGACTAACTTTTATTTATGTAAGCAAATTCTACTTGATCGTGGGAAGCTCTGGTGTGACTTATTCTTGGAAGCAAATAATGTTAATATCCCTTGGCTTGTTCTCAGGGATTTTAACAACATTCTATCCAATAATGATAAGAAAAGTGGATCCTATGTTCCTTTCAGACAGATTACAGGCGTAATGAGTGCATTGCTAATTCAGGTCTGATGAACATCCCTATTCTAGGGTTCAAATACACATGGAGTAAAAAAAGAATTGGCTACAAAAATTGGTCATGTGTTTTGCAACCACTTATTTCTTAATAATTTCCCGGATCTAAATGCTTTTGGTGCTGCAAATCCCATGTGGGACCATGTTGTTATATATGTTAATTTTAAAACTGAAATGCCCAAAAGTAAAATTATTCCTTTTAGATTTGTGAATTCTTGGTGCTATAAGAGTGGATATAAAGAGACTATAGATTTGGTGAGATATGTCATGACTTTTGCTAACATTCAAGGCTCAAAAAATTTCAAATTTCAGCAATTTCTTAAGATGAGAAAAGTCAACCTGAAAAACTAGAATTATAACAGTTTGAAAGACAACGAGCTTCTAAAAACGATAGAAAGAAAATATGAATATTACTTAGCATAAGTTGGTAGATTTCTAGAAGACTGCAGGCTGTATGATATGCTTAGTGAGGCTTACTACAACTAGAAAGACCAATGCAACACTGATCTGATGAATGCAAAACAAAAAGCAAAAATCAACTGGCTTACATAAGGTGATACAAGCACTAATTTTTTTTCATGCTAATATGTACATAAGAAAGCACATAAATAACTGGAGCAATCTGTTTAAGGGCAATGGGACCTTTCTTATGTTGCTGAGAATATTGAAAGGGAAGCCGTTAACTATTTCACCCAGTTTTTTCACCCCTATGATTGTTAATTTTCCTCAAATTAATTGTAGGTATATTATAAATGAGAGAGGTAGAAGGCAACTTTCTTCATGTGTTACTTTGGATGAAATTCATAAGGCGGTTTTTTCTACTCCGGATGACAAAAGCCCTGGTCCGATGATTTCACTTCAAAAAATTTCAAATTTCATTGGGAAAACCTCAAGGAGGGTATTCTGGAGACGGTGCAAGAAGTGTTCAATACAGGAAGATTGGCTAAGGGTATTAATCACACTTTTCTAACACTCATTCCAAAAACTGATAGCCCTACCAATATTTCAGATTATAGACCTATTGCCTGTTGCAACGTGATTTACAAAATCATTTCCAAAGTTATTTACAGCCGAATAAAACCCTACCTTAAACACTTGATTTCTAAGTATCAATCCACCTTTATTCCGGGGAGATATATTGCTGAAAACATTTTGTTAGCTCATGAACAAACCAGTTTTTTTGGTAGAAAAGGAAGCAGAAAGTTTTGCATTAAAATTGATTTAAAAAAGGCATATGATATGGTTAACATAGATTATATTTGTCACATGCTTCTAATGATGGGATTCCCTTGACAAATTATTAAATTCATTAGAACATGCATTATGTCGCCTACCTTCTCGATTATGGTTCAAGGTAGTCCAAAAGATTTTACTTTCAGTAATAGGGGACTCAGACAAGGGGACCCTCTATCACCTTACCTTTTTTGTTTTGCTATGGAGAATTTTTCTATTTTAATGTTTAAAGCTGTAGAAACTAATCATATTCATCCCATATACAAGGAGGAGGATAAAATCACACATCTGATATACACAGATGATTTTATAATTTTCTCTAAAGCTTTGATTAATGGGGTGGAGGCTATTAGGAAGATTTTGGACCAAATGTTAGAATACGCTGGTTTTAAAGTTAATGGGTTGAAATCTAAAGTTTTTTCAACAGAGGGGTAAAAATTAAAAGCCAGATTCTTAATGTTCTTAGCATGAAAGAGGGTAGTTTGCCTGTCAAATATTTGGGTGTCCCGCTATCATATAATTATTTACATTTTTCTGATTGTGGGGAGCTTTTTGATAAAATCAGAAAGAGAATGGATAACTGGGATAATAGGCTTCTCTCTATGGCTGGTAAGATTGAATTAGAGCAAACTGTCATCACACCGATAGTACTTTTCTGGATGCTCACATATCAAATCCCACATGCTACACTTGATAAAATTAATAAATTGTGCTCTAATTTTATATGAACTAGGGAAAAATCATAAAATTGCATGGGAAACACTGTGTAATCCCAAAGAAGAAGGGGGAGTTGGTTTACGAAACTTAAGGATATTAAAACGGCTGTTGCCCTTAAGTTACTATGGCACTTTATCAATGGAAGTAGTCTCTGGAAAAAAATGGATGGTTAATAAATATTGATCGCGTGACTTCTTCTGTGTGATGAAGATTGATAGTAACAACTCATGCACATGGAAAAATATTCTAAGACATAGACAAAAAAGTTTCCAATGCAACAAAAGGTGTATTGTTAATGGGCACAACAATATGATATGGTTTGATCCGTGGCCGAATAATAACATGATGGTTAATTACTAGGGTGGGACAGTTTAAGTCCTTTTGGAGGAGACAATCATCATGTAGATAACATTATACAGAGTGGGGTATTCAATCCTAATCTCCTACCAACCACAAGACTTCTTATGAACCAAATTAAGGAAGTTCGAATTCACAACAACATGAATGAAGACTATTGGAGCTGGAATGGTTCCCCAAACGGCTTTACTTTCTACTTGGCTTGGAACATACCAAGAAAGCATCACCCGGATCCGGACTGGTGCAAAGTAATTTGGCATAATATCAACTTCCCTAAGATGTCAGTGTGTGCATACAAAGCCTTTCTTAACCATCTAATTACCAAAGACACAACGATAAGTTGGGGTTATGAAATTAGTCCTACTTGTGTTTTATGCAATGAAGATTCTGAAAACAAAAACAACCTTTTTTTTCCATTGCACATACTCGGCATACTTGTGGACTAGATGCAGACTCAAATGTGGCATTCCCCCATACCTGGACAAACCGATGAATCTTGAAGATGAAGTGGCGGATTTGAAGAATTCTTTTCCTAGAACCGATTTCAGGCAAGATGTTGCGTTCTATAGCCTTGTAGTCACTATCTATCATATCTGGATGGAGAGGAACAACCGAATATACAAGAACCAAGCTTTTAACAAATTTTGGAAATGGGATCTTTTGGAATTAGACGCGAAATACTTGTTGAGGAAATCTAAGAAGAAGAAAAGAGAAATTGACATTAGCAGATGGGGTATTGAGAGTTTGGATGAAGGTTAGGTTACGAGATCTGTTGGTTTTCGCCCTTGCTTTAATTTGGGGAAGATGCTCTCTTTCTGATTCCATTCGGCTTTTAAGTGGGCAGTTTCTCTATGTTCCACTAAGTTTTTTGTTGGACACATGGATGGTTATCATGGACCCAAGTTTTTTTGTTTGGCCGATAAGCCTTTTGTTGTATTAGTTGTTCTTGTTTCTTTTATTATGGGTTAAGATAGCATGCATTTACAATTGAATTGCTTGCCTAGTTATACAAACTTTCGTACCTTTTATTGATGAGTTGTTAATAAAGCACCACACTCCTTTTTCCTGTCTAGACTTCACGTTGATTTCTAGCACAGGTTTTAACCGAGGTATTTACCTATTTTCAAAAAATAATAATCATTAAACACTATTCACCCCCTCTAGTGTTAAGTTATCCTTAAAATTGTGATCCGCATTTTCCCAACAATTAGTGTCATAGCATTGGTTTTCAAAGTTTTCATAATCTGATTTTGAAAAGTTTTTGAATGTCAACCAACACTAGTAATGTCAACACTAGTAGTTCTAATTTATTTGTAGAGGTTCAAACAATTGCTAGACCACTATGTTTGATAGAAATAATTATGCATATAGGGTATGTAGAAAGAAAATATATTTACAATCAATAGGATTAGACACTTGGAACATCACACAAACTAAGTAATTTTGAACCCACAACTAATTTTGCATAGTGGACTGCTGAGCAAAAGGCTAATGCATAAAAGAATTCAAAAGCCATGAATATTTTATTTTTTTCACTTGATAGAAATAAATTTAATAAGGTGTCTATGTGTAAATCCACACATGAAATCTAGAAAACATTGCATGTTACTCATGAAGGAATGAGCAAACAGACCAAGATATCCATGTTAATTAATCAGTTTCAGTTATTTAAAATAAATCTGAATGAGTCTATCTTTGATATGTACTACAAGTTTTAGAATATTATGCACTCACTGATCGCCGCGAGAAAGGTATTCTCTGAAAGAGATCAAGTATGAAAAATTCTGAATTCATTAACTCTAGAATATGATCAAATGGCTCTAGCAATTGAACATGCTAATGATATTAGCACTTTAAACACTGAAGAGTTAGTTGGAAATCTAATGTCGTTTAAAGTTCAAATGAAAGGAAGGAGAGAAAATAAGTCATCGGAAAATAAATCAATAGCATTCAATGTAATAACCAAAGATTCAGAATCCAGTAGCAATGACGTTGAAGAGATTGCATTGATGACAAGTAATTTCAGAAATTTTTCAAAGTACAAAAAGGCGAAGAATCTCAGAAGGAATGAGCATAAGAATTATGTGAAAAATAAAGAGATTCTAGACAACATCAGATGTTATAATTGTGATGAACTAAACCACTTTAGAAGAGATTGTCCATATCCAAATAGGAAAAATAATCCCCTAGATAACAATACATCAAAGAATCTCTATTTATCTCTCAATCCTTATCACCATTTTTCAACTTTATTTCACAGTTCAAACTTATCTTCGTTATCTCCTACTCTTCACAAAACTTCAATAATGGCTTCCTCATAAAATAATACTCGACTACTTTACTCTTCCATGGCGACTGGATTTTCTTCTCCATTTTTTTTTCTTTCTAACTCTCTTCTGATAGTCAATCTTTCCATTTTCCTCTTCCCCTTCTTTCGCTTCCTACCTCTTTTTCAACTCACTGTCTTCTCCTTCTTTTTCCAACTTTCTCTATGGTGAATCTAGCGTCATGTTTCCTCCTTATTTTATCAGATCCAGTTTCCCATTCCTCTCAACTATGATCTGCCATTCTTACTCCATGACTCTTCCACATGATGCTTTTTTGTAACCCTAACCAAAACCAGTCATCCTTCTCTATCTACCCCGTAGTGTTTCATCACCTCGTCCCTTGCCTTAATCTTTGTCCTCTTCGTCGCATGTTCGTGACTCCCCTCCCCAGATCTATGTTGTTTTTATGTTATGTCTCCCCTTTATTAGCTTTCTCTCCGAAAAAACAGGCCTTATGGATATGAATCGATTAACCTCAACGTGTTGGATGGGATTCTGGTATTGTGATTTTTTTGTATCTTTGGTTTGGTTTCTAATCTGGTGTGTGTTAGTCGTACAGCTGAATAGGCTGTGTTGGGGTTTTTGTATTGCTGGTGCTTGTCTCAACTTGGATATATCTTATGTGTTTATGTGATTTTTGTTTGTGCCATGGAGTTATTTGTTATGTTCGTTGTATTGTGGCAATTCTTATCTTGCTCCATTTTCGTTGCTGGTTTTGGTACTTTGGGGAGGTTGTAACTGAGGTAATGGTCTGGCTATGCCTTGTCGGAGCATCGTCGCTAATTTTAGCATATAGGTGAAGCTCTGCTCGCGTTTGCTGTTTTTTGGTGGGTGCTTTCTTTTTTTTTGGTTCCATGTCCTCCTCAACATTTTGGTTCATGCGATGGCTGGAGGCTATGTGTACAATCATGTGATGGCTGAGTTTTACTCTGGCTACTTCATCAAAGTCAAAATTTGTTATGTAATTCATGGCCAGCTGTGCGTTGTTGTTGTACTTCATGGTTTGTTGAGTTTTAAGATCTTTGCTCGTGCTTGGTATAGTTTTGCACTTTGTTTTGCTCTCTTTTTAGATAGTTGCATGGATTTGTTGATACTTGGTGTGTTAATGATCTCGCCTTGCTGTCAAAAAAATTTCAAGTGTGTTGTTGCTAAATTCGATCAGGCATAGGTGAGGTTATGAGGGTGAAATTTTCGGGTGAAGCTTTTCTCTATTGTGATGTCAATTCTTAGAAGTGATGTACACTGGTACACTGTGCAATCTGTCTAGTTTGGTGAGGGTAGCATTGCTTGGAATTGTTTAGTCAAAGTAAGTAGGTTACGAGCTAGTTCTTTTTTGTTATACCTTAGGACATGTGAGTTTTGCTTCTACTGCAATTTTTGTCTGCCTAGCATATGTATTATCTCCCTATGTAGAGTTCAATAATGTGACTTGCTCCCTGTGTGGAGCTTGAAAAGGAGTAGTCTGGTCATTTAAATTTGCTGATGTGCTTTAAATTTGTATAGGTTCAATGCTCGAACCACTCTAAAAACCGTCTGTGGTGGACAATCCATCTTAAAAACCGATTGTAGTAGATTATCATTTTGTTTGTTTCCTGTAATATTATATTTATTATAATAAATGTGTTAAGGATCACTTTAAAAACCGGTCGGTTTTTACCAAAAAAAAATTGGTATCAGGTAGGCGATGTGCCTACCTCCTATTATATTTTGTAATCATTATTTGTTGTAATGATAAGAGTGTTACGGATCACTATAAAACCTGGTGACCTAGCAAAAAATGGCTTTTAGGAAATATGATATGGATCACAATAACACTATTACGGATCACTATAAAAACTTGGCTCTACTCGCGTTTGCAAAAATAATAATGGTTTTTATGTGAATTTGAATCGTGGTTTTTATGAAGGGAATGAGAATGACGTATGAAGTAGTGTAAAAGGTACTCAAACTGTTTTGGATTGTGAAGTTTCAGTAAATATTTTGGGTTGTAAAAGTACCGGAATGGATCTCTAGAATTTCAAAATCAATGAAAATGAATTTTCATCGAGAGATCTTCCATCATATTTTTTAAGACTTTGATCATTTAAAATTCAAAAACCACTATTTTCGTCCAATTAATCCATTTTTTCAACATATTTTCACACCAAAATCGGGAAATTTCAATAAACCGACTATGAAAGTTTGCAAAGCTCTTTTTGCGGTTTATGGAAAATACAACATTTATTGGGCTCAAGTTATTTTGGGTGAATTTCGACCAAAAAAAATTTTGTTGGGTGAAAATACGTTATATCATGGAATTTAACTTACACGTATTTCCAAATTCTTTGGAGTTGATTTTAAAGGAGAAGAGTTTGTCTCCAAAAGGTTTCTAATCATGGAAGTATATCTCTCTATTGAAGATTCCACTAGTGTTTCAACCATAAGAAACACTTATGGAAAAGAAGAAAAGGATGGCTCATGAAATGGATGAAAAAGGAGAAGGAATGGAAATCGAAGAAGATGAAAATACGTCCTTAGAAAGCATAAAATATCCCACTAGTACCTCCAATTCATCCAATAAAATCATCAAAAGAAGATTTTAAAGAGATAATTTAGTAACAAAATGGAAAAGATGTCCACAAAGATGAACAAGTTCTCTGGAAAAGTGAGTCGCAAGCTAGGATTATCATCATCTTCACCATCTTCCGATGAATTCTATTTTTATTTTCATGTCATAATAGTTTTTATTCCTATTTCAATTACATATTATGTATCATTATCTAAAATTATCAATGAAGAACTTCTATTTTTGTTCATTATCCCCAAGACATCTTTGAAATATTCGGTTGTTATGTTAAGAAAGTTTAATTATAAACAAAAACTTAACACAAAACAAAAAAAAATGCAAAAATAAAAAATTTAAGTACCTATGTCTTTAGGTAATAACCCCATGTCGACATCTACCTACCAAATTTTCAAATTCGTTTAAATTCAAAAATTGTCTTAATCAACTTGTGTCCATTCATTTTAAACGAATTCTAGAGCCTGTCATTACCTTTTTGTTCTTGAAAATGTTATCTTTTCATTTCTCTTCAATTCCATTCTGCTAATTTTATCATCATAATGGCTTCTATAATCCATAATTTGAGTGAAAATGTCGAAGAGACATTCAATTCTTTCAGAAGTATACTAACTGTCATTGTAACACCCCGAAATTTTAACAACACTAAAGATGAAGAATTAAAGAATAATTAGTGATAAATACACTATTAACAATGAATTTAAGAAACACTTAATTAAATATTCAGAATTAAGTAAAACAGACTGCGCTATTGCGTCTGCCTCGAAATTCTGGTCAAGATAGACATTTGGTTTGCGTAAATTGGACATCGTATGAAGAAGTTATTAAGGTTTGAAGTTTGTATGCATATAAGGAAGACATATATATATATAAATTCAAAAATCAGCAAAACCATAAATCTGACGTGCAAATTGAGGAAGGGCTGACATTTTGAGTCGACCCGAGACCCTGTTGGGTCAACCTAGGGGTCGACTCAGGCTCATGGGGGTCGACCCTGGGGTAGACACCCACGAAGAGGGGTCGACACCCATGAAGGGGGTTCGACCTACCCGTGGCTCTGGAAGCTTCTTTTCTGAACCTGGACAATTTTGAAGCTAGATTCATGAACCCTAGGCTATATAAAGGACCCTAGACCTAGGTTTTATTTATCTAAATACTGACAGCGAAGCTCTGCTGCAATGAAAAATTAAAATGGCCTTTCTTCTTCTAAATCAATTCAAAGAAGATTATACATATTTGAAGATTGCTACAACAAATTCAACGATGGCTACAACAACTTATTCAACATGTTCTTCATAGTAAATTGGATCCTCCTTAGATCTATTCACTGTGAGTTCATGTTATTTTTAGATCTGAATATTTAAGTAGTAATCTTGATATGTATATAAAAAATTGGATCTTGAATCGGTGCCTAATTAGTTCTATTATGACATAATTATCAGATCTGCTTTTATATGTTCATATTGCCACCATGTTAAATCTTGTCATAATATGCCTATTTGGTTTATGCCTATTTCTATCAGTTTATTATTGTTTCGTTATTATGCCTATTCTTGATTCTCTTCTCTCCGTCTTTTCCCTTTTTGTTTTTTTAATAGCCAGGCTACCTTCGAGCCTAGGCCTAACGCTGAAAAATGCGAACATGCGAAATTGGGAACGATTGGGAAAGACATAATTTGAGGCATAATTGATATTGGAAAATATGGACCTAAATTTGGGCATAAACTTGGAAATATACGAATATGGGTTTGGGGGCATATGTCCCATTGGATAATATTAATTTGGGCACGCATTTGAATAAATGTAAATATGGAATTGAGTATAAAATGGGACATGTCTAAATACTAATTTTGGACATAAATTGGGATGTATGTGGATATGAATTTTAGGCATACATTGGAAAATATGTGAATATGGATTTGGGCATAACTTGTAATGAAATGGGTGAATGTCGACTAGGGACATAAATTGGAAAATATGTAGATTTGGGTTCGTGCATAACATATATATATATATATATGTATGTATGTATGTATGTATGTATATGTATGTATATGCCTTGACTTATAACTTGGGAAAAAGAGCATAAGGTGCATAATTAAAAGGTTAATTAAAAAGGAGTACAAAAGTCTATGATTTGAGTAGTGAATTGAGCATATAATTAAATATGGGGAAAAAGAGAAATAGTCACCTATAATGACATAGGTAGATTTGGATAAAAATGGAATATTTAGTAATTACAATTGGGAATTATAATTGTACTTATGACACGAGGTTAGGTTGCATTAGTGGCGGAAGTCTGCCCGGACCCAACCAACATGTCCAGCAGCCACTAATGCTGAACCTAATTTGAGAGGTCTAAGTGCTCAAATACGAATCGGGCTAAGACATGAGGTTAGGCCCAACTGTGGAATAAGGCTGCCAGGACCCAACCGACATATCCAACATCCACACGTTGTAGGCCTAATGTGGGAGGTCTAGCCCATTATAACCATAGTTGGACATGGTAATGAATTGGACTACTTAACCTAATTTAATCCACAAGGATTTTATGATTATGAAAGTGAGTTAGGGTTAAGTAAAATTGTAACAACCCGCTCATTCCATGATAATGGATTTAAATATTTTATTTAAATCGATCGTCGTATCCAAGGTGTCACTCAAAATATCGTTTTTCACAAATGATAAAATTAGGATTCGGGACCACTTCCATTGAGCCCGGATCATCGTTTACGACCTTTTTGACTATAAGCATCGATACCTTTTTAGTTAGTGAAATTTGGCCGGTTCTCATTAGAATGTATGGCCAAAATATCATTTTTCACATACGAATGAATTTGGACTCGAAACCACTTCCATCGGGTTCGAAACATCGTTTAGGTGTTCAAAAACTATAAGGTTCGATATGTTCCGAGTTCGTGAAAATTGGCACCTTGGCTAGGGCTTGGCTGAGCTAGGCTACCTCCTATATAACTCCCAAATCAGCCCCTCTCTCCCTCATAACTTCAAACACTTAAAAGAAAACAAAAATGGAGAGTGGGAATGGGAAATTAGAAACTCCAAGGCTAGGGTTTCCAATCTAGAGCTCAATTCTTGTGCAAATCCAATTTTAAGACATGGGTAAACTCTCTCTACTCGATGTCTACCTTTATCTCCTCTCAATTTCGGATTTTTATGATGTTCTAACATCCATGAGTCTTCTTATGTGTTCATGTGGTGATTTGAGAGGAGTGATTGAAGAAAGGAAGCCTCTTTGCTTGGATTTGTGCTTGTTCTTCCTTGTTGGAGCTTGTTCTTGTCATTCAAGAGCTAAAGGTGAGTTCTTTGATGAACTCACATCTATGCCGCAAGTCTACGGCATGCACAAGTGTAATTTAGGACCATTTCATGTTGCATTTGCTTGTTGAATTGGTTAGAATAGTTTACACTTCCCGGTTTATTAGTTGGATTTCATTTGAAGTAGAAATTGTGATATATGTTGTTCACATGATCATTGCACATGATTAAGTCGAGTAAGTGGTGTTGTGAAGTACCATTGCGCTCCCAACAAGTTCTAAGACTTCACGATTCGCTTATATCGCGTTTCTTCGTTTGGTTTAGAAATTTGGTTCGTTTAGAACCTATAATCATAATCCTTGTATTTGAGCTTGGTGAGTTGTTATGGTGAATCAGAGAGGTCTCATGGACGCCCCGAAGAAGTCACGAGCCTCGACGATCGGCGCCGGCCACTCACGGGGGACCGAATCCCCCTAGGTTCGGCCTGGGCAACAGCCCAGGCCAGGACCGGTCGACCGGTACGAAACCGGCCGGTCGACCGGTTTATTCTCTGTTTGAAACTGGTCGACCGACTGGATTCCACCGGTCGACCGGTGGTGGTTCAGCCTGGGCTATTGCGCAGGCCAGAACTGGTCAATCGGTTCCAAACCGGCGGTCGACCGGTTTGGCTGAGCCTGGGCAATTTTGCCCAGGCCCGACTCTGTTTTGATCCTGCGCCCCCGCGCACGATCCCGCCTGTTTCCGGGCTCCTCCTTGGTTCTTCCGTGCATGTTGATGGTCTTCGAATTCACCGGAGATCATCGTAAAGCCGTGCGCTCCTTTTGGTATATCGAATTTATTTGATACTCTTGTTAAGATGATTCACGCCACCAAAACGTGGATTTTCGACTAGATAACCTTCGAGCCTATTCCGATGTAGTTTAAAACCTTCAGGTACTAGTTTGGGATTTCGATTTGTTCGTTGATTGAAATTATAACCGTTATCCCTTGATTTCCTGTATGTTGTTGTGATATGAGTTTATGATACATGATGTTTGTGTTCTATTCGCTACGGCGACATTTTCCATGAATATTTGAAATCACGTCATTGTGACGTGAATCCCCTTGATCGATTTGCCTTGGCAATCGTACTATTGTTTATTGACATTTTGAATTTAAATAAAGAGGTTTTATGTTATTTAGTAGACATCAAATTCTTGTACAAAAATGGTTTCCAACCTTACTTCATTATACGAAGCTAATTTACGAAATCGTTTTATGAACCTTCTTCAAATCTACTAGTATATATTCTATAACCTTTTTCTCGTTCTTATGAGGAACCTAATTAAATGTCTTAGTAAAATCAAGGACTATGAACCCTTGCTTTTGCTTCGATGGTTAATTCTTGGACTCGTCCAATCGTAAACCGTGGTAATGCTCCTTCTATGATTTTTCTTTGTTTTGAATAGAAACCAACTACAAGTGTGTAAATATTCGAGAATAGCATGTGGTTATGGGACATGTTGCTATTTTCTTATATTAACTAGCTCGGAGTAATTTCTATTCACCCGGATCCATGGTATCCGCCTCTATGACATATTTGTTTGGTTTGCAATCGCCCGAATGGGAATTTACGATTAGGGACCTTCATTTATGGGACTTCGGTCCAGCCTTCTATGATCTTCTATGATTTATGTTTTCCTCTACCGGGGTCACGACCCGGAATCCTCAGAGAGCTTCGGCTCAAACAAATGGGTTAACTACCTAGAGGTCGCACCTCATCTTATATGAACCTGCAGGTCCCTTCTATGATATTCTCTATGATTTTCTATGATCTATGTTTTCTGGGTTAGCTACCTAGAGATCATATCTCATCTTCTATGAACCTACAGGCCCCTTTTATGATGTTTTCTATGTTCTTCTATGATTTATGTGTTTTCTCCCTTTTTATGGTGTTTTCTATGATCTTCTATGATTTAGGCATTTTCTCCCCTTTTATGATTTTCTATGACCACTTTGATGCGATGCGCGTCAATTTGATTTTTCTATGACCACTTGACTTTCTATGATTTTCCATGACCACTGTTATGCTAGTATTTGAATATTGCATTCTATATTAGCTAGGAGATTATTTAGAGATATTTGTGTGCTGACATTCCATTGTCATTTCCTGATTGTGTCGACGTGCCATGTTAATGTCATCCTTTGTTATATCTCTTGTTATCTCTATTTATTTGATAAGTACAGCTAGACTGGTCCGTTTATTGTTTATTCTTATAAATAATACTCGGGTCAGACCGAGTCATTTTAGGTACTCCTCTGGGACTCATCGCATGATTGATCTTCCGCTTTCAGCTTGCTACTCTGTCTCCGCAGTTTTATGTACTTTTGTACCTATGATATTATCTTGTTGTGTACATATCCTTTTATTTAGATCATGGTGCATGTATCTATTCTTTTGGGATTAGTGGATCTTTGTTGACCACTGTCTTGTTGTACACATCCTTGGGTTTATTCATATCTATTCCGCCTTTGTGATATGATTGTTCTGTGTCTGGCTTTGAGATATACCATACTTATATTATTGTTGTTGTCTATTTTATATTTCTTTCCGGATTGCATATAGCCGTTGTGTATTTGCCTTATGTGCCGAATGGTCATGTCGAAATTTTAATCAGTATCAGAATTCGATGTGCATTCCTCACATGGAGTAATCATACAATCGGTCGCCCTTCACAAACCTCATTCTCCGTTATTGTAGCGCCTTGCCTCTATACCCACTATCGTCCAGTTCATTTTAGAGAAATGTCGTAGACCATAACGGAGAATGAGGTTTGTGAAGGGCGACCGATTGTATGATTACTCCATGTGAGGAATGCACATCGAATTCTGATACTGATTAAAATTTCGACATGACCATTTGGCACATAGGGCAACTACACAACGGCTATATGCAATCCGGAAAGCAGTATAAAATAGACAACAACAATAATATAAGTATGGTATATCATACACTGTTCCGAAAAGTTGGATCTGATACCAACTGTAGCGCCCTGCCTCTATACCCACTATCGTCCAGTTCATTTCAGAGAAATGTCGTAGACCATAACTGTAACAACCCGCTCATTCCATGATAATGGATTTAAATATTTTATTTAAATCGATCGTCGTATCCAAGGTGTCACTCAAAATATTGTTTTTCACAAATGATAAAATTAGGATTCGGGACCACTTCCATTGAGTCCGGATCATCGTTTACGACCTTTTTTACTATAAGCATTGATACCTTTTTAGTTAGTGAAATATGGCCGTTTCTCATTAGAATGTATGGCCAAAATATCATTTTTCACATACGAATGAATTTGGACTCGAAACCAGTTCCATCGGGTTCGAAACGTCTTATAGGTGTTCGAAACTATAAGGTTCGATATGTTCTGAGTTCGTGAAAATTGGCACCTTGTCTAGGGCTTGGTTGAGCTAGCCTACCTCCTATATAACCCCCAAATCAGCCCCTCTCTCCCTCATAACTTCAAACACTTAAAAGAAAACAAAAATGGAGAGTGGGAATGGGAAATTAGAAACTCCAAGGCTAGGGCTTCCAATCTAGAGCTCAATTCTTGTGCAAATCCAATTCTAAGACATGGGTAAGCTCTCTCTACTCGATCTCTACCTTTATCTCCTCTCAATTTCGGATTTTTATGATGTTCTAACATCCATGAGTCTTCTTATATGTTCATGTGGTGATTTGAGAGGAGTGATTGAAGAAAAAAAAGCTTCTTTGCTTGGATTTGTGCTTGTTCTTCCTTGTTGGATCTTGTTCTTGTCATTCAAGAGCTAAAGGTGAGTTCTTTGATGAACTCACATCTATGCCGCAAGTCGTTGGCATGCACAAGTGTAATTTAGCACCATTTCATGTTGCATTTGCTTGTTGAATTGGTTAGAATAGTTTACACTTCCCGGTTTATTAGTTGAATTTCATTTGAAGTAGAAATTGTGATATATGTTGTTCACATGATCATTGCACATGATGTAAGTCGAGTAAGTGGTGTTTTGAAGTACCATTGTTGCTCCCAGCAAGTTCTAAGACTTCACGATTCACTTATATCACGTTTCTTCGTTTGGTTTAGAAATTTGGTTCGTTTAGAACTTATAATCATAATCCCTGTATTTGAGCTTGGCGAGTTGTTACGGTGGATCAGAGAGGTCTCATGGACGCCCCGAAGAAGTCACAAGCCTCTACGATCGGCGTCGGCCATTCGCGGGGGAACGAATCCCCCTAGGTTCGGCCTGGGCATCAGCCCAGGCCAGGACCGGTCGACCGGTCCGAAACCGGTCGATCGACCGGTTTATTCTCTGTTTGAAACCAGTCGACTGACCGGATTCCACCGGTCGACCGGTGGTGGTTCAGCCTGGGCTATTGCGCAGGCCAGAACTGGTCGACCAGTTCCAAACCAGCGGTCGACCGGTTTGGCTGAGCCTGGGAAATTTTCCCCAGGCCCGACTCTGTTTTGATCGTGCGCCCCCGCGCACGATCCTCCTTGTTTCCGGGCTCCTCCTTGGTTCTTCCATGCGTGTGGATGGTCTTCGAATTCACCAGAGATCATCGTAAAGTCGTGCGCTCCTTTTGGTATATCGAATTTATTCGATACTCTTGTTAAGATGATTCACGCCACCAAAACGTGGATTTTCGACTCGATAACCTTCGAGCCTATTCCGAAGTAGTTTAAAACCTTCGGGTACTAGTTTGGGATTTCGATTTGTTCGCTGATTGAAATTATAACCGTTATCCCTTGATTTCCTGTATGTTGTTGTGATATGAGTTTATGATACATGATGTTTGTGTTCTATTCGCTACGGCGACGTTTTCCATGAATATTTGAAATCACGTCATTGTGACGTGAATCCCCTTGATCGATTTGCCTCGGCAATCGTACTATTGTTTATTGCCACTTTGAATTTAAATAAAGAGGTTTTATGTTATTTAGTAGATATCAAATTCTTGTACTAAAATGGTTTCCAACCTTACTTTATTATACGAAGCTAATTTAGGAAATCGTTTTATGAACCTTATTCAAATCTACTAGTATATATTCTATAAACCTTTTTCTCGTTCGTATGAGGAATCTAATTAAACGTCTTAGTAAAATCAAGGACTATGAACCCTTGCTTTTGCTTCGATGGTTAATTCTTGGACTCGTCCAATCGTAAACCGTGGTAATGCTCCTTCTATGATTTTCTCTGTTTTGAATAGAAACCAACTACGAGTGTGTAAATATTCGAGAATAGCATGTGGTTATGGGACATGTTGCTATTTTCTTAAGTTAACTAGCTCGGAGTAATTTCTATTCACCCGGATCCATGGTATCCGCCTCTATGGCATATTTGTTTGGTTCGCAATCGCCCGAATGGGAATTTACGATTAGGGACCTTCATTCATGGGACTTCGGTCCAGCCTTCTATGATCTTCTATGATTTATGTTTTCCTCTACCGGGGTCACGACCCGGAATCCTCAGAGAGCTTCGGCTCAAACAAATGGGTTAGCTACCTAGAGGTTGCACCTCATCTTATATGAACCTGCAGGCCCCTTCTATGATATTCTTTATGATTTTCTATGATCTATGTTTTCTGGGTTAGCTACCTAGAGATCGTATCTCATCTTCTATGAACCTGCAGGCCCCTTTTATGATGTTTTCTATGATCTTCTATGATTTATGCGTTTTCTCCCCTTTTATGGTGTTTTCTATGGTCTTCTATGATTTAGGCATTTTCTCCCCTTTTATGATTTTCTATGACCACTTTGATGCGATGCGCGTCAATTTGATTTTTCTATGACTACTTGACTTTCTATGATTTTCCATGACCACTGTTATGCTAGTATTTGAATATTGCATTCTACATTAGCTAGGAGATTATTTAGAGATATTTGTGTGCTGACATTCCATTGTCATTTCCTGATTGTGTCGACGTGCCATGTTCATGTCATCCTTTGTTATATCTCTTGTTATCTCTGTTTATTTGATAAGTACAGCTAGACTGATCCATTTATTGTTTATTCTTATAAATAATACTCGGGTCAGACCGAGTCATTTTAGGTACTCCTCTGGGACTCATCGCATGATTGATCTTCCGCTTTCAACTTGCTACTCTGTCTCCGCAGTTTTATGTACTTTTGTACCTATCATATTATCTTGTTGTGTACATATCCTTTTATTTAGATCACGGTGCATGTATCTATTCTTTTGGGATTGGTGGATCTTTGTTGACCACTGTCTTATTGTACACATCCTTGGGTTTATTCATATCTATTCCGCCTTTGTGATATGATTGTTCTGTGTCTGGCTTTGAGATATACCATACTTATATTATTGTTGTTGTCTATTTTATACTGCTTTCCGGATTGCATATAGCCGTTGTGTAGTTGCCCTATGTGCCGAATGGTCATGTCGAAATTTTAATCAGTATCAGAATTCGATGTGCATTCCTCACATGGAGTAATCATACAATCGGTCGCCCTTCACAAACCTCATTTTCCGTTATGGTCTACGACATTTCTCTGAAATGAACTGGACGATAGTGGGTATAGAGGCGGGGCACTACAAAAACTCAATGGGTAGTGGGTGGGTTAAGTAAAATAGAGGGGGTGGGTGATATTTGCATATAGGCCCACAAACTTAACCCAATAAGGTTATGTAATTAAAGACACCGAGTGGTATACATAACATGTGGAAAATATAATAAAGTTCTATAATTAAAGACACCCTTGTACGGTAATCATAACTTGTAGAAATGATAGAATTAGATATGCGTAATAATATGCTAAGAAAACAACGATAAGTTGTAGCGACAGTGTAAATTGAATTTATGATTAAATGAAAAAGAATGAGGAAAACTTATAAAATAAATAAGTTATTTTAATCATAAATGGTAAGTGACATGTTAATTAGGAAACATGGGAATTGAGATATACTTAACAACGTATTAATTAGAACATGTTATTGTAATGATGTAACCAAGCAAGAATATAAAATAGATTGTGGATGATAGACCATGGGCCACAATCTAGAAAATAACATGTTGTGGGCTTATTATTAAACTTAAATGGATTAAGTTATATGACTGAAATTAATAAGCAATAGAAACTTGGTAGTTTGAATAAGAATTCAATATGAATGGGAATAACCAAGTTAAATGGAAACCCGATGAGGTAACGCAAGCGCGTAAAATAATGTTTAGACATAGGGTCTAACAACATATTAAAGGAAGGCGCTTGGACCAGTCCGTACGTTTGAGGATGAATAACCCAACCAGGTAGATCATCGAGGTATTATAAGACACAAGAGGAGTGCACAATCATCTGATTGTTATGACGGCTCCAAAGGAATGGGAAGGGGAAGCACACGACTTCCTGAAGTACATAAGGTGCTCCTAGTAGTCCTCTGTGCGGTGGCAGATGTCTTAGGCTATGCAGTCGGAATGTTGTGACGTGGTGACACCAAGATGATTCAACGGTTGCCTCACGAAGAGGTAAAGAGGGTCACGACCAACAAGGATAGTAGACCATTGGATATCCGTCATCGATAGCCAGCGAGATGCGAAAAGACTAGAGCTAAACCCAAGATATCATTTCACCTTTCACTATCGAGGTACGGGGTTGAGGGTAGACACTATATGGATGTTTAGATTGGTTGTTATTAGGGGCGGTCGCTTAGCTCTGTAGTCTTTACTAGTTGAGGGAGGGGCTGAGGTGGGGCCATAGCCACCATGAAAAACAGACCCAAGGAATATCTGTATTTGAAGGCACTTAAAGGCGGCCTGTACAGATATGAAAAAGCTCCCGACCAAGTCCCGTGTTTCTTGTTTAGCCCTGGCATGGAACTCGGTATACATTAGAGGATGGCGATTGAGGCATCGAGCTACAATTACAGTACATACGTGGGACAGTCTAGATACATGCATATCTGCTCTAGGTGGTGTATCATAGACTAAAGGGCATTATTCCGATAAGGAATCTGATTCAATCGATTGTGGCAATCCATACGCTTATGTAGCATAGTAATGATAGATATATGCGAAATGTAACATTTTATATAGAGATCCGTACATCACTCTGGCGTAGGATTAGGGGCTGCGTTCATTACGGTGGAGACCGTGCGAGTGGGGTACCATGGGGTGTATCTCAATATTGAGAGATAGCGACATATATTGTATTAGGTTAATCCATGGGAAAGTAACTGGCTATGATGCACATATAAGTCCTGAATGCTATTAACCCAAGTAACCTAATAACCAAGAAAATGTAATGGAACGGTATTAGTAGGGATCATTCTATTTCTAATATGCTAGTATCTGCGCGGTGCAGAGAAATGTATTTAAGAAGCGCAATATATCCTGTTCGTCTTATCTTGCTCAGTTCACACTTGTTATTGTTACTGTTATCTTGTTCTTCCAGTTTTATATACCTGCCATGATATTTTTAATTATTTATATTTAAAAGTAACTGGACTCGCCAGACTTTATGTCTAACCCTTTTTGTTTCCTCTCCTCTCTCTTCCGTTACCCCCCCTCCCCCCCCCCCGGGTTCTCAGGGTGGAAGTGCTTAGAGTTGATTTGGATCCTTTCAGCTTAGCTTGGATTTTGGATATAGATGTATCACTTTGACTGCTTGTCAACTCTCTTGTGGCTTTGCAAGGGAAATATGGTTTATGCTTTTGTACTATGATATTTTTGGCTAGACAAACTATTAATGTAATTAGTTACTTATGATGTAAACTTAGTACTTGGGACCATGATGTTTTGATTTAAATAAAGTTTTTAATTCCGCTGCTATTTTACATGTCTGTCTTGTGCTATTATGTTCTTATTTACCTATAACTCTTCACGAAACTTAATGCATTCCCTTAGTGAGTGACATTAATAGATGTGGGGTGTCACAGTCATTCTCCACTATCAACCTCACTTAGAATTGAGTCAAATGCAGATGATTAAAAACCAAGAGAATCATTTCGATGACATTCATTGGATGATTTCTACACTCAACAGAAAGAAGAAAATAAAAATCCGAGCTTTCCAAAGAAAATGAAGAATGAGATGCTTTAAAGGTTGATCCTATCTTTGGAGAAGAAGAATAGGTAGATGTTCCAAAAAATGTTTAAATTTATGTCTGAATTTAGTGTGCTTGCTATGTTTAGTTTGAATTAGAATTGATTGTATGTGAAAAACTGAATTTGAATTAATGATGTGCACATGATTTGAATCAGTTGTATAAATTGGTTTGGATTGTTTTTTTATTGAGTGTTAACATTGTTCTTGTTTAATCTTGATATCACCTGTTTAAATCTAGATATTGTATGTTCAAGTGGTAACATGTTTAAAGGGAAGTATTAGAGTCATTTTTAATCTAGATAACGTCTTATATTAGTTTAAGAGAGGGTATTATAGATTAAAGATAGTTATATAGTTTTTGTTGATGTCAAAAAGGGCGAACTATAAAATAGGGCTTAGACTAAATGGAGTTAGTTGTTTCAACAGGAGGTATTAGAGTTAGGGGGAGTAATTGAAGAATCAAGGTATTAGGTAAGTATATCATAAGTATAATTTATAAAAAAAGGTTGTCATCAACAAAAAGAGGGAGATTGTTAGGGACCGGGATGATGGTTTTGATGAAGACAATTTTTTAAGCTTTTTAACTATTATTATAAAATATATACTAACATTATATATATATACATATATATATATATATGCATGGTGTATGTGCAGGTATTAATTATTGAAGACTCTATAGTTTAAAGATTCAAGATTGTTGATTACAAAGAAGAATGGTTCAAGATTGAAGACAAATGAGTAAAAAGAATTCAATAGTTCAAGAAAGATATCAGGATAATTAATAGAGTCTAGAATTTTTTTTAAACTCCATAATAGCACTAAAATATTGATTCCAAATCTCTCACCAATTTCGTTTCATATCATTTGAAAAATCTTCCATTTTCAATTGATTTTGTAATTAATTCTTTAATATATATATATATATCCTGATTGTCTAAATTATTTCTTGAATTTCAACCTAACTCTTGAATTAAATATTTTAGATTTTTCTTATTTATATTTTAGTTTTTAAATATATGTTTATGTTTAAATAATTGATTTTATGTTAACTTTTATTTCCTTATATTCGTATTCATAGTTTATATCTTAATTTTTAAGTTTCTCATATTTATATTTATAGTTTATAATGATTTTTGATATCACTTTTATAGATTATAAATATATGTTTTAAATTTACATTCTTGCTCCATTATACTACATTAATATATAGGAAAATAGTCCGTTTAATGTCCAGAATTACCTTGATACATTAAAACATTATTTCCATTGTTTTCAAAATTTTGGATTTCAAAAAAATATGCTGCATATCGGCATGTACTACCCCACATGTTGACATCATAGCTGTTTTTCTCAAAAAAATATAAATTTCAAAGAAGTGTATAACACTTTAAAACTTTTCTTGAAGAGACACGAGTATTGATTTCAATAAATAGCCATTTAAATTTGATTTTTTTAAGACTAACTTTCGTTATCTTCTTCTCTCCTTTTCTACTCTCCCTTTATACTCTTAATTTTCAAATTTCCATAATAAAAAATAATTGAACTTCAAAAAGAATCAAACCAAATCATTTCCAGTTTAATTCTCTAGTACTCTCTCTCAAGGATCCAAGTTCTATTCAGAGTTACAGGAGTATTTGTAATCATAGATCGAAAGATCAAAGTCTTGTTGAGTCTCTTTACCAAACTGTTACTAAAAAGGTATGGTTGCAGTCCGTTCAAATCAACTGGGTGTGATTCTTGCTCGTAAATCAGTTAGGTGATGTTGTAGCCTGGTTAAATCAAGAGAGCACCCTGTGCTTGGAAACTATTGGGAGTGGACCTCGTGACCCTTGAAATCGAGGATTTTAATATTTGATATTAAAGTTTATTTGGAAAGAGATCTACAAAACCCAGATTTGTGTGTTACTGGATGTAGGTTAACTCCGAACAAGTATAAAATCCTGGTGTGTTCTTTCCTTTACTGGTTTAACTTATTATTTGCATTTGTGTCTGATTCTATGACTAATTCATATTTGTGATTTTGTTAATTTCAAAATTTTCAAAAATTCTTATTAAACACTATTCAACCCCTAGTGTTAAGTTAGCATTAAGATCCTTGATCCGCATTTTCCAATTGTTATCGCTTGGCCTCTGATGATGATGCAAATTTTCATGCTTTACTGCATCATTATAAATAACCAATCCTCCAATTCTCGTCCAACTTCAATTAAATGAGCTTCTGATGTGCTCAATTCTCCCATCTAACAATATATGCAATTATAGCACTTACATATAAATCAAAGCATAACATCCAAACAAAACATAGTAGTAATTCATCTAATTAAATATTGTAACTCATATAATCAAACATAGAAAATCATCAGTCAAGATAAATATCCCTTTCTAATCACGGATCTATTTAAAAACAAGAATTTAAATGCATTCATGAATGAGGTCTAGGACAATTTTAGATTACATGCACATTAACATGTTATTAAGGTTAGATTAGGTTTCAATTACCAATTTGTATCAGATCTAATCAAATTCATGTTGGTTCTAGCACATAATTATAAATTCCTAACATATGATCCTATTAGAGGAGTAAGAAGTCATAAACCACTCACCAATCTTCAAATTCAATCAAATCTATGGCAGATCTGATTTGAATAGTGGCAACTTGCACTTCAAAGAAAGCAAGGTAACATGCTTAATTGAAAAAAGGTTTAGTATCTAATTAGTAATTTGGTATGATTTAAGATGAAATCTAGGTGAATTATAATGAAATTATGATAGTAGTGGCATGAGTTTGAAAACCGGAATGGTGTGCTAAGAGCTTACCATGTGCATACACTAAGATCAGCCACTAATGTGGTGCTCGCGGACCAGGCTAGGTGCACTTGGGAGGGTTTTATTACTTCGATCGGTTTGCCTCCTGAACAAATTCAAAAAAATAGAATGAAGGATTACTACAAGATAGAACTTGGAACTGATTTAGAATGGGAGGAAAATCTTTTATGTAACTATCTCAACCCCTATACACACACACACTTCAACAATTAGATTAATGAATCTCCTAATTAGGCTTACGTAGTCACACATTAGTACTGCCAACATATTTTAAAACTTAAAACATTCATAACTTTCTAACCTATAGTTTGATTTTCCTATACGATTATTTAACATCATATGAAACCACTACTTTAGAGAAACGAAGTAGACTAGCACCTCTAATTTGGCTCCTGACAAAAGTTATAGCCAAAAATTAATATTCTTGGGTTAAAATGATTAGAAAGAAATAAAAAAAACATAGTGCGTAAAATACTCTGAGAGTCATACCTTAATTTTTTTTAATCATACGACCCCAGATGAATTAAATATAATTATTTTATGATGCTTAGATATAGAAAATGCATGCCATTACAATGGAGCAATCATTCAATGATTGATCTAGTGATGGGGCATTGAAATGATAATGACAATATCCAAAATGAGAATGGTCGTGCTTAATCTAGCCTTAGCTCTCCCAAATAAATGAGCCAGTTCATGCCAAGCACCCGAGAATAATGAATTTCATAGCTCGCTGCCATTGGTTCAACGATTGCTCTGATAATGCCGCATTGAAACACATGACAATCTCTAAAATAAGATAGCAATGCAAAATCCAACCTCAGCCTGTCCCAAATAAATGGACCTAGTCATACTAAACACAAAAACAAAGACAATTTCATAGCATACCATCACCGTTTGATGATTGCTCTAACAATGCAACATTAGAATGATAATGCTAACCTCCAAAATGAGGTTGATGATGTCAAAAAACACAGTTCCATTCCACCTCACATGGTTCAGCAGATTCATGATAAGGCTTAAGTGTTAGAAATAAAAATCACACGAACTGAGCAAATAGCCAACCTAAGGCAACTCATGAGAAGAACGATCACACTAAAAGAATAGGTAATCCCAAGGTATTTCTTAAAGCAATCTAGGTAAACATCGAAAGATAATAATTTACTTATTCAATCCTAATTATATTAGATAAATATAACATCCATGTCTCGATATCTCATATTTACATAAAATGCATTGAAACAAAGATAACAAAATGTGTACAAAAATAAGGGACACAATCCTGGTTCATATTTAGAAAATGACCATGTCACTGCTAGCTTTCAAATATGTCCTATGTACATGGAGGTTAAATTACAGAGAAAATGAATATTAGAAATAGTCACAAGCATAGTTTTCATAATCGTACCGTGACTCAAACTGTAACGACTTAAATTTCACGGTTTTGATGGTTCAACCAGTCGAACCGCTAAAACCTTGTTTTTTCCTTTTAGATTTTATGCATTTATCAACAACTTATGTGCAGTAATATCAAAATAAATAAATTACATATATGAATTATAGATGATCTTAAATTTCTGCAGATGAATTTATTTACTATTGTAGAGCACAACTACATCAATACAACTATATTATGTACACAGTAAAGCAGTGCACAATAATAGAAATTTAATGACGATAAACTTAATGAATTTTCTTCTAATTAATACAAATAATGTGTAACGTCCCGTATTTTAGACCATCAAATATTTAATTTGATTTTTTTAAATATTTTATTGGTAATATTAATGAATTTTAATATTTAAATCGTTATTTAAAATGAGATCGAACGATATACATATTTATATAAATATAAATATCGTGCTCAAAATGGCCCGGCAGTTCGTGATATGTTATTTTATTTTGGTACAAACTTGGAGAAAATTCCGTTATAAATGGAAAATATAAATTAATACACTTACCGCTTATACCTGTAATAGTAATAGAAAATTTAACGAGTGAATTATTAAAAACAAACTAAGCTAGTAATTATGGAAACAAATCAAAGAGCCATAAGAATTTAAACAACCGAGATTGACATTACAAACTAAATATGAAATCGTGGAGCACGTATGTTATATATGTGTGTGTTCACACTGTCTAACAAATACAAGGATAAGAATCAAAAAAATATTGTATTCATTTATTCTTTTGCGGTCAACACAAAGTTTACACATTTTTATTTTTTTTACTACAACTAAATACATCAGAAAGAAGAAAAAAATGTACATCTTACAAATAAATATACATGTACCAAATCTTTTCAAAATTTAAATTTTTTGCATAGGCCTAATGAATGCATAGACCAAGCGCTGCCCTACTACTGCCTTTAATATCTTTGTTCTGTCTTCTCCACCAACAAAGAATTCCACTGAAATTGTACAAATACAGCTACCCATGATGATAATACACAGCCAACCAAATCTACAAAATAAAATAAAAATCTTGAGATTTCTACAACATAATGTAGAAATGAACAGCTAAAAGTATGAATAGAAGACACATAGACAAGAACAGCTATATGTATATTTATTATACACAAAATTTGTACAGTCAAAATCAAATCTGAATAACATCACCAAATTATTTTGATACAATGCATAAGGGATTCAAATCTGTACGAATAAATAAAAGGAAAGCAAATATAGGATAACAGCTAAAGGGAGTGTGAACAACTTGAAACTAGATTTGGAACAGTTAAAAGAAATAAGACAATTCATGAACAGCTAGCTAAACAGCTAAGAAATAGTACAAGGACAACAAAAGAAAAAGGTGATCAATTGCTAACAAGACAATACAATGAATTGAAACAGGTATGTATGTATAGTCATACATCAATCCTACAAATGGATAGCTAAGTAGAAAAATCATATATATGTATTTTTTTTACATCAACTCTACGATTGAACAGCTAATAAATATGCACATACAGGAATTTCACATGCAAGGTTCACTGTTGAAAATCCTAATATAAAATCTAAAATACGGTTTCAAATCTTTGATTGAATTTAACTACTCAAAGTCTCCCAGTCACAGTACGATCTGAGCAGGGATAGTATAAGGAAACCCAATGCAAATATTCACCCTTTACTGCTAAAATCAATCAGTCCGATTTTGTACTCAAAATCACATCGCTGAAACAAGCAAGGAAAATATCACAACCAAGAAGAACCTAGCATAGCTAAGGTCAAAACCTATGATCTCAACATTGATCTGATCCAAAACCACCACTGTATAAATACACGGATAGTGTTTCACAATCCCAGAACATATGAACAGACACAGTAATACAAGGGGAAAACCCACGTTCAATCCACTTGAAAAAAAATCAAAATAAAATACTACTGAAATTTAAAGACAATTAGGATACGTATCTGTATTCATGGGGGTACGCGCTTTAATTTCACGGATTTACTGATGCAACCATTCGGAAGTCGGACCTAGGGTTTGGCGGAGCAGGAAAGACGAGGGGACGGCTGGAGTAGGGTTGCGTAGAGGGGGATGCGTTCCATCTTCACTAGAGAAAGCAGGGGCGGAAGTGGATCGAGTCTGGACATGGTGTTTTGTGAAGGAGGCGGTGGATTACTTTGTGAAGGGAGAGGGATTCAATAATAAGGGTTTTAATGTTGGATTGGTGAATAAATGAAGGATGGAACGGGCCGGTTTACCTGTGATGGGCTGACGGAAATTAAGGTAAGAGCCCAATTTATTTTAACAATTAAAGTTTAAATCAGAACTTAATTAAACACTAAGGTTCTTGATAGTTTAAATTTCTGAAAATGTTAGCCTGTCTAACAAAAGTAAAATGGTAATCCACCGGCAAATTTCTAATACAAATTAGCTAATATAATTAATTTTTATAATATAGTTAGAGGATTAGTTTAAATAGGAACCCTTATCTTAAATTTTTACACCCTATTTGTATATAAAACTAATAAAAATAATTTGTTAAGCAATTAGTTAAACTAACCGATGACTAAGGAATCTATATTTAAAATCGTATAACCTTATAATGTGAATACCTTTTTATGTCATAATCAGAATTTAACAAGCAAGGTGCCGTGGGAATCACGTTGACAAGCACTACGCTTTGGAGTAGAATTGGATGGTATGGGGATCAACAGAATTGTTCGGTTAAATTAAACATTGGTTTTATTTAACTGAAATGAACTGATTCATCAGCGAATCAAATCCAGGTGAGTTAAACTCACTCAGTTTTCCTATTTATATTTTATATAAATTGGGTTTTTATTTTGTGTGCTCTGATTGCTGATGTTGACTGTTTGCTAGTATGTATTGACTGTGGATTTAACTGATGAAATTAAACTGTGTTTAATTTCTGTGAAATTCCAAATCGCTATTTTAACGATTTATTCCAACGGAGGTAACTCACCCTGTTGGTCCCGTTTATTTATAAACATGCTTGATTGTTTGAATTGTTCTGTTATTTGGTTGGTGTTAAATGGTTGTTATTTATTATCAGATAAATGCGATTGATTTGATTGCTAAGTATTGATTGAAAATTTCACATCTGTTTAATTTGAACCAATAGGTGACATTGGTTGGGTATTTGACGGCAGTATATGGCCTACGAAATCAATTGTTATAAACGTTGATTTGCCGTCAGGCAAATCAATAGAGAAGAAGTTATAAAATTTGTTTTTATAACTGGGAATAGATTTTTGAAATATACTTTATTTTGAATAAAGGTTTGTTTAAAAGGAAATAAATATTTATTATTTATTATTTAAAATAAATTTTTAATTTATTTTATAAGGGAATCCTGATGATAATCAGAAGAATATAAACTGAATAGAAATGAACCTAGCGATTTAAATTTAATAATGGTTTGATAAGGGATAATTAAATAGAATTATTTAAATTAGTTATATTATTTATTAATTTAACAAGGGGAACTAATTGGAATCGGCTCATGGGATAACCGTGTCTAAGGTGACAAAATTGACTATTTTTAACTGGGGTTAGTTATCGAATTAGCTTGTTTGGATTAATCGAGTCAAATAGTTTAAAGAATATTTGGTTTATTTTAAGGAAGTTATAAAAAAAAGGAATTTACTCTTTATTTTAGTTGATAAAGGGGTTAACCACTTTATAGTAGTTAAAGGTTAAAGTAACTCAGTATCCTAATTAATAGTAAATTTAGAAATTTGTTTTAATTAAATTGATGGAAAGGTAATCAGAATGGAACTGAAATCAAATGGTAATGGTAAGGGGAGTTATGAACGCGTTTTATATTTAAAACCCGAATTTTTACAACTAAGTTATAACAAAGAATTTAAGCGAATATGATGCTTAAATTATGTTGCTAAATATTTGGATTAAAAAAAAAGAAAGTGAGATGGTAAAGTGGTTTTAGATTTAACCAGGATGTGTTTGAAACAAGGTTTGCTATTAAAAAACGATGAAAGTTTATATCGTTAATTCCAAATTTACGTTACTTTGAAATGGAATTAAGTGAGAAGGGGGAAATTGAAATAAAATTTCAAAAGTTGAAATGGCTGAACAGATTTGAAAGGAAATTGGTAAAGGTAAAACTTGGGCAAATAAATGGGTCGTAGGATTTTATAACCAAATCCAATTTATAATGGAAAACTGTTTTGAGACTGGAATAGAACATTGGTTTGATTACAACTTATATTTATCTGACGGTAGGAACGTTGTTGATCAAGGTCTGAGAGGTAATTAAAATACCCCAACTTGAACAACATCAGGATTATCTGAAGGTGATATTAGTTGGTAATCGTAAAAGATGAGTTTTAAATTAAACTGAAGGGAATCAGTTTGTTTTAATCAAAAGGCCAAGTGATGCTGAATACTGAGCCGGTGAACTCATTGTTTTGTCATGATTGAAACACCGTTTATTTTGGATAGTTAAAACACCGACTATCAAACATGTCCAATACGATTGTTGGTACGAAAAGACCGGGATCGAATTTATATTCGAAAACCATTCCGACCAGCAAATACGTAAAGATATTAGAAGATGGTCGAGATGGAGCATTGAAGACCGTAGATTTTCGTAAACGGAAGAACTGCTAATAATCTCTGGTCTGCAGCCAGAGATGTACTGTGGTTTTGTCGTGGTCGGAACCTACGGGTTGCAAGGACTTCTCGCTACTAGTCCATGGGGTGATTCCTATATGAGATGCAGTAGGAGGGTGCCTTCGGTTCATCCTGTTCCTGAATGACTTGTATGGACGAGTGTCTGACAGAGTATTTCCAAAGGATCACGTACGTTGATTTCTTTCAAACGTGTTATAGTTGGTTAGCTCCCAACTAGAGTATTTTTGTAAACGTCAATTAGTGATATCTGGCGGATCTGACGATGTGGTATTCAAAGTGAATGGTGGCCAGGTGTTGTAAAGGGAATTCTGACCTCAAGCCTAACAACCAGGAAATGACAGAAATCGGGCAGGCAGCATGGCTATGTGGGTCGCTCCCATTAGGGTGTATAATCACCTATCTAGAGAAAATCCTTTTGTTTCTTTAATCTATATTCGATACTGTCCCTTTTCGGGAAACGGTGGTTTGAGTCCAACCGTTGATGATATACATTCGATACACTCAAGCGAAATGAGTGGTCGGTCATGTGCTGGCCAGGTTGCAAGACGTTCTTGTTGAACCCAGTGTATTCGCCTCTAGAGATACACTATCGGGCAGGTGGTCCCATACCTTGTCATAGTCGGAAATCCAATCTCCAATAAGCACCGCGGTTTTGTTTGTATACTATATATGTAGAGCGTGAGATGCAAGCGTCCTACTAGATTCTTTTTACTTGTATTTTGACATTATTATAATATCAGACAAGATATTGGTTTCAAAAATGGTTTGGGTTATCGTAAGGTAAAAACCGCCCGTGTTTATTTGTGGATTTGGTCTTACGATTATCCTTTTCTTTGAAAAGATTTTAACTTAAAAATTAGGTTGTGTGATACCCTTAATACTGTGCGAGTTTATCTCACTCTGGTTCACCAGACTGACCCGGTGTTTTGTAAATGCTCAGGTTAGCCCGGGGTGTATAGGTTCAGGTTATCGAATGCTGTGAAGAGACGAGATGCAGGTGTTCAGACGTATGATCTTATATAGCTACTATTCCGCTGTGTGTTGTATATGGGAACATGTTATTATAACTAGCCCGTTATGTAATGTACTCTGATACTGTAAGTTTTATTTAAAGCTCTTAATAAAGTTATTTCTGTATTATATTTTGTTCCGCTGCGATGTGAGATTCTGTGTTGTGTTGGTTCTTCTTCTTCTTCTATTCTAATATTTCTTTCTTTCTTATCTCATCCTCTAATTTCTTTCTAATAACGTCCAATTTTGGTATTTGGAAGGTCGGCATGAGTTACGGTAAAGGTATTTATGTCGATTTTCGGGCTGAAAATCGCTGGGTCGTTACAGTGGTATCAGAGCTATTGGTTTAGTAATAACCTTGGCTCTGTGGTGTAACTCGATAGAGATCGGGTTAGTAATACCCTTGATCGAGGTTGAGTGTATATATGAGAACGTATTTGTAAATTTTATATATAAATGATTGGTATCGTGTTTGTTGGTCGGTTCAAGTGTTGAGAAGCATTGGACTGTCCACGGATACGATATGGTTTTGAAAAGAAGGTAAATGAAATAATTTTACCCAAATTATACTTTTGTATAGAAAAGAAATGATTTGTCAAATTATCGAGATATTGATTTGTGTGTATGATGTGAATGAAACTCAAATTTGATTGAAATTTGGATTGACACTTAGCTTGGTCAAATTTAATTAAATTAATTAAATTTGGAATTTGAATTAATCTGTGAAACTAAAGTAAAATATTAAATTGAACATAAATTCAATTATTTTGATTGGGATTGGCTGTGTAGTGATGGTTGATTTGTATAGATTTGGTGTTAGATTGCTTGAATATAAATTCATCAACAGTTTAATAAAAAGTTGAAATATAATTAAGTTCTGGTATAGTCAACAGGAATGTAACCACATAGATTAAAATTGAATAATTCCGTCCTGTGTTGCAAATGAGTACTTCATGCTTGATTTTGGAAATTATTTATTTACTATATTGAATTGTTTTCGATTTTAAATTTTAACTAGATTTGAAATTTAATGGATTTGTAACGTTCTTTCCCACCTTAGCAATTTCGAGGACGAAATTATTTTAAGAGGGAAAGAATGTAACGTCTCGTATTTTAGACCGTCAAATATTTAATTTGATTTTTTTTTAAATATTTTATTGGGAATATTAATGAATTTTAATATTTAAATCATTATTTAAAACGAGATCGAACGATATATATATTTATATAATTATAAATATCGTGCTCAAAATGGCCCGGCAGTTCATGATATGTTATTTTATTTTGGTACAAACTTGGAGAAAAATCCGTTATAAATGGAAAATATAAATTAATACACTTACCGCTTATACATGTAATAGTAATAGAAAAATTAATGAGTGAATAATTAAAAACAAACTAAGCTAGTAATTATGGAAACAAATCAAAGAGCCATAAGAATTTAAAAAACCGAGATTGGCATTACAAATTAAATATGAAATCGTGGAGCGCGTATGTTATATATGTGTGTGTTCACACTGTCTAACAAATACAAGGATAACAATCAAAAAAATATTGTATTCATTTATTCTTTTGCGGTCAACACAAAGTTTACACATTTTTTTTTTACTACAACGAAATACATCAGAAAGAAGAAAAAAATGTAGATCTTACAAATAAATATACATGTACCAAATCTTTTCAAAATTTAAAATTTTTGCACGTGCCTAATGAATGCATAGACCAAGCGTTGCCCTACTACTTCCTTTAATATCTTTGTTCTGTCTTCTCCACCAACAAAGAATTCCACTAAAATTGTACAAATATAGCTACCCAAGATGATAATACACAACCGGCCAAATCTACAAAATAAAATAAAAATCTTGAGATTTCTACAACACAATGCAGAAATGAACAACTAAAAGTATGAATAGAAGACAGCATAAACAAGAACAGCTACATGTATATTTATTATACACAAAATTTGTACAGTCAAAATCAAATCTGAATAACATCACCAAGATATTTTGATACAATGCATAAGGGATTCAAATCTGTACGAATAAATAAAAGGAAAGAAAATATAGGATAACAGCTAAAGGGAGTGTGAACAGCTAGAAAGTAGATTTGGAACAGTTAAAAGAAACAAGACAATTCATGAACAGCTAGCTAAACAGCTAAGAAATAGTACAAGGACAACAAAAGAAAAAGGTGATCAATTGCTAACAAGACAATACAATGAATTGAAACAGGTATGTATGTATAGTCATACATCAATCCTACAAATGGACAACTAAGTAGAAAAATCAAATATATGTATTTTTTTACATCAACTCTACGATCGAACAGCTAATAAATATGCACATACAGGAATTTCACATGCAAGGTTCACTGTTAAAAATCCTAATATAAAATCTAAAATACGGTTTCAAATCTTTGATTGAATTTAACTAATCAAAGTCTCTCAGTCGCAGTACGATCTGAGCAAGGATAGTATAGGGAAACCCAATGCAAATATTCACACTTTACTGCTAAAATCATTCAGTCCAATTTTGTACTCAAAATCACATCGCTGAAACAAGCAAGGAAAATATCACAACCAAGAAGAACCCAGCATAGCTAAAGTCAAAACCTATGATCTCGACATTGATCTGATCCAAAACCACCACTGTATAAATACACGCATAGTGTTTCACAATCCCAGAACATATGAACAAACACAGTAATACAAGGGGAAAATCCAATTTCGATCCACTAGAAAAAAAAATCAAAATAAAATACTACTGAAATTTAAAGATAATTAGGATACATATCTGTATTCATGGGTGTACGCGATTTAATTTCACGGATTTACTGATGCAACCATTCGGAAGTCAGACCTAGGGTTTGGCGGAGCAGGAAAGACGAGGGGACGGCTGGAGCAGGGTTGCGTAGAGGGGGATGCGTTCCATCTTCACTAGAGAAAGCAGGGGCGGAAGTGGATCGAGTCTGGACATGGTGTTTTGTGAAGGAGGCGGCGGATTACTTTGCGAAGGGAGAGGGATTCAATAATAAGGGTTTTAACGTTGGATTGGTGAATAAATGAAGGATGGAACGGGCCGGTTTACCTGTGATGGGCTGACGGAAATTAAGGTAAGAGCCCAATTTATTTTAACAATATAGTTTAAATCAGAACTTAATTAAACACTAAGGTTCTTGATAGTTTAAATTTCTGAAAATGTTAGCCTGTCTAGCAAAAGTAAAATGGTAATCCACCGGCAAATTTCTAATACAAATTAACTAATATAATTAATTTTTATAATATAGTTAGAGGATTAGTTTAAATAGGAACCCTTGTCTTAAATTTTTACACCATATTTGTATATAAAACTAAGAAAAATAATTTGTTAAGCAATTAGTTAAACTAACCGATGACTAAGGAATCTATATTTAAAATCATATAACCTTATAATGTGAATACCTTTTTATGTCATAATCAGAATTTAACAAGCAAGGTGCCGTGGGAATCACGTTGACAAGCACTACGCTTTGGAGTTGAATTGGATGGTATGGGGATCAACAGAATTGTTCGGTTAAATTAAACATTGGTTTGATTTAAATGAAATGAACTGATTCATCAGCGAATCAAATCCAGGTGAGTTAAACTCACTCAGTTTCCCTATTTATATTTTATATAAATTAGGTTTTTATTTTGTGTGCTCTGATTGCTGATGTTGACTGTTTGCTAGTATATATTGACTGTGGATTTAACTGATGAAATTAAACTGTGTTTAATTTCAGTGAAATTCCAAATCGCTATTTTAATGTTTTATTCCAACGGAGGTAACTCACCCTGTTGGTCCCGTTTATTTATAAACATGCTTGATTGTTTGAATTGTTATGTTATTTGGTTGGTGTTAAATGGTTGTTATTTATTATCAGATAAATGCGATTGATTTGATTGCTAAGTATTGATTGAAAATTTCACATCTATTTAATTTGAACCAATAGGTGACATTGGTTGGGTATTTAACGGCAGTATTTGGCCTATGAAATCAATTGTTATAAACGTTGATTTACCGTCAGGCAAATCAACAGAGAAGAAGTTATAAAATTTGTTTTTATAACTGGGAATAGATTTTTGAAATATACTTTATTTTGAATAAAGGTTTGTTTAAAAGGAAATAAATGTTTATTATTTATTATTTAAAATAAAATTTTAATTTATTTTATAAGGGAATCCTGATGATAATCAAAAGAATATAAACTGAATAGAAATGAACCTGGCGATTTAAATTTAATAATGGTTTGATAAGGAATAATTAAATAGAATTATTTAAATTAGTTATATTATTTATTAATTTAACAAGGGTTAACTAATTGGAATCGGCTCATGGGATAACCGTGTCTAAGGTGACAAAATTGATTATTTTTAACTGGGGTTAATTATCGAATTAGCTTGTTTGGATTAATCGAGTCAAATAGTTTAAAGAATATTTGGTTTATTTTAAGGAAGTTATAAAAAAAAGAATTTACTCTTTATTTTAGTTGATAAAGGGGTTAACCACTTTATAGTAGTTAAAGTTTAAAGTAACTCAGTATCCTAATTAATAGTAATTTTAGAAATTTGTTTTAATTAAATTGATGGAAAGGTAATCAGAATTGAATTGAAATCAAATGGTAATGGTAAGGGGAGTTATGAACGCGTTTTATATTTAAAACCCGAATTTTTACAACTAAGTTATAACAAGGAATTTAAGCAAATACGATGCTTAAATTATGTTGACTAAATTTTTGGATTAAAAAAAAGAAAGTGAAATGGAAAAGTGGTTTTAGATTTAACCAAGATGTATTTGAAACAAGGTTTGCTAAAAAAAATGATGAAAGTTTATATCGTTAATTCCAAATTTACGTTACTTTGAAATGGAATTAAGTAAGAAGGGGGAAATTGAAATAAAATTTCAAAAGTGGAAATGGCTGAACAGATTTGAAAGGAAATTGGTAAAGGTAAAACTTGGGCAAATAAATGGGTCGTAGGATTTTATAACCAAATCCAATTTATAATGGAAAACTGTTTTGAGACTGGAATAGAACATTGGTTTGATTACAACTTATATTTATCTGACGGTAGGAACGTTGTTGATCAAGGTCTGAGAGGTAATTAAAATACCCCAACTTGAACAACATCAGGATTATCTGAAGGTGATATTAGTTGGTAATTGTAAAAGATGAGTTTTAAATTAAACTGAAGGGAATCAGTTTATTTTAATCAAAAGGCCAAGTGATGCTGAATACTGAGCCGGTGAACTCATTGTTTTGTCATGATTGAAACACCGTTTATTTTGGATAGTTAAAACACCGACTATCAACGGAAAGACTAGGATCGAATATATATTCGAAAACCATTCCGACCAGCAAATACGTAAAGATATTAGAAGATGGTCGAGATGGAGCATTGAAGACCGTAGATTTTCGTAAATGGAAGAACTGCTAATAATCTATAGTCTGCAGCCAGAGATGTATTGTGGTTCTGTCGTGGTCGAAACCTACGAGTTGCAAGGACTTCTTGCTACTGGTCCATGGGGCGATTCCTATATGAGATGCAGTAGGAGGGTGCCTTCGGTTCATCCTGTTCCTGGATGACTTGTATGGACGAGTGTCTGACAAAGTGTCTGACAGAGTATTTCCAAAGGATCACGTACGTTGATTTCTTTCAAACGTGTTATAGTTGGTTAGCTCCCAACTAGAGTACTTTTGTAAACGTCAATTAGTGATATCTAGCGGATCTGACGATGTGGCATTCAAAGTGAATGGTGGCCAGGTGTTGTAAAGGGAATTCTGACCTCAAGCCTAACAACCAGGAAATGACAGAAATCGGGTAGGCAGCATGACTATGTGGGTTGCTCCCATTAGGTTGTATAATCACCTATCTAGAGAAAATCCTTTTGTTTCTTTAATCTATATTTGATGCTGTCCCATTTCGGGAAACGGTGGTTTGAGTCCAACCGTTGGTGATATACATTCGATACACTCAAGCGAAATGAGTGGTCGGTCATGTGTGGGCCGGGTTGCAAGACGTTCTTGTTGAACCCAGTGTATTCGCCTCTAGAGATACACTATCGGGCAGGTGGTCCCATACCTTGTCGTAGTCAGAAATCCAATCTCCAATAAGCGTCGCGGTTTTGTTTGTATACTATATATGTAGAGCGTGAGATGCAAGCGTTCTACTAGATTCTATTTACTTGTATTTAGACATTATTATAATATCAGACAAGATATTGGTTTCAAAAATGGTTTGGGTTATCGTAAGGTAAAAACCGTCCGTGTTTATGTGTGGATTTGGTCTTACGATTATCCTTTTCTTTGAAAAGATTTTAACTTAAAAATCAGGTTGTGTGATACCCTTAATACTATGCGAGTTTATCTCACTTTGGTTCACCAGAGTGACCCGGTGTTTTGTAAATGCTCGGGTTAGCCCGGGGTGTACAGGTTCAGGTTATCGAGTGCTATGAAGAGACGAGATGCAGGTGTTCAGACGTATGATCTTATATAGCTACTATTCCACTGTGTGTTGTATATGGGAACAGGTTATTATAACTGGCCCGTTGTGTAATGTACTCTGATACTGTAAGTTTTATTTAAAGCTCTCAATAAAGTTATTTCTGTATTATATTTTGTTCCGCTGCGATGTGAGATTCTGTGTTGTGTTGGTTCTACTTCTTCTTCTATTCTAATATTTCTTTCTTTCTTATCTCATCCTCAAATTTCTTTCTAATAACGTCCAGTGTTTCGGTATTTGGAAGGTCGGCATGAGTTACGGTAAAGGTATTTATGTCGATTTTCGGGATGAAAATCGCTGGGTCGTTACATAATGAGAACGAGAGATAATTGCATGATGGGAAATTAAAAGAAAATTTAAAGAACCATGATTCAACTGTCTAAAATTGATAGTTGAACCGTTGGTTTTAAGGTCCGATTAAGGTTCGTGAACAAGTAAGGTCTGATTGAGTTCTAGACCGTGGTGATTCATGGTTCAGGGTTGTTCATGTTGGATTAAAAATCATATATGGGCACATATTGATAAGGATTGACATAATTTATGTCTTATGTAGGTTTAACTACGGGGCTAAAAATCTCACCGTAGTCAATGCCAGCTCTCTGATTGAAACCTCTTGCAATATAGCGAGCTTTGTACTGAATAATGTTACCATCTTTATTCTTTTTAATTCGAAAACTTCATTTTCATCCCACTACATTTTGTGACATAGATGAAGTTACAAGATCCCAAGTTCTATTTTTATCAATGCATTAATCTCTTCATCCATAGCTTAATGCCAAACGGGGCTTTTTAATGCTTGGGTGATATTTTTTGGGATCTCCATTTCATGGACCTCCGCATTTAAATTTAGTTTACTGATTGGTTTCCTAATGCCATGTTAAAATCTTGTGGTCATTTGAGGAGAATGTACAGGTTTGTTGGGTGTTGAATTTGTAGATGTGGTTATATCGAGGTTTGACAGAGATGAATTAGAGGAAAGCTCAGCAGTGGTATTAGGAGGTTGAGATGAGTTTGTTGCAGACATAAGAGATGAAAGGGGTGAAGTGGGGAATGAGGTAGGAGGTGTGCTGGAAGGTGAGTTAATTTGTTATGAATGAGAGGAGGAAGATTGAGTGTTTGATAACATAGATAATGTGAGAGGTGCCCATTGTTCCACTAAGTCAGACAAGGAGGCAGTTGAATTTTTAAGTTTAGAGAAAGGAAAAATGTTCTCTTTGAAGTGAACATGACAAGAAACATAAACATGATTAGTGTTTAATTCGAGACAATAATATGCACTTTGATTAGGTGAATAACAAAAAAAAAGGTTGAGATTTGAGTTCAAGTTTGTGAGAATTGTACGGTTTAAGCCACAGGTAGCAAAGACATCCAAAATTTCGAAGCTTGGAATAATTAGGATGTTAGCTGAATAATTTAAAGTAGGGTGACATATTGTTTAGAGTTGGCGTGAGAAGTCGATTAATCAAGTAAACGGCTGTTGAGCAAGCATTTGTCCAATATTCAAGGGGCATTTTAACATGAGTTAAGAGAGATAGAAATTGTAACGACCCAGGTTTTCGCGATCCTGAGTAATCGACATATAACCCAATGTCGACTATCAAGCATCGAAAATACCGGATAGTTAATGAAAGAAAATAGAGGGTGAGAATAGATAAGACAGGAACTTAGAATAGAAGAAGAAGAACATACAACATCAGAGTAAACACGAATCTCATAGCGGAACAAACAATATATAATAGATACGTATCTTTGAAATAAAATTAGTATATGTATACAATAATATTATCAGAGTATAACACTTACAACACAGCGGAAATAACAATAGCTATGTAATCCTGAAGCCTCCTACTCCAAGATCTCCAAGAATATCTGTGAAAATTGACTACTTGACTGCCCGTAAAAATTTGGGCACACAAAAATTTAAGGTAAAACAAAACAAAATAAACTTCGGGTGAGTCATGGGACTGGTATGAGTAAACAATTTAAAACAGTTTGAGAAAATAGATGATATCTCATATGACCACGCCGTATAACACAGAACGGGTTTTCCCCTTATGAGAATCCAAACATTTGATTTAACTTTCAAATTCCTTTTAAAAGAAACGATAAACTTTACATCAAAACTCTTTTGATATTATAATAATGTCTATCAACCACAACTAAATAATCATTAGCAGAATGCTTTCATCTCACGTTCCACATACATAATATACAATCAAAAACCGCAGGCGCTTATTGGGTAATCAATTCCAACTGGCAAGGTATGGGACCACCTTTCGACAGTGTATCTCCAGAGAGGTATACACCGGGTTCAACAAGAACATCTTGTAAGCCAGGCTAAACATGACTGATCACTCACTTCGCTTGAGTGTATCAAATGTATTATCACCAACGGTTGGGATCAGCAACCGTTTCCTAAAAGGGAAAGCATCGAAATAGATTATAGAAGTAAATGAAACTCTAGATCCGGTGACAATACACCCTAATTGGCAGCTAACCACTTAGCCATGTGACCTACCCGATTTTATACCATTTCCTGGTTGTGAGGCTAGAGGCCATAACGTATAGATCACACATTTAATTACTTAGAATGTCACATCGTCATACCCGCTAAATCACAAATTGATTTCTCCAAAAATACCACGGGTATACAACTAAGAGAAATGAATTCCTCCGCCACCAAACGTAAATACGTTTGAAGAGATTAACTTACGCGTTCTATTAAATATACTCTGTCGGACATTCTTCCATACAGGTCGCCCTGGGACTGGACAGACCGAAGGCATTGTTCTGTAAATAGGACAGCCCTTGCATAACTCCGTCTTCAATTATCTTCATCATATTTGATCGCAACGCTAACGCCCATGCAGAGCGGTTTCCAAATAATGAATCTGATCTCGGTCTCTTCGTATTGACGACGGAAAAATGGTCAAAAACTTTGATAGTCAGTGATTTAACTATCAAAGGAAAACATGTGTGCAAACAACGATATTATTTCCAGATGGAAATTCTATCGATCAATCGTCAATCAACATTTATTCATTTCCCCATTTCTCGTTTCCATATATTCATCAAATCCTTATTTTCTAATTTTAGAAAATATACATTATTAATTTTGGAAAATGTTTCCATTTCTAATTCATGCATCAATATCTTCCCACCTCTATCAGTCTCTAACTTTGAACTAGTAAGAGAACAACTTCCCAAGCATAAACCCGGAAGGCCGAAACCAACATCAGATTGATTCCCAAAAAGCCATTCAACTCAACTAATTTTCAGTCAGTTTCTAATTTCAGTAATTCAATTTAAATTCCTAATTCAAACCCCAAATTCCTTTATAATATTTTATCTGCAAAATTTTTACTTTCATCTAATTTTCACATAAAACGTGAATAATATTTCTTTATATAATCCTATTTGTTTTCCAATTAATTTCTTTTATAATTCTATTTATTTCCTATAAATATTTCCCTTTTCAATATAATATTTGTTCTATACAAATCCTTTTATATAATTCTATTCATTTTATATAAATCCTTTTATATAATTCTATTCATTTTATATAAATCCTTTTATAACTATTTCTAATATTTGTTTTCCAAATATTACCTATTATAATATCCTATTTATTCTATACAAATGCTTTTAATTACAATATTTCATACAGTATTTAAAATACCAATTAACTAGACCAGTATCATCATAATCAATCACAGATTATATATCACATCATATATCACAATATATGAAAACAAACAGTTTTATAAATATTGAGGAATCCAGTTGGATCCCTCCAACCTGTTTCCCTGCATCACAGATGTTAAACGATATAATTAACATCAATTTCATTTCAATATGAAATATTCTAATAAACAGAATCAACATTTGATCAATGATTCATATATATAACTATATCTATATTGTCAACCAATCAATCAGCAATTCAATCAAACAATCAACACACAAAAATCCATCATCATTTATCAATTCTAAATATACATTATAAAAATATGAACTGGTAGAGTTGGTGAGTTTTACTCACATTGGACGATCATCATTAAATAACGATAATTATCACTTGATTCAGAATAATTTATTTTGCTATAAATTATAACAAGCTCCAATTCACTCACAGTCAGTTCCATTGCGTAGCCGTCGTCCATACGATCACAATGGATCCAGTTTTGCTGAATTCGGAACGTATGATAAAGACATTAAATTAAATAGTTCATATACTATTTAAAGTAAACTATTTTAAATCATTTTATTTATATTAGGCCCATACCCATTATCTTCGGCCCATAACCGCCATGAACAGTAGTCCTCCCTCTCCAGTTACTCCCGTAACCCGCTCCTAACTCCAACGGCCATTTCGAAAATTACTCCATCCACGAACTCCCTCAACCATCCACGGTTTTCCAAACGGTCTTTACCATTGAACTCCGTTCTCTTTCCTCTCCGTCCCGAGCACAGCCCCCTGAGGCTTGCACCACCCTGAAGAAAGCGACGTTGACCATGTTTCATCGCAGTAGCTAATTGATGCGAAAATGTTTGTCGCGGATTCCATCAAAAAATTAGGCGAAGGTGCCAAATCCAGCCACGAACCCGAATCCAAGCTCAAATCGAGCTAACTCTTCTTAAATCGTATAAAAACCCCAACCCCAGCTTTCTCAAGACAAAAATAAGTGTCGACCAAGCATGATCGAACATGACAGAATGTATACTAAATTGAAGAGCTACCCCATGCGAACCCAAAGAAATTGACCTTGTAATTTATTGGATTTTATTTCCATTTCTTTTGATTTTAATTCCTCACGTTTTACTGTGTTTAGAAATAAAGGAGTAGCGGAAAAATATGTTTGACCAGAGAAAAATGTGGTTAGGTTTAGAAAGAAGGGTATGGTATTTATAGAAAGACTTAAATATTTTTATATTTATTATTATATCCAATTTTAAGCAATCATTATATGTGTTTGTCCTTTAAAAATTTGTACGACCACATATAATACCCAAAAATCATGAAAATGGGTATGCAGCTATAGTTCGACATTACGGACCCAACGAAACTAGTTTCGTCGAATTTCGACTCCGTTTGCTCACACAGCGTATTTTTGACCGTCAAAATACTGACTGCTTTTCACATTAAAAATCTGTACGGCCACATACTGACCCTAAAAATTACAAAAATTGAAACCTAGCAATAATTTAATATTCCGGATCCAACAAAATTAGTTTCGTCGAAAACGGAGGTCGTTTGAACTGGCTATTTTAAAGCTCTAAATAAACCCTTTTAAATATTTAAATATTTAAAAATAATTAAATTAAATATTTATAAATAAATATTATCGTATATATTCACAATAGAATATCATACAGCTCCAAAATAAATATATATGGATTTATAACTCGATATTTCAAAACCAGAGTTAACCGATATTCAATCAAAAATAGGAATTCTTTTATAAATCATTATAAATTATAAAGGAATTCCATAGCGACTATTTTAAAATTTGATTTGAATATAAATCAAAATCTACCCAAAAAATCCTGAATTTTCTTTTCTATTAGAATAATATACTTCACCAGCTTCAAATGTTTCTTGTTTCACAGAAATACGACTTAAAATGGATTCTGTATATTCGTTCAAAGTTCGAATCGCCAAATTACGAACTGCCGCCCCATATCGAGCTCGATTATATTTATAATATAATTATATGTTCACCTATCGTTTATATAATGTCTTCATTAATACAATTCAACTCTAAACTGAATTATATATTTTAAATTGTCCAGTTCACATTATATTATCAGTTCACTACTTCAGACTATTTAGAAATTAAATATATTATTCTATTATTTATATTAATTAAATATTCAATACTACTTAAATAAAAAACCATATTATATTACCAAACCATTATTTAAATAATTAAATAAATTATTTATAATACCGTGAAAATACGGGTCGTTACAGAAATGTCTAAACAATGTGTCGATGTCGTCTCTCTGAATAGCCATTGTGTTGAGGGGTATGGGGTGGAGTTGTGAGATGCGAAATTTCATCGATGGACAGGTAGTTACGTAGGCTTTCATACTCACCACCGTTGTTCGAGTAGAGAGTTTTGAGAGGCAGTTGAAAGTATTTTTAACTAGAGCTTTATAGCGAATGAATATATGTTTTGCATCTGATTTTCATTTCAAATGTATTTGGAAAAATGGTCAACGAAAATAAGATAATATTTAAAGCCATCATGAGAGTAAATTGGTGATGTCCAAAGATCATATTAAACATACTCAAGTGGGGTAGTAGACACAATAGAGTAAGTAGAAAAAGGAAGTTTATGACATTTATTGCAAGCACATGAATCATAATCTAAAGTGGAGGTACTAGGAACATGAAGTTTATTTTTAGAAACAATTTGCCTAAAACATTACGAGATGGATGTCGTAGACGATGATGCCAATCAAGTGAACTAGCTGTACTTGCGTAGACTGTAGGTGTTGTGGATTTGAGCTGGTAAATGCCTGTTGCAACCAGCCCCCGGAATAGAGATTCCCCCGTTTTGAGATCCTTCATATGAAAAGAGGTGGAAGAAAAGACAATTGAGATATTGTTATCATGACAAAATTTAAGAAACAGAAATTACATTTTTGGACATGGTAGGGACAACTAAGACATTATTTAGTTTAAGTGATGATAAAGAACAAGAACCGACATGAGTGATTTTAAGGCTTTTTCCATTACCGACAATCAACTCTTCGGTTCCATCATAAGGAGCATGGAGGGATAGATTGTTCAATTCTGTCATGACGTGGTGGGAAGCACCATTATCGAGAAGCCATATTGAAGAGGCAAGGGGATTTACGATGTTTGCTTGAGGCTTTGGTGTGAATAGGTTTGACAGAGGTTAAGAATTTAAAGAAGCAGGAATGGCATTAGGAAACTTTTGCTTAAATAAAGGACAATGAGCAATCACATGGCCTTGTTCTCGACACCATTGACATTTTCCTAGAAAAGTGTAGGGCTTTGTGGGATCACTGCCATTAAGAATCTGGTAGGATGAAGTTTGGTTAATGAGAGTCATTGAAGAAGAGGAAGTTGAACTGTTTTGGATCAAGGCTCTGATACCATGATGAAGAGTTGAAGAGAAGGATGCATTTTTTTATTCATGAATTACAAATTTATAAAGATACAAATACATGCAGTCACTCCTTATCATGACATTTATTACATTTCATCATATTTATTATAACTGCAACAATTATGAAATAAATATAATAAATGATATTTATTATATTTTTTTGTCATATTATTGCATACCATATATGTAGAGATTGACATAGATTATGTTAATCCTTATCATGATATTTATTTTATTTTAATGGTATACCATATATGCAGATATTGACATAAATTATGTAAATCATTATCACATATATGTGATTGTATGTTATATTATAAATGTATAAACAATAAAAGGTATTTACAATTTAACGTGGGGCTAAATTGTAAATATTACATAACTGTTTTTTTGTCCGTTAATAAAAAGTGGTTCGGTCCCCAAGAAATAATACGCTTCTGCAATCTCTAATTGTTTACGATTTTAATTTCTCTTGAATTGATTAGGGTTAGGGATGAATTGAAAAAATTCACCAACAATTGGTATCAAAGCAACCCTAAATTAATTCTTGAGGATTTACGGTAAAAATTGATATGATCTTCCAATGCTTTAAAGCAATTCAATATTTTACATGTGCCTTCACTATGCTAGCAATGGTTGAAATAAGTTTTATTTGGATTTTGTCTTGTTTGCTGTAATAATTAAATTATAAATCGACTATGCAGTACGAAAAACCATACACTCAATGTTCATTTAACAATGCTTGTGCAGTACAAAATATACGATCAATTTATTAAGGATTTGTCCTTTTTTCAGTGGACTTTGGCACCGTGCTCCACAGGCTTATTTTATTTTCTCATTCTATATGCAAACGAATGGAACCTAGGTATATTATCTGGATGAAAGGAAAGATGATATGCACTATGTCATTCTTATTGACATATTTAATCCAGAAATTGTCAATTTAGTCAAATTGTGGCATGGGTTCCATTTGCAGCAAGCCAAATATGCAAAGAATATGTACAATAAATTGTTGAATCATTCCAAAATCAGCAATGTGGAATATTATATTTATTGTACATTGGCACGCTTTTTCATTGCATGCTAGTTTAAAACTTATTCTGACCACACCTATGTACATCAGGCCATTTTTCTACCATTCTAGCCTATAGACATGTAATGATTCATATAGTACGTACTGTAGTAGGATATTAAAATAATATCCAATATGTAAAGTGATGCTTCAAAGAATTCCAAGGGTTTCATATTAACATGACACAATGCATGTGATGTTTGGCTGAAGCAATGTGTATTTCGAAACATTGAAGCAACAAATGTGAAGGCATGTATGATATAGCTTAATAATGAACAATGCAAATTAATGTTAAATGATGATGTAAGTATTATTTATAAAGCCACTATTGCAAAGCATGATGTCTTTTATCAAACATTGGTACTTTTGCGGTTGCATGGAATTAGCGATGTCTATCTCATTTAATTCATGCCTTTGAATAAAATATTATTGTCAGTAATGACAGACAGTATGCAGTATAAAGCCACAAATTTAATACATAAAGTTATGATCCTATAAGGTAACTGTTGATTAAATACAGAAAGTGACCTTTTAAGGATCAGAAATTTTGTATTTAAATTTGTATGTATTCAAATATGGTTTTTGTGGAAATTTGATATTTCAAATAGATTAATTGAAACAAAATATCACCAAAGCAATCACTTTTGTGCAGATTAACCTAAATAAAATATCAAACTAATTGTGTATATAAAATTCATACATTTATTAATGAACCCAAAGGTGAATTAGTATTTGGCAGAATTTCATGCATGCTTGTGGTGATAAATATGTGATGATTATAAGGTATTTTATATGAGCATTATGTTTATCCAAAGATTGCATATTGTTTGACAAAACTTATTATCAATATTTGGTCGCTACAACAAGAGTACTGTTTACAGTTAATATTACTGTCCAAAGACTTGATATTAATGATGTGTTTGGTATCTTGAGATGGAATTAACCATTATTTGAATTTATTGATTTATATGGATTCCGGTGTTGCTACTGTATCATCTTACCTTAATTCGATAATGGTCCTTAATGGTAATAACTGTAAGGACTGGAAGGAGAACATATTAATTGTTCTTGGCTGCATGGATCTTGACCTTGCATTAAGAATGGATCGACCTGTTTCTCTTACACATGCTAGTACCTCCGAGGAAAGAAGGGTTTTTGTTGAGAAATAGGACCGTTCAAATTGCATGAGCCTTATGATCATCAAACGCGACACACATGAGGCTTTTAGGGGTTGCGGTATTCGAATAGATTACCGATGCCACAACCTTCCTTGCTGAGATTGAGAAACGCTGTGCGAAAAGCGATAAGGCGGAAACAAATGCTCTTTTAAAGAAACTTATTTTCATGAAGTTCAAGGGCAAGGAAAACATAAGGGGGAACATTATGAATATGTCTCACCTTACTTCAAAATTGAAGGCAATAAAGCTTGAGCTTTCAGATGACTTGCTTGTGCATTTAGTGTTTATCTCTCTTCCACCAAAATTCAATCAATTCAAGTTCAGTTATAACTGTCTGAAAGAGAGAGTGCAGAGAGGACATATTTCTATAAAGCATATTGGAACAAACTTCATGATAGCGGATCCGCTCATAAAATGTTAACTACCCATGGTCTTTCATGAGCACACTGCTCGTATGGGTGTTGTATTGTTAGAGGATATCATGTTTTAGTGAGAGTTTGCATTTTATATGCTTTATATTTACCTTGAGACATTTATGTATTCGGTTTTCTGATCAGAAGTAAAGTATTCAGTTCATTCACTATGCTTACTATTTTGATTCTGACCTCACTTAAGTTTAAGGAGGACCAGTTGAAATATATACGTGTTTGATTCACATTACATGTGATTTTCATCCTACGTATTCATGATTGATCTATGTCATTTAACTATGTACATGTATGTGACCATTGATGGGTTTAGTCATGATTGATATGACAACAACCACTATGATCCTATATAAATATGGTTGATGCACGAGATTGTTAAATATTACCTTTATTAAATAGCAAAATTTTGAGCTTATAAAGTTGTACAATTATAAGGAAACATATGTTGCCCAAGTGGGAGATTGTTGGATTAAAATTCATATGTAGGCACATATGTGTAATTGTATGTTATATTATAAAGGTATAAACAATAAGAGGTATTTACAATTTAATGAGGGGCTAAATTATAAATATAAAATAGCTGATTTTTTTTAGTTAATAAAAAGTGGTTCGGTCCCCGAGAAATAGTACGCTTCCGCAATCTCTATTTATTTACGGTTTTAATTTCTCTTGAATTAATTAGGGTTAGGGCTGAATTGAAAAAAATTCACCAATAGTTCGAGGTTGGCCATAGTTGGGTAAGGTCATGAAAACACTGGTCATAAGTCTATACCATTCTGCAATCACTGCAGATTAGGAGACAAGTTTTGCATCTGTTTTGTCAATTTATGCCAAAAGGAAGTGAGACAAGGCATCATGCTAAGATATATCCTTTTATGATGAAAAGTTAGAAATAAAGAAAATTGAGTCGAAGCTGCCAAACTGAGACAATATAGGAGATCAACCAGCAACCATAATGTATTACCTTATTCATGGAAGTAGCATTAGTATTAAAATAAGAATTAATTTTGTGACTGACTAAAATTATCATAATAATTTAGCATTAAACCAAACATTTTTCCTTTCTGATTCAACATAAGAGGAAACTTTATTTCTTAATAATTTAGAAGAATTCAGCATTAAGCTATGTATTTAGGTATCCAATAAAAATAAATGCAGATAACAATCTTCAACTTTAACTAAACCTAATTATTTTTAATTAAAACAATAAAAATATTCAAATTATATAATTTTTAATGTTTTGGGCACCAGCTATAAACTAGTAGTTATAATAGCTATAGATAAATTTAAATATTTTGTATTGAATCTGCATTTATGAGACTATTTTCATCTCTAGTGAAAAGGATAATCCCAAGATTTTAAACTAAGGTTTCACTTTTCAATGACAGCCTTCAAAATTTTGACGACTCCGCCTTTCATTCCATCAGCCCTCCCTAATCTCTACCCTACCCTACTTGTGGATAGCAATGCTATATACCAGTTATTTTTAAGCAGAATTTAACGAGTTCACATAAACAATACTAAGAAAAGCAGCAAACCCTTCATCCAGTTTTGGTAGTCAATCCTTCCTTCAGCTGCCTCTCATCGCTACCCTACCCACCAACTTATGGTCTTGTTAATGCCTATTCACTCTTTATTTTCCTATAGCCTCTGCTTTCAGTTGCTTCTTCCTACTCACCCTTTAATAGATCTAGAACAAAATTTCCAATCCACCGTCTAGTGTGCCTCCTCTTAGTTGCAGCTAGGCTAACATTCTAAAAGATAATTAGATTAACATCAATTTTCATAGATTTTTCTCTCTAGAGACTTCAGAACTATTCATTTTGCAAAGATGACCATGGGAATTACTAGTGAAGTAAGAAATTAATGGAGTATGAAAACCATCATAATTTTTTTATCATTATTACAAAGAACGGTGTTTAATTTATAAATTTTAATTCTAAAGAGGATTGTGATAAAATTCTTGAAGGTGGTTTATAGTTCTATAATAAAATGCTTATGATGATAGGACAATATACTATAGGGATGCACTTAAACAGAGATCTATTATGATTAATTCCTATCTAGATTTGACTGAATATCTTCCCTTATACTATTAGACCGTAGAAGCTATTAGTTATATTGTCTTGGTATTGTTAACTTCCAATAAAATTAGACAAGACGACTAAAGGAATCATAAAAATTTCTAATGCTTATATATCAATGGAACTTTTTATCTCATTTTCCCATCCTAAGAAATTCCCTAATGTTAGCAGAAATGATAAACTTTTCGAAACCAATTATAGGTCAAAATTATTGAAGTTTGGACACTTAGAAAGAATTTTCCTATTCTACAAGGTATGGATTTCCATCAATGATAACAACACATCAAGTGGACATTTCACGAGCTATCAATGATGTAAATACTGAAAACCATCCTATAATGGACAACTTTAGTCAAGATAATGTTAACATTCAGCTACTCCAAGATAATCAGATTAACATATAGTGTAATTACCTAACAAAAACTTTTACAGCACAAGCGCAAGTTTCAAATCAGACTAAAAAAACACTAACATTTCACTTATATTATTTAGTCGAATGGCTTATGAAATGAAAAGCTCCAAGTTTCTCTATAAAATTCTCCGAATATGAATGAAATTTTTCGAAAAACATAGATGAAGAGCCAACCACTAATAGAAAAGAAGAATAGCGGATGCAGAAAAGAAAAGAAGTTTTATTATTTCAGAATTGTAATAAGAATTGATACAATGTGTATTGAGGAGTAGTCCTCTATTTATAATAAAGTAAACAAATGTAAAGGGATTGATAAGTATAGCCCAAAACAAATCCAAATACTGATAATAGGCAAGTAGCCGTTCCACTAATAATGGCGGATGTAATACATGTGATACAGCTGGATATATTACCATATATCAATAACTTTCCCTTTATTTTGTCTTTCCTTTATTACGGCCCCTCAAATTAGGTTTAGGGATTACAACCTTAATTTGCCAATTTATGAACAGATGTTGGTGGCGGGTCAAGATATGATGAAAAGGTAAGCAGTTCCAATTCTTTGTTGTATGTCGTTTGACCTCCAGGTGAATTTTAGGTATGAAAGCTTCAACTTATACTTCGTATTTGGTCGAAATTCTTCAATTTCAAGTTCTTCTCTGAATCTGTGAAACTTTTTGGCCGAGAATGATTTGGTTAGCATGTCAGCTCTCTGATAATACCTTGGAATGTGATTTACTTGTAAATTCTTCCTTTGAACTTGCTATCGAACAAAATAAATGTCGATCTCTATGTGTTTGGTTCGATTATGCTGAATAAGGTCTGCTGTCATGTAGATTGTGCTCAAGTTGTCACACCAAATTATTGGACTTCTACTGTATGATAGTATTAATTCCTTTAGTAATTATTGTATCCATAAGATTTCAGCTGTAGTGCTAGCCACATTCCTGTATTCTGCCTCTGTGTTGGACGTTGAAATGGTTGTTTACTTTTTAGAACACCAAGAAATAAGACTTTCTTATACATAAATACATTACCCAGAAACTGATTTTTTGTCATCTATGTTTGTGGCTTAATTTGCATCAGAATAGGCTGTAATATTTAGAATTTTAATGCCTTTTAATGATATGCCAAAGTTGATTGTTGCCTTTAAATATCTTAGTATTCTTTTTACTATTGTCCAATGTTCGCTTCTGGGTTCCTGCAAAAATTTGGATACTTTGTTAACACTAAAAGAAATATCAGGTCATGTTATAATATCATATTGTAATGCTCATACAACACTCTTGTATTGTTTAATATTTGAGATAGTTTCTCATTGTTCTTTATAAATGCTGATTTGATATCATGGGAGTAGGTTTCCCATTTGCTTCAATCATGTTTGTTTTATTTAATAATTCTGCAATATACTTTCTCTGGCAAAGGTGAACTTCTTTGTCTGATTTTCTCTTAACTTCTATTCCAAGGAAGTAAGATAATTCACCCAAGTCTTTTATTGAGAATTGCATGTTTAAGCAGTCTGCTAAATTTCTTATTTCAGTTTCACTGCTGCCTGTGATAATTAAATCATCTACATATATTAATATATAAGTAGTATATGTTTCACTGATTTTTGTGAATAGTGATGTGTCAGATCTGGCAGGTGAATATCCCATTGTTGTTAAATTTGATTTGAGTCTTTCAAACCATACTCTGGGTGCTTGCTTCAAACCATAGATAGCTCTGTTTAGTTTACATTCAAGTGTAGAATCCTGTGTGTAGCCTTATGGTTGTTGCATGAATATTCCTTTATGTAGATTTCCATTTAGGAATGCATTGTTGACATCTAGCTATTTAATTTTCCAATTATTGCTTAATGCTATGATCAATATAAGTCTGATGGCTGATGGTTTCGCACTGGTGAAAAAGTTTCTAGAAAATTCTAGACGTTTCTAGAGAAATCTAGAATTTTCTAGAATGTTCCGGAGAACTCTAGAGAAGTGTAGAACCCTCTAGAAGCTTGTGGAAGAGTGTGGAACCCTCTAGAATATTCTGGAGACGTGTGGAACCTTCTGGAACCTTACGGAAGAATATGGAAGAATAAAGAAGGGAATGGAAGAGTGTAGAGATTCCTAGAGAGTGTGGAGCATTCTAGAGAATCTATCTCTACCGTCGAATGCAAGTAATCTCCACCATTCATTATGAAGGTTGAGTAGTATAAATAGGAGAAGGAGCCCTATTACTAGCCATCCAAGAATCCAAGAAAGAAATCCACTTCTTAGAGTGAGAAAAATACTTGAGAGTTAGTAAGCCTCTTTGAGAGAAAAGAGAGATAGCTTAAGAAGTATCCATCCTTAAGCTTGAGTCAAGTGTGAGTTACTTTTGTAATCAAATTCTTGTAATCCTACTATTCCTTTGTATAGTGGAAGAATCTCCATATTGGAGAATTATAAACTCTTGTGCACCCATTGCTACTTTTAGTCTTAATTGCCTATCTTATCTTCACGAAGCGGGAAAGACCGAGATTTCCCCAACAGTGGTATCAGAGCCAGGTTCATCCGTAGCCGTAATCAAGCTCATGTAAGTTCAAGATGGAGGATAATGTCACTCATGATGGAGACATGTTCAAGCTCACAGCCAACAACTAAACCTATTGGAAGCCAATGATGGAGGACCACTTGTATTGTAAGGATTTGCATGAGCCTATCATCTACAAAGATAAGGTGGCAGGGAAGAGTGATGCTCAATGGGAACTGTTGAACCGGAAGGCTGTTACTATGATCCGTAAGTACATTGACAAAACTCTCTTTGAGCATGTTTCTACTTTTACAAATGCCTATGAATTATGGACAAAGCTTGAGTCCATGATTCAGAAGAAAACGCCTCGCAACAAGGCCAATTTAGTTCGACGGTTGGTGAAATTGGAGTATAAGGATGGTCATAGTATGATTGAGCACTTGAATAACTTCAAGGGGCTCGTAAATCAACTAACAAAAATTGATATGAAGATTGATGATGAGTTACAAGCTCTTCTACTCCTCAGTTCCTTACCGGAAAGTTGGGACACATTTGTTGTTACACTTAGTAACTCAGCTCCAGAAGGAAAGTTAACTATGGATACCGTCAGTGACAGCCTTCTTGGTGAAGAAACAAGGAGAATGGAACGAGATGATTCTATTCATCCCGGAGCTAATGTTGTTGACAATCCGGGTAGGAATGAAACTCGTGGACGTAGTAAGAGCCGAAATCCACATCAATCTCGAGGAAGATCCAAGTCACGCTCGAAGATTACATGCTATTACCGTGGGAAGATAGGTCACAAGAAAATGGAATGTCGAAGCTTCAAAAGAGATCAAAAGGCCGGTAATGTTAAGCCTAACCAAATAAGCCTAACGAAGAAGTAAGAAGAAAAGAGTACTACTGCATAGTATTGAAGGAAGGTCTGCTATATCTCGTTGGTGAAAGTAACATTCTAAACATTGCTTGCGATGAGAGTTCTTGGATTATTGATTCTGGTGCTTCCTTCCATGTTACTCCGCATGAAAACTTCTTCTCATCCTACCAAAGAGGTGACTTTGGCACGGTGCAAATAGGAAATCAAGATAGAAGCAAGATTGTTGGAATAGGAGACATCACTCTGACGACAAGCACCGGGTGCAAGCTTATTTTGAAAGATGTAAGGCATGTCCCAACCATGCGCCTCAGTCTTATCTCCGCTGGAAAGCTAGATGATGATGGTTTGATGAATTAATTTGGTGAGGGGAAGTGGAAGCTCACCAAAGGAAGTTTGACGATGGCTCGAGGAAAGAAGGTAGGCTCATTGTATGTAATGCAAGCTAAGCTAAGCAAACAAGAAGTAAATGTCTCTACTGATGATATGGACATATGGCATCAACGACTTGGGCACATTAGTGAGAAAGGTCATCACATACTCATTCAGAAACATCTCCTCCCTAACGTGAAAGGTAAACCACTTCATCCTTATGCTCATTGTTTAGCTGGAAAACAACACAGGGTTGCTTTCCAAAGATCTTCTCCGCCCACAAGGAGAAAGAACATTCTAGACCTCGTGCACACTGATGTATGCTCGATGTCTGAGAGATCCATTGGTGGTGCTCTACATTTTGTCACCTTCATTGATGATCATTCAAGAAAAGTATGGTTGCACCTGTTAAAATCAAAGGATCAAGTGCTTGATGCCTTCAAAGAATTCCATGCTCTAGTGGAGCGTGAGACTGGACGGAAGATCAAGTGTGTACGATCAGATAATGGAGGTGAGTATAGAGGCCCTTTTGAAGTCTATTGCAATAAATATGGCATTAGGCTAGAGAAGACTCCACCCAAGACACCACAATTGAATGGGCTAGCTGAGAGAATGAATCGAACCATTGAAGAAAGAGTTCGTTGTGTGCTCTCTCATGCTAAGTTACCTAAATCATTTTGGGGAGAAGCTATAATGATTGTGATCGACATTGTCAACCTCACACCATCAGTTCCTTTGGATGGGGCTATTCCTGAGGAAGTTTGGACGGGCAAGAGGGCTTCATATAATCATCTCAAGGTGTTCGGGTGCAGGGCATTTGTTCACACCCAAAAGATGAGAGAGCTAAGCTTGATGCAAAGAAAAAGGAGTGTATCTATCTTCGTTCACCTAAGGATGAATTTGGGTACCGGTTGTGGGATCCAATTAACAAGAAGGTTATTCGCAGTAGAGATGTTGTATTCTTCGAGGACCAAACAATTGAAGATATCAAGAATTCAGAGAGGCCAAGGTTGAGAAGCTATAAGAATACTGAAACTGCTTTGGTTCGACATGAAGATAATAACACCCAAGAAAGTAGTGATGCTGAAGATCATGAAACTCATGATGAACCGGTCCAGGAAGAACCTCAATCTAGCACTCCAATCGCACCGGAGCCAAGACGATCCTCAAGGGACAGAAGACCATCCAGTCGATACAACACAGAGGAGTATGTTACGCTCACTGATGAGGGGGAGCCTCAAAGCTATAAAGAAGCAATGAGTGGTTGTCATAAAGAAGAGTGGAGAATAGCCATGCAAGAAGAAATGCAATCCTTTCATGAGAATAATACATATGAACTAGTGGAGCTACCAAAAGGGAGAAGAGCTTTGAAGAATAAGTGGGTTTATAGAATCAAGACCGAAGAGAACTGTTCAAAGCCTCGCTACAAAGCTCGGTTAGTCGTTAAAGGATTTGGACAAGAAAAAGGTACTGACTTTGAAGAGATATTCTCTCCCGTGGTAAAGAAGTCATCAATCCGAGTTGTCCTTAGCCTAGCAGCCGTGCAAGATTTGGAGATTGAACAACTCGATGTCAAGACGACATTTCTACATGGTGACCTAGAGGAAGAGATCTACATGGAACAACCTGAGGGATTCAAAGTTCCAGGCAAAGAAGATCTAGTGTGCCGCCTCACAAAGAGTCTATATGGACTTAAACAAGCACCAAGACAATGGTACAAGAATTTCGACGCATTCATGGCAGAACATGACTTCAAAAAGACGGAAAGCGATCATTGTGTCTTCATAAAGAGGTATGTAAGTGGTGACTTTCTCATACTTCTGCTCTATGTTGATGATATGCTAATCATTGGACAAGATCGCATAAAGATAGCTGCTTTAAAGAAAGATCTAAGCAAGAGCTTTGCCATGAAAGATTTGGGACCGGCTAAACAAATCCTTGGGATGAGAATAATCCATGATAGATCAAAAAGATTGTTGTGGCTATCCCAAGAGAGATACATCGAGAAAGTGTTGGAAAGGTTCAACATGCACAAATCAAAGCCGGTTAACACTCCACTAGCTGGGCACTTCAAGCTAAGTTCGAAGCAGAGTCCGACAAGTGAAAAAGACAGGGAGGAGATGAAGAAGAAACCATACTCATCTGTAGTAGGAAGTCTCATGTACGCAATGATATGCACAAGACCAGATATCGCTTATGCAGTTGGTGCTGTCAGTCGCTTCATGGCTAACCCAGGGAACGAGCATTGGGTTGCAGTCAAATGGATCCTCCGATATCTACGTGGAACTTCCAAAAGACGTTTATGCTTTGGAAAAGGAAAACCTGTGTTGGAAGGATATACAGATGCAGACTGGGCTGGTGACATTGATTCAACGAAATCAACATCGGGATACTTAACCACTTTTGCACGGGGAGCTATTTCATGGCAATCAAAACTGCAAAAGTGTATTGCATTATCCACTACAGAGGCAGAGTATATCGCAGCTACTGAAGCTTGCAAGGAGATGTTATGGGTGAAGAACTTGCTGCATGAATTGGGAGTGGATCAAGAAAAGTATGTCTTAAAGTGTGACAATCAAAGTGCAATTTACTTGGCAAAGAATTCAACATTTCATTCCCGTACAAAGCACATTGATACAAGATATCGCTGGATCCGAGGAGTTCTCGAGGAAAAGCAAATACACCTTGACAAGGTTCACACGGATAAGAACTGGTCTGATATGATGACCAAGGTAGTACCAACAAAGAAGTTTGAAGATTGCTGTCAAGGTGTCGGCGTACTACTACCCCCCCCCCCCCCAATTAAGTCGGGAGGGGGAGATTTGTTGGGATCCCTCCTTAAATGGAGAGTTTCTAGAAAATTCTAGACGTTTCTAGAGAAATCTAGAATTTTCTAGAATGTTCCGGAGGACTCTAGAGAAGTGTAGAACCCTCTAGAAGCTTGTGGAAGAGTGTGGAACCCTCTAGAATATTCTGGAGACATGTGGAACCTTCTGGAACCTTACGGAAGAATATGGAAGAATAAAGAAGGGAATGGAAGAGTGTAGAGATTCCTAGAGAGTGTGGAGCATTCTAGAGAATCTATCTCTACCGTCGAATGCAAGTAATCTCCACCATTCATTATGAAGGTTGAGTAGTATATATAGGAGAAGGAGCCCTATTACTAGCCATCCAAGAATCCAAGAAAGAAATCCACTTCTTAGAGTGAGAAAAATACTTGAGAGTTAGTAAGCCTCTTTGAGAGAAAAGAGAGATAGCTTAACAAGTATCCATCCTTAAGCTTGAGTCAAGTGTGAGTTACTTTTGTAATCAAATTCTTGTAATCCTACTATTCCTTTGTATAGTGGAAGAATCTCCATACTGGAGAATTATAAACTTTTGTGCACCCGTTGCTACTATTAATCTTACTTGCCTATCTTAACTTCACGAAGCGGGAAAGACCGAGATTTCCCCAACATATATCTAGTCGTCTACAACAAAAAACATTTTCTTCAAAAATAACATGCATACTTATAAATATTCTTCCGGACTTGTCTATACTTCTAACATCTTTTGATTACTGTAGTAGCCTATAAATGTGTACGGTTTAGATCTATAGTCAAGTTTGTGAGTATTATACGATCGTAAGTAAGGGAAAAATAGACAACCAAATGTTTTCAAATTGTTGTAATTAGGTTTTACATTAAATAGTTTTTCCAAGGGAGTTGTGTCTTTCAGTACTTTAGTGGGAATTCTATTTATTAGATGCACAGCAGTACTGAAAGCATCAGGCTAAAATTTAAGTGGCAAAGATGCTTGAGCTAATAATGTTAAACCTGATTCAACCATATGCCTATGTTTCCTTTCTACTTTTCCATTTTGCACAAAAGTGTAAGGACATGTTACTCTATGTTCAATGCCCTTATTTTTGAAATAGTCAGACAATGGTTTGTATTCTAGTCCACCATCTGATTGAATGATTTTAATCTAACTGTTTGTTTGGTTTTCAAACATTTTGATAAAATTTATGACAGCATTCTTAATATCAGATTTAGCTTTTAAGAAATATATCCAAGTATACCTAGTATAAGCATCCACAAAAGGTATATAATATTTATACCCACAATTAGAAAATATGGAAGATGGACCCCAAATGTCTGTATTAATTAATTGACCAAATTCAAAGTACACAGAATCAGAGAATGGTAATTTATGGCTTTTTCCCATCTGACAATAAGTGCATACATAAGGTAATTTTGCAGGAATAAATTTTATTTTATTATCATTAAAAATTTGGTTACAACGCTGGCACTAGGATTCCCTACCTTGTAACGCCATAAATCAAAAATGTTTCTAGTCTGACTGTCATCGGTAAAATTAGATTACAATGTGGGTGATCATTGATAGTAGTGTTGTAGTTGCTGAGATTGAATTCATAGAGTCCCTTCACAGCATTACCCTATAGAAGAATTTCCCTAGTTAGTATGTCTCTAACTACACAATATTTAGGGAAAAATTCAAAAAATACATTGTTATCCCTAGCAAATTGAGACACACTAATTAGGTTTTTCTTCATTATGGGGACTTTTAATAAGTTATGTAATAATAAATGTTCATTACCAACTATACTACCAGTTCCAATATGTGAAATTTTAAACATTTACCATTCTCATGCTTATAGTTTGATTACCTTTGTATTCTTTGTTCCGAGATTCAGATTGTCCAAATTGTCGGTGATATGATTGCTAGCTTCTAAATCTGGCTACCTTGATTCACCTTGAATATGATCAGCTCTAGCTTATTCATTCTGATTTCTTGTGTTGTCAGCATGATTAGTTGGTCCACCATGTGCATTGGTAGTATAATTGGAGTTCCACTGACTGTTGTTATTGCCTTGATTTGCTAAGCAGTTTGAATTATATCAGTAATAGCACTTGATGGCAGTCTGGCCAACTTTCTAACAAAATTGACACTTTGGTCGATTGTTGTTGTTGTTCCAGCGTCCTCTACCACCTCTGCCACTACCACCTCTTCCTTTGGTGGTGAAGTTACCTCTTTGAAAGATTTGTTGTTCACTTCTATAATTATTACTTGCTTGAATTTTGTTGTTATCATTATTTTTGGTGACTGCATAATTGATAGAGAAGTCACTTGCTTGAGATTTCTTGCTTTCAAGTCTAGCTTCATGTGCTAATAGAATTAATGAACTTCATCTAAAGAAGAAAATTCCTTTTGTGAAGAAATTATGGCTTTGACAGCCTCATACTCGGTACTCAAACCATTAAGTATTGTTAAAATCTGCTTTGAATCTTGCACTTTGTAGCCAATTGCCTGTAACATGTCACAAACAGATTTAACTTTACTTAAGTATTCTCTTATGGTAATATTATTATTATCTTTCCTTATCTTTTATAATTGCCTTTTATATAAAACTTAACTTTGGCTGCATACTGATTACTGAAGGTTTTTTCGATAGTTGTCCATATTTCATTGGCACTTTTGCAGCCAATTACTTGTGGTAGTAAGCTTTGGTTGATAATGATAACAACCATGAGTTGATTAAATGATCTTATCTATGAAATTTCATGTATTCTTCATTGTTGACAATATTTTTCTCTTGACTAGTGATGAACTTTAGGGGAACAGATAAGGTGCCAATGATGATTCCTTCAAGTCCATAGCCTTAAATTGCAGTTTCATTTTTCAGTTTCCACAGTAAGTAATTGTTTTCATCCAGTTGCACAGTAATTAGCTATGATTGAGGACTAATTACTGTTTTGGTGAGTTAATTGACAACAATTAGACTTTCAATAGATCCAATGGCATTATCAGAAGCCGATGAAGCGGTATCATTGGCCATGATGACCAACCAGTAAAACAACCGAAGAGATGATCAGAATTTCAGGAATTATGAAAAAATTTCTACTGCAACCAGAAAATATTAATATAATGACATAATTCTAATTGATTGACCAGTAGGGCATAAAATTTATGGGATGATTCTTGATTCTTTGAACTGATTTTGCGGTCGATAGACAACTGATAGAAGTATGCTGCCCCATAATCGATTTATAGCATGACAAATTGATTGCAGCCAAATTGATTGAGGATGGCACGACAAAAACTATCATTTTATCAACTTTCTCCATTGATGAAGATTAATCTGAGGAGAAAGGATTCACAATACTTTTTTGAATTTTAAAGGTGATGGAACGTTGGCTGTTAAGCCTAGCAAAGATGCTCTGATACCATAATAGAAAAGAAGAACAGCGGATGCAGAAAAGAGAAGAAGTTTTTTTTAGTTTAGAATTGTAATAAGAATTGATACAATGTGTGTTGAGGAGTAGTCCTCTATTTATAATAAAGTAAAAAAATGTAGTGGGCTTTGTAAGTGTAGCCCAAAAGCAAAGTGCAAATACTAATAATAGGCAAGTAGTCATTGCACTAATAAGTGCGGATGTAACACACGTGATATAGCTGGATATATTACCATATATCAACAAAGTTCCCTTTATTTTGTCTTTTCTTTATTAATCGCCATAAGACAATTCAATCAAAATGATGAAAAAGCTATAGATAAAGTACTAAAGAAGCGCACAATACTCTATCATGTTTATCCTGTTAACCTTGTCATACCTGCCTTTTATAATGTTAACTCTCTTATCCACTTTATATGTCTGTCATGATACTTTTACTTATTTATATGTTAAAAGTAACTAGACTCGCCAGACTTTATGTCTGACCCATTTTGTTTCCTCTTCTTTCTCTTTCTTTCCCCTAGGTTCTCAGGGTAGGATTACTCAAGCTTGATCAGGATTTTGCATTCATCTTGCTTGGAGCTGTTTAGATGTACTACTTTATTTCATATCTCTCTACTATGGCTATGTTTGGAGACTATGCTTCTTTTATTATAATACTCTGATATTTTAAGTACAAGACAAAAGTTTTAATGATGTACTGGGTTTTATGCATTTCAGACATATGATGTAACCATGTTTTGAACTACGATGTTTTCTGCTTAATAAAATTTTAAATTCCGCTGCTATTGTATATCTGTCTTGTAATGTTTCTACTTTTGTTTCTGTTTACCTATAACGCTTCACAAAACTTAATGCATTGTCATCAATCCAAAAAGGGGGAGAATGTTGATTCACGAGATTTTCGATTCATGACAACAAAGAAATGGAGATAAATGAAGATCATTTTGAAGAGCTAAGTTCATATATATATATATATATATATATATATATATATATATATATATCATAGTATAACACAAATGCATGATTTTTTTATTATATATATATATATATATATATATATGAATAAATGGCTGAAAAACAACCTGACTGGACAAAGTATTCTGAACCAGTCGACTAATTCAATACAGACCAGACGACTGGCCGGAGAAACTTTTCCCAGTAACGGCTAGTTTTTGACAAACTTTAAATATAAGTGATTTTCAGTATTTTTAACCAGTTGAATGGTGATTTACATACCAGTTGACTGATTCGAAACAACAACCATTTTTATGAAAGGTCGCCATTCTTCATAAAGGGGTTTCTCTTACTTTCTGAAAAGAAATGGGTGCATCTCTTTGATTAAACTCTTCATGAAGGATCACTACCTTTTAACTATTATATATACACTTCAAACTCAGTTTTTATAATCACCAATTCTTTGAAAATCTATTCTATTTTCTGATCTTCATCTCTAGACTCTTGCGTTCTAAAAAGCTGTCAAATATTCAAATTACTTGTTGTATCATTGAAATTATTTCATATCTCTTGATTCAATAAGTAATCTACTTCCTTCAATCTTCACATACACGTTAAATTCTTGAGGATAATATTATATGAAGGGTGTACTCAATCATTGACTATTCAGTGTTTCAAGAGCACAAGCAAAAGTCAAACTCTTGTAGTTTGTAAAAGTCCTTTGTTGGTGCTCAGGCGGGAAAATCCTTGTTGCGGCTCGGATTGATCCTTGTTAGGGCTTGGATCGTTGTGAACCTTTTCCTTTGGGTGAAGAGAGGGTGTTGATAGTGAATTCCAGAAGGAGTCTGGGACTGGATGTAGGACGGGAAGTCCGAACCAGTATAAAATTCCTTATGTCACTTTACTTACTGCATTTTCTTATTTGTAATATATCTATATTGTTTAGCTTTACTTGCATACCTATTGTATTATACAAGTTAGTATATCATAGTCAATTCCGATTTATTCCATATACAAATATCCAACACAAAGTCACACGAATTTTCAAGCACAAATCCAAAGCATACGCTTTCACAACCTGCTTATCCTTTGGTGGTTCTGGACAATTCTTCTTTGTATGCCCAAGCTTATCACAGTTATAACACTTCCTCTACATCTTATAGTTAATACAATCCTTGGAATAATGGCCCTTCTCTCGACAGTTATAACAGGTAACCTCACCATTAGATTTCCTTTGGCCATTTTTCACTTGATGTTGTTGTTTCTTTTTACCGTTCCACATTTTCTTATTGCCATCACCTTGTTGTGGCTTCGACGACTCCTTATTCTCAACAAGAACCGCCACCTTCTATAGGACCAAACTCTCCTTCCTTAAATCCTTCTCGACCAACTTCTCGTAAGGATCCTCTATATGATCTATTAGTTGTTGCCCAAAACACACATCCAAACCCAATATAAACTTCTTATTCTTCTGATAAGTAGTCTCAATATATGAATGAGCATACTTGGATAAAGCTTCAAACTCATACATACTCAAACACGGGTCAACCTCCTTGTTTAAGCTCAAAAAACCTCTTGAAGAGAACCGACCTCTGGACCGTCGAAATAAACTTTGCCTTAAACCTGCTTCAGAACTAATCCCAAGAAATTTCATCCTCTGGAGTCTCTAAAGTAATGGAGTTCCGCTAATCCATTGCTCGTCCTTGTAGCTGTCTCGATGCAAGCTTCCTTATAGTTGCATCATCAACCCTAGTCTTCAAAGATTCGAACACACATATCCAACCAATTATAAATCTCAACAATTGGTTCCATCCCAGTAAACGACTTTCCATCTAGAGAAGTGTAATCCTTGCACAACTTGGCAAAATCAACATCCCAAGTGCCTGCACAAGAGCTCTACCACTGCTGCTGCCTCTCGAGTGGGTACCCTCTTCATGATCTCTGCCATCATGGCCTTGAAAATAGCAGGATAATCGTGTGTAGTGGCTGCAACTCCCTACTGGCTACCTTCGCCTACCCTTCTAATAGCAGGCTCTTCTCTAGCAGCATGTCTAAAAGTTCGACAACTCACTCCCTATCTGAAACGATAATGATCAGTCCACATTAGAGAAAGGTCGCAATGGTGCTCAAGAGATTATTAATGTACTATGCTATATACAATATAATATAGTTACCATCCAAAGAAAATTACAAGTATTTCCCTTATATGCTTTTATGCTAGCGAACTTTAGGTAAAATCGATTAACCAAAACTCCGATATCAATATGACGACCGCCCCATAACTCATGCACTAAACTAAGGAAAAGATGTGTTTTATGATGTACCAAGCCGATATAGGACGATCATCAAGGAAGAATAACTCGAAACAGAACCTATTGTATAACTCATAGCATATAGATAACGTATAATAGAAAATTTGCAACAAGATATAGTAGTGAAACATAACATAATAGAAAATCATATCTCTATAGCATCTCAGAGTCATAAATATAGAACAACTATGTAAACGAATATTTGTACATCAAGCCTCACTACATATCTCTCTGAGCATCAACAATTATTACATACAACGGAATCAACAAGCATTTATATAGTATAGAAATAATACGTCAGCCTCATGCTCGTTGTCGCGCAGCATCATCGGCACCAAAACCTATTACCTGTTATCTTAGTATACTCACCAACAACATTGATGAGCAACTTAAGGTAACAAGAGGACACATAAAACCTTGAGTCAGACAATAGCCTTAGTGAGCGATAAAATAACTATCAACAGTTACATAAAACATATGAATATAAATAGTTCAACATCTGATACGTACATACGACCACAGAGTTAGCACATGATAATCATTTATAATATGCCACTCTAAGTAGGAAAACGACATCCCCCAATCCCACTTCTCTTTAACGACCAATGGTGATAGACTATCTATAGAAATAGAGTAGAAAGCATGCAATTGACCATAGCATCCATTACAAACAATATCATAGTTATCACTGGCTAAAGCCTTGAATACATCAATCAGTGAATGATTGTTCATTGTCATCCATCAAGGGCTAATAGGAACCTAGTTTTAGATAGACTCCCATACGTCGCCTTACATAGGCTTGTCTCCATCTGAGACAAATAGATCTATCTCGATCTAGGGTACATGATCTGTCTGATCCTGATGGGTGTCACCACGATACCCTTGCTTTGAGTCCACTAAAACCTTCGATTCTCGATGATTCCTTGGCATTTCCAATCTTACAGGTCATCCACCTTGACGACTCCATCCTTTAGTTCGAGCTACTTATCAAAACAATTCCATTATCATTTGTGATCAACTCCCACTTGAATCAATCTATCATCTTACTGCATCATCCATCATCCCCCGATCAGCATTACTTCAATTCAACTTCGAACACACCATCCTGATTTAGCATCAATCATCTTTAAGTTGCACTATAAACATATTAAGTTCTTTGGTCACCAAACTCCACCAGCAGTCACCTAAAAGCCTCACCATCATGCTCACAAAAATTGAGCTCTCCACCATGCATCATGATGGATTGCTACGATCCATCACTTATGGATCGTTACTGGTTCTCACATTTTGTGACGCCCCCAAAACCCCGTACGACGGTGTTAAGGGTAATCTTTGGAATATAACACATAAGCAGATAATAGCAGAACAGGAATAAATAAATACACCAGATAATGCACAATATAATATACTGGATAAACGTAATCATCAGAGTTACACAGTATTTTGGATCATACTTAGTCCAAATACAGTTCAGCTATACATAAATGTCTACAGCGGAAAACAAAACATAATGTACAATAGGAGCTGAATAGCATAAAAAGAGATAAATGATAGAATCCATCTTCAGCTCCAACTATCCAGAAAGAGCCTGCTAAAACCTAAAGACAAGGCTGCCCGTGTAGGAAAAGGGGCACCGGAGTTTGCAAGTGAAACAAACTACGAGTCAGTCATGGGACTGGTATGAGAAATCTACTTAACACATTTATAATATGGCTAATCACAGGACCATGCCACTTTCGTGGAACGAATTTACTCCATTGGATTGCCAGTGCTTTAAAACAAATAATCCTTTTAAACATCGCAATGCTTTTTATAAAAATGAAGCCATTATAAGACTCAGTTCCCATCACACAATGCAACGCAAACCGGAGGATAGAGTTTTACCTTATAATGGGCAAAATATGTTTGATACGAATAAAACAAAAGCATTTGATATTATTACTAGTGTTTACATGTTTCAAAAATAATTTCGAATCATAACTATCAATCATAAACGACATGGATACCATATATTATGTCGCCATATGTATATACAATCAAAACCGCACGGTGTCGTATTTGGAAATCGGATTTCCATCATGAACCAAGGCAAAAGATAGTCCTTACCGAATTCGAGACGCTCTAGCCCGCCCCTCAGGCAAGTACTCAGTCAAGCCTTTGGATCGTTAGGGCCGGTCCACCGATGTGGATTAAAATTCCTGAACACTGCGTTTCCCCGCCCTTTGGGGCGTGAGTAAGCCAACGAATGACTACTCCATCGGTCCCAGATCGACTGATATATCCAAGGCGCCTCGCAACAGCAACAACCACATAGGTGAAAATAATATAAATGTCAGCCAGTTCAAGCACTGACACCACATCTAGCTAAAAGGAAACGCATGCCCTCCCTGAGGTCCTCTCCCGTTTCTGGTTTATACCAGGGTGTGAGGCTCGCGAATTCACGTTATACACAAAGCTACGCCACACAGGCGGTGCTTTGATCATCAACCACAAGACTTCACTTTTCAACAGAAGCCCTGATCACTGCATCTTAGCATGCCACACAGACAATTCACGCCATGTAACTGATGGCTATCAATCGCACAGAATGAATTCCAATGTTAGACACACAGTCCATTTGCAAGTCCGTTCTGGGTCTGAACGAAACCGAAGGCACTATATACCTCGCATACCCATCGATCTCCACGTATGTCTAGATGGTCACCACTCATTATCCATATTTCGGGATGCCTCCCAATCAGGACATGAGTTACCATCCAAACGAGGTGAAGGTTTCCGGTCTTCAACCACCATCTTCATCTTCAATTTCTTATCGTCGATTCAGTTATTCAGAATGGGATAAACCCAGTCTTTCTGAGCAACTCGCGTATATAATAAACAAGTGCTACACAAACACACATACGCCTTATTCAAATTCATTAGTCACTAACCGTAAATTAGTAAGAGAACGATTTCCTAAATATTAACCCCGAAGGCCGAAACCAACACTAGATCAAAACCCAGGAAACCATTCGACACAGCTAACCTTCAGTTAATTTCTAAATTTCACATTCCATATCGTTTATTATATTTTATAACGATTTATCGCTATTTTTATTTATTTAAAAATAGCCTATTTATTCAAATGACGCTTCAGGCCATAACGCGGCCTTGGCGCTGTTTTTCTTTAGATTTGTTTTACACATATCTGAAAATCTAAACGTTGGATCATCACAAAATTTATATCATTAGAAAGATCTTTTCAAAACGAATCCAACGGTTCTAGTTTTTGGAAAATCCGACGATCGGATCTCCCGGTACAATCGTTTGAAGTTTCGATTTCAAAATATGAACTACAGCGTCGTTATTCGATTTAATATAATTATATATATATATAATCGATTCTGGCGCTGTTTTCTTCAGATTTGAATTAAACATTCCAGACAATCCAACCGTTGGATGAAAGATATTTCCAAAGCGAACCCAACGGTTTTGGTTTCGGGAAAATCCAATGGTCAGATCTCCCGCACTAGTCGTTTGAAATCACGATTTCAAAACAAGAACTGCAGCTTCGTTATTCGATATATTTTAATTATATATATATATATATATAATCGATTCTCCGATTTCAAAACTATATGCTTTTCATACATTTGATAAAATGATATTTTTATCCAACAGTCATTTATTTCGACACTTCACTATTTTTAACAATTCACGTATATTGTAAAAATGTGATTTTTATTGTAAAACTATTTATTTCAAAACACGACTATTTTATATAGTTTCATATAGATGATAAAAATATGATTTTTATGATAAAACAATTTATTTCAAAACACGAATACCATTCAACATATGAATATCATTCAACGAATGAATTTCTATTCAACACATGAATGTTTTCTATAGTTTGTATGTATGTAGTAAAAATGTGATTTTTTATTGCAAAACAATTTATTTCAAAACAAGACTATTTTATATAGTTCATATAGATGATAAAAATATGATTTTTATTATAAAACAATTTATTTCAAAACACGAATACCATTCAACACATGAATATCATTCAACGAATGAATTTCTATTCAACACATGAATGTTTTCTATAGTTTGTGTATATATATATAGTAAAAATGTGATTTTTTATTGCAAAACAATATACTTCAAAACAAGACTATTTTATATAGTTCATATAGATGATAAAAATATAATTTTTATTATAAAACAATTTATTTCAAAACACGAATACCATCAACACATGAATTTCTATTCAACGAATGAATTTCTATTCAACACATGAAGGTTTCCTATTCAACACACGAATGTAGTTTCAACACATGAAAATAATTCTAACACATGAATATATTCAAAATTTCGGTAGCATAACGGCAGGGTAGTTAAAACCGGGGTTGTCCCTAGTATGGCTCCTCGCTCTACCTTAAAGCCTCGCAGCTTTTGACAATGGGGATTTCATGCATCTAGTTCGCACGCAGGCGGCTTGTATATATTTTTCATTTCCACAAACTAATCCTATGTGGTTTCAACCAAATAATTCTCAACCACAAATGGGTATTTTTCAACCACAATCAATCAATTTCAACCACAAACTATTCTAATCAACCATTCATAATCAACCAATTTTCACACCAATCACAACCAATAAATATCGTCCATGGTTTGTGGACGAGGGGCGTATATATATATACATATATATATATATATAAAAATATCTATATAAGCATTTCACTTCTATTTCAATACATATATAATTTTTACAACGCATATATAACTTATATATCGAATGTACAACTTATACAACGCTTATAAAAGAGGTGTACAACGCTTATATAACTCATACATCGACTATATAATTTATACATCGTCGTTTTCCATATTGTTTATAATTCAGAAATCTCACATTAGGTTCCACTCCACCAAAAATAGCAGAAGGCTCAGAAAAATATGCGGTCTCTTCTAGAATGTAGAAGACTCCACACGAGTCCATTGTCTCTTGTTTCACTGAATTTCATCAAGAAATGAAAAAGATGTGATTTTTACAGTGAAATCAAAAACCGTAGCGCTTTAAACTGCTATAATATAGTTTATATAATTTTCAGCCGTACCTTTCTATTTCTGTTCAAAACTAGGTTTCGCTGCAACATCCAATCCGTGGCTCGAGGTGATGATCAGCCGGCGTGACATCGAAGAGCTACGAACGACGCTCAAATCGGTGGTAGGCGCGGCCAGTTCGGTGGTCGGAGGCGTCAGTGGCGGCGGCTCGAAGTCGTTGACTTCTCTGTGGCGATTCTCAACGATGGAGCAACGATACGAGGTGCTCCTTAAATGGATTTGAAGAGCTCGAGATGATCTTCAAAAAGTTCAACTGGGCCAGGGCGTTTCGGTGCATGTAGGAGGAGGAATCTAGGGAGGAAGGATTGAACCACTTTCGCTGTGCGTCGAGAGGGTTTGTCGGGTTTGGGAAAGTTGACCGACCAATGAGATATTTTTATTTATTTATATATTTTTAAATTTCCAAAATACCCCTTGTCACATACGAACTCCAATCCAAACCCAACGACTGTTGTTCCTAGCTAAATACCCATATTCCGAACACAATGGGATATGTTTCGTAGGTCCATTCGACTGTTTCAGTCAGTTTCCCTTCAAATTAAAATATAAAACATTCAATATTCGATTTGAATGTACATTTCAATTTGCCAGGGCCACAAACTGATTCAAAAAATACCAAAAAATAAATCTAGCTATGTTTTGATGATACGGTCCCAACAAAACTAGTTTCGTCAAATTCTGAGACCATTTGAAAAATGGCCCATTTTCTGGTCGACCTAATTTAATAGAAATCGACCAAACACATTTTCCTTTGCCACGCTCACATACTAGATTCAAAGATTATGAAATTTGAAACCTAGCAATAGTTTAACATCCCAGATCCAACAAAAGTGGTTTCGTCGAATTCCGAGGTCATTTGCAAAATGGCCATTTTCACGAGCTATATAAACTCTATAGCGACCTTTCTGAAAATTCATTTGGCCATAACATTTGCTTCCCACTATGAAACTTCGATTTTTCAGATTCGTTAGAAAGATATTCACTAACAGATTTAAATATTTTTGGTTTCACTCAAATCCGTTTTGTTTTGCACCCGATTCAAACTTACTTTTTATCGTTATTATTTAAAATATTTATTTTAAATATTTAAAATCCACTAAAATAGCCAATTTAAAAATTTTAAATTGGTTTAGATTTTCCGGGTCGTTACAATCTCCCCCACCTAAAACTTTTCGTCCCCGAAAAGGAACAAAGTCGAAAGTGGTTTGATTAATCAACTCTACGTTCACTCTGGCTTCCATTCTCCAACTTTTTAATTTCTGAGAATTTTCAAATTCTTTAAAAATTTGGCTAACACCCGGAATTTTCGAAAAATTTCGCCATAACCTCCTTTGTACAGGGAGGGGTTTGGAAATTTATTGGGCCGTATTAGGTACCCAATAAACCCTATAAAGCATACACATATTTATAGTGATATATTCTGGTGTTTACGGGGGAGCGTGTATAGATAATAACTCCAGAGAATAAATTCTCATCACCCTGTCAAAGCCTGAGGGAGTGTGTATTTTTAATTTCTCCGGAGAATAAATTCTCGTCACCTCGTCCCGTGTGGGAAATAAATAATCCATGTGCCATATCTAATAACTAGAGAGACGTGATTATTGTCAACTCCAGACCCGTGTGGTTTTTTTTATTAATCTGGCAACTTATCGTTACAATTTTATATGGTCCATATCAGTCATCAATTCAACCTGTAAAATATAGTCATCGCCATACAAGCCTCTCGCTCGTATGGTAAATCTTCAACCTCGTCACACAAGCTTCAAATGCTTATGTGGTATATGATGAAGTATGCCTATCTTCAAGAAGTATGCCATGTAGTGTAGTTCAAAATTAAAATTAATTGTAACTACCCTATGGCGACATTTATTATTACACATAGAACAACCAGCACTCCGCATCCAATGGCATTCACAGGAGTTGATATAATAATATTTCGCATCCAACTTATTAAGGTTTGCCTATTTGCCGGGCACGCAAATAAATTCTTTACTCAACAGCTAATCCATTTACCTGTTCAAACATATATAATGCACATGTATATATTTCTACCTATTTTTAAATCAGTTCAATGTGTGATTTAATTAAATATCATTCTAATAATTTAATTAAACAAATCCACTATCACACAACTCAAATAACAAGCAATTTGTTTTTAACTTTTCAAAATCATACAAATTAATTCATACATTCTTTTTAAATTAATCAGACTATAGAATTAAAAGTTTACATTCATGAAAGAAAATAACAATGAAGCAGAGAACTTAATGGAAATTTCAAAATATGGTAAATGTACCTTGCACCGGAGTCAATCAGAGATATCCACTCGACACTTAGGATAGGCTTTCTGAATGCTCTCCTTAGTTTCCCAAGTACAATCTCGCGGATCTCCACTCCATTGCACTTTGACTAAGTGAACCTTCTTGTTCCTCAGTTCTTTGGTTTCTTTGCCAATGATCTTTAGCGGCTCTCTTCTCACAGCTAATTCTGGAGTAATTTCAATATCCTGTTGCGCTGCTTCTTCCACGATCAAGTCTGGATTATGAACGTGCTTTCGAAGTTGAGATATGTGAAATACATCATGCACTCCAGGCAACCAATCCGGCAATTTAACCCTATAAGCGAGAGTTCCAATCCTTTCAAGAATAGGAAACGGACCAATGAATTTGGGCGCCAATTTCCCTGTTTTACCGAACTGGATAACTCATCTCATCGGCGATACTATCAAATATACATAGTCACCAACAACAAATGATATATCTCTTCTTCTCTTGTCGGCATAACTTTTCTGTCGGCTTTGAGCGGTGAGTAATCGTTTCTTAACGAAATCGACTTTGTCGGCAGCTTCTCGGATCATATCAGGTTCCAATACAAGCCTATTAATAGGTTCGACCCAACAAGCAGGAGATCAACACAGTCTACCATACAATGCTTCGAATGGTGACATTGTCAGGCTCACTTGGTAGCTGTTGTTATATGAGAACTCAGCTAAATGCAGATGGTCTTCCCATGATCCACCAAAGTTAAGAACACAAGCCCGCAATAGATCTTCTAGTATACGATTCACCCTCTTAGTTTGACCTTCTGTCTGAGGATGATAGGCGGTGCTTAGATTCAGCTTGGTTCCCAGTTCTACTTGAAATGCCTCCCAAAATTTGCTAGAAATTATTGGATCTCTATCACTGACTATACTGATCGGCACTCCGTGTAGTCTAACAATTTCCTTGAAATATATCTGCGCCAGACTCTGAGCAGTTCTATTCGATCTGACAGGTATGAAATGGGCGGTCTTCGTGAAGCGATCTACGATCACCCAAATACTGTCATTTCCTTTCCTAGTTCTAGGCAAACCACCTATGAAGTCCATGGAAATATGTTCCCACTTCCAACCTGGAATGTCCAACGGTTGCAATAATCCAGCCAGTTTCTGTTGGTCGCTCTTGACTAGTTGGCAAGTAGGGCACCGGCTAACATATAAAGAAATGTCTCTCTTCATCGACCTCCACCAGAAAGTGCGTTTGATGTCATTATACATTTTTCTTACTCCTAGATGGATACTAAGCTTTGACTTATGACACTCATCCAGTACTTCCTTTCGAAGCTCAGAAATGTTAGGAACACAGATTCGACCTTTTAGCCTTAGAATCCCATCATTATCAACCTGAAAACTCGAGGGCTCGCCTTTCTGAATTATCTCTCTGATCTTCTGAATGAAGTGATCATCCTTCTAAAGAATAGATATCTTGTCAATCAAGGAAGTCGTAATAATAAAGCTGGCGATCATTACATTCTTTCGACTCAGCGCATCGGCCACGACATTGGCTTTCCCTGGAGTGTATAAAATCTCAAAATCGTATGCTGCAAGGAACTCTAGCCAACGTTGTTTCCTCAGATTCAAGTCTTTTTGGGTGAACAGATACTTTAACGACTGGTGATCTATAAACAGTTCGAATTTCTCACCCAGAAGATAGTGTCTCCAGATTTTCAAAGAAAATATGATAGCCAACAACTCAAGATCATGAGTGACGAAGTTCTTTTCATGTGGCTTCAGCTGACGGCTAGCATAAGCAACAAACTGGCCTCTTTGCATTAACACTGCACCAAGGCCTTCTCTAGAGGCATCCGTCCATACTTTTAAATCCTGATTGCCATCAATTATCGTAAGTACTGGAGTCGTTGTTAATCTTAACTTTAGCTCTTCAAAAACCTCTTCACATTCTGGAGTCCACTTGAATTTTGAGTGCTTCTTTGTAAGCTTCATTAAGTGACTAGATATCTTCGAAAAATCTTTAACGAACTTCCGGTACTAACTAGCCAACCCGAGAAAACTGCGGACTTCTATGGGAGTACTAGGCTATTTCCAGTTTTGAATAGCTGTGATTTTCTTGGATCCACAGCAATTCCCTCTTTCGATACGACATGGCCAAGAAACTTAACTTCTTCTTGCCAGAACATACATTTGAACAGTTTAGCTTTCACTACGTTCCTTCTCAGAATTTCTAGAACTTGATCCAAATGTTTTTCATGTTCGGCTTTTGACTTAGAGAAAATTAGAATATCATCGATAAAAACCAAAACAAACTTATTCAGGACTCGTCTGAACACTCGATTCATCAAATCGACGAAGCATGCTGAAGCGTTACATAAGCCAAACGGCATCACTAACCACTCATAGAATAAGTCTGGACCTCTGAATGCTGTCATAGGAACACACTCTTCGGCAATTCGAAGCTGATGGAAGCCTGTAGCTAGGTCCATCCTTGAAAATACTTGTGCTCCATTCAGACGATCCAATAAATCATCGATTCGAGGCAATGGATATTTGTTCTTTACTGTCTGCTTGTTCAAGTCACGATAATCCACACATAGTCGCAGAGTACCGTCAGACTTTGGGACAAACACCACTGCTGCTCCCCAATCAGAGAAACTAGGCCTGATCAGACCCTTCCATATGCATTGTCGTGTTTGATTGTCTAGTTCTTCTTTCTCCTTTAGGGTCATCCTCCGAATGGCGTGCACTACTGGCCTTGCGTTCGGAATTAAAGCAATTTTGAAATCAATTTCTCTCTGCAGAGGTAAACTAACAACTTCTTCGAACACATCCGCATAATTCTTTACGAGAGGAATATCTTTGATGAGGACGGGAATATTCTCTGTGACTACAGGGATATTTTCTATTTGAACATGAGAAACATCCAAAGCTGCCCAAAAGTCTTTTCTATTAGAATTCTGACCTTCACAGGGAATGGTTATATAATCACCTAATTTAATCTTCGCCTTAACGACTCTGTTGGCGCATTTAACCTCAGCTTCATATTTGGTCAACCAGTCTAACCCCAAGATAAGGTCAAAATCTATAAAATTCATGACGACCGCGATGGTTGGGAATCGATAACGAGAAAAAGAAACCGGCACTCCACAAACCCAACTGAGATTGAGGGAACCCCCAACCGGATTATTGACAGTCATTGGTTCTTTAAGCTTCTTCAAATTCAAATCCAGTTTCTTAACCGCATTCTTTGCAACAAAGCTTTGCGACGCGCCGATGTCAAACAGTACTTTAACTGGAATATCTTTGACAGTTAGCATGCCTTCTAAAACATCCGGCCTTTCCAGAACAGTTGAGGGCTCAGAAGTTTCTGCTATTTCATTTATATGTACTGCTTCAGATTCCTTTGAGAGTCGGCACTCCCGTGCAATATGACCTGCTTGTTGACACTTATGGCATTTCCTTTCCCCATGTGAGTTCTTCTGCTTCTTAGTGGGTTTAGACCCATTCTTTCTTCGTTTGTTCCAAGATTTGCACTTTATCGCCAAATGTCCTTGCCTATTGCAGCTTGAGCAGGTGGCAGTCGTTTCTGGTCCCTTCCCAGATCTGGCCCTTTTTCGATTGACTTTGGGCTTGTTACTGGCCTCAGACATCGTACTGGCCTCAGGATTATTAGTTTCAGGCTCACCTTTATCACTAGAACTGACCTCTTCTTCGTAACCCAACGTACCTTTCTTGTCAAGATCCTCATATTGGTAAGCCATGTATATCATTTCAAAAAAAGGAAGCTTCACATTCCTCATTACACTATTCTGATATTTTCTTTGTAGGCCATGAATAAACCTCAGATTCTTCCTCTTTGGATCTTGAATCAGATGAGGTGCAAAATGAGAAAGTTCATTGAATTTCTTATGATATTATAGGATGGTCATATCACCTTGTATCAGATAAGAGAATTCATCACATAACCGCTCAGTTGCTTCAGGAGGAGTAAATCTTTCTAGGAACATCACTTTAAATCTATCCCAGGTGATATCACCTTCTGGATCATCCTTAATAATCGAATCCCACCAGAACAAAGCTTCTTCTTTGAGTGCCCAAGATGCCAGTAATCTTTTCTGATCATCTCTTAGCTTTAAACCTTCAAAGATTTTCTTAGCAGAACGAATCCAAGCTTGTGTTTCCATAATGGATTCTTTGCCTAAGAATGGTGATTCACCCAGAATTCGAAATCTCTTGAATAGAACTTCTATATCTGATTCTGGCTGCGGGAGCACAACTGGCTCATTAGCTTGACGAGTCATAAGATTATTTCTTCTGTTCCTGTCACTCATTTTCTAGTGCGTCTGCAATTAGCAGGCAAAGTGTCAGGTCAACAAAAAAGATATTTCAAAACATAGAGACATATACTTCAAATGTAAATGCGTCTATTGGGGTGTTTTTCATTCTGCTATTCTCATACTAGGATATTACTGATCCTATATGTAATGAGTTACTCGTCCTAGAACACTACTAGTTCTATTTCTGATGAGTTCGTTAATATGTTATATTCCAGCGCTAAGCTTAACCAAAGCTCTGATACCACGTTGTTACGCCCCCAAAACCCCGTACGACGGTGTTAAGGGTAATCTTTGAAATATAACACATAAACAGATAATAGCAAAACAGAAATAAATAAATACACCAGATAATGCACAATAGAATATACTAGATAAACGTAATCATCAGAGTTACACAATATACAGGATCATACTTAGTCCAAATACAGTTCAGCTATACATAAATGTCTACAGCTGAAAACAAAACATAATGTACAATAGGAGCTGAACAGCATAAAAAGAGATAAATGATAGAATCTATCTTCAGCTCCAGCTATCCAGAAAGAGCCTGCTAAAACCTGAAGACAAGGCTGCCCGTGTAGGAAAAGGGGCACCGGAGTTTGCAAGTAAAACAAACTACGAGTCAGTCATGGGACTGGTGTGAGAAATCTACTTAACACATTTATAATACGGCTAATAACAGGACCATGCCACTTTCGCGGAACGTGTTTACTCCATTGGATTGCCAGTGCTTTAAAACAAATAATTCTTTTAAACATCGCAATGCTTTTTATAAAAATGAAGCCATTATAAGACTCAGTTCCCATCACACAAAGCAACGCAAACCGGAGGATAGAGTTTTACCTTATAATGGCCAAAATATGCTTGATACGAATAAAACAAAAGCATTTGATATTATTTCTAGTGTTTACATGTTTCAAAAACAATTTCGAATCATAACTATCAATCATAGACGGCATGTATACCATATATCTTGTCGCCATATGTATATACAATCAAAACCGCACGGTGTCGTATTTGAAAATTGGATTTCCATCATGAACCAAGGCAAAAGATAGTCCTTACCGAATTCGAGACGCTCTAGCCCGCCCCACAGGCAAGTACTCAGTCAAGCCTTTGGATCGTCAGGGCCGGTCCACCGATGTGGATTAAAATTCCTGAACACTGTGTTTCCCCGCCCTTTGGGGCGTGAGTAAGCCAACGAATGACTACTCCATCGGTCCCAGATCGACCGATATATCCGAGGCGCCTCGCAACAGCAACAACCACATAGGTGAAAATAATATTAATGTCATCCAGTTCAAGCACTGACACCACCTCTAGCTAGAAGGAAACGCATGCCCTCCCTGAGGTCCTCTCCCGTTTCTGGTTCATACCGGGGTGTGAGGCTCGCGAATTCACGTTATACACAAAGCTACACCACACAGGCGGTGCTTTGATCATCAACCAAAAGACTTCTCTTTTCAACAGAAGCCCTGATCACTGCATCCTAGCATGCCACACAGGCAATTCGCGCCATGTAACTGATGGCTATCAATCACACAGAATGAATTCCAATGTCAGACACACAGTCCATTTGCAAGTCCGTTCTGGGTCTGAACGAAACCGGAGGCACTATATACCTCACATACCCATCAATCTCCATGCACGTCTGGACAGTCACCACTCATTATCCATATTTCGGGATGCCTCCCAATCAGGACATCAGTTACCATCCAAACGAGGTGAAGGTTTCCGGTCTTCAACCACCGTCTTCATCTACGATTTCTTATCGTCAATTAAGTTATTCAGAATGGGATAAACCCGGTCTTTTTGTGCAACTCGCGTATATAATAAACAAGTGCCACACAAAGACACATACGCCTTATTCGAATTCATTAGTCACTAACCGTAAATTAGTAAGAGAACGATTTTCCAAATATTAACCCCGAAGGCCGAAACCAACATCAGATCAAAACCCAGGAACCATTCGGCTCAGCTAACCTTCAGTTAATTTCTAAATTTCACATTCCATATCGTTTATAATATTTTATAACGCTTTATCGCTATTTTTATTTATTTAATAATAGCCTATTTATTCAAACGACGCTTCAGGCCATAACGCGGCCGTGGCGCTATTTTTCTTCAGATTTGATTTACACATATCTGAAAATCTAACCGTTGGACCATCACAAAATTTATATCATTAGAAAGATTTTTTCAAAACGAATCCAACGGTTCCAGTTTTGGGAAAATCCGACCGTCGGATCTCCCGGTACAATCGTTCGAAGTTTCGATTTCAAAATACGAAATGCAGCGTTGTTATTCGATTTAATATAATTATATTTACATATATATATATATAAATATAATCGACTCTGGCAGTGTTTTTCTTTAGATTTGAATTAAACATTCCAGACAATCTAACCGTTGGGTCTTCACAAAGTTGGTATCATTGGAAAGATATTTCCAAAGCGAACCCAACGGTTTCGGTTTCGGGAAAATCCGATGGTCGGATCTCCCGCACTAGTCGTTTGAAATCACGATTTCAAAACACGAATTGCAACTTCGTTATTCGATATATTTTAATTATTTATATATATATATAAATATATTCGATTCTTCGATTTCAAAACTATATGCTTTTCATACATTTGATAAAAATGATATTTTTATCCAACAGTCATTTATTTCGACACTTCACTATTTTTAACAATTCATGTATATAGTAAAAATGTGATTTTTATTGTAAAACGATTTATTTCAAAACATGACTATTTTATAAAGTTTCATATAGATGATAAAAATATGATTTTTATTATAAAACAATTTATTTCAAAACACGAATACCATTCAACACATGAATATCAATCAACGAATGAATTTCTATTCAACACATGAATGTTTTCAATAGTTTGTATATATATAGTAAAAATGTGATTTTTTATTGCAAAACAATTTATTTCAAAACAAGACTATTTTATATAGTTCATATATATGATAAAAATATGATTTTTATTACAAAACAATTTATTTCAAAACACAAATACCATTCAACACATGAATATCATTCAATGAATGAATTTCTACTCAACACATGAATGTTTTCTATAGTTTGTATATATATATTTATATATATATATAGTAAAAATGTGATTTTTTATTGCAAAACATTTTATTTCAAAACAAGGCTATTTTATATAGTTCATATAGATGATAAAAATATGATTTTTATTTTAAAACAATTTATTTCAAAATACGAATACCATCAACACATGAATTTCTATTCAACGAATGAATTTCTATTCAACGAATGAATTTCTATTCAACGAATGAATTTCTATTCAACACATGAAGGTTTTCTATTCAACACACGAATATAGTTTCAACACATGAAAATAATTCTAACACATGAATATTATTCAAAATTTCGGCAGCATAACCGCAGGGTAGTTAAAATCGGGGCCGTCCCTAGTATGGCTCCTCGCTCTACCTTAAAGCCTCGCAGCTTTTGACAATGGGGATTTCATGCATCTAGTTCGCACGCGCTATCTATTTTAAAACATGAATGTTTTGGTTTGCTAAATCAACGAGGTGCCAGCGCTATCTATTTATTTAATTCTTTCAAAATTCAAAACAAATATGTAAGAGGTGAGTGGAAAGATATACTTAATTCCAAAAGAATCTTTCAAATCTTGAATGTTTAAGTCTGTGACTCAAGGAGGTGTCAACACTTATATAATTAAATTTTTTCGAAATTCAAAACAAATATACGAGGGATAAGTGGAGAGATATATATACTTAATTACAAAAGACTCTTTCAAATATGGAATGTTCAGGTTTGCTGACTCAATAAGGTGTTAGCACCTATCTATTTATTTATTTCAAAATTCAAAACCAATACATAATATAAATTAGAAAATAATAGAGAACATACAGGTCAAGTACATATAAAATACATCATTCGTATTTGCATATTTTGTAGTGTAAATTACAAATTTAGAGCAATAGACATACTTTTTTAATGAAACAAAAGATGGTATTCATAGAATTCATTTTATTTTAAAAAAAGTTTTAATCTTTCAATTTTTTTTAAATTATTCTAAATCCTAAAGCTCAAAATTTTGCTTTACAAAAATTCAATCAAACATATTTCAACTATCAATTTCATTAAATTTATGTTTTAAAATTTTAAATTAAAAAAAATTTAGTTAAGCCAAAATTTAAATTCGAAAAATTTCAAGTCATTACACTTTCCCTCATTCAAAGCTTTTCGTCTTCAAAAAGGAACAAAATAAAAGAATAGAAATAAGTGGAAAGATAAGATAGATTCAAAAAAAAATAGTTCCTAGAACAAACAACTTCATGCATCTTACATTTCATCACAAGGGTATTTCAGAAGGCAGAATATGTTGGTGGACCCTTTACTGTGGTAAAGGGCGTTGATCCTAACTACTTCTTGTACACAGTGCTCATGGAGTTTGTAAAGGATGAACTTTTCTATGATGAAATTGGAGGAATTTATATGAGAAATAGTGAGAGGGGTGGGTGGAAGTTAATGACGAATGATGCAGACCTCTCCAGATTTGTCAATGGAGCAAACAGTGGTGGCAACTTGTATTTTTATATCGATAACGTTGTCGATACTGCAATTGAGCCACTGAAGCAAATGCGGCTGCATGCAATCATTCGGCCAAGGCCACTGAATCTAGTTACAGGTATACATAATTATCTAGATAATGTTATTTATAGATTGTGATATTTTGATATAGCAAAAAAAATGATTATGATATTATATCATTTAAAGATAATGATTATAATATTCATTGTATTGTTGCAGCTACAAAACCACTGAAATGACAGAACGTGATGACTCATCAACTACAACAGAAAAAAACAAGAAGTTAACTGAAGTCAACAGTTCTCGGAAGTTAACACGGCTGAATTGTAATGCAACTGTGAATCTAAAGGTAGCTAAGGTGAACAATCCTTGGAAGTCGACGTGGCTGAAAAATTCACAACCCAATAATGCAACCATGAATCGAAAGATAGCTACAGTGAATGAAAAAAAAGTCAAGTGACTTAGAGTAGGATCGACTTATATGGAATATACGGAAGTGTATATGATAGTCTAACTTATCTTATACAATAGTTATGCAAGTAAATATTAAATAATATAAGATATCACAAATAAGTAATGCAGTAAATAAAGTAAAATGACACCAGGAATTTTTATACCGGTTCGGAGCACCGTCTAGTTCTAGACTCCTTCTGGAATTCAACTATCAACACCCTCTCTTCACCTGGAGGAACAGGTTCACAATGCACCCAAGGAGCCGAACGGGATTTTCACTGCCTGAGCAACCAAATAGGAATTTCAACAATTCAATAAGAGTTTGACTTTGATTTGTGTTCTTGAATAACATCGAGTAGCCAACAGTTTGAGTACACCCTTCCTATAATCTTATCCTCAAGTAAATAATGTGCTTGTGAAGATTTGAAGGAGGTAGACTGCTATTGAATCAAGAAGTGTGAAATATATTCAAGGATTCAAAAGCAATTTGAATATTTGGGCAAGCTTTTAGAATTGTAACGACCCGGGTTTTCGCGATCCTGAGTAACCGGCATAAACTCAATGTCGACTATTCAAGCATCGGAACCACCGGATAGTCCATGAAAGAAATTAGAGGGTGAGAATAGATAAGGTAGAAACTTAGAACAAAAGAATAAGAAGAAAACACAACATTAGAGTGAACACAAATCTCACAGCGGAATGAACAATATATAATAGATATATAACTTTGAAATAAAATCAGTATATGTATACAGTAACATTATCAGAGTATAACACTTACAACACAATGGAAATAAACAATAGCTATAAAAACGCTGTTGAAACCTCCTACTCTAGTTCCTTCTAGTGCATCTGTAAATCCTAACTACTTGACTGCCCGTACAAAATTGGGCACCCAAGAGTTTAGGAAAAACAAAACAAAATAAACTTTGGGTCAGTCATGTGACTGGTATGAGTAAACTCCAATCATTTGTTTAACTTTTAAATCCTTTCTAAAGAAATGATAATCGTAAGACTGATCCACACATAAACACAGATGGTTTTTACCTTATGATAACCCAAAACATTTCTTTATAATCAATACTCTTCTGATATTATAATAATGTCTAAATCAAATAAATAGCAATCTAGTGGAAATGCTTTCATATCACATTCCATATATATTATATACAATCAACACCACGGGCGCTTATTGGGTAATGGATTTCCAACTATGACAAGGTATGGAACCACCTTCTGATCAGTGTACTCTAGAAGCAATATACTGGAGTTCAATAAGAACATCTTGTAACTCGGCCACACATGACCGATCATTCATTTCGCTTGAATGTTCCAAATATATTATCACCTTATGGTTGGTATACCAACATAACCGTTCCCGGGAGATACAAAAGCCAAAGAAGTAACAAAAATGAATATTCTCTAGATGGTGACAATATACCCTAATTGGGTGCGGCCCACTTAGCCATGCTGCCTGCCCGACGTCTGCCATTTCCCAGTTGATGAGGCTTGAGGTCATAACGTATCTTTTAACAGATCGCTCTTTTAATTACTTTGAATACCACATCGTCATACCCGTCAAATCACAAATTGATTTCCCCAAAAATACCACGAGTATAAGCTAAGAGAAATGAATTCCTCCGCCACAAACGTAAATACGTTTGAAACGATCAACTTACGCGATCTAACAGATATACTCTGTCAGACATTCGTCCATTCAAGTTGTCCTGGGACTGGACAACCTGGAGGCAGTATTCTGTAAATCCATCTTAGGCAATTTCTACCTAGGATTTACTAAATAGCCCTTGCATAACTCCGTCTTCAAATATCTTCATCATATTTTATCACAACGCTAAAGCCCATACAGAGTGGTTTTCAGATAATGAATCTGGTCTCGGTCTCTCCGTATTAACAACCGGAAAAATGGTCAAAAACTTTGATAGTCAGTGAGTTAACTATCAAAGAAAAACATGTGTGCAAACAACGATATTATTTCCAGATGGAAATTCTATCAATCAATCATCAATCAATATTTATTCATTTCCCCATTTCTCGTTTCCATATATTCATCAAATCCCTATTTTATAATTTTAGAAAATATACGTTATTAACTTTGGAAAACGTTTCCATTTCTGATTCATGCATCACTATCTTCTTACATATATCAATCTCTAACTGTAAATTAGTAAGAGAACAACCCCCTACGTATTAACCCGAACGACGAAACCAACATCAGATCGATACCCTGAAAGTTATTTAACTCAACTAATTTGCAGTTAGTTTCTAATTCCAGTAATTTCCCTTAAATTCCTAATTCAAACCCCAAATTCCTTTATGATATTTTATTTTCAAAATATTTACTTTAATCTAATCTTTCACATAGGATGTGAATAATATTTCTTTATATAATTCTATTTGTTTTCCAAATAATTTCTTTTATAATTCTATTTATTTCCTATAAATATTTCCCTTTTCAATATCATATTTATTCGATAAAAATATTTCCCTTTTCAACATCCTATTTATTTCGTATAAATATTTCCCTTTTCAAAACCATATTTATTCTATATAAATATTTCCCTTTTCAACATCATATTTATTCTATACAAATCCTTTTATATAATTCTATTCACTTTACATAAATCCTTTTATATAATTCTATTCACTTTCTAACTAATAATTCTATTTATTTTCCAAATAAATATTTCCTTTTATAATTATATTTTCCAATATTTGTTTCCCAAATATTACCTTTTATAATATCCTATTTATTTCATATATAAATATTTCATTTTCAATATTCACTTTGAAATTTTCCTTTTACATTACAGTATTTCATACGGTATTTAAATACCAATTAACCAGACCAGTGTCATCATAATCAATCACAGATTATATATCACATCATATATCACAATATATGAAAACAAACGGTATTATAAATATTGAGGAATCTAGTTAGATCCCACCAACCTGTTTCCCTGCATCACATATGTTAAACAATATAAATAACATCGATTTCATTTCAATATGAAATATTATGATAACAGAATCAATATTTGATTAATGATTTATATATATATCGTTATCTATAATTTCAACCAATACATCAGCAATTCAACCAAGCAATCAACACACATCAATCAATCATCATTTATCAATACCAGATTATATTTATAAAAATATAAAATGTACAAGAGTTAGTGAGATTTACTTACATTGGACGATCATCGTTAAATAACAATAATTGTCGCATGATTCAGACGGACAATTTATTTCGCTATAAATTGTAACGAGCTTCGATTTGCTCCCCGTCAGTTCCATTGTTGTGCTCGCCCATACGATCCCAATGGATCTTGTTTCGTTAGATTTTGATATTGTATAATAATGATATGATTTTTTTAAAGTTTATATACTAATTATAAATTTAAAATAAACCAACTATTTATTCAAATTGGGCTTAACCTTGGAAACAAGGCCCATTACCATTTAAAAACCCACCGGCCACTACCCCTCTTCCACTCCTGGAAAACTCATGCAACCCGCTCTATCATCCTTCCCCATTGCCGATTGTTTCCTTGATTCGTTCTTCATTTATAACCCACTTAAATTCAAACGATAATCACCATCTTCATCTCCACGAAAAACTCTACCACTCTATCACATCCATGCTGAACTCGAAGATCCATCTGAAAATGCATTCTCCAGTTTTCCTTCGAGCCGTACTGTGTAGGTGCGACACAAATTTGTGTAGATCCTCCCCAAATTACATCAATTGCGCGCCAGTCCAACCTCACCGCAACCACGCCCTCCTTTCCACCCAGATGTGTCCGGATTGACAAAGTCGTGATGCCCTAGGTGGCGCTGCTCATAGACGTGATCAGCAAATGGGTGTCGCACCCCATATTTTTGATATAGGAAAGAAGAGCATCACTCACTGATTACAAATATGTGAATCCCATGATTTATAGGATTTAATCCCATTTGTTTAAGATTTTTCTAACTTGCGTTTGTTGAAGAAATATAAGAAAAAGTAACGGCAGAAAATCTGTTGACTACAGAAGGGAATGAATTAGGTTTAGGAAGTTGTCGCTATTTATAGGGGTAATATAATATTTTATATTCGATTTAAATATTGATTTATATTGCACCGCTATCTATATTCATTGTTAAAAATCTCTATGATCACATACAATATTCAAATTTGATGAAAATTGACACGCAGCTATGGTTCGCCATTGCGGACCTAACGAAACTGGTTTCGTCAAATTCCGACTTCGTTTGCTCACACAGCATATTTTTAAAGTCAAATTATTGACTATTTTTCAGATAAAAATCCCGTACAGCCACATACTGACCCCAAAAATAACAGAAATTGAAATCTAGCAATAATTTAATATTGCAGATCCAACAAAATTAGTTTCATCGAAAACGGAGGTCGTTTGCAAAACTGGCTATTTTAAAGCTCTAAATAAACCCTTTTAAATATTAATATATTTAAAAATAATTAAATTTAATATTTATAAATAAATATTATCGTATATATTCATAATAGAATATCATACAGCTCCAATTGGATTTATAACTCGATATTCAAATCCCGGTTGAATCGATATTCAATTTATATTGGAAAATTCATTTATAATATAAATAAATCGTTATAAATTATAAAGGAATTCCATAATGACTTTGTGAAAATTTGATTTGGACATAAATCAAAATCTACACGACAAAATTCCGATTTTTCTCTCCCATTAGAAAAATATACTTCACCAGCTCTGAACATCTCTTGTTTCATAGAAATCCGACTTAAAACACACTCTATATATTAGTTTAAAGTTCCAATCGTCAGATTACGAACTGTCGCGCCATTTCGAGCTCGATTATAATTATATTATAATTATACATTCGAACTTCATTTAAATAATGAATTTGTTAATATAATTAAAATTCTAAACTGAATTATATATATAAATAATCCAATTCACACAATATTGTGAACAACTAATTCTGACTATTTCAGAATTAAATATATTATTCTATTATTTATATTAATTAAATGTTCAATATTATTTAATTAAATGACCATTTAAATCTCTAAATCACTATTGAAATAATTAAACAAATTAATTATTATATCGATAAAATACGGGACGTTACAAGAATGCTGGAATGTTTAGAAAAAAAGATCAAGATATAGAGTAAGAATCGGTAAGAATTGGTGATTTGTAAATCAATATATATAATAGTTGAAGAGTAGTCAACTTTTATGAAGAGTTTCAACGAAGAGAAGCAACATTTCTATTAGAAATGAAAAGGAATCTCTACATGAAAGAAAGTGACTTTTCAAAAATATGGCTGTTATTGTCGGGTCAGCCAACTTGTATAAAACATATATATATTTGAATAATGATAGAAAATAGCTGTAACTGGGCATTTTCTCCTTTACTAGTTGACTGGTAGAAAATGAACTAGTCGACTAGTTCAGGGGCAAAAGCCCAGTAATGGTTGTTTCATGTCATTTTCATATATATATATATATATATATATATATATATATATATATATATATGTCTCTGTGTGTGTTTATGTGTTTTGTGCATTTATGTTATAATAAATGAGGATAGATTTTAACAATAATCTAACACACTAAACACACACACACACACACACACACACACATATATATATATATATATAAACTAACTCTTCAATTGATCTTCATTTATATGTTGTCATGAATCGAAAATCTCATGAATCAACATTCTCCCCTTTTTTTGATTGATGACAACCTCTTGCAATCTTATAGAAAATTTTATTTTCTCCCCCTGAATGTATGTTTGCATATATTTGTCTCCCCCCGAATATAAAGCTTCTCTATAACATTTTGTTTTATATAATATATACTTGCCATTGTTGCTTCTCTGTAACAAAATGTTAGTTGTATATAATATATAATACTTTCTCCCCCCTTCGTCATCGATTAAAAAGAACATATATCATGATAAATAAAGAGAGTTCATAAGTTCGTTCTACTAAATGTTCATAAGCCAAAGAGAATTCAAAAATTCATAAGGGACTAACTTTTATAAGTTTCATAAAAGTTCTCCATTTTTTATTGACATAAAATGTGATAACTAATAAAGAGTTTGTGCATAGTTCATGGATTAAATTATAGGAAAAATTAAAGCTTACATTAACTAATTATATATGCATGACTGGTAATTATATTAAATAAATGATTCATCATTGGTTTAATATCAACAAGATAATGGCATATAATAATAATTCTATTTCTATCTTTAAAAAATTTTAATATTTCCAAATAATAGCATAGAAATGATAATATAGTATTGTGCCATAGTCAATATCTTGAATGAATATAAATTTAATCCAAAAATATACATTCTTCTCTCTATATATGTACTTTTCCTATTGATATGACCTCCCCCTGTCGATATGATTGTATTTTCTTTCCATTAAAAGGAGGATAAATATCAATAGGTGTAATGTAGGGTTTTAACTTATGGAGATGAGTTGGTTTTTAAAAATAAGACAAAAGTAAAAGGTTACCAGATTCTCCGATTTATTTTTGAGCTCTGTTTCCAAAGATACTGTAATAGTTTCTTTTTGTTGTGGGTTACCTGCAAAAAGTATTATACGTATACTTTGGTACCCACTTCCTCCGTTAGGGTCCATGGGTTAGATGGGAGGTAACCATACCCAAGATGGTTTAATGGTACCTTTGAAAATAAAATCTTTATTATTAACTACTAAATCAAAATAATCATCGACATATTTTTCTCAGTTTTTACAACTTACACGAACCCAAATACTTAAATAATCTTTTCATACATGCAGATTTATTAGAAATATTTGTGGTCACAAAAGTATTTGAATTTCTATAGAAATTGGATTTTGGATTTGCTCGTTTTATAGTACTAGTAGTTGTATTTTTATTATATATAAAAGCATATCTAGTATGAGTTCTATGATTGGTTTTATTATATCCTAAACCGCTTTTAACATGTAAAGGTCTTGATCAAGATAAAATCTCATTTAAATCATTCTGACCTTTATTAAATTTTGCGAACTTACTTGTACATTTTTCTAATTTTATTTCGAAGTCGCTATCGACATTTTCAAAAGAAATTTTGTTGGTTTTCAAAAAATCAATTTCCTTATTTAATTTAGAATTTTCCCTTTCTAAAGTGCCATTCTCAATTTTGAGATAAAAAATTTGAGATTTTGAATTATCTAAAGAAGATTGTAATCTTTTAAAATTTTCTTTTGAGTCACAAATTTCATTTTGCAGAACATTATTACAAATTTTTAAAATCCCATATTCTTTAGATAATTCTAGATTCTTTTAAATTAAAGCTTCATTCCCTTTATAAGAGACAAAATTAAAGAACTAGAATTATTTAAAGAATCTTCTAAAGATGTATTTTTATTTTGTAAAAGATAGATTTCCTTTAAAGGAACATTTTTTTTATCTTCTTCTCGCTCATTTTCTTTTTGAAGGTAATCTTTTTAAAAAACAAGCTCTTCTAAGGATTTTTTAGAACATTTGGCTTGTTTAATTAAAAAATAATTTTCCTCTTTTAATTCAGAATTTTCTTGCTCAATATCTTTAGACTTAGCTAAAGTAACTACATTAAGTTTATCTAGACTTTTCAAATCTTTTACCAATTTTTCATGATCTAACAAACGATCTTTATATAATGAATCTACACATACCGATTATGACCTGTCTTTAGCCATAAGACATTCACTTGCTTGATCCTTTGAATCTGCTTTGTTGTTCTTCCATTTTTTTTAATGCTTTGACTAGATCTCTTTTGAGCCATTTGTTCTAAGATGTTGTTACGATCTCTAGAACACTAGGCTCTGATACCAATTGAAAGAAAGTCAAGTGACTTAGAGAAGGATCAACTTATATGGAATATGTGGAAGTGTATATGATAATCTAACTTATCTTATACAATAGTAATGCAAGTAAATATTAAATAATATAAGATATCATAGATAAGTAATGCAGTAAACAAAGTAAAATCACAACAAGAATTTTTATATTGGTTTTGAGCATCGTCCTACGTCTAGTCCCCAACTCCATATGGAATTCAACTATCAGCACTCTCTCTTTGCTTGGAGGAACAGGTTCACAACGCACCCAAGCAACCAAACGGAATTTTCACTGCCTGAGCAACTAAACAGGACTTTCAACAAGAGTTTGACTTTGATTTGTGTTCTTGAATAGCACTGAGTAGCCAACAGTTTGAGTACACTCTTCCTATTATCTTATCCTCAAGTACTTAACACGTTTGTGAAGATTTGAAGGAAGTAAAATTCTATTGAATCAAGAAGTATGAAATATATTCAAGGATTCAAAAGCAATTTGAATAATTGATCAAGCTTTTAGAATGCAAGAATGTTTAGAAATAAAGATCAAGATATAAAATTAGAATCAGTAAGAATTATTAAGAGTCGGTGATTTGTAAATCAAGTTTGTGATGTATATATAATGGCTGAAGAGTAGTCAACTTTCATGAAGAGTTTCAACGAAGAGAAAAAACCTTTTGTATTAGAAATGAAAAGGAATCTCTTCATGAAAGAAAGTGACTTTTCAGAAATATGCCTGTTATTGTCGGGTCAGTCAACTGGTATAAAAATCACCAATCAACTAGTAGACAATATAAAACGTAAAGATATTTGAATAATGATAGAAAATAGTCGTTACTGGACATTTTCTCCTTTACTAGTTGACTGGTAGAAAATGAACCAGTCGACTGGTTCAAGGGCAAAAGCCTAGTAATGGTTGTGTCATGCCATTTTCATATATATATATATATATATATATATATATATCTGTGTGTGTGTGTGTGTGTTTATGTATTTGTGTTATAATTAATAACGATAGATTTTAACAATAATCTAACACACACACACACACACATATATATATAAACTAACTCTTCAGTCGATCTTTATTTCTTTGTTTTCATGAATCAAAAATCTCATGAATCAACAGTGAACAGTCCTCAAGAGTTGACACGGCTGAATAATCCAGAACCCATTCATGAAACCCTTAATTTAAAGTTAGCTGATCTGGTAATCATTGGAAGGCGACACAGAAAAACCAAAAACCAGCGATTCCACATTGAATCTTAACTTCGAAAGTGTTAAGAAGAAGTTGGAATAACGTTTTCCACTAGGGGAAGACGAAGATATGGATGAAAATGACAAGCAGGTTCGACGAATTCTCATTATGATGATCTTATTGTAATTTGAATATTTTGTACCACGCTTGCAGTATACTTACTATGATGTTCTTATTTATTATATGCTTGCAGGATGTTCATCTACCACCTCCACCACCTCGAAATGAGTATCCTCCACATCAACCATCTCTAAAAGACTATGAAATACAGAGAAATAAGAATTTGAGGTAGAACAATGACCTTCTTGCTTCTCTAGGTGTGCCTGCAATTTCAGTTGATCTGAGAAATGCAAACAAAAAAAAGATCAAAAAAAAAAAAAAAAGATACAAAAGGATGTGGATAGCGAGGAATATAATCTAGACCATGAGGAGCATAGTGAAGATGATACTTCACAAAGTCCACGAAAGGTGTGTGATAGCTACATATCTTATTTATTCTGGTTATAAAGATAATAACTGTAAAATCCAATCTTACTTCCTACTTATATATACAATTTAGAGAACTAAAAAAGTTGAGAAACCCAAGCTTGTTAGTAGACCACAAACTCGTTCAACTAGCGTTATGGTAAAGGATAAGGAAAAGTTGAGAAGCCCAAGCCCAAGCCTGTTAGTAAGTACAACTGAGAAGCATGTTAAAGGAAAAGGAACAATGGCTGATTATTTGGATCTTTGGGAATGACAAAAGAAAAATGCTGCAAAATCTAGTGCAATTGGTATGGAAAATAAGGATGTTGCGGAGAATGTCTTGCCAGACATTGAAAATGAAGAAGTTGAAGCAGGTACTGAATTGACATGATAATAATATTTAATATTATAGTAGGATTTAAGTACCAAATTTACATTAAGATTTGTATTATTATTTGAATGAACTTTTCATTTTAATTAAAGACAAAGTTCCTAGAAGACTCAGAGGTCAAACAAAGATGTTTAATGTTCATATAAGGGCGTATGACAAAAGAGCTGTAATTGGGATGAACCAGTAATTCCAACCTGTTTCATATGATGACAAAGTAATATCTGAACTGATCTGCATTTTAGGAACACTGAAAAGGGATGTGCCAGTTACGTTTAAATCTTGGTCGGATGTTCCTGAAAAGCTGAAGCAATCGCTACGGAATTATGTTAATGTAATCTATTATTAACTATAATGTAGTTTAATTTTACTTTAATTAGTAACATTGATCTATAAACTATAATGTAGTTAAATTATATTTATTTATTCTTTTTAATCTCTGATTTATATTTAAGCCATAGTATATTATTCTCGTTGAATGTAAAAACTTGGTGTTGAAGTCTATTCGTGACAGTTAAAGGGGATACAAGAGTCGCATAAAAATAACTTATTATAAAGCTTGTGAGACTGATGAGGAAAGGCTAGAAAACAAGCCGGACAACATCCCACTAGAGGACTTTAAAGTGCTCTTGAGATATTGGGCAAATAATGAGATTCAGGTATATGTACATATTATTTGTTTCGCAACATAAATGAGTACATTGTTTTTTATGAGATAAACGAGTACTTTTTTTACGTATTTAAAAAAAAGCCAAGAAAAGTTGTGATAATCGTAAGTCGTATCAAGACACACACACAACACTGGTCCAAAGTCGTTCGCCCAGCTTCGTCATCAGATGGTATGTAATGCTTTACATTTGTTTATTAATAACACTTTTCTAGATGAGATGAAATGGTAGCTATTGATATAAAGTAGTTACTATAACGGCCCACTTTTTTCGTACAGTTTAAGCCAACATCTAACAAGGATCGTCAACTCAAATTACACAAAAAAGAAGATAGTTAGGAGAAAGAAATTAGAGGGTGAGAGAAGAAAGACTAGTAGAATAGAATAATAAGAAGATCAGAGTATCACAATGGAATGGACAAAATATAATAAGCAACAATACTTTATTCAAAGATAACTATATATGATTACAACATCAGAGTATACATTCATATCCATCAATACATACATCGAAATAAACTAGTACCAGTAAATATAGGAATACGTCCTGACTCTAGCTCCCCTTTTGAAGTTCCAAGCGAAACCTAACCTAGAAAAATACTGGGTCTGATCCAAGCACATTTGAAGCAAAGCAAAATTCACCCGAATCAGTCTGGAATACTTTCAGTGATAAATTCACATGACAAATAACTTGCTTAACTTTAGAAATTCTTTTTGAAAGAAAAGGATAATTGTAAGGCCAGTCCATACATAAACTCAGACGGTTTTTACCTTATGATAACCCAAAACATTTTTGATAAATCATAATCCAGTGAGATTATAATAGTGTCTATCAAACCACAAATAAATAACCACCTAGCTGAATGCTTGCATCTCACGCTCTACATATTCATTATATAATCAAAAACCGAAAGGCGCTTATTGGAGAATGGATTCTGACTATGACAAGGTATGGGACCACCTTCCGATCAGTGTACATCAGAGAGGATACACCGGGGTTCAACAAGAACATCTTGCAAGTCGGCCACACATGACCGATCAATCATTTAGCTTGAGTGGACCGAATGTCTTATCACCAACAATTGCTAGCAACATAACCGTTCTTAGGAGATACAGAAGCAAAAGAAGAACAAAATTAATATTCTCTAGATGGTGATAATACATCCTGCTTGGGTGCGACCTAACTAGCCATGCTGCCTACCCGATTTTTGTCATTTCCCGGTTGTGAGGCTTGAGGTTACGTTTATCTTTTAGAGAACATCTCATAACTTTGAATGCCACATTGTCAGATCCATCAAATCACTAATTAATGTCTACAAATATACTTTGGGAGTTAAGCAAGATAATTTCTCCATCACCAAACTTGCTATATTTGTAAAAATCAATGTATGTGAGTTTCAGCATATACTCTATCAGACATTCGTCTAAACAAATCATCTAGGAACAAAATGAACCGAAGGCACCCTCCTACCGCATCCTAGGAATCACCCAAAGGATTGGTAGAGAGTAGTCCTTGCAATCTGTAGATTTCAATCATAACAGATTCACTATCGAAATATCTCTAGGGTTCATCTAGAGAAATTCAACAGGTAGTTCTTCCGCTCATGAAGATTTACGGTCTTCAGTGCTCCATCTTTATACATATCCATGCAGATTTGTTTTGTACACAACGTTGATTCGAAGTGGTTTTGTGTCTAGTTCCCATCCCGGTCTCCTCGAAACAACACGTGAAAAGGTCAATACGTTTCATTAATAGTCGGGGTTTTGACTATCACTAATAGTATCGTCAAGAATATTGGCAGCCCAGGCCTCAATTACTTAAATTATTCATCAAAACTCTTTGTCGATGTTTGAAATCATTCCATCAATTTAAATCCGGTTTTTTATTTATTTACTTATTAAATCACCCTTGTTTTCGTCATTTGAAAACAATGATTCCTAGTATTTAACAAACTCCACTTCCTATCCTTATAAATATTTAATATTCTCATAATCTCCTTATCTTTCTTTTACTTCAGAAAATATCGATATATACATATATCAACTCATTGGTATAGAACAAATTATAAATTCTTATATGTCTAAACGATGTCAATTTATATCTTGCTTATTTTAAAACCAAATAACCTTATTTATTATTCTAATACTTCGCAACTAGTGTTGCATTATTATCTATATTTCAATTCTCGCAACTACTGTTGCAATATTCCTCTATGGAAATATTAAACTAATCTCAGCATCTTTACCATTACAAACTAATACCATTCCTCGATAATAGTGAAGCCGTTCAAGTTGGGGTATTTTATTTACCTTTCAGACCTTAATCGAGAACGTTCTTATCTTAGAACAGATAGAAGTTCGTAACTCAGAAACTCAACTTATAATGTCAATCAAATCTTATTTCACTATTTTATTTAAACTACGTTTTTATAAACCGTACGGGAATCTCGATCGATTACGATGGTTTTTACTTAATATTAACTTTCTACTATAAACTTTGTCATAGAATTCCAGTTATAATTGTAACCATCCAAAACTATTTAAAACATATTCTTGGATTCAAAAATCCATTTGTTACTTCTTTACGCAAAAATATTTTCATACTTTATCCTTTCTTCTTTTACATTTTCTTTCATTCCAAATCATCGTACATCGTTCAATGCATTTTGTAAATTCTTCCTTTAAAATCTCTGCTTTAGCTTTAAATTTCACTTTACAGCTTTTTATGAATATCAAATTTTACTTCATCACAAATTTAGTTACTTTTTGTATTAAAGAAGCAATCATCGTAATTAATATTAATTAGAATAATAATTTCTTCCTTATTTACTGTCGAAAAACAATTTACTTCTTTATTAACTAAAATAATTTAGTGAATCTTCTTTGAGATCATCATTATTAAACAATAAAAATTACATTATTTATCTTTAAAAAATTTTAATTAAAAACAAAATTATACTAAGAAATCTTATTAAATTAAATAATTATCCATTAATAAACACTTTTGGTCAAAACAGTTGACTTGGCCAACTATAAATCATCGATTAACTTGTTAACCGATCTTAGTTACTTCTTCTTATTAGATTAATAAAATTAATCTTATTATATTGCTTAATCATTTAATTAATAATAATTATCTTAAACATTTACCCGTAGGTTAATTATAGTTTTATTTGCTTAATAAACTTGTTACATGTCAAATTCTTGTTATGCAATTATTTATAATATTTTTATAAAAACTCATTTACCACATTGACTTATTTTTAAAACTTCACTATAAATAAAATCTCGTTTCAGTTATAAAATAAATTTTATAACTCAACTTTATCAATTTGCCTGACAACAAATCAACGTTTCAATAAAAAGGTGGATTTTAGGCCATTTGTTGTTAACCTCTCAATCAATACCGTTTATTGATTCAAATCATAGTAACATAGAATTTCATTTTAACGTCAACATTCAAGCAGGTTTTCAATGTCATTGGGGTTCAATCAATTCATATATAAATAATATGAAAACAAACAACTCACATAATATTTGAGGAATCTGATCGGATTCCTCCAACTTGTCCTTACCTGCATCACAGCTCGTTATAACATTCCATAACGTCATATAAGATAGAAATTTTAAGTCCAATATACTAACGATGATAATATAATTAATGTCGATCATTTAAATCAACAACAGCATCCAATCATCCAATTTATACTATCAACAATTATATTTAAATTATGTGAATTAATCACATCATAGAATTCCAGAAATGTGTGATAATTAACTCACCATTTTACTTCGATGATTAATTCACGTGTTGTTTCGTATAATTTTAAATAGACGTTTAAAATTACACGAAATTCCAATTGCATCCAATTCTGTCCGAACTTGCTCAGCAATGTAGTACCTTTCCTTGCGATTCCAGTGAGCTTAAATTTGCATAATTCTGACAATGTATGAACACGTTACAATTGTTTAAAGTTTAATTAGTTTTAAATAATATAAATTAAATAGTCTAATTACCTTATAATCCACGTTATCCTCCGACACTGTGCACCTACGTGTTTTCCTCTTCTCGTTTTCTCTGAACCCCGATCCCCATTCATTGTTCTCCACTAAATATCATGACTTCGAGAAACCCTGACCCTACTTTCGATCGCCATGCCTACTGGAGGACACCAGACGTTCGTGCTAACCTTTATCTCCATTGTCGGAGTACGGCGTAACCCCAAACCAAGAGCCGCCGTCCCAATCTGTCTCCATCGTTTGAATTACCACTTTGAACCGCATGACTTCAAGTCGACGTGTCGATCGCCAGAGGCCATCATTGCCCCTCAGACCACCGGCGTTCGAATGACGTCACCCCAACCTTCCAATTATCTTCATACACCCCACCTTGATTCCACCGGCATCACCTCCAAAATTGCCAATTTCCGACCGCACATCCAAATAAACAAGGACTCTAATAATCTAACCACCACCACCAGTGTAGGAAATTTCAGCCACCTCGACCAAAAGAGAAATTGTAGCGCTCTTGCATAGCTACAACTTTGCTTTAGACACTAACGTCTGAAACTCACTCCAATTCCTTGAATTTAGGGTAAAACAAAATTGTTATCCTACGCTGTTTCAGGTGATTCCGGAAACCATGGTCGATGAAACTTCACCAAATTTTATACGTAGCTAGCCTTCATCAAGATTTTTGATTTTCATGTTGGAAACTTTGATCAATTCGTGATAGAAATTGATTTATAAATTAATTTAGAAAAAAAAATTTCTCAAAAAATACATGGTGCTGAACAAGTTTTGGATGGATAGATGGAAGGTTAAGCAGTATATATAGTTGAAAATAATATATTTTAACTTAACGTGACAAGCGATGATGACTAACGATTTTTATTTCGTGCCTATCCCATTTCTGAACGTTGTTTATTGGTTTCTGTGGCCACATACAAACTCCATTCATGACGAAAATGGACGTATAGCTAGAGTAATGACACTTGTTTCATCGAATTCCGAGTCTGTTTTCTCAAATGACGCTCATTCGAGTCCAAATGCTCATTTTATTTGCATTTAATTTTGCTACGCTCATAGAATAACTCCAATTGACGTGAAACTTGAAATCTAGCAATAATAAGCCATTACGGTCTTAATATCATTGAAAATGAAGGTCGTTTGAATAAATCCTTTTTTAGGGTCCAAATTAAATTAAAATAAAACAATTTTAAAATATCTCAACATAATAATAATAAAATATTACAATCGGACACACTTGAGCAAAATTTCATGTAGTTTCAAAATAAAATACTTCGAGTTGAATTCCAAGACAAACTTATATTAAATATATTAAAAATCCTTTTATTTTATATAAATAAACGTTATAATTTATAAACAAATTCCATAGCAACTATTTAAAAATTTGATTTGGACATAAAACAAATTCTACAACATGAAAACTTGAATTTTCTCTTTCATAGAAAAAATATTACCCAATAGATTCGGACGTTTCTTGTTTCGAAGAAATTAGACTTATATTGAATCATGTACAACCAATTAAAGTTCAAAACGTAATATTACGAACTACCGTGCCGCAGCAGTTCATTTTATAATATATAAGTCAAACATTTAAACGTCGTTTAATAAACGAATACGTTAATAATATTCAAAACCAAACAACGTTAGATTCTTTTAATATTGCCAATTTACATAAAACTGCAAATCCAACAAATTCTGACCATTCTAGAATTTAAATTATTATTTTATTATTTATATTAATAAAATATTCAAAATTATTAAATTCAAGCTAATTTAATTTTAAAATAATATTTAAAGCCATTTAAAAATATTAATTAAAACAGTTAAAAATCTGGACCGTTACCGTTAGCCTAGATGCTTTTTGACTAAAGAAAGTGTATGCTAAACTATATATTGAACTTGTATCAAGAGACACCATCCGATGCAACACTTTTTCCTAAAATTAGTAAGGGAACAAATGGACGTGAGTACATGTCTAATCCTCAAGCAATGAAGTACAAACATGTAAGTAATAATTTTGTTCTGTTTTGTACATGCTGCACATTGTTCATGTCTTGCTCATGTGCATGTTTTCTCATGTGCACTTTGTTGAATCTAAGTTCGGCTCCTGGCTATGTGCACCCATTGCTGGCCATGCATATAAGTTTGAATTGTCCTTGAAACACTTGTTGAACCCGAGTTTCCCACCAGTAACCTTGTGCACTTGTGCTCTGTGCATGCGCTTTTGACATTTGTACACTTGAAACTTTTTTCATGACATTTGTGCACTTGAAACTTTTTTCTTGACATTTGTGCACTTGTCATCGAGATAGGCATGTAAAATCATAGCTTGATTATACATGTAACATTCTAATTGAAACATGTTGTTCTTAAATCCGTTTTTTGTCATAAAATATTTATAGATGTCGATAAAGACATCCTTCGGTTATTCCATGTTTTGAGCTGCCTTCACTAAAGCATTGTATCCTTGTAAATTCGACCATGCGTTTTTATACTAAAATGGAATTCTCCCTTGTCTCTGTGTTGTATTGGTAGATAATTGAATGAAGATGGGGTAGTGGTCGCTTATTGACTGTGCTAATAAAGTAGCATTGAAATTAATAAATGAGTCGAAAAAAAATAGATTTCACAAATATTATATCTACTTTACTACCGACAGATAAATCCTTACACCCCCTCCCCCTTCCATGTAAATTTATTACATTTTCTGATAACTTCCACATGACCAGCCTACATAAAACTGTCATATGTAAGCATTTGCATTATGAATATGGTTATTCATATGTCTTCTGCTAGCTTGTGAACGTGGTTATCTCTATTTGAGTCGTATAAAACTATTAAAGAGGCTATCCATACATTATGAGTGTGGTTATACATATGTCTTCTACTTTCTTATAAACATATGATGATGTCTGATTGCAAACATACGTTATTTTTTCCCCAGATTTTACCCGTATATATGTTACAAATTGTTTTCTAATTACATGCACATAAAAAAATTGTTTTGCAAAATGTGGCTTTTTCTGCATTTGTTGTACACATTTGTTGCATATGTAAGTATGTAATTACTATAGGGTAATTTGTTGCATTCTCTCCATATGTGAGCATTTTTCTTTATTCTCTGCATTTACTGTAGGGTAATTTTGATGTGGCTTTATTTTGTAGGACTTACTTCAAAAAAGCAATGGCCGGTAGAGAAGAAGGAAATACTGTTGAAACAATAGTATTGAATGGGAGAAAAACATGGTCAACCTTTACTTATAGGAAGACATGCAAAGTGTGCAATACAATCAGCTAGGGGGTGTAAATCGGTCAGATCGGACAGAGGTGTGTTTAGTTTTTACCCTTAAAAAAATCGAACTGAACACGGACTAGATGAAATTTTTTCTTGGAAAAATCTTCTTGTCCCAATTCATGTCCTAAATAAAATCGGTAAGACACAGACATACATTTTTCGAATATGGACACGGACATGAGCGAAACCGATCGAACATGGCTATTTATATCATATTTTATACTTTTTATTATGTTTCTCTCAAACATATATCGAATTACAAGGAAATCGGACAAATTCAAATGAGGAAGGACCGGACGTGATTTTTTCATACAAATTTTATTTTCCTAACATGTGTCTTAAACGATAATCGAACGGACTCAGATAGACGTATTTCAGTCACGGACAATACAGACATTGGACATTCGTACAAAATTTACAGCCCTACAATCAGCCGAGGCTCTAACAAATGCTTATATAAAGGACATAAGGGAAAGGCTTGTCGAAGAAATGGAAGCAAAACTAGAATCTAAGGTAAATCAGAAGGTACAAGAGAATTTGGCTTGGGTGCTTAAAAAAATTAGGCGATGCCAACCTGAAGTTGAATCTAGTGGAACTAATTTCCACAACCATGTCCAGTGACAATAAAAATTTGATTGGAGGCAGTAGATCTTAGTGTCTCATGTATGAATTGTTATATGTACGGGACATTTTGGAGTAGCTTTCTAGTTGTTTAAGTTAGTATTGGATATTTTGGAGTTGTTGACATGAATTATGATGTGTACTGATGTACGAATTGTGATGTGTACTATGTATTATGCAAGTGTTGTGATATTGTACTGTTCTATTTGATATTGTGGCTTTTAATGTCTCTTTAGTATGATGTTGTTGCAGCTTTAGTGTAGTGTTGTAGTAGATTTAGTGTAGTGTTGTAATAGCTTTAATATAGTGTTGTCATCGGGTTGTAAATGTTGACTAAAATAATGTTGCTATAGTCATAAATGATATGGCCGTAGGGATGTGAATAGATTGGGTCGTGAGCTCAGTGGACCCCATAAAATATATTAATAAAATTAATATCTATAACAACATTTTTGGAATGTTGCTACAGACACCTAAGGATGTTGCTATAGAGTCAAACAAGTTTTTATTGTAACAATATTTGTTATGTTGTCTTAGATAGTCAAAATGTTGCCTTTGAGGTCTCTAGCAACGGTGAAAATTGCATCAAGTAAAAGTATTGTCAAAGACCTATGCCAACATTTTTTGGGCTTGTGCCATCATTTTTTCGAGTTGCATTAGGTCGTTTATGGCATAGCTACGCTTCCATTCATATATTATGCTTTGGTTTCATTTATGTTGAGGGCAGCCAGAAGACTGATGAAATGATTTTTAGGATTCAACATCTTCCTCGGCTCTGAGAGTAGGCTTCGTTATCAGGACCCAATAAGGATAGTAAGTCGTCGGATACTTCTCATCATCAGTTTGTGCGAGTACATGAAAGACTGCAGCTAAACCAACAGGCCAATAATCTTTCACTATCGAGACATTGGATGAGGGACAATACCAATTTGGATACTTAGATTGTTAATTAGGAGCACAATCACTTAGCTCTTGAAATAGTCTTTCATTAGTTGAGTGGAGGGGATCGAGATGGGCCATAGCCGCTAAGAAAATAGACAGATTAATTTATGGATATTTGTATTGTAGGCCCAACGAAGTTGTCCCTTACAGATATAGAAATCTTCTGACTAAGTCCCATAGTGGAACTCAGATGGTAGATGGTACACTTTCATAGTGTGGCGATGGAGGCTTAATGTGCTTTCGTAGCATGGCCTAATACGCTTTCGTAGCATAGCGATGGAGATCTAGTACGATTTCGTAGTGTGACGATATAGACCTTTCGAGAAGGGTACTATGGGAAATATCTTGATATGTTGGACATATAGCTATATATACATATATATATATATGTGATTTACTAAGTTAATCTACTTGGTAGTATATGGGTACGATTTATGCGTAAATCCGAAGGTATAGTGCGTAATAAACCCAAATAACTTAATAATTGTAAACCAATGATAGAACAACATATGTAATGTTATTTATAGAAAGTATAATTTGTCCATTCACCAGAACTTTTGTTCTGAAACCCTCCTCATAACAAACATGCAAGTTAGGCATGTGGCAGAGATTTTTACATCTTAGAGACACTTGCTAGTAAATGTCATTATTACAGTATGTATTAACCTATTATTATCTTTTATTTAGTTCTGTTGTGAGATATATATTATAAGCTCTGATATATTTATCTTTGTCTTTCTGGAAGATAAAAGACAAACCAGCTCGGGTTTCGTATACTTCGATTTTAGCATTTTTGCAAAAAACCAGATTTGCTGAAACTTGGGTCGTTACAAATGGTATCAGAGCTTAGTTTCAAGATTCCTATATATAATTATAGATATAGCAAGTGATCGTATTCGTATTTCAAAATATAACATAATATAAAATATCCTTAGATTCATAGAGGAACCCACTACATAAGAGGAACGATATATGGGACAAAATTTGGAATATTAGTTTTGTACACTTAGGCAATGGTTGTGAAAATTTGAGAAAATTAAAGCCCCTGAGTGGTTAAAATATAGAGCGTACAATATGTTTTGTAATAAAAGGTCAATTTCATGTGTTATTATCTGAAATTGCAGTCTTTCAGATTAGTGGTTAGGCAGTAGGGCCTTGTAAATTGAGAAAGAATAAGAAGAAAAATAGATAAGGAATTTATACATAAACATTCAGCCCAAAAGTGGCGCTATACTTAGATTTTAGTTTGGAAAGCCTTGAGGAATTATATAAAAGAATATGAATGAAGAAATATAATTTTGTGCAAAGGATTTGAGAACAACAGTTAAGAAACCACCTTGTACTAAACCATACAATTAAATTTTGAAAAAAAACTTAAAAAATATATAGATATAGAAAAAGATTTCTAAAAATAAATCATGTTTAAAATTTTGGAAATTTATTAGTTTGTAATATTAAGAGTTGTATTAAAATTATTTTAAGAAAATCATGCAAATTTGTTTTCAAATGAATAAAGTGCATAAGCAAGTCGTGGGCTTAAGCAATATAACTGGTTATGGGAAAGCACGAGTATAAATGAATTAGAGATATGTTGTGCATAGTTGATCTTGAATTAAAAAAATAGAAGATTTGTTTTGAAAAAAAAAAGTTTTTCATAAAATATGGATTATGACACACTTTAACTTATGAAACAAGAAGAATTATAAGATAAGGATTTTTATGAATCAATAAGTGTGTAAGAAAATGTATTTTGTTAAAGTGATAAGAAAATGTTCTCGAAAGACTGTACAAAATATAGGTGAAACACCATATTTTGTGCTATCTATTTTAACAAAAATAATGAAGTTTCCTCGTTACTTTACGCATAACACAAAAGTAATCTTCATAAAAGATTTATAGAAACTTAATCTTATTAATTACTCTTGGAAAAGAAATGTATATTAAAATAAATTGGAGCTCTAACTAAGTTAAAGTGCATGATCCTTTTAAAAAGAAGAAAACCAGAGTGAAAGAATAGAAGTATTCAATTCTTTCTTCCCTAGTTTTTAACTTTTGAGAAAGTTCTTGAGAAGATAAAATTTTATTGAATTAAAGATGGTTTAGTAGAAAATTTTCAGTAGGTGTTTGAGAATTTGCAAGAAATATGAAGAATTATTTGGCTATATGAGTAAACCATAAAAATTTAAGTGGTAATCATAAGAGGTCTTAAGGGAGAAATTAAGATACAAGAACAAGAAATGATAAGCACTCAAAGGTTATACAATAATATAAGAGAATTGAGAAAAAGGAAATTTTGAAAAGATGTCTCTCATGTGGTTATTGTTTAATAGAAAGAAGGTAATTTTTAAACTTACATGGTTTATGTGAAAAGGACAAAGAGGAAATGAATTGGAACGCAAAAGTTGGGGTTTTTATAAGAGAAATTATGACATGATTTGTAATTAATGGAAATTTTTTAGCATTTCTTGAGGAAATATGAAGATTTGATATTTTGTCTAAATCTTATATGATGGAGTAAGAACTAAGGGTATATGGCGTGAGTTTGTAGAGAGTGGTAGATAGAGATTACGAGCGCTATGGTTGTCTAGATTCAGTGATGAAGACTTTTTTATGTCAAAGGGACATGGTCCTAAGTCTCTCATCCCTTATAGATAGCCACACTTAGTCGTTGTATCTTTCAACTAGCAGTGATTGCAGTAGAGCATGTTTTCTTTTAGTACAAATTTGCATTCCTATGTAGTGTTCTATTTTATTGTGGAAAAATATAATAATTTAGTGTGATATTCTCTTTCTAGGTGTTTATGATGATCACTAGAAAAGAATAAAGACATAAGATTTTGTAAATAAAATGAAAATGAAAGCACAAGATGAAAAAAAAATCTTCTTATGTAAGTTGTGTTTGGAAATGAAAATAATAACTTTTAAGAAGTAGCGATGGAAAGTTTCAAGTATGGGGAAATATATGCGTGAAAGTGAAGTGGAAAATATAGAATTTTCCATTTTCTACCTTTTTCCAACATAAGAAATTGGATTCTGAAAATTAGAATTTTTTTTTTTTGAAATTCGCAAATTTGAAGTTGATTGGTAGGTTTGGATGCAAAATTTGGATGAATTACGCCATTATTCAGTAAGGGTGTGGGAAAAAATTGGATGAAAAGATATTTTTATTTTTTAAATTATTGCATTTGTGAAGAAATTGCTGGTATATTTATGTTGTGTGCATCATGTTTTCAAAATATTTTTGAAAGAAAATGCACTCATATAGAAGGTACGGCTTATGCATTGATTACACTCATGAATTTTTATGATGTGTTACACTTTGCATAATTACACAGATGGTTGGAAAATTAGATGCACAAGTGATGAATGTAAATTATGCGAGTAATTACATAATTTTACCCTCACCAAATTTTAGGGATGAAATTTCCTAAAGGTAGAAGAATGTAACACCCCATAATTTTAAATAATAAAATTATCAAAATAATTACATGAGTAACGTGGTAATACGCATGTGAACACATATATATTTACTTCATGTAAAAATATATATAAACATAAATTTCGAAAGTAACATGCGTTTGGATTTGAAAATAAATGTGCGCCACAAATGGAATTAAATTACGTAATAAATGGGGATTTAACGACATTAGTTAAGTAACGTGCTAATTTAAAATGGGTATGTGCATATTAATTCTAGAAATGGTACTCATTTGAAATTAAAATTAAACGCATGTTAAAACAAAGGAAAATTAATGCGTACAATAAAATAGAAAATAAATATAAAGTTAAAAATGACGTTTGAAATCTTGTGTAAATATACAAAATAAATTTCAAAATATACACGTATATTAATTATGCATTTGAATTTGAATGCATGTCAAAACCAGAAAAGAATAAATAGAATTGAAAAATAAAGGGAAACGGTTAACAAATAAATTGGGTGTGAACTTATGGCCTGGAAAATCAATCGAGTCTCACTGTACTCGGAAGTAGTTGAGGTGTGCCCTTGTAGCCTTGAAATCAAGGATTTTAATTTGAGTATTAGTTGAATTAAAATCCACGTCAACCCAGCGTTGTGTGGGACTGGAAGTATGTGAGTCCCGAACCAGTATAAAATCTCAATCTGGACTTTCCTTTTATTGTTTTTTATTTTTATTTTCTATTTCTATTATTGATTATGTAATTGTTGATATTTGTGGTTTGCATAACATTTTGTTTATGAAGAAATTAACAATGAAGGCTTGATCTTCTCATTCACGATACTAAGCATTTATATGTTTACATATAGGAATATTCCCTAGAATTAAGGATATTCTAGAAAATGAGGAAACAACTACCAATTACATCAATTATGCCTAATTACAAGATATTTACCAAAAGATTATATTCCAATCAAATATTCCCAAAAGATATTCTAGGGAATATTCCAATCAAATATTATATTCCAATCAAATTATCATATTCCCGTAATACCCCCCCTCAAGTTGGAGCATGAGGATCATGAATGCCCAACTTGGAGAGTAAATTATCAAACTGCATTTTACCAAGCGCCTTAGTAAAAATGTCTGCCAATTGAGAAGATGTAGAGACATGAGATGGAGAAATGAGGCCTTCATTGATTGCATCCCGAACAAAGTGACAGTCAACTTCTATGTGCTTCTTTCTTTCATGAAAAACAGAATTCTTCGCAATATGCAAAGCGGATTGACTGTCACAAAACAACTTAATTGCCTTTGGATGATTCACACCTAAACTCAACAACAAGCCTTTTAACCATTTTAACTCACAAGTGATGGCTGCCATAGACCTGTATTCGGCTTCAGCCGAGGACCTGGAGACTGTATGCTGTTTCTTTGTCTTCCAAGACACAGGAGATTTACCAAGAAACACGAGCCAACCCGTAAGAGAGCGTCGAGTGAGTGGACATGCTGCCCAATCCGAATCACACCAACCCTGTAGAGTTAAATCACAATTTGCACTCAAAAGGATGCCTTGACCTGGTGTCCCTTTCAAATATCGAACGACCCTTAAGGCCGCCTCCCAATGCTCAGTTCTGGGTTCCTGCATGAACTGAGACAAGATATGAACAGAATATGCCAAATCCGGACGAGTAACCGCAAGATATATCAATCGACCAACATGCCTGCGATATGATTCCGGATCTTTAAGTAAATCTCCACTGGCTAAGCCAAGCTTATGATTTTGTTCAATGGGAAATCCACTTGGCTTTGCTCCTAACAATCCTGCTTCAGAAACAATATCCAGAGTATATTTCCTTTGACATAAAAACAACCCTGCAGAACTTCTAGCAACCTCTATCCCCAGAAAATATTTCAAAGGACCCAAGTCCTTCATTTTAAAACAGTCACTAAGATAAGACTTGAAAGTACACAAAGCAGCGGAATCATTCCCAGAAATAACAATATCATCAACATAGACTAAGACATTAATCTGTATACCTGTCTTAGTATATGTAAATAAAGAGTAATCAGAGAAGATTGAAGAAAGCCATACTCTTTCAAGGCTGTGACTAACTTTGCAAACCAACATCTGGGAGCTTGTTTTAATCCATACAAGGACTTTCGCAGTCTGCAAACCATATTAGGATCAGAACACTCAAATCCGGGAGGCAATTTCATGTAGACTTCTTCATCAAGATCACCGTGCAAGAAGGCATTGTGAACATCCATTTGATGAAGTTCCCAGTTCTTAGATGCAGCAATTGCTAAAAAAGTGCGAACAGTAGTCATTTTAGCGACTGGAGCAAAAGTTTCAGTGTAATCAATACCTGCTTGCTGATGATTCCCAAGTACAACCAGTCTGGATTTCAGTCTTTCAGTATCACCATTGGACAAAAATTTTGTCCTGTAAACCCATTGACTGCCAAGAGCCCTTTTTCCAGGTGGAAGTGGCTCCAAGGTCCATGTGCCATTGTTTTCAAGAGCTCGTATTTCTTCCTGCATTGACTGTCTCCAACCCTCATATTTCATTGCCTCCTTAAATGATTTAGGATCATTGTTACCAACTATAGCTGCAACAAACTTTCGGTAATTTACAGAAAAATTAACACAATGTATATAATGTGCAAGAGGATACGGAGTACCTGAAGGATGATCAGAAACGGAAGTCGGGAGAGATGGGCTATTAGCAAAAACAGTGTGGGTAACATGATCACGAAGCTTAACTGATGGATATTTGGTACGAAATCCACGGCCCATATTTTCAGTGGTCTGATTTGTGTTGTCGGGAGCCTCGACTTGCTGCTGTTCTTCGCTGCCAGCATCAATGTGCGTGGCTGGTGCTGTGGTCTGGGGCAGACCGCTGGCAATTGAGGGCTGCAAATTCCCGTGGCTAGGCTGCTCATGCCTCATTGATTCCCCCCTTTGATCATGACTATGTATCTCTACACCACAATCCTCATCACATACACTCAATTCCGCAAAGTCTTCATGTATTTCACCCACATAATCCACATTAGACTCAATATTCACATCATCGGGAGAGCCAAAAGGGAACACATCTTCAATAAATTTGACATCTCTAGAAACAAAAAACTCTGTTGCATCTAAATCATACACTCTCCAACCTTTTTGCCCGAATGGATACCCCACAAACACGCATTTCCTACTCTTACTAGCAAACTTGTCCCCTTGTGTTTTCTGATTATGTGCAAAGCAAAGACATCCAAATGTGCGTATAGCATCAAAATTGGGTAATTTATTGAAAAGGATTTCAAAAGGTGTTTTATTTTGTAGGACAGGAGTTGGTGTACGGTTGATGAGATGGGCTGCTGCAAGGACACATTCTCCCCAAAAATAAATAGGCAAATTGGCTTGAAAACGCAATGCTCTCGCCACACTCAAAATGTGTTTATGTTTCCTTTCAACCCTCCCGTTTTGTTGAGGTGTACCAACATAAGAAGATTGAAATATTATAATTGTGGCACGAAAATAATCAAACAAACATTTAAATTCAGTACAGTTATCACTTTGCCCAATCTTAATCTTTTGACCAAATTGTCTATCAACCATAGCCACAAAAGTCATAAACATATGAAAAACTTCTGTTTTATCCACCATCAAATAAAGCCATACAGCTCTTGAAAAATCATCCACGATAGTCAAAAAATAACGAGCACGACATGAGGACTCATGTCTATATGGACCCCACAAATCACAATGAACTTTTTCAAAAATTCTAGAACTATTATTATTACTCAAAGAAAATTTGTCTCTATGATGCTTAGCCCGAAAACACACTTCGCATCCTTTATTCAAACTATTCTTAGACCTATTAACATGGGGTAGTAACTTAACTACGTTCTCAGAAGGATGTCCCATTCGCCTATGCCACAATTCCACATCAGATGGAGCATCAATTGCAGACACCACCTCTGGTTTGTTGAAGTAGTATAGTCCATCCTGCCTAACTCCCATTCCAATCAGAGCCTTCATTTGGTCCTGTATCAAACACACATCAGAATTAAATGTGACAATTGATTGTAAATTATCATTTAGTTGCGAAACCGAAAGTAAATTACAACTTAAGTTAGGAACATAAAGAACATGATTCAGAGTGATCATATCTGACAAATAAACTGATCCCTCCATAGATGCAATAACAGTGTCCCCATTAGGTAAACCAACAGGACAATTCAATTGTTTAATGTCAAACAACCAAGATTTTTCTCCAGTTACATGATGAGTTGCTCCTGTATCAATGATCCAAGAAGTATTATCAAACTTACCACTTAAGCGATTTTTCGGTATATTAGAATTACCAAAAAATCCCATGATAGGCGGTGGTGGAGCGTCGTTATCGCCGGCCATGCTCTGATACCATGAAGAAATTAACAATGAAGGCTTGATCTTCTCATTCACGATACCAAGCATTTATATGTTTACATACAGGAATATTCCCTAGAATTAAGGATATTCTAGAAAATGAGGAAACAACTACCAATTACATCAATTATGCCTAATTACAAGATATTTACCAAAAGATTATATTCCAATCAAATATTACCAAAAGATATTCTAGGGAATATTCCAATCAAATATTATATTCCAATCAAATTATCATATTCCCGTAATAGTTTAATTCAAAAAGATTTAAAGAAATTAATAAAATCCATAAAACACTATTCATCCCCTCTATATTGTTTAATTTGCCTTAAGATCCTTAATCTGCATCCCCAACACAGGGATGTTGGATTAGTCGGACGTGTTGGGGTAGGCAACGGTTAAGGTTGTCCAGGGCTAGGGTTTTAGGACATAGGGTGCTCTCTTCTTTATGCATCTTTATAACTGCATGGAAAAACACCTTTTTTTAATATGAACATATATAGTAAAATTGGCGTATATTTTTAAGATCCCTTAGAAAAATGGACTAAATACTCTCTAAGATTATTTAAATAATTAGAGTTTAAGATTTCATGAGTAGTTAAAACATATGGATTGAAATATAAAATATCACCAAAAAATTGAGGAGGTTCGCAAATAATTATAAAATGTTAAAATGAGGGTATTTAAATCGATTTTTTTTCAATTTATGATAAATTTATTGATATTAGTGTATAATATTAATTTTTTCATTATTGCTTATATATATTATTTAACTGTGTGACTTATTTAACCTTATATTTCAAAGAAAAACTAATTTTTCCATTTTTTTAGGACAAATTGACACCATTAATCCGAAGTTTCACATGTTTTCTCATATTATTCTAGAGTTTGGGTCATTTTTAGTTAATTCCAAGTATTAGGGGTCCCTTCCCATATTGATCCCATTTGCCTGTTAACCCGTTTAGTAGGTTTAACGTGTCCTTCCATATTGACATCATTTATCCAAAGTTTCACATGTCTTCCCATATTAATCTGAAGTTTCACGTGTATTTAGGAAAGTTAAAAGCTTGAAATCAGCTAAACAAGTTAATAGGTAAATGGGAACAATATGGGAAGGGACCCCCATACAACTCAAACTAAAAATAACTCAAACTTTGTTCTTGCCATATGCCTAGTTACTATCAATATGCGAATAGAGCAGGATATTGTCATGTATATCTTCTTGGTTACGGTCATGCTTCAGCAAAAGGGAAGAGCTTTGCTCTCGAAACCGTTGTAGTACGAGCTAACCATGGAGATTTCCATGTTGTTGTTCATGTGTTCTCTTTATGCAATGGATTTTGTCTATGTCACGATGTGTCATCATGCTTTTGCTTATGTCAATTTTTTCTGGAGTTGATGTTGTTGTCCTCTCTGGTGAAAAGCTCGATTATAGTTGGGACTCTGTCCTTCCTACGAATATGTAAAGGGGAGATTCTAGTTTATGGGCTCAAGAAACTGTTGTAGTAGTTGTGATGTCTTGTTGTACCGTTTTCCTGTTGCAACCATGCAATTGTACAGAACAACATTGTGTATCCATGTACTTATTTTTTCCTTGTTGTGTACTGATGTAACTTAACTTCTTTTTGAAGAATGTAGTATGATATGTAATGTTCTCCTTGCGTGGAGACATATATAGTGTGGACGGCCCACAATAACTGCCATAGGCGCTGTATAGACCACCTTAAAAACCATATTAGTTGATTGTCAACCACAATCACCTATACTATACTTTATTTCTATTATTGGTAATATTAAAAAAAGTGTTATGGAACACCATAAAAACCGGTCAGCTATGCCAAAAAATATATATGGGAAGACACGGGAAACTTCATATTCATGTTGTCAATTTGTCCTTTTTTATATGAACATGGTGTACATTTTAAACGTCACACTTAGTGTTAAACAGATGAATTAACAACAATTTATTGATTGAATTCATTTGTCAAATCCAAAATTACATAATTAATTTAAACATATTAACTTAAATATACAATGTTAAGTGATACTGTACAGTTTTTTGTAAATAGCTAAATGAATGTTAAAATGTAGGCGTTTGACATTAGTATTACAATGCAATACACGATAAATATATTGACGTAAATGAGTTTAACTTTGAACTTGTGGTAGTTTTTTATGTGTATAATTTATGTTCTATGAGTGTATTCGTATATTTGATTTTTTTTATTTTTTAAATATGAATATAGTTAAATTTGATGTGATTATTGGGCAAATAAATGAATAACAATTTGCTAAAGTTATTTAAATAGTTCAGTACTATGTAATTAATTATTAAATATGATACAAAATGTAATATATTAGAAAATAATTGAGAGAGACTTAAATGATTACATAAAATTTGAAATGTAGATATTTGAAGCAAAAAACTTAAATTTTACATTTTTAATATTTAAAATAAATATTACTAAATTAAACTATTTAAAGGGGTTTTTAGGCATAAGGACAAAATTAGAGAGAAAATTAGGTATAAGGACAAGAGGCCAAAAATTTATCCACAATGACACTATTTAGTGTAAAACAAGGAATGCAAGGGCCCATCATCATTTTCTATTTTACACTAAAAAGTGCCCTTATGGATAAATTTTTGGCCTCTTGTCCTTATGCCTAAATTTTTGTCTAATTTTGTCCTTCACACTATTTTCCTGTATTTAATAAATGAACTAAATACTCACTAAGATTAGTCAAATAATTAGAATTTAAGATTTCATGAGCACTTTAAACATATGGATTTAAATATAAAATATCACAGTTGAATTGATCGTTCAACAAATAGTTGTATAGATGCTAAAATGCACGTATTTAAAGTGGAAAATGTTTTATTCAATTATGATATATTTATTGAGGTAAGTGTACAAGATATTAAATTTTTTTATTATTGTTTACATATGTTATGTAAGTTATTACTTATTTACCTTTGTACTTAAAAAAAAACTATTTTTTCATTTTTGTTGATATAAACATGGGGTACATTTTAAAACATCACACCTACCACTAATTAGATGAATTAAAATAATTTATTGATTGAATTCGTTTGTTAAATCCAAAATCACATAATCAATTTAAACATATTGACTTAAATGTACGCTAAGTGATATTGTGCGGTGTTTTGTAAATAACTAAATACATTTTAAAATGTAGGTGTTTGACACTAATATTACAATGTAATACACGATAAATATATTGATGTAAATGAGTTCAACTTCGAACCTGTGATAGTTATTTATGTGTATAATTTATGTTATGTGATTGACTTGTTTATATATTTTATTTTATTTTTTCATTTTTGCCAATAAGAATATAGTCAATCTTGATGTGATTTATTAGGTGAATCAGTGAATAGTAGTTTGCTAAAGTTATTTAAATAGTTTTAAAATTACGTAATTAATTGTAAAATATGGTACTAAATGTAAAATATTAGAAAAGAATTGAGAGAAACTTAAATTATTATAGAAAACTTGAAATGTAGGCATTTGAAGCCAAAAAACATAATTTTGTCATTTTTAGTGTACAAAATAAATATTATTTAATTGAATTTATTTAAAGGGGATTTTATTGTGAAGGAAAAACGTTATAGCATTTTTAAGCCTAAGGACAACCCATTAAAAATTCATTCTCAAGGACAACACACATGTAAAACTGATATATGTTATTAATGTGTAATTGCGTGTTGCATAGGGAAATATTATTAAAATAGTATTTTTTATTTTAACATTAAAATGGGGACTCTATTATTACGCAGTACATGATAAATTTTTATGTGAAATATATAGAGTATTAATTAAAATTATTATTATTGTTTATGTGCAATTTATGTTGTATAGCTTACACAAACTATATGTATGTGCATATTTAAGAATTTTTTGATCATTTTTGTTAATATGAATATGCAATACATGTTGAAATTGATACATGTTAGTAATTTATTCGATGAATTAGCAAAAATTATTTTAATAAAATCTATATTAATATGCTAATGTAGAACTGATACATAAAATCTAATGTTTTGTCCTTTAGAATAAAATTTCAGCAGGTTGTCCTTACGGCTTAAAAACCCTAATTTTGCCCTTCACACTATTTTCCTATTATTTAAAGGGGAAAAAATTTGTAAGGACAAATTAATTAAATATTTTATTCATAAGGACAACACTAAAATATTTTATCCAAAAGGACAAATAATAGCCCAGCCCAAATAATACCCCGTTATTTCATTTTTCTTCTTGTACACCGTAACCTTCAATTTCGTCCGCCGTAATTCAGAAATGACCACAGAAACGCGATCGACGAATTCTCCTCCTACGGAATCCCCTAAATCAAACCGAAACCCTAGCAGCAAGATTGACAACGAGTTAATGGAAAGAGTCGTGGAAAGGAATTTTGAAACCCTAGCTGATGCCGCCGAATTATCACGAAGTGGAGTCGAAAACCTAGTTATTAACGCCCAGAAGCAAATCGACAGTACTGCAATTGATAAACACGCAGTTGACAGAGGAAACGATAACGTTGATTATACATTTGTGGATGAAAGAGAAGATGGTGGAAAAAATCAAACCGCGAATGTACAATCTGTTGAAAGAAATGATAATGGTAATCGAAAAAATGATGGAAAAAAAACAGTCAGGAAAACCACTGAATGTATAAGAAGAGAGACGCGGTCGAAAAGGTTCAATGATCCTAAATATGTTGAAGAAAAGTTGAAGAAAGAAATGAGTCAAAAAAAAAACGTAAGTTATATTCATTGTAATAATTTTTTGTATGTTTTGTTTAAATTTTGTAACAATTTTTCTTTATTTGTGCAGGTTAAAGAAGGAATAAAATCGAAAATTCTTGAAGAAAAGGATAGTGGAGTCAATGAAGAAAATTCTGTAAGCAAAAAATGCTAACTTAAATTATATATAAATGATAACTTCATAGGTAGTAAAATGATATCCTGAGTATAGATATTTATAAAAAAATGATACTGTATATGTGTTAAAAATGATACCTTGAGTATGAGAATACTATTTAACTTGAGTTTTTTGGTGTAGATAAAAATGACAGTGTACATTGATAAAATGATAATGCCTCGAGAAATGAGACTGTAAATTAGTTAATTAGTATAATTAGCACCTACATAGTTATTTAGATTAATTATGGTTTGTAATGAGTGAAATTCAATTGTTTCAGTGATAAATAATTTTGTTCGCAACAGTTTTTTTTTTTTTTGATATCTAGGATGATGATTTTGAAAACCCAAGGCCTCGAGAAATCAAGTCTGGTAGAATTACAGTGGAAAGTAAAGAAGAGGTAGTGGTTGGTGAGAAAACCGGTTGTGCTACAACTTACAGATGTGGGTTGCAATCGTCTTACAAGACGATCTGTTTGTTGAGAGATAAGAAAGCACTTACATCAAAGCAAATTGAGTTTTTGAAACAAACACCATTCTTTGATTTCTTTTCTGTTTTTTACGAGAAAAACATTTCACTAACAGAGTGCAAGAAAAAAGCAGAAAATTTGGATGATGTATATTCGTGCTACTCAGTGGAAAGAGAATGTTTTGTGTTTGGTGAAAGTGAAATATGTCCAGAAGATATAAGTCTTCTATTTTACATGCCTTTGGAAGGTACTGATATAAACGATACACCAAAAATGACTAGTAAAACGACACCGACAGATTGCAAGGAATTTGTGTTGAGAAACTTTGGGAAATCAACTATCATTGTAAGAAGTTTAATTGAAAAAAGAATTAAAGAAGAAATAGAAAAGAAGAAGAAGGTGTTTGAAGAGGACTTGCCACTGCTTATGATAATGCTAATATTGCTTACATTTTTCTTTCCGAATAATCAACAAAAGTTTAGGTGGGGTTTCATTCCATACATTGTAGACGTGAAGAAAATGAGATCAGTGTCATGGCCTAAAACCATTCATTCAAGTTTTAAAAAGTTTGTAAAAAGTTCCATAAAAAATCCGCGTGATATGGCTGGTTGCTCAATGATTCCTTTGGTAAATATTTTGATTAAAGTATATCTTCTGTAAACACGACCAACTATTGATGAATTTATTGTTAACCTTGTATTTTATGTTTATGCAGTATGTGATGTGTGAGAAGTTAAATCTAATTGCCCAGAGGAAGAAGTTTGAGAATAAATTCCCATGTTTTGCTAGGTGGGATTTGAGGAAGTTGAGTAAAATCGTGACGAAGGAATTTTTAGACACTTTCAAAGCTGGACAGGTAAAAATATAATTTTGATGTATTCGTCGGGTTCGTTTTTGTGTAGGTACCGTGTATTGGAAATTTTTTGGTATCTTATTTTGTAATTAGTTAGGGGGTTTTTTTTTTTGTACTGATCTTAATTTCATAGTCCATGGGTATCTTTTTTCATTCACTGCAAATATCATTTTTATGTTGAATTGTTAACTTCAGATTTAGGTTATCATTTTTGGTTTCATGTAGATATCATTTTTACAGTCAATTTAACTTAACATTTTATGGATATCATTTTTTCTAAACTGTGGTTATCTTTTTTTTGTTTTTTGGTTCGTAAACAACATTTGTCCACAAACACAAATAATTAGCCAAAAATTTTGTTGTCAGTTCAGTATTTCATTAATCAGTTTACTGAATACACTCTTTGATGATATTATTCAGCTGTTCATTTTTTTAATTTAATCTGCTGAGTATTTAACTTATGAAATACCCATAGATATCGTATTGTAAACAATTCAATTATCATTTAATTTGTACAAACGCTTATTCAATTTTATATTATCATTTTGCATGTATTACAGTTATCATTTGTTGATGTCTTAGCCACTATACAGTTTTTAGTTATCTTTTTCCAGCTGATGTAGTTATCATTTTTTAAATTTTGATAGTTAACATAAATTGTAAAAACATACAAAATAGTGAAAAAAGGGAAAAAAATTCTGTTATACATCCATTCTTTTTAAATCCAATTATAAATTGTGGCTAGTATGCAAATTAATTCATATTATGTGTCTTCTTGTGCAGGTAATGGAAATGGGAAAAATTGTACTACATGAAACACTGCTGTTAGAGTGTAAGGAAAGTTTGGCAAATAGAGCTGCATTAAAAGGAAAAGTTGCACAAAACAAAAAAAGAAAACGTGGTCAGAAAGTCCAAGTAGTGGAAACAGTTGGTTTGGACATGGAAAATAGAGTTCTGAACTATCGCATCACAGAGTTGGAGAAAGAAAACAAAGAATTTAAAAAGAAGTGGATGCAGGAAAGAAACTTGAGAAGAAAAGCAGAAGAAGAGTTATGTAGACTTAAAGAGCAAATGAAAGAACAGAAAGCTGAAATGCAACATAATAAAACGGGGGATAGAGTTGGTTTACAAACGACAGTGGTTGATGCGCATACAGATGATAATTTGGACTGTAATGAAGTGAGAACAACGGAGGTAAATAATCTGAATCTAGATCAGGATAAATTGAACGATTGCACGACGAATGTTGAGGATAGGAGTTATGCAGAAGAAAGCCTACCAGCTGGTTTAGGGAATGAAAAAACGCCAGTCACAGTTAAAGATTCTGTTGGTAACAGTGAGATTGGAAGTAAGAGTGTACAGTCAATTGACGACATTGAACCTCCGAGTTTTAGTTTTAATTTGACTGCTGAGATTGCAAAGACGAAAGTCAAAAAAGGGAATTCTCAAAAGTCAAGAAAAAAAAATTAAAAAAATCATCTTCCAAGTCAAAAAGTGCAAAACCACCTTCATACATACTGAGATTGAGAGCAAGAAGAAGAACACAAAAAAGAAAAGAGGAGTATGAATATTATGTAAAAGCGTGGAAGAAAGCACGTGTAACACAAAAGAAGGAGACTGAAGTTTCATGTGAAGGGAAAAATGATGAGTTACAACTCTCATTGATTCCAGTTGATGATGAAAAATGTAGGGAAAAAACAATAAATGAAGATAACGTTGAGCACGAAAAAAATGTTGAACTGGTAGAGCCAATAAATGTTGAAGAACCGTCATGGAAAGACTTGGGCTTATCAAAATGCAAAAAAGTGACAAAACATCTAGATGATGAGGAAGGTAGAATTGTACGGAAATTTTATTCAATGTCAATAGCAGAAGAAAAGTGAGTATTATATTTACATATGTGCTTATAAAACATAGAAATTATTTTGTTAACTGTTTGAATTGTAAATATTGGACAGTCCAGTAGCTTGGCAAGATGATGACATGGCAAGGGGAGGATGTGTTGTGACGAAGGACATGCTGACAGAATTGTTGAGAGGATCATTAACAGATGGGCAGGTAAACATAAGTACAAAAATAATTTATTGATAGCCATCTTACTGTAATAGTTCATGGGTATCATTTTTCCTACAATGAAGATATCATTTTTTGTGTTGAATTATTTGCTGCACATTTTGGTTATCATTTTTATTGTGTAGTAGTTATCATTTATACAGTTCATTTAAATTTACAGTTTCTAGATATCATTTTTTATAAAATGTGGTTATCATTATCTGTTATTTGATTATTACACAATATTTCTCCACAAACACAAATACTTACAAAAAAATATTGTTGTCAGTTCAGTATGTCATCATCCAATTTACTGACTAAACTCTTTGATGATATTATTTGTTAATGAATACTCATTATTGATTTGAATTTTTAACTCTAGTTTATCTTATCATTTTCTGTTTATTTTAGATATCATTTTAGTAATTCATATCAGTTAAAAGTGTATGGATATCTTTTTTTTTCTAAACTGTTGTTATCAGTTTATGTTTTTTTGTTAATAACACAACATTTCTCCACAAATACAAATTATTAGCAAGATAAACCAATGACGTAAATCGTTTATTAGTTATTGTAGCATGTTTATTGACTTTATGTTTTTTTTTGGGATATTCAGATAATCGACTGGTGCACCAATAAATGTGATCTAGTTGATTACAATTACACAATGTCTACAATAATGACAGTAAGTTGAATCACAGTTTTAAAAAATTAATATTACAGTATTCAACTCTTCAGTACTCATTAAGATAAAGTTTACACTGAGCAGAAAGGAATAATGGAAGGCAGGAGTTCAATTATTAATTGTTTGGTTACTCCTTTCTTGAAAGAAGCAGCTTTACAGAAGTATACAGAAAAAATTTACTTCCCATTACATTTTGACAACCATTGGTCCCTGTTGACATTAGCATATGCAAACATGCAATGGGTTCACTACGATTCGAAGAGACCAAGAAGATCGAACAAGTATAATAATCTTCATTTGAACGAAGCGTATGAAGTGGTAAGAATTTTCCGTTATATTGTTCTTGAGTAAACTAGTACTAAAAAATGTTTATTACAGCGAAAGAAAGTGGAAGAAATTCTGCAACAAATTTGGGTAGAAAATAAATTGTGGATAAGAAAATTGTTGACGGAGAGATTTTTCAAGAACCATGTGCACATCAGCACGCTGACAGGTTAATTTTTCTTCATGTTGTTTTTCTGATGTTTCTGTCTTTTTAATTTATTTTTTGCGTTGCTGAATACAAAAGAAGTACTAGTTTGTCCCAATAATTGATTGGAACTGACATAGAAGTGTTTCTGATGCCCAACAATGATAACTGGAATTTTTTTCTACTTTCTAATCAGCATTAGTTTTCATTTATACAGAGTGGACTGCAGGATATTTGTCATCGTAAATATAATTTCAGACAACAGAGCTGAAATTCCACTAAAGGTGTCGAAAGAGAATATGGATAAGATAAGAGCACTGATTGTACGTGAAGTCAATTCGAATCATGCATGCTGCTGGAATCTAGTTCGATTCGTCACTGGATTGACCAAAAAGAGCAGTAAAAAATCAATGAAAAAATGAGTGAAACAGTGCTTTGTGTTGTAGTTCGTTGGAAAACAGTGTATTTTCTATTACGTTGAAATTAATGCAGTTGTTAATGTTTAAAATTTCAGTAATGAATAGATGTTTGTGTGAAATACTAGTACTAAATAAATGATTGATGATGAATCTGTGTACTAGCAAAATTAAGGATTTGGATTGGAAAAGTCTAAATTTGAAAAATAATATCATTTTTACTGTTATCAGTATGTTGTATGTGTGCACAAGGGATGTTAAATATCAAAAAGTAAAAAAATGATAATTACATAAGCCGGGAAAAGATAACTTAAAACTGTGCAGTGGAGGAGATATCAAAAAATGATAACTAAACTGCATAAAAAATGATATCCAGAAACTGTTAATTGATTTGATTTATAAAAATGATATCTAAAATATACGAAAAATGATAACCTTAATCTGAAGTTTTAAATTCAAAGAAAAAATGATATCTGCAGTGTAGAAAAAAAGATACTCATATACTCTGAAAGGAAGATAAGTTAAAAATGACCCCTAAAATATTATAAAAATGATACCAGGATATTTTTTATACATGGTAACTACACAAAACTGAACCGTACTAAAACATTGAAAAGATAATCACCTAATTAAATATAAAAGAAAATAAATAAATAAATGTATACAAACTTGTAAAAACAAATACTAAACATGCAGATCAAATGTCAATGATCATAACAACCAAAAAAAAAATCAAGCCAACAACACAGCAATATTATAAGAAAATTTTAACAAAATAAAATAAGAATTTTATTTATTAAAAATGCAGATTGTTGCGTACATTTAAAGAGCATAATCAACTAAATTGCCAATGCATACAAGTTTACTCGACAAGTATATATGGAGATACAAATGATACATAGAAGAAATATAATGAATTTTATTTTTTAATTTTTGGACGCTTGACAATTCCGCTTATTATGACCATATGCATTGCACACTCTACATCTGTTTAGCTTGTTTCGGAAATATGCAAAGCCTCCTTTTCTTTTTGATGAAGGTCTACCAGCACCACGTTTATCCTTTGGTGGCTTAATTATTGCTTAAGTACTTGAATCAACATCTGGTTTGTCATATGTAGGTATAGGATTAATTGTATGACTATATGAAGATCGGTAAGCTTCAACCGTGAAATAGTGCTCAATGAAATCGTACACATTTAATTTCATTTTAGTAATGCATTTTATCGCATGAGCACATGGAAATCCCATGACATTCCACTGGTTACAACTACAAGTCCTATCTTGTAGATCAACACGATGAGAGATTGGTGATCTAACTTCGAAAAGGTGTTCAGAAGCCCGTAATACATCCCAACCAAAACCGTCTTGAACTAGCACTTGTAATCGATTTTCCATTGTTGGACACAAAACAGTAGTCCATAAACGAGATTCTTCCCGATGTTTAGCCATTTGTTCCATGATTTTTATTCGTATCCCGTCCAAACAAGATGTAATTGGTAAGGCCCGTTCTTCTAAAATCCAGCTGTTGAAACTTTCAGCCACATTGGAGCTGTACTCACCGTACCTTTTACCACGGAAAAAAAAAATCAGCCCACTTATCAAAGGGTTTGTCTTTCAAAAAATTAACCGCTGCAGCACCACCAACTTGTAAAAACTTTGAATGAGCAACTTGAAAGTCATGAACATTAGATGCTCGAGAACATGTGTAGAACAATTCCACAATCGAAATGTGTGCATTTTTGGACTTAACAGCAGACAACAAATTTTGTTCCATGTGAAGGTAGCAATAACTATGGTATGAAGTGGGAAAAACATCTTGAACACCCGAAATCAGACCTTGATGTCGATCGGACATAAAAACCAAATTACGATCTTCGTTAAGCATTTTCTTCAAATGATTTAAAAACCAACTCCAATTATCCACATTTTCAATTGAAACTACGGCCATAGTTAGAGGGAAGAAACCTGGAAAAAAAATTTGAATATAAATCATAAAGAATTCTTCATTATACGAAAAAAATATAGATTCAGACATAAAAAAAATGTTAATTAAATACTGTAAAATACAAACTGATACATGCAAATAACAAAAAATGATGCTTAAAAAGTGTTTGATATAAACTGATCCCTAAATACGTAGTAAAATGATACCTACAAACTGTGCATTGAAACATAACAGAAAATGATAACTGCATGGAAATAAAAATGATAACTTAAATCTGCTTTAAAAATGTTTGATAAAAAATGATCCCTAGATACGTAGTAAAATGATACTTACAAACTGCAGATTGGCAACAGAGAAGAAAATGATACCGTAGTTTAAAAAAAATGATAACTTAAATCAGTACAGCTAAACAATGATAGTGTAAGAAAAAAATACTGATAAATAATAAAATGTACTAATTAAAACTGATCCAATAGAGGCCAAATGGTATCATAAAATAATACCTTGATTGCCGTTCTTAGCTGTAGCACCCATCAACACTCCTGGCCTCCCTTTCAAATGGGTACCATCTAAAAAAATCATAGGCCTACAATGTTTGAATCCAAGAATACAAGCACCAAAAGCAACAAACACTCGTTCAAACTGATTTGTAGACGAGTCTACATCCATTGCAACATAAGAACCTGGGTTGTGGGTCTGTAGTGCACCTAAATACCAACACAAATCATTGTACGACATTGCATCATCGCCATACAATTCCTTTAAAGCCAATTGCTTTCCTTTATAAGCATAAGGGTAAGACAAAGTAAGATTAAACTCTCTTCGAAAATCATACATAATGTCTTTTGGTTTCTTATTCGGACGATCTCTAATTTCATCAATGATCAATGATTTAACAAATTCACTAGATAGAGCAGGTTTATTCGAATTTGTTAAACCACCTCCGCAAGAATGGTCAGCAATCAAATTTCTAATGAAAAACCTACGTAGTTGGCCAACGTCAGAAGAGGCATGCACTTTAAAAAGACAACCAAAAGAAGATGATGAGCAAATAGCAGTGATCCTAGTAGCACTATTCTTCAGAAATTGTAATTCATGACCTGATTTAATTTGATAAGCCATCAAAAATAGTCTGAACTCAGTAGCGCCTTCAAAACAAAAACCGGTAAAATCAGAAAATTTCAATGTTGATCCATTTTTCATAAAATCTTTTAAGTAACTCTTCCTATGGACAATAATGTTCGCACCCAAACATGGAACAGAAGACGAAGGAATTGAAACATTAGTAGAAAGTGCTGAGGAACCATCAACCACATCTTCCAACAGATACTCCTTCAACTTAACATCAAAGGAAAAAAAAGCAGCCCTCTTATGTAATTGAAATAAAATGGTACTTTGAAGATCAAAGTCAGTTTCAACAATTTTAGTTCTTTCCTCAATCACGTAGCTTATTTCAATTGATTTAGGAGTAAGCTGAGACCAGTACGCACATATTTCATTTTGCAAAGCGTACAATGAACAATTAACCGACAACCGAGTACTAAAAGAGGTACCATTGAAGACAAGCACTATAAGAAGAGTGTCATCACAACTGCAACACATTTTTAATTTGAACACTTCAGTTAGTAGAGTAAAAAGAGGTAAACACATACAGTAAAAAATTAAAACAAGCAGGTAACACATACAAAATGATACCTATAAAAATAGTACAATGATATCTACATAATACTGCACATTCAAAGAAGAGAGAAGAAAATGATAACCACAAAAATACTAAAATGATACCTAAAAACTGCAATAGTTAATTTTTCATGAAACCATAACAAACAAATTCCAATTTTACTCAAAACTAACATGTATACTGATTGAATAAAAAATTGCTTTAATATGTAAAAATTTTAATTCATCAATGCATTTACATTTCAATTATTGAATTTATAGAAAAAACAATTGAGAGTAAAAACAAAGAATAACAGGAAAAAATAACAGAGATTCGAAAACAGGAAAAAACCATACCTGCTTGTATCACAACGAGAATCCATGAATTTTTAGTATCATAAACGCACAATGAATCGTCGAAATAAGGCCTAAACCTAATATGCAATTGATCGCGGTTCTATATGATTGGCTTCTGATCAAATTTCCGTTCAAGAATTCTGCGTTCAATTAGGATTTCGGATTTGATTGAATTTATGAAATCAAAATAAAAATTGAAATCGAAAATATGGAAGACTGAGTCGAGATGAATGAGATGAAGGACGGCGAGATGCTGATAATTTTTCGACGACGAGAAAGATTTTATGACTTAAGGAATTGCGCGCGTGATATGCGGAAGATAATTTCGACAGGTAATAAAAAAACGCACGTGAGATCAGAAAATGAAGATGTTGTCCTTGTGAGTAAAATTTAAGTGGGCTGTCCTTTTGGAGAAAAAAGCCTTTAAATTTGTCCTCTTAAATATTTTCCTGTTATTTAAATTACTTAAAATTCGGGTTTGTAATTAATTTAAATATATGGACTTAAATATAAAATGTTAGAAGCTAACCGTTAATAAATAAGTGTTTAAACTGTGAAATGTCCATATCAAAATGTAAAATGACAAAAGAAGTAAAATAGTAAATTAATGTAAAGCGATAATTCAATTTAAAAATAAAATATCTGAAGAGAATTAAGAAGAAGAGAGAAAACAAGGGTGACTACCTAGGTAGTGTGAAGGTGTTGAAAAATCGGGGTATATCACTACCCGTGGGGTTTACTAAGACCGACAAGCAATGGCTTGAGTGAAGCCTTAGGTTCCACACGTAAATCAAAAAAAAAAAAAAGAGAGAAAACTCCTTAAATTAAGGAGAGAGCTTTAAAAGGTTCTCTTTACTATTATTTAATAGATAAATGGTACTTTGGGATTTCATGGTCAGATCAAACGTTTGTTAAATGATTTGGTGTCCTAATTTATTGGAGAGATCATATGAAACGACTAAATAATAGTAAAGCAGAAGAATTTCTTGGTCTCTCCTTGATTGTAGGAGTTCTTCCTCTCCAGTTTAATTCCCTCTTGATATTTAATATTTAAATCTTTTAACTTATCAATTAAATCATTTAGCTAAACATCTCATTATTCTACAAAATACACTATTTATATTTGAATTTTTTATAGTTATCTACAAATAATTCATTGATTAGCTTCTAACATTTTATATTCAAGTCCTTATATTTATATTAATCACATAATACAAAATATATCTATTTGGATGAATTTGATCAACTTATATTAAAATTGATATCAAAGAACCGTAATTTAACATGAATACGACTGTTTACAGCAATAAAAATGGTAAAATTTATTTTTTTTACCCAATTATGATATATAAATCGCATAAAATAACAATAGTAAGAAATATTGTGGGCTTTTTTTTTGGTAGATTTTATTTTATTTCCTTGTTGATGCATTTGTGTGTGTGAGGCTTAGATGAATGTCAAGATATTACGATGAAATTAGTAATGAATTCATGTTGCCATAAAAAAAACCCGCCTCTGCCAATTTCTAGGGTGACTATCTAGGTGGTGCGAAGACGTTGAAAATCAGGATATACGCCACCTGTGGGGTCTACTAGGACCGACAAACAATGCCTTGAATGAAGTCTTAGGTTCCACAAAATACTCAAAAAAAAAAACAATAACAAGTTTATTTTTTTATTGATTTATCATTGAATTATAATACTTATAATTAAAATGGTAAAATATATTTATCATGCACTGAATTAGAAAATTTTACATTTAACTTAAGATACATGTATTTAAAACTACCATAATTATTTACAAAGCTCTCTTTACTTTTGTTAGACCAAAAAGTGGTTCTAACACCCAAATTTTCTTGATTTGTAGAGAATTAAAGCCAAGAATGAAAGAAAATGCAGCAAACACACCAAATTTATAGTGGTTCGGCGTTAAAGAGCCTACATCCAATTTATATGATTCCGATTATACGTTAGAATTCAAGTACAATCACTGTTTTCTCTCAATCACACTTGAACAACAGTGATTCACTCAATAAACTCGAGATAATTCTGATCAAGAATGATAGAAGTATGATAATGGTGGAATCAAAACTCTCAATTGCCAAAAGATCCTAAAAAATGCCAAGTGTTGGGCTATTTATAGGTGATTTCAGCAGGCGGTTCATGAGGACACGTGACGTCAATCGCAAGAATCTCGGAGCGGTTCATGACTTGATGGAGAATTGATCATAGGAGCCGTTACAGAAACGCGTCACCAGACCCTTCAATTTTGGGTCATGGATGGCCAAATCTTGGCTCTTCTTTTCTGAAGGTGAGGTCAGTTCATGAAGCAGGGGGCGAGTCGGGTCGTGTAACAGTACCACGAACGGGTCGTGTAGCAGTACCACGAACGGGTTGTGTAGCAGGACCGCAAACCATTTCCTGGGCATCACAAGTCATCTTCATGAGTTGGGTCCTATGTGTCACGAGCCGATGGTGAGTGAGGGATGGGTCACGAACTGGTTATGTTACCTAGACAATGAGTCATCTTTGTGGACTAGAATATTTGTTTTTAACTTGTGAATGTGTGAGCCTCTTCCTATCTGATTGCCAATGCCTAATTCTTTTGTGGCTTGGTCAGAAAGCTAGCCAACAATTTGCCCCCTCGAAGTGTATTTTATCGGAGATGGAACGTGCTTCGAAACCGCCAAACTGTCCGCTCTTGAAATGGTGAGCATCAACAGTAGCATCAAGTCAAGTGGTTACATCGCTTCGTGAAGTCGTGTAATCTGATCCTTGAGATGGGTTTAAATACAAGATTATGTTTCCAAATATTTTTACCATGCTCGTCGATTTCAAGCTCCAAAGCAAACTGTGGACAATTCCTTAGGTGAATTTTTTTTGATTTCCCATTGATTATTTCTGGAGTTTAATCATTGGATTAGATTGTGGGTTTTTGTGTTGTGGTTATGTACTTGTGGTCAGGTCGATTGTAATTTCACTGTTGGCTACCATCATTGGGCCGAGTCGTACCCAGGCATGGCGTTACACCACTCGAGCCATGATGTCTTGGGCCAATGGTCGTTGGGCTATGGGGGTATACGAATATAGTCGAGTCTCCATGGTATATAAGGCATTTTACCTTTTCCTCCATTCACTTTCTACGGCCGTTATTTTCCCCAATTCTTGATACCCTAGATTCCGCTCACTCCAATTTCATTCAATCTCAAACTTATTTATTATATCATAGTAGGTAAAAATGATTTACTCATTTTCAATTCCTATTGCTGTCCTTCAATTCGAATTGTGTGTGAGATAAGGCACGAGTTTCGAATCGATCTTCATTGTTCTTCATCGGCGATATCAGTGTTATCATTTATTGTGCTGCCGCCATTGTTAATGATGCTAGTCATAGTCAGGCGATGGTTCAGAAGAAGGAGGGGTGTGGATCCTTTGACTCTTTAGCGAGTGCATGAGAAAATAGCAATTTACGACGTGATGAAGAAATGGTGAAGCCCTTGTTATTGCTTCATCACTAGAGATCCACTCGTGAGAATGGAATGCAAGGAACCGGAGGAAAAACCACCCCGCTCGCATAAATGTTGAGATTAGTAGAAATGAAATAAACATCGAGTCGTGTAGTTGATGGATTTGCGAGTGGAAGAGGAAATTGGTAGAAAGGAAATGGGTTTCAGCAGTTTGGATTGTGGGTCATGCCAGCGAGGCGAGTCGTAGAGCAAGGTAACGGGTTCGCTTGTGAAGGGGGACAAAGCATTAGTTCATGGAAGGGTATAGTGAGGCAGGTCGTGCTGGTAGCTCGCGAGTCACTCCAATACAAGCCGACGGGCCTTATGACTTAGCCTTTGGACCAAATTCGAATCACGATCTGACCCCTCCCTCACGAACCGGACAGGGAGAACCGATATGGTGCACAAGAGTATACTTGACCACAATCCGTGCTATGGCCACGAACCAGACTCCTCCCTGCGATCCGATGCCCAGTCACGAACCGCAGTGCAGAACTTCTTGAATCGACATATTTTCGGGTCAATTCTCCTTGCATAACTGTATTCGAATAAGTAGCATCAATTAATCAAAATATGTCGTCATAGGTGAAAATCAACCGTAACTAGAACAAATTGACGAACAGTTAGGATAGAGCCTTCAAACCAATCACTCTGGACTAGACGAGAACTTAACCAATATACACGTGATGATCAATTACTCTCTTATCTGCTTTACCTTATGCTTTTCTTTTCAGTACTGCACATACTTGCACACACTAGCACTTGCACATACAGGGTTCACGGGCAACTGTACTCTAATTTCTTATGTTTGTTCATCAACACAGCGGACATGTCTAACAGGCATTCGATAAGATTATCATAGAAAAGTGTAGCATCAGGACCGTCAAGTTATTACAATCCCGACGTACTTCCTTCGGACCCAGATTAGAGTAATTCTGGATTTGATTATGAGACGGACATTGATACAAAATCAACGTTTTATGAAAGCACATCACTTGAGGATGAGGAAGATGATCAGGCTCCCGGCGACATCGGGGTTGCCGTGGTATTAGCTGATCCAAGTGATTCCATAGCTTCCATACTTGATGATATAAAGCTGAAGAAAATATGTTTGAAGCAGGGATTCCATGGGATGATGTTAAGACCCCAGAGAAAAAGTACAGGCCTCATTCTGCTCCGGAAAGGTTTACGGGCATCAGTAAGGTCATGTGTTCAATAGGCGCTTTTCCTCCGTTTCCTTCAATTATTGTTGATCTCTTCAGATGACTATGTATTTCCCCTGTGCAGCTGCTCCATTCCAACGTTTATGCTGCTCTATATACTTTGTATGACGCAGAGATTCTGGAAACCGAGCTTGTCTATAAGGATTTGGCCTTTTACTACCATTTTAAACATCGTTCCACGAGGACCCCGAACTTCATTTTCTTTGAGTCGATCCCTACTAGGAAAGTCTTAACTGATTTACACAACAAGTTAGGTGGTGCTAAATCTGAATTGTTCTATATAAAACACCAGGCTGGGTGCGCGAGAAAATGGTTGCAATCGAGTATGTTTCAGATCCTTGAGTGTTTGCTTCGATTGTATAGACCGGTGTACTAATGTTTCGCTTCTCTTTGCAGTTCCCAACCCCAAGAAGCAAGAGGGTAAGGTATATGATGATCGCTTGTCCCGCCTTATAAAGAGAAAATCCGATTTTCTAAAAATCAAGAGATGCATAACCGATGAGAACCTCCATAAACACCAACTTTTAGATATAAGACGAGGGCTTGGCCTGGGCGGTAAGCCTTACATATACGTGCTCATAACTCTAGCCCCCGGGGAGTCAAGCAGAATGCCCCTGGCTGAGGGGTAGGTGACCACAGAGATTGCAACAACAAGTGAGCTTCCCAAAAGTCCATCGCCGATGGATATTCAAGATGATGAGGAGATGAACGTGTACACTAGAGGTGAAACTCAAACTGATGAGCTGAAAGGTGTTTCCATTCCTGAAAGACAACCATCTCCAAAAACACCGCCACCGACTAAACTTCCTGCTCATGATTCACTAACAGAGGAATAAATTTATGGAGATCTAGACAATCTTCCCTTGCCATATGACATTTACACTTCCGAGGATTTTGGAACAGATGCATTCTATCCTATCCCAGAGGGAGAGCCCACTCCCGTCAAGGATAAATATACTGCACAGACAAGCCTGGCTCCGGGCCCTGGTCTGTTGGGGGGATCACACACACCACATACACACCACACATCACTTCACTCCTATGACGTATTGACTCATGATCCTTACAATTGTTTGTTTAATACGCAGGGGAAAATGACTTGTCGCCGCTATTCTCATCGTGATCATTGTGAGTACACTCCCAGATTCAATCCTGTTATTGAGCAAGACCGTCATGGTAGTAGCGGGAGAGATAGCATGAAAAAACACGATTATCACCAACCTCATTCTTTGCGTTCTCGCTCTCCTCCAAGGCACGATGTTGAGAAGCACTATAGTCACCAAACTCAGCATGGGTGAGGCAAGCAACTACCCAAAGCCCCGATCCCTTCGAAGAGTGCCCGTCCTTAGGAGGAATTTACCAAAAAGCATCATGAGGCTAAAGGAAAGCCTAAGGACCCAAGCAAAGGGTTGGCAAAGGGAATGACAACTCTTGTTCCTTCCAGACAGTGCAACGTTGACATTACTACTACACAGCCGGTGGTCCTTACTATAGAAAATCAGGAAAAGCTGAAGCGTCTACGGGAGCAGTTCCCTGACATTTACTTCGGAAAGATGCATTTCGTTCCAGATCTTGAACTAGTTTCCGATGATTGGGATACAAAAGTTATGGATAGGGTAAGTCATGTGGCTACACGGTACAAGGCGATGAAAAGCATGCCAAGAAGCTCTCCGAGGTTATCCGTCTTCTTGAAATAGATGTAAAGGATGCACGGGAAAAGGAAGATTACAATGTCAAATCTAGGGATGAGGCTGAGAAAAAGCTAGAGGATACCCAGGCTCAGCTTGCCTTGGCCCGAAGGGATGCCGAAAATTACAAGAAGCAGTTCGAGGAAGCAGAAAGATGTTTTCACATTGGGCTTGACTCCAATAGCAAGGAGCATACGACTATGAGGAAAGAGATAGAGGACCTCAGGTCTGCTAACATTGAGCTGAAACTGTCGCATGCTAGCTTTGCCGAAGAAAGAGCTGCTTCGGAGAAAGAGATGGCAAGCTTGAAGGACAAACTGGATCATGCTAAGGAGAGGGAAGCTCTTGCTGAAGGACATGCTAACGAACCCCTTGAGTTCGCCTCCTATGCTACCGCTAAGCTTACCGCGACTGAACAAGAGATAGAAGGATTTGATGAATTGCTGATGGAATTTTTTACTCAGGTTATTCGAACCTGAGACATCTCTTGGATCAAGAATTATCCCACCACTTTAGCTGATGTATGGGACCAGATTGTCGAAAGTGAGAAGCAACGTCTAAAGGTCGATGTTGTTGACGAAGATCAGCTTATGCAGACTTTTCTTAGAGGTGAAGAACCTGAGAGACCGGCAGAGGGTAGACGTCTAATTAAAGAGTCTATTGAGGAAGAAAGGCTTAAGCTCAAGGGCAAGAAAAAGGTTGATGAGGGTTCAAGATCAGCCATGGAGCTCAATACTTCTGGGGTCGAGGAGTATAATCCTGATGAACTGTTAATCTGTGGAATTCTTGTTCCCCAACCTGCTTGGGTTTATACTGCAGCTCCAAATGAGCAATCGGCAGAAGGTATTTCCATATTCTCTCCACGATTTGTCAAAGCTATAATAACTTGTCGTCGTATTATGGAGCAAACAGTTAAGGGGACCACATTCTCTCATAAATTAATAATAGTTGCTCCTCGTGATATAGGTGCCAAGCCATCTAGGTGTTGAAAAGGAGTAAATAGAGACTGAAGTAGCTGAAAAGGCCATGATTCCGTCAGGCATAGACATCCCTAAAGATGCTGAGATCATCGAAGCTTTGAAAGACACTGATGGTGATAACGGAGATGGAGAGGAGGAGGTTGCCATCACGGGAGAGACCAAGGAGGAAGATACTATGGCCTTAGCCAAAATCAAGGCTAAGAATGACGATCTTTTGAAGGCTAAGGTCAAGGAAGAGCCTTTGAACGTACCACCTCTTGCTACGGCTGCTCCCAGATCTAGACTGATCATGAAACTGTCTAGGTCCATTACTACACAACTTGCATCCCAGTCTTCTGGCGCTCCACAGGATCCTCCTTTAGGAAAGAAGCAAAGGAAGAAGCATAATTCTCCTGGTGCCAGCAAGGAGGTTTCGGAAAAACAGAAGAAGTTAAAGAAGTCGAAGTCATCCCCGAAGCCCAAATAGAGCTCGTTGGTTTATATTTTGTTTTTCAGATCTTCCACTGGCCCTTTGTAGTTGTTGCGAGTGCGGCCCTCCCATTTTGTCCAGCCTCATTTTGTAAACCTTCATTTAGTAAATGAAATTCTGTTTCTTTCGCATTGCTGTGTACCTGCGAATTTTTCATACTTAGTCATGCGCATAAGTATTCAAATCATAACTTAGTCATAAACGAAACTAACGAAACTTCATCATAAGTTATCATTGCAGGCAAAACATAAAAATTCTATAACATATCATGTTGTTTTAATCATGATTTGTATATGCCTCCAATCAATCATTGACATGATGCCTGGCCAGGACTGGTTGAGGATTGATTAGGATCAATTACGTATTGCCCCTCATGTCCGAAAATGAAGGGTTCGGGCTCAGCTTTCACTCTTGCCCCTGATGCTGCAGCGGGGTAGGATCTCTTTTATGGTACTTAATCAACATGTCTTTATACTCTCCTATCGTATGCCCAGGATAGAGTTCGAACTCAGCTTTCAGTCTCCTCCCCAATCCTTCAGTGGGGTAGGAGTTCATTTGTGGCGCTCAGTCCCTGGCGCCTTTATACTCTCCCGTTGGATGCCAAGGGTAGAGTGGATTCGAGGCGGTCTTTTAATCACAGTGCACCATTACGCCTCGCGGACAATTCATTTCCTTGTCCTTTATACTCTTTCTCAAGTCATGAGAGTTAGAGTATTTGGGGCTTTGTCGTTTACTTCATTGCACCCTCGATGCTCTATATGTTGTTGACCTTCTGGTTTGATAGAAGATTTTTTGACATACGTGTTTTGGGATCATCATGGGGCTTATGATGAATGTCACAACCATAATAGCTAATATGAACAAAAATGAAAGAATAAACAATAAATGCTACAATAAAAGTAAATGACACACGGTATTTTATAGTGATTCGGTCGAATCATGACCTACGTCCACTTTGTAATCTTTTATTTATGCAACCAGACTGCTCTAGGCAAGTCGTGCTTTTTTTACACAGTCCTAGAAACAAAAGAATGAAAATGACAATTTCACGTCAGGTAATGCCGTAAATGCTGGGCATTCCACACTTTGGGGATTTCATTTCCGTCCACGATCGATAGCTTAAAGCATCCATTATTAAGCCTCCGTAAGATGGTATATGGTCCTTCCCATTTTAGACCCAGGAAGGCGGGGTCTGGGAAGACATGTTTCAGTACCAGTTCACCAGGTTCAAAAGTTTGAGCCCGAACTTTCTTATTGTAATATCGAGCGACCTATTGTTTATGTCTTAAGGCACGTAGATCTGCTTCATCTCTTTTTCCCTCGATCATGTCTAGAGACTCGAGGAGTATTTCATTGTTGGTCATCGGATCGTAATAAGTAGTCCTGTGGGACGACACTTGTAACTCCACGGGGATGACCGCTTCCGATCCAAATGAGAGGGAGACAGGAGTGTGGCCCGTCGCTGATTAGTAAGTTGTTTTATAGGCCCACAATGCTAAGGGTAACTCATTGACCCACACGGCTTTGGTCCACTTCAATTGCTTCTTTAGGATGAACTTAATTACCTTATTTGCTTCTTCTACCTGTCCAATCGACTGCGCATGCGCTACAGCGGTGTGCCTTTTTTTCGATATGATACTTCTGGCAGAAGTCTCGGAACTTAGTGCTGTCGAAATTGGGTCCTGTTGTCTATTATAATGATCTTTGGTATCCCGAACTGACATATAATGTTTCTGACGATGAAGTTTATCGCTCGCTTAGTTGTGATTGTGGTCAATGGTTCTGCTTTGACCCATTTCGTAAAGTAATCCACGACCACGATTGCGAATTTTGTTCTGCCTTTTGCGATTGGGAGACTTCCTATAATGTAAACTCCCCGGACAGCGAATGGCCATGGGCTCATCATTGTCTTCAATCGGTTGGGAGGTGCCTTGGGGACCTTTGAGAATTTCTGGCACCAGTCACAATGTCGTGCATATTTAGCCGCATCTTTATTTACAGTAGAACAGAAATATCTATACCGTAATATTTTCTTAGCCAATGTTTGGCCTCCGGTGTGGTCGCCACATTCGCCTTCGTGTACTTCCTTCAGTACTCACTCGATGTCGTCATGGTCTATACATTGAAGGAGGGGCATCGAGAATCCTTGATGATAAAGAACTTCGCCTTGCATAACATATCTTGAAGCCTTACGGATAATGACGCGCCTTTCACTTTTCTTGGAAGAAGCATTCCATTTGTCAGGAAGTTCTTTATGGGCGTTATCCATGACTCCCTCTTTGGTTCAGTCTCCAGTACATAATCAATTTCCATCTGATCAATACTTGGATTCTCCAATATTTCAATCGGGACCATTTCCATGTCCTCAGGGTTGTCAGAGCTTGCCAATTTGGCCAATTTGTTTGCCTTTTGATTCTCCATTCAAGGGATATGGGAAATGCTGTAATGCTTGAAACTGCCCAGTTGCTTTCATACCTCTCTTAAATATGATACAAGTCTCGGCCCTTTAGCCTGAAACTCCTTATTAACCCGATTCACGACTATCTTGGAATCGCAGAATATATCCAACCTCACTTTTCCCAACTCCTTTGCAAGCTTTGGCCCAGCAATCAGGGCTTTATATTCTGAGTCATTGTTTGTGGCATGGAATTCTATTCTTTGAGCATAGTATATTGATCATTTCTCAGGGGTGACTAGGACAACTCCGACGCCAGACCGTTTATCATTCTTAGCATTGTCGATATATAACTTCCAGGTGTTGGGATCCAATAGCCGTTCTAGGGGGTCTGCCTCTTCGCTCGTTACATCTTCTATAAGGATTGTGAATTCTGATATGAAATCGGCCAATACTTGCCCACTTATCGATCTTCATGGCTGGAATTCAAATCAAACTGGCTTAACTCTATATTCCATTTGAGCAGCCTTCCAGATGATTCTAGTCTCTACAATACTTGTCGGAGAGGGTGGTCGGTGTATACGGTGATAGGGTAAGCTTGGAAATAATGGCGAAGTTTTCTAGATGCGACCAACAGGCTATACGCAAGTTTTTTATCCTCGGGTAGTTTCGCTCTGTTGTCGCTAGTTTCTTACTCATGTAATACAACGACCTCTGGACTTTATCTTCATCCCTTACCAAGGCTGAACTTGTTGCATGGGATGATATTACCAAGTATACAAACAAGTCTTCGTAGTCGATTAGCATGGACAATATCGGGAGGTCTTTCCAAACGAGTGAAAAAGTTCTGAAATGCCTCAACGCAATTAGGAGTCCATTGGAAGTTGCATTTACCTCGCTTTATCAGATCGAAGAATGGAATGAACTTACCTATAGCTTTAGAAATAAATCTACTTAATGCAGCCAGTTTCCCAGCGAGTCTCTGCACATCCTTAATCTTTCTCAGTTCCTAGATATTCCCGATTGCCGTGATCTGGTCTGGCTTGATTTCGATTCCTTGAGAACTGACAATAAAACCCAAGATTTTTCCTGAGGCGACTCCGAATGAACATTTCAGGGGGTTGAGTTTCATTCTGTATCGTCGAAGGATATCAAACATTTCAGCTTGGCCAGCGGTGTGGTCAGGTGACTGTCTAGATTTCACAAGCATATCGTCAATGTATACTTCCATTGTTTTCCCAATCTGATTATAGAACTTTCTATTCACCAAGCGTTTGTACCTTGCTCCGGCGTTCTTTAAACCAAAAGGCATCACTTCATAGCAATATAGTCCCAAATCTGTGTTGAGTCCACCAGCTGGTCAATCCTAGGGAGCGGAAAACTATCCTTCGGAAAAGCTTTGTTCAATGAAATCAATGCAGGTACGCCATTTCCCGTTGGCCTTTTTTACCAAGACAGGATTTGAAATCCATTCTGGATAAGTTGAATCTATAACGAATCTGTTGCTTCTTAACCTCTCAACTTCATCCTTCAAGGCGGCTGACCTCTCTGGGCAAAGCATTCGCCTTTTCTACTTAATGGGTGGATGCTTTGAGTTGATGCTCAATGAGTGGCTCATTATTGAGGGGGATATCCCACACATGTCATAGTGGGTCGAAGAAAACACGTCCAAGTTTGCCTTTAAAAAGTCGGCCAATTCCTTTGATCGGAGAGGGTCTAGCTGGGATCCAATCTTTAAAACCTTCGCTGAATCACCATCATTGATTGGGATATCCACAGTCGTTTCATTGGGTGTCTCCATTCTACTCCCATGCTCCTCATCCTCTCTTGGATCTATATCGTCTGGCAGTTCTCTGGGCGACTTCTTCTGGGTCATCCCCTTTAATTGCTATGTTGAATCCTCCTTCGCGGGGGAGGAAGCACCCTTATTTTCTACGTCTTTTCCTTTGCGTAGAAATTTTAACTTTTCCATATAGCATGCTCGTCCAGAAACTTGGTCACCCCTGATTACTCCCGCTTCGGTTGGGAATTTCAACGATAAGCACTAGGGCGCAATGCAAGTTCTAAATTCTGCTTGGGCAGGTCGGCCCAAGAAGGCGTTATAGGGTGAATCTATATCCAAACTACGAACGGGAGAATCCTCACTCTCCAACGATCTCCCTCTTCCAGAGTTGTCGACAATTCTACAAATCCCATTGGAGATGTTAAGGCCCCATTAAAGCCATGTATCCATCCATCGCAGGGTTTTAAATCCTTCACTTCAAGCTTCATCTGATCAAATGCTTTCTTGAATATAATGTTAACCAAACTCCCATTGTCTACCAAGACTTTGTGGACTAGAGCAGGACCAATGGTGGTAGTGATCACTAAGTGGTCCTCGGTAAGGGATTGAACTCAATGCTATCTCTATCATGAAATATGACATCATCTGACATCGTTTTCTGCTGTTTTACTGGGGAAGTATCTTCAAGATTGCTGCACTCTACCACCTCGGGGCGCATGGTTGCATTCACATACTGATCCATTGCCCTATAGCTATGTACATCTAGACGGGCCCCCCAACTATAGTGTTGATGACGATGCCCTTAGCTTTCTGCTATGCAGTGGCCTTCTGAGGTGGTTGCCCTTTATTCCGCTCTGGACTACCTTTCCCCCTTTTTCTAGGGGCTGCCTTATATTCATTCAACTTTTCTTCTCTGAGAAGTTTTTCTACCAAGTCCCTTAAATGTCGGCATTCATTTGTCGAGTGCCATAAGTCTCGTGGAAGAGACAGAATTTCCATTTTTCACGCTCCTTCTCCATCGAGTCCCTTGGAGGAGGCTTCTTATATTGAAGAACATTGTAAGTATCTAGGTAAATATTCTCTAACGTGTCGTTCAAAGGTGCGAGGTTCTCAAATGTTTTGTATCGAGGCCTTGTCTGTAAGTCGTTCCTTGGTTCCTTTTCTTATCATCATTTCTAGTTTGGTGACCTTTACCCTGGTTCTTATTTCCAACATTCACTTCTACCTTCCCAGAGTTGTCCCCGGACTGTTTGATGGACATATTACTCTGTATATCTTCCTTAACAGAAGCCTTACTCTTTCGATTAGCATATATTTCTTCTTGATGTAGGCGGATATTGGCTTTCTCGTAGAATATCCCTCTAGTCAGCGGCGGTTTTCTAGCTAGATATTTTCTAAACTCAGTATCTTTGTATACCCCATCAATTAATGCCATCAAGACGCACTTCTCGTGAGGGTCTCTTACCTCTGTGACTGCTAGATTAAAGCGATCGAAGTAAGACCTTAGAGTTTCATTGGGGCGCTGCTTAATGAGTGACAATTCAACGACGTTCTTGGACTTCTGAGCATGAAGTCAGAACTGGTTTATAAATCTATCGCTCAATTCTTTGAAGTTGGCGGTTGATCGTGGCGGTAATTGTGTAAACCACATTAATGCTACATCTTCTAAAATGATCAGAAATGCCTTGAACTTCACTGCGTCTGAAGTGGCGATGGCATTCATATACCATGAGTATCTCATCAAGTGATGAACCAGATCTCTCCTACCTACATAACGATTCATAGTCGGTAGATTGAATCATCCTGGGAATCGAGTGTCTAATGTGCTGTCAGTGAATGGTGAATGACTACGGTCTATGCTCCATTCTTCATTTCTTTGTCCTCTGCTATTAGCCATGATCTGCCTCACCATTACTTCAATGTTGGCATCAGTCAAAGTGGACTCAGGGTCTGCACTTCTTAGTCTATGGAAATCTCCAATATCTCTTTGGTATATCACTGCCCGGTCCAGGACTTGAGTAGGTCTTCCTTGCCCCCTATGGCCATAGTCAGTCACGCGACGTGGGGGTTGATTCTGGACAGGATCATCGATGTTCCTATCCCTAGGTAATACTTGTGATCCTTCCCTTTGAAATACAGCGATATTATTCAAATTGCAATTGTTTGGTGCTTTATTGAATGTTTTTTTTCTCGAGAAGGGAGGGACCCAAACCGAAACTATTCCACGTTCTCAATCCTCTCTAGTTGCCGTCATTGGGGTCTTGGAGACTCCCTGATGAAGTCAAATAATCTGGAGTAAAACAATGAGTTGGGGAAGGTGCTCTCTGCCTTCGAAGTTCGTCTATCTGCCTTCTCATTGCAGCCATATTTTCCCGCATCAAGGTACTCTCACGTCTTTCGGCCTCCATAGCGTCATTCGTCCTTTCCAGCATGTCAAGAACACGGGAAAAGTTTTCTTCTGTTGCTTGGGTAGAGGCAAGTAATGGGTCGTTGACATTCGCAGTTAGATTTGGAGCGCTTGAGCCAGGTCCAGCAGAAGCATCAGCATAGGTTGAATGGGTCATAATCCCCTTTTAGGGTCGAGTCGAAGTCTTATGCTAAGGGCGGTTCGTGACCCCCTCCTATTGGCAGCTCATGGTCCCTCGGGCAGCTCATGGTTCCTCCTTGGAGGCGGCTCATGATCCCCTCTTGGGACCGGGTTGTGACCCCATCCAGGGGTTGGATCGCCCTTGAGAGTCGTGAGCTAGGGAGACCACCTCGTCCTGTTCCTAAGCATTCTCTTCGTTAGCTTCGTTTGCTCGAGAGGCTCGTGAACCCTTGGATTTCTTTGTGGTCATATGATCGTCGCTTTCCTATGAACTAGAAAAGCGCGAATTTTAAAATAATAACTACAAGCACATGGATCGTGTAGCATACAAGTCGAATCACAAGGAGACAAATTAAAAATTATTATTTATAGAATTTCGTGGGCGAGTTAGACGACTTTTGAGATTTGGTTGAAAATAGAACAATTGAAATTGCAATAATTAAGATTATCGTTGAAACTAATCAAACGATTAATCACTAATGAAAGTAAATTGCAAAAACCAAAAAATGCAGAAAATAAAAGTGCAGAATAGAAATAACAACAGAAATAAAATTAGGATTATCGTTGAAACTAATCAAACGATTAATCACTAATGAAAATAAATGTAAAATACAACTAGCACTCTACCAAATCTAATTATGTAGATGGCACTAGTTGCTAAGAAATAAAAAATTGCAGAAAATAAAAGTAAGAAGAAGAACTTTGTTAAGGGAGAAGAAGATAGAAAATGGGATGGTGGCTACGGTGATACTACAAGGGTATTTATAGGAGATAACCAAACCCTAACCCTAATTACAAATGGGCCTAGCTATTTCAAGTAAGTTTTAGGCCTTTTGTCATTTGGAATAAGTTATAGGCCTTTTCTCCTTTTCTCTTGCAAGCCTCCTTTAATTTGAAATGTGGATGGCCTTTTTATCAATCATTTTCTTGTCCAACAGCAACTAGATGTGAGATCTTCATCTACAATTCTTCAAAATGTAAATATATAGCAATCTGATCTCCATTTCTCTACTTTTCTTATTGCATGCGAGGTTGGGTTGAAATATCTATAAAAGTGACAAAACAATACCCAAGTAATATTTATTTATATACAAAAGATAAGATATAAGAGCATAAAATAAACATATTTCTATGTTAATCAAATACCCCCACACTTATCTTTTACTCGTCCTCGAGTAAAACAAGAAATGAAAAACTAAACTAGATAGGTCACACTTTCGTAGGAGGCACGATTGCATTGAGCGTATGCAACAAGCTGTTAAACCTCTAGGTGTCCCTAGTAGGACGAGTGGTGTCTTGTGAGGGTTTTCAGCGGATACTACCCACAAAATCCAATTACAGTATGTTATGATTCTAATGAAACTATATGAGTGCAATGGGCATATGCAAAATAAAAACAAAAATGAAAACACGACTTGTTTCAGGAAAGTGGTACAACAATTTAAGTTAACAATTTCTAATCAGCTGATTTTATTTTAGATACCTCAACTTGTCACAAATTTTCAATATAATTCAAGTTTTCAAATGTTAAATTCCAGTTTGGCCAGTTGGTTCGGTCGATAACATAGTGCAGCCAGGGAATAAATTCTTAGTTTGCTTGTCACAGTTTGTGAAGTGGTATTCTAGTTTCTTTATGTGTGGCCAGTCAAATCAATAAGGTCAACAAATGTTTGGGCATCATCGCTTATTCTCTATCTCTATAAAAGTTAAAATTTACGATTAATTACATACACCTAACTTAAAAGACCAAGGTATACCACCCATACACTGCCTTGCGGACTGACGGAGAGTTGGGACAGAGCTTGGCGGATTGTGCAGACCGACGCTGACTTTGTCAACAACATGTCGGTAATCCTTAGGTTTCCCATCTCATAAAATGAGACCAATATATTCCGACACTGACTTTGTCAACAACGTGTCAGATAGAGCTTGGCGGGTTTGCACACCAACTCTAGATATATAAGCAATGTTGGATACCCTTGGATTACTACTATTATTATTATTGAAATATAAGAACAAGAGAGATTACGCAAATTCAGCTTAACACAACTTAGTTTTAAAGATTCAAAAAGCCAGTATAAGTATTTTAAGTCCTCCACTCATTTAAACAAAGACTACAATATAGAATAAACTTCATGGCCATCACCTAAGAATCTCCTTATGTACCGGTTACACTATTATCCCTTAAAAATAAACTTTTCATTATATTTCTGATTCGATCTAAGTTGAGAGAAAAAAAATACTATCAACTGAGTAACAACTGTTAACTTATTTTGCTGTATCAATCTAAAAAGAGTCGTATTTCAAAAAAAATGGCATGTTACTACAATCTAAAATGCATGATGGTCCTATTTAAATGGCTGAAAATGAAAAGAAAGAAAAATAAAGAAAAAACGAAAAATGAATGAAATGCAGACTCCCTGGTAACGACGCTAAAAACTTGATCGTCGCTTTCCTATGAACTAGAAAAACGCGAATTTTAAAATAATAACAGCAAGTGCATAGATCGTGTAGTATGCAGGTCGAATCACAGGGAGGCAAATTAAAAATTATTATATATAGAATTTCGTGGGTGAGTAAGACGACTTTTGAGATTTGGTTGAAAATAAAACAATTGAAATTGCAACAATTAGGATTATCGTTGAAACTATACAAATGATTAATCACTATTGAAAGTAAATTGCAAAACAAAAAATGTAGAAAATAAAAGTGCAGAATAGAAATAACAACAGAAATAAAATTAGGATTATTGTTGAAACTAATCAAATGATTAATCACTAATGAAAATAAATGCAAAACACAACTAGCACTCTACCAAATCTAATTGTGCAGATGGCACTAGTTGCTAAGAAATAGAAAATTGCATAAAATAAAAAGAAGAAGAACTTTGTTAATGGAGAAGTAGATAGAAAATGGGATGGTAGCTACGATGATATTACTAGGGTATTTATAGGAGATAACCAAACCCTAACCCTAATTACAAATGGGCCTGGCTATTTCAAGTAAGTTTTAGGCCTTTTGTCATTTGGAACAAGTTCTAGGCCTTTTCTCCTTTTCTCTTGCAAGCCTCCTTTAATTTGAGATGTGCAAAGCCTTTTTATCAATCATTTTCTTGTCCAACAACAACTAGATGTGAGATCTTCATCTAAAATTCTTCAAAATGTAAATATATAGAAATTTGATCTCCATTTCTCTATTTTTCTTATTGCATGCGGGCTGGGTTGAAATATCTGTAAAAGTGACAAAACAATACCCAAGTAATATTTATTTATATACAAAAGATAAGATATAAGAGCATAAAATAAACAGATTTCTATGTTAATCACCATAATGTCTTGACTTCGCTGGAATCTTCAAAAACGAAACAGTGGGAATGCGGACTAAAATCCAAATAGTAGAGCAATAGTCCGAAAGGTTGAGAATTCATTTCTCAGTGAAAGTACCAAAATGTTAGACCAAAAAGTGGTTCTAACACCCAAATTATCTTGATTTTAGATAATTAAAGCTAAGAATGAAAGAAAATGCAGTAAATACACCAAATTTATAGTGATTCAGCATTAAAGAGCGTACGCCCACTTTATATGATTCCGATTATACGTTAGAATGCAAGCACAATCACTGTTTTCTCCCAATCTCACTTGTACGACAATGATTCACTCAATAAATTCGAGATAATTCTAATTAAGAATGATAGAAGTATGATAATGGTGGAATCAGAACTCTCAATTACCAAAAGATCCTGAAAAATGCCAAGTGTTGGGCTAAATATAGATGATTTCAGTAGGCGGTTCTGAGGACACGTGACGTCAATTGCGAGAATCTCGGAGCGGTTCATGACTTGATGCAGAATTGGTCATAGGAGCCGTTACAGACACGTGTCACCAGACCCTTCAATTTCGGATCATGGATGGCCAAGTCTTGGCTCTTCTTTTCTGAAGGTGAGGTTGGTTCGTGAAGCGGGGGCGAGTCGGGTCGTGTAGCAGTACCGCGAATGGGTCGTGTAGCAGTACCACGAACAGGTTGTGTAGCAGGACCACGGACCATGTCTTGCGCATCACAAGTCATCTTCATTAGTTGGGTCCTATGTGTCACGAGCCGATGGTGAGCGAGGGATGAGTCACGAACTGGTTATGTTACCTAGACAGTGATTCATCTTTATGGACTAGAATATTTGTTCTTTAACTTATAAACGCGTGAGCCTCTTCCTATCTGATTGTCAATGCCTAATTCTTTTATGGCTTGGTCAGAAAGCTAGCCAACAACTTTCTCCTATGTTTTACGTTTATTCCATATATTTAAATTAATTATGTAATTTTAAGTCCATAATAATATAATTGTAATTAAGTGATATTCGTTGGTTCGGTCACTAACGACAATATGAAAATTTCAATTATATACAACATACCCATATTAGTAAAATATGATAAAATTACATTTTTCATTAAACTAGAATACATAAGTCAACAACCCTATCCAAGTATGTAGGGTTTACAATAGCTCGTACTCGGGGTCGCCACGTGGACTAGAAACACAGTAGCTTCCGCTTTCCTTTTCTTCCACATCTAAACCTAATTGCCTCCTCAAATCTTTTCCTCCCTTTTTCTGCTGTGTTTTCTAGATTTCTCCTATGTCTCCTGGGTCGATCTGACCAATCTCCAATTCAACCCTTCCTCTTTGTTTACAATACCGCCTCGCCGTAAAAATGGTGGCTTTCTGATGCTCTTGAGCTCAGTTCGCAACAGCCTCAGTTTCGTATTCGCTTGTGGTCAGCCGAAGGCAGATCTAACCCTACATCTTGGTGAACGGGTTCGATTAGACCATTCTCGGTGCTGGTTGATCCTACAAGTGAGTTGTCATCTGCTAGTTGTATGGAGTTGGTACTACAGTTTTGTCGTTGCGGTAAGTTTTCGCCCTTGGTGTTGCATGTTTGTGCTTTCCATTGTCCTGGTTTTTAACTGTTCTTGGACCTTGATCTACTCCGGCTGGTTTTGCTTTTTCAGGTATATTTTGAGCTCGTTGCAGATCTTCCTATCATCGATCTGAGCATATGTACCTCAGGCCTCTTCAGACTCATCTCCTCTTAACTCTTCACAACATAACCTCTCCGAAACCACCCCTCTTGTACATGTTGCCATTTCAGGCAACCTGCCTTCTGGGCTACTTCAACTGGTGGACACTGTATAGTTTAGGGTTATGTCACCAGCGTGGAACTTGTGAAAGAATAGCAACTTCTAATGAGGTATATTGTTTTCGCGTCTCTACTTTAAGTTCGTGATGGTGCAATTTTCTTGTTGGGTATTCAATGTGAATCTGCACTTATCTTGACGACAGTTCTTGGTTTTGGATGGTCTTATGAAGTTTCGATGTACAGTTGAGGTGCTTGTCTTTTTTCAATGGTATTTTGGGGTTCAGCTCTTGCAGTTTGAGATGCTGTTACCTACAGCTATTTTGGTTTTGGGCAACAACACTTTGTTTTGGAATTGAGTCCCTGTGCTCTGCTCACTATGGAAGCTACAATGTGGCTCGAGAAAGAGGAAGCCTGCTCTGGGCTCTAGCATGTGATGCATGTGATGCTGGTTCAGCACGTCTAATTCATAGATCTAATGTAATTTACTGTTTTTTCAGTATTTTATAGTAGCCTAGTCTATTAAACTAGCTCCTAGTCTGTAATCTAGTTAGATTCAGTGGACGACCCACTTAAAATGCAATAGGCGGTGGACGGTCCACCTAAAAAACCGAAATTAGTTGACTGCTAACTACAGTCACCTATTCTATACTGTTATTTTACTATTGGTTATAATAAAGGAGTGTTACGGAACACTATAAAACCGGTCAGCTTTGCTAAAAAAAAGAATACATAAGTCAAACAACATACGATAACATAAACAATATAGAACTTTTGTAAAATATGTTATTTAAATTTTGAAATACACAAATGCACTTTTTTAAAAACATGTTTAGAAAACACTATTATTTTTAGTTCTAACGAATGTATAAAAATTGCAATAAAAATAGAAATTATTTTTGCTCTTGCAAAAAAGCACTTTTGCGAATAAAATAAAACAAAAAATTCACAGAATGTGGGATTAAATACAAATTTAAATTTTGAAATAAAACAGAAAATAATAGAAAAAATTATCTATAAATTCGTAATGCTTATTTTTTTACAACAAAAAAACATTAATTTTAAAATTTCTACAACATTTTACTGAAGTATTTCAATTTTGTTCTAATATTTTATATTTGGCTGCATATATTAGAGTTAATCACGAATCTTAAAACTATAGTTAAATTTAGTAAACTATTAGTTGTTGATGTGTCAAATAAATCAATAAAATATGAACTTTCAAATTTGCACAATATTCATATTAACAAAGAGGATATAAAATTCATCTGGATATACAAATACAGCAACACATAACATAGTTATATACAAAATAAATAATTGTAGATTTATTTTATGATTCATCTATATCAATACATTAATGCACCACATTATAAAATTCTTATTTTAATTGAAGTGCTTGCATTTTGAAATTTCTACAGTTGCTTACAAAACCTACCTCACTACACACAATTTTGTACATTTATATCAATATATTTTTAATTAATCATGTAATTTTGGTTTTAGATTATTTGAATAAATATTATTAATAAATATTCAATAATTTATCTAATAAATTCTTACATGCGTCGGTTTCAATATGTATATCATATTCATATTATAAAAGTAGTCAAATAGATTATTCACTTCGATATAAAGATATATAATTCAGATATCATAAACAACATTAACGAAACAAATTTTAATTATTCATTCATCTCAATAAATTTATCTACGTTGTAGAATTTATTTTAACTTCAAATTTCTATATTTTTACATTTTTGTAGCTATGTAAAATTTCGTCACTGTTTCCTAACTTTTCATGTTTAGATCCATGTATCTATATTGCTTACGAAATCTCAAATTTAAAGACTTTATTTGTTTATATATCAATCGTATATGCATGTAGATACATACTAATAGAAACCACAACAAAAATTCATGTCTAATTATATTGATATATCCATCACATACATACTTTTATGTATACAAACAATAATAACAAAGTTAATTTATAAATTAATTGTAACCATTTACGTACATAAACAATAAATTTATCATACATTATGTTAAAAAATTCTATCTTTTACTTCAAATAACTTCATATTAAGATGTCTGTAATTTTTACAAAATTCGTCTCAATTTACTTATATTATTTACTCTTAACTCAATATATTTTAGTGGAAATTAGGGAGACTTCCTTATTTTGAAACTTAACTGAAAGCGGCTCACTATGTAACTTTACATGTAAATGAGGTTCATATTTTTACTGTAGCATCATACTTTCGTGTTGTTTTGCGATGCTGTATATTTTTTTTTCATAAATTTGTAAATATTCAAGGATGGATTCTACAAAAAAAAAAAGCTGAAATATCAGCAATTTTTATGAATAATTGCAGACATTTCTACAATTATTCATACCACTACAAGAAAAAGCTGATTTTGCAGCGGCAAAATCCGCTTGTAATCTGTTGCTATATAGGCATTAGCGACAGATTACCTATGGATTTGAGTGGTCGGTAAATTTCAAGGCGGTATTTGTGTCAAACTTTTGCGATGGATTTTAGCGTGAGTTCTCCGACCATTTTCCGTCATTTCTCTCAATATGAAATTTTAATTTTAAATTATTTTAAAATTTATTTACCGATGTTTTAGCGACGGATATGTATTTTTGAGAAATTATTATTTATAAATATCCGTCGGTAAACCCTTGCTAATTAGCAAGGGACTTGCAACGAAATATTTTTGTCGGTAATTTGTCGGTAAACCCTTACAATTTAGTAAAGGATTAGCGACGTATTTTTGTTTATGTGAACATTTCATCTAACATAATTAGTTGGCAATCCGTCGCTATTCCCCTTCTAATCAGCCTATATATATATATATATATATATATATATATATATATATATATATATATATATATATCATCCTATTGTGAACGCTGAAATAAATAACATATCAAAAAAACAAAATTAAATTTGCCAACGATATTAATTTTGAACTGAAAAAAACATTGATAATCACATACAAAAATGAACATCCATGATCCTTCATTAAATCATATACAAATAATTCGTACACGAAGCTAAATTATGATCAAAAAAACTATTTAACTGATGCTAACATTATCCAGTGTACAAACACATCATGTCACACTAATACCACATAACATTATATTTACACTAAAATAAGTTTTAACATACATAACCAATCTACGAAGATGACGACAAACGCAAAAATCTATCACAGCCCCTAAGCATTGCCATCATCTTTGTCATTTGAGCACGTAGTCATCGATATCGTTTGAGAGGTCGAAGTTTACCTCGTGTGCAACGTGCGGGAAGTCCAATCCACGTGCTGCCATGTCTGTCGCCACTAGTATTGGGGTTGCTCCACTTTTAAACGATTTCAGAGCTGCTTCTCTTTCCTGCATGCACAATAATTGTTTGTTGGCTTACAAAATAAATTGCAATTCACTCTAGTATATCTTCATTTGCACACGCAATGTTGCCAAAAATAATTCTGGGCGTGCATTCAGGTCTATATTTTTGTTATCATTCATGTATCATATGAATTTTTTAGTTGACATACTTATAGTGTTATATCGCATACCTATACTCGTATATTATGTAACTCATAATTGCATTCACTTTAATCCAGTAGGATTGTTTTCCAGTTGTGTAAAGACATTAAATGCACAAGGTTAATTCACATGATACATTAAGAACTTAAGATTGAGTAATTTATTTTACGTACGTAAAATATAAATTTATTTTAAATGTCTCTGAGTAACACTTTATATACAGGGTATTTAAGGTATCATAGACTATTATCGCCATTAGCTTTTTTTTCCTGAGCTTATTTCAAAATTTGTCTCTCTAAAGTCAAAATTCATACTTATAAGCATTAGCCACACACATGGTTTCCAATAAAAATGCAATAACCACTACAAGACAAACAAGTTACGAAGTTTTTAAGTCACCTGCTGTGATCTATCACCATGTATGCTTGTTGCTAGGAGTTGGTTTGAACATAACCAGTATTCTAAAGCATCGGCCCTTCTTAGTCTCTACAAAGACCAATGTCAAAGATTGCTACCAACCAAAATACTGAAATTAATATACTGATGAATTGTAATATATTTTATTATATACATATACATATATATATATATATATATATGTGTGTGTGTGTGTGTGTGTGTGTGTGTGTGTGTGTGTGTGTGTGTGTGTGTGTGTGTGTGTGTGTGTGCGCCAAAGGTACAAACTTACATTGTTGACAGTGCTTTCAAGATTCTGAGCTGTGCTTTAAGCACAGAGGATGAAGAGAAAGCAAAGCACAAAATATGATTCTTTCAACTTTACATGTTCTGCTTTCACTGATTTTTTGAATTGGCCCATGACTTTCTCAGTAGTTCATGCAGAATATATAGAAATAAAAATAAAAGTAATAATGAACATAAGATATTTTTATAAACGCTTGTATTATAAAAGAAAATCCTAGAAACAGGGTGACATACAAATCAGTATGTGGATGATTTATCTTGACAATGACGTTTAAATACAAATAGAAGATATGAGACGTGTACTATTTCACGCAGTAGAACTCAATAATCGATTATAAAGCACAGGTAGCATACTATTTTACCAATAACGATAGGGCTAACTCGTCATAAAGAATTCAGTCTTAATCTTTTCATATGGGATTTGTTTTAAACGTAAGCTAGATACATAAAAATAATTCACTACAATTGTGATTGTGATGATTGTCTAAGATATGGAATAGCAGAAGAAATACATCCAAATGAATGGGTTGTTCTGACAATTACAGATAACAATTCCCGAATCAATACGCTAACAAAATGCATGTTTTGCTAATAAACATAACTGCTGATATATCAGATGATGAATTATAACTGAGTAGTTTATTTAATGCATGTGATATAAAATACACAAGAAGATAAAAGTTCTTACTCGAATGAGTTCCTCAAACTGCTCTATCTCTTAGGTTGAGAAAAAAGCAACTTGTTCTGTGAGACATAGAATATATAATGGAATAATCAAAAGAAACGTACTTTTATATATAAAATCCCCGTAACATAGAACAAATTGATAAGCATACATGATAGTAGTGGTGGTCAGGGGTCTTCACTTCAAATGGAATTTGGACCAAGTTTGCATCACTGCATCTATTAAACATTAAGTCAGAAGAAAGCAAGGCTGGTTAAAATCTTGGATCTAATAAATTAACCTGTAACCAGATTGCAGAATTCACACACACACACACACACATATACACACACACATACATATGTGTGTTTGTGTATACCATAAACGGCAGAGACCTTAAAACCATGCAATCATTTTATGTACACTTGTGTGGCTAGGTTTTTCACATACAAGAGACTGCCGGGTACATCCCAAAAAAAAAAAAAAAATTGCAGGACAAGATTTCCGTTATGTAATTTTGTAAATTCGTTCTCTTTTCCTTCTTCAATTGCTCATAACTAGAAAGTCCTGACATTCATAACACAGTGGATATATTGGCATCAGCTGTACAAATTACAATAATTAGTTTATGAATAACATTCATAATACAGTGGTAATAGTTTATTACGTTGTCTTAACAACAGAATAATACTCTTTGCCTGTAGTATCAGGAGGCGCAGAAACCGTTTATTTGACAAATATGAAAACGCTGTCATTGACATATAGTGCATACTGTTGGCAAAACGCACAGTTAATACCATGTCTCAAAACCGTCGTTCACCTTCACCCTTAATGTGAGTCTCATCATCTTTTTCACCTAATGTTTAAAATACAACTGTAACAAGGTAAGAAGTTGTGGGTAGAGAACAGTGAAATTTTAAGTATGAAACCACTATATAATTGAGGAAAATGCAAAGTTGAGACGAACACCCACCCCTAAGCATGAATGTGAAGTTGAGAAGTTGTGGGCAATAAGGAGTAAAGCGTATAAAATGATATGGAAAAAAGGAAATAAAAATAAAATGATAGCACCCACCCCTAAGCCTAAAAATAACATGATAGCACCCACCCGTAAGCATGAATGCAAACTCAGATTGCTTCTTACCAAGTATTCAACCATGTTATTTTTGTACTTGTGTAATTATCAGTTGTTGTCACGTTGTTTGTGCAAGTCTAAGATATCTTATTTAAATAATAAAGAAAGAGAAATACATGTTGAGATAAGCCAGCACCTACCTCCGGTTTTTCGCAGACTAACACATCAATATATAGATCTTGCAATTTTCATAGCTTTTCCAAATTCCGTTTTGAAGAGAGATTGTGATTGTTTGACTTTTTCATTTTTTCCCTGAAGTCGGTTGCAGTTAGCTCACCACTTGATAGAGTGGCCTTGAAGAAGATATGTTAGTACAATATCGCCTAAAATGAAAAAAAGAAAATACAGTCTTATAACATGCACAGTTCTAAGTTAAGTACTCTCAAATAATGAAATCAATCAGCTTCATGTAATATCCTTTATTATATTCTTTGCGCTATCCACAGACCATAGGTTGTTTGTTTTATCCTACCTATAAATCACAGTATATACTATTAAATTTTTGTTCACTCAATCAAATGAAGAAGTTTATGCACTTGCTTATATCATGTGTCACTCTCAGTGTGCTTCCTTGTAATGACTCACTGTATAATAGATATGAGATAATAAAATCATGTCATCATAACATGGATATTAATATTGCTGTGATTTAGTTAACACAAACATCTCAAAAAGTGTTGCATCTTACTCAAGTAATTCAGTGAATGATGTCAACCATGTCGGACACATTCGAGTTATAGATAAGCGGTTTTACCTATAAACGATAACTCATAAACTCCAATTTGACAAGTTGTAACATGATATGTCAATGTATTTTTGCTTGCTTTCTGTGAAGCTTCAGTCCCCCTTTGGCCCCAAAATTTGATTCATCGATGATGACTGTTGGCCACATAGCATACCTAAACAATACAATGAATACAAATGTAAAAAACACTAAGCTGAACACAATTCAGAGAATTGCAGAATCTATGACACAGGCCGATAAATACTTTTCTTATTATAAAGTAAGCATTTTTTGTTTTAACCATGAAAAAATCTTTTACGAATGAAAGACTGTAAAACATAGAATACAATAGCAGTTTACTACAGATATCATTTGGTAAGCTAATGCCCCATAATATAACAAAACTTCGAGCAAATGATTCTCTAATCTTTCAGTCAAATACAAATACCAATGATAATTGTATCTAGCACACATATTCGTTGAAGCCCACAATTATAGGAAATTTTATAACCTTAATCAATAACTTAATTATTATGTCAGAACCTTTAAAAGATTAATGATTGCAACAATACAGAGAAGGATCGAAAGCAGATTGGGGTTAGGGCTGATAATACAGAGAAGGATAGAAAGCGGACCTGAAACGAAGAGAGTGGGGTTGGGATCGGTGTCCAGCTCTTTGTTTGCTGGCTGCGGAGGAATAAAGGCAGGGATGGACGAAAACATTCGGCAGATTCCGATACGCCTTACCGCCGCTAAAGCACTTGCCATCGTTTAGGGGAAGAAATATGCGGGGAGCGATTTTCGATTTAGGAGACGGGTTGGGATTTTAGGGTTAATGGGAAAAATTAAAGTGGTAGACGCGGTGAAACAAAAATTAAAGCGGGATATAAAATATCACGAAGGCACCTTTTTTTCCAGCTGGAAAAGAAAGAAAGCTAGAAGGTTTGTTACCATGGAATGGTTTATACTTGTTGAATAATTTTCAACATATTGTAATTATCATTAAAAAAATATAGGATTTAAATTTGTAATTTATTCCAATAGAATATCACATTCAAACATTAAGTATATATCATTATACTGGTTACTCCTTTATTACAACATCAATTATTAAATGTTGACTATTATATACATTATTAATTATCATATAACTAACATTAGTCATTAGATACTAATTACTGAAAGTTAATTATAAATTATCAAACATGAGGTATAAATAATAGGTTATTATTATTTACTTTGAATTTTTGAATTTTTTAAAATTTTAATTTAATAATTAGTTTTTTATTTTTGTATCTGATGAAAATTTCAAATTTTGTATTTAAAATCAATTTAAAAAACTGCAAGTTTAATTATGAAATAATAAACTATTCATATTGAATAACAATATGATTATAAAGTATTGATAATAAATATAACGTATTAATTGTTAAATATTGTTTGCATTGGTCGTTCCGTGACTTTTGGAAGAAGTAGATGTATTTGGGTTAGGAAGCGATGCTGGTGAGAGAGGAGTTGGTGAAGTGGAAGAGAAATAGTGGTTTTAAAGTGTAGAGAGACAGAGACATGCGACTGAAAGAGATTTAGGGTGTGATCGACCCATGACCATCAATTAATTACTAATTCTTTATTATAATAGTAATTTTAATTATCAAATGGTTAGAATCAACTCACGACCATCTATATTTAAAAATATGTTCAAGAAAATTCAGTTTCTAAAAAATACATAACATTCAGTGTGTAATTATAAACTATTCTTCACAATTATAAACATATTCAATACTTACTATGTGTGAGAGAAGATAATTACATATGAAAGCCTATAAATGAGCATGGATATAATAGCTAGTATGGTAATGTTTGTATTGTTTGAATTTCGGAACTCTTTAATATTTATAAAATTTCTTATTTTAAAATTTTGAACATTTTACAAAATTTTATATTTAAACTCTATATTTATTTTAGAAAATATGGAAGTTTTTTTTTGAATTAATATGTATTAAACATAATTATCAATTATAATTATTGAATTTTAGATACTAGATAATAAATTTTACTTTTTAATTACTAAAAATTACTTATTAATCATACATTATTAATGATAACTTCTTAATATATTTTTTGTAATTAATTATTAAACATGTTAATAATTATAAAAAAAACACTAAAGCATCTTTTACGAAAATAACATAAATATCTCTTGCAAATACATTGGAATTCTGCTACAAAATGCCTTTGGAACATATCCGTCGGTATTCTATCTCAATTTGCAGCGGAAATTAGCGACGGAAAATTTTCGTAGGTAAATTGACGCAATTTGCAGCGGATTAGCGAGGGATAACACAAGGTGACGGTGATAAATAAAAAGGACAAAAAATTGAAAAAACAAAAAAAAAATATCCCTTGTAGATCTCATGGAAATCCGTCGCAAATTAGCGACGGAAATTTCCGCTTCTAAATTTTGACGTAAAATCAGTGTTTTCTTGTAGTGTACAGTGCACTACATGTATTAAAAGAAGGAAGAATAGTTGCAGCAATATCAATTACAGGAAAATAGCATGAAGGACGAAAAGGACTAAAAATTATGCCAAAAGGACAAGAGGCAAAAAAATTAGCCAAAATGACAAACTCTAGTGTAAAACATGAAATGATAGTGGGTCCCTGAATTCATCCCTTTACACTAAAAATTGTCCTATAGACTAAATTTTTTGTTGATTGTCCTTATGGATAAATTTTTGATTGATTTTGTCCTTGTACCTAAAAACCCTATCAATTACGGTAAATAAATGCAGACATGCAACTCTTTTATAGTATAGTATACTACAGGAAATAGTGTGAAGGACAAAATGAACAGAAGATTGTTCCATGAGGACAAGATGAATAATATTTCATTTGTTTGCAACTCTTTCATAATATAGTGCTCTACAGGAAAATAGTGTGAAGGCCAAGATGAATATATTTCATCTGTATGCAATTTTAATAATTTTTATGATGATTTTTCTGTAATACTTCGATGTTTAAACAAGTGTAGGTTTTGAATTTAAAATTTTGAAGTAAATCATCAAAAATTACATGAAAACCTGCAAGTTTTTGAAATAATTACTGTGATATCTGCAATTATACGAAAAGTTGCTGAAATTTGTTGATACATAAATATTATTTATTGTTTTTAAATCATTTTTTTATAGTTTTCTTTCATTAATTTGATGATGATTGTGTGCTGAATTAAATTTTGAAGTTTGACAATTTTTTTTTATTGTTGTTTTTTTGATATTTTCAAAAGACAAGGACCTAATTTAAAAGGTTTATAGACACAGAGTTTTTGTATTTTGAAACTTAAATTGGACCTGAGCTAAACTGTCCCTATATTTTAACTAATTATATAATTTCAAATTTAACATGTTTAAAAAAATAAGTTAAATAATATCTGTTTATTCATCTAAAATAATTAAAATTTGTGAGTTGTAGTATGAATATTTGTTCATAACAACGAGAACAATAAAAATTATTGTTTTAATTTAGAGAAATATAAGTTACATAACACATGTCATATTTAAACAACATCAACAATTTATAGTATATTTATTTTGTTGAATTTATCATATATTGTATACTAAAAATCCAATTTTGACACTAAAATTTTAAATACCATATTTTATAATATTATCGTGTGCAACGCACGGGTTACACACTAGTAACAATTTAATATTTAAAGAGTTATATATAAAGATATTTTGAGATGTTCATGGTCAAATTAAAAAGTTTGCATTTTCAAGCCAATTATTAATAAAGAAGATATTTAAAAAGTTATACGCGGAGATATTTTGAGAAGTTCACGATCAGACCTAAAATTAATGTTTTTTAAAACAACCATTAGTAAAGATAATCAATTTTCTTTTCGTATTTATCGAAATTAGCAAAAAAATTAAATTAAAAGGGGTTTTAGGCATAAGGGCAAAATTAGAGAAAAATTTAGACACAAGGACAAGAGGCGGCCATGGTAGTTTCACTCTTCTATAAAAGGGAAAACGTACATTTTATCCGATACTGAAAGGTGTAAGAAAATATTCAAAAGCGAGAGGCGCCGTACTTTGCAGTTCATTTTGTCATACCACTTCAGCCTTTCTAATAATCACTAGTGAGTGGGTCGTGCTTTAAAAGAACTCTATCAAATTCAACTACCTGTCAACATGAAGTTTCAAAGAAAAGGAAATAGTTACATTGGTTATTAATTCCTATTCCTGGATCGGTCTAGTTAACAAGCAACGTTTGCAGGCTACAAAATAATCAGACAAACATTCGAAACAACTGACATACAACTTCTACATATGCATTATGCATTACATATATGCTACTAACTCAATGGTCAATGAACATATGATTCAATTCAAGCTACACAATTTGATAAGATTCCATTTCATCATACTAACATTCTTCCTAGTCTACAACTTCCACATCAATTCATATTGGGAATAACTTGAATTCGACCTAACATCATTGTCACCTAACGATGTATACACAGAGAGTCCTACAAAACGTGAAAACCTTTCTCTGGCAAAAGTCTAATTAAATAGTAACCAATGCTTGAAACGGTGAGAGAGAATGACTGCAGTTACATTATAAAAAAGTAATCAAGTACTTACATTTGTTAGCTCTAAATATAATGAGAAAAAAAGCTGAATAGAATAAGGTACGCAAAAAGTGGTCAGTTTATATAAATTAAGAAACCAACGGATCAAATAATAATCATCATGAAGAAATAGTTGGTAATCTAGCAGGAGATCAAATTATAATAGAAATTAGGATGAAGTAGTCAATTTCAGCATGTGTTGGCCAAATCAGCCAGAAGATCAAATTGTCATATATTTATTTACCCCTTATGTAAACTCTATATATTTCCATTATATATAATTATTCCTCGTCGCTTGATAAATATAGGCATATAAATCGATGTCGTAGCATTTTTCTTATGAGAATTAAATCCGAGCGAAGTGAAAATTAGCATACCTCAAATGTTTGAATAGTAAATAAACAGACTTTAGAATGAGAATATTAGATGACCAATATAGTTAATTCTGCTGCTACCGAACATAACTTTTACCGTTCAAAGCATTAAAGCATGCGATCAACTTCACTAGTTGAATAAAACTGATGTTAAATATAAAACCAAATTTAATTACTATGATACAATATTGACATGATTCGTGTTTGCATTTACTGGAAGAAAAAAAAAAATGGACTAAAGCTTGTGTAATATATAAAGAGTGGCAACCAGAAGTAATACTAAAAATATTACAAAATGTCATTTGATGACTTAAATCGGACATGCACCATGTGTGATATAGGTCGCTGAATTTTCTTTGTCTTACAGTATGTGTTTGAATGGTAAAGCAACGTCTGTTGGCAAGTATAAAGAACCCCTTTGCACTGCATGTAGGCTGCAAAAATGTCCAGCTCTAAAAATGATGGAGAGCAAAAAAATACGTATGGTAGAACAAGACAGTTGCTACCCAATAATGGTTGAAAAAGGTTTCCTATATATAAAATAGCATATTTGGGTTAACAAAATTTTTTGCCAAACAATATTGGAAAAATCCTTCTAAGGAGGGAATGACTTTTAAGTTACATGTTGTTGACCCAAAAATTGGCACAACACCCAAGAGATGAATTTATAGGGATTAAATGAAGACAAATATGATGAAAAATGCAGAAAAAAGCAATCACACATAGGTTTATAGTGCTTCGGCGTAACGACCCTACGTCCACTATATAATTCTTCTTATATCAGATAATATATTAGAGTCGAATAGTTATAGTGGTGATATAATCAGAACTTTTGCCAAAAGATCCTTCTTCTGAGTCCAGAACTCTATTTATAGATGCTATAATATTTGAATTAGTTTAGACACTTGTCCTTTGATCCAAGACTTTAGGAGTTCCTAAAGGTGAGCTATTTTTGTCGATACTGCTTGATTTCAATTGGCGGCGATAGGTGGCATCTAACCTAATCATAAAAGGATGATTAATTCTGTTCAAATAGGAGATGTGAGAACGATTCTTCAGGGGGATATTTGGCACAGTACTGGAATGAATCAGTCCTAGTCGGTTCGAAAATCGCGGGTTTCAACTGGCTCACACGTTGGGTCCTTGTGCCTAGCTCAAGGCTTAGGTGTCGGTCGACTTGTCCCTGGATCTGTTGGTTCCGTGGCCGGGATTGTATAGGCTTTCTCATCATTTATACCGGATCTCTCAGTACCAATGAATCTTGATGGCCTTGCGAAAAGGTTGGTCAACACTTTGCCCCCCAAAGTATGTCATGTTAAGAATAGGGCATGCTTTGAATATTTCATTTTGGGCTATTTCTTGCCACAACGAAAATTGGAAGTGCGCATCTACAACAGTTGGAAAGATTTTTTATGAATTATACGGGCTAAGGACCGACCAGATGTCTTGGGAACCAACCATTAATTTGGGAAGTATTAAAGCTCTATGGTTATGCGTCCATTCGGTTAGACCTAGCTCAGTAGTGAATCACCACGTCAGCCATCGTGCCTGGTTGAATAGTCACAACCACATAAGACGAAGAATCCCCTCGTCTCATTATAAAAGGCTAGCCCACCATTTTTATTTACTTTTCACTTTTTACCGTAGCCGATTTCATTGCTTTGGAAAAACTAGGAAAAATTCTTTTGCCAAAAAATAAAGATCTTCCTCTCCGATTCTTCCGCGGGTACCAATGTTCTTCTTCTCATTTCTTTTTAGACACCGATTTTGTGCGCAAATCCTCCCTATTTTCCTTTTGTGCTTCACATTATTTACGGTCTGAATCGCCAGCGTTGTGATTTGGTGGTGCGGCGATGGTGATTCATTTTGCTGGTGGCACAAGCGGTGGTAAGTGGTGGTGAGAATGGAGCTATCTTTGTGAAGAGGTGCCCCGCCTTTCGAAACTTTTCAAATTTGAAAGCGTCATCACATTATAGGACACGTGGCAATAATAGAGAGAGAATGGAGGTACGGGTATGGACAAGTAGGGATAATGGCTTTCGATGCTGAATATGCTCATGACTTTGGCCTTTAACTTGAAATGTCATTTTTCTTTGCACATACTTGTGGACACGCATGCTGAAGTGTTATGATCTCATCAATCTGATCGAGGTCTTTCTCTTTTTTTGGTAGCATAACCCATAATGTCCGGACGACGCTTTACTCGTGCATTCGAGGCTGAGAAGAAAAAGGCTATGTCCACTGCTATAGACTTGGGGAGTTCCTCGGCTTCTACTTCCAGGAGAGACTCCGAACCTAAACTCAATACTGGTACTCATACTCGATCGGTCAATCCGTCTTGTATTATGGAAATTGGAGGAACCAATAGGGGAGTGACTACACCCGATACCCTCCCTGATGTCAATATTTTGAGGGATCCTCCTAACTCCCGGGTCTGTAAGCTGATCGAGAAACAGTTAGAAAATTTAAGTGGGAAGCATAAGCTTCTATGGCTCGATTTTAGTGCTCCAGTAGAGTTGGATCGTCCTCACAATCCACTGAATGGTTTCATGGTGCTTTCTCGTCCAATGTGCACCGCTGGGGCCATCCTCCTTTATCCTTGTTCATACTCAACTTCCTAAGGTAAATGAATCTAGTGCCTATGCAATTTCATCTGATCGCATATACCAATTTTCTGTCCTTATGTGTCCTATACATGAAGTATCTGGATCAAGTCGACGATATAGTATTCTTCTTCAACTTTAAACACTTAACGCAACAATCTCCCTCTTTTTTTTTATTTTGGGTACGTCCCTAACCGGAAGATCGTTGAGGGCATTCCCAGTAAAATGGGTGACACTAAGCACGATTGGTTCTATTACAAACACCAACCGGGAAGGTGCTCGCCGATGGCTCCAATGTCGTAAGTCATTTTACCCCAGTTGAATTAATCATAAGAAAGCTTGTTTTGTGAGTTTTTACATGTAGGTGATGAGCCAACAAGGCCCGGAGGGGGAGTGTTTCAAGCTTGTTATGATACTTTGGCATCCATAAAAAGGGATGATCGACACTACAAGAAGCTCGCGACTGATGAAAACCTTCATCATTTTCACCTCTTGGACAAGAAGAGGTCATTAGGACCTTCATGCAGTAAGGGTTCTACTTCGCATAGCATTAAGTTGGATGTGCTCCTCCCCCGGAAGAGATTGACCGATGTCAAGGTCGTGCCCCCAGTTGAGGGGTTGTCTGTTCAACCCTCGTCTGGAGGGAAAAATAATATTCGTTATTAAGTCAGGATGAAGAAGTCGGATTTTAAGAGACTACGCCAAGAGTCTGACCTGCTACCAGTGCCGAAGTAACCAGAGGCTAATGCCTCAAAAAAAATTCGTGCCGAAATAACCGAGGAAGAGTTTATCGTCCAACAACTAGAAGATTCTGTCGACGGGTTAGATCCTTCTCCTGCTCACAGTCCCCAGGAGGAAGAGTCAGACCTCCCTTTCTGGGAGTTAGAAAATGTGGACATGCTTGATACATTTATTTCTTCTCAAAACTTTAACCCGGAGGATTTTTTCATACTAAGCCCCGGGAAGTTTTAATACTGGCCGATCCAATAATCACAGGAGATACCTATCATGTTTCAAGCTCAGGTCAGTTTGGAAGAAAGACTTCATATACACAACATTAGCACTGTTCGTCACAACCCTATTTTCTCATATGTATATCGACTGATATTTCATTGTCATTATACAGGTGCGGTCGATGAGGGGTATTACCACACCAATCTTGATTCCCTTTTAGAGGGAGGCAGTCCTGTTGGGTCGACCCCGCCGCAATTCAGGCAGGAAAGTGACCATAAGGATGATGATCGTAAAGAGAAAGACAAAGAAGAGAGGAAGAAAAAAAAAGCTCAAAAGAGGAAGCGGAAAGAGGGAGAAAGTAAAGGTCACAAGGAGAAAGCGGGAATAAGAGTAAATCTAATGAGAAAGGAGAGGAACCTAAAACTCCAAAGCATCGATCTCCTCCCCATCCTCGGGATGACAAACCCTAGGACGGTAACAAAGCCGCCGATGAAGTTGCCCCCAGTCATCCCACTCTCCCGGTCAAAACTTCTCCTAAGGAGCAGCCAATAAGACCACATGACCATGGATCGACCCCTTTTCCTAATCGTCGTAAAAGAAGTCCTTAGGGGTCGGATCATCCAAGTCAAGATGCGGTGCCTACCGAGCAAACTGAACTTGAGAAACTCTTCTCAGGTCTCTATTTTGCTGGTATCGAGCCGACCCTCATGCTGCAACCATTTCCCTCGAGCTTGCAAGATCGAACCAGGTTTAATGTCAACTTCGCACTAACCCAATACAATGCGATGCATGCTTATGCAGAACAGCTAGACGAAGTGATCAGGAGAAGTGCAGAAGAGAACTTTGGTTTAAGGAGAGAGCTAGAGGCTGACAAGACGACTTTTGATCTACTCCAGAAGAGGATGGCGGAATGTGAATCCGAGGAGGTCACCACTAGGGAAGAATATCGACAGAGTTCGAAAAATTTAGAGGCTCAAATTGAGTCAAGGAGCCGACTGTGCGAGATCTTGAAAATCAAAAATGAGTACTTGAGGAATGACAAGGATCAGTTGCATCAAGAGGTACAAACCTCAAGGCTAGTCTTAATGCATCCGAGCTTGCTAGAAAGAAAGCTTAAGATGTCGCCGCTGCCGCCATTGAGAATGTTAGCAACGATAATCTCCTCCGTGAGACTGAAGTCCATGTGATCAAAGCCGAACATGCTGCCGACGAGCCGGAAATTTGGCGCTAACATTCTTCGATTCTTTGCCCGTGTTCTTCGTCACAGAAACTTAGCCTGGATAACAAATTATCAACGAGTGTTGATTGATGCATGCAAGTGTTTCTGAAAAAGGATCTTGAGGAGGAAGACGGTAAGCCGGTGAACGAGGAGGCTTTGATCGATAAGTATTTACAAGACGATAAGCGTGAGGTATTGGCTGAGGGAAAGAGAAACTTACAGGCATTAAGATATTCCACACGATATGCGGCTAAGGGAAAGTCGATCCCTGAAGCTGAAGCAAGCATGGATAAAGCATCCCTCCCCTCTTCGAATGTTGAGGTCAGTTGTTCTTCTATTCCTCTTCCCCAAAATCAATCTACCGACTCAGTAGAGGAATATAGTCCTGATGGCCCTCTTCTTTCCGTTCCCAAGGAAAGTTCAGCTGCTTCGGCTTTGGCCATGAAAGACTCAGACCGACCTACAGAGTCGGTAGCCAAAGGTAGTTCGTTTCCTCCTTCTTGAGTTGATTGATTGTCTGTCCCTTTCCTCATAAATTTTGCTCTATTTGTTGTAGTTGCATCACCGACGAAAGTAGCATCAGGATTAGAAGCTGAGTGTCGGAGAAGGGCCATACTACCGCCCCCAGCAAAGATGAAGAAACAATTGAGCTCAAAGGAACCTAGAACAGAAAATCTCCGATCGGACGACAAAGATGTAGAGTTTGTGGGGGAGACCAAGGTGCTCAACCGCCCATCTATGGCTGAGGTGAAGGCCAGAAACGACGAAAAGGTTTCTTCTCTTAAGGCTGAAACGTCTGACGAAACTCTCAACATTCCTCCTCTCCAATATCTGCCTCGGACCATACTTTCACCTGTCGCCATGGGTTCTTCCCTAGCTCCAACTATCCCGAGAAGAAAAAAGCATGTTTCCACTACGTCCAGTCGATCTACATCCTTTGGTAGCACGCTCAAAAGCCCGAAGAATGGTTTGACTACTGAGGACATGCAAGCGTGGATTAGGAAAAAAGAGCTGGAGGACATCAGGAAACATGGTGATAAGCCTACCAGAATTAAGATTCTTTTGTTGTAAGTTTGCAATTAGCCTATCAGGAAACATGGTAAGTCACACCTTATTACAAAGCTAAAGCAGATAAAATAATAAGGAAACTAAAAATTCTAAGAAAGATAAGGTCGTAAATGCTCTGCGTTCCATGCTCCCTGAAAAGGCTTGCCATCAATAGTCGATAGCCTGAAGGTTCCTGTAACAACCCGTATTTCGATAACATGATTAAAGACAAGAATCAAGGCAGAATTTAATTTTAAATTCTGAATCAAGTGAAACGGGCTATGCCATTGCGTTGTCTCGGAAAAATACGTGAAATAGAGTCCGAGTTTTCGAAAATCGGAGTCCGTATGACCAAGATATGGCCTCGCGAAGTTTCACGAAAAATTCCCAAATTAGAGTATACTTAATTAAGTGAAATGGGTTGCACAGAGAAATATATATATATATATATATTGATATATATATATAATTGAAAATTAAATAAATAAATATGCAAAAATGTTCAAAACAACGAATTGGGAGAGGGGAATAACCGAACCGGCCGATTTTTGAGGTCGACCCGAGCCTGCTGGGTCGACTAGGGGTTAATCCAGGGTGTTTGGCTGTCAACCCGTGGGCCGATTCGCTCAAATGCAGATTTTGCATTTGGATGGTTCTCATGGTTCATTTTTAATCTAAAGGCCCTAGATGGTTCCTACACTTGACTTCTTCCCCAAGACATGCTTTGATGGCTTGGATTGAATCTAGGTTTAATCCTATGGCCTAAAACACTTGCCTAATCTATAAATAAGACCCTAACCTATCCTAGATCCTCATTATTCATTCATGCAACTAAACTATGGCAAAATTTCTACTCTCATGGCCTCCACTCAACTATCCTAGCCTCCACTTCATTTCTATGAAAGGTTTCATGATCATGAGAGTGTTAGAGAGTCCCTATGTTAGTATGAGAGCCTCTCAAGTTGATTTCAAGGCAAAAGCTTTGATCTTTGTTCATAAAGATGGTGTTTTTGTTGATTTGGGGCATCCATTTTTGGGGTTTTGGGTGATGGCATGCATAGGCTTCCTCACAAGCTTTAGTTTAATCGATTTAGGCCTTCAAATCAATGTAAGCCCTTCCCTACTCTTAGATATTAACTATGAAGTTAAAAGTTCATGTTGAAAGTTTGGGTTTGATCATTGAGAATGATGCATGCTATCATGTTATGCAAGTTTATGAAGTCATTATCTTGATCTTATGAGCTAAAAGCCACAACCTTTATGTTGAAATGTTGCATTATGCAACATGAAAACCTTCATAATCATTATGTCAACTTGCATATGAAGTCATAACCCTTATATGATGATATATGCGAGTTACTAGTAATCATTCCTTGTCTTTTGTCACCATGATTCGTTTATGTGCCAAGTTTGGGTTTATGCATGTTTTTGAGGTGTAGGAATGTAACATGCAAGTTAATGAACACATGTGTGCCTCATTTGCCACCATGATTAACTTGTGGCTTAATATCCATTTTTGTCATGCCTTTGCCAAGTCTCTTCTTTTAATCCATCACGTTGTTGCAAACGTATATGCGAGTTTAAAAAAGCGTTGGGGTCACATTATGGGGAAACATAATGACATGAATATGATTTGGGTAAATGGGTATAAACATGACAACATGTAACGTTAAATATGACATGTGTTTATACTTGAAAACATAACTTGAAATGTAACATGGAAGTTGACATGTAAGTATGCATAAAAACATAAGCTTGGGAATTTACCTATTAAGTTAGGTCTATCCATTGGGAATTTACCTATTAAGTTAGGTCTACCCAATTGCTTGAAAACTTGACTATGAACATGACACTAGACTAAACATGAAAGTGGCCAACTCGAGGTTGGGTTGAGTTTGCAACGTAAAACTACCCGGAACCGACCGGCCTAACTAGTAGTTGCAAACAATAGGACTCAATGTGAGAAGTTGGTCATGTTGTGCTTGAACCCGAGGTTAGACCAAGTTGTGGTGTAAATCTACCCGGACCCGCCCGGCTTAACTAGTAACCACAACAAAGTCTAATGTGAGAGGTTGGGGTGCATTAAATAATTAATGCCACATAATAGGGTTAAGTTAATTTGATTAATGAGGCTTAACCAAATATGACATGGACAAATGGGTTAAGTAATTTGATTAGGCTAATGATACTTAACAAAACATGATAGGGTTGGGTAGGTTAAGTAACTTGATTTGCCTAACGACACTTGACCATTTTTATACGACGAGGGGACGGGATTAAGTTAACCAACACTTAATCAATCCAACACGATAACTTGATAAGGTTAAGTAAATTTTCTTAGTAACACTTAACCGTTTAATACAGTTAATGGATGGGGTTAAGTCAACTCAGACCTAACTAATCTAAACATGGTAATTGGACGGGGTTAAGTTAATTTACACTTAACTAATCCAACTCGTTAGTTTGATGTGGTTAAGTGACCTATACTTAACCAATCTAACGTGAAAACATGATAAGGCTAAGTCACGAATCACTTGAATACGCTTGACCGATTTGACTCGGTAATTTGACAAGGTCAAGTTAATTTATATAATTAACCAATCTAAAATGATAATTAGACGAGGTTAAGTTATGGATTGCTTAATATACTTAGCCAACTTGACACATGGTTTGTAGGGTTAAGTCTTGGACTTGGATACTTAGCCAATTTTGACATGGTTCGTAGACGGGCTAAGTTATGAACTTAAGTGACACTTAACCCATTAGATAAACCCTAATTCGGAGGATTAGGTAAATAACCATAGTTAACAAGGATTATGGAAATAAGGCTAAGTGGTAAACCTTAGTTAAGGGAAACTAAGTAATAATTCTTAGTCAAGGAAATTTGGACCATTTCTTAGATAGATTAGTAACCCGATACGTTAGGTCAACGTTTAAGTATGCGTGTAGGAGCAGGCTATCTAATTTAGATAAAGGCTCCAACGAACTGGGTAACGAAGCAGCGGCTTCGGGGAACGTGAGGATATTCTTGGGATCCCTCTGTGAGCTGCCAGGTCAATATATTAGGCTCACGAGAGGTTGAGGTCTGCGGTAGAAGAACCAAGAATATGCCTTGGTTGCTATGCGAGCGACCTAAAGACTGGGGTGGATAGCAGTGAGTCGATGAATACATAAGGTGCCCGAGATAGCAAGTTCGTCGATCATCTACCATCTTGAGTCAAGCGTGTACGTACGGAAAGGCAGGGAACACCCAACAGACCATAATTGCTATCTAATTATGGGTGAGGTAGGCCGTAGGATGTGGGCTGGCCGGAGTGTAGTTCTCATGCAAGATTTTCTCTTGTGTTGCCTTTCACTAGTTGAGGGAGGGGTCTCGTGGGACCATAGCCACGTGTAGAAAAGCAGACCTTAGTATCTGCATCGGCAGATAAATCTAAAGCTCCCGATCGAGTCCTGTATTTCTTGTTTTGCCCTGTGATAGGACTCGGATGGCACGATGTGATACATGTGCATACAGTTATAGAAAAACGATTCACGATGAATGCATGGGAAAAAGGGCGTGGTTGAGGGTTAGTGTAATCCCTAGTGGCCTAGGTGGTTTAACCCAAACCAAAATACGAAAGCGTGCAATAGGTAAGCGTAATCCCTAGTGGTGCTAGGTGGCGTAAGTCCTAGTAGTTCAAACGATGATTCATATGGAAGAGCCTAGCTAGAACAAGGGTGACAGTCCAAACGATTTCAAGGATAATACGACATGAGGAAGCCCGTACGAGGTACGGCAAAGGACTGAACTTATATACATGGAAAGAAACATATGATTTGAGTAACCTATATATGCGATATATTAGGTTGACATGGACCATTACATGACATTGGGCAAGGGACATTCATGGTTAACACATGACGCGGGTTGGGATACTAGTACGAGAGGTGCAGAGCAAATATACATGTTAGAACCAGGAAGAATATACGAAACAGATACCGTGGGATGTTAGACGGGGTAGATACCTTGGGATAGTATACTTGATAGAAATCTGACGATGGGATACTTTGATTTATCATGATACCGTAGTTTATCGCGATACCTTAGTTTATCTAAGTTCAATAGTTCATCCTGTTATTTTGATTTAGCTTATCTATCTTGTTGTCATGCTTATGTTCATCTCAGTTTCTCATGACAGTTAGCTTTACTAGTTTTTATACTAATAGTAGATAGGGCTTACTCAGTCTTTTTGACTGACCCGTTTTGTTTCGCCCCTTTTCTTCCGTTTCCCCCCCAGGTTACAGGGAGGAAATACTGCTGTTTAGTTTGGACTTCTTCTGCTTGAAGGTCATCATGGATGGCTTGGACTTTTCTTGGCTATGGCTACTTTACTGTCTTTTTTTGGGGAATAATTTATGAAAAAGTCTTTATGCTTCTTTACTATTGCAAGACAGGTTTTGATGTACTCTGATGTAAAAGGCTTTAGACCTTAATTATAAATGTTTATGAAAGTTCGATTTTACTTCCGCTATTTTATATATTCTGTCTTGTGATATTTCTGTGCATGTTTACCAATAATGCCCCTCTAAAGCTATTGCATTCCTTTGTGAGTGACCCTAGCGGAGGCGGGGTGTTACACGTGGTATCAGAGCAGAAGGTTACTAGACTGGGCAAAAGTTTTTAAAGACCTTCTGAAAATTATTTGAAAAACCGTTTACAAAGAAGCATTTTTCAAGAAAATTTTCTTTTAAAAAGAAAAAGGCTATTCCCCAAAGGCCATTAGCATTATCCTTGTTTCCTTGATTGAATCTCTTTTCCTTTCTTTCCTCCATCTGTAGTCACAGTGGTTTTGACTGCGACTAATCTTTCTAGCTGCGTAAGTATTTCCCGTACGATGGAGGTGGTTCTCAAGAGACCGTTGCAGAGTTATGCATGAAAGGATAGTAAGAACAAGGATAAAGGATACGAGCTCAGGGATAAGCAACATGTTGGTATGGCTGAGTCCTAAAAGGAGGGAGAAAGATGAACAATGAAACCCATGACGAGAGAGTACCTTTGGCATGGTGAAACGGGACGGATAGTTAAGTATCATGGAACAGGGACAAGATCATTCGGAGGGCAATAGTATGCTCTCATTTCTAGGGTACCTCAGAAGGAGGGTAACGATCTTGTTAAAGGTTTAGCTTTTCTTCTCTATCATCCTGTCGGGACTTTGTTTTGATCACCGCATCTTTTAAGTCCGCTTCGATAGTTGAGTCTCTGCACCTTAAGTACTAGCGTAATAGAGAATCCCATTTTTGTCTCAAAGTCCGATTGGAGAATCAGTCCATTTATACATGACTTGTTTGGATTTGGGAATGTCTATGCCAAGTGTTGAGTTTGGAAATAATGCTTATGTTTTTAAGCTATGGATGGATTCTAGGGATGAAGTGGTTATCCAGTAAGGGGTGCCACTCTCAGTTTTGATAGGAGGGTAGTTAGACTCTTGACTAGCCTTGGTAATACCCTCGAAGTCTCGTGTAACCTTTTGGGTTCGGTCATGGTTAGTTACTTAGAATCCCTTGATGCCTTTATGGGAAACTGGAAGCCCAATCGAGTGGTGTTCGCCGATAAGACGGATGGTTTATTTCACTTATGCATGGGTTATAGAAATCACCTTAGTAAGTGCGCTTGATAACCTGGTTGGCATCTGTTTACTTTCAAGAGAAAGTTCTTCTATGTGGAATACCTTGTGGTACGAGGTCCGAGATTCATTAGTGAATTTTGGAAAGCTTGCATGAGATCATGAGTATGCAGTCATGTTTGCGTCAAGTATTTTAGGAAAAGGATAAGTGCAAGTGGAACGAGAGGCGACGAAGAAATGAGTTTCAGCTCATGTTATGGAAACAGGAAATAAAAAGCTACGAAATCGCGAAGTTAAAGGACGGTCAAGGCACAATGGAATTAAGCTCAAGGAAATATGACTTTGATGGTCAAAGACTAGATACGCGCATGATATCTCTTTTTGGGAGTATATCCTTGATCACTGTTTTCTGTAGAGCTTACTTGTAGGCTATCTTTTGTGGACATCCTCTCGGTCCTATTCTCCGTTACAAACCCTGTAAGGAGTTTGTCCTGTTTATCTTCTCGACCCTGTTTCAGGGAATTCTAGGTAGAACCCTATGGATGTAAACATGTATTTGAAACATGTTATGATTGATATGGTTGCAAGTGGTTGCTCGTGGATGCGCGAATACACATTAGATACTAGCTCGACTCGGTCACATTTCATATTGCATATGCACGAGTATTTATACTTGTTTATGGATGAAATCGAATGTATTATCATGCGGTTGTTGCATATGAATGAATGATTGTGCACGCATATAGTATCTATATGACTAGGACTATTTGCATACATGTTGGATTCATGGCACTATACATATTTTGCATTAGAAAGATTATTGAGGCCTGATCATTAGCATTAGCTAAGGAACATGTACACACACGTCTTGCATATATTCATACAGCATTAGAAATCATCTAAGGACAATGGTTGCTCGTGGATGATGTTTTGAGTAGATGGATGATGGATGGTAGGATATGTTCTTCCTAACTTGGAGATTTCGGGGACGAAATCCTAAAAGGTGGGGAGAATGTAACAACCCGTATTTCGATAACATGATTAAAGACAAGAATCAAGGCAGAATTTAATTTTAAATTCTGAATCAAGTGAAACGGGCTATGCCATTGCGTTGTCTCGGAAAAATACGTGAAATAGAGTCCGAGTTTTCGAAAATCGGAGTCCGTATGACCAAGATATGGCCTCGCGAAGTTTCACGAAAAATTCCCAAATTAGAGTATACTTAATTAAGTGAAATGGGTTGCACAGAGAAATATATATATATATATATATATATTGATATATATATATATATATAATTGAAAATTAAATAAATAAATATGCAAAAATGTTCAAAACAGCGAATTGGGAGAGGGGAATAACCGAACCGGCCGATTTTTGAGGTCGACCCGAGCTCGCTGGGTCGACTAGGGGTTAATCCAGGGTGTTTGGCTGTCAACCCGTGGGCCGATTCGCTCAAATGCAGATTTTGCATTTGGATGGTTCTCATGGTTCATTTTTAATCTAAAGGCCCTAGATGGTTCCTACACTTGACTTCTTCCCCAAGACATGCTTTGATGGCTTGGATTGAATCTAGGTTTAATCCTATGGCCTAAAACACTTGCCTAATCTATAAATAAGACCCTAACCTATCCTAGATCCTCATTATTCATTCATGCAACTAAACTATGGCAAAATTTCTACTCTCATGGCCTCCACTCAACTATCCTAGCCTCCACTTCATTTCTATGAAAGGTTTCATGATCATGAGAGTGTTAGAGAGTCCCTATGTTAGTATGAGAGCCTCTCAAGTTGATTTCAAGGCAAAAGCTTTGATCTTTATTCATAAAGATGGTGTTTTTGTTGATTTGGGGCATCCATCTTTGGGGTTTTGGGTGATGGCATGCATAGGCTTCCTCACAAGCTTTAGTTTAATCGATTTAGGCCTTCAAATCAATGTAAGCCCTTCCCTACTCTTAGGTATTAACTATGAAGTTAAAAGTTCATGTTGAAAGTTTGGGTTTGATCATTGAGAATGATGCATGCTATCATGTTATGCAAGTTTATGAAGTCATTATCTTGATCTTATGAGCTAAAAGCCACAACCTTTATGTTGAAATGTTGCATTATGCAACATGAAAACCTTCATAATCATTATGTCAACTTGCATATGAAGTCATAACCCTTATATGATGATATATGCGAGTTACTAGTCATCATTCCTTGTCTTTTGTCACCATGATTCGTTTATGTGCCAAGTTTGGGTTTATGCATATTTTTGAGGTGTAGGAATGTAACATGCAAGTTAATGAACACATGTGTGCCTCATTTGCAACCATGATTAACTTGTGGCTTAATATCCATTTTTGTCATGCCTTTGCCAAGTCTCTTCTTTTAATCCATCACGTTGTTGCAAACGTATATGCGAGTTTAAAAAAGCGTTGGGGTCACATTATGGGGAAACATAATGACATGAATATGATTTGGGTAAATGGGTATAAACATGACAACATGTAACGTTAAATATGACATGTGTTTATACTTGAAAACATAACTTGAAATGTAACATGGAAGTTGACATGTAAGTATGCATAAAAACATAAGCTTGGGAATTTACCTATTAAGTTAGGTCTACCCATTGGGAATTTACCTATTAAGTTAGGTCTACCCAATTGCTTGAAAACTTGACTATGAACATGACACTAGACTAAACATGAAAGTGGCCAACTCGAGGTTGGGTTGAGTTTGCAACGTAAAACTACCCGGAACCGACCGGCCTAACTAGTAGTTGCAAACAATAGGACTCAATGTGAGAAGTTGGTCATGTTGTGCTTGAACCCGAGGTTAGACCAAGTTGTGGTGTAAATCTACCCGGACCCGCCCGGCTTAACTAGTAACCACAACAAAGTCTAATGTGAGAGGTTGGGGTGCATTAAATAATTAATGCCACATAATAGGGTTAAGTTAATTTGATTAATGAGGCTTAACCAAATATGACATGGACAAATGGGTTAAGTAATTTGATTAGGCTAATGATACTTAACAAAACATGATAGGGTTGGGTAGGTTAAGTAACTTGATTTGCCTAACGACACTTGACCATTTTTATACGACGAGGGGACGGGATTAAGTTAACCAACACTTAATCAATCCAACACGATAACTTGATAAGGTTAAGTAAATTTTCTTAGTAACACTTAACCGTTTAATACAGTTAATGGATGGGGTTAAGTCAACTCAGACCTAACTAATCTAAACATGGTAATTGGACGGGGTTAAGTTAATTTACACTTAACTAATCCAACTCGTTAGTTTGATGTGGTTAAGTGACCTATACTTAACCAATCTAACGTGAAAACATGATAAGGCTAAGTCACGAATCACTTGAATACGCTTGACCGATTTGACTCGGTAATTTGACAAGGTCAAGTTAATTTATATAATTAACCAATCTAAAATGATAATTAGACGAGGTTAAGTTATGGATTGCTTAATATACTTAGCCAACTTGACACATGGTTTGTAGGGTTAAGTCTTGGACTTGGATACTTAGCCAATTTTGACATGGTTCGTAGACGGGCTAAGTTATGAACTTAAGTGACACTTAACCCATTAGATAAACCCTAATTCGGAGGATTAGGTAAATAACCATAGTTAACAAGGATTATGGAAATAAGGCTAAGTGGTAAACCTTAGTTAAGGGAAACTAAGTAATAATTCTTAGTCAAGGAAATTTGGACCATTTCTTAGATAGATTAGTAACCCGATACGTTAGGTCAACGTTTAAGTATGCGTGTAGGAGCAGGCTATCTAATTTAGATAAAGGCTCCAACGAACTGGGTAACGAAGCAGCGGCTTCGGGGAACGTGAGGATATTCTTGGGATCCCTCTGTGAGCTGCCAGGTCAATATATTAGGCTCACGAGAGGTTGAGGTCTGCGGTAGAAGAACCAAGAATATGCCTTGGTTGCTATGCGAGCGACCTAAAGACTGGGGTGGATAGCAGTGAGTCGATGAATACATAAGGTGCCCGAGATAGCAAGTTCGTCGATCATCTACCATCTTGAGTCAAGCGTGTACGTATGGAAAGGCAGGGAACACCCAATAGACCATAATTTCTATCTAATTATGGGTGAGGTAGGCCGTAGGATGTGGGCTGGCCGGAGTGTAGTTCTCATGCAAGATTTTCTCTTGTGTTGCCTTTCACTAGTTGAGGGAGGGGTCTCGTGGGACCATAGCCACGTGTAGAAAAGCAGACCTTAGTATCTGCATCGGCAGATAAATCTAAAGCTCCCGACCGAGTCCTATATTTCTTGTTTTGCCCTGTGACAGGACTCGGATGGCACGATGTGATACATGTGCATACAGTTATAGAAAAACGATTCACGATGAATGCATGGGAAAAAGGGCGTGGTTGAGGGTTAGCGTAATCCCTAGTGGCCTAGGTGGTTTAACCCAAACCGAAATACGAAAGCGTGCAATAGGTAAGCGTAATCCCTAGTGGTGCTAGGTGGCGTAAGTCCTAGTAGTTCAAACGATGATTCATATGGAAGAGCCTAGCTAGAACAAGGGTGACAGTCCAAACGATTTCAAGGATAATACGACATGAGGAAGCCCGTACGTGGTACGGCAAAGGACTGAACTTATATACATGGAAAGAAACATATGATTTGAGTAACCTATATATGCGATATATTAGGTTGACATGGACCATTACATGACATTGGGCAAGGGACATTCATGGTTAACACATGACGCGGGTTGGGATACTAGTACGAGAGGTGCAGAACAAATATACATGTTAGAACCAGGAAGAATATACGAAACAGATACCGTGGGATGTTAGACGGGGTAGATACCTTGGGATAGTATACTTGATAGAAATCTGACGATGGGATACTTTGATTTATCATGATACCGTAGTTTATCGCGATACCTTAGTTTATCTAAGTTCAATAGTTCATCCTATTATTTTGATTTAGCTTATCTATCTTGTTGTCATGCTTATGTTCATCTCAGTTTCTCATGACAGTTAGCTTTACTAGTTTTTATACTAATAGTAGATAGGGCTTACTCAGTCTTTTTGACTGACCCGTTTTGTTTCGCCTCTTTTCTTCCGTTTCCCCCCCAGGTTACAGGGAGGAAATACTGTTGTTTAGTTTGGACTTCTTCTGCTTGAAGGTCATCATGGATGGCTTGGACTTTTCTTGGCTATGGCTACTTTACTGTCTTTATTTGGGGAATAATTTATGAAAAAGTCTTTATGCTTCTTTACTATTGCAAGACAGGTTTTGATGTACTCTGATGTAAAAGGCTTTAGACCTTAATTATAAATGTTTATGAAAGTTCGATTTTACTTCCGCTATTTTATATATTCTGTCTTGTGATATTTCTGTGCATGTTTACCAATAATGCCCCTCTAAAGCTATTGCATTCCTTTGTGAGTGACCCTAGCGGAGGCGGGGTGTTACAGTTCCATTATCAAGCTTATGTCGAATGATGTAAGGTCCTTTCCATTTGGGACCCATATGTACGGGAGTTAGGAAGATCCGCTTTAGGACAAGATCAGTAACATCGAAGGTCTTGTGTCGGACCTACTTGTTGTAATGTAGAGCGACCCTCCGTCGGTAAGCTTTGGCACTGAGGTTGGCTTCTTCTCTTTTTACATCAATCATGTCTAGCGATTCTAAGAGAAGAGCTTTGTTTGATAACAGATCATAGTAGGTAGCTATATGGGAAGGAACTTCAAGTTCGATGGGAATGATAGCTTCCGATCTATAAGACAAGGCGAAGGGAGTGTGTTCGGTGGTGGTCTTATGGGTGGTCCGATATGCCCAAAGGGCTAAAGGGAGCTCATCGACCCATTTGCCTCTAGCTCGTTCCAATTGCTTCTTTAAAATAGACTTGATGATTTTGTTGACCGCTTCGACTTGTCCATTGGACTGTGGATGCGCAACTGCAGTGTACTTCTTCTTTATATGATATCGTTCACAAAAATCTTGGAATTCTGAGCTTTCGAATTGGGTCCCATTATCTGTGATAATGATTCGGGGTACCCACATCGACGTATGATATTTTGGATGATAAAGTAAATGACTCGCTTTGTTGTGATCGTGGTCATCTGTTCGGCTTCCTCCCACTTCGTAAAATAATCTACCGCCACGATCACATACTTTGTACCTCCTTTTCAAATTGGAAGACTCCCAATGATATCTATCCCCCAAACAGCAAATGGCCAAGGGCTGATCATTTGACTGAGCTCTATTAGTGGGGCTCGCGGAATCTGTGCAAACCTCTGGCATTTATCCCATCGTTTGGAATAACTAGCCCCGTCCTTGCTGACAATCAGCCAAAAGTACCCATATCGCAACATGTTTTTAGCCATAGTTTTCCCTCCTGTATGCGCACCACGTTCCCTTCATGCACTTCTCTCAATATCCTTTTGATATCATCATCGGCCACACACCAAAACATTGGCACGGAGGTACCCTGTTTATAGAGTTGGCCTTGCTGGATGACATACCCAGAGGCCTATCATACGATAGCTCACCTTTCATTCCTTTTTTGGGGATGAATGCCATGTAGGAGAAAATTCTTAGTGGGAGTCATCTAAGATTCTCTATCAGGTTCAGCCTCTGCTTGGTCGACCTCCATCTGATAGATTCTTGGAACGCCCAGAGTCTCTATAAGAACTAACTCTGTTTCACTTGGGTCATCAGAACTAGCGTGTTTTGCCAACCTATTTTCCTTTTTGTTTTCCTCTATGGGAATATGGGAGATGTTGTATCGATCAAAGTCATGAAACAATCTTTCGACCTATTTGAGATATGTAGAAAGCCGGACCCCTTTAGTCTAATATTCTTTCCGAACCTGAAGTACAATAAGTTGTGAATCAAAGAAAATATCAAGCGATGTTATTCTTAATTTCCTTACGAGTTTGAGCCCAGCAATCAAGGCTTCGTACTCAAAGTCATTGTTTGTTGCTAAGAAATCCGATCTCAGGGAATAATAAACCGACCGTCCCTCAAGAGATAGCAATACTATACCAGCACCAGAGCATCGGTTGTTACGGGCCCCATCCATGTATAGTTCCTAGGGGTCCAATCTTGAGTTAGTATCTGGATGCTCGGTACTATCCTCCAAGTTTTCACTATCTGGAGTGGTAAATTCGGCTATGATATCGGCTAGTGCTTGCCCCTAGATGGATTTTTGCGGAACAAAAGTTAGGTCGAACTAACTCAACTCAATGTTCTATTTAACCAGTCTCCCGCTAGCCTCGGGTTGTTACAAAACTTGCCGAAGAGGTTGATAGGTGAACACTTTGATAGTGTGAGCCTGGAAGTAATGCCGAAGTTTTCGTGATGCAATTAGGAGACTTTCAATCTTGGGATAATTGTGTTAAGCCCTCGTCAACTTCTAGCTCACATAATAAACTGGTCGTTGTATCCGATCTTCTTCATGGATTAGGAACGAGATGATTGCATGCACAGATACTGCCAACTACACTAATAGGTCTTCATGGTCGATTGGTTTGGAAAAGATGGGAGGTTTTTCCAGGTGGTCGAGCAGGTTCTGAAAGGCTTCGACGCAGTCGGGTGTCCAAGCGAATTTATGTTTCCTTCTTCTGACTAACTCAAAGAAGAGTAAACATTTGTCGGTCACCTGGGTGTGAACTGACCCATCACTACGACTTTGTCTACCAAGCTCTGCACATCTTTGATTCTTCTGGGTTCCTGGATTCTTTTGATTGCCTAATTTTGATCGGGGTTGATCTCGGTTCCTCGGGAGCTAACTATGAATCCCAAGAACTTCCCTGATGCCACTCCAAAAGAACAGTTCAAGGGATTTAATTTCATTCCATACCTTCGGAGAATGCCAAACATGATAATTCTTTAACATGATCGGATAATTGTCTCGAATTTACCAACATATTATCCACATACATCTCCATCGTTCTCTCCATCTGAGCGTGAAACATCCAGTTAACCGAACGCTTATATGTGGCCCCAGCATTCTTCAAGCAAAAAGGCATGACATAATAGTATAATCCGAGATCTTTTATGAAGCTAGCATGTTCTTGGTCCGGGACGTGCATTGCAATTTGATTGTACCCGAGTACGCATCCATAAATGAAAGTAGTTCATGTCCTGCGGTTGAATCGACCAATTGATCAATCCTATGGAGTGGGAAACTGTCTTTAGGGCATGCCTTATTCAGGTCAGAGAAGTCTATGCAGGTTCTCTACTTCCTGTTTGCCTTCTTTACAAGCATAGGGTTGGCTATCCAATCGGGATAAGTTGCGTCTCTAATAAACTAATTGGCTTGTAGCTTTCCTATTTCTTCCTTTAGGGTTGCGGATCTCTCTTGGCCGAGAATCCGTCTTTGTTGCTTTATAGGGGTGTTCTTTGGATCAATACTGAGAGAGTGAGTTATGATGGAGGGTGAAATCCCACATATGTCAGCATAGGTCCATGCAAACATGTTAAGGTTTGCACGGAGGAACTCATTTAACTCCCTCGTCTGGAAGGGGTCGAGATGTGACCCAATCTTCAAAACCCTCGTCAGGTCATTGTCATCGATCGAGATCTCCACAGTGATTTCATTCGTGGTTGCCTTCCTACATCCTGGTTCTTTGTCCTCTCTTGGATCAATGTCCTCGAGATGGTAGATGGATGGCCCTGGCCGGGATATTTTCTGTAGTTGTTATGCTTCTGTCCCCTCTGCAGGGGAAGGTGTATCTTCAGATTCCTTTCCATTTTTGCTTCGTAGATCCTTCCATTCTGGCAAATAGTAAGCTCGTCCTATCATTATTCCCCCTGCACCGTTCCAATTCCTCCATTGGTCGGGAACTTTAAGCAGGCACAAAGGAGTAATACATGCTCTAAATTCAGCTAGGGTCGGTCGCCATAGAAATGCGTTGTAATAGATATGGTGTTCTTCACAAAAAATGGTAGGATTCACACTCTCCTACGATCTCCGTCTCCCAATTCTACATATAGCTTAATTTACCGACCGGCTCGGTGGATGATCCATTGAAGCTACGTATCTGGCCGGTGCATGGCTCCAAGTCCTTCAGTTCCAACTTCATCTGATCATAAGATTGTTTGAACAAAATATTGACTGAGCTTCAATTGTCGATCAGAACCTACCGTACAGTAGTTGGGCCTATGATGTTCGTTATTACCAAGGGGTCGATGGTCGAGGACTTTATATCAAACAACTCCCGATCTCGGAAGAAGATGTCATCATTCATCATCCTTCTTTGCTTTATGGGACTTGCGGCCTTAGACGCACTCATTTATGCAACATCCACATGCTTTGCGGAATTTACATAACGCTCCATAGTTCGAACACTATGCCCTGTTGGGTGTGGTCCTCCAACGATAACATTGATCACTATCCCTTTTCTCTTCTCTTAGGCTGTGGCTCTAGGCGCTTCTTGACTTTGCTTAGTTGTTGAAGTCCCTTGCCCCCAACTCATGGGTTCGCTTTGCATTCATCGAGCTTTCCCTCTTGAATCAGCTTCTCAACAATTTCCGGAAGGTGGCGACATTCATTAGTCATGTGCCCATAAATCTCATGGAAGAGACAGAACTTCCCAGTCAGCCGCACTTTCTCGGTAGATTCACGGAAGGGCGGCTTCTTGAATTGAACAGTGCTGCACGTATCGAGGTAAATGTTCTCCAGCATGTTATTCAATGCGGTATAAGTTCCAATTTTTTGGAACCGAGGTCGCATCCAGGAATCCCCTCTTTGTCTGGGTTTCCCATTGGCTCCCTTCGGCTCGCCTCCATTTCGTTTACCACAATTTCTAACATTCACTTCCACCTTCCCAGAATTATCACCAGACTGCTTGACTGCAACATTGCTCTGGATGGGTTTAGTAGACACGTCTTTCGAACCATCCTCTTCATCCAATTGTGCATCCTCCTGCCTCAACCGGATGTTAGCTTTTTCATAGAACATCTCAATGATTGTTGGTGGCTTCCCGATTAGATATTTCCCGAACTCAGTCCTTTTGTCAATATCGTCCACCATAGCAATCAAAATTGTCTCTTGATTAAGATTGCTTACTTCTGTGGCAGCCCAGTTTAATCATTTGAGGTAGTTCTTTTGTGATTCTACCCGTCCTTGCTTTACCGTGGAAAGGGACAATACATGTTTAGACTTAGAAGTGTGGAGATGAAACTGGTTCAGGAATTTCACAATTAAATCTTTGAAGATTGGGACCAATATTGGGGGAAGACAAAGAACCACATGAGCACTATTCCGCTTAAAAAGACTGGGAAAGCCGTGCATTTGATGGTGTCTAGAGCTACAGCCACTTCCATATGCCAAAATATCACATCAAATGTTGTTGTGGGTCGATGGTTCCATCGTAATGTTCATCTGAAGCATGTTAACTCTTCTGGGGAACTCCGCTTGCAGAATGTTATTTGTGAATGGCATATGGCTTCGCTCGATCCCCCAATCTTCGTTTTTATATCCTTTGCTATCATTCATGATCTGTCATACCATAGCAATCAAATCTGGAGGGATAATCGTACTTCGATCGGTCGATCCCCTCGTGCCCCCTTTTCAGGCAACGTCGCCTGAGTCACAGTCTGGGTGGTCCCCTTCTTCCCCAGACATCTCGATCAATCACAAGATGTCGAGGAGGAAGAACGGGGGCCTGAGTTGTTTAAGCATTATTCTGGTAAGCCGAGGGAGAGACACTTTGATTCCGTCGAGTTGTGGGGTCGATGACTTCCAGATCGGTCAAGTCGGCCTGAGTCTGTCCCCCCGTTCCTGGTTTGTCTGAATGTCCTTCAGGTGCAATTGTCGTATGTTTTCAGGTCTTTCCAATGGGATTCGTGGTTGGCGTTGGCCTCTATTTCTCCCGGATGATGATGAGCTCTCCGAGTTCTGGTCCTATCGTTGAGGGAAAGGTTGATGATTCCTGAATTTTTCCAGCTGCCTCGACATGCAACCCATGTTCACTCTCATAGCAGCACTCTCCCGGGCTTGGGCGTTGAGCACTGCTGTGGCATCCTTGAGTTGATTTACTATAGTGATAAAGTCATCGCGGGTGGCAAAATTTGAGGAGGAAGCTAGATCTGTTGTGGAAGGTTGCACCGAAGATGGTAAGGGGAGTGATCCGTAGCAGGGTCCCGAACAGTCAATCCTCTAGCTGCGTCTATGGGCGTTATAGCCAGAGCTGCTTTCTAGTATTGCGTGTTGAGGACTTAGTAACCATGATTCAAAAACGTTGGAAAGAACTAAAGTAGGATCTCGTTTCGGACTTGGCAATCCGAAAGTAGAGCAAAAATCCTTCAAATGCTAATAATATCAGATCTTAATGAAAGCACCAAAGCGTTGACACCAAAAATTGACACAACGCCGAAGAGATGAATTTGTAGAGATTAAATGAAGACAAATAAAGTGAAAAATGCATAAAAGAGTAATCACACACAGGTTTATAGTGGTTTTGCGTTAACAAGCCTACGTCCACTTTATAATTCTTCTTATATTAGATAATCTATTAAAGTCGAATAGTTACAATGGTGATATATTCAGAAATTTTACCAAAAGATCCTTCTTATAAGTCCAAAAAGTTTATTTATAGATGCTGTAATATTTGAATTTGTTGGGACACGTGTCCTTTGATCCAAGACTTTAGGAGATCCTAAAGATGAGTTATTTTCATGGATAATAGCTTGATTTTAATTGGCAGTGAAAGATAGCATCTAACCTTACCATGAAAGGATGATTAATTGCGTTCAAATAGAAGTGAGACCGATTCTTCAGGAGGATATTTGGCATAGTGCTAGAATGAATATGTCCTAGTCAGTTCGAAAATCACAGGCTCCAACTGGCTCATACGTTGGGTCCTTATGCCTGGCTCAAGGCTTAGGTGTCGGTTGACTTGATCCTGGATCGGTTGGTTCATTAGTCGGGATTATATAGGCTTTCTCATCATTTAGACTGGATCTCTCAGTACCAATGAATCTTGGTGGCCTTGCCAAAAGGCTGGTCAACACATTTTAACATAGAGAAACTATCATTGTGAGAAAAAATTCAAATAGAAAACATTATGCAGATTCTCAGTAAGAAAATGAACAAAAATGCAAAATTATTTTTGCAAGTAGTGTTATCATTGGGACTATTAAGTGGATTTAAAAATTTCAAAAAAAAAATAGTTATGAAGAATAGTACCTATTTTACAACATATTGATGAGTAACATGTAGACACTATCATTAATTACTTAATGTAAGATGAGGAAATACCTGAAATATTTTTGGACAATCTTTCTGGTAGACCCGCCGCACAAAGGAGCGATGTTGTAGAAAGTTATCTAAACTTGGGCATTTCAACTTATAAATTCTACATACTCAAGATAAATTACACGTTGAAGTTTATAGAAATTAAGAATGAATACTGCTTGCATAAGGATGTAATAGTCAAATACAATTTTTTTGCGCTTAACTACTCTCTTTTGGAATAAAATTATATATCAATTATTGACAAATGGTTGTACAGTTGTTGATTAAATTAGACCCAAATTAAAAGGAGGGATCAAAAGAATATGAATTTTTTTTCATTGTTACTTTTAGGATAAAATGAACTAGATACAAATATTACTGGAGTTAACAAAACAGTGGAGACAAAATGTATTCAGTGCATCATGAGCAGAACCATACGTCATATCTTTGTTCACGATGTTATTCGAAGGCCTATTTAAAGGCCCAAAACTAATGCATGATTTCTAACACCATGTAACTTCAAGTTTGAAATATGTGATTTTTAATTAACACTAATAGTACCTGTATTCTTCCAAGAGCATAGACTTATATCTATAGTATCTGGACTCATCATAAAAACAAAAAGTTGAGAGAAAATTGTCGTCGACAACAAGGTGTTGCAACTCAAGTAGCGAGCATGAATTAAAGGATGATGATTTGCAGTTGAAGAGGAATGACTGCAGGACAGAGAAATTTAGAAGTTAAATGGGGGTATAAGAAGGTGGATATGAATAAATTTTTTACTTACTGAACTAAACTTTAACTTGTTACATATTAACGTCCGTCGTGAGACAGTCTTATTAATAGAAGGATGCATTTTTTCATATAAAAGATAGTAGTATTGAGTCTCTATTTTGAGTAAAATTATAAGTAGACAATAATATTAACTGGCTGAGTAATAGGCTGATTAGCAAAGTTTCAAGGTAAATTTTATTCAAACCTCCAAAACTGCTGAGTTGCCCCCTCCCCCCACCCCCGAAATTCAAAAGAATCAGAAATCCCGCTGTTTTTTATGAATTGTCCCCTGCCTTTTAAAAAAAAGACAAAAACACCCTCCCTCGCAGTGCCACTGCGAGGTTCTTACACGTACCACGCAGTGCATTTGTGTGGTACATGAAGGAACCTCGCACAACAACTGCATGGTTACCTAGAACAACACGCAGTGCCACTGCGTGGTACATGAAAGAAACTCGCAGTTGTAGTGCGAGGTAACCTGAATCTATGAAAAAAAGACAGAAGAAAGGGCAGTTTCATCATCAAAATTCTTCATTTAAGTTGGGGCCAACTCAGCAGTTTGGGCGGTTCGAATAGAATTTGCCAAGTTTCAAATTTGCACATACGAATACTAAAAAAGAGGTACACATGCTCGGGCCTCAAAAATATGAATAGAGGAATATGATATCAAAACTTGAAAATTGATAATCAATTTGCTTACTATTCTTTTTCACCTATCGTGAATCATCAACACCGAACAGAATCAGTTTTTGGCTTATGCCTTCTAATGAACAAATTACGTACATTGAGTTGAAAAACCAAACAGTGAAGAGTGAAGATTCTCTAAAAATAGCATAAGCTTATCTTTAAACAAAAATTATTCATGAAAATATATAATCAACAAAGAACATGGAATAAAGAGTAAATTACCTGTACAAGCAACACAACATTGAAGCAAAAATTTAGGTGTTAAAGATGACCTTTGGGAAACAGGCAAGATCAATGAAATCAACGACGTAGACAGCGGTTGAATACAACTAATTTCAAGACCGATCAGGGATAGGAAGAGAAGTAGATTGATTTGTGTGAGTTTTAAGTTGAAGGAGAATAAACAAACAAATGAAAGAGAAAACAACAAGTATTATCGCATGGAAAAAGAAAGACGGAGGTGCAATTGGAGGAAAGTTAAAAAAAGGAAAAGAGTAACGTGGGGGAAGACTCGATATTGAGGGAACAAATTGGGAAGAGAAAACTAAAGTTTATTTTGGGGAAATTTGGCAATGGAAATGCTAAAAAACAGGAGATAACCGACGAAGGAGAAAAAACATGGCCATGGCTATCTGTTGTGTTTTCCTAAGCAAATGAAAGGAATGCTCGGTATTTCAAAATGCTTAATTATAGAGTGTACACCTCAGAAGTGTGAAGATCATGTTTTATAGTTTAAGTAATAGATAGATTATCTGCAAACATACCCATAAAGCATAAATAAGCGCGAAGCTTTGAATAGTAAGTGAGGCATTTCAGGACGGTGACAAGATCCCCAAAGAGGTATTTCCCACTCTTCCCCAAAAAAATCTTCATTTTTTATTTTATTTTACTTATTTACTCTGCAATTTCTTGAGAATATGTGGTCAAATAAGCTCTTGTTATTTAAGATTTTTTTCGGAATTTAGCTTTGGGTAATTGGGTTTCACTGATATTTCTCGTATGAAGAAGATACCAAGTTATGGTGATTTGGGGACGGTAAATATAGTTTTTCTATTATCTAAGTCATAAATGGTTATATTAAATTTAAATGATGCGCATGTTGATCTTGAAGTTGGATGATACCTTTTTGGTGCGATGATATTGGTTCTACCATCTATGCGTCATTTTCATGCAGCGGCAGTCACCTTTTTTTCCCTCCATTATTTCTTTCTTTGTTATTTTTCCTTTCTTACAAATTATATTTGTTACATACATTTGATATTTATAATGTTGAATAGTATTTTCCATATTGATATCAATTTCTCCCCTATTTAGTTGTTGAATATTAGTGTCCAAGTAATATCTTTCAAACTCTTGGTATATTTACGGTCAATTTATATTACTTTTCATTTCCAAATGTTGATATTTTGTATTTAGATTGTCTACATCAATCATGGACTTAAGAATGCATAAAGCTATCTGTTACGCTTAGTAAAGAACTCTAGATTATGCATATTGATAGTCATAAAGCATAGTCTGTGTAACTCCATTATTATAATTATGATATTTGTTTTATTGTATGATTTGATAAAAACACTTCGAATGCAATTGAAAAAGGTATGTTTATTCAAGTATAAGCATGTTAGCTTGAATTAACACTTTTATTCTAAATAGGGAAATTTTCATGCTTAGGCCTATTTAAAAAAAGTATAACAACATTAACCCTGTTTCAGATTTATTTACACATATAGACCTGTTTTGGTTTTACATTGGCACATTTTGGGATTGCACCAATGCATTTTCTGAAAAACATTGTTGGCGAACTTTCAAAATTCACGTATTGGAGAATTTTGAAAGTGAGCCAATGCATTTTCTATACAAATATAGTATTATTAAATATTCAATACTATATTTAATAATTGATAATTAATAATTATTGTCAATGCATTTTCTGTACAAATATAGTATTATTAAATATTCAATACTATATTTAATAATTAATAACCAATTATTACTTATAATGTTACTTATAATTAATAATTAAATGCTATATTATATATTTTTTATAATATTATATATTTTATTTGATTTGGACATAACTCACAATCTATTCGACGAAATATTATGTTTTTTCTAATATTATTAATAATTAAATACTAATATTACACTAACATTACAGTAATTAAATACTTATAATAATTAAATACTTACAATAATTAAATATTTTATTAAGGGACTGGCTATTTGAACACAAAATTAGGCATAAAGAGAGAGACACAGAACCTCAGCCGTTGGATCTTTTTGTCTTTATATGGAGAAATGTAATTCATGGGGTGATCCAATGGTCCAAATCAATTGTGTCACCATTTGTGTCAAAATTTTGTGTCTCTTTAGACTTTCCCTTTTATTAATTACTACTTATAATATTACTTATAACTAATGATCAAATATTATATTATATTTTTTATAATATCATATATTTTATTGGATTTGGACATAACTTACAATCTATTCGACGAAATATTATATATATTTTAATTATAAATTATCAAATAGTGTTGTTTGGTTGGGATTTGGATTCTATTTGGATGTATAGTATTGATATTCATATTAATTAAACGGCGTTTGAATGTATAATTTATAATATAATTAAAAACGAGCTCGTAAGGTCGGGGTAGTTTGTAGTTTTAAGTTTTGAACTTCGACCAAGTATATATCATTCGTTATAAGTCGGATTTCTTTGAAATAAGAAACGTTTAAATCAATTGAGCTATATTTTTCCAATAGAAGAGATAAATGAAGATTTTATATTATAGATTTTGAGTTATATCCAAGTCAAAATTTCAACAAGTCGTTATGGAATCGTTCATTAAATAATACATATTATAATATTATCTATTAATAATACAAAAATTATAATATTATTATAATTTATTATTTAATATATTAAATAGTATAATATATTTTTATAATATTGGTTTTGCTTTACTATTATATTATTATAAATATAATATATATAATAAATTTAGTGTAAAATAGAAAATAAATTGTAATTAATTATAATTATAATTATAATATATATGTTCGTATATTAAATCAATTTTAAATTTTAGATTTGGTAATTAATTTAAATATGTGGACCTAAATATAAAATGTTCGGAGCTAATAGTTAACAAAATTTATTTTTACTATTGAGTACACTGCTAGGTATGATTATAAACTATATATATGTTGCATTTAATTATTCTAAACATTTATAAAATTTAATTATATAAATTATATATTATTTAACTTAAATAATTATTGTATAAGAATATACATATTAGATAGTATAATTAATCACAAATTTATATTTAATTTTAGTTTAGCATATTTTTTTTAATAAATTTTAATTTTAATTTATATAAGCATACAAAAATTTTACAATAATTTAGTATCATTATATCTATTTAATTTAATATAAATTATAATTTATTAAATTAATATAAATTATAATACTATATAATATAATTATGTATTTTATGTTTATATATTATATTATATATTATTTAATAACAGAAAAATTATAGAAAATTATATAATATATATAATATTATAATATATTATATAAATTATAATACATTTATATCTATTTAACAACTTTTATTTGTAAATAATATTTACAATTATATTATAATTATAATATAATTTTATATTAAATAATATCATATTATTTGCTGTAACAAAATTGTTAGTCACTATTGAGAATTTTTATGTAATAAATAATATTATAATATATATTATTATAATAATTCTACCATTTAATTATTGTAATATTATTTAATTATTTATTAATATTATAAGTATTTAATTATTGTAGTATCATTGAATATTATAAGTAATACAGTATTTAGCAATTATCAATTATTAAGTATAGTATTGAATATTTAATCGTACTATATTTGTACAGAAAATGCATTGACAATAATTATTAATTATCAATTATTAAATATAGTATTGAATATTTAATAATACTATATTTGTATAGAAAATGCATTGGCTTACTTTCAAAGTTCTCCAATAAGCGAATTTTGAAAGCTCGCCAATAATGTTTTTCAGAAAATGCATTGGCGCATTCCCAAAATGAGCCAATGTAAAACCAAAACAGATCTATTCCTGTAATCACTTTTAAAACATGGCTATTTGTGTTATATTTTGTAAGACTATTTCTAAAAAAGTAACATCCCAATACCCATAATTTGGAATGACTATTTGGCTTATAAACTATAAATTTATATTTTGGAAGATTGTTTATAAAAAAGTATCATCCCAATCCCCATAATTTTTAGTTTATTATACAAGCATGCATAAATTATTATGTTGGATCTTGGCGAACTCTCCATTCATCGCCATGTGAAATCTTCTCCTAGCTTCATAGTAGTTTTAAGCACAATTCAAAATCTTAAACAACAGTGTCCATCCATCGCGAAATGGCTATTCCATTAAGATGCCCCTAAATTGTATCAATAGCATAATTTATTTTGTTCTACTGTTTAATTGCTTCAAAGTTAGAGTTACATCATATAACGTTTTCATCTATGCATGTCTTAAACATTTAACCGATCAATATAAGTACAGTGGGGGATGTGCAGCGTGTCTAAAAATGAAAAATAGCAGCGACAAGGATTCACATGACAGCTTTATGCGGTCAAAGTCTAATAATGTCAATAGTCATACATCTTGTTGGCAATTAAATGCACCTAATTATTTAGGTTTTCAATAACCAGAGCATTTGATAACAATGTAGAATCTCTTAATCAACAAGTAGATAACCATACCCTTGTTTGGGGACTGGAATTGTTAATCAAGACTCAGCATCAAATCAATCCGCTGACCAATTGCTTCAGTCTGTCTCTAGTGAAGGAAATCGTAGGGGACGATCCTTATTCTCCCGATTTGAAAGGCAATATGATTCATCGTCTTATCGATTTTTCCATTAAGGTATTGCGATCACAGTTTAGTAGTATAGTTTCCATAGTTGGATTTAGGCATGTCAATTGATACTTTCGAATACGCAAAGTGCCATATCCATATCCAAATGCGAAATAATTTTTGGATATCGGAGATCCGCATCCGTGGATATAAACGGATATCAAATAATTATCATATCCGTTAATGACCGATAAATTAAGAAACAAGAATGATTTTTCATTTATTTAACATAACCATTTTTCAACCTTTTGGAATAATAAAATGTTAAAATTAAATAAATATGGCGATAATTAATAGTTTTGAGCAGCTACTATGCATTTTGTGCATATAATATAAATTTCTAACTTGATTAAACAATAAATAATCAGTCCGCAGCATTAGCCTAGCGGATAAGGACTTGTGTCAAGGTAACAACGATGTGAGTTCGAAACCCGAAATGGCATGCTAAAAGGGTTTACTATGTGCATATGCTACAATTAACCACTTATGTGGTATCCGCAGACCGGGCTAGGTGCACTGGGGAGTTTTACGACTCCGGTCGATTTCCCCCCTGAACAAATTCAAAAAAAAAACATAAATAATCATCTTTTATTATGCTAAAATAACATAATTTAAATTATACTTTTGAAAAAGGCCGGATGGATAATTTTCGTATCTGTTATTTCAGATATCAAATATCTATCTACTTTTCAAATACAGGTACAGACATATTTCAGATTTTTTTGGATATCCATTGACAACACTACTTGAGGTGTATATCGCTTGTAGTAATACTAGTCTCATTACTGTTGTATATGACGTAGTTGTATACACAATTATATGATTTTTTGTTTAATGATAACAACCAAATATATATTATTTATAAATGTGTTTGTTGTTGTACTGTTTCACATATACATACAGATAGGAATATAATATTTATGTTTAAATAAAATACGACTGTACAGAAATTTAAATATTCACACAGTATTTTATTTAAATATAATATTTTATTTCAATATCAAATAGTACAATTTTTATACTCCATTATTTATACATCCTCTAACACTCAGTCACATACATACACTGACACGCTAATACTATAATGTTTTCTGTCTCGGTCTTCTTTCTGTCCAGCCACGTCAGCTCAGTCAGTCTTGTTCTTCTTACCTGTCACATGAAACACACACACACACAGTACATTGCAATAGAAATAAAACTGTATACACGCAAATATATATTTTAATTTTTAAAATTTTATTTGCCTCAGATTTCTGGTGTGTTTCTCATCATTTTTCATGACTTGATCTGATTTATCTGTGTTAGTGTGTATATATATATATACTTTAGTGTAGGGACAAGAATATTTTCTAGATGGCTAAATATACACACGTGTGAACTGCCTCGCCAGTCTAGCGTGCAACTAAGGAGTAGCCAAATGGACCATCTTGACTCAGTGCATTCATGAAAAACAACTCAATGTAAAAGTCAACATAGTCAACTCATGTCAAATTGGTCAAGGGTCGAGCTAAATGCAGTGCAAGCGTGTATTGTACATGTATGAGCGAAACGGTATGATCAAGCCAAATGCATGGTGATAAAACCCATGGTTCAGCATAGTCAAGATATGGCAAACAGGAAATAAAGTCAAGGAAGCAAACACTAGCTCAAATGCATGGAAGGTGCAAATACAATATACAATGGTGCAAAGCAAACTGGATAAGCAAGCATTCATGTAGCATGGTGAAGTCAGCTAGCATTGTTGGCGCAACAAAACATCATAACATATCATGTATGAACAAAACAAATTAGCAAGCATAGTACTCAATGCAGCATGGTGCACTAGATTAAAATGGACAAGGGTGCATGGTTCAGCAAACACATGAAATTACAACAACATTTTTAAGTGTGTGGTCGAGACAGTTCAAATGTTATACAAGTTTACAAATTCGTACAAGTGTGCACAAGCAAGAGACTCAAGTGGTTCAGCTCAAATCATGCATGGTTTATGCAACAGCAAATTTATGGAACAACAGTGTGTAATTCTATTTAAGTATGGATCAGGGCGATGCTTTGGTATACAAGACAAAGTATCAGTTTATGGTTTCAGGTAAAACTGTGTAAACATGGCATAACATGAGCATAGCCAAAATCGTAATGCAGCCAACATATATGCGCATATACATGAATGGATCAATCCAGACTAGTATACCCAGATCAACAAAGCATGCCCAAGATTAAGACTAATGTTCAAATGCAATAGCAAGCAAGGTGTTCAAGAATACATATGGTCAAGACCATACATAATTCAGAATGCTCATCAAAAAAGAGGTGCATGAAGTCTAAGCAAGTTATGTACATGGAAACAGGAAGGATAAGTGCAACATTAGTTTAGAAAATCAGTTAACTGGTTCCAGGTTTCTCATATGATCATACATGATATATTCCTAGAATTTATTGAAGAAATATTTGGAAACCTTTTTTCAATCAAGCCAAGACAAATTCAGTCAAGTTCATGGTAGAAATCATGCAAGGTTTTTCTACACAATTATTTTGACAAGTGGAATCAGTGGATAACAATTTTTTTCGGCAAGTATTTTTTTAAAAGGTTTTAATCTGTCAAGAAATTTTGTCAAACTTTCAAATGATCATTTATGGTATATCTCGATTCCAGAAATCATTTCCTGGGAATATTTTTCTTTTAACATATTTTCCAGAAATGTTCAAAGACAATTATTTTCTTACATTGAAGTGTTTCCAGACAAATGTAAAAATGGCAATATATATTTCCATTTTTTTGTCAAGAATTTATGTTTTCCCAGAAATCCTTTTCAGTGGTATTATTTTGGAGAATCTTGTTTTTCTTTCAAGCCGAAGCAACAAACGGAAATATCATGTAAACATATTTAATCAAGCAAATTAGCGATCAAATTCTTGGCAAGTTTTTCAACTATTTCCAGAAGCTAATAAATCAATTTGGGGAAGATGTAAAATTCGGCAAATTCCAAAATTCATACAAGGGACCAATTTCAACAGAGGAAAGCAAATAATCAAATCAAATCAAATATCGAAATCAGAGGGTAAACTAAGGGTTTTATACTCCCTATATACACAACCGTTTCCTCATTGGCAAAATAATCAATCATCGAAATCCAAGCATCAATTATTCAAAAGAACAGAGAAATTAACATTCAGATTCACTCACAATTTTAAAAAAAAATTTGATAGAAAGAGAATCCCAAATCGATCCAGCCAAATCAGAGAATATCTAGTTGAAGATTCAAGCCACTCGAGATTAAAGGGACAAGCAATTTCATTCAACGCAATCGAGATTTGGGGATTAAATAAAACCATAGTCTCCATTTAAGTTTCCATGAGAGAGGAAGTAATCGGGACAATTTTTCAAGGGTGCAATATAAACTATCATGGGTCGGCCAAGTTGTTAAATGAAAAGGGGACACCCTTCTATTTTAAAGACTAGGGTTTATATTATTTTTTAGTTGTTTTAATTTTATTTTGTATTACGATTGAATTCGAGTTGTAAATCATTCTAAAACAGTTTCTAGTGTCTGTAAAGTACTAAGGTGATCAAGTCAGGGTGTTGACTGGCAGTTGCTAGAATCTGTAAAATCTAGGATTTACTGGCTATGGTGTTGTAATCAGGGGGAAAATGATCTGGGGGTTTAGATCAGTCTACGGTTTTGAGCGTAGGGTTAGAATAGGAGCAGGATTTGCGAGTGTACATAGTCTTGTATGCGGGATCTATTCTATCACCTAGTAGAAACCTTAGGAATGCAGCAGTAGGCAGGGTTTTGCCGAAGCTGGGTATCTCTGTGTGTTATTTCCTTTCTTCTTTTTATTTCTGCTGAATGCTGTGATCTGTTTATTATTTAATATCCCGTCTGACTTTTTTACTCAGCGAAAAACTGTGATAAACCTTATTCCCCCCCTCTAGGGTTAATCTAGATCCAACAATTGGTATCAGAGCTTGGTTTTCTTTAACCCTAGAATCATGGATCCTAGTTGTAAGTCTTTTGAGAATCAGTCCAGTCGTATTCCATTTATTTTCAATGGTACAAATTTTTTAAATGGAAATTAGAAATGGAATTATATTTTAAATCTGTTGATATTAAATGTTGGGATACTGTTATTAATGGTTATGATATGGTCAAAATGAACGATATTGGATTTAATTCTCGTGCTATTCACACTTTTTATTCTTATATTGATGATGTCCGATATAACCTCATTTCTCATTGCTTGACTGCATAGGAAATATGGAATTTTCTCAATACGAAGTATAGAAAGATTGACAACAGCAGCTCAAAACCTAAAATGGTCAACTCAGATTCAGATCTATGCTCACGAGAAGAAACAAATGAAAATTCAAGTAGATCAGACGATGGAGACTCAACAGACAATGAGACTGAAAGCTTCTCATATGAAGAGTTGGTTTATATGTGTACTGATTTAACAAAAATCGTGATAAACTCCATCGTAAAAACAAATCTTTAAAATCTAAAAATCACGAGTTAAAAAGCAAAATCAACTGTTTGGAATCAGAATTTACAAATGTCATGATATTAGAAAATTCTGACTGTGAAAGTTGTTTGGAATTGAAAACTGACCTCCTTCATCTCAATAAAATTATTCAAAGGCTTAAAGAGGAAATTCTGATAATTTTAAGGCCATCAAAAATTCCAAACATGAAATTGCTGAAAAAGAAAGCTTGTTGAAAATTGATTTAATTTTAAACGATCTTGAAAAAGAGATTGAAAATTTCAAGAAACTTGAATTTGAAAACAAATTAAATTTGAATCTGAAATCTTTGAGTCCAAGACCAAAATCAAACTTCCTGAAAACGAAAATTTGTTTTTGAAACAAAATGATACTGAAAGGAGAAAGATTAGCATTAATCGATGTTCAAATCTGATAAAAGAAAATTCTGATCTTAAATCCAAAATTCAACGATTAGAATCAACTTTGGATAAATTTTCTAATGGGGAAAAATCGTTGAATATGCTGTTACAAAACCATTTTTTGGTTGGTCATAAACGAGGTCTTGGTTTTGGAAAAACAAGTGGTTTTGAAAAAGTGAAATTCTTGTGATTTTAAAAATCCTTCAAACTACTTTGAAAAATAATCATTTTGAAAATTCAAACTCTGATAATTTCGAAGGATTTTTAAATCATGAACGAAATAAGATTTTGTTTGATAACAATCTGTTTAATCCTTTTTGGACCCCAAAAAGAAATAAAGTGATTTCTCCTAAAGTCAAACAGATTTGGGTTCCTAAAGGTACGAAAATAGATTCGAATGGATTATTATACAAACAGGTTTGGGTACCAAAACGTACGAATATAACTATGAGTGGTTTTACTATTTTTGTTAGACCACTCAATCCTCTTAACAGTTAGGTACCGAAGGAGGCTGAGGAACTGCATAGCTAAAATTGGATTCAAACTACTACATAACACAGAATCATTCACAGTTCCTTTACCACATCTGTTGAGTTAGAGATTCATTTGCTTACATCAATTTCAGGTATAATCTCTAAACTCATCTTTGTAAATATTCTCTGTTTTTTTTTTGGCTTATTTCTTCTTCTATCTCCTTCTGTTTTTCTTTTTCTTTTTTTTTATTTATCGCTGCCACATTATTTCCTTTTATTCTGAGCTTCTTTAACTTCCAGTTGCAGAACGCTTGATTTTCTGCATATTTGCTTCACTTGAAAGAAAATCTGATGTTTTAAATCTTATCCAGACCTTTAATCTAAACCTGTATATATCTGCAATTATTTTGAAGTTCATTTTCTGTTTTCTGAATTCCTAACAGTGTTGATGTATTCTTGTTATATCTTGAACATTGTTAATATGAATTCTAATTTTTTTTTTGAAGATCTGAAAGTCTAATGGAATTTCACACAACACTGCCATTTTGAGTTTTCTTCTAATTCATTTTAGAAAAATATACAATGTTATGCTCATTACAGTACATTGCTATTTGTCAGTTGTGATAATTTCATTGATTTTCAGATTGGCTTGGAAATTTTAATCTGTCTTAAATCTCAGTGATACATCTTGAAAATCATCGTTATTCATGATCATTATGGCTAGAATTTGTTTGTTTGAAATCATCTGAAATTATTGATATTTTGAATAATCACACACCTCCTAAATTTGAAATTATCAACCTTGTGTGACTAATTCATTATATTTGAAAACTTGACATTGATTCAAGTGATTTCAAATAAATTATTTTGGATCAAGAATATCTATCAAACCTGATGTAAATGATCTGAAATTCTTGAGTACTTGCCACAAAATTCTTGTGAAAATTCTTTGAAAATCTGGTTCTGAAATTCTCTGCTTTTTCATGATTATTTGACTTAAATATTGGTTTGTTTAAAATCATTTGAATTTATTGATTTATTGAATCTCACACATATCTTGGATATGAAATTTATAATTTTGTGTGATTGATTCACTGAATTTGAGATTCTCATATTTCTCAAATGATTTCAAATAAGTTGTATTTTAATTTTCAATCATGAACCATTTTTGACTGTCTGAATCATCTTATGTGACCGTCACCTTGACAAGTCTGATTTGAATCTGATTTTTGTGCTGCTTAGATATTATTCTTGAAAATATTTTTTAGTGACTACTTGTTTTGGTATCAAATATATACCATGCTCTGATAGATGAAATTAATTTGCTTGATTTGTTAACAGTGTCTGCTTGGGCTTTGTGATTAAAATTCTATTGTCTGTAGTATCCTTGTTCATCTCCAATGTCGTGTTAAAATCATCGTAAATAGAGACATCATTTGGTATCAGATGTGCCATATATTTTTGTTCATCTGTCTTTTTGAATCTTCATCTTGTATAGATTTCACACACTATTTTTGTCTTGTATAAATCATTTTAAATTCCTCTTGTAATTGATTTTAGATTTTAAAATTATTTATTCATTCAGAAATTGAAATCAATATCCAAATTGAACTGTATTTATAATTCATCAAAATTATTATTAGATTTTGAAATTGTGATGAATTATGACTGCAGTATATTTCACAACAAGAGGAGATTTTATTTATATTTTCATGATGGTTGAACATTTATTATAATATCTTTGAATTGGCAATTATTTCACGACCATCTTCATTATCTATCATCATTCTGCCATCCATGATAATTTTATATTAATGTGGAGAGTTAATATGTTTTAAAATCTTTTTGAATAAACAGTGGAAATATTTATGATAGAAATTGGACTATGTTATTATTCAAAATTAGTGATAACTGAAAATTTTCAATGATCCCGATACAATCGAGCATATTTCATAATATAATTAATTTAGAAATTTATTTCACAGTTCATTTCTGTTCCTACCACATTTCTATCATTCATATTGGTTTTATATACCGAGGAGTTTTTCTTTTGAAGCTGAAAACGATAAATATATAATAAATATATAAGTGTGTCTCTAACCTCATTTAAAAATCCAAGTTCTGGTCATGCATGGTTAAGAGACAACTTATAATTTAAGCTGCGACTAACCTCATTTAAAAATCCAAGCTCTGGTTATGCATGGTCAGTGTGCTCTTAGATAGAAAGAAATAGAAAAAGGAACAAATTAGTTAAATAAATTTTTATATGAAATTCTCCTATGTATATAAAAACCAGCCTATCAATCCATCTTTTATTTGTGAAATGTATTGAAATCTTATGACGTATTATGACTTGCTGATTGATAAGTATTGTGATTTGAGATTATACGATGTTGTCACTTAAATTGAATCATTAATTATAGTCCAAATCCATCACTGTTTTGTGCTTCTTGTTATAAATTTTTATTGGAAAATAATTGGAGAATATTCATATTTTTTATAACTCTCTCCATTTATATAAAATTCATCGTAAATCCGTCATTCTCAACATTGTGAAATACGCCACCTATTCTTAGTTTATTATGATTTTTGTTTAACTGATTGAGATTTATGATGACGTTCTTTCTCTTAAGCTGAAATAATATTTTTAGTCTTTTTTTTATCTATATTTTAATTTCTATATCCTTTAGATGATAACAAAAGGGGAGAATGGGTTGAGATTTTGATTTATGAGTGAATATTTTATAAATATTTTCAATTTTGAAAGAAAAGTCATTCATTTTTTATTTTCACTCATGCACAGTTATAGGGGGAGTTTGGTTGTAGGGGAGCATATGAATAGGGGAGTTTAATATTCACTGTTAAAACACATTTACTGTAATCAATTTTTTTTATTTGTTCGTCATCATCAAAAGGGGGAGATTGTTGTATATGACGTATGTGTATACACAATTATATGATTTTTTGTTTGATAATAACAACCAAATATATATTATTTATAAATGTGTTTGTTGTTGTACTGTTTCACATATACATACAGATAGGAATATAATATTTATGTTTAAATAAAATACGATTGTACAGAAATTTAAATATTCACATAGTATTTTATTTAAATATATATTTTATTTCAATATCAAACAGTACAATTTTATCCTCCATTATTTATACATCCTCTAACACTCAGTTACATACATACACTGACACACTAATACTGTAATGTTTTCTGTCTCAGTCTTCTTTCTTTCCAGCCACGTCAGCTCAGTCAGTCCAGTTCTTTTTACCTGTCATATGAAAAACACACACACAGTACATTGCAATAGAAATAAAACTGTATAAACGCAAATATAAATTTTAATTTTTAAAATTTTATTTGCCTCAGATTTCTGGTGTGTTTCTCATCATTTTTCATGACTTGATTTGATTTATCTGTGTTAGCATATATATATATATACACTTCAGTGCAGGGACAAGAATATTTTCTACATGGCTGCATATACACACGTGTATATATATACACGTGTGCACTGCCTCGCCAGTCCAGTGTGCAACTGAGGAGTAGCCACATGGACCATCTCGACTCAGTGCATTCATGAAAAACAACTCAATGTAAAAGTCAACAAAGTCAACTCATGTAAAATTGGTCAAGGGTCGAGCTAAATGCAGTGCAACATGTATGGTACATGTATGAGTGAAACAGTATGATCAAGCCAAATGCATGGTGATAAAACCCATGGTTCAGCATAGTCAAGATGTGACAAACAGGAAATAAAGTCAAGGAAGCAAACACTAGCTCAAATGCATGGAAGGTGCAAATACAATATACAATGGTGCAAAGCAAACTAGATAAGCAAGTATTCATGTAGCATGGTGAAGTCAGCTAGCATTGTTGGCGCAACAAAATATCATAACAGATCACGTATGAACAAAATAAATGAGTAAGAAAAGTACTCAATGCAGCATGGTGCACCAGATTAAAATGGACAAGGGTGCATGGTTCAGCAAACACATGAAAGTACAACAACATTTTTAAGTGTGTGGTCGAGGCAGTTAAATGTGATACAAGTTTACAAATTCATACAATTGTGCACAAGCAAGAGACTCAAGTGGTTCAACTCAAATCATGCATGGTGTATGCAACAGCAAATTTATGGAACAAGGGTGTGTAATTCTGTTTAAGCATGGAGCAGGGAGACACTTTGGTATACAAGACAAAGTAGCAGTTTATGGTTTCGGGTAAAACTATGTAAACATGGCATAACATGAGCATAACCAAAACAGTAATGCAGCCAACATATATGCGCATATACATGAATGGATCAAGCCAGACTAGTATACCCAGATCAACAAAGTATGCTCAAGATTAAGACTAATGATGAAATGCAACGGCAAGCAAGGTGTTCAAGAATACATATGGTCAAGACCATACATAATTCAGAATGCTCATCAAAACAGAGGTGCATGAAGTATAAGCAAGTTATGTACATGGAAACAGGAAGGATAAGTGCAACATTAGTTTAGAAAATTAGTTAACTGGTTCCAGTTTTTTCGTATGATCATACATGATATATTCCTAGAAATTATTGAATAAATATTTGGAAACCATTTTTCAATCAAGCCAAGACAAATTCAGTCAAGTTCATGGCAGAAATCATGCAAGGTTTTCTACACAATTATTTTGACAAGAGGAATCAGTGGATAACAATTTTTTTTGGCAAGTTATTTTTTTAAAAGGTTTTAATCTATCAAGAACTTTTGCCAAAGTTTCAGATGGTCATTTATGGTATATCTTGATTCCAGAAACCATTTCCTGGGAATATTTTTCTTTTAACATATTTTCCAAAAATGTTCAAAGACAATTATTTTCTTACATTGAAGTGTTTCCAGACTAATGTAAAAATGGCAATATATATTTCCAGTTTTTCGTCAAGAATTTATATTTTCCCAGAAATTCTTTTCAGTGGTATTATTTTGGCGAATCTTGTTTTTCTTTCAAGCCGAGGTGACAAATGGAAATATCGTGTAAACATATTTAATCAAGCAAACCAACGATCGAATTCTTGGCAAGTTTTTCAACTATTTCCAGAAGCTAACAAATCAATTTGGGGAAGATGTTAAATTCGGCAAATTCCAAAATTCATACATGGGACCAATTTCAAGTGAGGAAAGCAAATAATCAGATCAAATCAAATATCGAAATCAGAGAGTAAATTAAGGGTTTTATACTCCCTATATACACACCCATTTCCTCATTGGCAAAATAATCAATCATCAAAATCCAAGCATCAATTATTCAAAAGAACAGAGAAATTAACATTCAGATTCACTCATAGTTTTCAGAAGATTTTTGATCGAAAGAGAATCCCAAATCGATCCAGCCAAATCAGAGAATATCCAGTCGAAGATTCAAGCCACTCGAGATTAAAGGGACAAGCAATTTCATTCAACGCGATCGAGATTTGGGGGTTAAATAAAACCCAAGCCGCCATTTAAGTTTCCACGAGAGAGGAAGTAATCGGGACAATTTTTCAAGGGTGCAACATAAACAAGCATGGGTCGACCAAGTTGTTAAATGAAAAGGGGATACCCTTTTATTTTAAAGACTAGGGTTTTTATTGTTTTTTAGTTGTTTTAATTTTATTTTGTATTGCGATTGAATTCGAGTTGTAAATCATTCTGAAACAGTTTCTAGTGTTTGTAAAATACTAAGGTGATCCAGTCAATGTGTTGACTGGCAGTTGCTAAGATCTGTAAAATCTAGGATTTACTGGCTACGGGGTTGTAATTAGGGGGAATCTGATCTAGGGGTTTAGATCAGTCTACAGTTTTGGGCGTAGGGTTAGAATAGCAGGATTTGCGAGGGTACATGGTCTTGTATGCGGGATCTGTTCTATCACCTAGTAGAAACCTTAGGAATGCAGCAGTAGGCAGGGTTTTTCCGAAGCTGGGTATCTCTATGTGTTATTTCCTTTCTGCTTTTTATTTCTGTTGCATGCTGTGATCTGTTTATTATTTAATATCCCGTCTGATTTTTTAACTCAACGAAAAACTATGATAAACCCTATTTAATCCCCTCTAGGGTTAATCTAGATCCAACAATTACCATTCTGCACTTTGTACAAAATGATGGTCTTTCTACTTTCTTGCATATTTAGGAACAAGAAAAACACTACACCAAACAAAATTGAAATTAAGGAACATGATTTTCATAAAAATATTAATAAGTTGCATTAATTGAGTACTATGTAATACTGTACGCTGCAAATCTTTGGCAAAGGGGGTTGAATTCACTACAACAAAATACGTTTTTCGCAATAGGCCATATCTGTTGCAGTAGACCTATTGCAACAGACCCATGCCCGTCTATATAGCCGAAGTCGCAATAGGTCCGCAACAGGTTTTGCCTGTTGCAATAAAAAGTTGCGGTAAACTTTTCAACAGATCCTTTTGCAACAAAAATGTCAGTTGTAAACCTGAAATAGAAATTGGAAAAGTGAAATACCACAACTATTTACTCCAGTTGCAATTTGATTATTTGCAACACTAAATGCTCATTGCAAAATTTAAAAAACTCATTTGCCTACTATAATCCACCATCATCTACATTTATAATGTAATAATGGAAGCATATATTATCAAGAAATAAATAAACATATATTAAGAAATAACAGTATTTTATTTCAACAGAATTTAATATTACATATGATTGTAGCAAAAGTTCACAAAATTTTCATACACTATTCACATATACAATAATTTCTATTCTCTCCTATAACACATATTTTGAAAATTCAATTTTTCTGATCATATTTTCCAAATATATCATTTTTACTTAAATGGCGATGTTTGTTATTTCATTCAAGTCCTTATGCAAATGAAATCTCTTCTACCTGTCAAATAGCAATGCAATTCAAAACAAATAAGCAACGCACAAGCCAAAAAGCATTGAACAATACCATTGAACTGAGATATAAACTTGAAATGTGCATGTAAACTTGAAACAGTATAAAAATGAACTAGGATGTAAACCAAGTCAGACACAATAATTTACGTGTTGTTCAATACTCCATCAAATCAATGAGGGCCAATTATTGTAGCTTTGTACTACAACCATAATAGCGAAAAAATTTCATGACAGATTATGCTCTGTCATTTGTAATGCATATACTGCTTCCCCTATGTCATAAAGTGCAAAAAATAAAGATGAGAATTTTTCAAAATAGAAAAATGAAACATTGATAACTAAGATAAGCATGAGATCATTCAGTAAATAAACCAATAATTTAACATATAATTCTATTACATACAAAGCAAACCTTATAAAATTGTTGTTATGGCGGATGACATGGAAAACATGGTGGCCGATTCAGCAAAACCAGTTGTCCATTAATAGTGCTAGAAGATGTACACTAGAATTAATAGAAATATCCATTAGTGTATTAAAACAGTATTTGCTATGAGCACTGTCAATAACTACTAATCATGACAATGATTGTAAACATTTTGACGAAGATTTTTTACACTATCCGCCAATGAAGTGAACAACACAACATTTTGATGATGAATTTTTACAGATAGCCGGAATGATAATAAAGAACGATTTTCCTAAGTTACCTGTGTTCAATGTTACATTTTATAAGAATGAGAAGGAATTATGTGCATGAATTGATCCTTGTAGAGTAAGGCATTAAATAGTTAGTGTAAGAATCAACAATGATAAGAATATGATAAAAATGAATAGTAAGTGGTGGATGGAGAGCCTAGGTCAATCTGAACGTTAACAAAATAAAAAATATGAAAGGCTGTGTAGCTTCCATAAACGATAGTCTATAATCAATAGCCTTCTTTCATGCCTCTCTCTCTCTCCTCATTTTCCTTACCTAACATGTAGCTTCCTTAATAAAAAGAATTTGAAAGCTTGTACAAACCTATAACTCAGTCATCACCGCCTCCCCTTCCTTGCCTTCATCCACCGCCAGCGACCTCTTCCATTCATCGAACCATTACCTAGCCCGTCTCCTCCTCGTCTCCAGAAGAGTGTAAAGTTACCTAAGTGGTATTGATACGATTATAGAACAATAAACATACCCAGAAGAGTGTTGGATTAGAGAATTATGCCGCAAGCAAGTTGGTTATAGGAAAATGCACATGCAACGTGCTGTCACTATCCTTTCTTTTTATTTCTTATTTACAATTATATGCTTTCGGTTACAATGATGAAAAGTTGTTACAATAGCAGTATCTAGAATATGCTAGTAGTAGCCACGTTACAAGTTTGTTATATAATGCACTTGAATGGGAATGCAAAGTATGGAAAATTGTTATTTCAAATCCCCCATTGTTTTCTTTCTTCTCTGCTCAGCTATGCCTTCTTCCTATTAATCTTTCTTCTTCCTTATCCTTACTAAATTCCTTATCATTTGGTGCTTTCACCGATCTACTCTCCTTCCTCTCTCAATAAATTCTACCTCTCCTTCATCAAAATGACCAGATCGGATAAAATATTTCAACACCTCACTGACCACCAAGACGCCATACTCAACATTCAAGCCATTCAAACCACCATCCTAGCCACCCAAAAAGTCCATACCACCATGCTGGAAAACATACGTGCCGACACCATTGACATTAAAGCAATGCTTCAAAACCTCATCAAAAAAGTGACCGATCTCCACCGAAAATTAGACAACCGACTACCCCCATCTCCAACAACTCCATCAGCCACTATTGCAGGTTCTACGGCAGCTCCAACCCCACCAATAATCTCAGTTGCGGCTCCTTCTTTGAGTATAGCTGCTGCTGTGGCACCTTCTCTCGCCTCAGGCGTAACCGTTGATGCACCTTCTTCGCCCAAATTTCCTACACCTCATCTGCAGCCCACCTCTGAAATCATTGCTGTTGTTGCACCTTCCCTCCACAAGCCATCACTCACAATCATGGCTCCCTTCTCACCAATTAAGCCAAGCGACTCTACCCATCGAATACTTGAGCACTTCTCCGACTCTCACATCGAATTCCTTTTCGGCAATGCCATGAAGCAGCGGATCTCTTTAGATGTGTACTCCGGAGCCATTCCCTTTGTGGTTTTGTACATGAGCCAAGCATTAAATCCGATATTGCCAAAAATGCAGAAATCGGATGATGCACATGTCCTGTTTGTTGAAATGCACAAGCTGAAGCTGAAGTGGGAATGTGAAAGTAAGCGGCTCATCTTTGATCCGGGTGGAAAAATGAAGGTGAACGATTGTTTGTGCCAACTTCCGACCTTGAGGACAAGGTCGATTTCGAGGCCGCGGTAATGATACGATTATAGAACAATAAACATACCCAGAAGAGTGTTGGATTAGAGAATTATGCCGCAAGCAAGTTGGTTATAGGAAAATGCACATGCAACGTGCTGTCACTATCCTTTCTTTTTATTTCTTATTTACAATTATATGCTTTCGGTTACAATGATGAAAAGTTGTTACAATAGCAGTATCTAGAATATGCTAGTAGTAGCCACGTTACAAGTTTGTTATATAATGCACCTGAATGGGAATGCAAAGTATGGAAAATTGTTATTGCAAATCCCCCACTGTTTGCTTTCTTCTCTGCTCAGCTATGCCTTCTTCCTATTAATCTTTCTTCTTCCTTATCCTTACTAAATTCCTTATCACCACCCTCGTTTGCCTCAGCTGCCTCTAGACACCAAACCCAATCAATTGATCACTTGGTAATTATAAACTGTTTATTACTGATCATTCACCAGTCAGTATAACAACAAATCCAACGTTTGCAAAGATTCTAATAATAGAATTTCTCATTTCTGACTAAATCAGTTAACACTAAATCAATTACACAAGTATACACTGAAGCATGTTTTCTTACATGCCTGCTCACTTGTTCACTATAAATAAATAAAAAAAAATCAAAGTTCATAAATTAGTTTAACTATTAACTGCAGCCATCACTTACCTCGCTTTCTTTCCCTGTGCTGCAGCACTTCAAACACCAAAGCAAATTTGCTTCTCTCGTCTTTTAAAAAAACCCATTTGATATCCCACAAAGCAAAACACTAGCCAAGAAGGAAGTTTGCACAAAATGAAATTCAAAAGCTTACAAAGCTCAGTTCAACAATTAATACATATAAAACCTAAACTACAAAATAGCATGTGACCACCCAATTACAAAAATATGTGTAGATTCAAGATGTTTGGCATCAGCTGTCGACCTACCACCAAGAGAAAACTAACCTCCAGAATAAAAAAACTCACCTATAAACAGAATCCTTAGCATCTCAGCCCAAACTTATGCAAATACTACCAAAATTGGCCAATATGTTACTTTTTTCCACATTTCCATGATTGCTTGCATTCCATTATTTCTAAATGTGAATGCATGGTATATACTGCTAAGACTGCAGCTAGGGTGCTATTGCCATGTTATTTATCTAAGTTTTTCTATGATTGTCGCCTATAAATTAACTGATTTTTTTCTTACTTGAGTGGTACTGTAATAACGAGAATATTTTTTCTTCTCTTTTCTATGAAAATAAGTGTTTATATTGTTTGGTGCTCTAAGATAAGGTCGTTAGTTACAGTATTGTAAACACTCCAAATTTTTGAAGCTGTTTAGTATACCAATATATCATTGTCAAAAAATGATACTCTTCCAGTGTTTATCAAATTTAAGACCATTATTTACTGTATTATGGGACATGTGTAGCCATGGAAACATAAAATGTCTCTGCGGTCACCATGGGTTTGATCCTTGTACGCCATAAAATTCATTCATTCAGCAGCAATGCATCTAAAGAGATATGCTATCTGCAATGATGTCCACTGTGGTGTTAATTTAGTTAAACAATGGTGGGTGAATTCTAGTAACATATGTTGTGGATTCAAAGCTCTACTTATAATCTCATATGATAATTTCTCTTGTCTTTTCTACAATGAGAGACTTATAATCTCATACCAATTGAGGGAAGTTACAAACTCAATCTGCTAAATATAACTTAAGCTAACACATTTATTGCATGTGTATGATATTCTTGCTCTAACTTTTGTTAACTCATACGCTAATGCAAATTATATACATTCTTTATTCAACTAACCTTGTTTATGGATATTTCATCAAATTTCTTCAATACCCAATTGACCTGCAGAGTATTATCTGCCAACTGACCACTACATCAAACAATCGCCACTTCAATACATCCACCTGACATTCATCTAGCACCAAGCACCAGCCTGCACAACTAAAAGTAAGACAATAACTACAAAATAAGAAATTTTCAGAAAAAAGTATAAAAGTCTTCGATATCGATCTATGATAATAATAATAATGACAGTTCAAATATTAAGGAAAAACAAGGATGAAGCAAACATAAACAGTCATGGAAAATGAAATTAAAATTTACTAAAATATACTAATCAACGAGAGATTCAAGAAAGTATAATCCGTTTTGTAGCTTTTAAAAGATTGACGGTTAAGTAGATTTAAAAGAAATATTTATTGCAAAAGGGGTTCTGCTTTTGAAGTCAAGGGAAGAGGAGAATACGTTTAATAATAGTCTATTGGCGACAACAATAGTCCACTGGTGACAAGAATAACTTAATGGCAAAGTCAAAGTAATAGAAAAAATGAACAAATCCCTGAACCTATTAACCAAATCAAAGTAATCATTCCTTGTAAAATAAATTATAAGTACGTGAGTATCTCTACTTTGGTTTCCTTGAAAAGCAACATCTAACCCATATATAATCTTTAAAACTTCTGTGAACTTTGTGTATCATTATGTATCAAATTATTATTTTCATTGGTGATTAAACCTGACATATGTCCTTGTATTAACAGTTTAAGTGGGCTTCTCCTTCAACTCAAAGAATATATTAATCAAATCCATTGCTGCAGTACACAATGGACCAAACCTATTCGTGAGAAGATAGGGTGACAGTAACACCCTTAAAAAGAAGATGTACAAAACTATAATCTTCTTAGTGGTGTACGATATTACTAATAAACAACTAAAAGCAACCAACATAAAATTGGACTCAATCGTAGTGGTGAACACAACAGATAAATCACGTGTAATTACTTAGAAATAAGGATTAAATCACATGTAATCTCTAAACGTTCATAAACTATTAAAATGTATGGATTTATATCTCTGTACTAAACATAAAAATCATGTGAAGCAACTTCAGCTAGTATTAATTGTATTGCTATTGCTCATTATCTTGGATTAAACAACAAAAGTAGTATCAGACTTTATTTCATTATAAGACAATAGAAGTACCAGCCTGTCTTCTAGATGTTTCTCTGAGATCCACCACCTTATCTTCCCTTCCATTCAGGTTCGAGCTTGCTTTGGGTTGAGATCTTACTCCTCAGGTTCCAACTAAATTCATAGACCTAGTTCCAGATAGGAACGCGTATCTATCTCAAAGAACACAAATTTGTTGAAAATGCTAAGCCAAAAACATAAGATACCAAAAGAAAACAAATACCACAAATCATGATGGATTCAGTAACACCAAGAGCAGGAACCATAGCCAATCTAGCGCAGAAAACAACCACCTTAAGTTGAAACACCTGATACCAAAACCACATCGGAAATCACCACCAGGCGCAAGACTCTAACTGACTCTAAAGCAAACGCCAAGCAGAGCTCGTAACAAGAATTAAAATTCAAAAAAGCTGCGAATACAGAATAAAAAAGGAGTGGCTTGATTTGCTTATCTAAAGCGAGAAAAAAGCCAAAACAGAAAGGGGAGAGGACAGGCATGGAGCAGAAAAGGATACTCAGATGCGGTGGATTGGTTTAAGCGTTGTCGGCTTGGTGACAGAGATGCCATGGCTAACGTTCAATTCTTCTTAGGTTTTCGATTTCAATTTCAGGATAAAAGATTTTGGCGTTTTCCGTCAAAATGTAAAGCGGCCCACAAAATTTCCCTCCGCTAAATTCATTTCCTTCCACACGTAAATTGTCTCCCACCATTCTCAATCAGGGGCATGCCTTAGTGCTTAAATACAAATCATTATTTATTAGTGTTTTTTAATTGTTAATTATAAGTCATTATATAATAAAACATTAAATTAAAATTGTTAACCTATATTTATAAACTATTGTTTATGAGTTATCAATTATAATATATTACTAAGTATTAGGTAAATATGATTATCTGTACATTATTTTTTGAATTATTAATTAATTACCCAATTATTAATGATTACTTATGCAATGTAATTAATTATTAGAAATATTTATAAGTTATTAAAATATTACTTAATTAATTACTACAAATAACGATAAGTTATTAAAATAATGCTTAATTTGATCTCAAACTTCAAGTTATAATAAAAACGGTATGTGTCGTTCTCTGAACGGGACGTAGTGTCAAGCTAGAGTACATATTTTAGACGTTTGGAGGAAAAATATTAAAGGTCGGAGCCGAAAACTTAAACGTTTAAACCAGAAAAGTTACTGTATTTTTTCACCAAACAGTGGTATTATTCACTTATAGTTTAATATTAATTTAATTTATACATTTAATATCTAATCTTAATTTTTAATTTTATATCAATTTAAACTTTTGTGTCAATTTTATATCAGTTAAAATTCAAACTTTTGTATTTAGGAGTAATTTAATTAACCGAAAGTTGGAGAAAAATAATTTTGAATTTTTTGGTTAATTATAAATTTATTTACTATTTATTATTAATACATATCATATTTCAAATTAATTATAAATTAATAATAGTAAATTATTTAATAGTAATTATTTAAAATTGATTATTAAGAAGTTAATCATTAAAAGCTACTTCTTATTTATTATTATTTAATATTTATTAATTTATTATTTTTTAAATGCTAATTATTATTATTTGTTAATTGTTAATTATTATTATTATTATTATTTAATTATCAGTTATAAATATCACTTTATAATACTTAAATTTTATTATTAATTAATAATTATTAAATTATAATCTTAATTATATTATAATTAGTATTAGTTGATCATTTAATTGTAACTATTTAAAATTAATCAATAAAAGTTGATACTTATTTTTAATGGTATGTTTTTCGCAATTGGCTTTACTAGTTGTAAAAAGAATAGAAGTATTGCAAGTGGTGAAAACAGTTGCTAAACATATTTATTCGCAACTGGCTTGGAAGCACAGTTGCAAATAATATGTTTTTGCAACTGCTATAGACACACAGTTACTAAAAGTATGTTTTTGTAATGGGAAGAGAAGCGCAGTTGGTTGAAATATGCTTTTCGCAACAAAAAGAAAAAGCTGTTGCTAAATCTCATCTATTGCAACTGCAATAATAGGTCTATTGTTAAATATCATTTACTGCAACTGTCATTTGTTGCCTGTTGCAAATAGCCAGTTGCAATAGGATATTTTTCTTGTAGTGATTGGCATTTAGTGCTCTACTATATTGCCTAATTGCAAAAACATTGCACTTTTCCCATTCTTACTTATCTTTGAAGCATTTAAAAAAAATTAAGATTTAATTCTTAGTTCAAGTCAAATATATTTATTTATGATTCGATCTACATTCAGATTCAAACCCACTTATAATCACAATTGCAAAAAATATTATGTCGACGCTGTTATATTCAATAAACTTGTTTGGATCCACGATTCCAATTCCAATAGATTCAGACGACGTAAAAATGAAATTAAAGGGAAATTTAAGTTTTAGATTTTGATATAGGAGATCAAATCATAGCTCAAGATTCCACCCGACACTTTGAACCGCCGACCATTATGCCATAAGCATTGAATCCTGGAGCCAAGAAGAGACAAGGAGAACCCAAAAAAAAGTGTCTTTTGAAAGGGATTTACTAGTAATACCTCCTTGTCATCTGAGTTGGGTTTGGGCTGATTGTACATAATCAACAATATTTCGGAGTTGATAGTTTTTACGAAATAATTGTACAAACATTTTGAATTACTCAATATAATATGTATAAGTTTTGTGTATATTTGTCATTGTATAATTATTATAAATTCAATTATTTTATAATTTAAAAATATGGTTTAACAACGACCTTTTCCTCAAGTAGTTAGGCTTTAATGAGAAGTTCTAAAGGTTATAAAAAATTAGATTTCTATCTAGGTTTTTAAAAACAAATCAAAACATATAAATTACCTAAGCTAAAATACAACTGGAAGATCAACCTCGATTCTTGTTGCACTGGCTTAAGCAAATCAACTTCCTTCTTGTGCTAGCCTTAGCAAATCACAAATTGATTTCAATCTCCCTTGCTCTAGCTTTTGCAAAGCCCAAATCGACATTAATTTAGCAGGAGAAGTAAGGTGTTAGTTTGCATTGGGAAATGGCCATTGGGTGAACTAAAAATTCAGAAGAATTTGTGTGGATGGAAATAGTTGATGCGTAAATTGTTTAGTTTAGTTTACTTAGGTTGAAATATGTAATGGATTTAATTAGTTCAATTTATTGTTTAATTTAATCTAGTTTACAGAATTATAATTTTGTATTATGTTTATTCATTATTTCTGACACGGACCAAACCCCCGCTCCACGGTGGCAAGGTCGTTCTTTGGAAAATCACACATTAGTCAAATCAACTGATTGCAGAACATAACATAATTCATAAAATCAGAGAAAAATTTACATCATATCATAATAGCAGAATAATAATCATCAACATCAGATTTACACAAATACAGGATCCTACTTAGTACATAACACGTTTCATCAAGTAGATAATAAGTCTATAACAAAGTTAAATATAAACATGCATGAGATAGTGCTTAAGAGTTCAAAAGAAATGATAAAAAGATAGGTCTTCATCTTCGTCCAAAAGGGCACCAATGCTATGGTCCATATCCAAAAGAAAGCCAATCACTTGTTCACTTAGTTGCCCCTGTAAAAATATGGACATCCGAGTTTGCAAGGGGAAAATACTACGAGTAGGTCATGAGACTGGTATGAGAAATTCTACAATTACTTAACTTGTTTAAGAATGAGGAAAATCACATGACCACGTCGTATGTCACGGAACGGGTTTACTCCATTGATTGTCGGTGCATACAATAAAGTGATTCAAGTAAACAACGCAATGCTTTTTAGAAAAATGAAGCCGTTATAAGAGTTTTACCTTATAATGACCAAAGATGATAGATACACAGAAAACAAAAATCATTTGAAATCATTGTTAGTGTCTATATATTTTATAAACAATTTCAAAGTAATTGTATCAATCCTAGACAGCATAGTTCCCCATCCTACTATGTTGCCAATAGCATACAATTAAAATTGTACGATGTCATACTAGAAATTGGATTTCCTTCATGAGTCAAGGCGAGGAATGCCTTCTTACCAGTTTCGGGCCATCTCTAGAGGGATGCCCAAGATCAACACACCTGACCCTTGGATCTTAAAGGTCGGTCCTCTCTTACTTTTGAGGATTAGTTATTCCTGAGCAATATGTTTTTCGGTCCTATCGGACCTATCACTCGAGTCTTTTAGTTGGCTCTATATCAAAGGCGCCTCGCAATCCATCAACCACATAAGTAAGAATGTCTGGGCTCCATACCATGACACCACTTCTAGCTAGAAAGAAACGCATGCACTCCCTGTAGTCACTATCCCTTTTTGAATCATACCAGGGTGTGAGGCTCGTGAATTAAAGCTATACACAAAGCTATGCTACTTAAAGATGTGCTTTGATTATCATCCACAAGACTCTACTTTTAAACAAAAGCCTTGAACACTTGCATCTTGGCATGCCACGCTATCAATCCATACTATGCCATTTATTTTCACCAATATATAACCTCTAAGCTCATGCGTCTCAGAGAAAGGTGTTAAGAAAGAGAATAAATTCTATGCCACTAAATACATATATATTTAGTAGATATCAACAACACAATACACACTACAATGTCAAACATACAATCCATTCATACGTCCGTTCTGGGTTTGAACAAAACCGGAGGCACCTTATTCCTCATTCCATATGTCCAATACAGAAGAGAGGTCCTCGCATATCCGGAAAATCAACAAGTACATCCGAACAATTACCACTATAACCCCTTCAAGGGAGCTACCCATATCCAAGGCATCAGTAGTAATCCATTCGATGTGAAGACTGTCGGTCTTCCACCATCTTCATTATCTTCGACTTTTAATCGTCGTTTAATTATTTGAAATGAGATTTAACTTGGTCTTTTCAAATAATTCTCGCACAAAATTTCAAATCAAATTATTTCCCTTTGTTAAATCGTTGGACTTCACCATTCATTTCCGTATGTAAAAAGGTTTAGTCGAGAATTTAATTCAGTCATCGAATTAGATACTCAAGTCACGTCATATCCTATATTCATTTTACACGTTTTCATGCCAAAACATATTTAACTATTTTTATTTTTCAAACCAAGCAAAATTGGTTTGCACACATTTTAAATCGCTTAAAATAATTTATAACAATTTATCAAACAATTTCAAATAAAATCGATTGCCAAAATCTGCAAATTAGAGAAACTGACAAGTCACAAACAAAGTAGAAATGGGCCAAAACTCAGCCGGAAAAGAGCCTGGATGGACCTAAACTGTTGACCGCAGTCTCCACCGGTCAACAGTCTAAAAACATGATTTAGAAATCTGACCTAAAAAATTCAAATGTCTGAATTTCCTTTTTCTTGAACCAGCAAGGATTTAGTTCAATTTGGTGCAATTTCAGACTCTGACTTTTTTTTACCAGACATCTGAATTAAAATTCATACATCTGAATTAAAATTCATACATCTGAATTAAAATTCATACATCTGAATTAAAAATTTCATACATCTTAATTGCTCTGCTTGGTTTCTTAATTATTTGAAGCAGGTCAGACGTCTGACCTAAAATATTCAAACGTCTGAATCCTGAACCAGAGCACAATTTGCCTAGATAACAAGCTCAAAGTGATATCGGCAAATGCCCGAAGGCCTATGACGTTATATACATGCAAATGGGGCTTCTACAACTCACGGGGGCAGCTAATAACACCAAACTCACATGCACAAACATTCATATAAGAGATTTGCAATGATTTTTGATTATAAATTCTAAAACGACTAAATTCTCTAACAAATGCAATCAAATGCGATATAAGCGAATTGTGAAGACTCAGAACTTCGCCTGGACGGCAACGGAGCTTCACAATATCACTAAATCGACTCATAACATATGAATGGATCATATGAGTACACCAAACCATAATTTTCCAATTCAATGAAACATGAATACATGAAATTGACGAAATTACACTAACATATCTCTTCCACTAGCATATGCAAACCCAAATGAACATTAAGTTACTCTTTTGTAAGCCAATAGCTTGTGGCATAGATGTGAGTTCATGAATAACTCATCTATATCAAATAGAAATGATTTTTATTACAATACTTAACATTTATCCTCTTGTTAAACTCATACGATCAGTCAATGGTCATTTCATCAACCCAAACTTAATCAACTACTACATATTTAACTAATACTAGCCCTTTTTGTTTCTCACAAGAAATATTATGATAGAAAATCTCACCTTTGCTTGTTTACAAACAAGGAATAGATCCAATAGCAAGCAAAATCAACCTCTCTTCCAATATTGCATGCAAATCTCCAATCTAAGCACATATAAATAGATTTCCTAAGAGTTAGGTCATAGGAATCATCAAAAATCAAAGAGGAAATAAGCTAAAGAAGATGGAGAAGATGAACAGGAGGCTTACTAAGGTTTCCTCTTCGATTTCCCCTTTGATTTGAGCAATTAATTGAAATCCATAGCTTAGGAATTTAAATTTCCCGTTCTTTTCCCCATTTTCAAATTTCTTTGAAGTGTTAGAGTGAATGAGAGAAATGAGGGATGATGAAGCTCTTAACTGAGTGAGCTAGGTTGGATAACCAAGCCCCAACCAAGGTCCCAATTTTCGCAAGCTCGAAATATATCGAAGCTTATAGTTTTCGAACACGTAAACAACATTTTGAACTCAAGGAAGTGGTTTCGAGTCCAAATTCGTCCATATGTAAAAAGTGATATTTTGGTTATATACACAAAGAAAAAGACCAAATTTCACCCAACTCTAAAGGTATCGATGTTTATAGTTTTCGAACATGCAAACGGCATTTTGAACCCAATGGAAGTGGTTTCGAGTCCAAATTCATCCATATGCAAATTGGCTATTTTTTCAGGGCTATATATAATATTAAAGTATATATAAACTCCATAGCGATTTTATGAATTTTAATTTATACATAACTTACAAATTATAAAGTGAAATCTCAATTTCTTACATTCCTTAGAAAATTACAATTAAAAATATTTGAGTGCTTCTTATTTTATCAATTCCTGGTTTATATTGAATTATATACCTTAATTTAAAGTTTAAAATCAAATTTTCAAACTACCGCGCCATTTCAAGCTCGTTTTAATTAAATTTTAAATTTACACGTTCTAACTTCGAATTAAATAAATTTTAAGTCATTTATTCTCAAAATAATTCATCTAAGATATTTAATTTGTTTGAAAATCAATTAAAAGTAAATTTTAAATTGATTCCAAAAATACTGGTTGTTACAATCTCCCCCACTTAAAACTTTTTCATCCCCGAAAAAGTAATAACAGCAAAGTAGGTACTAAATAGCAACGTAATATAACATAAATGTACCTCTCAATAGAGTTAATCAGAGGTATCCACTCTGTACTTGGGATAAGCCTATTTAATGCTATCTTCTGTTTCCCACATGCTGTCTCTAAGATCTCCGCTCCGTTGTACTTTGAATAAATGCACCTTCTTGTACCTTAGAACTCTAGTTTCTCTATCAGTAATCTTTATCAGCTCTTTACGCACAGTCAAACTCGGAGTAATATCTAGTATCAGTTGATTTGCCTCTTCCACGATCACTTCTGGATCATGTACATGCTTTCGAAGCTGAGAAATATGAAACACATCATGCACTCCGGGCAACCAGTCTGGCAACTGAACCCTGTAAGCAAGAGCTCCAACCCTCTCGAGTATAGGAAACGAGCCAATATATCTAGGTGCCAACTTCCCCGTCTTCCCAAATCGAATTACTCCTCTCATTGGAGAAATCCTCAAATACATGTAATCACCAACATAAAATGTCAGATCTATTCTTCTAGAATCAACATAACTCTTATGTCAGCTCTATGCTGTTTGTTGTCGTTTCTTAATAAAATCCACTTTATCTGAAGCTTCACGGATCATATCTAGACCCAATACCAACTGATCACCAGGCTCTATCCAATATGTAGGAGATCTACATGGCCTACCATACAATGCTTCAAATGGTGACATTTTCAAACATGCCTGATAGCTAATATTATACAAAAACTCAACCAAATGTATATGATCTTCCCAAAACCCTTCAAAATAGAGAATACAAGCCCGCAATAAATCTTCTAATATACGATTCACCCTCTCAATCTAGCCGTCTGTCTGAAGATGATATGCAGTGCTAAGATTGGCTTGGTTCCCAATTCAGATTGGAATGCTTTCCAGAACTTACTAGCAAAGATCGGATCACGATCACTAACAATGCTACTCGGAACTCCATGAAGTCTAACAATCTCTCTGAAATGCATCTGAGCCAAATTCTGAGTTGTTCTTGTTGATTTCACTGGAATAAAATAGTCGCTCTTCGTGAAATGATTAAATATAACCCAAATACTATCATTGCCTTTCTTAGTTCTAGGCAAACCATCAATGAAATCCATAGAAATCTGATCCCATTTCCATTCTCGAACCTCTAAAGGTTGCAAGAAACCTGTGACCTACTGTTGATCACTCTTGACTTGTTGGCAAGTAGAACACCTGCTAACATATATAGAAATGTCTCTCTTCATAAATTTCCACCAGAATGTACGCTTAAGATCGTAATACATCTTACTCACCCCTGGATGAATACTAAGCTTGGAATTATGACATTCATCCATCACTTTTCTTTTGAGTTTCGGAAATCCGGAACATAAATTCGGCCTAACAATCTCAGAATTCCCTTGTTATCAATCTGGAAAATTGTGACGAGAAGGAATTTCGCTCGGTCCGAACCAGTCGCTAAACCGACCTAGACCGTTCAAAACGCCTGATCGTTTGAGAACAGGACACAAAATAGAACGCATACGGAAGAACATTTCATTGTATATTACAACAATGCACCAGAATACAAGAATATACAGAGTATAAATGAATATTACACAGAAATATCAGAGATTTAAATTACATTTAAATACAACGCAGCGGAAAATAATACAATACACAACTAGAAGGAGATATACGGATACAAAGCTTTCCGGATATCATTCCAGCTGTAAACCAGGATCCTGTGAATATAAATCTGCAAAACCAAAACTACTAGCTGCCCGTGTCAAAATAAGGGCACCCAGAGTTTAGGTTAAAACAATAAACTCCAGGTCAGTCATGTGACTGGTGTGAGAACTAAAACAGTTATTACTCTTTATTTTTAAAGTTCGGTAAATCAAGGGACCACGCCGTATAACACGGAACGGGTTTCCTCCCAAGAATACCAGTGCATAAAGCGAACAGCGCAATGCTAAGTAAAGAAAAATGAAGCTATTATAAGACCCAGTTCCCATCACACAATGCAATCGCAAGCCGGAGGATAGGGTTTTTACCTTATAATAGCCAAGAATGCTTGATACGTTGAAAACAAATCATTTGATACTATTATAAGTGTATAGTGTATAAAATAACTTCAAATCATAAGTATCAATCATAGGCGGCATGAATGCCCCATACCACTATGTCGCCATATATAGGTTATACAATCAAAATCGCAAAGTCACGTATTTGGAAATTGGGTTTCCATCTATGAACCGAGGCAAAAGATAGTCCTCAACCGATTCGAGACGCTCTAGCCCTTGTCTCAGGCAAGCGCGCAGGCAAGCCTTGGATCGTCAGGGCCGGTCCACCGATGTGGATTATTATGCCTGAACAATACGTCTCCCCGCCCTTTGGGGCGTCCATGAGCCAAAAAAAATGACTCCATCGGACCCGGATCGTCCGATCAAACCGAGGCGCCCCGCAACAGCAACAACCACATAAGTCAAACTCGTCAGGGCGTGTAAAACCACTGACGCCACTTTTTAGCTAGAAGGAAATGCATGCCCTCCCTGAGGTCCGTCTCCCGTTTTTGGTTCATACCGGGTGTGAAACTCGCGAAGTAAACGTTACACAAAGCTACGCCACAAAGGGCCGTGCTTTGATCATCACCACAAGACTTTGCTTTTCAACAGAAGCCTCGATCAATTGCCACTTAGGCATGCCACACAGGCAATTCACTCCATGTGTTTGATATCCATCAATATATAGCCCCTGAGCTCGTACGTCTCAGAGAAGGGCGTTAAGCAAGAGAATAAATTCTCCGCCGCCAAACAGATATATATTTAATAGAGATCAATCACACGGACTGAAATCCAATGTCAGACACACAGTCCATTTACAAGTCCGTTCTAGGTCTGAACGAAACCGGAGGCATCTAATACCCCGCATATCCATCGATCTCCAAGCACGTCTAGACGATCACCAACTGTTTCCATCTTCTTGGGTGTACAGCCCAATCAAGATCATCAGTTATCACCCAAACGACGTGAAGACCTCCGGTCTTCGACCATCGTCTTCATCTTCGACTTATCGTCGTATCAGTTATTCAGAATGGGATAAACCCGATCTTCCCGAATAACTCGCGTATATTTTATAAAAGTGTTACACAACACAACATACGCCTCATTCCAATTCATCAGTCACTAACCGTAAATTAATCAAGAGAATAATTCCCCAAATATTAACCCCGAAGGCCGAAACCAACATCAGATCAATATTCAGAAAACCATCCTACCTGGCTAACCGACAGTTAGTTTCTAATTTCACATTCATAGGGAAACGTTCCCATTAATTTTATCCAAGATAAATTCCTTGAATTTATTCTTTAATCTTCTTTTGAATTTCGATTCAACTAGTCGAGATTAACGAACCTTACCGAAGCAATCATTGGTTTTAATTTCCCATTCCCAACATATTCATCCCATGAAGTAAAACTGGTAATACTTCATATCTAACACCACGGTGTTATCGGTAAATTCAATTACCATTTCACGTTTAAATCCAATTAAAGATTTAACTGTCGCCTGGAGCAAAACTGGTGCTACTCCATTCTCGGTCATTTCAATCTAATTAAAGATTCATTAAAACTCCACTTAGTTTTAATCTTTGACTGGGTTAAAGAATCAGTGTCATTTAAAAACACGGTTCACGGTAAACCCAAAATCTCATCCATCAATTATCGGGTTAAAGAACGAGTGTTATTTAAAACACTGTCCACGATAAACCCAAAGATCAATATCAATTCAATTCCAATTAAATATTATTTAATTGGTACACTTCATTAAATCTAAATAAAAAGATTTAATCTTTTCTCAACTGGGTTCAAGAACAGTGTTAGTGAAGACACCATTCACGACAAACCCAAATCACATTTGATATTCAATACAAGGCTCTGAATAGAAAATATATCGGCTTATATTCAATATCAAATTCTACGATTAACAAATGTCGTATTGGAAATAACGATATAAATATATATCTTTCAAATTTCCATAACAACACCTGTATAATCACGAATTCCAACATCGAAATATTCCGAAGACAATTTCGATTCAAATCCACTCCAATGCAATCATTGGAAATTCTGGTTATTTTCAAAACCATTTCAAATTCAATTTGTTTATTTAAAAACAAATCGAATTATAATTCTAGTTCAAAACTAGTTCATTTCGATAAAAATCTATTTTTATCTTTTCAAATATGGAGTTTTTCATCCCAATTCTTCTCAAATCATTTCTTATGATTTTACACAAATTATTACTATTTTTAATAATTTTATCAAGGCCCGTACAGTCGATTTCCATCAACGGCCATCGAACTGCACTTACAGCGACCTTTTTCAAATTTGATTTGGACATAATTCCAAATCCAACCGTTAGATTTCAAATTTCTAATATTCGTTAGAAAGCTCTTTTCGATACGAACCCAACGGTTCCGGTTTTAGGAGAATCCGACGGTCGGATCTCCCGTAATATCCGTTTGAAATAAATGGTCGAAATTCACGAACTGCCGCGGCGCGGCGCGTTCTATTCAGGCCATTATATTATATATATAATATATATTTCATCGATTTTTATTTAAAACGAATTATATAAATAGTTTTAAAATTCATTTCAAAAGCAATTTCAACTTCCTTTTCAATTCAAATCAAAATTGAATTCTTCTTTATAAATTCGTTTTAAAATTCATTTCTATTCAATTCAAGTTTCAATTCAATTTGAATTCATTTCAATTCGCTTTCAATTCAATTTGAATTCGTTTCAATTCACTCCGAAATCGTTTTCAATTCAATTCATTTCGAAATCGTTTTCAATTCAATTCATTTCGAAATCGTTTTCAATTCAATTCATTTCGAAATCGTTTTCAATTCAATTCATTTCGAAATAGTTTTCAATTCAATTCATTTCGAAATCGTTTTCAATTCAATTCATTTCGAAATCGTTTTCAATTCAATTCATTTCGAAATCGTTTTCAATTCAATTCATTTCGAAATCGTTTTCAATTCAATTCATTTTGAAATCGTTTTCAATTCATTTCGAAATCGTTTTCAATTCAATTCATTTCGAAATCGTTTTCAATTCAATTCATTTCGAAATCATTTTCAATTCAATTCATTTCGAAATCGTTTTCAATTCAATTCATTTCGAAATCGTTTTCAATTCAATTCATTTCGAAATCGTTTTCAATTCAATTCATTTCAATATAGTTCGAATTTCAAATCTATTCAATTTCAAATCTGTTCAATTTCAATTCCAATTCGAATTCATTTACATTCAATTCTTTTCAAAATATCAGATTTTGAAATCACTTTCGATATTCATTATAAAATGAATAAAATCGATATAAATATCGTTCACGTCAAAATGGCGTCAATCTAATCAACACGGCTTCATATATTGATATTTTCAAATATTCCATTCCGAATATTTCTATTTTAAAACTGGAATGAGGCCCAATCAATTACCATATAATGTTAATTATATGGATTTTCTACAACACATGTACATATCAATAATGATGAATAATCAACCATCATCCAAAGTGCATTCTACACTGTATAAGCATCAAATACAAATATTCAACGCTTATAACAGTCTGTCAATCAATCGATCGACATACAACTAAATTTTCGGGATTAGTGTACGTCAAATATCATCCCAATACCCGTGTGGGGTTTCAAACAATCAAACACAAATTTTTATTTGTGCAGTTGGGCGATGTGTAAAATTTACCGTCCCAATCAATGTCCTTCAAATAGGTGTACATAAACAAACCGTCCTGTTTGTAAACGAATATTTATTTATTCACATTCACGTTAAAAATTATATTTTTAACGATCAAACTATTTTATTCAACCTATGAATATTCTATTCGGTTCATTTATTAAATAAAATGTTATCTTTATTTTTCTAACTTATTTTTAGAAAATTCGGCGGCATAACGGCACGATACTAGAAACGGGACAAGGCCTAGCCTTATCCCCGGTCTAGTGAAGGCCCACGCCATTCACACATCAATCAAATTCACCAAACAACCAAATTCAAATCAAATCATCAAATTAATTTATGCAACCAAACAAACAAGTCCATAGTCTGTGGACGATTGTGTCGGGTGCTACTAAACACCGTTTGCATCCTAGTATATATATATATATATATAACTAGAAAATAAATTGAAGAGTGAGAAATTCTCACCGAAAGCTATCCTAACTCCACGGCACTTTTAATGCAGGAAATCTTCACTGTTCTCGTCTCTTATCACTTTCTTCGTCCGTAGCCACTACATATATAAAAATCGAATTTTTACTTCGCTATTCAATATATAAAAATCATATTTTTACTTCGATGTTCAATATATAAAAATCACATTTTTACTTCGATGTTCAATATATAAAAATCCCATTTTTACTTCGATGTTCAATATATAAAAATTCCATTTTTACTTCGATGTTCAATATATAAAAATTCCATTTTTACTTCGATGTTCAATATATAAAAATCTCATTTTTACTTCGATGTTCAATATATAAAAATTCCATTTTTACTTCGATGTTCAATATATAAAAATCACATTTTTACTTCGATGTTCAATATATAAAAATTCCATTTTTACTTCGATGTTCAATATATAAAAATTCCATTTTTACTTCGATGTTCAATATATAAAAATTCCATTTTTACTTCGATGTTCAATATATAAAAATTCCATTTTTACTTCGATGTTCAATATATAAAAATTCCATTTTTATCGTTTCTTCATATATGTAAAAATCGAATTTTTACATCACTGCTTTCAATGAATAAAATCATAACTTTCATTGAATATAAATCATAGTTTGCATTGAATAAAAATCGTATTTTTATTGGCCATTTTCATATATACGAATTAAAATCCTAACTTCTCAAAATTAAAAATCCAAACTTTTCTAATCAAAAATCTCATCTTTTCATATTTATCAAAATCTATGCTTTCATATCTATAAAAATCAAATCTTTTCTATTAAAAATCCGAATTTTTCCTATTAAAAAATCATATATTTTCCTAACTAAAAGTCATATACTTTCCTAGCATAAAAATCAGATTTTTCATAGTTTAAAAATCCGAAAACTTACAGTTTAACGAAGAGGAGAGGCGCAAGGGGAGGGGAATCACGGCGCTCTCAGGCGAGGTGGGTGGCTGGTCATCGTCGGTCGTCTGCAGGTGGTGGTGGCGCGTTCAGGGCCTTCGCGGTGGTTGTAGTCTTCGTCCATGGGGGGGGGGGTTCGGTTGGGGCTCGGTCGATGGGAGAAGGGAGGCGCTGGACGGAGGAGTGGCGAGGGGGGAGGGTCTCGATCGCTTGGCGGTCGGCGCCGCAGGGGGCTGCGCGTTTCCTTCTTCTTTCCCTTTTTTTTTCTTTTTGATTCTGAGAAATCGATTAAATGAATTGGGGGGGGGCAGAGAGAAATAGGGGGAGAGGGAGAGAGAGTGTTTTATATTTTTAATTATTTTATTTTGCAAAAAGTTGACTTTTACATACGAGCTCGAAACGAAGCCCACCGCCTGTCGTCCATAGCTAATTACCCCCATTCCAAACACAATGGGATATGTATCGTAAGCTGATTCGATCGTTTGAATCAGTTTCCGTCAAAATCTACATATAACTCTATATATTGAATTTCACGCGCATTTCAAATTACCGGGGTCACATACTAACTCTAAAAATTGCAGAAAAATATTTTCTAGCTTCGTATAGACGATACGGTCCTAATAAAACTAGTTTCGTCGAATTCTGAGACCGTTAGAAAAATGGCCAATTTCCAGTCGATTAAAATCAACTTAAACTGGTCAAACGCGCTTTCCTTTGCCACACTCACATATTGATTCGAAAAATTATGAAAATTGGAATCTAGCAATAATCTGACACTGCGGATCCAACAAAAGTGGTTTCGTCGAAATCCGAGGTCGGTTGCAAAATGTCTATTTTTAAGGGCCTGAATTCCATAGCGACTATTCAGAATTTTCAACTGGACCTATCTTTTGATTCCCGCTATGAAATCTTGATTTTTCGGATTCGTTGGAAAGATATCATCAATTAGATCCTAATGTTTTTGGTTTCACTAAAATCCGGATTGTTTTGCACCCGGTACATTCAATTGAAGTTTGAAATCGAATTATCGAACTACCACACCATTTTCGATTATATTTAATAATTATAAATAATTATTTATATTCTAACGACGACGTATATATAATATATATGTTCTAATTATATTCAAAATAAATTTCTCGTCGATATTATTTAAAATAATTCATTTTAAATAATCAAAATTCGCTACAATTGCCGAAATAAAAATTTTTAAACTGGCCCAGATTTTCGGGTTGTTACAATCTCCCCCACTTAAAACTTTTCGTCCCCGAAAAGGAACAAAGTCGAAAGTGGTTTGATTAATCAACTCTACGTTCGATCTGGCTTTCATTCTCCTACTTTTCAGTTTCTGAGAATTTTCAAATTTTCAAAAATTTGGCTAACACCCTAAGTTTTTGAAAAATTTCGCCATAACCTCCCCTGCAATGGGAGCATCGGGAAATCTCAAATAGCTTCCCCGATCCTTCAGATCTCAAAAAGAAAAAGAAAAAGCCAAGGGGCTAGCCAATAGGCTCATAAAATCATCATCACCCAAACAAAACAGTAAATTATGTAATAAACATGTACCTATTTGTCGGGCAAACAAATTTTATTCTCTGCTCTAGCCTCCTTGCTATGACCTGTTCAATGTAAGTACAAGTATATGCAAGCAAATGCGACCAATTTTCAATATAATTCAATATGTGATTCAATTAGGCTAAATGGTTCAAAATTATCAACCAAATAAACAAACAACACAATCATCAATCAATTAGTGGATTAGAGTTTTCGAATTCATAATTTTGATACATATACAAAAATCCTGTTTTTGATGCCAAATCACAACAATAGGCCCTATCTAATTTTGGTTCTCACACCAGTCAATAAGAAGTATATAGATATTACACGTTCGTCACTCGAATATAAATTCTAATGATGGAGCCCCATCATCAAAATCATCTCCGGGCGATTAGAGTGTAATTCTATATCTATCCAATATATCAAAACTTCGAATACACGCTAGCTAGGCGCATACGCAAAATCTTTATATTTTGGATTGTCCTAATCAATATAAAATAAATAATCAAATACGAATAATTGATTTAAATTTTCAAAACAAAATTGGTTTTCATTTTAAAAATATACTCTATACACTCGTCCTAGGATACTACTGATCCTATCTCTAACGAGTCATTCCCATTGGACATTACTAATCCAATATCTGATGAATTCTTTCGTATGGTTCTAATGTGCCTTGTTCTCTGAGCTTTGTAAACCAAAGCTCTGATACCAACTGTGACGAGAAGGAATTTCGCTCGGTCCGAACCAGTCGCTAAACCGACCCAGACCGTTCGAAACGCCTGATCGTTTGAGAACAGGACACAAAATAGAACGCATACGGAAGAACATTTCATTGTATATTACAACAATGCACCAGAATACAAGAATATACAGAGTATAAATGAATATTACACAGAAATATTAGAGATTTAAATTACATTTAAATACAACGCAGCGGAAAATAATACAATACACAACTAGAAGGAGATATACGGATACAAAGCTTTCCGGATATCGTTCCAGCTGTAAACCAGGATCCTGTGAATATAAATCTGCAAAACCAAAACTACTAGCTGCCCGTGTCAAAATAAGGGCACCCAGAGTTTAGGTTAAAACAATAAACTCCAGGCCAGTCATGTGACTGGTGTGAGAACTAAAACAGTTATTACTCTTTATTTTTAAAGTTCGGTAAATCAAGGGACCACGCCGTATAACACGGAATGGGTTTCCTCCCAAGAATACCAGTGCATAAAGCGAACAGCGCAATGCTAAGTAAAGAAAAATGAAGCTATTATAAGACCCAGTTCCCATCACACAATGCAATCGCTAGCCGGAGGATAGAGTTTTTACCTTATAATAGCCAAGAATGTTTGATACGTTGAAAACAAATCATTTGATACTATTATAAGTGTATAGTGTATAAAACAACTTCAAATCATAAGTATCAATAATAGGCGGCATGAATGCCCCATACCACTATGTCGCCATATATAGGTTATACAATCAAAATCGCAAAGTCACGTATTTGGAAATTGGGTTTCCATCTATGAACCGAGGCAAAAGATAGTCCTCAACCGATTCGAGACGCTCTAGCCCGTGTCTCAGGCAAGCGCGCAGGCAAGCTTTGGATCGTCAGGGCCGGTCCACCGATGTAGATAATTATGCCTGAACAATACGTCTCCCCGCCCTTTGGGGCGTTAATGAGCCAAAAAAAATGACTCCATCGGACCCGGATCGTCCGATCAAACCGAGGCGCCCCGCAACAGCAACAACCACATAAGTCAAACTCGTCAGGGCGTGTAAAACCACTGACGCCACTTTTTAGCTTGAAGGAAACGCATGCCCTCCCTGAGGTCCGTCTCCCGTTTTTGGTTCATACCGGGTGTGAAACTCGCGAAGTAAACGTTACACAAAGCTACGCCACAAAGGGCCGTGCTTTGATAATCACCACAAGACTTTGCTTTTCAACAGAAGCCTCGATCAATTGCCACTTAGGCATGCCACACAGGCAATTCACTCCATGCGTTTGATATCCATCAATATATAGCCCCTGAGCTCGTACGTCTCAGAGAAGGGTGTTAAGAAAGAGAATAAATTCTCCGCCGCCAAACAGATATATATTTAATAGAGATCAATCACACGGACTGAAATCCAATGTCAGACACACAGTCCATTTACAAGTCCGTTCTGGGTCTGAACGAAACCGGAGGCACCTAGTACCCTGCATATCCATCGATCTCCAAGCACGTCTGGACGATCACCAACTTTTTCCATCTTCTTGGGTGTACAGCCCAATCAAGATCATCAGTTATCACCCAAACGACGTGAAGACCTCCGGTCTTCGACCATCGTCTTCATCTTCGACTTATCGTCGTATCAGTTATTCAGAATGGGATAAACCCGGTCTTCCCGAATAACTCGCGTATATTTTATAAAAGTGTTACACAACACAACATACGCCTCATTCCAATTCATCAGTCACTAACCGTAAATTAATCAAGAGAATAATTCCCCAAATATTAACCCCGAAGGCCGAAACCAACATCAGATCAATATTCAGAAAACCATCCTACCTGGCTAACCGACAGTTAGTTTCTAATTTCACATTCATAGGGAAACGTTCCCATTAATTTTATCCAAGATAAATTCCTTGAATTTATTCTTTAATCTTCTTTTGAATTTCGATTCAACTAGTCGAGATTAACGAACCTTACCGAAGCAATCATTGGTTTTAATTTCCCAATACCAACCTATTCATCCCATGAAGTAAAACTGGTAATACTTCATATCTAACACCACGGTGTTATCGGTAAATTCAATTACCATTTCACGTTTAAATCCAATTAAAGATTTAACTATCGCCTGGAGCAAAACTGGTGCTACTCCATTCTCGGTCATTTCAATCTAATTAAAGAATCATTAAAACTCCACTTAGTTTTAATCTTTGACTGGGTTAAAGAATCAGTGTCATTTAAAAACACGGTTCACGGTAAACCCAAAATCACATTCATTAATTATCGGGTTAAAGAACGAGTGTTATTTAAAACACTGTCCACGATAAACCCAAAGATCAATATCAATTCAATTCCAATTAAATATTATTTAATTGGTACACTTCATTAAATCTAAATAAAAAGATTTAATCTTTTCTCAACTGGGTTCAAGAACAGTGTTAGTGAAGACACCATTCACGACAAACCCAAATCACATTTGATATTCAATACAAGGCTCTGAATAGAAAATATATCGGCTTATATTCAATATCAAATTCTACGATTAACAAATGTCGTATTGGAAATAACGATATAAATATATATCTTTCAAATTTCCATAACAACACCTGTATAATCACGAATTCCAACATCGAAATATTCCGAAGACAATTTCGATTCAAATCCACTCCAATGCAATCATTGGAAATTCTGGTTATTTTCAAAACCATTTCAAATTCAATTTGTTTATTTAAAAACAAATCGAATTATAATTCTAGTTCAAAACTAGTTCATTTCGATAAAAATCTATTTTTATCTTTTCAAATATGGAATTTTTCATCCCAATTCTTCTCAAATCATTTCTTATGATTTTACACAAATTATTACTATTTTTAATAATTTTATCAAGGCCCGTACAGTCGATTTCCATCAACGGCCATCGAACTGCACTTACAGCGACCTTTTTCAAATTTGATTTGGACATAATTCCAAATCCAACCGTTAGATTTCAAATTTCTAATATTCGTTAGAAAGCTCTTTTCGATACGAACCCAACGGTTCCGGTTTTAGGAGAATCCGACGGTCGGATCTCCCGTAATATCCGTTTGAAATAAATGGTCGAAATTCACGAACTGCCGCGGTGCGGCGCGTTCTATTCAGGCCATTATATTATATATATAATATATATTTCGTCGATTTCTATTTAAAACGAATTATATAAATAGTTTTAAAATTCGTTATAAAGCAATTTCAACTTCCATTTCAATTCAAATCAAAATTGAATTCTTCTTTATAAATTCGTTTTAAAATTCATTTCTATTCAATTCAAATTTCAATTCAATTTGAATTCATTTCAATTCGCTTTCAATTCAATTTGAATTCGTTTCAATTCATCTCGAAATCGTTTTCAATTCAATTCATTTTGAAATCGTTTTCAATTCAATTCATTTCGAAATCGTTTTCAATTCAATTCATTTCGAAATCGTTTTCAATTCAATTCATTTCGAAATCGTTTTCAATTCAATTCATTTCGAAATCGTTTTCAATTCAATTCATTTCGAAATCGTTTTCAATTCAATTCATTTCGAAATCGTTTTCAATTCAATTCATTTCGAAATCGTTTTCAATTCAATTCATTTCGAAATCGTTTTCAATTCAATTCATTTCGAAATCGTTCGAATTTCAAATCTATTCAATTTCAAATCTATTCAATTTCAATTCCAATTCGAATTCATTTACATTCAATTCTTTTCAAAATATCAGATTTTGAAATCACTTTCGATATTCATTATAAAATGAATAAAATCGATATAAATATCGTTCACGTCAAAATGGCGTCAATCTAATCAACACGGCTTCATATATTGATATTTTCAAATATTCCATTCCGAATATTTCTATTTCAAATATTTCTATTTTAAAACTGGAATGAGGCCCAATCAATTACCATACAATGTTAATTATATGGATTTTCTACAACACATGTATATATCAACAATGATGAATAATCAACCATCATCCAAAGTGCATTCTACACTGTATAAGCATCAAATACAAATATTCAACGCTTATAACAGTCTGTCAATCAATCGATCGACATACAACTAAATTATCGGGATTAGTGTACGTCAAATATCATCCCAATACCCGTGTGGGGTTTCAAACAATCAAACACAAATTTTTATTTGTGCAGTTGGGCGATGTGTAAAATTTACCGTCCCAATCAATGTCCTTCAAATAGGTGTACATAAACAAACCGTCCTGTTTGTAAACGAATATTTATTTATTCACATTCATGTTAACAATTATATTTTTAACGATCAAACTATTTTATTCAACCTATGAATATTCTATTCGGTTCATTTATTAAATAAAATGTTATCTTTATTTTTCTAACTTATTTTTAGAAAATTCGGCGGCATAACGGCACGATACTAGAAACGGGACAAGGCCTAGCCTTATCCCCGGTCTAGTGAAGGCCCACGCCATTCACACATCAATCAAATTCACCAAACAACCAAATTCAAATCAAATCATCAAATTAATTTATGCAACCAAACAAACAAGTCCATGGTCTGTGGACGATTGTGTCGGGTGCTACTAAACACCGTTTGCATCCTAGTATATATATATATATAACTAGAAAATAAATTGAAGAGTGAGAAATTCTCACCGAAAGCTATCCTAACTCCACGGCACTTCTAATGCAGGAAATCTTCACTGTTCTCGTCTCTTATCACTTTCTTCGCCCGTAGCCACTACATATATAAAAATCGAATTTTTACGTCGCTTTTCAATATATAAAAATCATATTTTTACTTCAATGTTCAATATATAAAAATCACATTTTTACTTCGATGTTCAATATATAAAAATCCCATTTTTACTTCGATGTTCAATATATAAAAATTCCATTTTTACTTCGATGTTCAATATATAAAAATTCCATTTTTACTTCGATGTTCAATATATAAAAATCCCATTTTTACTTCGATGTTCAATATATAAAAATTCCATTTTTACTTCGATGTTCAATATATAAAAATCACATTTTTACTTCGATGTTCAATATATAAAAATTCCATTTTTACTTCGATGTTCAATATATAAAAATTCCATTTTTACTTCGATGTTCAATATATAAAAATTCCATTTTTACTTCGATGTTCAATATATAAAAATTCCATTTTTACTTCGATGTTCAATATATAAAAATTCCATTTTTACTTCGATGTTCAATATATAACAATTCCATTTTTATCGTTTCTTCATATATGTAAAAATCGAATTTTTACATCACTACTTTCAATGAATAAAATCATAACTTTCATTGAATATAAATCATAGTTTGCATCGAATAAAAATCGTATTTTTATTGACCATTTTCATATATACGAATTAAAATCCTAACTTCTCAAAATTAAAAATCCAAACTTTTCTAATCAAAAATCTCATCTTTTCATATTTATCAAAATCTATGCTTTCATATCTATAAAAATCAAATCTTTTCTATTAAAAATCCGATTTTTTCCTATTAAAAAATCATATATTTTCCTAACTAAAAGTCATATATTTTCCTAGCATAAAAATCAGATTTTTCATAGTTTAAAAATCCGAAAACTTACAGTTTAACGAAGAGGAGAGCCGCAAGGGGAGGGGAATCACGGCGCTCTCAGGCGAGGTGGGTGGCTGGCCATCGTCGGTCGTCTGCAGGTGGTGGTGGCGCGTTCAGGGCCTTCGCGGTGGTTGTAGTCTTCGTCCATGGGGGGGGGGGTTCGGTTGGGGCTCGGTCGATGGGAGAAGGGAGGCGCTGGACGGAGGAGTGGCGAGGGGGGTCTCGATCGCTTGGCGGTCAGCGCCGCAGGGGGCTGCGCGTTTCCTTCTTCTTTCCCTTTTTTTTTTCTTTTTGATTCTGAGAAATCGATTAAATGAATAATGGGGGGGGGCAGAGAGAAATAGGGGGAGAGGGAGAGAGAGTGTTTTATATTTTTAATTATTTTATTTTGCAAAAAGTTGACTTTTACATACGAGCTCGAAACGAAGCCCACCGCCTGTCGTCCATAGCTAATTACCCCCATTCCGAACACAATGGGATATGTATCGTAAGCTGATTCGATCGTTTGAATCAGTTTCCGTCAAAATCTACATATAACTCTATATATTGAATTTCACGCACATTTCAAATTACCGGGGTCACATACTAACTCTAAAAATTGCAGAAAAATATTTTCTAGCTTCGTATAGACGATACGGTCCTAATAAGACTAGTTTCGTCGAATTCTGAGACCGTTAGAAAAATGGCCAATTTCCAGTCGATTAAAATCAACTGAAACTGGTCAAACGCGCTTTCCTTTGCCACGCTCACATATTGATTCGAAAAATTATGAAAATTGGAATCTAGCAATAATCTGACACTGCGGATCCAACAAAAGTGGTTTCGTCGAAATCCGAGGTCGGTTGCAAAATATCTATTTTTAAGGGCCTGAATTCCATAGCGACTATTCAGAATTTTCAACTGGACCTATCTTTTGATTCCCGCTATGAAATCTTGATTTTTCGGATTCGTTGGAAAGATATCATCAATTAGATCCTAATGTTTTTTGTTTCACTAAAATCCGGATTGTTTTGCACCCGGTACATTCAATTGAAGTTTGAAATCGAATTATCGAACTACCGCGCCATTTTCGATTCTATTTAATAATTATAAATAATTATTTATATTCTAACGACGACGTATATATAATATATATGTTCTAATTATATTCAAAATAAATTTCTCGTCGATATTATTTAAAATAATTCATTTTAAATAATCAAAATTCGCTAAAATTGCCAAAATAAAAATTTTAAACTGGCCCAGATTTTCGGGTTGTTACAAAAATCGAGACTTCACTTTCCTGAACTATCTTAATGATTTTTTGAATAAAATCGTCATCAATCTGAAATATAGAAATCTCCTCAATCAATGAAGGCGTAATAATAAGATTAGCGATGATTGCATTCTTCCTGCTAGGTGCATTAGCTACAACATTGGCTTTCCCTGGAGTATACAAAATATCAAGATCATATGCTGCAAGAAATTCTAACCAACGTTGTTGTCTCAAATTCAAGTCTTTTTGGGAGAATAGACATTTCAATGATTTATGGTCTGTATATAATTTGAACTTCACACCCAAAAGATAATGCCTCCATATCTTTAAAGCAAATACCACGGCTAACAACTCTAAATCATGAGTAACATATGTCTTCTCATGCGGCTTCAACTGACGGCTAGTATAAGCAACAACTTGGCCTCTTTGCATTAATACCCCACCTACTCCTTCATGAGAAGAATCTGTATAGAAAACCAAATGTTGATTGCCATATATTATAGTTAACCTTACCTTCAACTCTTGGAAATCTGCCTCACATTCTGTCGTCCAATTAAATCTCACATGCTTCTTTGTAAGCTTCGTCAATAGACCAGATAACTGCGAAAAATCCTTAATGAATTTCCAATAATATCCCGCTAATCCCAGAAAACTTCTGACTTCCGTGGAAGTGCTAGGTTTCTTCCAATCTCTAATGGCTGTAATCTTGCCTGAATCCACTAAAATTCCATCCTTTGATACTACATGACCGAGGAACTTCACTTCTTCTTGCCAAAATAAGTATTTAGAAAATTTGGCCTTTAATACATTCTTTCTTAGAATTTCCAAAACTTGTTCCAAGTGCTTCGCATGCTCGCTAGTTGACTTGGAGAAGATTAAAATATCGTCAATAAAAACTAGCACAAATTTATTCAACACTCCTCGAAATACTCGATTTATCAAATCAACAAAACAAGCATGAGAGTTACATAAGCCGAATGGCATTACCAACCACTCATAAAATAAGTTTGGACCTCTGAAAGCTGTCAAAAAAATACATTCTTCGGCGATCCGCTGCTGACGGAAACCTATAGCCAGATCCATCTTTGAAAACACTCGAGCTACAATTAAGCAATCTAATAAATCATCAATATGCGGCAATGGATATTTATTCTTCAACGTTTGCTTATTTAAGTCTCGGTAATCTACGCATAATCTGAGAGTACCGTCTGATTTAGGAACAAATACCATGGCTGCTCCCCAACTCGAGAAACTAGGCCTGATCGGACCTTTCCATAAAAATTATTGAGTTTAATCACCCAACTCTGCTCTTTCAATGTCATTCTTCGAATTGCATGCATAACTGACCTTGCATACGGAACTAAATCAATTTTGAAATCAATTTCTCTTTGTGGAGGTAAGCTATCAACTTCTTCGAATACATCCGCATAATCTCTAACAATGGGAATATTCTTAATAGAAGCAGGAGAAACTTCAAAGAGACCAAAATTATTTTTGATCTGAATTTGAGCCTATGCAGGGTATAATAATACTTCCAAGCTTTGTTCTAACTTTAACCACTCTTGACACATTTAACTTCGGCCTCGTACTTCGTCAACCAATCCAACCCAAGTATAATATCAAACTCAAAAAAATTCATGACGATAAAATGAAAGAAAGTCAGTAACAGGAATAGGAGATAAGAACTCTACAATATAAATCAAGAACAAGGGAACCTCCTATCGGTTGTAGACACTAATAGATTCCTCAAGATTTCTCAATTTTAAATTTAACTGACTCGAGATAAAACTACGTGATGCTCCCGTATCAAATAATAATTTAACAGGAATATTTTTAATTGTAAGTGTACCTTCCAACACTCGGGTTTACCTTCACCAATAGAAGAAGCTGGCGCATTCTCCCCATCATATACATGGGCAACTTCGGACTTTTTCAGCAATGGACGGTACTTGATAACATGCCTTATCTTATGGCAATTGTAACACTCCCAGGTGTAATGTCCCATATTTTAGCTATATAATAATTAGTTTATTTAATTATTTAAATAGTGATTTAGAGAATTTAATGGTCGTTTAATAAAATAACTTTGAATATTTAATTAAAATAATAATTAAATAATATATTTAATTCTGAAATAATCAGAAATTGTGGAATTCACGATATTGTGTGAACTGGACAATTCAAAATATATATTTTAATTTAGAGTTGAATTATATTAACGAATATATTTAATTAACGATGGTTGAACGTATAATTATAATATAAATAAAATTGAGCTCGAAATGGCGCGGCAGTTTGCGATTTGGCGATTCGAACTTTAAACGGATATACAGAAGCCGTTTTAAATCGGATTTCTGTGAAACAAGAAACGTTCAGAGCTGGTGAAGTATATTTTTCTAATGAAAGAGAAAAATCGGGATTTCGTCGAGTAGATTTTGATTTATGTCCAAATCAAATTTTAGAAAAGTCGCTATGGAATTCCTTTATAATTTATAATGATTTATTTATATTTATAAAAGGAATTTCGTTTTAAATTGAATATCAATTTAATCGGGATTTGAAATTTCGAGTTAGGAATTCATATAGGAATATTGTGGAGCTGTATGATATCGTATGTGAATATATACAATAATATTTATTTATAAATATTTAATTTAATTGTTTTTAAATATATTTAATATTTAAAAGGGTTAATTTAGAGCTATAAAAAATAGCCAGTTTTGCAAAGGACCTCAGAATTCGACGAAACTAATTTTGTCACATCCGAAATGTTAAATTATTATTAGATTTCAATTTCTGTGATTTTTGAAGTCAGTATGTGGTCGTACGGGATTTTAATGTGAGAAACAGTCAGTATTTTAACAGTTGAAAATACGCTGTGTGAGTATACGAAGTCGGAATTCGACGAAACCAGTTTCTTTGGGACCGTAATGTCGAACTGTAGCTACCTGTCTATTTTCGTGATTTTTGGATATCATGTGTGATCACAGGAATTTTTAAACAGTGTATACAAGCAGCGATACAATAAAAAGAAATTTAATAATCGATTTTTTTTATAAAACCACACTATAAATATACCATTTTCACTTCTAACCCTAAACGTTTTCTTCAGCACTCAACAAATTTTGCGCCGCCACTTTCCTCTTCTAAAAAAAGCGTGAAGAAACAACGAAGAAAAATCCAAACAATTTTCTAAAATCATCAAACAAGGATAGTTGAGCTTCTTTAATCTCCCTCTTCATTTCTGAATTGATTTTACATGGTGCGATGGAGGTTCCAGGAACCAGCGGAAGTAACAACGGCCCTAGGGTTCGCAAATTCCTGGAAGGGGATTATCGATTTGGATTTCTGAGCTTGGTTTCAGATTTAGAGGATCAAACAACATCTAGTAGCAGATTTGTGGTGGATTCCGACGATAATATTGTCGCGTGATCCCTATAGGTCGACGTGAAGAGCTGAACGACGGAGTTGGGGGTTTGAATTCGAAGTCTGTGCTTTTGGCATGATATTGTAGAGGATTGAATGAGAGGAATATTGGTAATTTTCTTGGGATTTATAGTGGAGAGGAAGAGGAGATATGAGCTTGGAAAGTACGACTATGGTGGTTCCAGGATTTAAGACCGACGGAGGATTTCCTGTTTTGGGAAGAAGGTAAACATGGGTGGATTTTTAATGATGAGAATGGGCCGCTTGTTTTGATAAAGCCCAAAAACAAATTTTTATTAGTTAGAATTTTTTTAAAATAGTGAACAAACTTATTAACATGATATTCATTGTTTGGGAAGAAGGTAACTCATATGTTGTCAGAAACACGAACGGTTTGATCCGATGGGATCGTATGGATGAACACTACCCAATGGAACTGACTGGGAATAGATTGGAGCTTGTTACAATTAATAGTGAAATAAATTGTTAGAATCAAATCAACGACAGTTATTCATTGTTTAACGATAACTGACCAAGGTGAGTAAATCTCACTAACTCTGCTCAATTAATATTTTTATAAAATATTTTTAGAATCTATAAATAATGGTTGTTTGCTGAGTGTTGGTTGTTTGGTTGAACAACTAGTTAATTGGTTGAAAATATAGATAACGATATAGATATAAATCGTTAATCAAATATTGATTCTGTTTATCAGAATATTTAATATTCGTGTTATTCATGTGATTAACATCTGTGGATGCAGGGAAACAGGTCAGAGGAATCCGACTGGATTCCTCAACATTTATTTTACTGTTTTTCATATATTGTGTTATATAATGTGATATGGAATCTATTGTTGATTTTGTATGGTTGAATGATACCGATCATTGTTATATGGTATGTTAAATACCATAAGGAATACTGGAAAGTTAAAAAAGAAAATTTTCAATGTTATGTTGAAAAAGAAATATTTATAAAATCAAAAGATTTTATAAAAAGAAAACTATTTATTTAGAAAATAAATAGATTAAAAAAAGAATATTTGTTTGTGAATCAAATAGATAAAATTGAAGGGAAATATTTGTAAAATATTTACAAATAGAATTGAAAAAGAAATATTTGTAAACTATTTACAAATAGAATTGAAAAGGGAATAGTTAGATTATCAAAGGAATTACTTATAAAATCAATAGATTTTATAAATAGAAAATATTTTATAAAATAAATTGAACTATCAATTTGGAATTTATTTTGTAAATAAATAGATTATAAAAGGAAATACTTGAAAACTGACTAGAATTGTATAAAAGGAGAATTTTACATTTGAAAGGTTTAGACCCGTGCTTCGCACACGGGTATAACATGATATGGGTTTAAAACAAAGATTTTAAATAGAATCTATTCTAATTGATAGACTGAGAAGATAAATAATCAATAATATTTTATAAATTAGATAAAATGTTTATCATTGGATAAATAGAATATATAAGTCGGGACTTATATAAAGAAGTTAGAATCGATTTCAACATCGACAATTGAAACTGAATCGGGACGTAGAGTTAATCAAAGGAGTTAATCAATTAGAGTTAATCAGTTAGAGTAAATCGATTAGAGTTAGAATTAATCAAGTTAGAGTAAATTGAACATAGTTAATCGAATTAGGATTTATTGAATATTAGTTATTAAATTAGAGTTAATCGAATATAGTTATTTGAGATAGAGTTAGTCAAACATAGTTATTTAGGATGTGTTGCCATTTCGTACGACTACTAGCGTAATTCGCAGGGCTGCGGATAGCCTACGGCGGTCGGATGTTTCCTGAGGGAATCAGACGTAACCATTGTGATCACTGCGATTTAGAGTCAAGCGAATGGAGTTAAATCAAATATTAGCCATTCGAAATAAAGTTAAAAAAGACATAGTTATTCGAATATAAGTTATTCAATAGGAGTTAAATAAGTTAATTTAGTCAAGTTGAGTTAATCAAGTAAGTTAATCCAGTTAAGTTAATCGAGTTGAGTTAGTCAAGATGAGTTAATCAAACCGAGTTAATCTAAAGGAGTTATTCGAAATAGTTTATTCGAATTGAATTAAAGGAGTTAATCGAATATAGTTTATTCGAAAGGAGATTTATCGAATGTAAAACATTCGAAGAGAGTTAATCGAACATAGTTATTTGGAGAGAGTTATCGAATATAGTTATTCAAAGAAAAGTTTCCAAATATAGTTTATTCGAAAAGGAGTTATCGAATAGAGACTTTTCGGAAGAGAGTTATACATTGAAATTCGATTATATCGAATTCGGGAAAGTACACTTTCCGTTTTAATCAAGATTTAATGATTTCTTCATAAATTATCTATTTAGTCATTTAGTTAAATTAAGGAATAAAAGTTATATTTTAGGAAGAAGGGATTATAACGCTATAGTTATAATCAACGTTTTAAAATAAAGAAGTGGATTCATAAATAGAATCCGAGTTACGTAAGGAAGTTGGTTAAAAGATTAAAAGGGTAAACTTTGTCTATTTCGAAGGTAGAAATGTTGTGCAGTTAAGGTCTGAGAGTTAATTATACCCCAACTTGATTGGCTTCAGTTTTAACTAAGAAATGGTTAAGGTTCGATAGTGAAGGTTGATTAAGTGAATTTAGTTAATGAGTGTAATGGTTTGAATTGGCCTAGTGATGTTTTATTTAAACATCTGTTTAAATCAAATGAATGAGTTTTGGAAATGATTTCAAAATAAGAATCAGAAATGTTTTCTAATATAGAAAATAAGAAATGGAGCAAATAAGGAAATGTTCTCCAATGATTTATAAATTATATTTTCTAAATCTAGAAATAAAAATTTACAAATATATAAAAATGGGAAATGAATAAATTAATGATAAATTAAATTAAACGAGATCAGTGTTGATTGATAATTGATCGATCGAATTTCTATCTGGAAATAAGATCATTGGTTGTACCCCTATTTTTCTTTGATAGACTATCGAAGTTTTTGACCATTTTTCCGTCATCAATACGGAGAGACCGGAATCAGATATATTATCTGAAAACCACTTTGTATGGACATTAGCGTTGTGATCAAATATGATGATGAAAATTGAAGACGGAGTTATATAAGGGCTATCCTGTTTACAGAATAGTGCCTTCGGGTTGTCCAGTCCCAGGACAACGTGAATGGACGAATGTCTGACAAAGTATATCTAACGGATCGCGTAAGTTGATCTCTTCAAACGTACTTACGTTTGGTGGTGGAGGAATTCGTTTCTCTTAGCTTTATACCCGTGGTATTTTAGGGAAATCAATTTGTGATTTGGCGGGTATGACGATGTGGCATTCAAAGTGAATGGTGGTCAGGTGTATCAAAGATACGTTATGACCTCAAGCCTCATCAACTGGGAAATGATAGAAATCAGGCAGGCAGCATGGCTAGGTGGGTCGCTCCCATTAGGGTGTATATCACCTATCTAGAGAAAATCCATTTCATTCTTTTATCTATTATCGATGCTGTCCCTTTTCGGGAAACGGTAGGTAGCTCCCAACCGATGGTGATATACATTTGATACACTCAACCGAAATTAGTGGTCGGTCATGTGTGAGCCGGGTTGCAAGACGTTCTTGTTGAACCTAGTGTATTCGCCTCTAGAGGTACACTATCGGCAGGTAGTCACATACCTTGTCATAGTCGGAATCCAATCTCCAATAAGTGCCAGCGATTTTGTTTGTATACTATATATGTGGAACGTGAGATGCAAGCGTTCTGCTAGATTATTATTTACTTGTGAATAGACATTATTATAATATCAGAGAAGTATTGATTGCCAAAAGTGTTTTGGTTATCGTAAGGTAAAAACCATCCGTGTTTATGTGTGGATCGGTCTTATGATTACCTTTTCTTTTGAAAAGGATTTTGAAAAGTTAAACAAAAATGATTTGAGTTTACTCACACCAGTCCGATGACTGACCCAGAGTTTATTTTGTTTTGTTTTCCCTAAACTCTTGGGTGCCCAAATTTGTATGGGCAGTCAAGTAGTTCAGGTCTTTACAGATATATTTGGAGGAGCTTGAAGCAGGAGGCTTCAGGATTATATAGCTATTGTTATCTCCGTTGTGTGTAAGTGTTGTACTCTGATAATGTTATTATATGTATACTGTTTTATTGCAAAGTTATGTCATATATTATATTTTATTCGTTCCGCTGTGAGATTCGTATTACTCTGATTATGTGTTGTGGTGATCTTCTTCTTCTTATTCTATTCTAACTTTCTATGTTACCTATTCTTACCCTCTAACTTCTTTCTATTAATGATCAGGTATTTCCGATGCCTTAATAGTCAACACGGTCGTTTTGTGTTGATTTTCGGAGTAGAAAATCCCAGTTTGTTACAGTTGTATCAGAGCCAGGTTAAGTGATTACCTTGTCTCTATGGCGTGACTCAGTAGAGATGGGGTTAGTAATAACCTAGATTGAGTTTGAGTATATATATACGAGTGAACGTATTTGTAAATTTTATAAAATTGTTTTATATTGTGGATATTTATTGATTGAGTTATTTATGAATTTTGGCCGATCAGTTTGATCCACTGTATCGATAGGAGTATCTAAACACTCAAGTACGATAAGCCGACACAGTATGTTTTGAAAGTGGGTAAATGAAATAATTTTACCTAAAATATATTTTGAAATAAAAGAAAGGTATATCTTGGAATTATTATCATATATTGGATGTGTTGGTTGATTATAATTGAAATGGTTATATAAATAACCAATTTGAGTTCGTATAATATAAAAGCAGATTAATTAAATCTGAATTAAATCAGAATTGGAATTAAATTCTGAAAACTGGGGAAAAGTGTTTGTAAGTGGATTCGAGTTAAGTTTAAGAAAATTTTAAAATCCTGGGAGATTCTCAATTGTTTACAAGTATCGTGAATGATATTTTGAGAAAGATTTCAAGATGAAAGTGTTTAAATATGATTTTCATAAGGGATATAGTATTGAACTCACTTCGATCGCTGGAAAATAACTCTGATGATGCTGGCCACATAATCAGTGTTCATTTTCGAGTTCTAAGTGACGGATTACTACCAAAGATTTTGTGTTAAATTGTTTTGAATCCTGAAAAGGAATATTTGATTTTTGTGATAAGCAAAGTTATTTAAAACTCCTAGGAAATGATTTTTTTAAATTAAGAACAAATTTAAAGAAATTTGTGAAACCAAATATAAATTGAATTGAAATCAATTAACTGGAAATTTAATTGGAATATAACATATCAGGTAAAATCAAATTTTGAATTATGAGATAAGAATCTGAAATGGTATTGGATTGGTGAGTTAGGAGTTTGGAATCGAGAATGGAACTCGAGTTTGAAATGGAATTTGGCTTTGGATAAGCGAATAATTGTGTTAAGATTTGATTGATTGAAATTGATTGGAAATCGATTGGTATAGATGGATATACGATCAGCAGGTATTGAGTAGAAGCAAGTGCAAGGATATAATGACATGCCCAACAAAAAGGTACAAGTTTATATTTCATATTGGGTATGAGGTTTTATGAGCCGAATTGGCAAGTCGCTTGGCTGTTTGATTTTCTTTTGGGTTGAAGAAGGCCTAGAGAGGCGAGTTGGAGTTTGAGCTATTGACCAGTACAAAGGAGGTGTTGGCGATTTTTTTCAAAAATTTCGGGTGTTAGAAAATTTTCAGGATTTTTGAAAATTTTCGTTAGTAGGAATAAATTAATATTTTAATTGGAATTAAACTGGTTCAGTTGAAACTGAAGTTAGAACTAAACAAATAATTTTTACCCAGCTAATATGGTTTGTTTTCTACCTTAGCAATTTCGAGGACGAAATTATTTTAAGGGGGGAAGAATGTAATGTCCCGTATTTTAGCGATATAATAATTAGTTTATTTAATTATTTAAATAGTGATTTAGAGAATTCAATGGTCGTTTAATAAAATAACTTTGAATATTTAATTAAAATAATAATTAAATAATATATTTAATTCTGAAATAATCAGAATTTGTGGAATTCACGATATTGTGTGAACAGGACAATTCAAAATATATATTTCAGTTTAGAGTTTAGTTATATTAATGAATATATTTAATTAATGATGGTTGAACGAATAATTATAATATAATTAAAATCGAGCTCGAAATGGCGCGACAATTTCCGATTTGGCGATTCGAACTTTAAACGAATATACAGAAGCCGTTTTAAATCGGATTTCTTTGAAATAAGAAACGTTCATAGCTGGTGAAGTATATTTTTCTAATGAAAGAGAAAAATCAGGATTTCGTCGAGTAGATTTTGATTTATGTCCAAATCATATTTTAGAAAAGTTGCTATGGAATTCCTTTATAATTTATAACGATTTATTTGTATTTATAAAAGGAATTTCGTTTTAAATCGAACATTGATTTAATCGGGATTTGAAATATCGAGTTAGAAATTCATATAGGAATATTGTGGAGCTGTATGATATCATATGTGAATATATACGATAATATTTATTTATAAATATTTAATTTAATTGTTTTTAAATATATTTAATATTTAAAAGGGTTCATTTAGAGCTGTAAAAAATAGCCAGTTTTGCAAACGACCTCAAAATTCGATGAAACTAATTTTGTTGGATCCGCAATGTTAAATTATTGTTAGATTTCAATTTCTGTGATTTTTGAAGTCAATATGTGGTCGTACGGGATTTTAATGTGAAAAACAATCAGTATTTTAACGGTGGAAAATACGCTGTGTGAGCATACGAAGTCAGAATTCAACGAAACCAGTTTCGTTGGGACCGTAATGTCGAACTGTAGCTACCTGTCTATTTTCGTGATTTTTGGATATTATGTGTGATCACAGGAATTTTTAAACAGCTTATACAAGCAGCGACACGATAAAAAGAAATTTAATAATCGAAAAAAATTTATAAAACCACGCTATAAATACACCATTTTCACAGCTAACCCTAAATGTTTTCTTCAGCACTCAACAAATTTTGCGCCGCCACTTTCCTCTTCTAAAAAAAATGTGAAGAAACGACGATGAAAAATCCAAACAAATTCAAACAAATTTCTAAAATCATCAAACAAAGATAGTTGAGCTTCTTTAATCTCCCTCTTCATTTCTGAGTTGATTTTACTTGGTGCGATGGAGGTTCCTAGAACCAGCGGAAGTAGCAGCGGCCCTAGGGTTCACAAATTCGTGGAAGGGGATTATCGATTTTGATTTCTGAGCTTGGTTTGGGATTTAGAGGATCGAACAGCATCTAGTAGCTGATTTGTGGTGGATTCCAACGATAATATTGTCGCGCGATCTCTGTAGGTCGACGTGAAGAACTGAACGCCGGAGTTGGGGGTTTGAATTCGAAGTCTGTGCTTTTGGCATGATATTGAAGAGGATTGAATGAGAAGAATATTGGTAATTTTCTTGGAATTATAGTGGAAAGGAAGAGGAGATAGGAGCCTTGAAAGTACGACTATGGTGGTACCAGGATTTAAGAGCGACGAAGGATTTCCTGTTTTGAGAAGAAGGTAAACACGAGTGGAGTTTTAATGATGAGGATGGGCCGCTTGTTTTGATAAAGTCCAAAAACAAATGTTTATTAGTTAGGATTTATTTAAAATAGTGAACAAACTTATTAACGCGATATTTTACTCATATGTTGTCAGAAACACGAACGGTTTGATCCGATGGGATCGTATGGACGAACACTACCCAATGGAACTGACTGGGAGTAGATTGGAGCTCGATACAATATATAGTGAAATAAATTGTCAGAATCAAATCAACAACAGTTATTCATTGTTTAACGATAGCTGACCAAGGTGGGTAAATCTCACTAACTCTGCTCAATTTATATTTTTATAAAATATTTTTAGAATCTATAAATAATGGTTGTTTGCTGTGTGTTGGCTGTTTAGTTGAACTGCTAGTTAATTGGTTGAAAATATAGATAACGATATAGATATAAATCATTAATCGAATATTGATTCTGTTTATCAGAATATTTCATATTCGTGTTATTCATGTGATTAACATCTGTGGATGCAGGGAAACCGGTTGGAGGAATCCAACTAGATTCCTCAACATTTATTTTACTGTTTTTCATATATTGTGTTATATGATGTGATATGAAATCTTTTGTTGATTTTGTATGGTTGAATGATACCGATCACTGTTATATGGTATGTTAAATACCATAAGGAATACTGGAATGTTAAAAAAGAAAATTTTCAATATTATATTGAAAAAGAAATATTTATAAAATCAAAAGATTTTATAAAAAGAAAACTATTTATTTAGAAAATAAATAGATGATAAAAAGAATATTTATTTGTTAATCAAATAGATAAAATTGAAGGGAATATTTGTAAAATATTTACAAATAGAATTGAAAAAGAAATATTTTTAAACTATTTACAAATAGAATTGAAAAGGGATATTTATTTGAAAATAAAAAGAATAGAAAGAGGAAATATGTGTAAAATAAATAGAAAAGGGAATAGTTAGATTATCAAAGGAATTACTTATAAAATCAATAGTTTTTATAAATAGAAAATATTTTATAAAATAAATTGAATTTTGAAAAAGGGATTTATTTTGTAAATAAATAGATTATAAAAGGGAATACTTTGAAAAGTCACTAGAATTGTATAAAAAGAGAATTTTACATTTGAAAGGTTTAGACCCGTGCTTCGCACACGGGTACAACATGATATGGGTTTAAAACAAAGATTTTAAATAGAATCTATTCTAACAAATAAATTCAGAAGATAAATTTATAAATAATAATTTTATAAATTAAATTAAATGTTTATCATTGGATAAATAGAATATATAAGTCGGGACATATATAGAGAAGTAAGAATCGATTTCAACATCGGCAATTGAAACTGAATAGCGACGTAGAGTTAATCAAAAGAGTTAATCAATTAGAGTTAATCAGTTAGAATTAATCAGTTAGAGTAAATCGATTAGAGTTAGAATTAATCGAATTAGAGTAAATTGAACATAGTTAATCGAATTAGGATTTATTGAATATTAGTTATTAAATTAGAGTTGATCGAATATAGTTATTTGAGATAGAGTTAGTCAAACATAGTTATTTAGGATGTGTTGCCATTTCATACGACTGCTCGCGTAATTCGCAGGGCTGCGGATAGCCTACGACGGTCGGATGTTTCCTGAGGGAATCAGACGTAACCATTGTGATCGTTGCGATCTAGAGTCAAGTGAATGGAGTTAAATCGAATATTAGCCATTCGAAATAAAGTTAAAACAGACATAGTTATTCGAATATTAGTTATTCAATAGGAGTTAAATAAGTCAAGTTGAGTTAATCAAATAAGTTAATCCAGTTAAGTTAATCGAGTTGAGTTAGTCAAGATGAGTTAATCAAACCGAGTTAACCTAAAGGAGTTATTCGAAATAGTTTATTCGAATAGAATTAAAGGAGTTAATCGAATATAGTTTTTCGAAAGGAGATTTATCGAATGTAAAACATTTGAAGAGAGTTAATCGAATATAGTTATTCGGAGAGAGTTATCGAATATAGTTATTCGAAGAAAAGTTATCGAATATAGTTTATTTGAAGAGGAGTTATCGAATAGAGACTTTTCGAAAGAGAGTTATACACTGAAATTCGATTATATTGAATTCGGGAAAGTACACTTTCCATTTTAATCAAGATTTAATGATTTCTTCATAAATTGTATATTTAGTTATTTAGTTAAATTAAGGAATAAAAGTTATATTTTGAAGTTAGATATTTAGGAAGAAGGGATTATAACGCTATAGTTATAATCAACGTTTTAAAATAAAGAAGTGGATTCATAAATAAAATCTGAGTTACGTAAGGAAGTTGGTAAAAAGATTAAAAGGGTGAACTTTGACTATTTCGAGGGTAGAAATGTTGTGTAGTTAAGGTCTGAGAGTTAATTATACCCCAACTTGATTGGCTTCAGTTTTAACTAAGAAATGGTTAAGGTTCGATAGTGAAGGTTGATTAAGTGAATTTAGTTAATGAGTGTAATGGTTTGAATTGGCCTAGTGATGTTTTATTTAAACATCTGTTTAAATCAAATGAAGGGGTTTTGGAAATGTTTTCCAAATAAGAATCAGAAATGTTTTCTAATATAGAAAATCAGGAATGGAGCAAATATGGAAATGTTCTCCAATGATTTATAAAGTATATTTTCTAAATCTAGAAATAAGAATTTACAAATATATAGAAATGGGAAATGAATAAATTGATGATAAATTAAATTAAAGGAGATCAGTGTTGACTGATGATTGATCGATCAAATTTCTATCTGGAAATAAGATCGTTGGTTGTACCCCTATTTTTCTTTGATAGTTAAATCATAGACTATCGAAGTTTTTGATCATTTTTTCGTCGTCAATATGGAGAGACCGGAATCAGATATATTATCTAAAAACCACTCTCTATGGACGTTAGCGTTGCGATCAAATATGATGATGAAAATTAAAGACGGAGTTATACAAGGGCTATCCTGTTTACAGAATAGTGCCTTTGGGTTGTCCAGTCCCAGGACAACGTGAATGGACGAATGTCTGACAAAGTATATCTAACGGATCGCGTAAGTTGATCTCTTCAAACTTACGTACATTTGGTGGCGGAGGAATTCGTTTCTCTTAGCTTTATACCCGTGGTATTTTTAGGGAAATCAATTTGTGATTTGGCGGGTATGACGATGTGGCATTCAAAGTGAATGGTGGTCAGGTGTATCAAAGATACGTTATGACCTCAAGCCTCATCAACCGGGAAATGACAAAAATTAGGCAAGCTGCATGGCTAGGTGGGTCGCTCCCATTAGGGTGTATATCACCTATCTGGAGAAAATCCATTTCATTCTTTTATCTATTATCGATGCTGTCCCTTTTCGGGAAACGGTGGGTAGCTCGCAACCGTTGGTGATATACATTCGATACACTCAAGCGAAATGAGTGGTCGGTCATGTGTGGGCCGGGTTGCAAGACGTTCTTGTTGAACCCAGTGTATTCGCGTCTAGAGGTACACTATCGGCAGGTGGTACCATACCTTGTCATAGTCGGAATCCAATCTCCAATAAGTGCCAGTGATTTTGTTTGTATACTATATATGTGGAACGTGAGATGCAAGCGTTCTGCTATTTTGTTATTTACTTGTGATTAGATATTATTATAATATCATAGAAGTATTGATTGCCAAAACTGTTTTGGTTATCTTAAGGTAAAAACCATCCGTGTTTATGTGTGGATCGGTCTTATGATTACCTTTTCTTTTGAAAAGGATTTTGAAAAGTTAAACAAAAATGATTTGAGTTTACTCACACCAGTCCCATGACTGACCCAGCTTTTATTTTGTTTTGTTTTCCCTAAACTCTTGGGTGCCCAAATTTGTACAGGCAGTCAAGTAGTTCAGGTCTTTACAGATATATTTGGAGGAGCTTGAAGCAGGAGGCTTCAGGATTATATAGCTATTGTTATCTCCACTGTGTGTAAGTGTTGTACTCTGATAATGTTATTATATATATATTGTTTTATTGCAAAGTTATGTTATATATTATATTTTATTCGTTCCGCTGTGAGATTCGTATTACTCTAATTTTGTGCTGTGGTGATCTTCTTCTTCTATTCTAACTTTCTATCTTACCTATTCTCACCCTCTAACTTCTTTCTATTAACGATCAGGTATTTCCGATGTTTGAATAGTCAACATAGTAGTATTGTGTTAATTTTCGGAGTCGAAAATCCCAGTTCGTTACACCTGGTATCTTAAGGTTTCTGACTAGGGCCGGATTCATTTCTTTTTGGTCTCTTAGGAGCATTGCACTGATTAGCCCAATGCCCATACTGGTTACAATTGAAGCATTTAACTTTCGCTCGCTTATCTTCTCGAGACTTAGCTGCTTCAGTGTTGCTCGCTTCAGACTTTGCGTTGGGAAGCCTTCTCTTGCTATTTGCTTGGCATCTTTCCTAATCCACTTGAGAATTTTTCTTACCAATGCCCTCATATCTACAAGCCATCTTGACAACCTTAGCAAATGGAAGATCTATATGGGTTGTCACCCTGCTGTGGTACCTCCTCTGAAAGACCGTCAATGAACCGTTTGTTCTTCCTGATCGGTTCCTGAATTAATTTTGGGTCATAGCGAGAGAGTTCATTAAACTTGATAACATACTCCCAAATGGTTATGTCGCCTTGCTGGATATTAGCAAATTCATCATGCAAGCGCTTGAATTCCTGTTGTAGGGCAAACCTTTCCTCGAAGACTTCTTTAGACCTCGCCCAAGTCATTTCAACTTGAAGATCACCTATAGTCACAGCTTCCCACCAAATTAGGGCCTCATCTTTAAGTAACCAGGATGCTAAGAATCTTTTCCTATTATCTGCCAATTCTAGGCCCGCGAAGATCCTTTCGCAAGACCTTAACCAAGCTTGAGCTTCCATTACGGTTCCAATGCCTGTGAATGGCACTCCGCCCATGTTCTTGTATTTCTTGGCAACTTCATCAAGATAAAATGGTTGTTGTTGCAATGAGGGATAATTATTAGTCGTTGATCCACCCTCATCGAGATCAGGTTGATTATTAACAGCGGGGATATTACCCCTTCCGTGGCCTCTACCCCTTTTGCCTCTGCCTCATCCACTCATTTCCCTTCAGTTATGTGGATAGCAAGGAAAGAGTCAGGCCAACAGAAAAGACAACTTAAGGAATGATAGAAGCATATAGACATGCATAAATAATGATGTAATGATCACGTTATATGCTATTCTGATGTACCCACTCTAGGAATTTACTAATCCTATCTCTAATGAGTTACTCTTCCTAGAATACTACTGATTCTATCTCTAACGAGTTGTTTATTATGGTATCTTCCAGAACTAAAGTTAACCAAAGCTCTGATACCACGCCTGGCATGAACCAAACCCCCGCTCCACGGTAGCAAGGTCGGTCTTTGGAAAATAACACATTAATCACATCAGTTGATTGCAGAACATAGCATAATACATAAAATCAGAGAAAAATTTACATCATATCATAATAGCATAATCATAATCATACACGTCAGAGTTACACAAATAAAGGATCATATTTAGTACATAACAAGTTTCATCAAGTAGATAATAAGTCCACAACAGAATCAAATATAAACATGCATAAGATAGTGCTTAAGAGTTCAAAAGAAATGATAAAAAGATAGGTCTTTATCTTTAGCCAAAAGAGCACCAATCTACAGTGCATATCCAAAAGGAAGCCAATCACCTGTTCACATGGCTGCTCATGTAAAAATATGGGCATCCGAGTTTGCAAGGGAAAAACAAACCACGACTCAGTCATGGGACTGATATGAGAATTCTACAATTACTTAACTTGTTTAAGAAAGAGGCAAATCATAGGACCATGCCGTATGTCACAGAATGGATTTACTCCATTGGATTTACCGATGCATACAATAAAGTAAATCAAGTAATCAATGCAAAAGCTTTTTATAAAAATAAAGCCGTTATAAGACTTAGGTCCCATCACACAACGCAACGCAAGCCGGAGGATAAAGTTTTACCTTATAATGACCAAAAATGCTTGATACGCAGAAAACAAAAATCATTTGATATCATTATTGGTGTTTATATATCTTATAAATAATTTCAAAATAAATGTATCAATCCTAGACGGCATAGTACCCTTTCCTACTATGTCGCCAATATTATACAGCTAAAACCGTACGATGTCATATTAGAAATTGGATTTCCTTCATGAGTCAAGGTGAGGGATGTCTCCTTACCGGTTTTGGGCCATCTCCAGCGGGATGCCCAGGATCAACACACGTGACCCTTGGATCTTCAGGGTCGGTCCTCTCTTACTTTTGACGATTAGTTATTCCTGAACAATACGTTTCTCGGTCTTATTGGACCTATCACTCGAGCCTTTTAGTCGGCTCTATATCAGAGGCGCCTCGCAATCCATCAACCATGTAAGTAAAAATATCTGGGCTTCATACCATGACATCACTTCTAGTTAGAAAGAAACACATGCACTCCCTATATTCACTATCCCTTTTTGACTCATATCAGGGTGTGAGGCTCGCGAATTAGCGCTATACACATAGCTATGCTACTTAATGTTGTGCTTTAATCATCATCCACAAGACTCTACTTTTCAATAAAAGCCTTGATCACTTGCATCTTTTCATGCCACATTGTCAAACCATACTATGCCATTTATTTCCACCAATATATAACCTTTAAGCTCGTGCGTCTCAGAGAAGGGTGTTAAGCAAGATAATTTATTCTCCACCACCAAATAGATACATATTTAGCAGAGATCAACAAAATAACACACACTACAATGTCAAACAGACAATCCATTCATACGTTCGTTTTGGGTCTGAACGAAACTGGAGGCACCTTATTCCTCGTTCCATATGTCCAATACAAAAGAGAGGTCCTCCACTCTAAGCACATATAAATAGATTTCCTAAGAGTTAGGTCACTTGAATCATCAAAAATCAAAGAGGAGATAAGCTATAGAAGATGGAGAAGATGAAGAGGAGGCTTACCAAAGTTTCCTCTTCGATTTCCCCTTTGATTTGATCAATTAATTGAAATCCCTATTAGGAATTTTAATTTCCCATTATTTTCCCCATTTTCTAATTTCTTTGAAGTGTTAGGGTGAATGAGAGAAATGAGGGATGATGGAGCTCATAAGCGAGCGAGCTAGGTTGGCTAACCAAGCCCCAACCAAGGTCCCAATTTTCGCAAGCTCGAAATATATCAAAGCTTATAGTTTTCGAACATGCAAACGACATTTTAAACTCAATGGAAGTGTTTTCGAGTCCAAATTCATCCATATGTAAAAAGTGATATTTTGGTCATATACACAAAGGAAAAGACCAAATTCCACCCTAACTCTAAAGGCATCGATGTTTATAGTTTTCGAACACGCAAACGACATTTTGAACCAAAGGAAGTGGTTTCGAGTCCAAATTCATCCGTATGCAAAATAGCTATTTTTAAAGGGCTATATATAATATTAATATATATATAAACTCCATAGCGATTATTCTAAATTTTAATTTAGACATAACTTACGATTTGTAAAGTGAATCTCAGTTTCTTACATTCGTTAGAAAATTACAATTTCAAAATATTCAATTGTTTCTTGTTTTATAATTCCTGATTTATATTGAATTCTATACCTTAATTCAAAGTTTAAAATCAAATTTTCAAACTACAGTGCCATTTCAAGCTCGTTTTAATTAAATTTTAAATTTACATGTTCTAACTTCGATTTAAATAAATTTTAAGTTGTTTTTTCTCAAAATTATTCATCTAAAATATTTAATTTCTCTGAAAATCAATTAAAAATAAATTTTAAATTGGTTCTAAATTTATAGGTTGTTGCAGTTTACGATATATTTTGGTCACAAACACCTACATAGATAATAATAGAAAACCAATCATATATCGCAGAAGTAGAAAAATAAACGAACGTCAAATTTTGAACTAGTTCAGCAAATTATAGTCTACGTTTACCTCACGTAATATTTTATTTATACTGTTAGATTATAATTGCAATTATTTTTCGTGTTCCATTACCATTAACTCTAGCAATAGTATCATTGTCACCAGCACCATCATCTATTTATATAATCTTTTATTTATACTATTAGATTATAATTGCATTTGTTTTTTGCGTGGAAGAAATAATAATGAAGGAGAATGAAGAGAATCTCAAGAAAGAAATATGCCCAAAAGAGAAGTCTCATGCAGCTAATATTTATAGATGAAGACGAGCTTAGATTCGCTCAAGAATTTCACAGAGAATGCCTTGGAACTAAAGCGGTTCCACATGAATAATCGTGGGCTCATCCGATCAAATTGATCAGACTGGTATCAATCCAAGCCTAAAGTTTAAGGGACAGGCTTGTGATCCCTGAGGTGGTCCCCTATTGGTTTATGTTTTCCACTTCTAGTTTTGGTTTACCAATCATCATTACCAAGTTCGAGTTATTAAATGTCTTCCATGAGTTAGAGTTTTTGTCCTCGTCACTGGATGTATGTTGATTCGATGTCTATACTCAAGTCTCAAGCTAGCTGATCATCTCTCTAAGCTTTTTATTTTGATGATTAAGTGGTTCTGTATCCAACTCCAATAAGTAGCAGCATTGTAAAAAGAGGGTTAATGATTACCTTTCAAAATATATTTACAGTGGAGTGTGTGTTTTGCATAATTATGAATCTGGAGTCCATAATCCAATAAAGACCTAGTTCGCCAATCCAAAATCCGATAGAGTGCCAAACCGAGGATGATATGTCCTCACGTGTTCATTCGGTAATTGAAAATTGTATGCCAAGACCTCAAACTATTCGGATTGTTTGTGCAACCCACGTCTGTTCCTAAATCGATGGCCATACCCGATTCCCTTTCAAATCCATAACAAATATCCAAGCCAACAACAAGTGCCCAATTCATGATTTCGTTGGATTGTTTTCCAAATCCATAGTTGTTCCAAGTTAGTATTCAAATCCATGATCTTTTCAAGTTGATCCTTGATCTATTTGGACCCTTACATGTTATAATTCACACCCCAAGACCTTGGTATCTCTGGGCTCTTACCGTGCGTAATCCATACTCGACGATTATGTCCTCTTATGGTCTTTATCGGATATAATCCTTACCCGATGGTCGAATGAGCTACCTCTCGGTCTTGGCAAAGCATTTCATCCTTGCCAAGCGTAGTCCAACTTGATGACCTTGGTTTCTTTGGATTCTTGTCGACATAGTCCATATGCGATGGCCTAAATAGGCAATCCCATCATATCCTGATAGCATGATTTACCCCTTATTAAGCATAATCCATACCCGCCGACTTGAATAGGAGGTCCCATGGTGTTTTGGTGAGGCGTGTCAAGCATATTTCACATTCAATGACCATTGAGCTATTAAGGTGTTAAGACATCAAACTTCCAAATCAATGTTTTTTATTAAATGATTAAAGCCAAATTTTTGTTACATTTAGAAAGCAATAATCTGAGAGCATTCCTAGGGATCAAGTCCCGGTCTCGTACATGTGTAAGTGGCTTAGCTGTTTTACTATAAGAATTTATTATTTAGTTCATGCCATTAATCAATGACAATTCATATCCTTGAGGTGGACCCACTTCTATTATGCATGGATGATGATTATTCCTATTTCGTCAACACTAAATGTATTGTATCCATCCATATTATGTATGATGACTGTTCCCAAGTATATGTGTTCCAAAGTTGCATTTAAGTCCATATGGAAGGAAAACTTATGCTCTTTCCTTTGCCTTGTTGATCTATCATATTTATCTTTAACTTTGCACTTGTCTTTATCCTTATTTGAACCTGCCACAGGCAGTCCTGCATTCTTGATTGCATCTACTTCCAATTCTCCTTTATCAGCCTTAGCATCTTTTTGCCATAGAAATCTCTCCGCCTTATGATAAAAATTACCAAAGATCCCATTGCGGGTACTGTTGTAATGATATCTTGAAAAAGTATCATCAATCAATCTTGTTACAGCTTCCATCAAAACCATTGGTGGATAGAGTCGATCCAGCGAAGCTATTGCCTCACTAAACCTACTTAAAAGTTCCTCAAGGATCCCCTAGCTCGTTTCTTTATTGTTGTCAATGTAATTACATTTTTAGAGCTTGTGATATGGAATCGAAATTATTTCATGAATCTATCAACCATCTTCGTCCAAGTGCTGATAGATGCATTCTTCAGTTGTCCAAACCGTAGTGCGACTATGTCCATTACATACGGAGGGAAGCACTTCATCATTTCTTCTTCTGATGTACCTAGTACTTCCAAATGACTCATATACCTCATCAAATGAATGGTATGACTACTCCTTTCATCATACATTTCTAGCACATGTAACTTGAATTTTGACAAATTCCTACCATTTTATGTTTCCTGGAGTGAAAGGACTCCTGCTTACATCTTTCAAATCCCAATTTACCAATTGTTGACCCGCCTTTTTGCAAGGCAGTGACACGTCGAATTCATGGCTATCAGAGTGCTTGATGCTCGAGCACAAACTTAGAAAAATTTGGAGCGATCTAGAAGAAGTCGCGAAGTTCCCGAAAAAACTCAGGAATTTGGTTTTGTGTTTCAATATCGGTAGGAAACACTTCTGGATCAGTGCAACTCACGAGGTTAAGAAAGTCATAGAAATTGGTTAAGTATCCTAGGATCGGTATTCGTACTACCAATCTCAGGATCGGTATTTTCATGGCTAGGGATTTCGTGTCCCACGTGATGGTTTCTGAATGGAGGTTTGTTCGAGGCTTCAGGGATCGGTATTATCCCTATTTTGAAGGATTACTATTGTTCTATTTTCGTATCCCAGGTTTGGGGATACGGAATCTAGCTTTGTTTAGACAAATACGGTGAAGGCATGGGATCAGCATCATGCATTTCGTATCCTTGGGATACGAATATGAAACATGGCTCAATTTTAAAGCTCAGGTGCTTCGAAGAAGAAGTGTTGATTTTGGTTAAGTACCCGGGTCGGTACTAACCCTACGATTGGTGCTGACTACAGGATTGGTTCCGACCCCGGGATTGGTACATGAGGATAAGAATTCCCGTATCCTTACACCTATAAATACACCCCTCCTTTGATGGTTTCAGGATTCTTTTGGCTGGTTGTTGCTGCCCTTAGGGTTTTTGGTTTTAAAGCTTTTTAATGACTTCCTGCATGGCTATTTGGACTTTACAAACTCCCATGGACTTACGAGCTTTTTCTTGAAGATCTCCATCAAAATTTTGACACTTTACTTGCTATTTTGGCATTTAGATTGGATTCTTGCACATATTTTGGCATCGATTCACTTTGAGCACCCCCTTGGACATTGAAGCTTTTTGTGCATAAGAAACATCACTATTGAACATCTAGACTTGGTAGAAAATTAGTAAGGACTTTATTGTTCTCAATTCATAACTTTGTAAACATAAGAAGTGGAGAAAGATTGTACTTGTATAGATATTATAATACACAAATTACCACAATGTGAACATAGGCGCAATTTGTCGAACCACTATAAATTTGGTGTTATTTACTTTTCAGTACTCTATGTCTGAACTGTGTTTGAATTTATTGCTTAATCCATCACTCATCATGTGTTGTGTGTGTTGACCAATTACCCACATTAATATTTAGGCACATCGGGAAGGGGTTAGCGTGCAACTTTGGACTGCTAAGTATTCAAATTGCTCGAAATTTTAAGGATGGTAGAAAGAAAGCATATCACTTTAACTCGTTGAAATAGCAGGTGTAGAGGAAGTCAGGAGATTTCCTCTTTTAGACACCCGTCAAATTATGTAACTTGGGAGAATATGGATGATGCGGTTAAGGATTTGACTTCGCGCTTGGAGTGGCAAGAAAAACTCTTCCGAAGACAAGAAGCGACTATGAATGCTTTTATGGCGAGGATCAAAGATTTTAGAAGGCCATCGGACCTAGAAAACATTATGGGAATAAGTACTAGTGTTCCTCAAGGTTTGACTCGGGACTTGGGGGCAATTTCCGAAAGTCAACATTATGTCGAAACCAACCCTCAGATCAGTACCAGTTAGGCTAAACTCAAGGGCAATACCCCCAATCCTGATGGAAGTATGGCTCGATAGGATTTGGTTGGTCAAGTTTCGGATATTGGAACCTGGGATGTTGCAAACGTGGCTTAAGCATCAATGAGTGTAGTTTTGGATACAGGAACTCCCATGATTCTGGAGGGTAGATTTGTGCAAGTGGTGGCCCCTCGGGCTAGGATATAGCCGAATATTCTTGATGTGTCTCAACAGATTACATATTTTGAACTTGACATTGGGGGCACCAGTGTGGGATTGAACTAGAAGTGCGAAGACACAAGTTTAAGCCCAATTTATGGAATAAGTCTGTCCGGATCCGCCCGACACATCCAGCATCCGCAAGTTGTAGGCTTAATGTAGGAGGTCTGGCGCATTGTAACCATAAATGGATAAATGGTAATGAATTGGAATCAGATAATGAAAAGTGCAAAGAGATTGTAAGATTACTTCCGTTAATTAAAATCCAGGGGTGAAAGATTGTAAGATCATTTCCGTTAATTACAATCTAAAGAATAACATGTAATGGGGCTTATTAATAAACTTAAATGGATTAAGTTATATTTATATGAAATTAGTAAGCAAATGGAATTTTGGCAAGTGAAAAGAAGTCAATGTGAATGAGGATAACCTATTAGTCTGTAAAAGCTTAACCTATTTGAATCCATAAGGATTGTATGAGCCAGTTGAATCTGTGGGGTTAAGTAAACCTATTAAGCATGTGGGGTTAAGTAAGCCTGTTAAATCTATGGGGTTAAGTAAACCTGTTAAATCTATGGGGTTGAGTAAACCTGTTAAATCTGTAAGGGTTATACGAAGCTGTAAATTTAGAAAACTTAACTTATTGAATATCTTGGGGTTATATTGACCCGTTAACTTGTAAAGTTTAACCCGGAAATCTATAGGGGGTTATGTGAATATACTAAATCAGTTAGGCATAACCTGTAAAAATCCTAGTTAGTTAGGGACACAAGATCTGTAAGGGTTGGCTTGTGTCATCTATTGTGTGGGATCCATATTAGTCAGTTACCCATTCTAGTACTAAAGGGGGACCCCGCACTAGGTAGGGGTCAGGGCACGCTTACTGAACTGATTATAAGAGGTTCATTTGATAGGAGGTGTGTACTGGCGCATTCCAACGGACTCATGTACGTGCATGAGTATGGCCAGCATTTGGGAAAATAAACCGCTGTAGCACCAGTAAATAGGTCTGTGTCCTTCTGTAGGTTGCCACTTTAGGAAGTAATACACCCTACTGTAGGGCCGACACAGGGTATTTATGGAATAGGGAGATGATCGATTGGGGGGTAGTAAATAGGATACATCTAGCCCTGTTTATTTCTGTAGTGTACCTGTGTTTCTGTCTGGTCTAACACCCGTTATTTTTGATTAAGTACCGGCTAATTTCGTTTGGGTTAAAACCCATTACTAGAGTACACCTAAAACTACCATTGTATTTCTGTTGGGATCATCCAATTTCTGTTAAGCAATTAGGAAGTATGTAATCCTATTACATATCTGTTATACTAGTATTGGTTCAGAGAAATATCTAGAAGCGCAATATACTCTATCATGTTTACCTCATCATACTTGATGTTATCTTTCTTGTCCATCTTATATGCCTGTCACGATACTTTTACTTATTTACTTGTTAAAAGTAACTGGACTTGCCAGACTTTATATCTGACCCTTTTTGTTTCCTCTTCTTTCTTCCATCGCCCCCCAAGGTTCAAAGGGTGGGAATTCTCAGGCTTAGTCAGGACTCGATTATCATCTTGCTTGGAGTAGCTTTTGAAGTACTGCTCAGTTTCTATCTTTATCTACTATGGCTTTGTCTCTTTTGGGGAATTATGCTTCTTATGTATTTTCTGTACTCTGATGGTACAAGGCGAAAGTTTTATATTATTATAATGGGTTTTATGTAGTTTCAGACTTATGGTATTTGGACCACGATGTTATTATTTATGTTTGAAATCAAATTTTAAATTCCGCTATTGCTTTTATATCTATCTTGTAATATTTCTATTTCTGTTTACCTATAATGCTTCACAAAACTTAATGCATTCCCTTAGTGAGTGACATTAACGGACGTGGGGTGTCACACTGGGTATCAGAGCTGAAGTTTACTAGATTGGTTAAAAGATTTTGAAAATTATTTTCAAAAAGATTTTAAGAGAAAGCATTTTCAAAAGAAAAGTCTATTTTGAAAAACATATTCCTCAAAGCCATATGTAATATCTTTCGATTCTCTGTTTGAATCCCTTTTCCTTTTCTTTCCAGCATGTCTCGGGAACCCAATATTCCTGAGGGCGTTACGATACCAGGCAGGTTCCGTAGGTATCTAGAGGCTACAACGCATGCCGATGGTCAAGTTGACGTTCCTCCCCCAGTTGCACCCGTTGTTCCTCCTCCCCCTCCGCGAGCAGATAACTTCTCTAAGATATGCAAAGATTTTCATGCTATGGGAGGAAGGCCATTCCATATAACCGAGATGTTCGTAGAGGCAAGGAATTGGCTCAAGGAGACAGAGGACTTGTTTGGAATCCTCGATGTGAACGATCGTAGGAAGATTCAGGTAGCCGCTGGCTACTGAAGGATGAAGCTTCGTTTTGGTGGGAAGTAACCCAAGCGGGTGTCCGGTGGAAACTTAGGATGACTTTAGATAGAGGTTTGAAATGAATTTTCTTTCTCGAGCTGAGAAAAACATGCAAATGGAGAGGTTCGAGGCGCTCAAACAACGAGACATGACTGTTAAAGAATATGTGAACAAATTCAACCAGCTAGCTAGATTCGGTTTGGAACTAGTAGACACTCCGTATAAGAAGTCATTGCGGTTTGTTAAAGGACTAAATAAACCCCTTCATGGGTAAGCTATGTCCCATATTCCAATGGGAGCAACTTTTGAGAGGCTCGTTGATATGGCCATAATGCATGAGGAAGATAAAGTTGAAAAGAAGGAAGTTAAAGTTGAGGAAACACAAAACAAGAAAGTGTGACCTAAGAAAGAACAACAACAAGGGGGAGGAAAGCACGACAAGGCTCTAGGAAAAAAGAAATGCCATGGTTGGGGGAACATGGGTCATTTGGTCAAAGACTGCAGAAAAAGGAAGGATGCTTGCTTCAACTGTGGTGAAATCGGACACTATACTAGGGAGTGCCTGAAGAATCAAGGGCAGGACTAAAGGGCAGGATCTTCTAGAGGGCATGTGCAAGCTCTAGTGGCTGGTGTACCAGATAGAGGTAAGAAAGTTTCTGTTGAAGGTTTGATTTTCTCTTTCCAATCATCCTGATAGAACTTTTTAATTCAGGCGCTTTGTATTCTTTTATATCTGATTTTGTGATTAAGTCTCTGCACCTTAGTACTAGTATGGTTTTGGATCCCGTTGTTATCTCAAACCCAATTGGGGGTGCGGCTCATCTGTTTATGATTTGTCGGAGTTTGAGAATATTTATGTTAGGCGTCGAATTTGAATATGACGCATATGTACTTGGTTTCATAGGATACTGTTGATTCTAGGGATGGATTGGCTAGCCATGTATGGTGTCATTCTAGATTGTTAGGGTTGTTAAATTTATGACTTGCCATAGGAAGACCCTCGAGATTTCTTGTGACCTTAAAGGGGTCCGTCATGCTTAGTTTCCTAGGATCTCTTGACGTAGCTATTGATGATCTGCAATCTATACCTGTAGTTCGTGAGTATTCAGATGTTTTGAGGGGGTTTGGGGCTTACCTCTGAGGAACGTGATCGACTTTTGTATTTACCTGGTGGATAATGCAAAGCCAGTTGCATTACCTGTGCGCCACATGGCCCCAAGGGAAAGGAGGGAGCTCAGAAAACAAGTAGGGGAGCTACTTGAAAAGGTGTTTGTTAGGCGAAGCATATCAGAATAGGGTGCTTTGTTTGTCTTTGCAACTAAGGCGTACAACTCTTTTCACTTATGTGTGGATATTCGTGATGTTTTCCACATTTCTTATTTACGGAAGTGTCTGCACGATATAGCAAAGGTAGTTGAGCCGAGCATGCTTGAAGAAGTTGAGGTAGAATGGGAGGCGACAATTAGACGAGTTCCTTTCCGTATTCTTGGATCAGAAGTTTTGAAGCTACGTAACCAAGAGGACGCAACTTGGGAGATTGAAGACAATATTTTGCGCTTCGTACCCTTTTCTTTTCAAGGGAATGTTCTTAGCCTCTCTTCCAAAAACTTTTTTTCGTGCTTGCTTCCATCATTTAAGTATATCCTATCGATCGAATTTTTGACCTTTAGGTAGGAGTCCCATGATTGTAAACATGTGTTTGAAACATGTTATGTTTGATGGATGCAAATGGTTGCTCGTGGATGCATATACACACACATTAGGCACTAGATCAGCGCAATCACTCTCATATTGCATATGGATGTGTGTGCATTTTTCTTATTCTAATGGATGAAATTGAATGTATCATCATATGGATGTTGCATTTGGACAGATGATTGTGCACCCATATAAAACTTACATGTTATACTAGGATTGTTGCATACATGTTGGACTCGTGACACAGGCATACACTGCATTAAGGAGGTCAACTGAATCAGTGGACCCCCTGATCTTTCGCATTACTGTTGGGATATATACACACATCATTGCATATGTTCATATAAGCATTAGAAAATTTTAAGGACAATGTATGCCTGTGATTGGTGGATGAGTAGATGGATGATGGACGGTAGGATATACTCTTCTTAACTTAGAGATTCCGGGGATGAAATCTTTTGAAGTAGGGGAGAATGAAACACCCCGTATTTTAACACTGAAGAGGATAAATAAAAATTAATTAATTTAATATTCAGAATTAAGGGAAATGGACTACGTCATTGCGTTCATCTCGAAATTCTGGTCACGATAGACAACTGGTTTGCGTGAAACAGGTAACGTATGAAGAAGTTATAAACGGTATAAGTTTGATGATGAAAGCAGGAACAACTGGCGCACTTGACAAGTGCGTTAAGGAATTTTTACATTGGCTTACCTGTAAAGTGTGCCCATGTTAGTTTTTGGGCATCCGGACCTCTTTAAGTAGGTGTCGACCCATGGGCCGACCCCCTAGGGCTGACGTGGCAGGTCGAATTATGGAGGCTAGCAGCTATATATATGGCTCCATTTCTCTTGTTTTCTACACTGAAAATGATGGAGTCTTAGATGTTGTCGGTGCTTGAACTGAATTAAATCTCTTTTTTCTTTTGTAATCCAGTTAATCAAGTTTAGAGATTCAAGTGTTTCAACTGTAGATTTGAGATCCAAACTTCACTTTTCTCCTCCTATTATTCTATATCTGATCATTATGAGTTCAAGTCACCTTTAGAATTGAGTAATTAAAAGTAAGACATGATATGACTGTAATTTGGGTATATGCTTAGGATTGAATCATATCAGATCTATTGTAATTTGTGAATCTTTGAAATTTTGAATTAACTATGATTTGGATCTTAACCGTTATCATTTTAGATCTACTTTTGATTATAGATCTAATTCTATTTAGATCATTTTGTACCTATCATGTTGCAGTTGATTTGGATCTTAACCGTTATCATGTTAGATATACTTTTGATTATTCTATTTTAGATTATAGATCTAATTCTTTCTATATCATTTTGTACCTACCATGGTGTGGTTATTTTGGATCTTATCCTCTATTTTGTCAGATCTACTTTTGATTATATATCTAATTCACTTTTTAGATCATTTTGTACCTATCATGTTGTGGTTATTTTGGATCTGTCATTAGTTGGACATGTTTTAGATTTAGATCTAAACTTTCACCTAATTGTCATGACAAGTCTACCTTGGTTTTACTGTTTAGCTTACCTTGTTCCTATCATATCGCGGTTAAATAGGATCTATTATTAGTTTGACATCTAGATTATTATTTAGATCTTTTCATGCCAGTTATGACATCCCTATTATGTTAAGATTGATTCTAATATCACATGTTCACTAGATTCGTTCATATATGTCCATCTTATCATTATGTCGTTGTATGATTATGACACCACAAGTTTATGTCAATCCTGTTAGAATAATCATTTCTATCACCCTGTCCCTTTTATTTTAGCCTGGCTGCTTTCTAGCCTAGGCATGACGTTAAATTATGTGAATATGTTAAAATGGGAATGAGGGGGAAACGGTATAAATTGGGCATAATTTGTAAATGGAAAGTTTGGCATAACTTAATGTTTATAAACATGAATTTGGGCATATAATTAATTATGGACATAATTGGGGAAAAAAGGCATGGATACCTATAAAGACATAGGTATAATTAACTAATAACTCAAATGCCTAGGATTACAGTAATTAGAAACTGTAATGACACTTATGACATGAGGTTAGATTGCACTTGCGGTGGAAGTCTGCCCGGAACCGGCCGGCATATCCAGAGACCGCAAGTGGTGAATCTAATGTGAGAGGTCAAAGTGCACAAATACAGGACGTGCTAAGACACGAGGTTAAGCCTGATTTGTGGAATAAGTCTACCCAGACCCGCCCGGCACATCCAGCATCCACAAGTTGTAGGCTTGATGTGGGAGGTCTAGTGCATTATAACCATAAATGGATAAATGGTAATGAATTGGAATACAATAATGAATAATACAAAGGGATTGTAAGATTACTTCCATTAATTACAATCCAGGGGTGAAAGATTGAAAGATCACTTCCGTTAATTACAATCTAAAGAATAATATGTGATAGGGCTTATTAATAAACTCAAATGGATTAAACTATATTTATATGAAATTAATAAACAAGTGGAATTTTGGCAAGTGAAAAGAAGTCAATGTGAATGGGGATAACCTGTTAGTCTGTAAAAACTTAACCTAGTTGAATCCATAAGGATTGTATGGGCCTGTTGAATCTGTGGGGTTAAGTAAACCTATTAAGTATGTAGGGTTAAGTAAGCTTGTTAAATCTACGGGGTTAAGTAAACCTGTTAAATCTGTGGGGCTGAGTAAACCTGTTAAATTTGTAAGGGTTATACGAACCTGTTAATTTAGAAAATTTAACCTATTGAATATGTTGGGGTTATATTGACCCGTTAACTTGTAAAGTTTAACCCGTAAATCTGTAGGGGGTTATGTGAATATGTTAAATTAGGCATAACCTGTCAAATTCCTAGTTAGTTGGGGACAAAAGATATGTAAGGGTTGGCTTGTGTCATCTGTTATGTGGGACCCATATTAGTCAGTAACCCATTCTAGTATTAAAGGGGGGCCCGCATTAGGGAGGGGTCAGAGAACGCTTACTGAACTGATTATAAGAGGTTCATCTGAGAGGAGGTGTGTACTGGCGCATTCCAACAGACTCATGTGCGTGCATGAGTACAGCCTGCATCCGAGGAAATAAGCCGTTGTAGCACCAGTAAATAGGTCTGTGTCCTTCTGTAGGTTGCCACTTTAGGAAGTAATACACCCTACTATGGGGCCGACACAGGGTATTTATGGAATAGGGAGTCGATCGATTGGGGGGTAGTAAATAGGGTACATCTGGTCCTTGTCTATTTCTGTGGGGTACCTATGTTTCTGTCTGGTGTAACACTATTTTTTTTGTAAGGTACCGGCTAATTTAATTTGGGTTTAAACCCGTTACTAGAGTACACCTAAAACTACCATTGTATTTCTGATGGGATCATCCTGTTTCTGTTAAGCAATTAGGGAGTATGTAATCCTGTTACATATCCGTTATACTAGTATTGGTGAAGAGAAATCTCTAGAAGCGCAATATACTTTATCATGTTTACCTCATCATACTTGATGTTATCTTTCTTGTCCATCTTATATGTCTGTCATGATACTTCTACTTATTTACTTGCTAAAAGTAACTGGACTCACCAGACTTTATGTCTGACCCTTTTTGTTTCCTCTTCTTTCTTCCGTTCCCCCCTCCACCGAAGGTTCAAAGGGTGGGAATTCTCAGGCTTAGTCAGGACTCGGTTATCATCGTGCTTAATGCAACTTTTGAAGTACTGCTCGGTTTCTATCTTTAAGTACTATGGCTTTGTCTCTTTTGGGGATTACGCTTTTTATGTATTTATTGTGGTCTGATGGTATGTGACAGAAGTTTTATATTATTGGAATGGGTTTATGTAGTTTCAGACTTATGGTATTTTGAACCACGATGTTATGATTTATGTTTGAAATAAAATTTTAAATTCCGCTATTGGTTTTATATATGTCTTGTAATATATATGTTTCTGATTACCTATAACGCTTCAAGAAACTTAATGCATTCCCTCAGTGAGTGATATTAACGGACGTGGGGTATCACATAAGGAGTTCTCAAAACCCAATGGATTTCAAACTGCCGCGTTTGAGGCTTTTGATAGTAGAAAAGATCCTACTGTTTACTTGATGCGTTACATGTGCCACATGGATGTGCTCTCGGCGTCGGGGAATGTTATGACGAAATGTTCTCCACTCAACCTCATGGATATTGCCACAATATGGTTTACGCAGTTGGAAAACGAACCGGTTAATAGCTAGAATGCGTTAGTTGGAAAATTCATCGAGAAATTCATGTATCACATCATCGACCCAAGAACGTGATGACTCTTGTGACAATTAACCAAAGGTCCAGTGAGACTTTGTGGAAATTCTTGGAAAGGTTTAATGTGGCGTGGCGTCGATCGATCAACCGAACCCGTCCATGGTTCTTATGGCTGCTGCTTTTGGTACTTTTAATAAGACTGATTTCAAGGTCTCTCTTCAATCGGATCCACCGCGGGATGTATGTGAATTCTACTTTGAAGCAGACAAGTTTCCGAGAGAAGAAGATGTGAGAACCGATAAGAAAGTTCTCGAGGTTGGTTCGGTTAAGGGCGGAGGTCCATTCGACTCTCATAAAGGGAAGTCTTCTTCTCGGAATGATCAGAATATCCAATGGAGGGAACCCAAATTCCCTTCATACATGGATCTTAATCGTACTTTGAAAGAGATTTATTTAAAGGTTCATCCAGTTGCTCCATTCAGAAAGCTTCCCGCGAGGGAGTCCACTCAAAAGGAAATGGATTCTGGTAGACATTGTTTGTTTCGCGACCTGGATGGTCACAACACAAACAACTGCAGGTACCTTCAGGACATGATTAAAGAATGTGTCAGACGTGATGAGCTGACACAATACTTTTGAAATTAGGCTGCAGTGTCGGGACAAGCACAGTTACCTGCTCCGACTCGTGATAAGAATAGACCAAGACCAGGACTGGGTGGATTTGTCATTGGTTGATGTGGTTTTCAGACTCTAGCTTTTGGTTCTTTGTTCTTTGGATCTCTGGTTCCTCGGCTTTGCACCTCGGACTTTGGCTTTCTAGAATCCGGATCTTTTCATCTTTTGGATTTTGACATTCTGTCTTCTGGCTTTTGGAAATGGTTATCTAAATTTATGGCTTATGCATTTGGTTATTTGGTGATTAGAACTTTGATTTCTAGCCTTCAGACTCTAGTTGTATTGGCTTTGGCCTTATGGATATTGTATCTTTGGTTTTTTTTTGTTTTAAATGATTTTAAGTCGGCCTACCCACATACGGGATTAGGTCTTAATCCCTAGACGTGTTCTTTATCCGACTATTAACCACCCTCCTTAGGATTAATCATTCTTTGGTTTACCTGCTTGTAGGATTTCGAAGGGCTAAATCTTCCTATCCATGTACGAGATTAAGTCTTAATCCTAGGCATATTCTTTGCAGATGAAAAACCATACAATCTCCTACACTCTTTTCTGGTTATCCGACTTAGGATTTTGGAGGGCTAAGTCTGCTATCTATGTACGAGGACCGATAAGACCCCTAGGCATGATCTTTGCTGATGTGAAACCATCCAACCGCCTATGTTCTTTTATGGTTATTTGACTTAGGATTTTGGAGGGCTAAGTCTGTCTACCTATATACGAGATTAGGTCTTAATCCTTAGACATGCTCTTTGCGGATGAAAAACCGTTCAATTTCCCTTACTTAAATCTGGTTATCTAGCTTAGGATGGCTAAGTCGGTCTACCATGTAAGAGGACCGGTGTGACCCATAGGCATGCTCTCCTTTGGCTTTGATGAAAACTCTTAACCTTTGAAAACTTTAATAAATTTACTTTGCTTGAGAGGACTTTGCTTGCGGAGTATGAAATCTTAAACGGGAATTTCAAACTTTAAGGACTTGATGAAGTAAGAACTTTGCTCGTTAAGTATAAAAGTCTGGTGCCTAAGTAAGCACTTTACTTGGGAAGGTATTGTCAGGTCTTAGCAAGGGCGCCTTGTCTAGTGGCGGGTAAGGACTTTGTCCGTTTGGTTCTAGGATGTACTGTCAGGACTTGGCAGACAAATCATCATTTTTCTTGTTAATCACATATGGTTTTGTCAGTACTTGGCAAGATCATTCACTCTGGATATGGATTCTGTTAGGACTTGGTAGGACAATTCACTTGGTTTCTGCAGGTATGGACCATACCGTATCTGGTTATTCCAGCTTTCGGATTTCTCCGATTATCGAGTTATTGGTTATTCTACTTTTTCAGATTTCAGGTTTCTTCGGTTTCCTGGTCATTGGTTATTCTGTTTTCATGGATTTCGGATGCTTTGGTTTTAGCTATCTCTTATAATACGATCTGGCATGATGGTGGCTTCGGGTTTTATGGGTTTTGGTTATTGAGTTTCTAGCCGGACTTCTCTTGGTTCGCGACTTCTGGATTCTCGAATTTCTGGATTCTTCGAAACACGCCTTTTAATAGAAAGGCATGTTTCCGGGGGCAAGTGTTGACCCGTCTTTTTACAAAGCAGTCGCATGTCGAATTTATAGCTATCGGAGTGCTTAGGACTCGAGCATGAACTCAGGAAAGTTTGTAGCGATTTGGACAAAATTTTGGAGAAAACTCAGGAATTTGGTTAAGTGTTTCAGAGTTGGTACAACTACCAGAAACACTTTTGGATCGATGCAACTCTCGAGGTTCAGAAAGTTGTAGATTATTTTAGTATCCCGGGATCAGTATTCGTACCACCGATCCCGAGATTGGTATTTTCATGGCTAGGGATTTCGTGTCCTACATGATGGTTTCTAGATGATGGAGTTTTGTTCCAAGATTCAGGGATCGGTATTATCCCTATTTTCAGGGATCAGTATTATCCCTATTTTCAGGGATCGGTATTGTTTTATTTTCATATTCTGAGTTTGGGGATGCAAAATCTGGCTTGGTTTAGACAAATACGGTAAATTCGTGGTATTGACATCATGCATTTTGTATCCTGGGATATGAATATGAGACATGACTTGGTTTTGGTGTTTAGGTTTTTCGAAGAAGTGTTGATTTTGGTTAAGTACCCGGGTCGGTACCGACCTCAAGATCAGTATCAATCCCGACATACGAAATGTGAGGATACAAATTCCCATATCCCTACACCTATTAATACTCCCCTCCTTGGCTGGTTTTGGTATCCTTTTTGGGTGATTGCTGCAGCACTCGGGATTCTTGATTTGGAGATTTTTAATGGCTTTCTGCATGGCTATTTGGATTTTGCAAACTCCCATGGATTTGTGTACTACTTCTTGAAGATCTCCATCAACATTTTGACACTTGTCTTGCTATTTCAGCATTCAAATTGTACTTTTGCATACATTTTGGCATAACTTCACTTTGAGCACCTGCTGGACATAAGAGCATTTTGGCATAGGACACTTTACTATTGAACATCTGGACTTGGTAGAGAATTAGTAAGGACTTTGTTATTCTCAGTTCATAACTTTGTAAACGTAAGAAGTGAAGAAGGATTGTACTTATAATTATATATTATAATATGCAAGTTACCACGGAATGGACATCGGCGCAACTTACCGAACCACTATAAATGTGGTATTATTTACTTTTTAGTACTTTGTGTCTGAACTGTGTTTGGATGTATTGCATAACTCATTACTCATCAGGTGTCGGTGTGCGTTGACAAATTTTCCACGTTTAACACCAATACTCCTCCCATAACCCATCTGATTATATTGGCAAACCCGTCGTTATTATCCAAGTTAGCCTCCAATCGATGTTTCCAATCCCTACAATTGATTGCTAGCATCTCCGAAAGCAATCTAAACTCCTTCCTTAGTATTAATCAGATCGATTCTAATCCCAATATAGGGATTGGTTTTTATCCCTCTTTCAGAATTGGGATTTTCCCATCTATCCAATCCAAGTCTATGCTCACATTTTCCTTTTCCAAGTTCTATATTTCAGACTTTAGCCATTCAAGCATTCATGCCTGCCTGCCCTGGGAGTATGCCTCCCATGTTGAGGGGTTCATTACTAATCCGACTGGAGGGATCGATATCGATCCGTGTATGGGTTGGGGATATACCTAGGTGCTCCATATCTCTTGCATGTTTGCTCCATCTTCAGCTTGCTGGTTTCCAGCTCTTAAAGTTTCAGTTGCTTCATTCCATTGATTCAGATTGCTCGTATTTTTTGCTCATTAAATTTTTATTTTGGAAGTTTTGCTTCATTTCTTCCTTCCTCTTAGTCGTCTACTTCTGCATAAATCTTTCATGACCTCCATCTCTTCCTTTATGATGTGGATGGAGGGCTGGCTAGCCCTAGAGCTTACGTCATTATTTCCTTCATGGTGACTCCTATCTGCTATTGTGGATTGGCTAATCATGGTTAATTCTTCCTCAAATATTTTTAATAGCTTGTAAATTGGAGTTTCATAGTTCGATACTGCATGGGGTAACAAAATATTGCGACAAATTTAGTCATAATCACACAAGTAGATAATAATAGAAAACCAATCATAGATTTGAGAAACAAAAACATAAATGAACACCAAGTTTTATACTAGTTCGACAAATTCTGGCTTCCTTCTACTTTAAATATTCATTTATTTATATTTTTAGATTGCAACCATAGTTATTTCTTATGTCTAAGAAATAATTATGGTGGAGATATAGGAGAATCTCCAAGAAGAAAATAGCCCGAAAGAGAATATTCAATTGGGTCTCATGCATATTGTATTTATAGTTGTTGATGAGCTCGGATCTGCTTAAGGATTTATAGAGAAGGCCTCAGCACTAAAGCAAACCCACATGAAGAATTGAGGGCTTATTTAATTAACTTGGCCGAATCAATACTGATCCCTCAAATTTAAGGGATGAGGCCCACGATCCTCGGGGAGGGTCACCCTTAGTTTACGCTTTCCAGTTCTGATGTTGGTTTGTCGATCGTCCTTGCCAATTCGAGTTATTGATTGATATTATATGAATTGAGTATGTGTCCTCATCACCTGATGCATGCCAATCTAATGTCTGTACTAGGTACCGAGCTAACTAATCATCTTTCCAATTTTCGACCTTGATTAAGAAGCTCATGTATCTAAACCCAATGTGTAACGGTCTTGTACAAAGGCGGGTTAACATTCATACGGGTTATGATTCCTATTTTATTTACAAAGATCAATGCTTAATTTTAGTTAGCAAACTATTAAAAACCAAGACCGGGACTGAAACCAAAAGCAAACCAAAGCTTTTGAAACTTTTGAAATTGTCCAAATCTAAATTTACAAACCGAAATTTTTGATCTTGAAACGGAACCAATATTACAAAATTAACTACGAAAAATAGAAAACATAATTTTGGACCTTGATTCAAATATCAAAATCAATTTCAAATTGCATACAAAATTTATGTGTGTACTCTTTGAATCTACAATTTACGATATAAGTTCCATTTCAATTTAACGTCTTTAATCTACAATGTAAGATCTGTTTCCATTTAATGTTTGAACTTTATGGTTTGAAAAGTCGTCTTGAAAACCTTGGTTCTAAGCACACAAGGACGATTGGTATTAAAGCTGTCAGTTAAAATCACGTTTCTTAGAAATGATTTTGTTTCCCCATTTCCTCCATTTAGGCAACGATCATTCATATAAGAAAGATAATGATGTCCTGGCTATCACCAGGAGTTACTGAAGTTGCTTTTCCGCCTCCAATGCTGGATCATAATCCATCTGTTGTCTATTTTCTGTCTCTCTTGGATTTCTAAGCATTATGAAACTTCTGTTTGTGTAGCTACTAATGGTTCTCAAATGTAATTATAGGGCCTTCTTCCATACATGCATACTAACCAATTGTATGGAAAATTCTTACTTGCTTATGCCCCTTATGCTCCTTATGCTGATGTAAGTTGCTGCAAGTTCTATATTTCTTGTTTGCGTTCATGTTTTATTATGCATTTATAAATTTAACTCAAATATTAATTACATGAATTTGCTGGAATTGATTTTCACGTATCATACAAACTGTTCAAGCAATACATAATTTATTGTTGAAGTATGTGATACTATGTGTTAGATTATGGAGGATATTTTCGGATCTGAAGGATATTTTGGATATTTAGGATCTAGACGATATTTTCAAATCTGAAGGATATTTCAGGATATTTCGGATATTTAGGATCTGGAGGATATTTCAGATCTGGAGGATATTTCGGATCTAGAGGAAATTTTGGGAATTTAGATATACTTCCCTATGCCTATATAAGCTACATCAGATCCAAAAGGAGGAGGAACACACAACAAAATCAAGAGATTAGATCTAGGTTTATTCTAGTTAGGGTTTAGGCAATCCTAATCTTCTTCAATTTCTTTCTCCACAAAATCAAAATTTTTCTAGTAAATTTGATCATTGTAATCAATCTCTTGTACTCTTCTACTGATATTAATAAAGGTTTCTCTCTCAAAATGGACGTACACTGACAAGACGTCGGTGGAACCACTATAAATCCCTGTGTGATTTAGTTTCTCATTATTGCTCTATTATTTCCATTGTTTGGTGATTGTGATTGGCTTGGATAAGATTGAGATTGTTTTGATATATCGATTGGTTGTTTTTGCACTATTACCACGATCTCATTTTCCGCGGCATTGGGGATTTTTTATTTGAGCGATCTTGAATTAAAATTTCTCCACAACATTTGTATCAGAGCATTGGCATTGGTAGATAGCTGTAAAAATACCGGAATCAGATTCAAATAGTGCCTCAATGGTTGGTCCAAGTGGTGTAGCTCCTTATGTACGTGGGTTGTATGCAGCTGCTTGTTCACAATTGGTTATCGACAAGTGGAATGTCGATAATGATTCCGAAAAAGTGGCAATGGAAGATGAAAGCGGTTCTTAGGCGGAATCGTGTACATCGGGTGGTGTTTGACACACATTTATTGCCAAAGGACATCTCAGATGTGGAGTGAGAAGAAATGGAAGAGTGGGCATTCACTACACTTCAACTTGCCAAAGGAGAGAGTGTTATTTCCGAAATTAGTGGTGAGACAACTGTTAAAGTTATTTGGAACAAGTTGGAAAAGTTTTTATATGAAGAAGTCACTCACAAATCGACTGATCTTGTTGAGGACTTTCTTTATCTACAAGATGAAGGAAGGAACTTCGCTAAAGGCGCACTTAAATGTGTTTGATGATTTGCTAATGAAGATGAAGGCAGTAGATTTGAAGATTGAGGAGGAATAGAAGGCGATGATATTGCTATGTTCGTTGCCTGAGCGCTATACTGGGTTCTCAAATAGCTTGATCTATTGTCGGGATACATTGACTCTAAATGATGTCAAGACGGGTCTTCTTAGTAAGGAATTACGAGATCAGATGAAGGAGCTGAGTGATGATACTAGTGGTGCTGGTAATGGTCAAGCTTTATTCGCGGAGAAAGAAAAATCAGAGAAGAAGGGAAACTGGGGGCGTTCTAAGTCAAAGAAGCCCGGTGGAAGAGGAAAGTCAAAGGAAAGACATGGCAAGTGCTTTATATGTAAGAAACCTGGTCACTGGAAGAATGATTGTCCAGACAAGGGGAAGAAGGAAGTAGCATCTTCATCAGTTGCGGTGGAGAGAGATTTTGGTGAGGAAGACATAGATGTTTTGTTGGCTGTAGCATCAGATGTTTCAGGCAATGAATGGGTGCTTGATTCGGTGGCTTCATATCACATAACGCCTAGTAGGAATTGTTTTTCTTCTTATGTGGATCTTGAAGGAAAATCAATTTTTATGGGAAACGGTGCAGTTTGCAAGTTGAAAGGCATTGGATCCATGCAAATTCGGGTGTTTGACGGAGTGGTTCGTACTCTCACTAATGTGCGCTATGTTTCAGGACTATGGAAGTCACTCATCTCTCTGGGACAATTAGATTCTTTAGGTTGCTAGATCACTATTGAGTGTGATAGCTTGAGGTTTTCGAAGGGTGCGCTTGTGGTTACGAAGGGTGCTAGAACTCATGGTATTTATTTTCTTAAAGAAGTGGCCGTGGAAGGTGAAACTTGTATCAGTGTTGATAGTTCTCGTGGCTTAGATGTGACACGACTGTGGCATTTGAGATTGGGTCATGTCTCGGAGAAGAATTTAGATGGTCTTCATCGAAGGGAGATGATTTATGGTGAGAGTTTCAACAAGTTGGAGTTTTGCGAGGAATGTGCCATTGGGAGGCAAACTAGACTATTGTTCGGTGAAGGAAAACATGATTCAAGAAAGATTCTTGAGTATGTGCACACGGATGTTTAGGGACCAGCGCCTGTAGCTTCTTTGGGAGGAGCAAGATATTATATTTCTTTCATTGGTGATTTTTCTCAGAAAGTTTGGGTGTATGTAATGAAGGCCAAATCAGAGGCATTTGCAAGATTCAAAGAACGGAAGGCTCTTGTTGAGAATGAGAGTGGAGAGACTTTGAAGGTTCTTAGGTCCGATAATGGCGGCGAGTATGTTTCTAGAGAATTTCTGAATTTTTGCAAGCATCATGGTATTCAGAGGCATTTTACTGCATCGGGAGATCCGCAATCTAATGGAGTGGCGGTAAGAATGAACCGAACTCTACTAGAGAAAGCTCGATGCTTGAGATTGAAATCGGGTTTGTCTAAGGAATTTTGGGCCAAAGCTTTGTCAACCGCGGTGCATATTATTAATCGAAATCCGTGCTCAGCTATTGATAACAAAATTCAGGAGGAAGTGTGGAAAAGGAAGAGCATTGACTTGAGTTATCTTCGTGTGTTTGGCAGTCCTGTTTATGTGCATGATCCGAGGAATGATAATCTCTCACCTAGAGCTTTCAAAGGAATTTTTCTCGGTTATATGGATGGCGTCAAAGGCTACCGGATTTGAAATCCGGAAACGAAGAAGGCTATGGTTTCTCGTCATGTTACTTTTGATGAGTCAGCTATGTTCAAGGAGAATGAGGGCTCATCAGATGTTCCGGATTTGGTTCATGGTGAATCAAAGGAGAAGGAAGTTATTCCCACTTTCAAGCCTAGAGAAAGTAGAGTTGTTGGAGGTGCTTGCAAGGTGAATGCGGTTGATATTACATCACGTAGTCCACAGGGTTCCTCTAGCAGTGTTGGTGATGTGCACGAGCCTAGAGAAGATTCAGTTCAATGTGGAGCTGAAGGAAGAGCAGGTGATGGAATTGCTACTCGGGTTGGTCGTCGTTCTATAAGGCCACCCGAAAGATATGGTGATTGGAAATGTCTTGGCTTTTGTGAGAATTTGGACTATGCTCTTCATGTAGTCCAAGATGAGCCGATGGACCTTGATAACGTCATGGATTCGAGTGATAGCACGAAGTGGATTTGCGCCATGGAGGAAGAGATGCAATCGTTGATGAAGAACTAGACTTGGGAGCTGGTTCCACTTCCTTAAGGAAAACGTGCTATTGGGTGCAAATGGATATATAAGGTGAAAGACGATGGAAGATACAAAGCTAGACTAGTGGCTAAGCGGTTTGCACAGAGAAAAGGAAAGGAGTATGATGAGATCTATGCACCGGTTGTGAGGCATACTTCTATCCGGATATTACTTGCCATAGTTGCTATTCACGACTTGGAGTTAGAGAAACTAGATGTGGAAACCTCCTTCTTGCATGGAGACTTGGATGAAGACATCTACATGGAGCAACCAGAAGGTTTTGTTGTAGAAGGTAAGTCAAAACTAGTTTGGAAGTTGAAAAATCACTGTATGGTTTGAAGCAATCACCTAGGCAATGGTACAAGAGATTGATCATTTCATGCTTGAAAGTGGCTTCCATCGAAGTATCAAGGATGCTTGCGTTTATTTCAAGAGGTTAGGAAATGATTGTTGGGTGTATTTACTCCTGTATGTGGACGATATGCTCATTGCTTCTAAGGACAAGGCAGAAATCAATAAGTTGAAAGAGAAATTAAAGGCAGAGTGTAACAACCCGAAAATCTAAGCCAGTTTAAAATTTTTATTTTGGCAATTTTAGCGAATTTTGATTATTTAAAATGAATTATTTTAAATAATATCGACGAGAAATTTATTTTGAATATAATTCAAACGTATATATTCGTTTGAATCGACGTTAGAATATAAATATTTATTTATAATTATAAAAGGAATTGAAAATGGCGCGGTAGTTCGATAATTCGATTTCAAACTTCAATTGAATGTACCGGGTGCAAAATAAACCGGATTTTAGTGAAACCAAAAATGATGGAATCTAAATGTGAATATCTTTCTAACGAATCCGAAAAATCCAAATTTCATAGCGGGGATCAAAAGATATGTCCAGTTGAAATTTCTTAATAGTCGCTATGGAATTCAGGCCCTTAAAAATAGCCATTTTGCAAACGACCTCGGATTTCGACGAAACCACTTTTGTTGGATCCGGGATGTCAAATTATTACTAGATTCCAAATTTCATAATTTTTCGATTCGATATGTGAGCGTGGCAAAGGAAAACGCGTTTGACCAGTTGATTTTAATCGACTGGAAAATGGCCATTTTTCCAACGGTCTCAGAATTCGACGAAACTAGTTTTGTTTGGACCGTATCGTCGATATGAAGCTAGAAAATATTTTTCAGGGATTTATAGAGTTCGTATTTGACCCCAGTAAATTGAAATGCGCGTTCAAATTCAATATATAGAGTTATATGTTGATTTTGATGAAAACTGATCGAAACGGTCAAATCAACTTACGATACATATCCCATTGTGTTCGGAATGGGGGTAATTAGCTATGGACGACAGGCGGTGAGCTTGTTTTCGAGGTCAAATAAAAAGTCAACATAAAGGAGAATAAAATATAAAAACCTTTTATATGCCCCCCTTCTTTTCTTCCGTCAGTTCTTTCTTTAAAAAAAAATGGATCCCTTAATCGATCGAGGCGCCGAAAAATCCCCCCCCCCCATCGTCGGTGATCGGAATTCCGCCCCCCCTTCCTTGCTCCTCCTCTCTCCACACGAGCGCACCCTCCTCTCTCCCTGATTCACGAGAACCTCCCCTCCTCGCAACCCCAAACCGCGCCGCCAGAGCCCAAGCCCGCCACCATGAAGTCGCCGCCAAGGACCACCGCACCCAGACCCTCCCCTCCGTCTACCACTCCTCCAGCTCTGCCTTAGTCCGCTCTCCCTCCCTCTCTCTGCCTACAGCCACCACCCGACGCAACAAAGCCTACCGCCGCCGAACCCGGACGCTGACCGCCACCTTCAGCGATCCCCAGGCACCCCCTCCGACGATCCCGTCTCCTCCCTCTTCGTCGGTGAGTTTCTTTTCAGTTAATTTAGTTTTAAATATATTTTCATTGTTTTAAAATCAGAAAAGATTAGATTTTTAAAACAGAAAAGATTAGATTTTTAAAACAGAAAAGATTAGATTTTTAAATCAGAAAAGATTAGATTTTTAAATCAGAAAAGATTAGATTTTTAAAACAGAAAAGATTAGATTTTTAAAATAGAAAAGATTAGATTTTTAAATCAGAAAAGATTAGATTTTTAAATCAGAAAAAATTAGATTTTTAAATCAGAAAAGATTAAATTTTTAAATCAGAAAAGATTAGATTTTTAAATCAGAAAAGATTAGTTTTTTTAATCAGAAAAGATTAAATTTTTTAATTAGAAAAGATTAGATTCTTTAATTAGAAAAGATTAGATTTTTTAATTAGAAAAGATTAGATTTTTTAATTAGAAAAGATTAGACTTTTTAATAAGAAAAGATTAGATTTTTTAAATAGAAAAGATTAGATTTTTTAATTAGAAAAGATTAGATTTTTAAAACAGAAAAGATTAGATTTTTAAAACAGAAAAGATTAGATTTTTTAATTAGAAAAGATTAGATTTTTAAATCAGAAAAGATTAGATTTTTAAAACAGAAAAGATTAGATTTTTAAAACAGAAAAGGTTAGATTTTTAAAACAGAAAAGATTAGATTTTTAAAAAAGAAAAGATTAGATTTTTAAAACAGAAAAGATTAGATTTTTAAAACAGAAAAGATTAGATTTTTAAAACAGAAAAGATTAAATTTTTGAAATGGAAAAGGCGAAATCTTTATATAGAGAATAGCAAAGTAAAAATTCGATTTTTATATATTGAATAACAAAGTAAAAATTCGATTTTTATATATTGAATAGCGAAGTAAAAATTCGATTTTTATATATTGAATAGCGAAGTAAAAATTCGATTTTTATATATTGAATAGCGAAGTAAAAATGTGATTTTTACATATGTAGAGAATACGGGCAAAGAAAGTGACAAAGGGCGAGTGGCGAAGATTTTCTACCTAAGAAGAGCCGTGGCGTTGGATTAGCTATTCTGTGAGAATTTCTCACTCTTCAATTTCTTTTTCTAGTTATATATATATATATACTAGGATGCAGACGGTGTTTAGTAGCACCCGACACCCGTCGTCCACAGACCATGGACGGCTTGTATGCTTGTTTGTTTGATTTTGCTGTGTAGTTGATTGTGTGATGTGATGTGAAATGAAATAAAATATTTATATAGTTAAAAATATTTTATAGTTGAAAATAGAATTTTTAATGTGTATATGAAGTGAAATAAAAATAAACAGATCGGACGATTTGTTTATATACACACATTTGACTGATATTGATTGGGACGATTAATTTTACACATCGCCCAACTGCACAAATAAAATCTGTGTTTGATTGTTTGAAACCCCACACGAGTATTGGGATGATATTTGACGTACACTAATCCCGATTGTTTAGTTGTATGTCGATCGATTGATTGACAGACTGTTATGAGCGTTAAATATTTATATTTGATGCTTATACAGTGTAGAATGCACTTTGGATGATGGTTGATTGTTCATCGTTGTTATTGTATACATGTGTTGTAGAAAATCCATATAATCAAACATTATATGGTAATTGATTGGGCCTCATTCCAGATTTGAAATAGAAATATTAGAAAAGAAAATATTTGAAATAGCATATTTGAAAATAGGAATATATGAAGCCGTATTGATTAGATTGACGCCATTTTGACGTGAACGATATTTATATCGATTGTTTTAATTTTATAATGAATATCGAAAGTGATTTCAAAATCTGATATTTTGAAAAGAATTGAAATTCGAATTGAAATCGAATAGAAACGAATTCGAATTGAAATTGAATAGAAACGAATTCGAATTGAAATTGAATAGAAAAGAATTCGAATTGAAATTGAATATAAATAAAATCGAATTGAAAACGAACTGAAATTGAATTAGAAATCAATTTGAATTAAAATCGATTTGAAACGAATTTAAAACGAATTTATATTGGAATATTCAATTTTGATTTGAAATTGAATATGAAGTTTAAACCGTTTTGAAAACGAATTTAAAACGATTTATAAAATTCATATCAAAAGGAAATCGACGAAGTATATACTATATATATTATATATATAATATAATGGCCTGAATAGAACGCGCCACGCCGCGACAGTTCGCGAATTTCGACCATTGACTTCGAACGGATATTGCGGGAGATCCGACCGTCGGATTCTCCTAAAACCGGAACCGTTGGGTTCGTATCGAAAAGAGCTTTCTAACGATTATTAGAAATTAGAAATCTAACGGTTGAATTTGGAATTATGTCCAAATCAAATTTGGAAAAGGTCACTGTAAGTGCAGTTCGGTGGCCGTTGATGGAAATCGACTGTACAGGCCTTGATAAAATTATTAAAAATAGTAATAATTTGTGTAAAATCATAAGAAATGATTTTGGAAAAATTGGGATGAAAAACTCCATATTTGAAAAGATAAAAATAGATTTTTATCGAAATGAACTAGTTTTGAACTAGAATTATAATTCTATTTATTTTTAAAATAAATAAACTGGATTAGAAATGGTTTTGAAAATAACCAGAATTTCCAATAATTATATTGGAATGGATTCGAATCGAAATTGTCTTTGGATTATTTCGATGTTGAATTTCGTGATGATACAGATATTGTTATGGGAATTTGAAAGATATATATATATATATCGTTATTTCCAATACGATATTTGTTAGTCGTAGAATTTGATGTTGAATATAAGCCGGTATATTTTCTATTCAGAGCCTTGTGTTTAATATCAAATGTGATTTGGGTTTGTCGTGAATGGTGTCTTCATTAACACTGTTCTTGAACCCAGTTGAGAAAAGATTAAATCTTTTTATTTGGATTTAATGAAGTGTACCAATTAAATAATATTTAATTGGAATTGAATTGATATTGATTTTTGGGTTTATTGTGAACAGTGTTTTAAATAACACTTGTTCTTCAACCCGATAATTAATGGAATGTGATTTTGGGTTGTTGTGAACGATATCTTCAATAATACTGTTCTTAGACCTGAAGGAGTTAAGAAAATCAGAAACTAACTGGAGATTAGTTAAGTTGAATGGTTCCAGAGGTATTGATCTGATGTTGGTTTCGGCCTTCGGGGTTAATACTTAGGGAATTGCTCACTTGCTAATTCACGGTTAGGGACTGAATGAAATGTGATATGATTTTGGGTTTATCGTGAACCGTGTTTTAAATGACATTGATTCTTTAACCCAGTCACAGATTAAAACTAAGTGGAGTTTTAATGAATCTTTAATTAGATTGAAATCATCGAGAATGGAGTATCACCAGTTTTGCTCCAGGCGATAGTTGAATCTTTAATTAGATTTGAACGTGAAATGGTAATTGAATTTACCGATAACACCGTGGTGTTAGATATGTAGTATCACCAGTTTTACTTCATGGGATGAATAGGTTGGGATTGGGAAATTAAAACAAATGATTACTTCGGTAATGTTCGCTAATCCCGACTAGTTTGAATTGATATTCAAAAATAGATTAAAGAATAAATTTAAACAATTTATCTTTGATAAAATTAATGGTAACCTTTCCCTATGAATGTGAAATTTAGGAACTAACTGTTGGTTAGCTAAGCAGAATGGTTTTCTAGATATTGATCTGATGTTGGTTTCGGCCTTCGGGGTTAATATTTAGGGAATTATTCTCTGGTTAATTTACGGTTAGTGACTGATGAATTGGAATGAGGCGTATGTTGTGTTTGTGTAACACTTATTTAAAGTATACGCGAGTTATTCGGAAAGACCGGGTTTATCCCATTCTGAATAACTGATACGACGATAAGTCGAAGATGAAGACGGTGGTCGAAGACCGGAGGTCTTCACGTCGTTTGGGTGATTACTGATGGTCTTGATTGGGTTGTACACCCAAGAAGATGGAAACAGTTGGTGATCGTCCAGACGTACTTGGAGATCGATGGATATGCAGGGTACTAGGTGCCTCAGGTTTCGTTCACACCCAGAACGGACTTGTAAATGGACTGTAATGACCCGCATTCTACGTATCGGAGGATCGTAGAATATTTATTTCTTTCCCGTATGAGGTCGTATGGTCATGTAACTTTGGGAAACATCCATTAGAGTCATTTCCATGTTCATGATTTTTGTCGATTTTTAAATGACCATTTTGCCCCTAGTTGGTACTGTTTTGGCCATAACTTTTGATTGGAAAGGAATTTTGACCTGAAACCACTTCCGTTTGATTCGTTTGATAGTTTCTCTTTCCATAGAGTGGTCATAATAGCCAAACGGACTTACCGTTTGGGAGATATGGATGAAACAAGGTTTGGAGGGTGAAAAACTGCTTAACCGGGCCAAATCGGGTGATTAGTGAGTAGGCCCATAACCCATTTCGGGATTAGGGTTATGGGAGGGCTGAAATGAGATGGAGAATCATTCCATTTCAGTTTTCTAATCTCCACTTATCACCAAGGATCCCTAATAATGGCCTCCAACCTTTAAATCACCTCCAAATCATCTTTTGGTCAAGGATTTGGCTTAGCAACCCCTAATCAAAGAAGATCTTCACCAAATCAACCTTGGAGCTGCTGTTGGCATTAAGATTCACATCAAATCAGAGCATTATTTCAGATCTTAGTTTGTTTTGTGGCTAAGGTGAGTGATTTGCATAGTTTTACACTAATTATGGCTAATTAGGGGTGATTAGTGCTAATTAGAGAATTTAAGCATGATAAAATTCGGGAAAAATGTTTATAAATTCTTAAATGATGTTTTAAACCTCTGATATGAATTTGGGTTAATTCGGTTAAGTTTTGCTAATCCTATCATTAGTTTCACCTAAACATGCTTAAGGGGAAATGTGGGATTTTGGGTATGTTTGATCCATTTTAACCTATGGTATTGATGTGAATGATGTTTGTGGTTGATTATGCATGTTGCTATGACTGTATGAAATGCTTTGTGATTGATTTCAATAGTTAGAATGGTCGAAAACGTCGTCGAATGGCGTAAACACTTGCTGGAACAGTTTCAGAAAACAGTGCAGGGTTCGGATCGGATCGGAAAAGGGGGCTCGGATCGGATATGTAGAACTGAGCAAAGAATCTGATCGGATCGGAACCCAACACTTGGGAAAAGTGGCAAAAAGGAAGGCCATGTTAGCTGAACTGGGATCGGATCGGATGGATGAAGACGGATCGGATCAAAGAGGACGGGTCGGATCGGAAACACAAAGGCGAATCAGGGCAGGAGCACGAAAGCGGATCGGATAGGAGCATATGAAGGGGAGCGTGAAGATGGATCGAAGGCACGAACCAAGAAGGACCCGACCCGACCCGAAGAAGAAGAAGCAGCTGACTCGAACCCAGAGGAACACCGACCCGAACCGCATCAGAAGGGGGACCCGACCCGAACGGATAAAGAACACCGACCCGAACCGATGACCTGAGGAAGAACCCGACCCGACCCAGTATTGACCAATAACCCGAGATGCAAAGGTAGTCCAATAGGGGAAGTTAGAGCTCAGGATCCCGGAACCAGGTGGGAGCCAACGAGTTCACTTCATGGTTGGACTTTGCTGCGGGACGTGTGCTAAGGAGTTGTCGACATTCATAACTTCGATTCACTGCTAAAAGGAATGATGGGCTACTTATCAGTGCAGTAGGGTCATTACGACCTGAGGGGCAAAGTGATGGTAGCAAGACTACGTTATCAGTGCAGTAGGGTCATTATGACCTGAGGGGCAAGGTGATGCGTAGTAAGGCTATGAGCCAGCGTAGATGGGGTGAATAACTCCATGGGGCAAGTGGACATAGTAAGGACTAGTAAGGCTATGAGCCAGCGCAGATGGGGTGAATAACTCCATGGGGCAAGTGGACATAGCAAGGGATTTGTGGCTACGTTATCAGTGCAATGAAGCCATTTCTGACTTCATGGGGGCAAAGTGATCATAGCAAGGAATGTTGGGTGATCGAAGTGGTGAATATCGTATTCTTTACGCACTGAGTGAGAGATGTGAGGATGGATGTTATGTTTGACTGTTGCCATCCCTATGACATGCACACCTCCCCCACCTCCGTATCTTTACACTGTTTGATATGATACCTTAGAGTGTTGTACAGTATGTAGTGCTAACTCTTTGGTTGCAGGTCCAGGTTCAGGTATGTTTTAGTCTACCTGTTATTGTTCACTTTAGATGCTTATCGCTCATACCAGGCTTTATGTCTGACCCAGAGTTTTATGTCTCCTCTTATTACTCTGGGTGCTCACACGAGCAGACTAGAGACAGGTTAGCTGGTGATGTGCGAGTAGCTGATTCGGAGGCGGGCAGGAGGCTTCCACATATTATATATATATACACATTCTCCCTGTGTCGATTGGTGGTCGCTACTTGGGCATTAGTAGTGTACCTCATTTACCTTACTTTTGCTTTGAGACAGTTTGAAAAGTTGTAATAAGCTGTATTTTGGATTTCCGCTGCTATGATATTTAGTTCTGATTTACAGCTTATGCACTGTCTCTCCTGTTTTATGTCAAGTATTTTACTATTATATTTTGTTCTATGCGCTGTGAGACATTCTACAGGTTCTTTGTATGTTCATTTCCTTCTTCCTTTTTCTTCTGGCGACCCGTCCCGTGCTAACTGGTTATTTGTACAGCGCGCGTTTGGAGTAAATGTCGGTTGGTGCGGGGCGGGCCGTCACACTTGGTATCAGAGCTCTAGGTTGCGTAGTTAACCTAGGGAAAGACACTAGGGAGAGTTAGTACGTATATGAGAGCGCGTATTTGTGATTTCTTTGGTTTTAAAAAGCTATATGTATATATACTATTAGTAGTATAAGAATGAAGTTGCACTGCACTTGTACCACTATGGGGTCGTTAATCGTTTTCTTTTTACAGATTGACGATGAGCCGATATGTGAGAGGTACTGGTAGAGGGGCCAATAATGGAAATGCCGCTGACATGAGGGCGATGTTTACCGACCTCATGAGAGATATGCTTAGAGAAGTGCAAGGGGCAGTTCCTAATCCCGGAGTTGGTGTTGGCCCAGTAGTGCAAGCGCCTAGGGTCGATTTCGCCAAGTTGTGCAAGGATTACACTAATCTTGGTGGGAAGCCGTTCCACGGAACGGAGTCGGCCACGGATGTTCAAGACTAGATGGATAGTTGTGACCGTATCTTTGATGACTTAGGTCTTGAGGATGCGATGAAGAGAAGGCTAGCGTCTCGTCAGCTGCAAGGGCGAGCGATGAATTGGTGGAATGCCATTAGAACAGCTACTCCAGAGGATCAAGTTACTTGGGATCAGTTCAAGGCTCGCTTTAGCGAGAAGTTCATTCCAGCTGCCCAGAAGTCGGTGTTGTTCAAGAGGTTCTTGGAACTCAAGCAGGGTGGCAGGGCAGTTTCTGATTATATTGCTGAGTTCGACACTTTGTCGAAGTATGGACTGTCTCTCATTGATACTCCTGAGAAGAAGAATGAGAAGTTCATTACCGGTTTGGATGGGTACTTGGGGGAGAGGCTTATTAACCATATCGATGAGACTTTTGAATCGATTGTGGGGAAAGCTTTGAGATCAGAGAGCCTTTACCCTAAGTCAAAGACTGAGGCTGCATCTGCAGAAGGGCCAAAGCCGCAAGCAGGCGGTGGAGGCAAGAATAGTTCTCAGAATAAGAGGAGGCAGGACCAATCAAAAGGTGGCCAGAAAAAGAGCAAGAAGGATGTTGAGTGCTTCAGCTGTGGAAAGAAGGGCCATTATGCTAAAGAATGTCGGGCCAAGCCAGCGGAAAGGAAGTGCTACAACTGTGGTCAAGTGGGACATCAGAAAGATAAGTGTCCGCAACCTCTTAAGGAGAAGCAGATTGTGAAAGCATATGCTCTTGATGTTGTTCCTTCTTCGTCGAATGCCCCAACTGCGGCGGAGAAAGGAAAGAATGTCGTTATTCAAGGTATGCTTTCTATTTATGATATACCAGTTCGAGTTTTGTTTGATACTGGGGCTTCCCGTTCCTTCATATCTAGTGACCTGGTGGATAGGTTGGGACTGGAACCCGAGATAGTCGATAGACCATTGATAGTGACGAACCCGATTGGTGGTTCGACTAGCCTTAGTATGATTTGCAGGAATTTGGTCTTATCGAGTCATGGATGTATGTTTGTATGTGATTGCTTTGTTTTGGGCTTTACTGGGTATGGCATTATATTGGGAGTCGATTGGCTCCAAAGATACGGGGTGGTGGTAGACTGTGAGGGCTTTTTGGTGACAGTGAGGGCGAATGATGGGCGGAGGGTAGTGTTTGGTAGTCTACCTAGTGATGGGGTTATGGCTAGTTTTGTAAATTCCCTCGACATCCCGCAGGATGAGTTGTCAGATGTGCCCGTGGTTGGCCAGTATCCGGACGTCTTCGAGGAGGTGACCGGGCTTCCACCACACCGAGAGATTGAGTTCCGTATTGATTTAGTGAAAGATGCCAGACCTATAGTGATGCCACTTCGTCGTATGGCACCGAGGGAGCAACGAGAGCTCGGGGTGCAAGTCAACAATCTTTTGAAGAAGGGATTGATTAGAAGGAGTGTCTCCGAGTGGGGAGCACCAGTTGTGTTTGCCACTAAGGCAGATGGTTCCCTTCGTTTGTGTGTGGACTATCGCGAGTTGAATAAGGTGACGAGGAAGAATAAGCATCCTCTACCGCGGATAGATGATTTGTTTGATCAGCTGGAAGGAGCAAGAGTGTTCCCCCAGTTGGACCTCACGACAGGATTTCATCAGCTTCGAGTAGCAGATGAGAGTGTTCCGAAAACGACATTTAGAACGCCGTCTGGATTTTATGAGTGGTTGGTTATGCCATTTGGGTTGACTAATGCACCAGCCTATTTTGTGGATCTTATGAATCGAGTATTCAGAGATCAGTTGAATAAGTTTGTTCTTGTGTTCGTGGATGATATCCTTGTTTATTCAAGGACAGAGGAGGAACACAAGGGGCACTTGAGGATGGTGATGGAGGTGTTGAGGAAACACCAATTGAAAGCGAAATTCTCTAAGTGTCATTTTTGGAGAAGGGAAGTAAGATTCTTGGGTCATGTTGTTTCAGAATGTGGTATTGCCGTGGACCCTGCGAAGGTGGCTACGGTACAGGATTGGCCTACACCCAAGAATGCTACAGATGGAAGAAGTTTCTTGGGATTAGCTGGATATTATCGTAAGTTTATCCAGGACTTCTCCAAGATTGCAGCACCGTTGACTCAGTTGACTAAGAAGAATCAGTCCTTCGTCTGGGACGGAGTGTGTGAGGATGCCATCAAAAGTCTAAAGGAGAGGTTGACGCGTGCGCCAGTGTTAGTCATTCCTAAGGGGAATGAAGAGATGACGGTATACACGGATGCTTGTGGTACCGGACTGGGTGCAGTATTGATGCAAGGAGGTAGGGTTGTAGCTTATGCTAGTCGACAGCTAAAGCTGCATGAGAAGAAGTATCCTACCCATGATTTGGAATTGGCAGCGATTGTATTTGCGCTGAAGATGTGGAGACATTATCTCTTGGGAGAAAGATTTGAGCTGTTTACCGATCATAAATCGTTAAAGTATCTATTCTCTCAGAAAGATCTGAATCTCCGTAAGCAGAGATGGTTAGAGTTCTTGGCTTCGTATGATTTTGATATCGCATATACACCTGGGAAGGGTAATGCGGTAGCCGATGCCTTGAGTAGGAGACATGCCAGCTTAGGGGCAATGTTTCTTGAATGGAAGCAACTGGAATATATCGCGGGGTTTGATTTCAGACCAAAGTGCAAGTTGGATCCAGTTATGCTAGCTAGTTTGACGATCAGACCTACTTTGATAGAGCGGATTTGTTCCAGCCAGAGGGACGATCCTAATCTATTGGAAATCATCTCCAAGTTAGAGATGGGTATCGATGAGGAGATGAATGTGTATGGGCTTGATCGGGATGGATGGCTTCGGAAGAATGGAAGAGTAGTTGTGCCCAACGTAGATGGTTTGAGGGATGAAGTGCTTAGAGAATGTCATCACTCAAAACTGACTATACACCCCGGTGGTAATAAGATGTATCGAGACATGAGACAGACTTACTACTGGGAAGGGATGAAAAGAGATGTTGGGAAGTTTATATCCAAATGCATGAATTGTCAGCTAGTCAAAGCCGAGCAGAAGAAGCCTAGTGGGTTGTTGCAACCACTAGAAATTCCCGAATGGAAATGGGAGCAAGTCTCGATGGATTTCATCGATGGTTTACCAAGGACTAGATCGGGATATGATAGCATTTGGGTAATTGTGGATCGATTGACTAAGAGCGCAAGATTTATACCAGTCAAATCGACCAGGACAGCAGCCAAGTTGGCAGAATTGTATATGAAGTGGGTAGTGAGATTTCATGGAGTACCCAAAAGCATTGCGAGTGACCGAGACCCGTTGTTCACTAGTGGGTTTTGGAAAAGCTTGCAAGAGGCTCTAGGGTCAGGATTACATCTCAGTACCGCATATCATCCTCAGACCGACGGTCAGACGGAGAGGGTGAATCGTATATTGGAAGATCTCTTGAGAGCTTGTATATTGGATTTTGGTGGATCATGGGATGACCATTTGCATCTAGTGGAGTTTGCATATAATAATTGTTACCAATCCAGTATCGGTATGGCTCCATATGAAGCTTTGTACGGAAGACCGTGTAACTCACCATCATGTTGGATAGAGACTGGCAAGAAGTTTGTGCTTGGACCAAACGTGGTGAGAGAAACTTCAGATAAGATTAAGATCATTCAACAACGAATGAAAGCTGCCCAAGATAGGCAGAAGAGCTATGCTGATAAGAGAAGAAGAGACTTGAAATTCTCCGTTGGTGACTTGGTGTTTGTTAAGATCTCTCCGTTGAAGAGCGTGATTCGATTTGGCAGGAGAGGCAAGTTGGCACCAAGATTTGTTGGCCCATTCCCTGTTCTTGAACTAGTCGGGAATTTGGCGTATAGAGTTGGCTTACCAGAGAAGATGGCAGGAGTTCACAATGTGTTTCATGTTTCCCAACTGAGGAAGTTCGTTCACGACTCAGATATGACTATTTCACCTGATCAGTTAGAGGACTTCGAAGTAGAGCCCGAGGCGGTTGGGAACCGCAAGCCGATTCGTATTGTGGGGCACGATACAAAGCAACTTCGAAGGAAGTCGGTGAAGCTAGTCAAGGTTCAGTGGGGCGAGAACAAGAATGATTGTACTTGGGAGACAGAGGAGAGCATTAGGAAGACGTATCCAGAACTCTTTGACTGGTAAGATTTACTTTGCGATTTAGTTATTCCGCATGCTAGGATAGACTTATTTTACTTGTTTTGCATATTTGATGGTTGTTAGGCATGCGGGACCTTTGTGTGTGTTTTGATTAGGGAATTTCGGGGGCGAAATTTCTTAAGGAGGGGAGAGTGTAATGACCCGCATTCTACGTATCGGAGGATCGTAGAATATTTATTTCTTTCCCGTATGAGGTCGTATGGTCATGTAACTTTGGGAAACATCCATTAGAGTCATTTCCATGTTCATGATTTTTGTCGATTTTAAATGACCATTTTGCCCCTAGTTGGTACTGTTTTGGCCATAACTTTTGATTGGAAAGGAATTTTGACCTGAAACCACTTCCGTTTGATTCGTTTGATAGTTTCTCTTTCCGTAGAGTGGTCATAATAGTCAAACGGACTTACCGTTTGGGAGATATGGCTGAAACAAGGTTTGGAGGGTGAAAAACTGCTTAACCGGGCCAAATCGGGTGATTAGCGAGTAGGCCCATAACCCATTTCGGGATTAGGGTTATGGGAGGGCTGAAATGAGATGGAGAATCATTCCATTTCAGTTTTCTAATCTCCACTTATCACCAAGGATCCCTAATAATGGCCTCCAACCTTTAAATCACCTCCAAATCATCTTTTGGTCAAGGATTTGGCTTAGCAACCCCTAATCAAAGAAGATCTTCACCAAATCAACCTTGGAGCTGCTGTTGGCATTAAGATTCACATCAAATCAGAGCATTATTTCAGATCTTAGTTTGTTTTGTGGCTAAGGTGAGTGATTTGCATAGTTTTACACTAATTATGGCTAATTAGGGTGATTAGTGCTAATTAGCGAATTTAAGCATGATAAAATTCGGGAAAAATGTTTATAAATTCTTAAATGATGTTTTAGACCTCTGATATGAATTTGGGTTAATTCGGTTAAGTTTTGCTAATCCTATCATTAGTTTCACCTAAACATGCTTAAGGGGAAATGTGGGATTTTGGGTATGTTTGATCCATTTTAACCTATGGTATTGATGTGAATGATGTTTGTGGTTGATTATGCATGTTGCTATGACTGTATGAAATGCTTTGTGATTGATTTCAATAGTTAGAATGGTCGAAAACGTCGTCGAATGGCGTAAACACTTGCTGGAGCAGTTTCAGAAAACAGTGCAGGGTTCGGATCGGATCGGAAAAGGGGGCTCGGATCGGATATGTAGAACTGAGCAAAGAATCTGATCGGATCGGAACCCAACACTTGGGAAAAGTGGCAAAAAGGAAGGCCACGTTAGCTGAACTGGGATCGGATCGGATGGATGAAGACGGATCGGATCAAAGAGGACGGATCGGATCGGAAACACAAAGGCGAATCAGGGCAGGAGCACGAAAGAGGATCGGATAGGAGCATATGAAGGGGAGCGTGAAGATGGATCGAAGGCACGAACCAAGAAGGACCCGACCCGACCCGAAGAAGAAGAAGCAGCTGACTCGAACCCAGAGGAACACCGACCCGAACCGCATCAAAAGGGGGACCCGACCCGAACGGATAAAGAACACCGACCCGAACCGATGACCTGAGGAAGAACCCGACCCGACCCAGTATTGACCAATAACCCGAGATGCAAAGGTAGTCCAATAGGGGAAGTTAGAGCTCAGGATCCCGGAACCAGTTGGGAGCCAACGAGTTCACTTCATGGTTGGACTTTGCTGCGGGACGTGTGCTAAGGAGTTGTCGACATTCATAACTTCGATTCACCGCTAAAAGGAATGATGGGATACTTATCAGTGCAGTAGGGTCATTACGACCTGAGGGGCAAAGTGATGGTAGCAAGACTACGTTATCAGTGCAGTAGGGTCATTATGACCTGAGGGGCAAGGTGATGCGTAGTAAGGCTATGAGCCAGCGCAGATGGGGTGAATAACTCCATGGGGCAAGTGGACATAGTAAGGACTAGTAAGGCTATGAGCCAGCGCAGATGGGGTGAATAACTCCATGGGGCAAGTGGACATAGCAAGGGATTTGTGGCTACGTTATCAGTGCAATGAAGCCATTTCTGACTTCATGGGGCAAAGTGATCGTAGCAAGGAATGTTGGGTGATCGAAGTGGTGAATATCGTATGCTTTACGCACTGAGTGAGAGATGTGAGGATGGATGTTATGTTTGACTGTTGCCATCCCTATGACATGCACACCTCCCCCACCTCCGTATCTTTACACTGTTTGATATGATACCTTAGAGTGTTGTACAGTATGTAGTGCTAACTCTTTGGTTGCAGGTCCAGGTTCAGGTATGTTTTAGTCTACCTGTTATTGTTCACTTTAGATGCTTATCGCTCATACCAGGCTTTATGTCTGACCCAGAGTTTTATGTCTCCTCTTATTACTCTGGGTGCTCACACGAGCAGACTAGAGACAGGTTAGCTGGTGATGTGCGAGTAGCCGATTCGGAGGCGGGCAGGAGGCTTCCACGTATTATATATATATACACATTCTCCCTGTGTCGATTGGTGGTCGCTACTTGGGCATTAGTAGTGTACCTCATTTACCTTACTTTTGCTTTGAGACAGTTTGAAAAGTTGTAATAAGCTGTATTTTGGATTTCCGCTGCTATGATGTTTAGTTCTGATTTCCAGCTTATGCACTGTCTCTCCTGTTTTATGTCAAGTATGTTACTATTATATTTTGTTCTATGCGCTGTGAGACATTCTACAGGTTCTTTGTATGTTCATTTCCTTCTTCCTTTTTCTTCTGGCGACCCGTCCCGTGCTAACTGGTTATGTGTACAGCGCACGTTTGGAGTAAATGTCGGTTGGTGCGGGGCGGGCCGTCACATGGACTGTGTGTCTGACATTGGATTTTAGTTTGTGTGATTGATCTCTATTAAATATATATCTGTTTGGCGGAGGAGAATTTATTCTCTTGCTTAATGCCCTTCTCTGAGACGTACGAGCTCAGGGGTTATATACTGATGGATATCAAACGCATAGAGTGAATTGCTTGTGTGGCATGCCTAAGTGGCAAATGATCAAGGCTTCTGTTGAAAAGCAAAGTCTTGTGGTGATGATGAAAGTACAGCCTGTGTGGCACAGCTTTGTGTAACGTGAATTCGCGAGCCTCACACCCCGGTGGTGAACCAAAAACGGGAGACGGACCTCAGGGGGGACATGCGTTTTCTTTCTAGCTAGGGTGGTGTCAGTGACCTACCAGCCCTGACATTTATATACTTTTCACCTGTGTGGTTGTTGCTGTTGCGAGGCGCCTCGGTTAGATCGGACGATCCGGGTCCGATGGAGTCATTCGTTGGCTCATTTACGCCCCAAAGGGCGGAGAAACGTATTGTTCAGGCATAATAATCCACATCGGTGGACCGGCCCTGACGATCCAAGGGGCAGTTGCGGCTGTTCCTAGACATGGGCTAGATTGTCTAAAATCGGTAGAGGACAATCCCTGGCCTCGGTTCACAGACGGAAATCCAATTTCCAAATACGTGACATTTACGGTTTTAATTGTAGAACTAGTATGGCGACATGATATATGGTACCCATGCCGCCTATGATTGATACTTATGATTTGAAGTTGTTTTATACACTATGCACTTATAATAGTATCAAATGATTTGTTTCAAACGTATCAAGCATGCTTTGGCTGTTATAAGGGAAAACCCTATCCCCCGGCTTGCGTTGCATTGTGTGATAGGACCTGGGTCTTATAACAGCTTCATTTTTCTTTATTTAGCATTGCGCTGTTTGTTTTATGCACTGGTATTCTTGGGAGGAAACCCGTTCTGTGTTATACGGCGTGGTCCCTTGATTCACCTAACTTTAAAAATAAAGATTACTGTTTTTAGTTCTCACACCAGTCCCATGACTGACCTGGAGTTTATAGTTTTAACCTAAACTCTGGGTGCCCTTATTTTGACACGGGCAGCTAGTAGTTTTGGTTTTGCAGATTTATATTCACAGGATCCTAGTTTACAGCTGGAACGATATCCGGAAAGCTTTGTATCCGTATATCTCTTCTAGTTGTGTATTGTATTATTTTCCGCTGCGATGTATTTAAATGTAATTTAGATCTCTGATATTTCTGTGTAATATTCATTTATACTATGTATATTCTTGTAATCTGATGCATTGTTGTAATATACAATGAAATGTTCTTCCGTCTGCGTCCTTTTGTGGCTTGTTCTCGAACTATCCGCGCTTTCCTCACCGGGGAAGTTGCGGGTCTTTACATTTGGTATCATAGCTTTGGTTTACAAAGCTCATAGAACAAGACACATTAGAACCGAACGAAAGAATTCATCAGATGATTGGATTAGTAATATCCAATGGGGATGACTCGTTAGAGATGGGATCAGTAGTATCCTTGAACGAGTGTGAAGAGTATATTTTTAAAGTAAAAACAAGTTTTGTTTTGAAATTTAAATCAACTATTCGTATTTGATTATTTATTCTATATTGATCGGGACAAATCCGATATATAAAGATTTTGCATATATGTCTTGCAAACGTGTATTCGAAGTTTTAATGTACTGGAGGGTTATAGAATCATACTCTAGTTGCCCGGGGATAATTCTGGTGATGGGGCACTGTCGCCAGTATTTATTTTCGAGTAACGAAAGTGAGATTTCTATATATTCCCTATTGACTGGTGTGAGAGTCGAAACTAGATAGGATTTATTGTTGTGATTTGGCATCAAAAACATGATTTTTGTATATGTATCAAAATTATGAATTTGAAACTCTAATTCACTAATTGATTGATGTTTGCGTTGTTTGTTTATTTGTTTGCTAATTTTTAGCCATTTAGCCTAATTGAATCACATATTGAATTATATTGAAAATTGGTCGCATTTGCTTGCATATACACGTGCTTACATTAAACAGGTCATAACAAGGAGGTTAGAGCAGAGAATAAAATTTGTTTGCCCGACAAATAGGTACATGTTTACTACATAATTTACTGTTTTGTTTGGGTGATGATGATTTTATGAGCCGATTGGCTAGCCGCTTGGCTTTTTCTTTTTCTTTTTGAGATCATAAAGCCTATATGGCAATTTCGGGATTTTCCCGTGGCTCCCGGTGCAGGGGAGGTTATGGAGAAATTTTTCGAAAATTTAGGGTGTTAGCCAAATTTTTGAAGAATTTGAAAATTCTCAGGAACTGAAAAGTTGGAGAATGGAAGCCAGATCGAACGTAGAGTTGATTAATCAAACCACTTTCGACTTTGTTCCTTTTCGGGGACGAAAAGTTTTAAGTGGGGGAGATTGTAACAACCCGAAAATCTGAGTCAGTTTAAAATTTTTATTTTGGCAATTTTAGCGAATTTTGATTATTTAAAATGAATTATTTTAAATAATATCGACGAGAAATTTATTTTGAATATAATTCAAACGTATATATTCGTTTGAATCGACGTTAGAATATAAATATTTATTTATAATTATAAAAGGAATTGAAAATGGCGTGGTAGTTCGATAATTCGATTTCAAACTTCAATTGAATGTACCGGGTGCAAAATAAACCGGATTTTAGTGAAACCAAAAATGATGGAATCTAATTGTGAATATCTTTCTAACGAATCCGAAAAATCCAAATTTCATAGCGGGGATCAAAAGATATGTCCAGTTGAAATTTCTGAATAGTCGCTATGGAATTCAGGCCCTTAAAAATAGCCATTTTGCAAACGACCTCGGATTTCGACGAAACCACTTTTGTTGGACCCAGGATGTCAAATTATTGCTAGATTCCAAATTTCATAATTTTTCGATTTGATATGTGAGCGTGGCAAAGGAAAACACGTTTGACCAGTTTTAGTTGATTTTAATCGACTGGAAAATGACCATTTTTCCAACGGTCTTAGAATTCGACGAAACTAGTTTTGTTTGGACCGTATCGTCGATATGAAGCTAGAAAATATTTTTCAGTGATTTATAGAGTTCGTATGTGACCCCAGTAAATTGAAATGCGCGTTCAAATTCAATATATAGAGTTATATGTTGATTTTGTCGAAAACTGATCGAAACGGTCGAATCAGCTTACGATACATATCCCATTGTGTTCGGAATGAGGGTAATTAGCTATGGACGACAGGCGGTGAGCTTGTTTTCGAGGTCAAATAAAAAGTCAACATAAAGGAGAATAAAATATAAAAATAATAAAATATAAAAACCTTTTATATGCCCCCCTTCTTTTCTTCCGTCAGTTCTTTCTTTAAAAAAAATGGATCCCTTAATCGATCGAGTCGCCGGAAAATCCCCCCTTCCTTGCTCCTCTCTCCACACGAGCGCACCCTCCTCTCTCCCTGATTCACGAGAACCTCCCCTCCTCGCAACCCCAAACCGCGCCGCCAGAGCCCAAGCCCGCCACCATGAAGTCGCCGCCAAGGACCACCGCACCCAGACCCTCCCCTCCGTCTACCACTCCTCCAGCTCCGCCCTAGTCCGCTCTCCCTCCCTCTCTCTGCCTACAGCCACCACCCGGCGCAACAAAGCCTACCGCCGCCGAACCCTGACGCTGACCGCCACCTCCAGCGATCCCCATACACCCCCTCCGACGATCCCGTCTCCTCCCTCTTCGTCGGTGAGTTTCTTTTCAGTTAATTTAGTTTTAAATATATTTTCATTGTTTTAAAATCAGAAAAGATTAGATTTTTAAAACAGAAAAGATTAGATTTTTAAAACAGAAAAGATTAGATTTTTAAATCAGAAAAGATTAGATTTTTAAATCAGGAAAGATTAGATTTTTAAAACAGAAAAGATTAGATTTTTAAAATAGAAAAGATTAGATCTTTAAATCAGAAAAGATTAGATTTTTAAATCAGAAAAGATAAGATTTTTAAATCAGAAAAGATTAGATTTTTAAATCAGAAAAGATTAGATTTTTAAATCAGAAAAGATTAGTTTTTTTAATCAGAAAAGATTAGATTTTTTAATTAGAAAAGATTAGATTTTTTAATTAGAAAGGATTAGATTTTTTAATTAGAAAAGATTAGACTTTTTAATTAGAAAAGATTAGATTTTTTAAATAGAAAAGATTAGATTTTTTAATTAGAAAAGATTAGATTTTTAAAACAGAAAAGATTAGATTTTTAAAACAAAAAAGATTAGATTTTTTAATTAGAAAAGATTAGATTTTTAAATCAGAAAAGATTAGATTTTTAAAACAGAAAAGATTAGATTTTTAAAACAGAAAAGGTTAGATTTTTAAAGCAGAAAAGATTAGATTTTTAAAAAAGAAAAGATTAGATTTTTAAAACAGAAAAGATTAGATTTTTAAAACAGAAAAGATTAGATTTTAAAACAGAAAAGATTAGATTTTTAAAACAGAAAAGATTAGATTTTTGAAATGGAAAAGGCGAAATCTTTATATAGAGAATAGCAAAGTAAAAATTCGATTTTTATATATTGAATAGCGAAGTAAAAATTCGATTTTTATATATTGAATAGCGAAGTAAAAATTCGATTTTTATATATTGAATAGCGAAGTAAAAATGTGATTTTTACATATGTAGAGAATACGGGCAAAGAAAGTGACAAAGGGCGAGTGGCGAAGATTTTCTACCTAAGAAGAGCCGTGGCGTTGGATTGGCTATTCTGTGAGAATTTCTCACTCTTCAATTTCTTTTTCTAGTTATATATATATATATACACTAGGATGTAGACGGTGTTTAGTAGCACCCGACACCCGTCGTCCACAGACCATGGACGGCTTGTATGCTTGTTTGTTTGATTTTGCTGTGTAGTTGATTGTGTGATGTGAAATGAAATAAAATATTTATATAGTTAAAAATATTTTATAGTTGAAAATAGAATTTTTAATGTGTATATGAAGTGAAATAAAAATAAACAGATCGGACAATTTGTTTATATACACACATTTGACTGATATTGATTGGGACGATAAATTTTACACATCACCCAACTGCACAAATAAAATCTGTGTTTGATTGTTTGAAACCCCACACGGGTATTGGGATGATATTTGACGTACACTAATCCCGATTGTTTAGTTGTATGTCGATCGATTGATTGACAGACTGTTATGAGCGTTAAATATTTACATTTGATGCTTATACAGTGTAGAATGCACTTTGGATGATGGTTGATTGTTCATCGTTGTTATTGTATACATGTGTTGTAGAAAATCCATATAATCAACATTATATGGTAATTGATTGGGCCTCATTCCAGATTTGAAATAGAAATGTTAGAAAAGGAAATATTTGAAATAGCATATATGAAAATAGGAATATATGAAGCCGTATTGATTAGATTGACGCCATTTTGACGTGAACGATATTTATATCGATTGTTTTCATTTTATAATGAATATCGAAAGTGATTTCAAAATCTGATATTTTGAAAAGAATTGAAATTCGAATTGGAATTGAATAGAAACGAATTCGAATTGAAATTGAATAGAAACGAATTCGAATTGAAATTGAATAGAAAAGAATTCGAATTGGAATTGAATCGAATTGAAAACGAACTGAAATTGAATTAGAAATCAATTTGAATTAAAATCAATTTGAAATGAATTTAAAACGAATTTATATTGGAATATTCAATTTTGATTTGAAATTGAATATGAAGTTTAAACCGTTTTGAAAACGAATTTAAAACGATTTAAAAAATTCATTTCGAAAGGAAATCGACGAAGTATATATTATATATATATAATATAATGGCCTGAATAGAACGCGCCGCGCCGCGATAGTTCGCGAATTTCGACCATTGACTTCGAACGGATATTGCGGGAGATCCGACCGTCGGATTCTCCTAAAACCGGAACCGTTGGGTTCGTATCAAAAAGAGCTTTCTAACGATTATTAGAAATTAGAAATCTAACGTTTGGATTTGGAATTATGTCCAAATCAAATTTGGAAAAGGTCGCTGTAAGTGCAGTTCGGTGGCCGTTGATGGAAATCGACTGTACGGGCCTTGATAATATTATTAAAAATAGTAATAATTTGTGTAAAATCATAAGAAATGATTTGGGAAAAATTGGGATGGAAAACTCCATATTTGAAAAGATAAAAATAGATTTTTATCGAAATGAACTAGTTTTGAACTAGAATTATAATTCTATTTTTTTTTTAAAATAAATAAACTGGATTAGAAATGGTTTTGAAAATAACCAGAATTTCCAATAATTATATTGGAATGGAATTGAATCGAAATTGTCTTTGGATTATTTCGATGTTGAATTTCGTGATGATATAGATATTGTTATGGGAATTTGAAAGATGTATATATATATCGTTATTTCCAATATGATATTTGTTAGTCGTAGAATTTGATATTGAATATAAGCCGGTATATTTTCTATTCAGAGCCTTGTGTTTAATATCAAATGTGATTTGGGTTTGTCGTGAATGGTGTCTTCATTAACACTGTTCTTGAACAAAGTTGAGAAAAGATTAAATCTTTTTATTTGGATTTAATGAAGTGTACCAATTAAATAATATTTAATTGGAATTGAATTGATGTTTATTTTTGGGTTTATTGTGAACAGTGTTTTAAATAACACTTGTTCTTCAACCCGATAATTAATGGAACGTGATTTTGGGTTGTTGTGAATGGTATCTTCAATAATACTGTTCTTAGACCTAAAGGAGTTAAGAAAATCAGAAACTAACTGGAGATTAGTTAAGTTGAATGGTTCCAGAGGTATTGATCTAATGTTGGTTTCGGCCTTCGGGGTTAATACTTTGGGAATTGCTCACTTGCTAATTCACGGTTAGGGACTGAATGAAATGTGATATGATTTTGAGTTTATCGTGAACCGTGTTTTAAATGACACTGATTCTTTAACCCAGTCACAGATTAAAACTAAGTGGAGTTTTAATGAATCTTTAATTAGATTGAAATCATCGAGAATGGAGTATCACCAGTTTTGCTCCAGGCGATAGTTGAATCTTTAATTAGATTTGAACGTGAAATTGTAATTGAATTTACCGATAACACCGTGGTGTTAGATATGTAGTATCACCAGTTTTACTTCATGGGATGAATAGGTTGGGATTGGGAAATTAAAACAAAGGATTACTTCGGTAAGGTTCGATAATCCCGACTAGTTTAGGAACTAACTGTCGGTCAGCTAACTGTCGGTCAGCTAAAATTAATGGGAACCTTTCCCTATGAATGTGAAATTTAGGAACTAACTGTCGGTCAGCTAAGCAGAATGGTTTTCTGGATATTGATCTGATGTTGGTTTCGGCCTTCGGGGTTAATATTTGGGGAATTATTCTCTGGTTAATTTACAGTTAGTGACTGATGAATTGGAATGAGGCGTATGTTGTGTTTGTGTAACACTTATTTAAAGTATACGCGAGTTATTCGGAAAGACCGGGTTCATCCCATTCTGAATAACTGATACGACGATAAGTCGAAGATGAAGACAGTGGTCGAAGACCGGAGGTCTTCACGTCGTTTGGGTGATTATTGATGATCATGATTGGGCTATACACCCAAGAAGATGGAAACAGTTGGTGATCGTCCAGACGTACTTGGAGATCGATGGATATGCGGGGTACTAGGTGCCTCCGGTTTCGTTTAGACCCAGAACGGACTTGTAAATGGACTATGTGTCTGACATTGGATTTTAGTCTGTGTGATTGATCTCTATTAAATGTATATCTGTTTGGCGGCGGAGAATTTATTCTCTTGCTTAACGCCCTTCTCTGAGACGTACGAGCTCAGGGGTTATATACTGATGGATATCAAACGCATAGAGTGAATTGCCTGTGTGGCATGCCTAAGTGGAAAATGATCAAGGCTTCTGTTGAAAAGCAAAGTCTTGTGGTGATGATCAAAGCACAGCCTGTGTGGCACAACTTTGTGTAACGTGAATTCGAGAGCCTCACACCCCGGTGGTGAACTAAAAACGGGAGACGGACCTCGGGGGGACAGGCGTTTTCTTTCTAGCTAGGGTGGTGTCAGTGACCTACCAGCCCTGACATTTATATACTTTTCACCTGTGTGGTTGTTGCTGTTGCGAGGCGCCTCGGTTAGATCGGACGATCCGGGTCCGATGGAGTCATTCGTTGTCTCATTTACGCCCCAAAGGGCGGAGAAACGTATTGTTCAGGCATAATAATCCACATCGCTGGACCGGCCCTGACGATCCAAGGGGCAGTTGCGGCTGTTCCTAGACATGGGCTAGATTGTCTAAAATCGGTAGAGGACGATCCCTGGCCTCGGTTCACAGACGGAAATCCAATTTCCAAATACGTGACATTTGCGGTTTTAATTGTAGAACTAGTATGGCGACATGATATATGGTACCCATGCCGCCTATGATTGATACTTATGATTTGAAGTTGTTTTATACACTATGCACTTATAATAGTATCAAATGATTTGTTTCAAACGTATCAAGCATGCTTTGGCTGTTATAAGGGAAAACCCTATCCCCCGGCTTGCGTTGCATTGTGTGATAGGACCTGGGTCTTATAACAGCTTTATTTTTCTTTATTTAGCATTGCGCTGTTTGTTTTATGCACTGGTATTCTTGGGAGGAAACCCGTTCTGTGTTATACGGCGTGGTCCCTTGATTCACCTAACTTTAAAAATAAAGATTACTGTTTTTAGTTCTCACACCAGTCCCATGACTGACCTGGAGTTTATTGTTTTAACCTAAACTCTGGGTGCCCTTATTTTGACACGGGCAGCTAGTAGTTTTGGTTTTGCAGATTTATATTCACAGGATCCTGGTTTACAGCTGGAACGATATCCGGAAAGCTTTGTATCCATATATCTCTTCTAGTTGTGTATTGTATTATTTTCCGCTGTGATGTACTTAAATGTAATTTAAATCTCTAATATTTCTATGTAATATTCATTTATACTATGTATATTCTTGTAATCTGATGCATTGTTGTAATATACAAAGAAATGTTCTTCCGTCTGCGTCCTTTTGTGGCTTGTTCTCGAACTATCCGCGCTTTCCTCACCGGGGAAGTTACGGGTCTTTACACAGAGTTCGAGATGAAAGACCTTGGAGAAGCAAAGAAGATTTTAGGCATTGAAATTGAAAGAGAACGAAAGCATTGTAAGTTGAAATTAACTCAAAAAGAATACATTAGAAAAGTGCTTTGCCGATTTAGCATGGAGGATGCAAAGGTGTCAAATACACCTTTACCTTTGCATATAAAGCTTTCGAGTAAGGGATCACCTATCGAGGAGAAAGACAAGGCTTACATGGCAAAGGTGACATATGCTAGTGCGATTGGAAGTTTGATGTATGCCATGGTATGTACAAGACCCGATATTGCAAATGCTGTTGGGATGGTTAGTCGGTTCATGGCTAATCCAGGAAATTGCATTGGGAAGCAGTGAAGCTTATCTTGAGATACTTGAATGGTACAACATCTCATGGCCTTATTTTTGGGGGTAGTAAAGAGAATAATTGCATGTTGGTTGGTTACTGTGATTCAGACTACACTGGTGATAGGGATTAAAGAAAATCAACTTCCGGATATGTTTTCACTCTTGGCGATATAGCCATAAGTTGGAGATCGAGATTGCAGACTGTGGTTGCTTTATCCACTACGGAGGCGGAGTTGATAGCTGCGGTAGAGGCAGCAAAGGAAGCACTTTATTTGAAGCGATTGTTGTGTGACTTGGGGTTTGAACATGACCTTGTTGATGTTCAATGTGATAGCTAAAGTGCTATCCATTTGGCGGAGAATTTGGTGTTTAGCTCATGAACGAAGCATATTGAAGTGAGGGAGTCATTTCTACTAGCCATAGACGAAGACAAGCAAGTATGCCTTCGGAAAGTGCACACAAAGGATAACGCGACAGACATGTTCACTAAGGTATTGCCGGTTGGGAAGTTCGAGCATTGCTCGAACTTAATTCGCTTGGAGAGATGCTAGGTGCCACAGGGTGGCACAGTTGAGAGAGAAACTTGGATGTAGAAGAGTATCGGTGAGAGTTTGGTGTTCTATCTTCATGATAAGTACTCGTTTTCGCTCCCCAGTACATTGCCTTTTGGTGAGACTGGTTTAGGAGTTGGATGTTCCAAAACTTCATTGATGAGTGGGGGCTATGCCTGAACTCGTTAGTGAAGTGCAATGGGCGATGGCTATGCCGAAGTTCATTGGGGAAACATTCAAGCTTTCTTGATTGAAGATAGAAGGAAATGCTTGGGTGCATTGGATTTTGTGATGTAGATGGATATAGTATCGAGGTGGAGTGTTGAAGTATGCGATACTATGTGTTAGATTGTGGAGGATATTTTCGGATCTGAAGGATATTTCAGGATATTTTGGATATTTAGGATCTGGAGGATATTTTCAGATCTGAAGGATATTTCAGGATATTTCGAATATTTAGGATCTGGAGGATATTTTCAGATCTGAAGGATATTTTGGATCTAGAGGATATTTCGGATCTAGAGGAATTTTTGGGAATTTCCATATACTTCCTTATTCCTATATAAGCTACATCATATCCAAAAGGAGGAGGAAGACACCACAAAATCAATAGATTAGATCTAGATTTATTCTAATTAGGGTTTAGGCAATCCTAATCTTCTTCAATTCCTTTCTCCACAAAATCAAATTTTTTCTAGCAAATTTGATCATTCTAATCAATCTCTTGTACTCGTCTATTGATATTAATAAAGTTTTCTCTCTCAAAGTGGACGTATACTGACAAGACATCGGTGGAACCACTATAAATCCCCGTGTGATTTAGTTTCTCGTTATTGCTCTATTATTTCTATTGTTTGGTGATTGTGATTGGCTTGGACAAGATTGAAATTGTTTTGATATATCGATTAGTTGTTTTTGCACTATTACCATGATCTCGTTTTCCGCGGCATTGGGAATTTTTTATTTGAGCGGTCTTGAATCAAAATTTCTCCACAACATTTATTCTATCAACCATATTTTGTTTAGTCCAAGCTAGTATAATATTTTAAATTTCCATTCACCTGGCTGGTAGATAGTTACTTCTTGTCGAGATATTTAGTTTTTGCTTGCAAATTTTTTTGACATTAAATGCAACGATATTCACTTCCAAGTATCAATGACAAAGCTATCATCTATATACAGTTTTGCATTTGCAAATTCATCTTATAAAACCCTTACATGAAAATTGGGGCCAATAGCATTGTTGAATGCCTGGCTTTCAGCTGCACTATTTTTTGTTGTCCTATTTAACTACTATGTTATGCTTTGGTCTATTAGTAGTTGTCGATCTGCCTCCCAACTTCCTCCAAAAAACGACAGATTAATGTTAGTTTGGCAATTATGAAGTATTCTCAATGTCTCATGTTCATTTGTACCGTACAGTCGAGGAAAATTAATTAATAATAACAATAATAATTAACAAACCAAAGATTAAAGATTCACTTTGTAAAATGATGTTTTCCTCTAGGTTTATGATCTTTTATGTTCACTTGCTTTGCTTTATATGCTACTTCAGTTCCTTACATGATGTAAAAATTCATTAGTCATTTGAAACACATTATTCCTTGTTGTTGCAGCACAATAAAATCTTTTGATTGCTAGCTGAAATATTGTTCTTTCTCTCTTATTATAAAATGCCAATCCTATAGAGATGATTTACAGTAATTTGGGATGTGAAGTGATTGACATAATTTAAATGAAACAAATGAGGTGTTGTTTGCAATGTATTAACATACGGTTACTTTTGGATTTTTCATTGGTAAAATGGTTTTAGGAGCAATTACATTTTGCACACTGCACTTCAGATGGTCTTGATTCTCCTTTTCGAGCCAAAAGTTGATGACTTTCGGTTGCTTTTAATGCACCCATGTATTAGTAATTTGATGCATCATCATCATCATCATCTTAATATCTCTATATTCCACACATGTTTGTCATGGAATGATGCAATTTGCTTCTGTATAATTATGCATTTAATTCTATAGTTTCTTGAAATCAGATCACTGATAGACAATAACAGATTTACATGTTTGTTTTCAAAAGTTATTTTTAATGCTGTATTTTGCAAGCATAATCCCTCCAAATGCATTGTTATTGGAAAAATAGTCACTACCAAAATTATAAATATTACAGACTATAATATAAAAGCTTCTAATGTTTAAATCAGGGGCCAACACTTTAGCTATTCTGCCCCAAGAACAAGGAGAAACAAATTAGTACATGCCCCAGTAAACAAAGTCCCTAATAAGAAATTGAGGCAAAAGGGACAACAAAACTGCCTCTAATGTTAAATCTGCCACGTAGGACAGGAGATGAGAAAAGGCAGCAAAGGCACTAATAAATGCCTCTACTGACAATTATTATATTAAAAAAAAAATAAGCCAAAGCCATTTCTAAAGCCATTTAATACAAATAGATTAAATTTCAATTCACATGTTATTATATAATTGATTACAAAATCCACTTATACCCTAAATGTATGACATTCCACTGACAAAGAACAGAGTCTAATGAAAATCAAACTAACTAAAAAGCGACTCTATATAAATAGCAAAGAATTACAAAAACATTATATAAACTAACTTGGTAGTTTAGATTCACAACAAAGCCTTAGCTAACACGCCATGAAATACACTTTACTGTATCAAGAGGCCATCATCAAAAGAACACAACAAACAGTTTACCTAAGAACAACAGTATCTTACATGTTTTATATTAAGTAATAGGTTAATCATATTTGCAATATTCAAGTCCTAATTTTCTGTTATCATAGCGCAAAACAACTAATTAAGTAGCTTCTCAATAAAAGGGGTAAAGGTATAAATTAGTTTTACAGAATTGACAAATATTCAATCTGATAAATACCTTTCAAATGTTGAAAAGTTGATGCCTTGAAGCCAAAATTAGGAGCAAGAAATAAGCGAGAAGCCTACAATAGAATTATGAAGCATATATATTCCTGCAATTATCACATTAAGAGAAGAATGTTACTTAACCCCAATAATAAATGTATTGTGGTTTTCAAGTGAACAAAAACATTCAAGCATGATATAGAATTCAAAACTCACTGCAACTTGGTTACCAATACATGAATAGAGCTGTAAATTTTGTCCGAATGTCCGACGTCCGTTCATGTCCGTGATCGAAATACGTCCATTCGAGTCCGTCCGATTTTCATTTAGGATACGAGTTAGGACAACAAAATTTATACGAGAAAAAATCACGTCCGGTCCGGGCTCATCCGAATTCGTCCGAATTACTTGTAATGCGGCGTATAATTGAGAGAAAATCTAGTAAAATGTACAAAATGTGATATAAATAGCCATGTCTTACAGAGTCTGATCGTGTCCATGTCCGAGAAACATATGACCGTGTCCGACTGATTTTATTTAGGATACGAATTAGGACAACGAAATTTGTTCGAGAAAAAAATTTGGTTTGGTCCGACTTTTTTTAGGACAGAAACTAAACACACCTCCGTCCGGTCTGGTCCGACCGATTTACACCCCTACACATGAATATACGTGAAGTAAAATTTTATGCATTTAAAACCAACATAAAAAATTTAGACATCTTTAGCCTACCATTTCCAGAAGTGTTCACTACACAAAAAATATGCTATCAAACATATACAAACTTAGAAGTGTGACATTAGACCATTAAGAATATATTTTACTCCCATAAGAAATATGAATAATCATCAACCACATAAATAAATTAAAAGTCGCAAATTGTACATTGTATGCACATAACTTCAATTTTTGGAAAAGATATTATGCTTCCACAATAAGATTAATATAATGGAACAAAAAGCCAGTTTATTATTTATGAAGCATAAGTTCATCATTCAGAGAAAAAAATGACATTTATTTCTTAATTTGAGTAGTATAACAAGAACGTATCTACCTCCGCAGAGTTGCATTTCAATCTAATGTTGAGTACTCATGTCTTCAGCAGGTTCGAAATCTCACTACAACCTAGTTTGAAGTTAATAGGATGTTAGTAAATTTCAATAATTATGTGAAAATAATAACCATGTTTTATTGATAACACCTTACTTAACATTTCTTTATGACCAGAAGGTTAATTGAAAAAAAAATCTAAAAATAAGATATTTGTTAACAAATGTTTTTTTAATACAATATTTGTTAACAAATGTTAATAATATGAAACTCACTACACAATGGGGATCTTCTATTCTACCCAGGTCAACTCTAAAATGAACAAATGTTAGTGTATGTTACCGAGGTATAATTCAGAAGAATATTAACTAAACCCAAAGAAAAAGTTCTTCATTGACAATTGTGAGAGACAGACATACTAATATAATTATTCATACGGAATCCTTATATTCAATCTATTATCTTTAGGACATTTGCACTTTTTTGAATTGACTTTGCATGGGCAAATGTCAACCACACCAACAGTAAATTAAAGGACATGTTAAATGACGGAGCAGGCATGCAACCGGCACAACATAATGGGCATGCATAAACTAGTATTACCGCATAACGTTGGGAAAACCGACTTTGTAATGCTATACGATAAAACATATTACAAAAAATAGTGCAAATATACAACAGTTGATTATAAAAGGCTGTGAACCAGTTGGTTTACCTTGCACTCAGTTCCTTGTATGGACTTGTAACATGTGCTTACTGTGAGCTTATTTGCTCTAAGTATCATATTGGTGTGGACTTGAAATTACTATTGTCACTACCTCAAACTAAATTCATTTGCAATAACCACATTGGATTGTTGCCAATAGATTAGCCAACATATACATTTGTTGCAGCTACAATATCACAAGGATTGTTAAATGTTAATACTAACTATAAAGCTTGTGAACACGACCACTGGTATTTAGTTCCTGTAGTAGTTTTTTTTTGGATGAAACATAATATAAAAGTAAAATAGTGCATTGAAAATGCATGTAATGCACACTGTCAAGTGGGTAATGCATATACAAAGGAAATAAAAAGATATATACTATATTGGATATAGGAAGGAGACTACCTAAGCATGCATAATGTTCCACCTATGCACACTTCCTCCCGCCCCCATTCCTTTTTTAATGTTGTGATGCTGCTGCCTAGTGCAGCGGATCTCTCTCGCTCGTTTTGATTTTAAAATACGAGTACACGTAGAAAGCATTAGACTTGATACTATTATTTCAGAGACCTGGGCAGTCTAAATATGGATGCATATATGCTTTTTCAAAAGAAATAATGATATACTGTGGACTAAACTGTAAATGTAAGCTAGTATTTATAGCCATAAATAATCTTTCTAACACGCATACTTATAATAAACAAAGTGAAACAAGAGCTAGCAAGTTTTAGAAAAGAAAATGCATCATTTTGTTCAAAAAAAAGAGTTGATGCAATTCAAGTTATGTTTGAGTACCATGACCTAATGACAATGACATGCATTACTTGTCTAAATATGCATTGGTCAGCTTCTTATTGGAAAGGGTAGCACTGCAACTAACCCAACCCAACCCACAAAGCCCTCATTTACCTATAAGGTATTATATCTGACATCATGTTATACACACACGGAGACACACCATACATGACTGAACATGCTTTTTACTAGGTCTAGCTAAAGTAACTTAAAAATCTAAAGAAGAAAACAAAATCCCTATGATCACTGTAAAACATAACAAATATGGGTTTGAACGAAAAAACATAAAATAAATGACAAAAGCTAGGGTATTTTCTTTAAAGTTTCACCTTGCAATGCTTGATCCGGAAAAGTGTCCGAAGAATGAATGGGATTTAATGGAGCATAATTCTTCTTCCATGAGAATTGAAACATATTTGGCACATCACTAGGTAATAAAATGAAGCTTTAAGTTAAGAATCCTAGAAAAAACGCATATTAAAATGACTATACTATGTAAACAAAGCTAGGAATGTGTAGTTTGTAACATAGGCATTTGTGATATAAAGCTATCACAATTACTTTACTACATGTAATGTTGAGAACTTAAGATTCAAATTAAGACTGACGTGGTGCCGAGTATAGAATACAAGGATGTTTTGTTGACCACAATGCTACAGCACAACTAATTGTCCTTATTATGGCTACATTGCAATTACAGAGGCTATTACTTGACCATGGCTACCATATAAATTTATGATAGATGTTTAACAGACGTTATGTGAATATGAAGAAAACTTGTCCAAACTGTTTAAAATGTGTAGAAATTGAAATTCAAAATATGTAAACCAACAAGAATAAACTCAGATACTCATATAAATGACAATCAAATTGTTTAAATGAATATGTCAGTTATACTCGTTTTTGAGAAGTCATCGGCATCAACTCATAATCACTAAGTCATAATCTCTGATATAATCACTAGGCACTAGAGATTTGAAATTGTTGTGCCTACCACATAACAACACACCTTTAAATTCATTATATTGAAACTCTATAGGCATAAATCACCAGAATCTAACATTCTGTATGCAACACAAAACCTCAAAATGATCACACTAAATCCAAAAACCGTTATGGGAAACCATTCTTCCTAGCATATGTAATTATCGTTTGAATCGTGTGAATTAATTCAAGAATAAACGGAAATCAATATCCAATCTAAATGACAGTCAAACTCTCAGTAGAATCTCAGGATTATCATAGTATACAACACAACCAAGTACATCAATTTGAGCAAGAATCTAGATTCATGTGATTTGAGTGAGAAGAGAAGGGTGCGGCAGATCGGATTCAACGAGCGAAGACCTAATAGAGTGCGTGAGAAATATGAAGAAACATATTCGGAGAAGAATTAGTCAATTGAAGACGAGGACGGGATGATTTGGGGAAGAACAGGTATACGTGAAAGAGGGGGGAAGGATTAGAGAGAAAGAGGAGGGATCGGAATAACAGATTTTCAGTGAAGGACATGATTGCTGTTGAAAGAAAAAATGGGTATTGTCTGGCTTTAGACGGACGAAAGTTATTGAAGATGCAATAGATTTAAGAAAACCGACAAGCCGGTTTGACAAGATACATTTATCATAAACAAAAAATATAAACCTACTTTATCCATGTATCAAATCACTATGTAAAGGATCCACAGTGTTTCGCCTCCACTAAGAGGATCTATTGAACCTACATACGGTTCATATCAGAAGGTATGTTTAAAAATAAGTGCTCTTTCGTTTGTTTCATTAAGGTTCACAGCATACTACAACAAATATGGTGGGACCTGTATAGATGATAAAAGGTTATCATAGAAATTTAATTTGGTACTAATTCCACGAAAGATGAAACGGTCGTCATTGAGAAAGTTACAGATAATAATTCCATAAAACTTAATACACAATAATGTAGAAAATATAAGTATCTAATTTATGCCATGGATAGTGATAGCAATCAAAACTGACATACATGAACCTTGAGTGCTACCATTAAATCATTGAACCAACGAGTATAGAACATTATATTCCATAGAATGAACAAATACATCAGTTCCACCAATATTGGAGTATAAAATTCTGATGCAAAGAGCCCTCAAGTGGTCTGCTTAAAATTGCATATCTGCAGTTAAACAATCCATGGATAGATAAATTATTTGGATAACATTTAAAATTTTATGTTATAGAAATATAGAAATGAATGCTGCAATTAAACTAGAACTGCCTTGTAAAACCATTTTAAACTTTGTCACAATAAAATTTGCAAAATATTTGAATGTAGAAATAATACATAATATATTACAAATTCCAGGAAATGGTATTTTGTAAACCTAATTAATATTATAGTTGGATAAAATATTTTTTTTCTTTGAGAATTTAAGTATTCATTTTTCCAAAATTGTAAGGAGCCACAGCTTCACCAAAAAAAGAAGCACCCATGCAATAGTCACAACGACCAAAATATGCCTCATATAATATATCTAAAATGAACAACTAAAATTATTCACTTCTCATAATATACTATGTGATGAAATCTCAATTCTACGACAAATCTATTTATTAACCAGTCAAAACGATGGATGTGTAGTATATTTATGTTGGGGTTTCCATAAATTATCACATATATAAAGTATAGTTTTATAAATATTATGTTCAATGTTTCGCACTATAATTTATACTGTCACCCCTACATTCACTAATTAAAGCGATCATGTGTCATATAATTTCTACTGTCACTCCTACATTCACTAATTAAAGCGATCATGTGTCATATAATCTTTAATATGATTACTATTATATGTTCACATCCACATGTAATAATTTGTCAAAGAAAACTGTTTTCTAGTTTTCAAATTATACAACATGATTGATATTACATATTCTACTAATTTTGGGCTTATGGTTTCCTTTAGATAATATTACGTTGTTATATATATAATACTATGTCGACAAGTTGTCGGTAACTTTGTTTAATTGTTTGCTCTATGATTTACGTTATACCCGTCTATTATGTTGTATGTGATCTCATAGCAGAATAAGAAATTTCGTGTATGAAATAAAGAAAACCTATAGCGACCCACATTTCTGACCGTTTATAATCGACAATAAACCACACATGTTGACCCAAAAAAATCTCAAATTCAGGTAGTTATTGGGAAAAGAAGAAAGGAAGAAAGAAGAAAAAGATAAAACAAAGTTCTCACTGCGGAAGGACAACATATAATAATTAAATAACAGTTTAAAGCAGTTGAAAGATACATACGACTATAATATACAACGATGATCAGAGTTATACATATACAGGTATACATACATGACATCGGAAACAAAGTGCAGTGGAATTACATATATATAATAAATATATACCAAATCTTCGTCTCCATCCTCCAAGCTATGGAAATCTTCGCTAACTGCAACATATGCTGACCCGAGCGTATTGCATAAAAAGAAAACACAACAAACACTTGGATCAGCACTAAATCATTCTCATATTAGTCAAATTATAATACGAAACAACTTGAGTGCCATTGGTGCAGTAACTCAAGAGATGTCACAGGATTCTTCCATCTCTCAAGGATCCGTTAAACTTACATATACAGTATAATACGCTATTATGATAGTGTCTATCGAGTAAAGTAAATATCATAAAAATAGCATAAGCGGGATTACCATATTACCCTTATGTCGTTTACAGGCACCAACAGTCCATACAATACCGTAAATTCACCGTACTGGTGTTATCAGAGGGCACTCCATAGAAGGCAATGCTAAATCAGAATCGTATGGGGCTCGATATGGATAAATATGACAAGGCACTCGAGGCAATGCCCAGGGTAGGATTTTACCAATTGCACTCCCGGACCGGCAGTAACGCATAGCAGCCACTACCGCCCACCTCAGACACACTCCCAAAATCATAAATGGGCCCAAATCATCATCATCATCATCATAGTCATAGAAATAATATCGAAGAAGTGTGTACGATCAAAGGTGCTACCTCAATTAGTCATGGTATAGCTCCTGTTTTAGTCATTTCAATTCTGACCCGAAGGTCAGGGCTATTTTGTCACCGTTCATCTTCTTCGATTCAATAATCGCCTCCAAGTCATCATACTCATTCTGGATACGTCATAACGTTCACAGTTGTCAAAGTGGTATCGACACTGACAGAGAGTATGCCATTTGTCGACTTTGGTCTCTTTAACAACCAACGCTTACATTTTTCCACATCGGTCGATTCTTTTATATTTCTCAAAGGTTCGTTTTCATATCCCCAAAATATCATATTTTGTTTCGAACCAAATATATATTCAAAATGTAGAATATAATTTCGTATCAACATATCGTAATCATACCAAACCGATTATATTCTAAATTGGAATATATTTCATTTCATTATATTATAATCATATAATATTTCACCAACTCGATTTATATTCAAGTAGAATATACTTCATATCAAAGATTATAATTATCTCAAATCAATTTGAATTCGAAATCCATTCATATTCAATAGAGTCTAAATTCCCCATAACAACCCATTCATATCATTTATGGAATCCATTATATTCGAATAAAATATCAATTACATTTCCATGTAAGATTGGTTAAAGTCAATTCATATTTGAAAACTTTATCTCGACTCCATCTCGAACTAGGGTTTAAATCCAGCAGTTTCCATTTAGAAGAAATTTATGATCATTTAATATAACTTGAAATAGATGTTTTTTTAAATAAAATCTTTATATAAACATATATGTATAGAAATAATGGTTAAAACAAAATAAGTTAATTTAGATCATTATGAATATATATATATATAAAATAAAATTTTACTAATTAGTATAAATAATAGAATATAAGAAAATTTTAAGCTAAAATAAATAGTCTATAGATAAAAGTTAAATAATAAATTTTAAGGAAAAAATAACCTGTTTGAAATCAATATTGTAAATATATACATATAATAAATTTTCTTAAATCAAAATTTCTCCTTTCTTCCGAACTTCAAATACTTGGACCCATACTCTAGTCTCAATGGAGTTACATAGTTCAATATCTTGTTTCAAACGCCATTCAAACCAATCTTTCAATTTCAACAATTCAAATCAATATTCAAAACTGAGTTAAACAACTCAGAATACCTCGATTCCCTTATTCGAAAATTAAATTCAATAAGAATTTATTTCATTCTAATCCACCCCAAAATTTTAATAATTCCAAATCATATTCACATCCCAATTTTAGAATTTCCACTTTGTTTTGGGAAAATTTCCTTAACCCTTTTAATAAACATCCCAAGTTCAGAATCTTTAAAGAAATGGATTTATCGAGTATCGGCACATTCTTCCAAATGAAAATCCTATTAAATAAAATTTCCAAATATTTAAAATCATTTAACCAACCGATGTCTGTATTTAATTACCTATCCAATGGCTTAGTGATTTTAAATTTAAATTTCTCGATATTTCAGGGATGGATCTATCATTTCAATCCAAATCAGGGTCACAGAGATTTATCATTTCACCCTGTGTTCTTAATTTATTTTAAATCGATAAATCCCCGGTTTATTCGATGCCCGTAACATCAAGGGTAAATGGGATTTATCGTCACAATCAACATGCAATACAAACTGAAATGTGAAGCATTAGCAGTGTCAATACCAATTCAGTAATAAATTTCAACCAACATCCATCACAACCATTCCATTCAACTGATCAGCATGAAACTGTTTAGGATTTAGCAAGGGTTCGAATTTCCAACTAGGAATTTAATTTAAATTAAATTAAATAACTAATCATTGACCTAAATTTGCATGGCAACACACTTGCATGTCAAATTTAAACAACACATCAACCATCAAATACAACCATGCAACCAAACTTATTTCATGATCCAATTTGATAAATATGGGAATTATTCCGTTCATCGTGAGTGGAAAAATTACTCACCTTTGCGTTCTCAGTTGACCGAATGTCCAACTAAGGGCCAAAAATTCACAGTCTCCCAACGCAGCCAGGTTAGTGCCAAAATGTCCGCAATTCCGCCATGATCCCAACGCAACCAACCACGTCCAAATCCGAGTTAATATGAAGAAGTTATAAGTGTTTTACCCTTTTGAATTTTAGAATATATAAAAATTATTAAAATAATATCTCACCAATCCAATGCCGCCACGTCACCCACTCAAATTCCCTTTCTTCCCGCTCTCATCCATGCTACAGGCCGACGCAGAGAACCCATATTGCTACAGACTTTGACCGCCAAAATCTCCCAACTTCGGCCACCGAATGATGAACCGCCACCACCTACCGAAAGCTCATCAGAATCCGCACACTACCAGGCCACCACCTTCACTTCCGGTGGGCCACTCCGACCGCGCTGGTTAGATGAACAAAGAGCTTTTCTTCCCTTTGACGACCAAATTCCGGTGATTTACTCCACTACATAACCTCTGACCACCACCAACAAGATCGTTTCGAGCTCCTCTACAAAACCCATATCTCCAATTTTCCGATTGAAGCTTAAATCGAAAACCCCTAAAATCAAGCCTAGGGTTTCGATTTTCAAAGGCTTTGACTGCAATTTCTGACCAAATCCTCTCACTGTATGTCTAATCTGAGAACACCAGTAGGTTTGTATCGCCAAGAGCTTCGATTCGGTATATCATAAGCTAGGGTTTGGAGAAATTTTATTTTGAGCTTGTATATTATTTTAAATCCAAGGTTGTGGATTTTTATTTCAGCCATTAACGATGAGTTTTTTGATGGAGAAAAGTATACATAATAGAGAATGGGCTTACAGAGTGGTAAATGAATTTTATTTATATATAAAAGAAGGCCAAACATGAGAAACAACCAATTATCACGTTAAATAGATCTCTTTCACACTTTCTCTCGTACGATCAAATTACAAGTCGGATTGTAACGCAAATTTAAATCCTACAATAATTCATCGTTCCGGATCCAATGGCGTCAGTTTTGTCGAATTCCAAGACAGTTGCCAAAACAGTTAAATTTCATAGTTAAATAATAAATAAAATATTCAATTAAATCATTTAACTAGTTTAATTCATCAATTTAACTATTCATAAAATTCCATTTAATCCAATTGCAATTTAAATAAAATTTATAATCGATTCACAAATTTTAAGTTCCCGGATTTTGATTATTTCTCAAATTAATTTTGAACTGTAAATTTCAAATAAATGAGTTATTCAATATCAAATCCAAAATTTTACCATTTACCTATTTAAATTTGAGATTCTTATTTATAAATTAAACACTTAAGTTTTATTCAGTCATTTAAATATAAAACCCAAATTACAACATTTTCTAATTATAACTCAATAAAAGAACTATTTAATTTCAATACAACAATAATCACCATTAAAATCAACTAATTTGATTTTTAACCCATGTTATTCAATTTATTTAATTAAATTCAAGTTTTAAATATACGGAAAATTATGGGATGTTACATCCTCCCCCACTTAAAAATCTTTTCGTCCTCGAAAAGGGAATGAAATAAGGCATTAAATAAATCATACTTTCAAATTCATGCTTATCAATTGCATTTATAAGATAAGTTATATATAGTTGTAAAACCTCATAAATTTTCTAACTCCCGAAGTCACGACAAATTTCGGCAATATCCCCTTTGTACGGAGAGGTCCGGAAAAATCACAACACATATAAAAACTCAAATATACATCTCATCGCACGATGAGGAATCCCAAAAAATGGGGAAAACACATATATACGCAACTACATAACTGTATGACCCAAACACGTACCTCCTTTAGCGTTTATTTGCGGGTTTATTTACCTTAGCACTTTAATATTTAGCACAAGCGAGCTCCAAAGCGTAGCGCACACTCCTTACACCTGCTAAACACTCACATAGGCATAAGAATCCAACGTATAAACAATATATAGCAAATGTATACAACCTACACAACATACATTAAACATTTCAACTTTGAAACCATAATGTTAACGACAGATCAGCGAACAAATTGAGGTTTATCACTCTTTTAATGATGGAATTTGACCAAAAGAAACAAGGCAAAAGTTGTCTCATTTCTTTCATGCTTTCCGAATTGTCTAGATTTGTCAAATTCCGACAATTCGTTCAAAAGTTATGACTATTTTAGTGAAGGCAAACACCTCAGCCCCTACACTGAAAAATGCAGGTCTGAGTTGTTCAACCCAGTTTTTACCCCTTTAAACATAAGAATTTTAGCAAGCATATTAAGGAAAAGTTTTAGTTTACTTTCTGGGCTTTCCGAATTGTACTCGCACTTCAAAATCCGATGCTCCGTTAGGAAGTTATGACCAAAACAACATTGGTATTCAGTTCAGATTTTTATTTTCTGCGCATACATCTACAACTAGTTCTTGGTTTTCAACCTAGTAAACTTGAAAATTAGGCAAGGCACTATTAACAAAAGTTTTAGTTTAGTTTCTAAGGTTTCCGAAAAGTCTAGAATCGTCAAATTCTGATTAGCCCATCAAAAGTTATGGTCATCTAAGTTTCAGCTTATCAATATTTCAGGTTTTCGCATAAACGTCGACTTATTTCATTTGAAGTTTCTAACCATTCAATTCCAAAAATTTGGAAATTCTTTAACACTTCAAATTAGTTATCACTTTTTACTCGAGAAATGGATCTATATCCAATTTCTTACTAAATTCCAATATACTTCTTGTTTCATTCCAAGCGTTAAATTTCGAACGAAACTTAAATTCGTTTACCTTTTCCAACTTACTCATATTAAATAATAAATTCAAAAACATGAATCAAGTTACCAAGTTCCATTTTTCTTATTTAATTCACCATTATTTCATTGAATGTCACCTTATTCCCATATTCGATTAGCCATTCCCTTGGATTAGTTCCGATCTATTGATTTTAATTATTCAAGTTCATCTACATTTCATTTCATTCATTCATATTTGATTTTAATTCGAACAAATTATATTTCACGAGCTTAATTCCATTTTATTTCTTCTCCTCGTTCTATTTAGTTAACTTTAAATCCATAACCATTGGTTAGATAAGTTATGGTCTTTTATATATGTAACAACCCGAGATTTTTAATAAAATTTAATTGAGATTTCCTATCCTATAATTTGGACTTCCTGATATAAATTTAAAATCTATAGAATTTAAGTGAATTTGTAGCGTCGTAATTATATATATATATATATATATATATATTGGTAGTAAACACTTTGTTCATGTAAATAATTGTATTTGATTTATGAAGTCTTGTTTGTATTATCTAAACTTATATCATATAGTAGCATTTATATAGGAATGTAAATTTGTTATGGTACAACAACATTAGATCTTCATTTATAAGGATTTATTCAAGATATGTAACCTTATTTAACATGGCAATTTAATGTTATTTATAACATATGAAATTTGGGAATGTAGAATTTACCACTTAAAATGTTGTTAGGGAATTTATAACTTATAATTATTTCCATTTATAGATTTGTAGAAGTGAGTTTTTTTTTATTTTTAAATTGTGTTGAAACATATATTTTAAGTAATATTATATTTTGACGTCATATAATGTTTTATATATATGTAATACTATTTTGACAAATTTATTTGCGAAATATTTCAAATTTTGATAATATAAATTTTGAGTGGCATATATTTTTTAAATAATGTTTTGATATTTTAAGTTGTGATATAGTGTAGTAGCTACATATGCAATGTTGAATTTAGTCACGCGTATACACCACAAATTAGTTGCATACATAGATGATGCATGAATGTTATTAAATTTTATTCTATTTTGGGTTAGATATATTTTTAAGTAAAAATTTCAATAATTGTAGGTATATATAAAAAAACACCATATATTGGATGATACATTCATGAATGTAAGTAATTGGACATGTATTTGGGTTACAAAGGGATTACTAAATTTCAATTTATGATAAATAATAAATAAGTGCATTTTGTTGAACATGCATTGGTGGACATTTTAATAAAAATAAATAAAGGCATATTTGCCCTCATTGCATGGATTTTGGGTGCCAAGTGTTTAATTGAGCTGAGTAATAAGGCAAAAATCGAATAAATAAGGAAGGGAAACGTTCTTCCCTTTTATTCTCGGTTCTCCCAGTTCATAATTACTATCCTCAAAAGTATAAACTCATCCGTCTGTTACAAGTAAATCTCTTCTTCCTCATTATTTTATTCACGTCTCCTCCTTTTTTCAGCAGCTCCCTTCTCCATAATTTTTATTTGCCACCGCACTTAACACCTCGGTTCCCTCCCTGTACCGCAACCACTTCCTCCTCCCCTCGCCTCTTTCTCTCCTAAAAAACAACAGCATCTCGCCACTTTCTTTTGCCACTTCTCCGCCTCTAACTCCACCGCTACCTTCTCTTCTTTTTTTTCCCCCAAACCGTTCAGTCTTTTCCGCTCCTCCAACCGCGAGCCACCCATCTGCCCTCCACCTTTGTCGTACTTCCGGTTCCACCAGTCCGCCTCCATTCTCAAGCTTCCCTTCCCCTTTTGGTAGCAGTCCATCTTCCATCTCAAGTCCCCTCCGTTGTTGTTCCCGCACTGTCCTCAGGTGACTAGTTTCTCTTCCTTTCCCATTGAAAAAAAAAACAGTTCGGCAAACTTGGAAAACAAACCACCCATTCCTCTTTTGGTCGCATGCAGTAACTGTTTGATCACCTAGCTTTGACTTGCATGTGAGCTTCTTTCCTTGAACCCATTGATAACCTAGCAGAAGAGGAAAAAGAGAGTTGTTTATCCCTTAAAACAGTCCGCCACCTTTTGCTTCCTTTGTCAGTTCGTCTGAACTCTTTCGGCCACCCAAGCTCTTAACCCGTCAGCTCCCTTATATAAAAAGGAAAGAAAAAAAAACAATTCGCACTAGTAGAGCATAAAGCTGAAAGACAGTTGTTCGCAAACCCATCCTTTCCTGTCGAGAAGAAAACAAGACGTGAGTTATATATATATATATGTATAAAGATTTATATGTATACCTTATATTTATTTTGTCACAAAAGAAAGACAATTTAGCTTATAATGACGGTTTTTTTAGGTGATCCGTTTCAATAAAACTCTAATCAGCGAAGAACGTAGCGCAATGCAGGTGAGAACACCGTATTTAAAGTTTATATGATTTTTCATATGCTGCATATATCTTTAGATATGGTAATATTTGATAACTTGTTCGCATGCATGGTTGATCGTTGGTTATGAAATAATGTCATTAAATCAGTAGCTAATATTGCCATGATTGTAATATACAATGCGCGTCAAGGCGCGTTAGCACCTATACACGTAACTATGAATTTTGTTGTATGTATGAAATGGGTGACATATAGTGAAAGTATTGTGAGCATTATGGAATGTAACGCTCACATGAAATTGATTGTTGTGTTGGAAAGATACATGTCCTCATGTAGAAAATTGATATGGTTGAGTTTGATTTTTATGAATGCACTCACCGTAGTTGTGGGTTTATGCGGAGAAATCGATTTAATCCTCCTTGCGTTGATTTAATAAAAAAAAAAGAATTTAAGTTTGAAAAAATATTTATAATTTTTTTTTCTTTCTTCTACTTAATTTGAACATTTTGAAAAGTAAATATAATGATTCTCAAAAATGTGGTACTCAAATGGAATTATAAAACATTATTTGGAAAATGAATTTAAGACGTTAAGTTTTAAATATCTGTAATTATTTTGAAAATGATACGACGTTTATTTAAGCACTTCATGAATTGAATTAACGCGTTGAATAGCAGCGTCTCATTAATATTGATTTCCATCTTTCCAAACAACTATAATTTAAATAGTTTATACCAAATGAAGTAAGTTGAGAACGTTGGAATTCTTATTTGATATTAGCTTTTGAAAAACAATAATAGATTTCAATTCATGTGGTTTTCACGTTACGTTTAAATTTAAATTTGGGAAGATTGCTACATGTAATTTGGTGACCATAAGGAAAATTTAATGGGAAGAAATCTACAGGGAAAAATGAAAATTTTATGATAAAATCATATTTTATTATTTTAAAGTAATATTTCTTAAATAATTGAGTTTTGAAAAAAAAATCTATTTATTTGAATAACTAATGCAACACTTTTAGTAACATTTTAATACTATTTGTTTAAGACATTAATATAAGGAAAAAGCAAGTTGATTAGTTTGTTCAAGTGTTGAATTAATAAGGCAATAAGATTTTTTTTTTAGTTGAAATTAAGGGAATAGAAAACCCTTTAAAATCCATTTGGAATATAAATTGGATGAACTATCGTATCCGGAATCTAAACCAAGTTGGATTTGAAACGTTGGAAACATATAGCAACAACTAAAGATTATGTTTTGAAATATAAGTTGAAATGAAGTTATGATTTCCAAGAAGGGTAAACGATTGTGAGCTATGAAAATCTAAGCTAACCTTGATTTTCGATAAAATTAATAACAATAAGGAAGGAGATTTAAATAGGAACTACGCATACTCCATAACTATTGTTTAAATTGCGCTTAGTACCCGAAAATACCGGGATCGAATATTATTTCGAAACCATTCCGGGTAATAATACGACGTTGTTCGAGACTTGGTCAACGACGAGTGAAGACCGAAGATCTTTGGATGTATTCGGGTTAATGGCTGATGTCTCGGTTGGGCTGATCCCCTGATACGAGGTTTAAGTGGCATGAGATTTGAGTATATTCCGTGATTTCGGATTTTGTTCCGTTCAGACCCAGAATGGACTTGTATGGATTGTGTGTCTGACATTGTAATTGACAGCATAATACTGATTCCATTGACATGTACCTGGTTTGTGACATATGAGCTCGAAATAGTTATGTAACGATGGAAATCAGTGTTCATGTTGTAAATGGACAAATGTGACATACTAAGATATGGAATGAGCTTGTGCGATCAAGGCATTGCTTATCTAGGCATCGCCTTGTGTATGACGTGACATCGACAAACCTCACACCCCGGATTGATGATAAACTGGCGGTTAGGTTGTACGCTATATTATGACTGACGATGACGGAGGTACCTCTTTTGAATTTGAGGAATAGGGTATGTTCGGGGGTCCGTGTCTGGACGAAAACCGTTGATCTACCTCGCGATTTGTAGTTGGTGTCCGTGTCTGGATGAAAAAGCCGTGTTACATCTCGCTTGAGTTCCGATTGATCTTTCGTGCCAGAAATCATCAAGTTGGAAACCCAAACCTCCAATACGAGTCATACGGATTTTGATTGTATATATATATATATGGCGACATAATAGGATGGGGTATTATGCCGTCTAGGATTAGTACATTTATTTTCGAAATGGTTTTCCGCACTATATATATATAAGTATTTAAAGAGAATTTTCACGTATGAAAGCATATTTGGTTATCATAAGATAAAACTCGCTCATTTGGTGTGCGCTTGCATTGTGTGATGTGGGACGAGCTTATGATAGCTTCATTTTTAAAGTCATTGCGAATTTATATGTGAGGGAATTCATCTGGAGTAAACCCGCCCCGCGCAAGCGGCGTGGTCCGGCGAATGTCCCAACTTTAAATAGCTGTTTTATGTTCTCACACCAGTCCCATGACTGACCTGGAGTTTATTGTTCATTCCTAAACTCTGGGTGCCCATAAATTTTATACACGGGCAGTTAGAGTTTAGTTTACAGTTATAGATCGCTAAAGCTGGATTTGGAGCGCTTTCTGAGTTAGAGTTCAAGTTAGAATTTGGAGCTTCCGCTACATCGTACTGTTTTCTTCTGTTAAGAGTTTTCCTTTTCCTTCCGCTGTTATTATTGTAACTCTGATATTCTGTATAACTCTGATGTAATAATTGTATTATGCAATGAAAGGTTCTATTATCTTGTTCAATATATGTATGTACTCCTAACAATTCGTCTTTATGAACGATTTAAGTTGGTTTAATTACCGACGAAAATCGGGCAAAAAGATGGATCGTTACAGTTGGTATCAGAGCTTTGGTTATACAAAGCTATGGAGTACGACATATTTTGAATAGAAAATAGAACTCATCAGAGTTATAATATCTCGTTAGAGATAGGGTTAGAAATGCGCTAGGACGAGATTTTGGAATATTTCGTTGAGAGAGCGTATCGTGGAAATAGGTTATTTGTAAGCTAAGTAAATTATTTTGAGCGTAATTTTATAAACTTTAATAAGATTTTGAGTCATGCTCCCTCAACAAATGTTTTGGGTGAAAAAAATAAATCTAACATAAGTAGTTATGTAAATTACCCCTAACCTAGACGATAAGCTAAAAGTTTAACCAAACTATTTTGTCGAAAACTAAGAAGTAAGTTTAACTTAAGGTGGAATTAAGTAACTAAATAATTTTGAAACCTTGAATTCATAAAATAATGAATAAGGTTAAGTATCTTTAGTAAGTAAGTATGAAATTATAAACTAGTTAAGTGAACAAGAAAATAATATGACCTTTGTGAAATCTTAGGTTACCCCTGAAACCACAGTGGAATTCTGGATGACGCCAAAGCAAGCAAAGAGGGCACTGACTCAAGGGAAGAAGAAGAGGTAGAAAATCTGAGAAAGCTTAGGAAGGTCCAGTGTTTTAGGTGCTTTAGAGATGGACATTTTGCAGTCAACTGCTCGAATAAGTCTAAAACGGAGGAGAAAGTCGTTCGGAAGAATATACGTTGCTTCAAGTGTAAGAGATTCGGACATTTTAGAAATAAGTGTCCTAAGATAAAGAAAGAAATCAAGGAAACTGCAACAGAAAAGAGGTGTCATAGATGCAGAATGGTAGGGCATGTAGTTCGGGATTGTCTAGTAAAGAAGGGAGTAGTAGCGCCATCGCAGACTGTAGCACAAGGAAGTAAATCATTCATTCCATAAGGTTAGTTCCAAGAGTAATACGAGGTCAAGGAGTGAATGAAGTAGGATCAAAAACCTGGAATGAATGAATGTATGAATGCTTGTATTAATGGAAGTCTTAGTTGTTAGTTTATTTCTCTAAAATGCAATGTATCAAACTATCATTTGAAGTTATAAGAATTTTTGTTTTGGGTTCAAATTGATATAATTTCTTGGGTTTGGGACCAAAATCTTGGGTAATGCAAAACATGGAATTTAAGGTTTTGAAATAATGAAATAACTTTAATTGGAATTTGATCTAAATGAGTTAAGAGGATTTTTGAAAGTAGGAACAGTCCATAGAAACTCAAATAGTAAAAGATTTGAATTGCATAAGAATCGAATGCAAGCGTATGGATTAAATGTGTTCTAAAGGAATTTTTGTACTAGCTCATAATGGTTGGATAGTTCAAAATTAATTCTTAAATTTGAGATGTTGGATGAACGTGAGTGAATATTTGACAAACTTTGATAGGATAACTTGAAATTGCTAGATCTGCATTGGGACCTATATAAAGGATAGTAACAAATTGGAAAGGGTGGTGATTTTGGACAACAATAAATAGAAATCTTTAGCATGTTTTGAATACTTGGAAGATTTGGGATAGGATTTAAATTTGAACCTAAGAACCGTTGGAATAGTAATGATCCTTTGATTTATAATAAATAGGAATGGCATATAGAAACCTATATAATTTTTATTTAATAATGAATTTGGGTGTTTTCTAAGCTTAGATTTTCTTTTGTCTAGGGTGACCGATCCCTTAGAATAAGGCAGTCTCAGTCTAATAATTACAATGGCAGCAGTAGCAGTTCAGAGTCTGACTCAGATAGTTCCAGTAGCTCGAGCGGCCTTGAGTTAGATCCACAGCAAAGGGAGTATTTGAAGAGATTGGCAAGTATTCCAGGCCCACTGATTGTAGACCAGATGACGGGTGCTGCAGCCGTAGACTATTTTGGAGTTAACGTTCCACCAGGGATTGATGACGCTACAGTAGAGGCTGTATGGCAGCAGATCCTCAACGAGAGAGACCAGCACCTAACAGGCCATGAAGCGATACCGGATCTCTTTGGTTTAATCTTGGACCCGGCATTAGTTGAGAGATTCGAGGAGATGCTTTACGCAGAATAGCCAGGAGTCCCTGAGGCAGGAAATGGTGAGCTCAACGATATCGCAGAGGATGTAGAGCAGCCGGGGGTTATAGTCGAGAACGAACCACTACCAGAGGCAGGGGCCGAGGGACATGGCGAGATTGCAGAGGAGGTGGAGCAGCCTCTACACGTGGATGAAGTGGTAGCCGGCGAAGAGAACATGGAAGCTGGAGATGATATGATAGTGGATGACGACGATGGTTTTCTAATTGATGAGGTTTTAGAGTTGGTTGAGCAGCCCATAGATGAGGCTGAGGGAGGTTTTATGGTTGAGGAGGGTGACTTTATAGCAGATGATGAAGAAGAATTTGAGGATGATGATTTTATGGTTGAAGACAAGGAAGAATTCGTGGATTGGGAGGATCCTTTCGCAGATGAGGAGCCCGAAGAGATTAGTTTGCCTGGTCCATCGAACGATGGATCAGATACATCTGATAATTAGTTTGGATTAGTCTGGATCTTGTATAGTATAGGTGGGTTATCTTAAGTGCTTAGACGCACTAGGATATTTTGGGGCTAGTACGGTTTTGAGGAGCCAGTACCTGGATAGGTATACTTTTTGTGACCTGACATTTTGGACTACCTTAAGTATGTAATACGTACTAGGGTAGGGATACCTTTTGTATGCTAACTTTGATGGATGTATGATATGATCTGATGGATGATTATGATATGTATGCTTTCCTTTATATGATATATAAGTCTGTTGTTCTAATACATTAAGATAAGTTCCAAAACGGTATAAAGTGTTTTGGTTTAAAAATCAAATAGGTTTAAAATTAACCATTTCCTTTTTCGAGGACGAAAAAGTCTTAAAGGGGGGTGAATGTAACAACCCGAGATTTTTAATAAAATTTAATTGAGATTTCCTATCCTATAATTTGGACTTCCTGATATAAATTTAAAATTTATAGAATTTAAGTGAATTTGTAGCGTCATAATTATATATATATTGGTAGTAAACACTTTGTTCGTGTAAATAATTGTATTTCATTTATGAAGTCTTGTTTGTATTATCTAAACTTATATCATATAGTAGCATTTATATAGGAATGTAAATTTGTTATGGTACAACAACATTAGATCTTCATTTATAAGGATTTATTCAAGATATGTAACCTTATTTAACATGGCAATTTAATGTTATTTATAACATATGAAATTTGGGAATGTAGAATTTACCACTTAAAATGATGTTAGGGAATTTATAACTTATAATTATTTCCATTTATAGATTTGTAGAAGTGAGATTTTTTTTTTTATATATAAATTGTGTTGAAACATATATTTTAAGTAATGTTATATTTTGACGTCATATAATGTTTTATATATATGTAATACTATTTTGACAAATTTATTTGCGAAATATTTCAAATTTTGATAATATAAATTTTGAGTGGCATATATTTTTTAAATAATGTTTTGATATTTTAAGTTGTGATATAGTGTAGTAGCTACATATGCAATGTTGAATTTAGTCACGCGTATACACCACAAATTAGTTGCATACATAGATGATGCATGAATGTTATTAAAATTTTATTCTATTTTGGGTTAGATATATTTTTAAGTAAAAATTTCAATAATTGTAGGTATATATAAAAAAACACCATATATTGGATGATACATTCATGAATGTAAGTAATTGGACATGTATTTGGGTTACAAAGGGATTACTAAATTTCAATTTATGATAAATAATAAATAAGTGCATTTTGTTGAACACGCATTGGTGGACATTTTAATAAAAATAAATGAAGGCATATTTGTCCTCATTGCATGGATTTTGGGTGCCAAGTGTTTAATTGAGCTGAGTAATGAGGCAAAAATCGAATAAATAAGGAAGGGAAACGTTCTTCCCTTTTATTCTCGGTTCTCCCAGTTCATAATTACTATCCTCAAAAGTATAAACTCATCCGTCTGTTACAAGTAAATCTCTTCTTCCTCATTATTTTATTCACGTCTCCTCCTTTTTTCAGCAGCTCCCTTCTCCATAATTTTTATTTGCCACCGCACTTAACACCTCGGTTCCCTCCCTGTACCGCAACCACTTCCTCCTCCCCTCGCCTCTTTCTCTCCTAAAAAACAACAGCATCTCGCCACTTTCTTTTGCCACTTCTCCGCCTCTAACTCCACCGCTACCTTCTCTTCTTTTTTTTCCCCCAAACCGTTCAGTCTTTTCCGCTCCTCCAACCGCGAGCCACCCATCTGCCCTCCACCTTTGTCGTACTTCCGGTTCCACCAGTCCGCCTCCATTCTCAAGCTTCCCTTCCCCTTTTGGTAGCAGTCCATCTTCCATCTCAAGTCCCCTCCGTTGTTGTTCCCGCACTGTCCTCAGGTGACTAGTTTCTCTTCCTTTCCCATTGAAAAAAAAAACAGTTCGGCAAACTTGGAAAACAAACCACCCATTCCTCTTTTGGTCGCATGCAGTAACTGTTTGATCACCTAGCTTTGACTTGCATGTGAGCTTCTTTCCTTGAACCCATTGACAACCTAGCAGAAGAGGAAAAAGAGAGTTGTTTATCCCTTAAAACAGTCCGCCACCTTTTGCTTCCTTTGTCAGTTCGTCTGAACTCTTTCGGCCACCCAAGCTCTTAACCCGTCAGCTCCCTTATATAAAAAGGAAAGAAAAAAAAAAACAATTCGCACTAGTAGAGCATAAAGCTGAAAGACAGTTGTTCGCAAACCTATCCTTTCCTGTCGAGAAGAAAACAAGATGTGAGTTATATATATATATATATATATATATATATATATGTATGTATAAAGATTTATATGTATACCTTATGTTTATTTTGTCACAAAAGAAAGACAATTTAGCATATAATGACGGTTTTTTTAGGTGATCCGTTTCAATAAAACTCTGATCAGCGAAGAACGTAGCGCAATACAGGTGAGAACACCGTATTTAAAGTTTATATGATTTTTCATATGCTGCATATATCTTTAGATATGGTAATATTTGATAACTTGTTCGCATGCATGGTTGATCGTTGGTTATGAAATAATGTCATTAAACCAGTAGCTAATACTGCCATGATTGTAATATACAATTCGCGTCAAGGCGCGTTAGCACCTATACACGTAACTATGAATTTTGTTGTATGTATGAAATGGGTGACATATAGTGAAAGTATTGTGAGCGTTATGGAATGTAACGCTCACATGAAATTGATTGTTGTGTTGGAAAGATACATGTCATCATGTAGAAAATTGATATGGTTGAGTTTGATTTTTATGAATGCACTCACCGTAGTTGTGGGTTTATGCGGAGAAATCGATTTAATCCTCCTTGCCTTGATTTAATAAAAAAAAAGAATTTAAGTTTGAAAAAATATTTATAATTTTTTTTTCTTTCTTCTACTTAATTTGAACATTTTGAAAAGTAAATATAATGATTCTCAAAAATGTGGTACTCAAATGGAATTATAAAACATTATTTGGAAAATGAATTTAAGACGTTAAGTTTTAAATATCTGTAATTGTTTTGAAAATGATACGACGTTTATTTAAGCACTTCATGAATTGAATTAACGCGTTGAATAGCGGCGTCTCATTAATATTGATTTCCATCTTTTCAAACAACTATAATTTAAACAGTTTATACCAAATGAAGTAAGTCGAGAACGTTGGAATTCTTATTTGATATTAGCTTTTGAAAAACAATAATAGATTTCAATTCATGTGGTTTTCACGTTACGTTTAAATTTAAATTTGGGAAGATTGCTACATGTAATTTGGTGACCATAAGGAAAATTTAATGGGAAGAAATCTACAGGGAAAAATGAAAATTTTATGATAAAATCATATTTTATTATTTTAAAGTAATATTTCTTAAATAATTGAGTTTTGAAAAAAAATCTATTTATTTGAATAACTAATGCAACACTTTTAGTAGCATTTTAATACTATTTGTTTAAGACCTTAATATAAGGAAAAAGCAAGTTGATTAGTTTGTTCAAGTGTTGAATTAATAAGGCAATAAGATTTTTTTTTAGTTGAAATTAAGGGAATAGAAAACCCTTTAAAATCCATTTGGAATATAAATTGGATGAACTATCGTATCCGAAATCTAAACCAAGTTGGATTTGAAATGTTGGAAACATATAGCAACAACTAAAGATTATGTTTTGAAATATAAGTTGAAATGAAGTTATGATTTCCAAGAAGGGTAAACGATTGTGAGCTATGAAAATCTAAGCTAACCTTGATTTTCGACAAAATTAATAACCATAAGGAAGGAGATTTAAATAGGAACTACGCATACTCCATAACTATTGTTTAAATTGCGCTTATTACCCGAAAATACCGGGATCGAATATTATTTCGAAACCATTCCGGGTAATAATACGACGTTGTTCGAGACTTGGTCAACGACGAGTGAAGACCGAAGATCTTTGGATGTATTCGGGTTGATGGCTGATGTCTCGGTTGGGCTGATCCCCTGATACGAGGTTTAAGTGGCATGAGATTTGAGTATATTCCATGATTTCGGATTTTGTTCCGTTCAGACCCAGAATGGACTTGTATGGATTGTGTGTCTGACATTGTAATTGATAGCATAATACTGATTCCATTGACATGTACCTGGTTTGTGACGTATGAGCTCGAAATAGTTATGTAACGATGGAAATCAGTGTTCATGTTGTAAATGGACAAATGTGACATACTAAGATATGGAATGAGCTTGTGCGATCAAGGCATTGCTTATCTAGGCATCGCCTTGTGTATGACGTGACATCGACAAACCTCACACCTCGGATTGAGGATAAACTGGCGGTTAGGTTGTACGCTATATTATGACTGACGATGACGGAGGTACCTCTTTTGAATTCGAGGAATAGGGTATGTTCGGGGGTCCGTGTCTGGACGAAAACCGTTGATCTACCTCGCGATTTGTAGTTGGTGTCCGTGTCTAGATGAAAAAGCTGTGTTACATCTCGCTTGAGTTCCGATTGATCTTTCGTGCCAGAAATCATCAAGTTGGAAACCCAAACCTCCAATACGAGCCATACGGATTTTGATTGTATATATATATATATATATGTATATATATATATATATGGCGACATAATAGGATGAGGTATTATGCCGTCTAGGATTAGTACATTTATTTTCGAAATGGTTTTCCGCACTATATATATAAGTATTTAAAGAGAATTTTTCACGTATGAAAGCATATTTGGTTATCATAAGATAAAACTCGCTCATCTGGTGTGCGCTTGCATTGTGTGATGTGGGACGAGCTTATGATAGCTTCATTTTTAAAGTCATTGCGAATTTATATGTGAGGGAATTCATCTGGAGTAAACCCGCCCCGCGCAAGCGGCGTGGTCCGGCGAATGTCCCAACTTTAAATAACTGTTTTATGTTCTCACACCAGTCCCATGACTGACCTGGATTTATTGTTCATTCCTAAATTCTGGGTGCCCATAAATTTTATACACGGGCAGTTAGAGTTTAGTTTACAGTTATAGATCGCTAAAGCTGGATTTGGAGCGCTTTCTGAGTTAGAGTTCAAGTTAGAATTTGGAGCTTCCGCTACATCGTACTGTTTTCTTCTGTTAAGAGTTTTCCTTTTCCTTCCGCTGTTATTATTATAACTCTGATATTCTATATAACTCTGATGTAATAATTGTATTTTGCAATGAAAGGTTCTATTATCTTGTTCAATATATGTATGTACTCCTAACAATTCGTCTTTATGAACGATTTAAGTTGGTTTAATTACCGACGAAAATCGGGCAAAAAGATGGATCGTTACAATATATACCATTCTATTTTACTATGTTTACTAAATTTCCATGTCGCTTTCAAACCTTATCAAATTTGCAAATGGTTTATCCCTTTTGCCAACCTCAATTTTATTCCTTTTATTGAATTCATTTTCCCATTTCATTTCAAATTAATGTTATTTCATTTACTCGACTTATTTATTCGACTCTCAAATCACGGTTTGAAGGAATGTTCACACTCGAATTTTTTTTTCCATACTTAGTTCTCAACCAATTACTATTCGATTTCCTAAGTATAGTTTATTTAACTCGATTCCTCTACTCGAATTAAGTTATATTGCTTCAACAGAATGTTTATATCTTTCTCATACGTTGTTCGTACTCAGATTTATATTCGATATATTTTCCAAATGAGGTTCACCATTCAGATCCCTTTCATTTCGAATTCAACGACCATTCAAATTCTATTAACCTCTTCATTCCTTTCAATTTATTTATCAGCAGTCATATTATCGACAAACATAAGTTTCTTCCAACACCTTCTCGACTAACTTATTAACTTATGAATTAGCCAAGTTGAGTGTTATCGTTCTTATTACACAACCAAATTTTCAATTGATTTAGTTGGCTTAATTGAATTTTTAATTCGCGGTAAATTTCAATTCTTCTAACACCCTTACCAACCAAAGTTGGGATTTGTTTGACCCTTATCATCACCATATTTAAGAGTTTAGGTGATGACCCCTCTTAATTCTTAAGTCCATTCCATAATTTCAAAGTCTAAAACTCCAATGAATCGAGAAAGTTAATCTTGAATCGATGTCGTTAACTAGGATGAACTTAAATTGCTTGATTACGTGTTTTATAAACCAAGTTTAAAATGCATATGTATTTATAAAATCCATAGAAAACATACCATAAATTGAAAGTACGGAGTAGTCTCCCCCACTCAGACACTTCATAATAAATATCGATAATGTGTGCACTCATTACCGAAGTCATTTCTGATGTCCGAGAAGGGATTACACAATTATTTCTTTTAAAAAATCCTTTAAACCATTCCTTTCGATCATACCTACAATATGATATTATTTAAAACTTTGGCAAAACTAATTCAAAAATACCCAGGATCAAGTTTCAAGTTCATTTCTATTTTAATCACAACCTTTTACCCCCAAATTATACCTATAGGTTTTTCATTTCAAATATTTTCTAAAACCATTAAATTTTCCTTATCAATTTTACTATCGAATCAACTGTAATAGGTAATAACTTATTATTATTACCTACCAACGACCAATGCTTATACACTTAAAACCACTAATAGTATATATAATATATATAAAATATAATCGAACCATATTATGTCGATCATTCTGTTTGATTATTTAGAAATTCATATCGATTCTATGGCGTCCCATATATTGACTAGAATCCATAAATATTCAACAGAACAAATCAACACAGTGAAAAACCAATTTATCAAAAATATAAGTACGCTCTCTTATATCACTCAAACTCATTCTAGGGCATTTCTAACCCCATTTTTAATGAGTTAATTCCCAAACAGAGCTAAGGTTATCGCTAACCATCGCTCTGATACCAACTATAACGACCCACATTTTTGACCGTTTAAAATCGACAATAAACCACACATGTCGACCAAACAAATCTCAAATTCAGGTAGTTATTGGGAAAAGAGGAAAGGAAGAAAGAAGAAAAAGATAAAACAGAGTTCTCACAGCGGAAGGACAACATATAATAATTAAATAACAGTTTAAAGCAGTTGAAAGATACATACGACTATAACATACAACGATATCAGAGTTATACATATACAGGTATACATACATGACGGTGGAAACAAAGTGCAGCGGAATTACATATATAATAATATATATATATACCAAATCTTCGTCTCTATCCTCCAAGCTATGGAAATCTTCGCTAACTGCAACATCTGCTGACCCGAGCGTATTGCATAAAAAGAAAACACAACAAACACTTGGATCAGCACTAAATCATTCTCATATTAGTCAAATTAAAATACGAAACAACTTGAGTATCATGGGTGCAGTAACTCAAGAGATGTCACGGGATTCTTCCATCTCTCGAGGATTCGTTAAACTAATACATACATAGTATAATACGCTATTATGATAGTGTCTATCCAGAAAAGTAAATATCATAAAAATAGCGTAAGCGGGATTACCATATTACCCTTACGCCGTTTACAGGCACCAACAGTCTATATAGTACCGTAAATTCACCGTACTGGTGTTATCAGAGGGCACTCCATAGAAGGCAATTCTAAATCAAAATCGTATGGGGCTCGATATGGATAAATATGACAAGGCACTCGAGGCAATGCCCAGGGTAGGATTCTACCAATAGCACTCTCGGACCGGTGGTAACTCATAGTAGCCACTACCGCCCACCTCTGATCATACTCCCAAAATCATAAATGGGCACAAATCATCATCATCATCATAGAAATAGTATCGAAGAAGTGTGTCCGACTAAAGGTGCTACCTTAGTTAGTCACGATATAGCCCCTGTTTTAGTCATTTCAATTCTGACCCGAAGGTTAGGGCTATTTCATCATCGTTCATCTTCTTCTATTCAATAATCGCCTACAAGTCATCATACTCATTCTGGATACGTCATAACGTTCAAAGTTGTCAAAGTGGTATCGACACTGACAGAGAGTATGCCATTTGTCGACTTCGGTCTCTTTAACAACCAACGCTTACATTTTTCCACATTGGTCGGTTCTTTTATATTTCTCAAAGGTTCGCTTTCATATCCTCAAAATATCATATTTTGTCTTGAACCAAATATATATTCAAAATGTAGAATATAATTTCATATCAACATATCATAATCATACCAAACCGATTATATTCTAAACTGGAATATATTTCATTTCATTATATTATAATCATATAATATTTCACCAACTTGATTTATATTCAAGTGGAATATACTTCATATCAAAGATTATAATTATCTCAAATCGATTTGAATTCGAAATCCATTCATATTCAGTTGAGTCTAAATTCCCCATAACAACCCATTCATATCATTTATGGAATCCATTATATTCGAATAAAATATCAAGTACATTTCCACGTAAAATTGGTTAAAGTCGATTTATATTTGAATACTTTATCTCGACTCCATCTCAAACTAGGGTTTAAATCCAGCACTTTCCATTTAGAAGAAATTTACGATCATTTAATATAACTTAAAATAGATGTTTTTTAAATAAAATCTTTATATAAACATATATGTATAGAAATAATGGTTAAAACAAAATAAATAATTTAGATCATTATGAATATATTTATAAAATAAAATTTTACTAATTAATTTAAATAATAGAATATAAGAAAATTTAAAGCTAAAATAAATAGTCTATAGGTAAAAATTAAATAATAAATTTTAAGGAAAGAATAACTTGTTTGAAATCAACATTGTATATATATATATAATAATAATAATTCTTAAATCAAAATTTCTCCTTTCTTCCGAACTTCAAATACTTGAACCCGTACTCTAGTCTCAATGGAGTTACATTAGTTCAATATCTTGTTTCAAACGCCATTCAAACCAATCTTTCAATTTCAAGAATTCAAATCAATATTCAAAACTGAGTTAAACAACTCAGGATACCTCGATTCCCTTATTCGAAAATTAAATTCAATAAGAATTTATTTCATTCTAATCCACCCCAAAATTTTAATAATTCCAAATCATATTCACATCCCAATTTAAGAATTTCCACTTTGTTTTGGGAAAATTTCCTTAACCCTTTTAATAAACATCCCAAGTTCAGAATCTTTAAAGAATTGGATTTATCGAGTATTGGCACATTCTTCCAAATGAAAATCCTATCAAATAAAATTTCCAAATATTTAAAATCATTTAACCAACCGATGTCTGTATTTAATTACCTATCCAATGGCCAAGTGATTTTAAATTTAAATTTCTCGATATTTCAGGGATGGATCTATCATTTCAATCCAAATCAGGGTCACAGAGATTTATCATTTCACCCTGTGTTCTTAATTTATTTTAAATCGATAAATCCTGGGTTTATTCGATGCTTGTAACATCAAGGGTAAATGGGATTTATCGTCACAATCAACATGCAATACAATATATTGAAATGTGAAGCATTAGCAGTGCCAATACCAATTCAGTAATAAATTTCAACCAACATCCATCACAACCATTCCATTCAACTGATCAGCATGAAACTGTTTAGGATTTAGCAAGGGTTCAGATTTCCAACTTGGAATTTAAATTAAATTAAATAACTAATCATTGACCTAAATTTGCATGGTAACACACTTGCATGTCAAATTTAAACAACACATCAACCATCAAACACAACCATGCAACCAAACGTATTTCATGATTCAACTCGATAAATATGGGAATTATTCAGTTCATCATGAGTGGAAAAATCACTCACCTTTGCGTCCTCAGTTGATCGAACGTCCAACTAAGGGTCAAAAATTCACAGTCTCCAAACACAGCCACGTTAGTGCCAAAACGATCGCAATTCCGCCACGATCCCAAAGCAACCAACCGCGTCCAAATCCGAGTTAATATGAAGAAGTTATTAGTGTTTTACCCTTTTGAATTTTAGAATATATAAAAATTATTAAAATAATATCTCACCAATCCAATGCCCCACGTCACCCTCTCAAATTCCCTTTCTTCCCGCTCTCATCTGTGCTACAGGCCGACGCAGAGAACCCATTTTGCTATAGACTTTGACCGTTGAAATCTCCCAACTCCGGCCACCGAATGACAAACAGCCACCACCTATCGAAAGCTCATCAGAATCCGCACCCTACCAGGTCGCCACCTTCACTTCCGATGGGCCCCTCCGACCGCGCTGGTTAGATGAACGAAGGGCTTTTCTGCCCTTTGACGACCAAATTCTGGCGATTTACTCCACTACATAACCTCCGACCACCACCAACAAGATCGTATCGAACTCCTCTACAAAACCCATATCTCCAATGTTCCGATTGAAGCTTAAATCGAAAACCCCGAAAATCAAGCCTAGGGTTTCGATTTTCAAAGGCTTTGACCGCAACTTCCGACCAAATCCTCTCACTGCATGTTGAATCTGAGAGCACCAGTAGGTTTGTATCGCCAAGAGCTTCGATTCGGTATATCATAAGCTAGGGTTTTGAGAAATTTTATTTTGAGCTTGTATATTATTTTAGATCTAGGGTTGTGGATTTTTATTTCAACCATTAACGATGAGTTTTTTGATGGAGAAAAGTATATGTAATAGAAAATGGGCTGATAGAATGGTAAATGAATTTTATTTATATATAAAAGAAGGCCTAAACATGAGAAACAACCAATTATCACGTTACATAGATCTCTTTCACACTTTCTCTCGTACGATCAAATTACAAGTCGGATTGTAACGCAAATTTAAATCCTACAACAATTCATCGTTCTGGATCCAATGGCGCTAGTTTCGTCGAATTCCAAGACAGTTTCCAAAACAGTTAAATTTCACAGTTAAATAATAAATAAAATATTCAGTTAAATCATTTAACTAGTTTAATTCAATTTAACTATTCATATAATTCCATTTAATCCAATTGCAATTTAAATAAAATTTATAATCGATTCACAAATTTTAAGTTCCCGGATTTTGATTATTTCTCAAATTAAATTTGAATTGTAAATTTCAAATAAATGAGTTATTCAATATCAAATCCAAAATTTCACCATTTACCTATTTAAATTTGAGATTCTTATTTATAAATTAAACACTTAAGTTTTATTCATTCATTTAAATATAAAACCCAAATTACAACATTTTCTAAATATAACTCAATAAAAGAACTGTTTAATTTCAATACAACAATAATCATCATTAAAATCAACTAACTTGATTTTTAACCCATGTTATTCAACTTATTTAATTAAATTCAAGTTTTAAATATACGGAAAATTATGGGATGTTACAAAACCCGGATGTGAAGTGCATAAAAAAATTGTTGTAGCATCCAATTCACATATAATTGAAGCACATTTTCATTTGTACTCATGCAAAGTATTTCATACAATTCACTAGTGACCCTTAATACTGCGAATATGTGTAGGAATTACATATGAAAAAATTATGTAAAGTAACTCATACAATTATGTTTTAACAAATTAAGGTAATCATCTGATTCATACACTAATGAATTGATGTATGCATAAGAAGATGTGCAGTATAAGTATCTAATAATATAAACTTTTAACATGCTTAGGTTTATTCCAGCTTGTCAATTGAATTTTGCACATATGTGTACAAATGAATACATTCTGTAATTACAAACCAATCGAATCTTAAATTTTCATGTGTCAAATATAATAAATGTAAGGTACCCCATTTATTAGTATGGTTTATAACTTTCTCCCCCACTTAAAACTTTTCGTCCCCGAAAAGGAACAAAGTCGAAAGTGGTTTGATTATTTAGCTCTACGCTCGGTTTGACTTTCATTCTCCAACTTTTTAGTTTTTGAGAATTTTCAAAATTTCAAAAATTTGGCTAACACCCTAAATTTTCGAAAAATTTCGCCATAACCTCCCCTGCACCGGGAGCATCGGGGAATTTCAAATAGCTTCCCCGGTCCTTCAGATCTCAAAAAGAAAAAGAAAAAGCCAAGCGGCTAGCCAATAGGCTCACAAAATCATCATCACCCAAACAAAACAGGAAATTATGTAGTAAACATGTACCTATTTGTCGGGCAAACAAATTTTATTCTCTGGCTCTAGCCTCCTTGCTATGACCTGTTCAATGATATATATGTATATGCAAACAAATGCGACCAATTTTCAATATAATTCAATATTTGATTCAGTTAGGCATAATGGTTCAAAATTAGCAACCAACTAAACAAACAACACAAACATCAATCAATTAGTGAATTAGAGTTTCAAATTCATAATTTGATACATATAAAGAAAATCATGTTTTGATGCCAAATCACAACAATGTATTCTAGCTATATATAAGTTTTGGTTCTCACACCAGCCTAATGGAAATATATAGAAAATCACACATTCGAAACACGAATATAAATACGGATGATGTCATGACAATCATCAGTACCATCTCCGGGCGACTAGAATGTGATTCCATATCTATCCAGTATATTAAAACTTTGAATATACGTTTGCAAGGCGTATATGCAAATTCTTTATATACTGAATTGTCCAAAATCAATATAAACAAATAATCAAATACGAATAGTTGATTTAAATTTTCAAAACAAAAATGTTTTCATTTGAAAAATATACTCTTCACACCCGTTCTAGGATACTACTGATCCTATCTCTAACGAGTCATTCTAATTGGATATTACTAATCCAATATCTGCTGAATTCTTTCGTATGGTTCTAATGTGTCTTGTTCTCTGAGCTTTGTAAACCAAAGCTCTGATACCAACTGTAAAAACCCGCAACTTCCCCGTAAAGGAAAGCTTCGGATAGTTCGAGAACAAGCCACATCAGAACGCATATAGAAGAACACTTTATTGTATATTACAACAATGCATCAGATTATAAGAATATACAGAGTATGAATGAATATTACACAGAAATATCAGAGATTTAAATTACATTTAAATACATAGCAGCGGAAAATAATACAATACACAACTAGAAGAGATATACGGATACAAAGCTTTCCGGATATCATTCCAGCTGTAAACCAGGATCTTGTGAATATAAATCTGCAAAACCAAAACTACTAGCTGCCCGTGTCAAAATAGGGGCACCCAGAGTTTAGGTTAAAACAATAAACTCCAGGTCAGTCATGGGACTGGTGTGAGAACTAAAACAGTTATTAATCTTTATTTAAATCATTAGGTAAATCAAGGGACCACGCCGTATAACACGGAACGGGTTTCCTTCCAAGAATACCAGTGCATAAAACAAACAGCGCAATGCTAAATAAAGAAAAATGAAGCTGTTATAAGACCCAGGTCCTATCACACAATGCAACGCAAGCCGGGGGATAGGGTTTTCCCTTATAACAGCCAAAGAATGCTTGATACGTTTAAAACAGATTATTTGATACTATAATAAGTGCATAGTGTATAAAACAACTTCAAATCATAAGTATCAATCATAGGCGGCATGGGTACCATATATCATGTCGCCATATATAGGTTTACAAAAAAACCCGCAAATGTCACGTATTTGGAAATTGGATTTCCGTCTATGAACCGAGGCAAAAGATAGTCCTCAACCGTTTTTGTGACTCTCTAGCCCGAGCCACAGGGTCAGAGCGCATCGACCCTTGGAGCGACAGGGCCGGTCCACCGATGTGGATTAAAATGCCTGAACACTACGTTTCCCCGCCCTTTGGGGCGTAAATGAGCCAACTAAATGACTCCATCGGTTCGAGAACGACCGATCAATCCGAGGCGCCTCGCAACAGCAACAACCACATAAGTCAAACTCGTCAGGGCGTGTAAAACCACTGACGCCACTTCTAACTAGAAAGAAACGCAAGTCCTCCCTGAGGTCCGTCTCCCGTTTTTGGTTCATACCGGGTGTGAAACACGCGAGGTAAACGTTACACAAAGCTACGCCACAAAGGCCGTGCTTTGATCATCACCACAAGACTTTGCTTTTCAACAGAAGCCTCGATCAATTGCCACTTAGGCATGCCACACAGGCAATTCACTCCATGCGTTTGATATCCATCAATATATAACCCCTGAGCTCGTACGTCTCAGAGAAGGGCGTTAAGCAAGAGAATAAATTCTCCGCCGCCAAACAGATATATATTTAATAGAGATCAATCACACGGACTAAAATCCAATGTCAGACACACAGTCCATTTACAAGTTCGTTCTGGGTCTGAACGAAACCGGAGGCACCTAGTACCCCGCATATCCATCGATCTCCAAGTACGTCTGGACGATCACTAACTGTTTCCATCTTCTTGGGTGTACAGCCCAATCAAGATCATCAGTAATTACCCAAACGACGTGAAGACCTCCGGTCTTCGACCATCGTCTTCATCTTCGACTTATCGTCGTATCAATTATTCAGAATGGGATAAACCCGGTCTTTCCGAATAACTCGCGTATATTTTAAATAAGTGTTACACAAACACAACATACGCCTCATTCCAATTCATTAGTCACTAACCGTAAATTAATCAAGAGAACAATTCCCCAAATATTAACCCCGAAGGCCGAAACCAACATCAGATCAATATCTAGAAAACCATTCTGTTTGGCTAACCGACAGTCAGTTCCTAAATTTCACATTCATAGGGAAAGGTTCCCATAAATTTTATCAAAGATAAATTCCTTGAATTTATTCTTTAATCTACTTTTGAATATCAATTCAAACTAGTCGGGATTAGCGAACCTTACCGAAGTAATCATTTGTTTTAATTTCCCAATCCCAACCTATTCATCCCATGAAGTAAAACTGGTTATACTTCATATCTAACACCACGGTGTTATCAGTAAATTCAATTACCATTTCACGTTCAAATCTAATTAAAGATTTAACTATCGCCTGGAGCAAAACTGGTGATACTCCATTTCGATTATTTCAATCTAATTAAAGATTCATTAAAACTCCACTTAGTTTTAATCTGTGACTGGGTTAAAGAATCAGTGTCATTTAAAACACGGTTCACGATAAACCCAAAATCACATCACATTTCAATCAGTCCCTAATTGTAAATTAGCAAGTGAGCAATTCCCTAAGTATGAATCCCGAAGGCCGAAACCAACATCAGATCAATACCTCGGAAACTATTCAACTTAACTAATCTCCAGTTAGTTTCTGATTTTCTTAACTCCTTTTGGTCTAAGAACTGTATTATTGAAGATACCGTTCACGACAACCCAAAATCACATTTCATCAATGATCGGGTTAAAGAACGAGTGTTATTTAAAACACTGTCCACGATAAACCCAAAAAAAATCAATATCGATTCAATTCCAATTAAATATTATTTAATTGGTACACTTCATTAAATCTAAATAAAAAGATTTAATCTTTTCTCAACTGGGTTCAAGAACAGTGTTAGTGAAGACACCATTCACGACAAACCCAAATCACATTTGATATTAAATACAAGGCTCTGAATAGAAAATATCCCGGCTTATATTCAATATCAAATTCTACGATTAACAAATGTCGTATTGGAAATAACGATATAAATATATATCTTTCAAATTTCCATAACAACATCTGTATAATCACGAATTCCAACATCGAAATATTCCGAAGACAATTTCGATTCAAATCCACTCCAATGCAATCATTGGAAATTTTGGTTATTTTTAAAACCCTTTTCAAATTCAATTTATTTATTTAAAAATAAATAGAATTATAATTCTAGTTCAAAACTAGTTCATTTCGATAAAAATCTATTTTTATCCTTCCAAATATGGAGTTTTTCATCCCAAATCTTTCTAAATCATTTCTTATGATTTTACACAAATTATTACTATTTTTAATAATTTTATCAAGGCCCGTACAGTCGATTTCCATCAATGGCCATCGAACTGCACTTACAGCGACCTTTTTCAAATTTGATTTGGACATAATTCCAAATCCAACCGTTAGATTTCAAATTTCTAATATTCGTTAGAAAGCTCTTTCGATACGAACCCAATGGTTCCGGTTTTAGGAGAATCCGACGGTCGGATCTCCCGTAATGTCCGTTTGAAATAAATGGTCGAAATTTACGAACTGCCGCGGCGCGGCGCGTTCTATTCAGGCCATTATATTATATATATAATATATATTTCGTCGATTTCTATTTAAAACGAATTATATGAATAGTTTTAAAATCGTTTCAAAAGCAATTTCAACTTCCTTTTCAATTCAAATCAAAATTGAATTCTTCTTTATAAATTCGTTTCAAAATTCATTTCTATTCAATTCAAATTTCAATTCAATTTGAATTCAATTCAATTTGAATTCAATTCAATTTGAATTCAATTCAATTCATTTCGAAATCGTTTTCAATTCAATTCATTTCGAAATTGTTTTCAATTCAATTCATTTCGAAATCGTTTTCAATTCAATTCATTTCGAAATCGATAAAATCGATATAAATATCGTTCACGTCAAAATGGCGTCAATCTAATCAACACGGCTTCATAAATTTCTATTTTCAAATATTCTATTTCAAATATTTCTTTTTCAAAATAGTTGTTATTATCAAAATATTTCGTTCAACACATGACCAATCTCAATGAATGAGTACTGTCAACACATGAACCTTTATTTTATATTGATAAAGATGTAAATTTTATAACTAAAATATTTGGTTCAACACATGACCAATCTCAATGACTGAGTACTGTCAACACATGAACCTTTATTTTATATTGATAAAGATGTAAATTATATTACTAAAATATTTCGTTCAACACATGACCAATCTCAATGAATGAGTACTGTCAACACATGAACCTTTATTTTATATTATTCTTTAATTTTCAAATTGGAATGAGGCCCAATCAATTACCATATAAAGTTAATTATATGGATTTTCATACAACACATGTATATAATAGCATTGAAAATAATCAACCATCAACCAAAGTGCACTACACTGTATAAGCATCAAATATATATATCTAGCGCTTATAACAGCCTGTCAATCGATCGATCGACATATTTAATCAATCAGGATGAGTGAACTTCAAATTTCATCCTAACACCCGTGTGGGGTTTCAAACAATCAAACACATATTTTATTTGTGCAGTTGGGCGATGTGTAAAATTTATCGTCCCAATCAATGTCATTCAAATAGGTGTACATAAACAAACCGTCCGGTTTGTAAATGAATATTTTATTCTATTTACTTCACGTTAAAAATTATATTTTTAACGATAAAACATTTTATTCCAACATATGAATTTCTCTTCAGTTCATTTATTCAATAAAATGATATTTTTATTTTTCTAACATATTTTAGAAAATTTCGGCGGCATAATGGCACGATACTAGAAACGGGACAAGGCCTAGCCTTATCCCCGGTCTAGTGAAGGCCCACGCCATTCACACATCAATCAAACCATTCAATTTCACTCAAACAATTCAATTCAATCACATAATCAAACTAATCTATGCAACCAAACAAACAAGTCCATGGTTTGTGGACGATTGTGTCGGGTGCTACTAAACACCGTCTGCATCCTAGTATATATATATATAACTAGAAAATAAATTGAAGAGTGAGAAATTTTCACTCTTAGCTATCCTAGCTCCACGGCACTTCATTGATAGAAATCTTCATCGCTATCGCATCTTCGTCATCTTCGTTGCCCGTAGTCACTACATATATAAAAATCACACATTTTTATATTTTGATGTCTTTAAAATAAAATTCACATTTTTATTTATTTACTTTCAATTTAAAAATCATATTTTTATCGCTAACTTCATATTGTGAAAATAGAATTTTCACTTCGTTATACTTTATATAAAAATTGAATCTTTACTATGTTATCCAATATATAAAAATCGAATTTTTACTACGGTGTTCAATATATAAAAATCGAATTTTTACTTCGCTATTCAATATATAAAAATCGAATTTTTACTACTATGTTATATAGATAAAAATCATATTTTTATCACGCTATTTTCCATATAAAGATTTCGCCTTTATAAAAATCATCACTTGATTTCAACGTATATAAAATAAAAATCAGATTTTTATTTTGCTACATATACAAAGATGATATTTTTATAGTTCCTACTATGCAAAGATCATATTTTTATCTTTCTACAATGTAAAAGATTATATTTTTACTACTTTAAAAAATATATAAAGCATATTTTTATAATCGCTATATAGTAAAGATTATATTTTTAATCCTTTAACTCATATAAAAATTATATTTTTACTTCTATAATATAAAATCATTTCTTTTCACGTCTTAAAAACTAATCTTTTCCATGCTAAAAATATATGCTTTTCTTATTCAAAAATGTATGATTTACATGCTTTTAAAACAATGTTTTTCTTATGTAAAAACTCTGAAAATAGCTCAATGTTGCTCATATAAACAAATCTAAAAATAAACAAAGCGAATTATTTATATAAAAATCTAAAATTCTAATTACCATTTCATTTTTAAAGACCGATCATTCTTCCCGTTTCAGCTCCAGGATCTTCAAGCCAAAACTGAAACCGACTTCTTTGTTCTTCGTTCTTCTTACTGCTTCCAAGTTACAAGGGGACTGGCGCTGGATTCGTGTGAAGGAGGAAGGCTGGTCCATGGGGTCAACTCGCACGCCAAGAGGAGGGGTAGCTGCGGATTTAGGGGGTGCGACGGCTTTCCTTGGGGCTAGGGCTTTCTGGCACGCTGGAGGGAGGAGGAGGGATTTCAGGTCGAACTAGAGGAGGGGCTCAGAGCTGCGGTGGTGGAGGTCATGGCCGACGACAGCACATGCGGGCGGAGCAGCGCGGTTTGAGGAATGGGGATGGGTACGGAGTTCGCTGGTCGGAGAAGGAGAGGGGAAGGTGGATCGGACGGGGAGCACCGGAGGATAGTCGACGGAGGCAGATGGCGGACGTGGGTGGAGGAGCGACAGACGATGGAAGGCGATTCGGGAATTTTTTTGGTTTTTAGGGACCTGATCGGGGAAATGGGAATAAAGTGGGAGGGGGTCATGTGTAAAAGTATATAAATATATATATATATATATATATTTTATTCTTTAATGTTGACTTTTACATACGACCTCTAAACGAGGCCCACCGCCTGTCGTCCATAGCGTTTCACCCCCATTCTGAACACAATGGGATACGTACCGCAAGTTGATTTGATCGTTTGAATCAGTTTCCGTTGAATTTACATTTAAATCACTATATTGAATTCTAAACGTACATTTCAAATCACCGGGGTCACATACTAACTTTAAAAATTCTAGAAAAATATTTTCTAGCTTCGTATTGATGATACGGTCCTAACAAAACTAGTTTCGTCGAATTCTGAGACCGTTAGAAAAATGGCCAATTTCCAGTCGATTAAAATCAACTGAAATGGTGAAACGCGTTTTCCTTTGCCACGCTCACATATTGATTCGAAAAATTATGAAATTTGAAACCTAGCAATAACTTTACATCACGGACCCAACAAAACTGGTTTCGTCGAAATCCGAGGTCGTTTGCAAAATGTCCATTTTTAAGGGCCTGAATTCCATAGCGACTATTCAGAATTTTCAACTGGACACATCTTTTGATTCCCGATATGAAATCTTGATTTTTCGGATTCGTTGGAAAGATATTATCAATTAGATCCTACTATTTCTGGTTTCACTAAAATCCGGATTGATTTGCACCCGGTACATTCAATTGAAGTTTGAAATCGAATTATCGAACTACCGCGCCCTTTTCTATTCTATTTATAATTATATATAAATATTTATATTCTAACGACGACGTATATAATATATACGTCGAATTTCAATTCAAAATAAATTTCTCGCCGTTTTTATTTAAAATAATTCATTTTAAATAATCAAAATTCGCTAAAATCGCCAAAATAAAAATTTTAAACTGGCCCAGATTTTCGGGTTGTTACACTTTATTATGTATATAATCGTCTTTAGAATCTACAGTTAGGCGATTTCATTTCAACATATTAATGAGTATCTATCGACGCATACAATAATATTTATTTTCTTTAGTTTATTATGGTGTGATTTACCTTTAATATATCTAATAAATTTGATTAGCTTTTACAAATTGATTTCATTAATTCATTTTTTGTTGTTATGATAATTATTGGATGAAAAACGCAAATGCTTGTTTATAAGAAACATAATTGTACATAAAAAAGTTTATTATCATGAGCAGTAGTATAAACATGGGTCTTAATTTCTCATATATAAAAAAACATAAATTAAAATAACAAATTGGATACGTTTTATCCAACATACACACTTTCTTTTCGTAGTACCTTCCCATGCTATTTTTTCCTATTTGTTGCATGACAATGCCCAGCTAATGGAATTGCGTGATAGCCATTGATCATAGCTACATGGCCAATGAGCTTTTATTTTGTAGAATTTTTAATTATTATGGCATAAATTTTTTGAAGATCTAATCTGTATTGCTCTAAGTCAGCAAGCAATTTATGATAAAACTTGTGACTTTTTTATCATATCCTTAGATTCTTCTAAACAAGGACTTTGTGTAATTGTGATTGATGTTAACTTGTCACATTCCAATACATCATTCCTAAAGCATTAACAAGGATATTTTGTCTCCATTTTTATACTCAACTACGTAGTCATAACCAATCCTTAAATTTTGGCACGCCAGCTGCTTTGTGTATTAGTGTTTATCGTTTGAGTAAGTGCTTTAATCTTTGATGATCAATCATATTTCTGAAAGTTTCTTTCCTTTCAGCGTATAACTGACATATGTAATGCGTTTTTCTTCCTATAATAAAAAAACTGTGCCTATCACTTTCCTACTTGTATCACACTCAATGGTGAACTCCTTGCTAAAATCTGGCTTGTGGTATATCTGGATTTACTGACAGTTACTTTAGTTCAGTAAAGGCTTTGGAAGTTTGGTCATTCGAATCGAATGATTTTTCTTGAGAAAGGTTGCCAATGGTCTAATAATAAGTCCATAGTTCGTCATAGAAAATTTATAGTGCCCAATGATACCTAGAAATCCTCTTACCTTTTAATCTTTTGCTGTAAAGGCCAAACTTGAATTGCATTAGTTTTGCAGGGGTCTACTACTACTATGACAAACTATGCAAAATTTGCAATTTTAAAGCACTAGGTGGCCGTATTTTGGAAAAAAAAAATCCACAAAATGCAAATATATTAAATGATGAATTAAACTATTTAATACAAATTGGAAGGTCTAGAATAAACTTTTGTAGTCAAAATAATGAAACTGAAGAGAAATAGTAAAGAGATTACCTGGAGTGTGTATGCGATGGATGTAAACAGGCGTGACGGCTCCAAATCAACCGCAGACGCTCCAAATCAACCGCAAACGATCTAAATCAACCACTATCGCATCCAAATCAGTTATTTTTTCATTGACAAAGTCATTTTTGGTTGAACTTTTAATGCCATCCATTAACCTAAAATGGATTTTACGGTTTAAGAAAAGAGTAAAAGAGATATATTTGGGAACGTTAATAAGGTGACGTATATCAAAATGGGTCGTTTATTTTCTGTGACTCCTTCCACTAAATGGAATTATATTTTAAGATAATGGAACACATTTAAGAGGCAATTTCGTCCTCCTTTACTCACGTAAATAGAGGTGTTGCATTAAATATGCCTCTAGTTAATTGGTATTAGAAGCGATATGTTTAATTTGCCCCTAATCAAATGCCTCTGATACTCTCAAATTTAGTAGTGCCAGCCACTAGGTTATCACCTGCAATTGCTCGGAGAAGTAACATATGAATTATAAATCATGTAATAATTAGGAATTTCACATTATATTCGATTTTCTACATTGTGATCTCATCATTTAAGCCTTGTGATCTCACCAATTTAAACCATAATAACAGATAAATTAAATTTTTTTTTCTTAAGTAAAAGCACAGCAAGATAAATAAACATGCATGAGCTGCATGCGCTATATGAGCCACCTTTGTAAACACCATTGCAGGAATCAACAACAAATGATAAGCAAAAATTCACCATAAGGTCCAGATTTGATGGAGTTTGCACGAATGATGGTAAAGAGCTCGGCTAGCATATGAAATTAAAGCGTAAAAACGGTAGACCAGATACTCTGAACCTGTCGAATTTTTCACGACTGGTAATTACTGCCGGCATAGTTGGCATTGCCATATCCCGACACCGGCCGACAACTTGAGCATACACAAGCAGAAGTACACAAAACACACCATTCCAAAAACCAAAGCCTAATAGAAAAGGCACCAACCAAGAAACCTGGGAATATTCCTTATGATAATCCATTGCAAAATGATCACATACCCAAATGCATGTCGAAAATGCCTAGAATCTTCAACATAGCACCAATACCAAGAGCGCACAAAAATAAAACGTATATATACAGACTAGTTTATGAGAGATGCATATTTAATTTTGTGAGGAAGGCATACAAACAGTATGTGAAAATATATGGTTTTAAATGGCGGTAATACATAACATCCTGACAGCAAAAGCAATGATGTTAGAGCAAGATAACACGACTTTGGTTTAGTTTTCCCACCCTTTCTATGACTTTGGCTTAGTTTTCCACCCTTTCTTTTATATAAATCTCATAATCAACAACGATATATAAATAAGTAACTTACAAACTCAACAACATAAGCAGTAGCGAATTATTCTCAAAATCAGAGTAAGCTATCAAGATGTACTATACCATAACGATGTAATTACCTTTTATGTTTTCCCCTTCTAAATTATCTGACGGTAGGACCAAAGATATAGTGCAGAAGCAGGCCCAAAGGGGGATATGACGGATTTTGCTGGCAGCAAGGCTTGAGCTCGTTGGGGTGCTGCACAATTTTAGATTACAACTCGTAGAAAAATGATGGATCTTCCATCATAGTTATTAGAGAAGGCGTTGATGGCGTCCGTCAATCAAATTGGGTTTTAGGGTTTGAAAAATATAAAACTAGGGGTAAATTTCATAGTTATTAGAGGAGGCGTTGGAGGCATCCATCAATCAAATTGGGTTTTAGGGTTTGAATATAGAAAACTGGTGGTAATTTGAGAGGAAATAGGAAAGGTCGTACTGAAATTTCGCAGTTCAATATTTGTTATTCGCCTTTATTCAGAGCATTAAATTTAAAAAGATCTGTATCGAAATTAGAGGCGTTTTAGTATGCCTTTATTTATGATCATTAAGGGTTGTTCTTAAATCTGCCTTTATTTTACTATTACTAGAGGCTTTCTATTTTTTTGTCCTCTAATTGACAGCCCCCAATACTCTTCAATTTGGTAGTGAGTTTCTAACAAAAATGTAGATGAGGATGCCATTTTTTTAGAACTACATTTTTGAAGCCCTTCAAATGCATTGTCATATTGTTAGAAACTACATTTTTGTTGCCACCGATTTGCCTGCTATGTACACAAGTATATGATTTCTCATTTTTGTACTATGCTCCTTTATTTTATCCGCCCTTACCAGCTTTAAGTGGAGCACTGAAATTTTTGTTGCCTACTTATTTTTTTTCTTTGGTTTATTATTATTTCTTTTTCTTTGAGTATTTTTATTTGTATACTCATTTGATCAATACGTTGACAAGAGTTTACCGTTCTCCTTGCTCAACCTATATAGTTTTTATCTTAAATTCATGTTTTCCTATTGAATAGAATCTGTTGTAAATTTTCAAAATTAGTTTTGGGATATGGGTTTGTTTTTGAAGAAGGAAGCAAGAATGGAAGAAGATAAGGTGTAAAGGGTTAGTCCCACATTGTAGAATATAAAGGATTTTGTCTCTATATAGGTAAAAGCTTGACATGTGATACCAAAAGAAAGAAGAGAAGGAGCTTTAAGGCAATGGGCTTTAAGCATGAGCTTGGCATAGATAATAATATTTAAAATGTCAATGGATGGGCCTTTTGGCTCTTTGGGTCTCGTGATCCATTAGGCTGCGGAAACAAATCAGTCGACAGGCCAAAACTCAACCAGTCGACCGTTTGGTTCTCTGTTTGAAAATGGTCGACCGGCGACTTTTGAGCGGTCGACTGGTTTCAACGCAAAAGGGAAGAGACGCTTCAGAAGCGTTGCAAAACTGAAAGGGTGCATATGTTTCTGATTTGAATAGAAATGACTGTTGCAATTAATGGTTGCAACGTTTGCCTAATAGATGCTTCCTCTCGTCACCTATATATAGAACTACGCAAATTCTTTCCAAACAATCTGATTTAAATCTTCTTCTTCTGCTTGAATTCTGCAACGCCATCAAACTGTTCAAAAATAGTTATGTCTGAAACACTTAGTGTTTCGATTTTAAAACTGTTGCAAAATTGTCATCTTCTACTTCCTCTTCTTTTCTATATTCTACATTGCATCATCAGAGATCAAATATCAGAGTGTTCTTGGTCGGATCAAAATTGTACAAATTTTGAATCCGATTACGCTGTTTCAAGGCTTCATTGAATCCTGAAGTCAATAGTTCGATAACCCTTTTTTACCTGGGGGGTTGAACTATTGTCTGAAAGAATTTGCTCCGCAAATCCTTGAAGTCAGAAGTACGGCAAATTCTACTCCTCCAAAAGCGCCTCAAACCACAAAATCCCCAACAAATTTTTTAGATAATAGATTCAACTATGGAAGGTTTGAGCGCGTTACAAGTAATGAATCAGCATTTGACGAAGTTAGAGCGATTTAATGGAGAGAATTTCACTTGTTGTCAAGAGACCACGAAATTCTTTTTGATCACGGTCAAGTTATTTCATGTTCTTGAAGACAGATTGGAGAAAATACCGGAGGAAACCGATAAGGATAGTGTGGAACTAAAAGATAAAAGGGCAGAGCACAAAGAGGAAGATTTTCTATGTAGAGGCCACATTCTGAATGCACTGTCTACTCCGATATACAATGATCACAGGACCATGGACACCGCGAAGGCACTCTGGACTGCGCTAGAAAGCAAATATCGCATCTCTGAGGTAAGTAATAAAAAATTTCTTATATGCAATCTTTTGGATTTCAAAATGGTCCCCAACAAGTCCATAATTGGACTAGTAAATGAAATTCTACTGTTGGTAAATCAACTTAAGGATGTCGGTATTGATCTCCCTGAATCTTTTGTTGTTGGAGTTATTATTTCGAGGCTCCTAAATTCTTGGAATAATTATAAGAAATAATTAAAACATGTAGAGACGGATTATGATTTAGACAGTTTACAGCGTCATCTTTGTATTGAAGAGGATTCTCGTAAATGCGAACTAGATGATAATCCGCAAACTGAGTCTCAATCTAAGGCCAATAATGTTGAAATTAACAATAAGTTGAAGCCTAAGAATGAGACACAGTTTAAAAATAAAGGCACTAATTCCATGAATAAGAAGAAGGGTGACTGTTACTATTGTCACAAACCCGACCACTATGCTCGAGACTGTCGTCTTCGGAAGAAACAACAAAAAGAGAATTTGGTTGAAGAAAAGGTTGTAGCTGTCATACAAGAGGCGAAATCCGTTAGTGGTATTGATAATGATTGGTGGCTCGATACTGGAGCAGCTATTCATATTTGCCAAGACCGTAATCTATTCAAGACTTACGATGAGAATAACGAAGAATCCAGCGAAGTAACTAGCGCAAACAAAGTTGCAAGCAAAGTTCTAGGAAAAGGCACTATTGAATTGACATTCACCTCCGGGAAAATTCTTACTTTAGTTAATGTATTTTATGTACCTGATATGTGTAAGAATTTGATTTCTGGATACCTTCTTAACAAAGGAGGATTCAAGATGGTGTATGAGTCCGATAAGTTAGTGTTGTCCAAGAACAGCAAATTTAATAGATGGGGATATTCTTGTAACGACATGATTAAGTTGAATCTAATGAAGAAATCTTCTGCTTATATTGTTGACTCTGTTAATTTATGGCATAGTAGATTAGGACATGTTAATTATAAGTCACTTAGAAATATGCATAAATTAGGACTAATTTCTGATTGTGATTTCGAATCTATTTCTAAATGTGAAATATGTGTTCAAGCAAAAATACATCGGAAATCCTTTAAACCTGTTGAAAGGAAAACTAGTTTGCTTGATTTAGTATATAGTGATGTAGGTGACTAAAAGAGTCATATCACCTATGGTGGTAACTAATACTATATAACATTTATTGATGACTATTCTAGATATACTTATGTATATCTAATGAAATCTAAAGATGAAGCCTTTGATAAATTCAAAATTTACAAAGCAGAAATCGAAACACAATTAGGAATCAAAATTAAAGTGTTACATTCAGATCGTGGTGGTGAATATTTTTCAAATGAGTTTACTTTGTTTTGCAAACAAAATGGTATTATTCACCAATGTACTGCCCCTTATACACCACAACAAAATGGTGTTGCTGAGAGGAAAAATAGAACTTTAGTAGAAATGGTTAACGCCATGATCATAAGTTCTAATTTACCTTATAACTTATAGGGTGATGCTATATTATCTGCATGTTACATTTTAAATAGAGTACCACTTAAAAAGAATAACATTTTTCCTTATGAATTATGGTTTAATAGAAAACCTAATCTTACTAGACTTAAAGTTTGGGGTTGCTTAGCATATGTTAGAAAACTAGACCCTAAACGACCAAAGTTAGGTAATAGAGCTTTTAATTGTGTTTTCATAGGATATTCTCTTAATAGTATAACTTATAGATTTATGATTCTTGATATCTTAGATGTCATAGAATCTGTAGATGTAGATTTTTTTTAAAATCAGACTATTGAGAATCCATTAAGATCAACTAGTCCAGAACCAACTGAGACTAATGATACAAATGACGAAGAATATACTCCTACTCAAAACAGCAAGGAAGTGTCAGTACCAGATGATAGTACTGAACACAGGAGATGTAAAAGAGCGAGAATAGAGAAGGACTATGGTCCTGATTTCATAACGTATCTCGTAGAAGGCAATAAGGATGAAGTCCTTAATGTAACAAGATATGTAATGAATGTCGATGATGATCCCAAAACTTATTCTGATGCTTTGAATTCTAGAGATTCTAATTTCTGGAAAGAGGCTATCAGTGATGAGATGAATTCCATAATGTTAAACCAAACTTGGGTATTAAGCGATTTACCTCCTGGTGCTAAACCTTTAGGATGTAAATGGATATTCAAGAAAAAATTGAATACAAATGGATCCATTGATAAATTTAAAGCCAGATTAGTTGCTAAGGGATATAAACAAAGACAAGGAGTTTATCATTTTGATACATATGCTCCGGTGGCTCGCGTATCTTCGATACACTGTTTAATAGCACTTGCATCAATTCATAACTTGGTCATACATCAAATGGATGTAAAGACAGCTTTTCTAAATGGAGATTTAGAAGAAAAGATATACATGGAACAACCTGAAGGTTTCATAACCCTAGGCCAAGAAAAGAAAGTTTGTAAATTAGTTAAATCTCTTTATGGCCTTAAGCAAGCTCCTATGCAATGGCATGAGAAGTTTGATAAAGTTGCACTGTCATTTGGATTCATTGTTAATGATGCAGATAAATGTATCTATAGCAAATCGGATAACAAGGCATATGTTATAATATGTTTATACGTTGATGACATGCTGGTATTTGGTTCCAATATATCCTATATAAACGAAGTTTCTATCTTCTAAATTTAATATGAAAGATCTGGGTGAGGCTGATGTAATTTTAGGAGTTAAAATCATTTGGAAAGCGGGGGAGTTATTACTAATCCAATCTTATTACATTGAGAAGTTCCTAAAGAAATATGGTCATTATGATAACAAACCAGCACCAACTCCTTTAGATCCAAGTATAAAATTAGAAAAGAACACTGGATTCTCAATTATAATATTCAGTATTATTGGGAGTCTTATGTATGCTATGCATTGCACTAGACTAGATATCGCACACGCTATAAGTGTATTGTGTCGATTTACGAGTAATCCAGGTTTTGAACATTGGAAAGCCATTTCCAGAGTATTAGCTTATTTGTAGGGAACCATACACTATGGTTTATCTTTTAAAGGATATCCTGCTGTAATAGAAGGATATAATGATGCAACCTGGAACAATGTAGAATCCAAATCCAAGTCTACGTCTGGCTGGATATTTACATTAGGAGGCGCTGCTGTGTCTTGGGCTTCCAAGAAACAAACTTGTATATCTGATTCAACTATGTTATCAGAATTAATTGCATTAGCAGACGCATGTAAGGAAGCAGAATGGCTTAGAAATTTGTTAGTAGAAATTCCATTATGGAAGAAGCCATCTCCAGCAATCTTGATTAATTGTGGTAATCAAGCAACGATATATAATGTTTCTAATAAAACATATAATGGAAAGTATAGACATGTGAGTCTTAGACATCACATGGTGAGATAGTTACTCAAAAGTGGAGTTATAACTGTTGACTACATAGAAACGAAGAAAAACTTGGCTGACCCACTTACTAAGAGTCTTCCAAAGGCTATGGTTTCTATAAAGTCTAAAGAAATGGGACTAAGGTCTGTGAACGAAGATTAATCATCCTTAAAAGAAACCCAACTTGTGTCTTGAAAAGGATAGACAAAGTTCAATGGGTACCAACAAGTTAAGGAAATGATTATGGAACACTAAATCAATAATCCCATAATATTTAGTGTTGGCTGCAAGAACAAAGGCTGGATAAATATCCTCAATAAGTCAAGAAATACTAAAAGGTGTCTTGCAGAAACACCTTAAGTGACTTACCTATATGAGTATGGAAATTAGGCTGTTTCCTAGGAAAGTAAGACCGCTTTCTAAGTAGACTCATGAACCGGGATTTAAGCACATAGCCATTAACGTGCTGAGTAATACAGAACACTCTAACTAAGGAATACAACATGTGTGATTGTTCCGGTTTTATCATTAGGGGATACTAGGTTCAAGATTCGTTCACCATTGAATCTTGATAGAACTTTGAATGATTTACACTAAGTAAAAATTCAAATCAAAAAGATACTTTTATTTATGTGTTGTTTCCACGATGATGCAAAACTTGATCTTAGAACTACGTAGGCTTGATCCTACTTGGGTATGTAGGAAGTCACACTAGTGACTCAGCCGTCCTCTTTAATTTATTTTGAAAATTGGGGGAGATTGTTGTAAATTTTCAAAATTAGTTTTGGGATACGGGTTTGTTTTTGAAGAAGGAAGCAAGAATGGAAGAAGATAAGGTGTAAAGGGTTAGTCCCACGTTGTAGAATATAAAGGAGTTTGTCTCTATATAGGCAAAAGATTTACATGTGATATCAAAAGAAAGAAGAGGAGGTATAAGGCAATGGGCCTTAAGCATGAGCTTGGCATAGATAACAATATTTAAAATGTCAAAAGATGGGCCTTGGGCCTTTGGGCTCTTGGGGTCTTGTGATCCATTAGGCTGCGGAAACAAATCAGTCGATAGGCCAAAACTTAACCAGTCAACCGTTTTGTTCTCTATTTGAAAATGGTCGACCGGTGACTTTTGAGCGGTCGACTGGTTTCAACGCAAAAGGGAAGCGACGCTTAAGAAGCGTTGCAAAACTGAAAGGGTGCAATGTTTCTGATTCGAATAGAAATGACTGTTGCAATTAATTGGTGCAAGTTTGCCTAATAGATGCCTCCTCTCGTCACCTATATATAGAACTGCACAAATTATTTTCAACAATCTGACTTAAATCTTCTTCTTCCGCTTGAATTCTGCAACGCCATCAAACTGTTCAAAAACAGTTCTGTCTGAAACACTTATATAGTGTTTCGATTCTGAAACTGTTACAGAATTGTCATCTTCTACTTCCTCTTCTTTTCTATATCCTACATTGCATCATCAGAGATCAAATATCAGAGTGTTCTTGGTCGGATCAAAATCGTACAAATTTTGAATCCGATTACGCTGTTTCAAGGCTTCATTGAATCCTGAAGTCAATAGTTCGATAACCCTTTTGTACCTGGTGGGTTAAACTACTGTCTGAAAGAATTTGCTCCGCAAATCCTTGAAGTCAAAAGTACGACAAATTCTACTCCTCCAAATGCGCCTCAAACCACAAAATCCCCAACAGAATCTGCCCCTTGTTTTGTTTCCCAATAACATCCTTAATAATCCATGTTTATCATTGAGGTTTATTATTTTAATGATGTAGTTGTCTAATAGTCGTTGGTGTTTTTTTTGTCTACATATATAGTAATATAGAGAGCTTTGTTACGTATAGATGAAAAACACTGATTTTTAAATGTTTTTATTTTATATCCATAGTATAAAACTCTTTTATTGACATGCTTAAGGAATGATTAAAATAAGTTGACTTCTAAAATAAGTGAATTGGGACTGGGTACGTCTGACCCAATTAAGACTTGATTAAATTTCAGCTTTGTCTTTCAATGATGATACTCTCCCCAGGTTTACAGATTTTTTATTTATTTCAATCCATGGGATGTTGGAGGGGAGGAAAGATAAAAAAGAACATGTAGTGAAAGTCTCAAAGAGATTCAATTCTTAAATCTATTTGACTATTTTAGGTCCATCAACAAATTCACCCATTGGTGTAAAAATCTACTTAGTGTACTCGATTTAAAACTAATAAACTTTATGTGTTTTGGCATTGCCTTAATTTTAAAGTGGCAAATCTGAAAACACAGGTTGGTGTAATTATCTTAATTGCTTTAATGCACCAAAGAACGAAGGATCTCAATAATACAAGTAGCCAAATTTTGGTTGTTTTGGGTGCAGTTCATTTGTGATTTCAATATTTAGTGCATTGGAAGCTATCCGAGCAAGGTCAGTTTGTTGTCAATAAGTTACTTTTTTTTGTAATCTGAAAAAAATGATGTTTTATGCAAGGTGGGGAAAATTTTCTATCATTCATGACTTTTTCCTCTATGCATTGTAAGTTATAGCAAATTTACTCCACAAAAGTATTTCTTCTAATATTTTTTTAAGAGTTACAAGCTTATAATTAAACCTGATTTTTTATACTTGACCGCATCCCAATGGGTAAAACAATTGAAATTTTTTGGTATGATTATTTTTAGTGGTCTTTTTAACCTATTTGCATCTCTAATCCAAATTATGTGCAGCGATATGTTAATATAGCTATTAGCTCTTAGTTATCTTTTACCTTTAGGCCTATGTTGTACCTTTGAACATTCATTTTATATCTGAATTAATTATGCATTATTTCAACTGGCGAATTAATCTTTCAGGAAATTTGTCTTCTTATTTCCACTCGGTTGTTGTTTTATTTAGTTGAACCTCAACTTAAAATTACTGAAAATTTATTTCGTTACTTTCAGTGTGACAAATTCGCTATATGTTTTGACTATTTTGCTTCCTTATTTATTGTTCTATATAATTGTCGTTACAACAGTCACATTGACTTGTTAATTGATTATACATTATTATTTTTTCTTTATTGCTTCTCTCACAAATTCCATTAACATTTATTGTCATTATTTCATTATTATATACGTGATTCTTATAAATTTATATATGAGATTCTTCTTTGAAAATTTAGAGCCATAGCATGGTTGGTGAAGTACAACATAATAGTAGTACAATAGCGATGTTTGATGGGAATGCGGATGCCTCCAAAAGTTTAGAGCACTAACACACTGATGTACTTTATAAAACTGGGTTTTATTTCAGTTCATATCCTACATGCATTCTAAAAGGATACTTAAAATGGGATTTTGAGTGGTATTAATGTTTACTCTTGCCTTCTCCCAAACGTGTGTTCTTTTCGTGTTATTATATATAAACTTTTAAGGACTACACATCTTTATCTTACTATAACTGATTTTTTGCATAATGAAAATTTCTTTGAAATGCATGCTATTTTTTCCATATAAAGTAGGCTTCATTTGACTGTACTCTTTTTTCATGTAGCTCCATCAATGTTCAAGTTAGTTTGTTTGTGTTGCTTATGCCCATTTGCTTTACAATACATTGTGAAATGTTGCAAACTGTTGGGAAACAATGGCTGAGTCGCGGACTAGGTCGCTTTCTTGAAGACGGTTCGGCGATCTGGTCGGAGGTGCAAACCAGTTCGTTCCTTCGCCACCGCCTCTAGGATAAAACAACCTCTAAAACAATAACTGATTTGCTTGCACAACAAATCAGTGCAGATTTGCACTTTCTGAATTAAAATACTGCTCGAGAATTTCTGGGAGAAAAAATATAATGGCGGCTGAGAGAAAAAGAGAAATTGTGATTCAGTTTTTTTATTCTCGTCTGAAGCTAATGACAATATATAGGACGAGAATTAGGGTTAGGGTTTACTGATTAGTGGGCCGCTTTAATGAAGGATAAGAATTTTTACCTTGCAGAAATCTTTTCCATAAAAAAACGGTTCGAAAAAGGCTAAGTTTTATGATCCAAAAAATATAAGTGTCTACACCACAAAGCCCAAGCCCCAGCTCGAGCCCGAGCCCGAACCGAACCGAACCGGGCCGGGTCGGGTCGAATCGAGTCGGCCGGTCGCGTGCGCGTGCATGTGTGGTGGTCATGATGCATGGTCTCCCTCCTCACAACAATGCATGTATTGGGAGCCCAAGGCCTCAACATGATTTCTTAGGAACAAGTATAAATGCTTGCCTCTTCTATATAATCCCATGATGTGGGACTATTCACCAATAGGAACCATTCATACACTTATTCCATTATTTTTAATAATTCACTAATGTTAATAAAACATTTCCAACAATCCCCCACTTGAATTTTTAAAAATATTTTCGAGCAGTTTCTTAAAAAGCATAAGATTGTGCATAAACAAAGGTGTCTTTCGACTTGAACCTTTGCATAGTGAATAAGATTCAGTTTTTACTAGAGTGACACGTAGTCTTGAACTCTATTCCTGACATCAAACCACACACAACCTTTTCTATAGTGCAATCAAATAAGCCTATGCATTTATGGCCATGCACGTCTATCCTAGTTTAGTGAATGCTCTAGAAGTTTTGCCCTTAACTCCATAGGAAACGACCACATTTCCACATTCACAAAGGTGAGTCTATCAAGAGCACTCCTGAATGTAGGTACTCCACTCCACATAGAGTATAGATCTCATTAAGAGTTTCTATTAACTCATCCTCTCATATCTTCAGGAATACATGCTTCTTGGTTTATTAAATAGCATGTTCAACTCATATCACTACACAACTTGTTATTACCCATTGAACCTAGTTCTTGGAATCTCTTGTCATTTAGGTCGGGTTACCATTGTGCGTGACTCAACAATCTAAGGGCAATAGTCCAATTCTTTTAGAAGAGTTATGGACTTTCTCTCTGGACAGTTCTTTCGTCAAAGGATCTGCCAAATTTTCCTCACTACGTATGTAATCCACTCTAACGGTACCTGTGGAAAGTAGTTCTCTTACCGTACTGTGCTTACGACGTATTTGTCATCTCTTACCGTTATAATAATGGTTCTGAACTTTTGCAATAGCCGCGGTACTATCGCAATGTATCAACACAGCCGGTATCGGTTTTTCCCATAAGGGAATCTCAGCTAGCAGATTTCTCAAGTACTCTGCCTCTTCACTAGCTGTAGCTAGTGCTATCATCTCAGACTCCATAGTAGACTGAGCCAAAATAGTATGTTTCTTGGATTTCCAAGAAACAGCTCCTCCAGCGATGCTAAATATATAGCCACTGGTCGCTTTAGAATCATCTGATAAGGTATTCCAGTCTGCATCGGAATATCCTTCAAGTACAGCTGGAAACCTTTCATAATGTTATCCAAGATTCATGGTTCGTTTAAGGTATCTCATTACCCTTTCAATAGCTTGCCAGTGCTCTATACTAGGTCTACTGGTAAACCTGCACAATAATCCCACGACATAGGCAATGTCGGGTCCAGTACAATCAGTGGCATACCGAAGGCTGCCAATGATGCTCGCATAATCAGACTGTCTTACACCTTCACCAGTGTTCTTAAATAACTTTACACTGTGATCATATGGTGTACTTGCAGGTTTACAGTCAAAGTAATTATATTTCTTTAGTATCTTCTCAATGTAATGAGATTGATCCAAAGAAATTCCCTTTTCTGACCTAGTAATCTTAATACCAAGGATTACACTCGCCTCACCTAGAACTTTCATATCAAAATTGACACTTAATAAGGATTTGACTGAGTTTATGACATGAATATTTGACCCAAAAATGAGTAGGTCATCTACATAAAGGCATATAATAGTGCAAATGTCATTCTCAGATTTGTAATAAATGCATTTGTCACTTTCATTAACTCTAAAACCATTTGAAATGATTACGTTATCAAATTTTTCATGCCATTGTTTAGGTGCTTGTTTTAAACCATATAATGATTTATCTAAACTTTATGTTCTTGACCATGTACTACAAATCCTTCAGGCTGGTCCATATAAATTTCTTCGTCTAATTCACCGTTCAAAAAAGCAGTTTTAACATCCACTTGGTGTATAAGTAAATTATGGATGGAAGCAAGTGAGATTAAAACCCGAATGGATGTTATTCTAGTTACAGGTGAAAAGGTGTCAAAGAAATCTATATTTTCTTTTTGTTTAAAACCTTTAGCTACTAGTCGTGCTTTATACTTATCTATAGTGCCATCAGGTTTTAATTTCTTTTTAAGTACCCATTTACAGCCTGTAGATTTACAACCAGGGGTAAATCTACCAAGTGCCAAGTCTTGTTGGATTCTAAAGAATCCATCTCATCATTTATAGCCTCTTGCCAAAAATGGGCATCTAAAGAAGATAAGGCCTCTTGGAGGTTTATGGGATCCTCCTCAATAGTAAAAGCACAAAAATCTGAACCGAAGTCTTTTATGGTTCTTGGTCTTTTACTTCTTCTAGGTTCAGCTTCAGAATTTTCATTAAGTGCTGTTCTAATTGGCATATTTGAGGTGCCCCCACTATTCCTTAATTTAAAAGGAAATTTAGTTTCATAAAAATCGACATCATTTGATTCAATTATATTATGTGCATTAAGGTCATAAAATCTATATGCTTTGTTATTAATAGCATAGCCTATAAATGCACATTCATATGCTCTACTTGCCAATTTTATTCTCTTAGGGTCTGGAATGCAAACATAAGCTAAACAACCCCAAGTTCTAAAGTATGAGACATTGGGTTTATGATTCTTTAAAATTTCATAAGGAGAAATTTTATTCTTAGATTTGGGGATTCTATTCAGAACATAGCATACAGTCAATAAAATATCCCCCCACCAATGTTTTGCTGCACCAGAATTTAATAATATGGCAACTACTAGTTCGGTAAAAGTCCTATTTTTCCTTTCTGCTTTACCGTTCATTTCAGGAGAATAGGGTGCAGTTCTCTCATGTACTATACCATGTTGTTTATAGAAATCCAGAATTGAATTAGATTCGTATTTTGTTCCTCTATCACTACGAAGTCTCTTAATTTTTCTATTTTCTTGATTCTCAATCTTAGTTTTGAATGTTTTAAACATGTCAAAAGCATCACTTTTATTTTTCATAAGATATACATATGTGAAATCAGAGCAGTCATCAATAAAAGTGATAAAATAACGATGTTCATGTCTAGTTAAAGTGCCATATAATTCACATATGTCAGAATGAATCAAGTCTAAGGGTTCAGAAACTCTATCAACAGATTTGTGAGGTTTCTTTGTGATTTTAGCTTGTGTACAGAATTCACATTTATCTAGGGTGCTCATGTTACGGATTATTCGATTATTAACATGACATAATCTAGAATGCCAGATATTAAAATCACACAACATGTAAGCAGAAGTAGTCACTTTATTAGATTCAACATTCAGTTTAAACATACCCTCACAAGCATAACCCTTTCCCACAAAAGTTCCCTTATAAGTTAGGGTGTACAAATCAGCCCCAATTACTTGAGTGAAACCAACCTTATTAAGGAGGAAGCCAGAGACCAGATTCTTCCTTATTTATGGAGTGTGCATAACATCTTTCAGAATTATAGTTTTTCCAGAGGTGAACTTGAGTTCCATATTGCCAATCCCCGCAACTCTAGTGGTGTGAGAGTCTCCCAATAGCACTTTCTGATTTTCAGCAGCCGTGTATGTCGAGAACATGCCACGATCATAGCAGACATGGCGAGAAGCACCAGTGTCTACCCACCAACCCTCTGATCCACCAACGAGGTGAATCTCAGTAATCATAGCCGTAAGAGGCTCCTCGGTCAGGTTAGCCTGGGTGCAGAGCTTGGCCTGTTCCGACACTTACGTGCCATATGACCTGGTTTTCCACAGTTGTAACATAGAAACAACTGTCCAGAGTCATTCTTTTGGGCTGGTTTCTGCTGTCCTTTTGGGTTTCCTTGCGGATTCCCATTCTGTTTGTTGCGCCTGTTCTGATTCTTAAAAGATTTCTGATTTGGTTTCAGAATAGCGGGAGTGGTCTTCTTAGTACTGTTGTTATTCACAATCAGCATCTCTTCTTTCTGGTCCTACTTGCGTGCCTCCTCCTCAATACGGAGGCGTGTAATCAAGCTCTCTAAGGAAAATTCCTTAGTCTTATGTCGCAAGACATTCTTAAAATCTTTCCAGCTTGGGGATAATTTGTCAATGATAACAACAATTTGAAATTGTTCGTCGAAGACCATACCTTCGGAGATGATCTCATGAGCTATTTCTGCAGCTCATGAGACTGCATCTCTACAGATATATCATTCGTCATCTGGTACTTTAGGTAACGGCTCACAACATATTTCTTTGCCACTGCCTCCTCTGTATCATACTTCTTCTTCAGTGCTTCCCAGATCTCCTTTGTTGTCTTTTCATCTGAGTTATAATAGTCATACAGATCATCGCTCAGTCCGTTCAGAATAAAGTTCTTGCATAAGTAATCATGTTCAGTCCAGGTCTGCAGTTGGTTTAACTGTTCCGTCCATGATGCCATTTTCGCTGCATCAGCCTCGTCAGGTTTATATGGAAGCTGCGGTTTGTCAGTAGTCAGCGCAGCCATAACCTTTCTGATGGTGAGGAAGAACTCCATCTTCTGACGCCATCGTTTGAAATGCAAGCCTTCAAATCTGAATGGAGCAGCAGTCACGAGAGGTTCTGGAAAGCAGAGGGTGGAGCAGAATCGTCTAGGGTTGAGTTGGAAGCCATTGTTTTAGATCGTCTTCAAATTATTGGAAAATAATGGCTGATTCGCGAACTAGATCGCTTTTTTTAAGACGATTCGACGATCTGGTCGGAGGTGCAAACCAGTTCGTTCCTTCGCCGCCGCCTCTAGGATAAAACAGCCTCTAAAACAATAACTGATTTGCTTGCACAACAAATCAGTGCAGATTTTCACTTTCTGAACTAAAATACTGCTCGAGAATTTCTGGGAGAAAAAATATAATGGCGGCTGAGAGAAAAAGAGAAATTGTGATTCGGTTTTTTTATTCTCGTCTGAAGCTAATGACAATATATAGGACGAGAATTAGGGTTAGGGTTTACTGATTAGTGGGCCGCTTTAATAAAGGATAAGAATTTTACCGTTGCAGAAATCTTTTCCATAAAAAAAACGGTTCGAAAAAGGCTAAGTTTTATGGTCCAAAAAATATAAGTTTCTACACCACAAAGTCCAAGCCCAAGCCCGAGCCCGAGCCCGAGCCAGAACCGGGCCGGGTCGGGTCGGGTCGAGTCGAGTCGGTCGGTCGCGCGCGCGCCTGTGTGGTGGTCATGATGCATGGTCTCCCTCCTCACAACAATGCATGTATTGGGAGCCCAAGGCCCCAACATGATTTCTTAGAAACAAGTATAAATGCTTGCCTCTTCTATATAATCCCATGATGTGGGACTATTCACTCATAGGAGCCATTCATACACTTATTCCATTATTTTTAATAATTCACTAATGTTAATAAAACATTTCCAACACAAATTAATGGGGATGAAAATTAACCTATAACGAAATATTTGTTGTGATCTTATTTACAATAAAAGGTCCAGCAGCAGTGCCATGAGTAGTGATGTTGTCATGATTTTCCATAATCATACTTGGATAAAAAAAGGTCATTTACATCCATGTGATTCATTCTTCTCAAAATAAAAATAGGGCAAACAAGGATCTTAGCTTTATATAACATAAAATTCAAAAAATGTACTATCATAATTGTATCATGGAACCCGTGTGATATATATATATATATATATATATATATATATATATATATATATATATATATATATATATGTGTGTGTGTGTGTGTGTCTACACATAATTTTGTACACAAATTGTGGACCACAAGATCTCCCCCTGAATTCCACCTTTCACATAAAGACACACACAAATCTTGTGGTTCACAATTTGTGTATCTTAATTTGTGTCACCATTTTGCGTCCACAATTCGTTTATGAAAAAGTAAGCTTATAGTTAGATCGTTTTAATAATAAATGATTTTTTATGTACACAGATAGCTGTATTGTTTTTCTATGTGAATAAGGTGAATAGTTGCATTGCAATACACAATAGGAGCTTTTGCATAATTCTACCTGTTAAATTGAAAGAGTCTTGATGAGAGATATTATGACAATACCTTAATTTTTAAAATGAAAAATCTTAAAACATCGGTTAATTGAATTACTTCAATTGCTTTAAAGCAGCAAAGAACAAAGGATCTCAGTAATAGCAATAGCCAAATTTTGGTTCTTTTCAATTTTATGACAGCTCATTCGTGATTTCATTTTTGAGTATATTGGCAACTGTCTATCCAAACTTTATAGAAATGTTTGTACAGTGTAGTTAGCTAATACAATTAGTAAATGGCCGTTTTAAAAATAATTATTTCCGTGCAAATTTAGTGACAATGCAAGTTGTCACTTTTACTTTGAACTCTTAATTAATGTAACTTAATATTCTTAAGTGGCAATTTTTAAAATGGCAGTTCTTTACAAATTTAGCAATAATGCAAGCCATCACTTTTTGTTGGACTCTTAACTAACATCACTTATTATCCTAAAGCTTACCATAAACTACTATCATTTCAGCTTTATTAAATGAACAATGGTTTGTAGTTTGTGATAACAATAGAAACATTGCTCCTGCATGAGTGATCAATTTCAGTTCTCTTAGTTATTTATTGAATTTAAAATCATAAGTTTATATGTTAAGTATTTGAAAATGTTAATATTTGAGGAATGACTGAATGATTTTGCAGGTAAGTAGCTAACAGAGTTGAAGAAAACTTGTTGTCGCAACCTAACATGGATTGGAGGTATAAGTCCCTTTAGATTAATTCTTCAATATATGATGATACAAATATTCTAATTTTTTTTCTTATACTTCTTTTTAGTTGTTCATGTGAAGCACATGCTTTAGCAATATCAGGAAATATGATCGTATTCAAGGTTATCTATGAGTAGTTGGCAAGATTGGAAATAGGAAAATATTTCCAATTACTGAAAAGGAATACTAAAAGGTGGTGCCTAATGCAACGATTAGTTTACCCAGCTGGTAATCTGGAGCACGCAGCTTCGAATTCCGGCCTCTTTACGTATATGAGGGGAAGGTTGTGTGCACTAATCGACTACCCCCATAGCCTGGAAAGCCGTGAGAATACTATTGGGATGAAAGACTGACCTGGAAAGTCCTCTTGCGTTTGAGTACGGAAGCTTTTAGTACTGGGTATCCACCTTTACTAAAAAGGAATATTGAATAAATTCAGAGCTTAACTAATTTGTTTTTAGATGAAAAAAGATCAACTGTTGATTTTTATTTGTACAACAACAACAAAGCCATATATCCCAAACAAGTTGGGGTTGGCTAGATATGGAACCCAAAATTAAAAATGAAATAAAATTAATAATGATGATAATATATATATATATAAAGGGTTTAAAATAATCAAACAGATAAAAAGTCGTATGATAAGGGTTTTTTAAAATAATAATAAAAAAAAGTAAAAAGGTTCAATAAAAGTGAAATAAAATTTAAAATAGTAATAAAAAGTAAAAAGGTTCAATAAACGTGAAATAATGACTAAAATAATTAAACAGATTAAAAAAAAACCTAAGGTTCTGGTACATGAATTGCCAACTTTCATGCACTCCTATCAACCACTAAAAAATATTTGTTGATTTTTCTTTATAATTTAAGAAAAATATAATATAAGAAATAGTAGCTGGATCGATATATCAAGGGGTATAAAATATATTTGCTTTCAATTTTAATCATTTATTCTTGATTGATCCAGCCTCATCATTTATGTTTATTAAATGTTCTACTAAATTTTAATAATAGTTATCACCCATTTGGTTCACCCTTTTTCCTTTGGCAAAAGGCTTATTTATTATTCATATTTAACCTATAAAGAGACATTTCGTTAATATTAATATTACGTTCTAAACAAGACCGAGGATTTGTAAACGTAATTTGGTGCAAGCAGATCCCATGAGAACAGTTCGATGTGTGTGCTTGCAGGTTAATCACCTAAAGCTACTATTCTTGCTGTAATTAGTACCTACATCACTTTTCCTCTCTCGCAATACATCACTCTTTTGTTTACTAATTTTCCTTGTCCATTTAATGGATGGGAGATTGACCTGGAAAGTTCTCTCGCGCTTGAGTATGAGAGCCCTTGGCACTGGGTATCCACCTTTACTGAAAAGGAATACTGAATAAATTCAGAACTTAACCAATTTGTTTTTAGATGAAAAAAGATCAACTGTTGATTTTTCTTTCTAATTTAAGAAAAATATAATATAAGAAATAATAGGTTGATTGATATGCCAAGGGGTATAAAATCTATTTGCTTTCGATTTTAATCATTTATTCTTGATTGATCTAGTCTCATCATTTATGTTTATTAAATGTTCTGCCAAATTTTAATAATAGTTATCACCCATTTAGTTCACCTTTTTTCCTTTGGCAAACGGCTTATTTATTATTCATATTTAACCTATAAAGAGGCATTTCATTAATATTACGTTCTAAACAAGACCAAGGATTTGTAAACGTAATTTTGTGCAAGCAGATCCCATGAGAACAATTCGATGTGTGTGCTTGCAGGTTAATCACCTAAAGTTACTATTCTTGTTGTAATTAGTACCTACATCACTTTTCCTCTCTCGCAATACATCACTCCTTTTTTATCTAATTTTCGTCGTCTATTGAATCTTGAAGCATAGTCATAAAACTAAAAGGTTAATGACTTGCTTATTGCAATGTTACGTTTTCACATGGAGATGTTCTATAGATTGAAGGTGGTCATTTACAAATCAATATGATTGACACTACGATATATTTTTTTTTGAGCATGAGCCTTCCTCAAAGGTCATCTTTTATTTTTGCCTCATCAACTAATTGATCTTTGTTTGGCGATTTATCAACACCACAATTAAGCTACATTTTTTATCAGCTACTCCAGAAATTAAACAAATTTAGCTATGATTGTTTTAGAATTTTACCAACATAGTTATTTAAAGCAAACATGTTTTCTACGAATTGTATGTATACATTAGTCCTAACACTTAATTTCATGGCATATAATATATTTTTATTAGCCTATTGCAACACTGATTATTATGTTCATTTTGCTATTGTCTGTCCTCTACTCAATTTATTTTAATTAAAGCATCCATGGCATTTTATCGCTTCCCGTCACTCATGGGAATTTTGTCAATTCTACAAATGGACTTATATTGGAAAGGTCCAAGCCTATTTAACTTTCTAGAAAAAATTCAACTCAATAACACTCACGAGTGATGATAGATTTCCTAAAGCTCTAAGAGGTCTTTTTTCTTTACTATTTTCTCTATGCATGGTTAGTTATTGCTAATTTATTTTACAAATTATTTTCTTTGTATATCTCTTTTAGAATAACAAGCCATATAATTGAACCTATTTTTTTAGTAATTGATTACAGCCCAATGGGTAAAACATTTGAATGCATATTTATGTATGGTAAGTTTGTGGTCTTTCAACAAGTTTATATCTCTGTTCCAAATGATATACTGTTGCAATGCTAATATAGTTATTTGATTTCAACTATCTTTGACATTCAGCCCTATGCTATACCTTTGAATAATCATTTTATAATTACATTAATTATGCATTATTTCAGCAGTAATCAATTTTTATTGCCAAAGTTAAAGGACTAACAAGTTTATGTTGTTGAAACTGATTATAATGTATTTGCCATCATTTCAATAACAAATGATTATTTTATGTACTCAGATTATAAGGTATAATATTTTTATACGTGAGTGGGAGGACTAATTAGTTTGTTTTATGACATAGATTCATTTGAATAATTATATCAGTTGAATTGAAAAACCTGAGTCTAGATGAAATAAGCTAAGGGCATTACTGTCGGTTATATATTGTCTCTTATAGTTACATAAATGTGGTTTCAAATATGTTTCAAATAAGTAACATTAGGAAATATATTTCAAATAAATATGTAAATATTCGGTCACATCTGTTTTCACTTACTGCAGATTGTAGGCATCACAAAGAAATAGACGTTTTATGATCGACTATCAGTTTGGCACTGTCCAACTGATATCAATTTATGTTTACAGCATTAAGCTTAATACATTAATAATAATAAATCCATTTACTTTTTCTATCCAACCATAGAATTGGTGCCCACTATAATAATCGTCATCGTATCAAGTTCTTCGCTTGATAGATATGTTATATGCCAGAGATAACTTTCAAATTTACTCCTTAAAAGATTTTATATATTCCCTCATGTTGCCACTAGAATTATGCTAATTTAGGTACTGTTTACTAAAATGTCAATCTGTTAATTTATCATAGTACTAGCATTACACCAATAAGTTCACAACATAGTGTTTGTTTGTGTTAGCACTTTACAATCTGTAGTTTTTTTCCTTTATACTATTTTTTTTTTGTATTCGGAGTTAACAAACCTATATGTGTATGTTTTCCTTTCTTGCCGATATTTTGATTTTTGCTAAAAGGTTATCCTAATTATGGTTTTGGTTTAAATAAACCTATAACTGTTTGTGCATGATGACAACTGCAGTGAAGTTCCTATTACTATTCCAAAGTCGATAGAGTTTGAATGCCAGATGAGTGGAGGAGAAGCATTTTAGTTCCAATCTTCAAGAATAAAGGAGATATTCAAAGTTGCACAAACAATGGAGGAATTAAGCTTATGAGTCATACAATGAAGCTTTGGGAGAGAGTTTGTGAGCAACGTTTGAGGAGGCTGACAAGTGTCTCTAGGAATCAATTTGGTTTTATGCCTAGAAGGTCAACCACTGAGGCGATTTTCTTGGTTAGACAACTTATGGAGAGATACAGGGAGCAGAAGAAAGATCTCTACATGGTTTTTATTGACCTGGAGAAAGCTTATGACAGAGTGCCGAGGAGGGTTATGTGGTGGAAGCTAGAAAGGAGGAGAGTGTCATCAAAGTATATTACCCTTATCAAGGATATGTATGAGGGGGTTGTGACTAGTGTCAGGGGATGCGATGGTGAGAGCAGAGACTTTCTAATTAACATATGGTTACATCAAGGTTCGGCTTTGAGCCCCTATATTTTTGCATTAGTGATGGATGAAATCACAAAAGATATACAAAGGGAGATTCCTAGGTGTATGCTCTTTGTTGATGATGTTATGCCGATTAATGAAAGTAGAATAGGGATTAATCGACAACTGGAGTTGTGGAGGGAGACCTTGGAATCAAAGGGTTTCAGGCTTACCAGAACTAAAACAGAGTATATGATGTGTGAGTTTAGTGGTGTCAGCTCAGATGACGGAGATGTCACCTTGGCCGGTAGAGTAGTACCCAAGAAGGAATCGTTTCGATACTTAGGATCTATGTTGCAGTTTGATGGGGAGATTGATAAGGATGTTAGTTTTAGAATTCAAGCAGGATGGGTGAAATGACGACTAGCATCTGACATTCTCTGTGATAGGAAGATTTCTCAGAAGCTTAAAGGAAAATTCAATAGGACAACAATCAGGCCTGCAATGTTAAATGGTGCAAAATGTTGGCCTACTAAGAGGCAACACATCCAGAAGATAAGTGTAGCAGAGATACGGATGCTGCGCTAGAATTGTGGGCATACCAAACGAGATCGAATTAGAAATGAGGATATTCGGAAAAAACTTGGAGTAGCACCTATTGAAGAGAAGTTAGTCCAACACCCTTTGAGATGGTTTGGACATATATACAACGTAGACCATACGATGCACCTGTGCGCGTTGAATTATAGGCCACGCCGAAGGCCCAAAGAGAGGTAGAGCTTGACCTAAAATGACATGAGAGGAGATAATTAAGAGAGATTTAAGTAATTGGAGTATATCTGAAGAGCTGGTAGTGGATATGAGTGCATGGAAGTTGGCAATCCATGTATCAGAACCTTAGGTTTTTTTTTTTAAATCTGTTTAATTATTTTAGACTTTATTTCACTTTTATTTAGCCTTTTTTACTTTTTTCATTACTATTTTAGAATTTATTGAACCTTCTTATTTTATTTATTATTATTATTATTTAAAAAAAACTTTATTGGATGACTTTTTATCTGTTTGGTTATTTTTAAACCCTTATATATATTATCATTATTATTGCTTTTAGTTAATTTATTTTTGGGTTCCATATCTAGCCAACCCCAACTTGTTTAGGATATATGACTTTGTTGTTGTTGTTGTATATGCTAAAGAAACTTTTGTAAGATTGCCTTTTTTTAGTTTTGCATCGTATATTATTTGGATTGGTTTAGCTGTCCATTTAGAATAGAAAAATAAAATCTTATATTGTCATCCTATTCATCAAACCTTGACGATCATAAGAGTTTCAAGCAGTTAGCATCATGTACATTACCCATGTCTCATGCTTCTCCTGCACATTCAATCAAAATTTCTATAATTTAAAAAATGGAGCATATTTCTTTTGACCAACACCCCTTGAATTCCAACTTTTTGCAATTAAACCCCTCTATTTTTCTTTGATTACAAATGTGAAAATCAGGGATTCTGATTGGTTGGATGCAGGGGAACAGAGAATTTTGGGTATAGAGGATTAGCTCTCTCTTCTGACTCGCTTACCTCTACGATTTCCCCTTTTTCTTCCTTTCAAAAGATGTAAAAACGATTTCTGCACTAAGAGAATGCTTATGATAGTGAACACTAGACTGACTTAGAGATAAATTGCACTGTAGTTTTGAATAGTTTACGCTATCATGCCATATGCTATACATGTTATCATACTAACCGATCTAACCCTTGAGTGTAGGCCCCAAAAAAAAAAAAACTAATTGTAGAAATATAGTAGACAATCAATTCATCAAGATCATCTTTACTCTCACCGCAAGTTATCTTTTTCTCCTGATATATGCTATTGATTATTGTTTTTTATTGAAGTAAAAATCCATTTGAAATTAAAATATTGCTTAGATTTCAGCAGGGACAAGTTTGTGATAGCTTTTAGTGCATTACCTTTCATATGAAAGACATAGTTGATTCTATATTTTGTTCGATCTATAAGAAAACAGGGATGCCTGTTGTTGTTATTGGCCAGGTTTGATAGAGGACCATGAAATGAGACATAGCGAAACAATGAAGCAAGTGCAAAGCTAATAATTTTTCCTTTACAGTATGTAAATGATAATATATAAGGTGTTTTTGTTCTTCATCATGTTCATGTCTGTCAATCATCATTTTATAATGTATTCGTGAAGATATAATTTATTTCAGTCATTGTATTAAGAGTAGCCATCTTCACATATGAAGAAATGTTATCATGTAGAAAATTATGCATTTGCTCAAAGACAAAATTGAATGAAAGTGTATTTGTAAATGTTGGTACAGCACTATCATTTCTTCTCATCATAAAATGCTAAAAGTCAATGATCCGGGAGAATATGATAAACTTGCTTGATGTTTTAATCATGCAAATGCTGAGTGAGTTTTAAAGGTGTAGATTACTGTTATTTCTAATAAATCATTCATTTGTTTAGTCTGTGCAACAGTTCACTACTGAAAAGTGCCAAGTTAACATTTACAGTGAGTTGTATGTATTTCGCCACTTGCTGAATATGGACATAGGTATACGGTTTAAAGTTCTAAATTGGCTCTTAATATTTTGAGTGTTACGTGAAATCATTCTTATCCAAGCACATTATTTTTTGGCACCGGTGTTTGCTTTTACCAAGTACAATATTTTTTGGTTTAAACATCTTTATTCGAACTACGTATTTCAAGTTATTCATTTCACTTTTATATGTAGTGTCCAAGCTGGTTATCTCATTGTTTAAGCATGTACGATAAAAGTTTTAGTAAAGCACTTAATATTGCTACGTAAATGCCTGCTAATTTTTATCATCTACACGCTCAAATATAAACTGTTTGTATTGAAAATAAGTTCAGGTGATACAACGACAATATCATGTGAAATACAGGACAGCAAAATTATACATGTAATTTTCAAAACTTCAATGTTTTAGGTCATCATAAACAAGAATAAGAAACATGGAATCGGTCTACATTGAAAAATCTGCTTTCCAATTATAACCAAAACAAAGCAGAGAGCACGTTTCAAAATTATGTGCAACCAATAAAATATACTTTATTTATAGTTATTAAAGTTTTGACTTATGAAAATTTCACAATAGAAGCTAGAAAAATTAGCATAATAGTTAAAATTGGAATGTAATTATTTGTTGCTTATAGCTTATAATAGAAGTTACAAATTTAATAATGTGAACTAGGAATGTAAGTATTTTCGTCCGTCCCTTCATTTTTAAGATTATAGTTTAAATTAGTTGTATTTTAGTAAAATGAAAGATTCTTATTTATCGTTTTATTAAATTGTAAGTTTATATTACATACACCGAATACATGTTAATTGCTTAAAACTATTTACTATCATCGTGTTTGTTACTTTTAGCAATTTAATAATTAATTGGATTAGAAAACATTATGAAATACTAAAAATTTTCAGTTCTATTCTTAGATTTGTCGATCGTTAGCTAATCAAATAACTATCTGATATCAATCTTTATTCACGAATGCAGATATCCAATATCCAAAAATAATTTTGGATGCTGATATGACACTATCTGTATCTGAAAAACATCAGTTGATATGCCTACTTCCAAGTTACCATATCGCAAGAATGGTATCTGCTTTTCGTTAAACAAACTCTTTTAAAATCCTTTTTTCAAATAACCCTTTCGTTTAACAAAAGTACTCAGATATATCTTTTCCCTTCAACAAATATAATCGATAATTTTAAATGAAGTATTAGGAAAAAAATTCACTCATTTTCTAAAACAATGGAGCAGGTTAAATAATAGTACGTATAAATAATAGTTTATTACTAATTACATCGAAAGTATACTTGCAATGTATGATTACAATCTGTGTGCGTAGCACGAGTTCACACTTGTTAACCACACAATAATATTCATGTTAAATGTTAATAATATACAATTGTGCTATATAGGTTCTTTTGATAACTCTTCAACCAATGTCTGCTTACCCTCTAGCATGGGTTTATTGAATTTTAAGTAATTTGTATTTTCGTTTTGCTTGATAGATTCCAAGTATGATGGGAACATCTCCATCTTCTGGAATTCCTCTGCCTCCTGCACAAACTAACGAAGGTTTCATTTATGTTAATGCAAAGCAATCCCGTGCAATACTTAAAAGAAGAGAGAAGCCCGTAAAGTATGAAGTTCAACACAAAGTTATAAGAGAAAAAGAGGTGTGCATTTTAGTTATATCTAAGCTCTCTTTTTTATGGTCATGATTCTCCAACAAATATACATAGTTCGATTGAGAAGAAATTGGAGTGAAATAAAACAAACAAAACAAAATTACAGGACATTTTTCTTTATTAATCACAAAACCTACTCTACGGTTTTATCTTTCTATATAAACATAAGTCCTTGATGTCTTTTCCTCCATAAGGTGGTTAAATCATATTGCCAATATCCACAGTTGTAACCAATCATTATATAAGTCATCACAATTAGATATATTCTTGAACATATTTTCCAATGAATATAATATATACTACACATTTATATTGGGTTCTTATCCCTATTGTAGTGGAATTCTCTAGTCTGTATGTTCTAACATACTTCTGTATTTGTTATAAGGTTTCCAGTTTCGAGGTTCGAACTCATGACCTTTGGTCTTTCTGTTTGGACCGTTAACTAACTACACCAACCCTGTTGGCTTACGGTGTAGTGATCTTTCTACTATTATTTCAACAACTTCTATACCTACTTGCAAAAATCAAGTTTTCATCTTCACGTTCAAACTTCCCTACATATGGTCCATCATAAGGGGTAGACTACTTGTAATAAAATATCCACCAGTGCTCTCGTAGCCCAATGGACAAAGTACATTACATGGTGCATTTTAGCTATTTGCAACTTGCCCATTCAATGACTTTGACAGTGGACATTCTTGAGTTGAAGGCCGTCTCTTTCCTTTTGGTCGAGGCTAGTTTCCACAAACAGTCTTTATGAAAAATAAATTTTATTTGTAGACTACATGACTATTTAGTAGGCATCTTGCTACAGTGTATTTTCATGTTGAGAAAACTAGGCACTACTATCATTATTAGGCCTGGCCTAACGAATTTGATGCCAATTCCCAAAATTTAGATAAAGGGCAGATTTTTTTCTTAAAAAATATGTTGTCGTATCCTCCCCTCAACCTCTCCCCCCTCTCTGTAGGATTCAAAAGTAACATAACTTGTTACAAATAGTAAAAATAACCACTCTGGTCATTTTGAAGACCTCATTTGAATTTGTCTTCGGTTATACTATAATCTTCTCCCATGTTTTCGCCAAGCGATACTATAAGCATGAATATTCTCGTGTACTTAATATTCAATGTTTGCTAATCTATCCACTATGGTTTGGTATTCATTCGAAGTGCATTTGATGTGCTCACCCATTGATCCATCATTCTTTAGCTTTAAATTCGGTAATTTTTGCATAAAAATGGTTTTCTTTTTGTTCTAGTTCTTTGCATGGATGTGCTTTAATTAACTCCATTTACAATCGACACGCCAATCTTTTGTTTACCACAAAATGACAAATCCGATCATCCAAAAACCACTGAATGAGTCCTATAACAGTGTACCCAGGGCTGGCCCTGAGAAATCAGAGGCCTAAGGCCGAAAGTGGAAGGAAGAAAAATAATGTGAGCTGCGGAGGCCCAATTAGAATGGAGAAAAATCATGTGAGTTGAAAACGAATTTTGTTGGTGCTTGAACCGGCAACCTCAGCACATCAAGCCATGTTCCCTTATCACTTTGGCACATACATTTTGATAAATGAGGTATAATCAAAATATAAAGATACAAAAGTTCCCAGCCAGAGGCCCCACCCAACCTCCTCCCGGCCCGAGGCCCTAGGCGGCCACCTTGTAGGCCTAGGCTTAGGGCCGGGCTTGAGTGTACCCTAATTACTACTCATATGATCGGCTTCCTACTACATACATACCTTGTGTCAACCCATGTAGTAGGGTTTATCACTCCCTAACCCAGCAACTTATATGACACAAACCTATTTACCGGTGTTATAGCGTCTTATCTTCCCTAGTCGGACCCGTGCACGCTCATGACTCCGCAGGAACGCACCCGTAACCGCCCTTGTGTGGACGTCTTACTATCCAGTTCAATAAAGTGTGCCCTGTCCCCTACCTAATGCGGGAACCTCATTAACAAGGTATCTATAGTGATATTGACTGATATGGGTTTCAAACAACAGATTGACACAAGACAAACCCCCTAAGCTTGTGCCCCCAAGTAACTAGGATTTAAGAGTCCCCAAAACCCGATACAACAGCAGATGAGGGACCTCTTAGCTTATTAATACTTAAGTTAGACCTAGCAGGTTTAAGTTTACTAATAAGCGTGGTTGTAATATGTCATTATGTACAACCCTATTCTTAGTCATTTCCTTTACTTAATGTCTGTTTTAAGTCAAATATAACATGTCCATTACATATGCATATTATTTATCAACTATATTCCCAAGTTACAGGTTTATGTATAATGTCCATTAATAATAAGTATATACCCATTACCTATTAGCAAGTCTTAACAAGTGTGTGCTTATTCTTTTCCCTAAATTGTAATAAATTATTCCAAGTAATTAACATGCCTAAATTCCTCTTGTACATTGTTCATTATTTCCCCAAACATACACATACTTTAATCGGGCATAGCCTAGGCTTCCAAAGACCTAGGATTGAATGTAAAATAAAAAGGGAAAATGGAGGAAGAAGAATAGAATCAATTCACTTAGGCTTATAGGCAAGACTAGAACTAAATATATAAATAGAAAATAGGAAAATGAAGATAGCTACATTTAACTTGTTGATTTTCCAACATTACAGGCACATATATATAACTTGCTTTATTCTTCGACATCACAGGCATATGTATAATCTGTTAATTACCACAGGCATATATATATATATATATATATGTATGTATGTATATAACTAATTCTAACGACATAGGTAATAAATAGTGAAAATAGGTATAACTTTTATTTTACTAACACTGTAGATCATAACTAGTTTTATTTAACTGTCATGTTCAAAGCCTAAGAAATCAAATGTGCAAAACTCACAGTGAGTCTTGGTGAAGCTATATAATATATATATATAATATATATATATAATATATATATATATATATAACTGTGCTATAGGAAGTCCAAGTCCAATCCAAGTTGTATGTATGCAAGTCCTGATGTTGTCTCTGTTTGATTCAATCTTTAGCAGCATTCCCCCATTATATGTTTATAATTTTCAGAATAATTTCATAGAGGCAGAAGAAGATATGAAAAATTTGTGTTAATTAGGAATGGGGGAAGCTATCTATTTATAGAGTTACAGAGCCAACATCAACCCTTAGATTTTAGGTTTTAAATCTGAACCGTACAAGTCATGCTGAGTCAACATGAATAGAGTCACAAAATAGTCCGGGTTCTTCAGGCAGAATTCATATAGATCGGGGGTGGGTCGACCCACCTACCACATGGATCGACCTTTTGGGTCGATCCAGCCTCACTTGGGTCGACCCATGGGTCGACCCAGGCTGGACGTGGGTCGTCCCATAACAGGACATTTTCCCATTTCGTCATTCTGCTTACTTCGTTCGAAATTCTGGAATTATTATTATTATTATTATATTCATACACAAACTCCTTATGCATATACAAACTTCTAAAACCCCTAACTTCTTCGTACATTCTTTGTTTTACGCAAACATATGATCTATATGCACCAGAATTCCAAGGTGAACGCAACGGTAATGCTGGTTTTACTTAATTTTGAATATTTGATTAAGTTATTTCAAATCTATTATCTTCAAATATGGTTATAGTGTATTAAGTTTTGGGGTGTTACAGAATGTTACTATCCTAACAACCACCTACAACCATCTACTCATCCATCATCCATATGCACCCATTGTCCTTAAGAATTTCTAATGCTTGTATGGACATATGCATCCAAGATGTATGCAAATAGTCCTTGTATATCATAGGAACTCTATATGTGTGCACACATCCATATAATGATTCACTCATTTCCATCCGTAGAAAATTAAAATGCATACACATTCATATGCAATATGTAAGCGCTTGAGCCGATCTAGTGCCTAGTGTGTGTATATCCATCCACGAGCAATCACTAGCAAACACTTGCATCCAATTGCAACAATCAATAATAACATGTCTCAAACACATGTTTCCAACCATTGGATTCTACCTAAGGACTGAAGGTTCGAACGATAGGATAAACATACTTGAATGATAGAAGCAAATGAAAAGTAAAAGCTTGGAAAAGAAATTAAGAAAGTACTCTAAAAAAGAATAGGATAAGAAGCATGAATCTTATCTTCGGGTTCCTATGTCGCATCATCGCGCTCTTCTCCCCACTGTAACTTTACCAATCTAATTTCTTTAATGCTTAGTTTCTTAATCTCTGATCTAAGAATATGAGTGGGAACTCTCCTCACTTATGCTTCCTTCCCAATTTCCACGTCTTTAAGTCTGATCGGCTCCACTATCTCTACATCATGTAAACATTTCCTTAAATGGGAAACGTGAAACTCATTATGTACGCCTGCTAGTCTGTCCGATGGTCTGATCCTATAGTCCTTCTGACCTACCCTCTCCACTATAGGGAATGGCCCTACAAATTTTGACGCCAGCTTCCCTACAGAGCCAAAGAGAACTACATTCCTCAGCGGTGATACTTTAATGAAGACCATATCTCTTACTTCGAATTCCAATTCGGTCCTCCTTTTATCAGCATATGGCTTCTGCCTGTTCTGAGTTGCTTTCTTTCTTCGGTGGATAAGATCAATCTTCTCGGAAGTCTTTCGAATCTCAGGTCCAAGTAGAAGTTTGTCTATAGACTCCCACCAACAAGTTGGCGATCTACAAAGTCATCCATATAATGCTTCGAAGGGTGCCATGTCTGTGCTTGATTGGTAACTGTTGTTGTAGGAAAACTCAACCAATGGGAGATGCTCCTCTCAAGTCCCTCCGAAATCTAGGCTACACAGTCTTAGAAGATCCTCAAGAGCTCTATTCACCATTTTAGTCTATCCATCGGTCTGAGGGTGGTATGTCGTGCTCAAACGTAGCTGTGTACCTAACGCCCCTTGTATGCTCTTCCAGAACTCACTATTGAAGATGGGGTCGCGGTCGCTCTCTATACTGGAAGGTATCCCATGAAGTCAAACTATCTTTTGAAGATATACCGATGTTGGCCAAGTTGTCGTCTTCTTACTCTTGACAGGAATAAATTGAGCACTCATCGTAAGTCTATCCACTATCACCCAAATGCTCTTATTTCCCTTCCTCGATCGGGGCCATCCATAGATGAAATCCATAGAGATGCTCTCTCACTTCCATTATGGGACATCCAAGGGATGAAGCAATCCGCCAGGTTTTCTTTGTTCATCCTTTACTCGCTGGAAAGTTAAACATTGAGCTACAAATTCTGTCACATCCTTCTCCACGCTAGTCCAAAAGAAAACACTCTTTATGTATCGATACAGCTTGTCGTCGTCCGAATGGATAATCATTAGAGAATGATGAGCTTCCTCAAGCACTGCCTGTAGCAATTCCCCAATTCGGGGCACATAGCCCTCCATCTCGTCTTAACCACCCTTTCTCATCCATAGCATATCCAGCTAGGTGACTAGAAGTCTCTCCTCTACCAAGCCTATCGAAAATGTCTGATATCTGCGGGTCCTCCCGCTGCTTAGATCCAATACGCTCCAATAGAGTAGGTTGCACCTCCAATGATACTAATAATCCCAGTGTGAAATATGTAGATAGCTCAAAATCGAAGGTCGATATAAACTCCAAGCTCCGCCTTTCCACGAATAGAGGACCAAAAGTTATCCTCTGCCTACTCAATGCATCTACCACTATATTACCCTTGCCCGGGGTATAAGCTATCTCAAAGTCGTAGGACACTAAGAACTCCATCCATCATTGTTGCCTTAGGTTGAGATCCTTCTGTGAGAATTAGTATTTAAGCAACTTATGATCAGTTTATAGCTCAAATCTCTCTCCACATAGATAATGTTGCTAAGACTTCAATGCAAACACTATCGCAGCCAAATCTAGATCATGAATAGGGCAGTTTTTCTCATGAACTCTCAACTGTCTACTACCATAGCATAATACCCTTCCCTCTTACATCAGAACGACACCAAGTCCTATGCCACAAGCATCTGTATAAATCGTGAACGTCTTGCTTCCATTGGGAAAAGTCAGAACTAGGGCTGTTGTTAGAGCCCTTTTTAATCTCTGAAAGGCGTCCTCACAACCAATGCTCCACAAAAAAGTGAAGTTCTTTTTCATCAATTGGGTGAACGGGAATGATACCCTTGCAAAGTCCTTGATGAACTTTCTATAATAGCCCGCTAACCCTAGAAAACTTCTCACCTCTATCGCATTCTTTAGAGCACTCCAATCTAAACTGCGATGACTTTGGCGAGGTCCATTGCTATCCCGTCCTTGGAGACCACATGCCCAAGCAACCTTACTTCCTTTCTTCAAAAGTAACACTTTTTGCCTTGAGCTGATATGATCTGAGAGTGTGTAAAACCTATCCTAAGTGTTGGGCATGCTCCTCCTCATTCTTTGAGAATATTAGAATATCATCCACAAAGACAACCACAAACTTATTAAGAAACTCCCTAAATACCCTACTCATCAAGTCCACGAAATATGCGAGTGCATTGGTTAGCCCAAAAGGCATAACCATCCACTAAAAGAAAACGTCTGGAGTTCTGAATACAGTCTTATCAGTACTATCCTCTACCACCTTCAACTGATGAAATCCTATGGCCAAATCCATCCACGAGAAAACTGATGCGCCTACTAATGGATTATATAGGTCGTCAATCCTCAGAAGTGGGTTCCTATTCTTCTTGGTGAGCTTATTCAACTCTCTATAATCCACGCATAGACGAAGTGGGTCGTCTGCCTTAGTTGCAAAGGCGACTGAAGCTCCCCACTCTGATATGCTTCATCTAATAAATCCAATCTCGAATAACTCCCGTACTTGGTTGCTGCGCAACTTCCTCTCTCTAGGAGCCATGCTGCGCACTTGACCAGGGTATCACGATCCGAACCCTGCAACCCGACCCGATCATGACCACCCCCTCACGAATCGACCCTTTGAGTTTGAGCTCCACGAGCTGACCATCCAAGCTCCACGAACCGACCCGACACTACTCCACATGTGGACCATCACCAGAGCCGCCAGGAAAGTATCACCACGTGTTGCCAGGGGAGAGCACCACGAGTGGACCCCACGAGTAGGTCACGAACCGAAGCTCTCACGAATCGAGGAAGGAGCCATGAGCCACCGGCTTGCACGAGCCACGAACCATGAACCGTATGGAAACTGAAGTGTGAATAAGGGAAGACCAAAACCCAAGATGCAAAGGAAGTCCAAATAGGAGGTTATTACTTAGGATCCAGATGGGAATCAACGAGTTAACTTCATGAGCTGGGTTTTGCTACGGGACGTGTGCAAAGAGGTTATCGATATCTATAGCTTTAGTTCACCACTGAGAGACGAATTAGTGGTTATGGATCAGTGCAATGGGATCATTAAGACTCCCAAGGGCAAGTGATCGTAGCAGTACAATGGGCACATTAGGACTCCCAAGGGGAAGGTGATCATAGCAAGGGATTAGTGGCTATGGATAAGCGCAATGGGGTCATTAAGACCCCAAGGGAAAAGTGGTCGTAGCAAAGGATTTAGTGACCAAAGTGGTGGATATCGTATGCTTTACGCACTGAGTGAGAGGTGTGAGGATGAATGCTATGTTCGATGTTTTCTAACATTATGACATGCACACTTCCACTTTACACTTTATGTTAGTGTTACCTGAGAATACTGTACATCTTGTTGTGCTAACTCTTTAGTTGCAGGTTCAGGTATGATTATTTATACCTGTTATTGTTTTATTTTGCTGTTATCGCTCATACCAGACTTTTGTCTGACCCAGGGTTTTATGTCTCTTCTTATTACTCTGGGTGCTCCTAAACGAGCAGACTAGAGACATGTTAGGCGGTATGCACGAGTAGCTGTCCAGAGACGAGCATGAGGCTTCCATGTACTATTTACACATATTCTCCTTGTGTTGTTGCTAGTCACTACTTTGGGCATTAGTAGTGTACCTTTTCTATTTTTCTTTAGAGACGGTATTTTAAAGTTGTAATAATTGTTTGGATCATAAGCTGTATTTTGGATTCCGCTGCTATGATGGTTTAGTTTTGAGCTTATGCGTTGTCTCGTCTGTTTTATGTCAAGTTATGTTATTATTATATTTTATTACATGCTTGTGAGATATACTGCAGTTTCTTTGATTTATAGTTTCAAATTCCTTTCTTTTGATGACCGTCCCATGCTAGTCGGGCATTGGTACAACGCATTTCAAGGGAAGTGTTGGTTGGTGCGGGATGGGCCATCACACTTGGTATCAGAGCCTAGGTTGCATAGTTAACTTAGGGGAAGACATCAGGTAGAGATAGTATACGTATATGAGAGCGCATATTTGTAATATTTTGGTTCTCAAAAGATATATATATATATACACTATTAGTATATCTAAGGATGAAGTCGCACTGCACTGGCACCACAATGGAGATAGTTAATCGTTTTCTCTTTACAGATTGAATGATGAGCCGACATACGAGGAGTACAGGTTCAAGAGCCAACAAGGGGAATGTCCTTGATATGAGAGCGATGTTGTAACACCCCGTGTATTCTATAACAGTGAAATTCACAAATTAAAGTATAATTAATTTCAAATCAAAGAATTAAGGGAAACGGGATACGTCATTGCGTTCGTCTCGGAATTCTGCTTGAGATAGAGTCCGAGTTTGCATAAAACGGACTCCGTATGAGGGAGATATGACCTCCGGAAGTTTCATAATTCAGTTTAAAATTCAAACAGTTCAGAATGAGTTCAAATTTCAAAAAAATCGGACCCAGATTGGGCTGGGCGGGAATTTTCCCGCCCAAGGCACCCAGGTCGACTGGGTAGTTGACCTGGGCCATCCAGGTCGACTACATAGTCGACCTGGGGGTCGACTGGGTAGTCGACCTGGCCCTTGAGCCAGGTCGAACCCAGCCCCTCCTGGCTGGCCTGGTCTGTGCTTGGCCGAATTTCTGAGCCTTGCCTTGTCACTAGGGCTAGGTATCAGCTCCTGATTGGTCTCTCTTTCAAACGAACGGCTAATATTAATCCATGCTCCATCAACGGTTCTAATCAATTCACAAATTCTATAAAAAGGACCTAAGACTCCACCTAATTCATACAAATAAAAATGAGAATGAGACCGTTATGCTGCTGAAGAAAGACTAGGAGCAGCCGTCAAAATTGAGAGACGATTAGGTGTAGATTTAAGGGCTTAAAGAAACGATAAATAAATCAAAACAATGCCTACAACAAAGGATAGCATCTCCAAATTTAGAATTCAGAATCCTAAATTGAAGATTCGTCATACGTTGTAAGTAGAGTGCTATTCCGATGTGAATGAATAATTGTGTTTTGATTTGTGTAAAATGAGAAATGGAATTGTACTTAAATTGTGGTGACGATAATTCATAATTGTATGTTGCTATGATTCTAATTATGAATAGATTTGGGATTGTTGTGGCATAATGATGTTAGACCTATTGGATATTTACAAGTATATGATTCAGGTTGAAAGTTAACGACTATATGTTTGTGGTAGTTTATTTCAATAAAGTTGAGATTCATGCAAGTATGTGATTCACTATTATGCCAACATGATTTTAGACCCTTCTATGTATATTTTTATGATCATGTTTAGTGTAGTTGGATCCATTTGGTTATTGTGATTTATATGAATTTATGTTGAAATAGGAATTATGATGCTAGTGAGAAAAAAAAAGACATACTTTTGTATTGGTGACAAGAGTAAGCATCTTTGTGAACTTGTGTTGACTCTATAAACATGACTAGATTACGTTTGGTGTTATGCCTAATTGAAAATATGTTTTAGTCCTATGTTGTTATCAAAATCATGTGATAATATATGTGACACATAATTTAAGTTAGGTTCACAATTTAAATGCAAGTTTACATGACTAGATTAAAACCATGATTCATGTTTAGGTATGTTTTATGTCATGAGTTTATGCTATCACAATGCAAGTTCACAAGTGCCTAATTTATGTTAATTAGTTCGCAATGTTGCAAGTTCATGCGTTCACACACCCCTTTTGATGTTACTTAGAATATATATACACCATGTTCTAAGTCTCCCCTTTTTCATGTGGCTAAGTTGGGCTTAAATGTTAAACCCAACATATGTTATAATATAGCGAACATATAAAACGGGGGTAATGATGTTGGGTTAAAAATATAAAACATATGTGTTGGCATGTCTGACGCATGCCAATGACCTTGAGAACGTTTAAGGGGTATAAATTAATTTTACCCAATAAAGATGAATTTGAATAATGGGCTGCAAATATTTACATATAAAAAGAAAAGAGACAAAATATGTAAACTTAGAAAATACGATGTGTTTAACCCGAGGTTGGATTGAGTTGTGACGTAAACCTGCCCGGAACCGCTCGGTTGTCCAGTAGTCACAACAATACCTATCCAATGTGGGTGGTTAAACATTGAGCCCAATAAAGACCCGAGGTTAGACTGAGTTGTGACGTAAGACTGCCCGGAACCAACCGGCAACAGGCAGTCACAACAATACCTATCTAATGTGAGAGGTCGAGGCTTTAATAAGACAATTAAGGCTGAGTCATAATTGATAGGATTAAGTAAATTGAATTAATACTTAATCAAATTGAACATGCTAAACTATACAGACTGATTGGGGGTTAGGTTTACAAAACACTTAACCAACTTAGCATGTTGGCTAGAAATAGAAAACCTAGTAGCGGGGGACCCTTTTCAGCAGTAACCCTACAAGGTGTATCAGGATACCCAGAACTAGGTAGGGTGGGGCACGATTACTGGGCTGATTGTAAGAGGTCAAATCGACGGCGGTGGTGCAGCAGTGTAGGTTCTAACGGGGTGCGGGCGTGCACACACTCCGGCACAGAAAAATTAGGCACTGGGCACCAGTAGTATACCAGTGTATTCTAGGATTGTGTCGGGCCGCCACCATGGGACTTGATACACCCCATGGTGGGACCAGCATAGGTAACTACAACATCGGGGGTCGTAAGACACATGTAATTATGCGAGTAGGAGCCGATCATTAGAAATGGATCACTTTACCCTGATTATGGGGTGCCTGTTGGGAACTAGTTTATAGGGGTGCAGAGATTAATATGGGGTACGATAGTATATTCGACTCTAGACAACTTAACTTAGCTTATAGTGCTTTCCCATTTCCAGTTTGTACTTATCATGCTCATTTCTTTATTCATAGACTGAATAGTCCTAGACTTACTCAGGCTTTATGTCTGACTCTACTTTTCTTTCATCTTCTTTTCTTTCGTTTCCCCCCCAGGTCCACAGGGAGGGAATACCGCAGCTTGATCAGTTTTCACATCCAGCTTGAAGAGAAAGAATGTATTACTTGGATTTCTTTCGTTTTGGACTATGGCTTTGGATAGCAATTATGGGGACTTATGCAGTTTACTTATGTTTTTATGCTTCTTTAAGTTATGAAATCAAGACAGTTATGAAAATGTAACGTTTTTGGAAGTATTGTAAGACAATTATGGCATGGTTTGTGTAACACGTATTTTGATGAAATAAAAGTTGCTGTTGTTTTCCGTTGTTCGAAAATATGTGTACTTATATCTGTCTTGTGTATCTGTGACTTATACTTATAAATCTCCACCAAAATTAGAGCATTCCCTTTGAGAGTGACCCTAACGGAGGTGGGGTGTTTCACTTGGTATCAGAGCATGGTTTACCAGATAAGATAAAAAGTTTTGAAAATTTATTTTCAAAAGAAAATTTAAAGAAGCATTTTTAAAGATAAAATGTTATTTTATTTTTTAAAAAAAGGCATAGTCCCCCAAATCCATAGGTACTATCTTTTATCCTTCGTTTTGAATCTATCCTTTTCGTTTCAGCATGTCCGAAGAACTTAACTTGCCAGAGGGTGTACCAATACCTGATTGGTTCAGACGATTCTTAGAAGCAAGGGCCAATCAGCCAGGTCCCATTGTTCCTCCTCCCCCAGCTGCAGGAAACCATCCAACTGCAGCACCTCTTCCTCCACCTCCTCCGCGTGGTAATAATTTTGCTAAGATATGTAAAGATTTTAAAGCTATGGGAGGAAAGGACTTTCATGGAACCGAGTCCTTCGTGGCAGCCAGGAATTGGCTGAAGGAAACCGAGGACTTATTCGTCATCTTTGAGGTAGAAGATAGGCAGAAGGTACAACTGGCAGTATGGCTACTTAAAGGCGAGGCTTCCTACTGGTGGGAAGTTACTAATGCAGAAAGACCAGTGGAAACATGGGAGGACTTTAGGGCAAGGTTTGAGGCTAAATTTCTCTCAGAAGCTGAAAGGAGTCTTCAATTGGAAAAATTCTTATTTCTTAAGCAAGGGAATATGACAATCAAAGAGTATGTTAATCAGTTCGATCAGCTGGCAAGGTTCGGACTGGACCTAGTCAACACTCCGCACAAGAAGGCTCTCTGCTTTGTCAAAGGATTGAATGAGCCGTTACACAGTTTGGCCATGACCCATATACCCATGGGAGCTACGTATGAAAGATTGGTACAGATGGCATTGCTGAACGAAGAGGATAAGGGCAAGAAGGAGACAAAGGCAGAAAGCTCTCAAGGGAAGAAAGAGGGTTTACAGCCTAAGAAGACAGACTTTAAGAAGGGCGGGAAAGACAACAAAGAGAAGAGGAAGTGCAATTTCTGTGGCAAAGTGCGGCACTTAGTGAAAGATTGCCAGAAAAAGAAGTCCAAGTTGAATGGTGGGTGCTTTTCTTGCGGTGAGATAGGCCACATGGCTAAGGATTGCCCAAAGAAGCGAGGGCAGGGGCAGAGGGCTGGATCCACTTCAGGGGCACAGGTTCATGTGCTAGAAGCGCCGCCTCTGCAACAGCGAGGTATAAATACTTCTGTAGAAAGTGTAGTTTATCTTTACGATCACGCAGTTCGCACTTTATTTGATTCTGGCGCATCACACTCCTTTATTTCATATGCTTTAGTAGAATCTCTTCACCTAGAAACTAGTATGGTAGAGGACCCCTTAATTGTTTCAAATCCAATCGGGGGCCCGGCTCATTTGTCTATGATCTGTGTGGGATTGAAAATTTCTATTCTAAGCGTAGAATTTAGATGTAGTGCCTTTGTTTTGGGCTTCTCGGGATACGATTTGATTTTGGGAATGGATTGGCTATCCAGTAATGGTGCCATCCTTGATTGTGAGAAAATGGTGGTTAGGCTTCTGACCCAACTCGGTAACGACACTCTGGAAATTACTTGTAATCCCTCGTATGCGGTTATGCTTAGTTATCTCGAATCGCTAGATGCTTCTGTTGAGAATTTACAATCGGTTAGAGTGGTCCGTGAATATCCGGATGTCTTCGAGGAGGTGAAGGGCTTACCTCTGAAGCGGGAGATAGACTTCCGCATATATCTTGTAGATAATGGAAAGCCCGTTGCATTGCCCGTTAGACACATGGCTCCACGGGAAAGGAAAGAGCTCAGTAAACAGGTTAAAGAGCTTCTAGAGAAGGGGTTCATTAGAAGGAGCATTTCAGAATGGGGCGCTCCAGTGGTGTTCGCTACAAAGGAGGATGGTTCACTCCGCCTGTGTGTTGACTATAGGGAGCTCAACAAGCTAACGAAAAAGAATAGGCACCCTCTCCCCAGAATTGACGATCTGTTTGATCAACTTGTAGGAGCGTCTGTTTTCTCCCAACTCGATTTGGCGACCGGATTTCATCTGCTAAGGGTGGCTGAAGATAGCATCGATAAGACAGCATTCAGAACCCCAGATGGCTTCTTTGAATGGCTTGTTATGCCCTTCGGCTTGACAAACGCACCCTCTTACTTCGTGGACCTAATGAGTAGGGTGTTCAGAGAATTCCTCAACAAGTTCATAGTGGTCTTCGTAGACGATATCTTGATCTTCTCAAAGAGTGAAGAAGAACATGCTCAGCACTTAAGGGCAATCATGGAAACTCTGCGAGTCCATCAGCTAAAAGCCAAATTCTCCAAATGCCACTTTTGGAGAGAGGAAGTGAGGTTCCTTGGGCACATAGTATCCAAAGAAGGGTTAGCTGTGGACCCTGCCAAAGTAGTAGCGGTGCAGGATTGGAAGACACCAAGGAATGCAACAGAAGTCCAAAGTTTTCTCGGGCTAGCAGGCTTCTATCGGAAATTCATCAGAGACTTTGCAAAAATATCAGCTCCACTCACAAGGCTGACAAAGAAGAATCTAGTGTTCAATTGGGACTTGGATTGCGAGTTTGCTTTCCAACGGCTAAAAAGGGCTCTTACAACAGCCCCAGTTCTGACGTTGCCAGATGGAAGCAAAATGTTTACAGTTTATACAGATGCATGTAGGACAGGGCTAGGCGCTGTCTTGATGCAAGAAGGGAGGGTAGTAGCTTATGGTGGAATGCAATTGAAAGTTCATGAAAAGAACTACCCAACCTATGATCTCGAGTTGGCCGCCATCGTCTTTGCGCTTAAGTCTTGGCGCCACTATCTCCTAGGTGAGAAATTCGAACTGTATACTGACCATAAATCTTTGAAGTATCTCTTCTCGCAGAAGGACCTTAACTTGAGGCAACAGAGATGGATGGAGTTTCTTGCCTCGTACGATTTCGAGATCTGCTACACTCCGGACAAAGGCAACGTAGTGGCAGACGCGTTGAGCCGAAAGAAACTGACCCTAAGCCCGCTGTTTGTTGAGAGGCAAAGCCTAGAGTTTATAGCCAGTTTTAACTTTAGGCCCTCCTCTGATTTTGTACCGGGCTTGCTAGCATCTCTCGAAGTACGCCCGACTTTAGTGGACTCAATAGGGACAGCACAACGCGAAGACCCTCAGCTTGTGGAGACGATTGACAGGATAATTAGGGGTGAGACTTCAAGTCACCTCAACAGATACTCCATCAACGATAATTGTTGGCTAAGGCGAGACCAAAGACTATGCGTCCCGCAGACAAGGGGTTTAGTAAAGGCGGTTCTCGAAGAAGCGCATCACTCCAAGATGACGATACATCCAGGCGGAGATAAAATGTACAAGGACATAAAAAGAACTTTCTATTGGAGCGACATGAAGAAAGACGTGGCAGATTTCGTTTCTAAGTGTGTGATTTGCCAACAGGTTAAGGCGGAGCAGAAGAAGCCTGGAGGTCTGCTCCATCCTCTAGAGGTCCCACAGTGGAAGTGGGATAGCATCTCAATGGACTTCATCGATGGGCTGCCTAGGTCTAGAAGAGGCAACACTAGCATTTGGGTAATAGTGGATAGGCTTACTAAAAGCGCCCACTTTTTACCTGTCAAGAGTAAAAGAACTGCCTCATCCCTAGCATCTCTTTATCTCAAGGAAATTGTTCGACTCCATGGAATACCCTCCAGCATTGTTAATGACCGAGACCCTATCTTCACAAGTGAGTTTTGGCAGAGTCTGCAAGAAGCGGTAGGCACACAGTTATGCTTGAGTACAGCCTATCACCCCCAAACTGATGGCCAAACAGAAAGAGTGAATAGAGTTTTGGAGGACCTTTTAAGACTGTGCGTCCTTGACTTCGGAGGGACGTGGGAAGACCATCTTCCTTTGGTGTAATTTGCCTACAACAACAGTTACCAAGCCACCATCGGAATGGCGGCCTTCGAGGCTTTATATGGAAGACCGTGCTGATCGCCCACTTGTTGGTGGGAGTCTACTGATAAGCTCATACTTGGACCAGATATGATCCGAGAGACTTCAGAGAAAGTAGACTTGATACGAAGAAGGATGAAGACAGCCCAAGACAGACAGAAATCCTACGCCGACAAGAGGAGGACCGACCTTGAATTTGAGGTTGGGGACAGAGTTTTTCTTAAGGTATCTCCTCTAAGGAACGTTGTTCGTTTCGGATCCACTGGAAAGCTAGCACCAAGGTTCGTAGGGCCGTTTCCTATTATCGAGAAAATTGGGAAAATGACTTATAGATTAGAACTACCTAAAAAACTAGCCGGAGTTCACAACGTTTTTCATGTTTCGCACCTCCAAAAATGTCTACATGAATCTGCTGAAGGGGTAGAGCCAAACATCCTTGAGGAAGCTGAAGTGGAACGCGAAGCAACCGTGAGGAAAGTTCCAACCCGCATATTAGGAACGGAAGTGAAAAAGCTACGCAACCGCGAAGTCAAGCTCGTCAAAGTTCAGTGGAGCGACGCCGAGGAAGCCGCAACTTGGGAAACTGAAGCTAGAATACGCGCAGCCTAACCTTTTCTTTTCGAGGGTACATCTTTGATCTTTCTTTTTCCTTAAGTTGCGCTTTTATCTATCTTTTTAGGTATATCTCCTCGACCTTATCTTTAGGTAGAAACCCTTTGGATGAAAACATGTAATTGAAACATGTTATGGATGATGGCTGCAAGTGGTTACAAGTGATTGCTAGTGGTTGCTCGTGGTTACATATACACACACAATTTAGGTTTTAGATCGGCTCAGTCACTTCATAGTGCATGTGCATATATGTATTTATATTCGTATATGGTTGAAGTTTAATGCGTTGTCATATGGATGTTGCATTTATATGAATGATTGTGCACTCATGTAGAATCATGAATAGGAAAATTTGCATACATAATGGATTCATGACACTTACATAATTTGCATTAAGGAGGTCAATTGAATCAGTAGGTCGACTGATCTTGCATTAGATAAGTACATATACACACACCTTGCATATGATCATGAAGCATTAGAAGCCTTTTAAGGACAATGGATGCTCGTGTTTGATGGATGAGTAGATGGACGTTTGGATGTTAGGATATACATTCTTCCTAAACTTGAAGATTTCAGGGACGAAATCCTTTTAAGTGGGGGAGAATGTAACACCCCATGTATTCTATAACAGTGAAATTCACAAATTAAAGTATAATTAATTTCAAATCAAAGAATTAAGGGAAACAAGATACGCCATTGCGTTCGTCTCGGAATTCTGCTTGAGATAGAGTCCGAGTTTGCGTAAAACGGACTCCGTATGAGGGAGATATGACCTCCGGAAGTTTCAGAATTCAATTTAAAATTCAAACAGTTCAGAATGAGTTCAAATTTCAACAAAATCGGACCTAGATTGGGTTGGGTGGGAATTTTCCCGCCCAAGGCACCCAGGTCGACTGGGTAGTCGACCTGGGCCACCCAGGTCGACTGGGTAGCCGAGCTGGGCCACCCATGTCGACTACATAGTCGACCTGTGGGTCGACTGGGTAGTCGACCTGGCCCCTGAGCTAGGTCGAACCCAGCCCCTCCTGGCTGGCCTGGTCTGTGCTTGGCCGAATTTCTGAGCCTTGCCTTGTCACTAGGGCTAGGTGTCAGCTCCTGATTGGTCTCTCTTTCAAACGAACGACTAATATTAATCCAAGCTCCATCAACGGTTCTAATCAATTCACAAACTCTATAAAAAGGACCTAAGACTCCACCTAATTCATACAAATAAAAATGAGAATGAGACCGTCATGCTGCTGAAGAAAGACTAGGAGCAGCCGTCAAAATTGAGAGACGATTAGGAGTCAATTTAAGGGCTTAAAGCAACGACAACTAAATCAAAACAACGGCTACAACAAAGGATAGCATCTCCAAATTCATAATTCAGAATCCTGAACTGAAGATTCGTCATACCTTGTAAGTAGAGTGCTATTCCGATGTGAATGAATAATTGTGTTTTGATTTGTGTAAAATGAGAAATGGAATTGTACTTAAATTGTGGTGACGATAATTCATAATTGTATGTTGCTATGATTCTAATTATGAATAGATTTTGGATTGTTGTGGCATAATGATGTTAGACCTATTGGATATTTGCAAGTATATGATTCAGGTTGAAAGTTAACGACTATATGTTTGAGGTAGTTTATTTCAACAAAGTTGAGATTCATGCAAGTATGTGATTCACTATTATGCCAACATGACTTTAGACCCTTCTATGTATATTTTTATGATCATGTTTAGTGTAGTTGGATCCATTTGGGTATTGTGATTTATATGAATTTATGTTGAAATAGGAATTATGATTCTAGTGAGAGAGAAAAAGACATACTTTTGTATTAGTGACAAGAGTAAGCATCTTTGTGAACTTGTGTTGACTCTATAAACATGACTAGATTACTTTTGGTGTTATGCCTAATTGAAAATATGTTTTAGGCCTATGTTGTTATCAAAATCATGTGATAATATATGTAACACATAATTAAGTTAGGTTCACAATTTAAATGCAAGTTTACATGACTAGATTAAAACCATGATTCATGTTTAGGTATGTTTTATGTCATGAGTTTATGCTATCACAATGCAAGTTCACAAGTGCCTAATTTTTATTAATTAGTTCGCTATGTTGCAAGTTCATGCGTTCACACACCCCTTTTGATGTTACTTAGAATATATATACACCATGTTCTAAGCCTCCCCTTTTTCATGTGGCTAAGTTGGGCTTAAATGTTAAACCCAACATATGTTATAATATAGCGAATGTATAAAACGGGGGTAATGACGTTGGGTTAAAAATATAAAACATATGTGTTGGCATGTTTGACGCATTCCAATGACCTTGAGAACATTTAAGGGGTATAAATTAATTTTACCCAATAAAGATGAATTTGAATAATGGGCTGCAAATATTTACATATAAAAAGAAAAGAGACAAAATATGTAAACTTAGAAAATACGATGTGTTTAACCCGAGGATGGATTGAGTTGTGACGTAAACCTGCCCGGAACCGCCCGGCTGTCCAATAGTCACAACAATAGCTATCCAATGTGGGTGGTTAAACATTGAGCCCAATAAAGACCCGAGGTTAGACTGAGTTATGACGTAAGACTGCCCGGAACCAACCGGCAACAGGCAGTCACAACAGTACCTGTCTAATGTGAGAGGTCGAGGCTTTAATAAGACAATTAAGGCTGAGTCAAGATTGATAGGATTAAGTAAATTGAATTAATACTTAATCAAATTGAACATGCTAAACTATACAGACTGATTGGGGGTTAGGTTTACAAAACACTTAACCAACTTAGCATGTTGGCTATAAATAGAAAACCTAGTAGCGGGGGACCCTTTTCAGCAGTAACCCTACAAGGTGTATCAGGATACCCTGAACTAGGCAGGGTGGGGCACGATTACTGGGCTGACTGTAAGAGGTCAAATCAACGGCGGTGGTGCAGCAGTGTAGGTTCTAACGGGGTGCGAGCGTGCACACACTCCGGCGCAGAAAAATTAGGCACTGGGCACCAGTAGTATACCTGTGTATTCTAGGATTGTGTCGGGCCGCCACCATGGGACATGATACACCCCATGGTGGGACCAACATAGGTAACTACAACATCGGGGGCCGTAAGACACATGTAACTATGCGAGTGGGAGCCGATCATTACAAATGGATCACTTCACCCTGATTATGGGGTGCCTGTTGGGAACTAGTTTATAGGGGTGCAGAGATTAATATGGGGTACGATAGTATATTCGACTCTAGACAACTTAACTTAGCTTATAGTGCTTTCCCATTTCCAGTTTGTACTTATCATGCTCATTTCTTTATTCATAGACTGAATAGTCCTAGACTTACTCAGGCTTTATGTCTTACTCTACTTTTCTTTCGTCTTCTTTTCTTTCGTTTCCCCCCAGGTCCACAGGGAGGGAATACCGCAGCTTGACCAGTTTTCACATCCATCTTGAAGAGAAAGAATGTATTGCTTGGATTTCTTTCGTTTTGGACTATGGCTTTGGATAGCAATTATGGGGACTTATGCAGTTTACTTATGTTTTTATGCTTCTTTAAGTTATGAAATCAAGACAGTTATGAAAATGTAATGTTTTTGGAAGTATTGTAAGACAATTATGGCATGGTTTGTGTAACACGTATTTTGATGAAATAAAAGTTGCTGTTGTTTTCCGTGTTCAAAAATATGTGTACTTATATCTGTCTTGTGTATCTATGACTTATACTTATAAACCTCCACCAAAATTAGGGCATTCCCTTTGAGAGTGACCCTAACGGAGGTGGGGTGTTTCAGATGTATACTACCTTAATGTGAGAGATGCTTAGGGATGTTCAGGGAGAACTTCCTAATGCTGCTAACGGTGGTGGTGCAGCAGTGCAGGCGTCTAGAGCCGATTTCTCCAAGCTTAACAAGGATTATACTAGCCTTAATGGGGAATTGTTCCATGGAACGGAATCAGCTACGGATGTTCAAGATTGGCTTGATAGTTGTGAGCACATTTTCGAGGATTTGGGAATCGATGATGCGATGAAGAGAAAGTTAGCATCGCGTTAGCTTAAAGGACGAGCTATGAATTGGTGGAATGCTATTAAAGCAGCTATTCCCGAGGATCAAGTTATTTGGAATCAGTTTAAAACTCGCTTCGGTGACAAGTTTATCCCAGCTTCTCAAAAATCAGAATTGTTTAGGAAATTCTTTGAGCTTAAGCAGAATGGTAGGGCAGTCTCGGAATATATTGCTGAGTTCGATACTTTATCGAAGTATGGATTATCGTGTATCGATACTGCCGAGAAGAAGAATGAGAAGTTCATAACCGACCTAGATGAGTACCTGGGGGAAAGACTTATAAACCACATCGACGAGACCTTCGAATCTATACTGGGGAAGGCATTAAGGTCAGAGAGCCTTTACTCTAAGTCAAAGGCCGAGGTTTCTATTGCATCTACAGGAGAGCCAAAACTGCAAGCAAGCAGTGGAGGCAAGAATAATTCGCAGAAAAAGAGGAAACAGAACCAAGCTAAGGATGGTAAGAAAAGGAATAAGAAAGATGTTGTGTGCTATAGCTGTGGCAAGAAGGGCCACTATGCCAACGCTTGTCGACTGAAGCCAGCGGACAGGAAGTGCTTCAATTGCGGCCAAGTGGGACTTCACAAGGTAAATGTCAACAACTTCATAAAGAGAAGCAGATTGTGAAAGCGTATGCTATCAATTCTGTTCTTTCTTCGTTGAATGCCACAACTACAGTGTAGAAGCGAAAGGGTGTCGTTATTCAAGGTATGTTTTCTATTTATGATGTTCCTGTTCGAGTGTTGTTTGATACCGGAGCTTCTCATCCCTTCATATCTAGTGACCTGGTAGATAAGTTGGGGTTGGAACCCGAGATTGTCGATAGACCTTTAGTTGTGACGAACCCGATCGGTGGTTCGACTAACCTCTGCATGATTTGTCGTAATTTGGTCTTATCAAGTCATGGATGCATATTTTCTTGTGACTGCTTTGTTTTGGGCTTTACCGGGTTTGACATTATTTTGGGAGTCGATTGGCTCCAAAGGTATGGGGTGGTGGTAGACTATGAGGGGTCTTCGGTGACCATTAGAGCGGACGATGGGAAGAGGGTACTGTTTGGTAGCCTACCTAGTGATGGGGTGATGGCTAGTTTTCTAAATTACCTCGACATCCCATATGATTAGTTGTCAGATGTGCCTATTGCTGGCGAGTATCCGGACATCTTCGAGGAAGTGATCAGACTTCCACCACACCGAGAGATTGAGTTTCAGATTGATTTAGTGAAAGACGCCATACCTATAGTGATGCCACTTCATCGTATGGCGCCAGGGGAGCAGCGAGAGCTCGAGGTGCAAGTGGTCGATCTTTTGAAGAAGGGATTTATCCGAAGAAGTGTTTCTGAGTGGGGAGCACCAGTTGTATTTGCTACTAAGGCAGATGGTTCCCTTCGCTTGTGTGTAGACTACCACGAGTTGAATAAGGTGACGAGGAAGAATAAGTATCCTCTTCCACAGATAGATGATTTGTTTGATCAGTTGAATGGAGCGAGAGTGTTCTTCCAGTTAGATCTCCGACAGGTTTTCATCAGCTCCGAGTAGCAGCTGAGAGTATAAACTAAACGGCATTTTGGATGCCGTCTGGATATTATGAGTGGTTGGTCATGCCATTCGGGTTGACCAATGCATCCGTATATTTTGTGGATCTTATAAATAGAGTTTTTAGAGATCAATAAATAAGTTTGTTCTTATGTTCGTGGATGATATCTTGGTTTACTCGAGGACAGAGAAAGAATAAAAGGAACATTTAAGGACAATGATGGAGGTGTTGATGAAACACCAATTGAAAGAAAAATTTTATAAGTGTCACTTTAGGAGGAGAGAAGTGAGATTCTTGGGCCATGTTATTTTAGAGAAAGGTATTGCCGTGGACCCTGCGAATGTGGCTACGGTGCAAGATTGGTCTACGCCCAAGAATGCAACAGACGTAAGAAGTTTCTTGGGGTTAGTTGGATATTATCGTAAGTTTATCCAAGACTTTTCCAAGATAATGGCACCGTTAACTCAGTTAACCAGGAAGAATCAAGCTTTTGCTTGGGACGGAAGGTGCGAGGATGCATTTAAGAGTCTAAAGGAAAAGTTGACGTGTGCACCGGTGTTATTTATTCCTAAGAGGAACAAAGAGATGACAGTATACACGGATGCTTGTGGTACCGGACTAGGTGTTGTACTGATGCAAGGAGGTAGGGTTGTAGCTTATGCTCGTCAGCAACTGAAACCACATCAGAAAAGATATCCTACCCATGATTTGGAATTGGCAGCGATCGTGTTCACATTAAAGATGTGGAGACACTATCTCTTCGGAGAAAGATTCGAGTTGTTTACCGATCATAAGTCATTAAAGTATCTTTTCTCTCAGAAGAATTTAAATCTTCATCAGTAGAGATGGTTAGAGTTCTTGGCTTCATATGATTTCAATATCGCATATACAACCAAGAAAGCCAATGCGGTGGCTGATGCATTGAGTAGGAGACATGCAATTTTGGGGGCTATGTTTTTGGAATGGAAGCAACTGGAGCATATCGCAGGATATGATTTCAGACCTAAGTGCGAATTAGATCCAGCTATGTTAGCAAGTTTGACAATTAGACCGACATTGATTAAGCGGATCGGTTCCAGTCAGAGGGACGATCCTAATCTATTGGAAATCATCTCCAAAGTAGAGATGGGTACCGACTGTGAGGAAATGAACAAGTATGGACTTGATTGAGAGGGATGACTTCGAAAGAATGGGAGATAGTTGTACCCAATGTTAATGGATTGAGAGAAGAAGTACTTAGCGAATGTCATCACTCGAAACTGACTATACATCCCGGTGGTAACAAAATGTATCGAGACATGAAGCAGACCTACTACTGGGAAGGGATGAAGAGAGACATTGGGAAGTTTATATCCAAGTGCATGAATTGCCGGTTAGTTAAAGCCGAGCAAAAGAAGCCAAGTAGTTTGTTACAACTGGTGGAAATTTCTAAATGGAAATGGGAACAAGTTTCGATGGGTTTCATCGACGGTTTCCAAGGACTAGATCAGGTCATGATAGTATTTGGATGATTGTGGATTGTCTGACCAAAAGTGCAAGGTTTATACCTGTCAAGTCGAATAGAACGACAGCTAAGTTAGCAGAACTGTATATGAAGTGGATAGTGAGATTTCGTGGAGTACCTAGAGGTATTGTGAGTGACCGAGATCCGTTATTTACTAGCGGGTTTTGGAAGAGCTTACAAGAGGCTTTAGGGTCAGAATTACATCTCAGTACCGCATACCATCCCCAAATCGACGGCCAAATAGAGAGGGTGAATCGTGCATTAGAGGACCTCCTAAGAGCTTGTATATTGGATTTTGGGGGCTCTTGGGGTGACCATTTGCATCTAGTTGAGTTCGCATATAATAATAGTTATCAGTCCAGTATTAGCATGACTCCATTTGAAGCTTTGTACGGAAGACCCTGTAACTCACCATCATGTTGGTTAGAAAACCCAGTGAGAAATTTATGCTTGGGCCAGATGTAATAAGAGAAACTTTAGATAAAATTAAGGTTATCCAACAACGAATGAAGACTGCCTAAGATAGGCAGAAAAGTTATGTTGATAAAAGACGAAGAGATTTGAAATTCTCCGTTAGCGACTTAGTATCCGTCAAGATTTCTACATTGAAGAATATAATTCGATTTGGTAGGAGAGGTAAATTGATATCAAGATTTGTTGGTCCATTTCCAGTCCTCGAGCAAGTGGGGAATTTGGCGTATAAAATTGGGTTGCCTGAGAAGATGGCAGGAGTTCATAACGTATTTTATGTTTCCTAGTTAAGGAAGTTTGTGCACGATTCTGGTATGACTATTTCACCAGATCAGTTGGACGATATCGAGGTAGAATCCGAGGCAGTTAGGAGCCGCAGGACGACTCGTATTTTCTGACACGATACGAAACAACTTCGAAGGAAGATGGTGGAACTAGTCAAATCCAATGGGGCGATAATGAGAATGATTGTACTTAGTAAACAGAGGAGAGCATAAGGAAGTTATATCCAGAACTCTTTGCCTGGTAAGATTTTAAATTGTGATATAGTTACTCCCTTATTAGTAAACTACATGCTAGGATAGGCTTGTTGTGTTGTTATGTATGTTTGATCGTTTGTAAATGGTTGATAGGCATGCGGGTCACCATTGTATGTTTTGGTTAAGGAATTTCGGGGGCGAAATTTCTTAAGGGGGGAGAGTGTAACAACCCGCATTCGACACATCGGAGATCGCTGAATATTTATTTCATTCTCATACGAAGTCGTATGGTCGTGTAACTTTGGAGAATGACTATTGGGGTAATTTCCCATGTTCAAGATTTTTGCCGAATTTTATATGACTGTTTTGCCCCTGGATAATCTTGTTTCACCTATAACTTTTGATTAGTAAGGAGTTTTGACCTTAAACTACTTCCATTGGATTCATATGATGGTTTACCTTTCCGTAGATTGGTCACATTAATCAAACGGACTTACTATTTGGGAGATATGGCTAAGATAAGGTTTGGAAGGTGAAAAATAGCATAATTGGGCTTAATCGAGTGATTAACAGCTAGGCTCACAACCATTTTGGGATTAAGTTTATGGGAAAGCTGATAGGGTTTGGAAAATTGGTCTTATTCATTTTACAACCGCCACATATCATTTCATTAACCCTAGCAATGACCTCCACCTTCTAAACTACCTCCTAATCACATTTAATCCAATATTAAGCTAATCAATATCAAATCAAGGCAAATTAACATCAAATTAGAGGTAGAGCTGCTGTGTTGCATTGGAATGCAAACAAAATCAGAGATATATTTAGATTTGAAATTTATTTGTGGCTAAGGTGAGTGATTAGCGCGTTTTTACACTAATACGGCTAAGTAGGGGTGATTAGTGATAATTAGCGAAATTATGACTTAGAAAAATATGGAAAAATATGCATAAATTCTAAAATATTATTTTATGCCTCTGTTAGAAATTTGGGTTAATTTGGATTAAGTTTGCTAATCCTATTGCTAGATATAGTTAGACACAATTAAGGGGAAAATATGGGTTTTGGGTATGTTTGATCCATATTAACAAGTTAAATTATTGTTTTGGTGTTTATGGTTGATCCTATATGTTATTACTGTTGTTGGAATGTTTTATGATTGCTTAGTAAAGTTAGATTGGTCGAAAACACCATCATATGGCGTAAATAACTTGTTGGAAAAGTTGCAGAAAATAGTGCGGGACCCCGCTCGTGAGCAGGGTATCATGATCCGATCCCTGCAACCCGACCCGATCGTGACCACCCGCTCACAAACCGACCCCTCGAGTTTGAGCTCCACAAGCCAACCATCCAATCTCCACGAACCGACCTGCCACTGCTCCACACATGGACCATCACCCTGAGCCGCCAAGAAAGTATCACCACGAGCCGCCGGGGGAGCACCACGAGTGGACCCCACGAGTAGGTCACGAACCGAGGAAGGAGCCACGAACCGTGAACCGAATGGAAACGGAAGTGGGAATAAGGGGAGACGAAAACCCCAGATGCAAAGGAAGTCCAAATGGGAGGTTATTACTCATGATTTAGATGGGAACCAACGAGTTAACTTCATGAGTTGGGCTTTGTTGTGGGACGTGTACAAAGGGGTTATCGATATTTATAGCTTTAGTTCACCACTGAGAGACGAATTAGTGGCTATGGATCGGCGCAATGGGATCATTAAGACTCCGAAGGGGAAGTGATCATAGCATGGCTATGGATCAGCAATAGGGCCATTAGGACTCCCAAGGGCAAGTTGGTCATAGTAAGGGATTAGTGGCTATGGACCAGCGCAATGGGGTCATTAAGACCCCAAGGGCAAAGTGGTCGTAGCAAAGGATCTGGTGATCAAAGTGGTGGATATTACGCACTGAGTGAGAGGTGTGAGGATGATTGCTATGTTTGATGTTTGCTATCACTATGACATGCACACTTCCACTTTACACTTTATGTTAATGTTACCTGAGAGTACTGTACATCTTGTTCTGCTAACTCTTTGGTTGCATATCCAAGTTCAGGTATTATTGTTTTATTTGACTGTTATCGCTCATACCAGACTTTTGTCTGACCCGGAGTTTTATGACTCTTCTTATCACTTTGGGTGCTCCTAAACGAGCAAACTAGAGAAAGGTTTGGTGGTATACACGAGTAGCTGTCCGGAGACGAGCATGAGGCTTCCACGTACTATTTACACATATCCTCCTTGTGTTCTTGCTGGTTACTACTTTGGGCATTAGTAGTGTACATTTTCTGTTTTTCTTTAGAGACATTATTTTGAAGTTGTAAAAATGGTTTGGATCAGAAGCTGTATTTTGGATTCCGCTGCTATGATGGTTTAGTTTTCAGCTTATACGTTGTCTCGCATGTTTTATGTCAAGTTATGTTATTATTATATTTTATTCCATGTGCTGTGAGATATACTACAGGTTCTTTGGTTTATAGTTTCAAATTCATTTTTTTTTATGACCGTCCCGTGCTAGTCGGGCATTGGTACAACGCATTTCAAGGGAAACGTCGGCTGGCACGGGGCGGACCGTCACACAAACACACTAACCTAGCATGTACGAAAATAGCTAAATATAACCAGGTTAATATAGCTTTACCTAAAATTTACAAACGACAAAGTAACATCTTGTTCATTACACAAGCTTTCAACCTTACTTGCAAAAACATAAACTCAAGCTTTGTAAAATCCAATCGAAAGCTATCAACAAATTCAATATCATCAATTTGTCATCCTTTTTGCCGTCATCAAATATTCTCTAGTTAAAGTTTTGTCATATTACATATAAAATAAACCACCCTCACACAAGAGAATAAACAATTATCTCCAACTTCTACTGTTGCAAAGAACTATTACATCATCTGTTGGCATCGATAAATAATAGGTCCTATCAACTATCGTATTTCACCATCATCTTCTCAATAATCAAAAAACAACACCTGATCATTATAGGAACCAAACATCACACCATAGCTGTGTCAAACTCAAACATCAACATTTCTCCTAGAATCTCAAGCAAACTAGTACGCAATATCTCAGTGACCAAGATTCGTCTCTAGATCAAGTTAGCAAAGCTCACACGTCGATCATGGAGGCCAAGAGAGGCGATCGACATCAGTTTGTATCAGCATAGATGGTTCGGTTTCTTCTTCCCAATGGTATCGTAGAGTTTATTCAATTTCAACACAAGCCAAATCTACAGTTGTCATTCTATTTCCAATCTATTTAGAACACCTTCGAGCTTCAGATTCAAGTTCATAGCTTCCTTCCCATTGACGTCCATTTTAACTTTCAACATGTCAAGCAATATAAGTATCACAGAAAATGCACCTGAAGTAGTAGATTTTTTTGGACAACTACATCAATCTTTTGCAGTATGGCAACATCAACTGAACTCCATATCACACGTTATCCGCAACATCCTACATCAAAGCGGCAGTGAAATACATTACTTAATATTCCTTTTACAATCTCTAATTGACTACCAACATCAACGTTTCCAAGCCTTCAAATGTCCTAACATTGACTGCATGATGATTGCTTAACAAACACTTCAACGAACTCATCTATGAAATTCCCTGACAGCCCCTCAAAGTTCTCACCACCAATCCCATGACATAACTACCTAAACCTCCTTTGAGATAGTTTGCTTGGGTGTCATCCACACCATGTACTATATCCGCCTCTTGTCCATCAAAACCAATTCATCATATCATCAGGCTTCTCGATTCACAACATATATTAAAACATAAAAGCTATTTCACCATTCTACAAGAAAACCTTCTTGTTTCATCCAAAAACAAGTGCAGCTCTTTCTAGCTCAGACCAAAAAAAAAAACATTCTGAAAAATCGATCATCTAAGCACTAATACCGACGAAGTTAACTGGACTAAGCAAGCATATCATCTCAATAAACCTTAAGATCAACTCATCATCAACCTCAACATATTTAGTAAAATAGCATATAACCAGAACTTTATCAGTCAACTATAAACTAGTCGGCTTGGAAACCTTCATAAAACTCCATGAAAACAATGACACAAATATCATAAAAGAGACGCAAGAATGCAGCAAGACTTAGACATCAACGGTAGATCAGTGGTCGTCAACTGGCAACCATCAATCATCGGAACCAAGTACAAAATCGAGTATAATTGCACCACTGTCATCTCTAGGAATCTACATCGTTTCAAAATCCAATGGCATTGGCATCTAATCTCGAACATTGAATTCCAGTGCGAAGTTTCTGTAGCAAAAGAAAACGCTAAAAGCTATCTAGTGGCTTCAGATTATATCCATTCTCAAATGCTGATATGCAGGCTACCAGCATTCGAAACTGCAACAATATTTTCCAGTAGAACCTTTGCCTTGTTTGGGATGCTTCGCGACTCAAGATCCGACCCAAATGTAAGAACTGCTTGTGCTCTCAGATCCATATCAAAATGCATTTCACGACATTAAACTCCAAAGCAAGGAATCAATCTCCAATGTCACGTGCCACAAATACCATATGTATGCCATGATCTCTTCCAATATCTTTTGGTGTGGGATTATTATTTTGTTCAATCGATCCACTCACCAACTCTATTCCAATGCGAGCCACATGGCTCCTAACAATCTATCTTGGCGAGCATTGCTCAAGTCACTTTGGAGTTACACCTTGAGTCCTCTTCGTAGTTGGTTAGACTGCTATCCCGAGTTCTAATAAGCAGTAGTGTCGAGTTGTTTTACCATTGTATCTCCATCTTGACTTGCATCCCATGATCAAGCCCCTTTGGAGTCGTGCTTCGATCATGCTGCACATATCGGCCTGCTCGAAACATGGATCTCTGACACCATGTTAGGAACATAAGAACAATATTGTGTAACAAAAAGATAAAGAAAAATTTATATCACTTATCTATTAAATAATAGTAAAGCAGAAGAATTTCTAGCTTTCTCCTTAATTCTCTCATTTCTCTTAATTATCCTTAATTCTCCCAGTTCTCTCAATTTTCCTTAAAACTCTAAAGATACTTTTATTAAATTAAAATGAAAATCCCATACAAATTTTAAATTCAACCCATACGACGAGCAAAAATAGAATTTTATAAATTTTCTCATTTAATAAATCGCTCTCTCATCTCAGAACTTCTCCTTTCATCTAAACACAAAGGTTTCCAATGCAGAACTTAGTCAATTTGATGCAGGTAATTTTTCCTCTAAAAAATGTTTTTTTTTTCCTAAGCATGATCCATTCTCTTTCTATGAGCATTTCATCTAAACACAGAGGTCTCCAATGCAAAACTTAATCAATTTGATGCAGGTAATTTTTCCTCTAAAAAAATGGTTTTTTTTTTTCTTGAGCATGATCTATTCTCTTTCTGTGAGTGTTTGCGTCTGATTGTAGATAGCATGGTAGTTTTTTAATCCCCTTCTATTTCTATTTCTGTGTATGTTTGTCTTTTTTCCGTGAGTAAGAAATTTAATTGTGAAATTTAATAACAACCCATCCACTACAGCCTCGCCTCCGCCTCCTCCTTAGGCCCGACATTCAATGATCGTCATTTCGCCTGGAAAACCAAGTTAAATGGAAAACACTCAAATTGATATTTCTTCATTATCCGTCCTCCGATCAACACTGCACAACTACCAAAGTCTCTATCTCTCCATTCTATACTTCTTCTTCAGGTGCCACAAGCTAACTTTCTAATGTTATAAGATTCGTAGCCACTTAAATAGGGGATAAAGAACAAACATGGAATGTTATGGAGAACCCATCACATATCTGTGGACTGAAAAGACCGTGTCAACATTGGATAAAGCAAAAACGAGGGGACATGGGAAAATTATAAAAGTGCATCTACTGGACAACGAGATGTTCAACATAACAATATTGATTACATGGCTACTGAACGAGTTTCTCAACAGAAACAGTAAAGTCTACAACAGGAGAAGTTCCACTCAATGTTCCTTTCGAATATTTGCTAAAGAAATATTATGCGTTAGCCTCTAATACATCACCAAAGAGAGTTCACGAGACTAAACAACTGCAAACAAACACAAATGGCTCATAGGCTTCAAATGAATACTGGGTCATACTTGATGCTCTCCCATCTTAAACAATGCTATGCATCCGTATAAATATTTGGTCGTATTATCCATATGAATACCAAGTATGACCCAGTTTTCTCTTTTCTCAATGTTAAATGAAACCAACATTTGTTATGTAGCAGTTCATCTTCGTTATTTTTTAAATTGAAGTGATTCTTATGCAGCCTATGTGCAAATATTCATAGACTTATTGGCATTATAAGTTTTTAAGAATCTACTTTTTGGGTCACATTAATTCATGCACCTTTTGATGTACCATTTTGATCTTATATCATATTGAAACTTATTTTAATAATTTCAAGTACTTCGGAAATGTATACACGTAACACGATCATGTAGCTTTCATTTCACTATCATATTTACATATCATTATGCTTTTTTCTTTCTTTTTTCTAGATCATCCCTTTGAGCTTTAATACGATGTTGAGTTTCTAACAGTCTACACTTTGGATCACATTAATTCCTACACACCTTCAGATATACCATTTTGATGCTTATTTTAATAATTTCATATACTTAGGAAATGTATGTATGATCATTTAGCTCTCATTTCATAGTCATATTTACATATCATTATGTTTCTTTTTTTCCCCTCTATTGTCCCTTTGAGCATTAATACCATGTCGAGTTTTGGCCTTCTCATTAAAAGCTTCAGTCTACAAGGAAAATTTTACGTGATGTTCCTCAGATTGTCACAGCTTTTGTTCATACATCCATTTGTGTGATGTATTGATTTAAACTGAGAAACTGCTGCAACAACATTTTAATGTTATATGCTACTAATTTATATATGTTCTACCATCATTTTTTTATTTTAGACATAAAACTCTTTTTTTTAATCTAACCCACAACTAATTTTCACATGTCAACTTTTGAGACATCATCATCATCTTCATCATGGTTTGCATGAGTATCCGTTCATAGCCTTATGCCACATCATTTTGATGGATGTATAATATTGAGACATATTTTGTATCATTTTTCAGATCCTTTATTTTATGGCCCAACAGCCAGCACTTTCTTAAAATTATTTGACTAACAATCATGCTTTGGAGTTTCATTGTGCATTACAACTCCTCAAGCATGTGTATTGATATAATGTTGAAATTCAGCAATCGTGCTTGAGTGCCACTTCACAAGTGAAGCATGCATGTATAATATACAAGCGTATTGTTATGCATTAAACATGCATATGTAAAATTAACATCTACATGTGTTATGCATGTGTAAGTGTAATGTTATGCATGAAACACACATATGAAAAAATAATATTTACGTGCTTTATGCATGAAACTTGCATACATGTATAATATATTAGTGTATTGTTATGCATGTTGCTTCCTAAATTATTCAGAAAACATTGCCATAATAATTGGTGCATCTAATGTATGTTATTGTTGTTGTAATTTCATAATTAAATTAGAAACTGATTAAATGAACAAGTGGATGTTCAATGTATGCAACGTATTTATTAACAAGGATTGGTTTGTTAATTGAAAACAAATTATAGACCAAATAATGGATGCTAAACCGTCCAATAAACAAAAATTGGTCAAAGATAATACAACACCATCCAAAGCTACATCAGTGGAAAACGATAAAAAAGTGCAAGAGTAATTGCCCAACAATCAACAGATCCATTGGTAGGTGAGTACGATTGGGATGCAAGTTTTACTTCTGAGTTGGTAAGCTGCATATGAATATAATTTACAACACATTCATTATTTAATTATATTATCTAATCATATTTTTTTTCTTATAGGTAAATCATATGGAGAAAATTGGATGGTGACAATGAAGATAATTAAGATGAAATATTTTATGAATAATTTTTTTTTTTCATTTTAGCATGGCAGTTGTATATTGTAGCATTATCATAGTATATGTTTTATTCTTACTCTTTTATTTACATTTGCATGCATTAAGGACTAATATGATCTTTTTACTTTTGTGATACTATTCTACAATTGATAAATTTAGATCCTTATTAATCATATTTGTATTTCTATCATAGTTGTGTATAAAAAATGAATGGTTTTTCTTAATTATCCATGCCAACGCATATTTATCAGGAATGAATGGTATAAAGAAGAGATTAATGTCATCACCAATGAATTTGAGAGCTTCTTTTCCATAAAATAGGAGCAAATATCATGATATTACAGGTATTTGGTTAGATATTAATATTTAATTTCTGGATTGATTAGGTTTGGAATAAAGACGGGATGTATTGTCACTTTCACGACTTTAAATGTTTGGGAGTTTTCCAACCAAGTCAATTTGAGAAACCTGATTTGTTTGTTACACAATTGACAATACTCTATAGTGTAGCTCATACAACATTTACCCCTGCAATAACTTTTAAATAATACCTGAAAACACATTGAGAATGGTAGTTAACAAGAGGATGGAAGTTGATAAATAGTTAAAGTAAGAGGGAAAAAAAAATCTTTTTATGCTGGAAGAATGATCAATGTCTAAATTTAGAGTTTTGCAGTAGTCCAGAATGACATGCTAAGAGCTTACCATGTGCATACGCGAAGATCAACCACTTATGTGGTGCTCGTGGATCGGGCTAGATGCACTAGAGAGGATTTTACGACTCCGGTCGGTTTACCTCCTGAACAAATTCAAAAAAAAAAAAAAAATAGAGTTTTTAGAATTTGCTTCGAACGACCCTTGAAACTGGTATATTTTGTTGTTGTAGTTATGTATTGGTCATTTTGTCTAAAGTAAGTGAAGAAGATCTTTTTAGATTTTAAAGCTGAGTAAATGCTTGACTTTTATTTGAATCTCACCTACTCAAGTAGTATTTTTGTTATATCGGTTTACAGTTTTAATGTGCTCTACGGTTGCAATCCTTGATGATTTTAGTTATTTTGTATGTTGATGAAACATTGTTGGAATGCATCATTATACCAGCATTGTCAAACCATTAAATAACATAAGATTTGCATATGATAAAACAAAAATATTCTTGAATATATATGTTTAATCTGCACTAAATGCTCTTTTTGAAAATAAGTGAATATGATGGTTGCATGTAAGTCAAATATATATGTTTAGAATTCAAGTCACATTATAAACATAAACTGTTGTCTTTATGAAAATGTCCAAGAAGCTCGGTGCCTACTGCACAGATTTTAGGCTCTAGCAAATTACAATAACCATTCTCTAGCACAATGCAAATGAGCTACCAAAATAAAGAAGCTATAAGCATGTGGATGCTACTTTTTCGAACAATTATTTTGAACTGCGTAGCAAGTTTACTTATGAGTGAAAAAAGACATATAAAAGATCCAGACTGATTTTAAAATGTACTCTAAATACTTGGGCACCTCAAAATTCGTAAGGCAATGTAAGATTGATCATGAAAAATCAATTTTATTTTATGCACGGTATATAATTGTACATACTTAGCCCAATCAAAAAAGCATCGCCTAACGGATGGAATATTACGAAATAAATATTAAATTAAATAAACTTATGATTATGATTATTTTAATTTCATAAACTAAAATATTATGGCAAATCATTATGAAAAAATAACCAATACAAATTCAAAACATGTAATGTGATATACTTTTGTAAACACAAAAGATCAACATCATTCAAATATATTTTCTTTTGACGGAGAACTAATTTTTAAACCCCACATTTCAACCTAGATCAAGAATGTTCTCCACAACTCACTTTTGAATTTTGTCATTTAGGTAAATATATTTTATTTAACTAGAAATTATAAAACGTTACATATTCAAAATAATTAAGTTATCTATATTAATTTATTTGATAAATTATTCAAAACAAATAATTTCAATTTGCATGCCACTTTCATATTAACCAAGAAGACAAAATTAATTTTTCAATCAAATATAAAAATTATTAAATAGAAAACAAAAATTATTAACGTAAACAATAATATCATATTATACAATTTTTTATTAATCCCTTCTTTGTTTTTTCTTAATATCTGCATTTGAGTCAACTACCTAAACCGATAACAACTAAAAATTTAGCATATTTTGGAAAAATCACTTGATTGTTTAAGTAAAAATAATAAAGATATTTTCTTTCACAACTATCGTGTAAGATGTATAACACAAAATTATACATCATAATTTTAAAAAATTTATTCTAAAAATAAATTATTTTACTTAAATCATCGAATGATGCATAATAAACATTTATTTTTTTATCATTAGTAGTGCAAATGTTACATTTTAAAAAATAACGTGTGCAACGCACGGGTTACACACTAGTTCATTGGAAAAGCGGCCTACTGTATACATACACACATAAAAGAACTAACTACAAAATAAAGTATCCCATGCTAAAGACTTGGTAAAACGCACAAGTTAAACACATGCTGAAAATTAGCTCAACCATTCTCACTACTTTAGACCCAAGGACTAGCACAATAAAAATATATTTCTATCCAGTCAATCCTTCCACCAGCTGCCTCTCACTGCTGCCTTATCCTCTACGTTATAGCCTTGTTAACGCCTTTTCACTCTTGATTTTCCTATAGCCTTTGCGTTCAGTTGCTTCTCCCTGCTCGCCCTTTAATAAATTTAGATCCAACTTTCCAATCCACCGTTTAGTGTGCCTCCTCCTGTTAGTCGTAGCTAGGCTAACATTCTTAAAGATAATTAGATTAACATCAATTTTTCATTTATTTTTCTCTCTAGAGAATTCAATACTATTCATTTTGCAAAGATGACCATGGAAATTGTTAATGAAGTAAGAAATCAATAGATCAATGCAATTGTTATTTATGTTATTGGTCTAATACTTCATTTTTCGTTTTCCAATGCCTATATTAATAGATTATGAAAACCATCATAAAATTTTATCAATATTCCAAAGAACATCGTTTAATTTATAAATTTTGATTCTAAAGAGGACTGCGATAATTTTTTTGAAGGTGGTCTATACTTCCATAATAAAATGCTAACGATGATAGGACAGTATACTATAGGGATGCACTTAAGCATAGATCTATTACTATTTATTCCTATCTAGATTTGACTACATATCTTCCTTTTAGACTATTAAATCATGGAAGTTATAAGTCATGTTGTATCGATATTGTTAACCTCCAATAAAATTAGATAAGACGACTAAAGGAATCATAAAAATTTCTAATGCTTAGTTATTAGTGGAAGTTTTTAACTCATTTTCCTTATCCTAAGAAATTCCCTAATTTTAATGGAAATGATAAACTTTTCATGCAAGACGTGAAATATGAATTGAAACCAATCATAGGTCAAATTTGTTGAAGTTTGGACACTCAGAAAACATTTTCTAATCCAGCAAGGTATAAATTTCCGTCGATGATAACAACACATCAAGTAGACATTTCACGAGCAATCGACGATGTAAATACTGAAAACCCTCTTGTAATGGACAACTTCAATCAAGATAATGTTAACATTCAGATACCTCAAGATAATCAGATTAACATATAGTGTAACCAAACAGAAACTTTTCACGAGTGCAAGTTCCAAATCAGATTAAAAAAGTTCTAACATTTCGGTTATATTATTTAGTCGAATAGCTCATAAAATGAATAGCTCCATGTTTCTCCATAAAATGCACTGAATATTAATTAAGGGATGATGATGAGACTTATTAGAGAGGAACAATTGCAATTTTTATTGATACTAAACACGATACAAAGAGCACACATATATAGTGCTATGAGCCCAACGGCTAGTACAAAATATACCAAATATGTATGAGCATACCGGCTAGTATTAAATATACCAAGTATGCATGAGCCTAACGGCTAGTAGATAATGACAAAGCATGCTAAATATGGTAAAAACGTGTCCACACTCTAACGGCTCTATTGTCTTCGTTATGCCCCCTCAGTTCGAACTAGGGTTTCCTTGCTCATTCTGGCTTCCGTCTGCACTGATAACGCGAAGTTCCTCTCTCATTCTGATAATTTTTTTTGATTGAAAGGGCCTTTGTGAGAGCATCTGCTCTCTGATAGTATGCGGGCACATGACATATTGCAAGTCTTCCTGATTGCGTTCTTTCTCTCACAAAGTGGAGATCAATTTCAAGATGTTTCGTCCTTGAATGTTGAATAAGGTTTAGAGATAAAGATACTGTGCTCTTATTATCACACCAAATGACCGGCTTTCGTCTTGGAGTGAAATCAAGCTCCTCCATCAGTGATTCTATCCACATGATTTTGGTTGTAGCGCTTGCCAGTGCACGGTACTCAGCCTTTGTGCTAGATCTTGATGTGGTCTGTTGTTTCTTCGTACACCAGGAAATGATATTGGAACCGAGGTAAACGCAGTATCCTGAGACAGCCTTTCGATCGTCAATATCGTTGGCCCAATCGGCATCGCTAAAGCACTGTAAGCTAAGTTCCTTTTCTGAATTTAGGCGTATACCGTAATGTTTTGTGCTTTGTAAGTATCGTAACACTCTCTTTAATGCCATCCAATGTTCTGATAAAGGGTTCTGCATGTATTGACTGAGTTTATTGACGCTGTAGCATATGTCTGGTCGAGTAATAGTTGCGTATTGTAACGCTCCTACTATGCTTCTATATTGTTTGGCATTGTCGATAGCTTCTCTTTTATGCTTAGATAGTCTTAGGTTACTAATCATAGGCGTAGGTAATGAGTTTGCCTTGTGCATATTTGCCCTTTGCAGTATTTCAGTGATATAATTTTGTTGGGATAATATTAATTCTCCATTGTTTTTCCTAATCACTTGTATTTCAAGAAAATTTTTTAGTTCCCCCAATTCTTTAATGGCGAAATTTTGATCCAGCTTGTGAACAATTCTGTTTATTTCTTCGCTATTGTCTCCTGTTATTAGCATGTCGTCAACGTATACTAGAATGAACACAGTTCCATGTATGCCCTTCTTCATATATAGAGAATTGTCCGATTTAACTTGTGAGAAACCCATGTTAGACAAAGTTGACTTTAGCTTTTCATACCAAGCTCTCAAAGCTTGTTTTAAGCCATATATTGCTTTGTGTAGTTTGCATACTTTATCACCAATACCATATCCTTCAGGCTGTTGCATGTATACCTCTTCAGGCAATTCCCCATTCAAAAAAGCATTGTTGACGTCCAGTTGCCTTACATTCCATCCTTTATTTAGAGCAATGGTCAGTATAATTCTGATGGTTGTGGGTTTTATGACTGGGGAAAAAGTTTCATTGAAATCAAAACCAAATTGTTGCGCGTAACCTTTTGCAACCAGTCTGGCCTTGTATTTGTCAATAGATCCATCTTTTTTTCTTTTTATTTTGTATGTCCACCTACAACCAATCACATTTTTGTGTTTTGGTTGAGTCACTAAGCTCCAAGTGTTGTTTTTTATGAGAGCTTTATATTTAGTGTTCATTGCCTCCTTCCATTTGTTTGATCTTATAGCCTGAGTGAAATTCAATGGTTCGATCTCACTGGCAGAAATATTATATACTTTGGGTTTGAAGATGCCTCTCTTTGACCTGGTGATCATGTGATGTCCAGTTGATTGTGGTGGTGTTTGCTGCTGTGTATCATTGTTGCTGGTATTGTCAACATGGTTGTTGTTTTCTGTATCTTCACTATGCTGCATGTTTTGATGTATGTTTGTATCTTCTGAGTCATTGTGTGTCTCATTGGTTTGCTCGTTTGTTTGATCCATAGTTTCTTCCTGGGTGTTTAAATTGCTTGTGCATTGTTGCTCTTCATTTCTATCAATTGAAGGTGGTTCAGTAATGAATGGCTCGAACCGTATGTTATTGTTTATGCTTTGTTCCCCATCCTTTTTGCCGATTTGCTTTTCTGCATAAGGAATCTTGTTTTCATCAAATATCACATGCCTAGAAACATATATTTTTCCATTTTTGTCCATGCACTTATAACCTTTTTGGTTTTGTGCATACCCAATGAATGTGCATGGGCTTGATCTCATACTTAGTTTATGATTGTTATAGTCTCTCAAACATGAAAAACATAGACACCCATAGGCTTTCAGAAAACCATATTCTAACACTGTATATCATTTCATGTGGGCTTTTATTGTTTAAGACTTTGGTTGGCAACTTGTTAATGAGGAATACAGATGTGTAGAAAGCTTCATTCCAATATTTCATGGGTAATGAGCTTTGTGATAACAAAGTTAGACCAGTCTCTACTATGTGTCGATGTTTTCATTCGACTAAACCATTTTGTTCGGACGTATGCGGGCAAGTTAATCTATGTTTGATCCCTCTTTTGAGAAAGTAATTAGTTAGAGGTTTAAACTCAGCTCCCCCATCTGTCTGAATAACCTTAACAGTACTGTTCATTTGTTTTTCGACATGAGTTATAAATTGCATAACTGTATTGCAAGCTTCTGATTTAGTTTTCAGCATGTATATCCAAGTATATCTAGAATAAGCATCCACAAAAGAAAGATAATACCTGTGTCCCTGATATGAATTTATAGGCGCGGGTCCCCACAAGTCAGCGGCTATAAGTTCCAGTGGCTCATTATAACTGGTTTCAGAATCACTAAAAGGGAGCTTGTGGCTCTTGCCGAGTTGGCAGTGCGTGCATGTGTGTCTGACAGGTACATTTTTATAATGAATGTTATTATTACGCAGAACAGTCTTAACAGTTTCCAAATTAGGATGTCCTAATTTTATATGCCAAGAATTAATCACGTTACATTCATTGCTATTATTGTCATAATCAACGTTATTGCAACTATTCCTAATATAGTCATTGTCACTACTAGCATCTACATTATTGTACCAGAATTCTCCACTTGAGTTTGCAGTCTTGAATTTGTATAAACCATCGTATAGGTTACCTCGAAGTAATATTTCATGATTTAGGGAATCTTTAACTAAACAAAACTTAGGATGAAATTCAAAGTAAACATTATTGTCGTTGGCAAATTTTGATACACTTAACAAATTTTTATTAATCGTAGGTACCATAAGAAGATTGTTTAATTTGAGTTGTCTTTTCCCAAAGATAGTCCCTTTGCCAATGTGTGTGATACTAGCAGTACTACCATTACCCATATGCAAATTTTTCATACCTGAGTAATTTCTAGTCCCAATGTTTAAATTTTGAAGATTGCTAGTTATGTGGTGAGTCGCTCCTGAGTCAGGGTACCATTCTTCGAAGCCATTGTCTTCATTTTTTACTTCATCATCATCTGCAGCATTATGTCTTCGGTTTGCGTTATTATTATTTTGAGTTGAATTCCCTGTTGTTGCCATATTTGCTTGTGGTCTTCTTTGTGAAAAGTAATTTTGGCTTTCCTATTGTCTACCTGGTGTCTGAATTATACCTGAAGTAACATTTGTTCACCATGTGACCAAACTTTTGGCATATTTGACATTTCACACGATAGTTGTTGTTATCTCCTTGTATCTGCTTATTTCTGACTGTGGTATAATTGGCAGAGAACTTATTTTGTGTTGTTTTTCTTTGGTCAATTCTGCCTTCATGAGCAAGGAGTGCTGATCGAACGAACTGTAAATCAGGTAAAGTTTGTTGTGTGGCTAACACAGTTACTAGAGATTCATATTCTTCATCTAATCCACCAATAATAAATAGGATTTGCTCATTATCGCTGATCTTATGACCAACAGCATTTAGTTTGTCACACAGATTTTTAATTTTTCCTAAGTATTCTTTCATGCTTGCCTCCTTTTTTCTAGAATTTTGTAATTCCCTTCTATATTGCATGATTCTAGCAGCTGATTGTGAACTGAAAATTTGTTCAACTGTTTTCCATATTTCATAAGACGTGCTACATCCAACTATTTGTGATAATAAATTCGAACTTACTGACGATAGGAGCCATGAGGAGAGGAGGCTGTCTTGTTTTTGAAACTTTGTGTAGTCTATGTTAGGCACAATTTCTCCTTCCGAATTGGTTATCGTCACTAGTGGGACTGTTATTGTCCCATTAATGTACTGCAGTAAATCATACCCTCTTAAAGCGATCTCTACTTGATATTTCCATAGAATGTAATTGTCTTAGTCTAGAGATGTGGTGATAATTTGGCTTTTTGGTTTAATCAGGTCATGATGGTTAGGTGGAGCACTGTACCCCATACTTCCTGAAACAGCGGAGGTTACTTCATTGTTGTTGGCCATAAAACAAAAACAACTTTATGCTTGATGATTAAGCCTTTCTGCAATTTGGCTCTGATACCAAATTAAGGGATGAGGAGGAGAGTTATTAGAGAGGAACAATTGCAATTTTTATTGATACTAAACATGATACAAAGAGCACATATAAATAGTGCTATGAGCCCAATGGCTAGTACAAAATATACCAAATATGTATGAGCAAAACGGCTAGTATTAAATATACCAAGTATGCATGAGCCTAACGGCTAGTAGATAATGACAAAGCATGCTAAATATGATAAAAACGTGTTCACACTCTAACGGCTCTATTGTCTTCATTAATATTAACGTTTTTTTTTGGAAAAACATATATGATGGATCAACCACCATAAGACAATTCAATCAAAATGATGAAAAAGCTATGGACATAGTACAAAACCGACCAGCTCAATATAAAATATCCAATATTTAGCCATATGGGTAAATTAGCTCCCTACACAAGAGCTAAGCGTGGTAAATATGCTTCTGGTATGTACTGTATCTAATTTCTCTATTGCAAAATGTCCATACGTTAGCGACAACTCACATGGCACAATATGGTTTCTCAATTAAAAGTTATATATATATATATATATATGTATGTATGTGAAACAAACAGGCATGGAGGGAGGGACGAGGTAGAAACTAATATGAAAATTAGTGTTGCTTGTTAGGAAAAATTAACACATAGAAGCATTTAATTTAGGATCTAATATTATCTATCTAAATATCAATGCAACATAAAATCAACTATGAAATTACATAAGAACGAACAATAGAAACAAAAAAGAAGAAGAGACAATGAAAGTTCAATACAGTTTGGATATAAGTATCAGATGCCCTTAGAGACCCAACAATATTTTATTTCTTCATTTTGAGAAAGAGCACACAAGAGAAGAGTATGAAACATTCAAAAAGTTTCACGTACCCTAAAAGGAGATACATAAATCGGGGTCTTATTGAGGATATTTTGGTAAAGAACAATCTTTTTTATTTTATTGTGTTGAAAATATAAGCAAATGTTTTCATATTTATAGGTACAATGATAAATACTTTCTTAGAGATAAGGATGAAATGTTTTCAAATTTTCGCGATTTGATTTCAATAAATTTTTTTTGCTATACTTACATTTACTTCCATGTACATCCTTATTTGAATAATTCCTCAAATCAATTAATATCTTTTTTGATACTAATTGATTATCTTTCTTATTTTTTCATATATTTGACTGGTTGTGGAAGTCAATCAACATCTTTAGTAAATCAATATTTCTTTCTTGAAATTGATATTAGTATTCCAAATTTAGTTATTTACCTTAATTTAAATATATTCATCATTCATCAAGTAATTAGAGAAGAAGTTCCTATCAGGCGTCATATGATAGGATGCACCAGAATCAATAAACCATAAGTTGCTATTTACAGAATAGCAAAAAGTTGTAATCACATCAGTAATGATCTTTATTTTTGAATTCTTTGCAGTGGATATTGAAGCTTGCTTTGAATCCTTTCTTTTTACTTCAAGCTTATGACAATAATTAGGCCCTTTAGACTAACACGTTGACTTCCATGCTTTGACTTGCATTGGTTTCTATCCCTCTAAATAGACAAGCCATTTCTATCATTATCTGAGCTAGTACTCACCAGCCTATCTCCCAACACTTGACTATGAAGACCATTTTTAGGTTAGATAAACTAATCTTACTACGACCATATATCAAAGAATTAATGAAAGCAATATATTCCTTAGCCATGGAACATAAGAGGATCATTACTTTAGCCTTATCGGTAATACTAATATCTACTGCCTTCATGTTTATAATCAAAGTGATTAAGGAATCTACATGTTCCATCAGATTGGCTTCAGGTTTGATCTTAAACAAATAGAGTTATTATTAAATTGATTTGTGAGAGACATGTCTTGATTATGTTTATGAAAACGCATCTCATAATTCACTTATCATCTTCTTTTGAGAAAACTCTCTAAGAGCTTCATCTTCCATCTTCTCAAAATAGCTACCTCAATATCTTTCAATTTCTTAAGCAGATAAACTACCTTAAAAATTTTCACCTTCTTCAAAATTTCCCCCATCTTATCTTCTGTGTTCCAAAATCTCCATTCCCATCAAAACGTATAACATCATATTTGACACTAGATCAAACATTAGATTTCGAGCGATCGCCACTAATATCCCAAAAAGAACAATAGCATAGCTCTGATACCAAATGTTATGAAAATTGATGTGTAGAAGCATTTAATTTAGGATCTTGTATTATATATTTGAATAGTAATGCAACTTAAAATCAACTATGAAATTACATAAAAACAAATGGAGGAAAGAAAGAAGAAGAGATGTACAAGATTTGATGTGATTCAAATATAATTCTCCGACATTCACTATAACCCAATAACTCTTTATTTCTTCACTTTGAAAGACATCACGATATGGGAAGAGTATGAAACAGTCAAAAAAAGTTGCTCACTCTAAAATGGGGTATAGATATAGATCCTATTGAGGATATTTTAGCAGAGGACACTCTTCTTCTTTTATTATATTGAAAATAAGAATAAATGTCTTCATACTTATATGTTCAGCAATGAATACTGCTTTGGAGAAAAGGATGAAATGTTTATGTGTTTGCTTTATTTGATTTCAACAAAAAATTTAAGATATTTGCATTTGCTCCCATATGTATATACTCATTTGAATAATTCCTCAAATCAATTTTACGTGCCAACTATAGTACAACGCGAGCAAAATCTAACAAATATCTCCATTGATGAGCATTTTCTGACTTCAACATGAAGTAAAATAGAGTCTTCAATCACTTGGATAAGTTCATTAACACCTCTAGTGGTTAATTTTAGGTTGCTAATATCTCCAGTAATTTAGATTAAGTCGCTACCACCTTTGTGCAGTTTGGCCAAACTATTTTTTTACCAAAGAGTGCGCTTTTCTACTGTTGGATCATGTCATGTCCTAAAGTATAACTCCATCTCAATGAGAATCCATAGCTCAATCCATATATTGGAGCAAACTTAGATCAATCATATTAGTCCATTGAAACCGTTGATTCCGATACCATCTTAAAATTTTTGGCATCCCTCGCATTTCCACCATGCGCACTCCATTTAGCATAGAATGGGTCAAGTTCGCTGAGCCCTTCTGATGCCAAACTCATGATTGGATATCCTTTTATTCCTCTACGACAAATACATGTTCATGACATCATTTACTGTGACAAAAGAATCTCTTGATGTTACGTACCATATATACTCATTTTTGAGATATCTACGATGCAGGACTAATTGCGAATCCAATCCATGCACTCACTCTAATACAATGCAATCCAAACCTAACCTAGCAATTGCTCAGAGTTGTTGTATTTCTAGTTGTTATTTTGGCTAGATGAGCATGGCAAGTCTATCTCTTTTTGTTATTGTTTTTTTTTGTTTACATTTGAGTGTGTTTCTCATCGATTGCTGGGGTAATTAGGGGACATATTATTGTTTTGGGAATCGAAATTGTGTAACATTCCTACCAATTTTAATCTACGTAACAATCTACATTTGTAAGCTTTTTATTATTTGATAAAGTACCTTTAAAAAAATTGTATTTACCATAAAGTTATATATGTAGTTCTTTATGTTTCTCACTGATATATGAAATTAACATTAACAAAAAATTTAATCAAAATAATTGTATACAACTGCTATATGACGGGGTAATAACAATTGATACAAGTAAAATTATACTATTTCAGATGAAATATGAATTTAAACATAGATAAATAATAGTTTTACAGTTACTTAAAGTCAAATCAATTGTTTAAGAATAGAATTGGCATTCAACAATAAATTTTGGGGCTTTTTACACTAGATCATTATTTCTGAAGTTATTACAAGAAAAGTTTTATAATAATGAATCTGTAGATATAATCCCTATTTTTTTGAATCAAAAAGCGCAAATAACTTTGCAGTTTTTTGAGAAAAAAATCCAGGTTTACTTTCGATTTCCTGAAAAGTTTTTAAATTTTGAGAAAAATTCTAAGTTTTTATTTGTAACTGATAATAATTGTTATTTAAGAGTAATTTTTGGAAATAAATACAGTTTCTCAATATTTATCGAATTTTATAAAATTGCATATTATTATATATAATATGCACGTTTCCTTGCATTTCTGTTAGGAAAGAACAAAGTATTATGCTTTTTCAATATTTCAAAAATAGGGACTTGATTTATGAAATCATTTCTTCAGGGACTTTTCTTGCATAACTCTAAAAAACAAAGACTTGTAGTTTTTCCTAGTTAACTATGTATAATTAATATTAAAACTCATATTTGAATAAAGTTTAAAACTTGTACATATTACTCCTATTAAAAATGTCTATTATTTAGAACTTAAGCATTAAGCTATGTAATATTGTAACTAGTTTTAGTCAAATGTAACTTATAGACAAACATAATAATTAATTTCCACCTTCAAAAGTGTAAAAATCTAACCTTGTCCTTCGTCGATTTTGCAACTTGTTCTTTCCCTTTATTTTTTTTTTTTTTTTTTTGAAACAAGTACTTTACATACCTAAAAGCAAATAAGGGGTACACCTTATAGCATATAACGAACAAATGACGCTATGATGCTAAACAAAATATTATACAAATATCAATATACATTCCCTAAATGAATGATAGAAGGAAAAAGGAAAAACAGAAGAATGTGGCAACAAAAGCATCAGTCTTACAAGATTAAAGTGTACCTCTTACCAAACATTTATAAACTTTATTCAGCATTAAATTCTGCATCTGAGAATGGCTACTAGGTGCTTAGCAATTCGTCAGAATTAATTGATTTTGGGGAGGGTATCCTGTGGACCAAACTTACACGTTCTCATGGACCCAAGCAATCACAATCCCCTGATTTGTCCATTTTGCAATTAAACTCATATTATTTCGAGGGCTTAACTGCAAAATGGAGGAAATCAGGGGCCTGTGATTGGTTGGGTCCATGGGAACGTGAAATATTGGGTCCAGGTGATCCCCTCCCTTGATTTTGACGCTTATTACATATGAGTGAGTTGTGAAGTTGACAATATTGCTTACGTTGCTTGAGGGAATACTTATGATACACTTTTTTCAATACGAGTTTGTTGACACCATTTTAACATGTGTCACCATGACATTGCTAACAGTGTTAGCGGTGTGTGGCTGAGATTGCCCCCTAAATTTCTCCTGTTAAATCTCAGCCACACACCACTAACACCGTTAGTGGTGACATGGTGAAACACGTTAAATAGTGTCAACAAACTAGCTCTCCATTTTTTCATTTTATTTTCTTATCTTTGGACATTAAACGTTGTATCATAATTTGCTATGTAGGGTTATCAATCACATCATCCATTATTGCAGTACACTTGATGCTTATGTTTCCAGCTTTGTTTAACACTTGAACATGTTCACTACGACCATCAAATAGGAGACCAATTTTCTGTCCCCATTTCACTTGTTCTCCTATGTCCTTTCAATTAAATCTCTCCATTTTCGCTTTTTCCATTTAAGTCCTCCAGCAATTGAGAGATTTAACTACAAAAAGTGGAAATTAGGGGGCTGTGATTGGATGGAGCATGGGGATTGAGAAAATGGGGACAGAACAGTTGGTGCAATCAAGTAGCAACATAGGGTTTTCAAACTGCGAGTACCTTTCCTGACTATTTGCCATAATATGATCGATCACTCTGAGTTAAATCATTACCATATGCACTAAGTTCCACAACAGTAATCGTATTCATATCTTTTTTAATTCTAATATGTTATAATTTGCACCCTTATTTTGAAATGCATTTTTAAATTTAGATGCATTGTTTAACTAACGAGATTCTATGTTCATAGTGCCTTGCTTTTGTCCATGAAACCATGAATCTTCGAGGCTGTTATCTTTATAAATGGTTGAACAATTTTGGTTTGTATAAGTTTTTTCCATCCAAACTTATTCAAACGAAATAGCTTCAATGGATGAACAAAATTGGACAAACAAGAGGGTTTCATTTGTATCGTACGAGTTGAATGAACATATCTTTATTCTCGTTCACTATTATAACTTCATTCGGGGAGATCATTGTTAGTTTAAACTCGATCCCTAACAAATGAAATTTTAATCATACCACTAGTGCAGTGACCTATTTTTAATGGATGTTCCAATGCTGAAACTATTCTACTAATCCTTTTTTTAAAACCAAATCTTAAATCTTAGGCCTAAATTCGAATCTACACTAGAATGGATTACCAGATTTCCTTTGAAAGATCGAGATCCATGACTATCTTTTCATTATCATTAACTTTTTAACATAGAAATATGGACCTCCTGATAATATTCTTTCATAGTCTTTCCTATCTACAAATTTAATAACATAAAATCCATTTTTTGCATGGATATAAAATTATCCTTTAGATTCTCAAACCCTTTCAGTATGCAATCTAAAATAATGAGAGTATGAATAGAATTAACCGTAATTACAGAGCTTTCCCAATATCCTTAGTTGAATCTACCACAAAATTGGTCATTCGAGCAAAAATCCGATTAAAATCTACTGGGTTACATAATTTTAAGGGAGTGGATAAGGGATATCTTCCTTTGTAATCATTGCTTTTCACGTCTTAGTTGTTTATGGTCTTTGAATCTGTATTGTTTGGTGTCGATATTATTTTTCGCAGTTAATGAGATTGTGGTGGTAACTGGTAAGCAACCATTGGGATCAATGTTGGCAACATCTGACATTATGCAGGTGATTTAGAAACCATCCATGAGAAATGGAATTTTAGAATAACTTCCTTTTTTTGACCATGGTTTACTACCAACAAAAATAATTTTTTCTCCTTAAGTGATAGTGATGATTCCGTGCTACATTTTGGTGAAATGTGTTGATAAAGGAATTGAAGAATTTCTAATGCGTGTGTATTCGATGGGATTTATTTCACTAGTCTAATAATTTTATTTTGTGGTCTACTAATATTTTATTGTTTTTTAAAATGAAAGAAAATTAATCATATCCTCTAAACATTAAAAACCATTTCTGTTGATGTAGTTTTAAAGTTTCATCTTATAGGTACTAGCTGTTGTTTTTTTCTTAGATATTTGGTACTTTATGTGTGTGTGCGTGTGTATATATATGTATGTATGTATGTATGTTTATATATGATTTTGCACCCATAGTTGTACAACTTCAAAAGAGGTGATACAACATTCAGCTTAAAAAATCATTTATATATATTGAAATAAACCTTATAAACTGAAGGCATAAAACAGACTGGCAAACATAGATTGAAACCTAACCTAGTCGTATATATGGAAAAGGCTACAAAACCAACAAATAGTCAATATATTTCATGGATGAAGCTTCATGCATAGTTAGAAGAAAATTTTAGACCAGAGGAGGAGATAGATCCTAATTTCTGATACTTCTTCACCTTTATCTTTTTCTCCTCTGAATTATTGACCATTGAAGGGGATCAATTCTTCTATACTCAACTCCGTGTTCCCGTGTGCCCGACAAATCAACACCACACATCAACCACACATATTATTAATAATCTAATGAATGGGTCCTACAATCCACTCAAAACCATTATGCAAATCAATGGATAAGATTGATCTGGTACATGGAAACATCAGAGTTGGTTACAGAAGAATTCATCCCCCATTGAAGTACATGCATGGTTTTGCAATCATTACTTGTGACAGCTTGAAACTCAAAGAAGGCTTCATCAATTCCGATCTTACGAATTGCCTTTGGTCTGAAAATTATTTTTTCAGAAGATTTTCTATTCAAATTGGTTCTTTGAGGATGTCCATGGCTTCATTTCGCAACCCCTAAATGCATTTCATTAGTAACATGAGGAGGCACAGAACATTCATTTTGTAAGTGAGACTATTTCTGGGACTCGTTACTTTCATTATACTGCAAATTTTCTCTAGCAATATGAGTAGAGTCATTGCCACCAATTTTCAAAGGTGAGTTATCTATTACCTTTTCTGCTTGATTTTAAGCTGGAGTAAAGTTAGAACCATCCTGAACAGAGGATTGAAAAGAATCGAAAGAATGAATTCTAGAAGGCTGTAAACCCAGATCAATCTCCATCGAATTAGAGGGTGAAAACATTAGAAGATACTTGCCTAGGAACCCACTTTAGTGAATCGACAAAAGTTTTCTAAATGTCAAAAACTACAACAGTTCGAACATATAGGAGGAAACATTACGTACACTTCCTGCATTACCAACAAATTCTTTTTAGATAAAATTGAAATGTGCTTAGAATAAGAAGAGAATTCAACAAGCATGCATGCAAAAGCAATCCTTTTAATTTCTTCAGTAAATTTGTCTGACTTAAAGGGGTTATCAAGAACAGAAGCAATACACTTTATTTTCTCTTTTGTCCAATAGCCAAGTGGAAATCACTGAAAACGAATCCATATCGAAATAGAGTGTAAAAGATCGTTATTAAGTTTCATATCCAACGTCCATCTTTTCATTATCCTTAATTTGTTACTGTAAGTTAAGACCCACCTTTCAAAATTCTATAATGTTCATCTTTTCTATAAAACTTAATAATATAGAAACCTTCTTCATTAGAGTATATAGTAAAGTCATTTATCGGCTTTGCACATCCTATGAATATAGGCCGTAAAAAGTAATAGGGTTTGGAACCAAAAATATATATACCACTACAAAGAACATAGTGATTTGCGACGGCTAAAAAGCGTTGGCAGCGGTCGCAAATAATCATCGCACATTAAGTAAAAGCAACGGGAAAATCGATGGCTCCGTCGCTTATTTTGCAACAGCTTGCAACAGAAACTTGTCCATGTAGCATCATACGTAGCAAATAGTTCATTTCCTGGAGGAGCCGTAACAAGGCGTTACAAATCGTTGCAAATGGGTCGTTGCTAGCTGTCGCAAATCTAGAAACCGTCGCAAATATGGGAAATATTTTCTGCACTACACGGCTAATCCTTTCCCTTAATCCACACAACAATAATATCATTCTAATATCAGTCCAGTATAATCAATACTAACTATCACACCACTATCATTCCATCAATTGACCAAATCATAATACATCAAAAAATAACTAAATTCAAAACACCATCATAATATACCATCGTCATACATCCAAAACACGATACTATTGTCACATATCGTCGTACCAATGTCATATATATCTAAACACACCATACCATCGTCACATATCATCGTACGTGCACCTAGCATATAAAAAACAAAGTATATGTACATACCTAAGCATAAGAACAACCAAACTAATCTTCCTCCTCCTCCTCCTCGTCCTCGTCCTCATCCGCGTCTTCTTCTTCTCTGCCTTCGGCTTGAGCAGCAACATCTCCCTCCCCAGGCATAAACCATGCTCCTGACAATAAGTTGCAATGCACTCATCTATTTTCTAGGTAAGTTGGCTTCTTCGCTAGTCATTCATCTCATCCATCTGCGGCTGCATCTAAGCTATAACCTCCTCCTCTATATACCTCATATAACCTCGCTGAAAAGCAATAGCCTGCGAAATAATTAAGTTCACATTAAAGTTAATAATTAAATTTATATTCATGATGTTATTTTATAAGTCTAAAAAAGGTTTACCTCCTGTTTTCTGAAGCCATATCACCTATTACGAGTAGGCGGATCAATAATAGAATGCCATATGCGATCCACTCTGCAAACGTAAGCTCCTCTCGTCTAGTAGCTTATGTCACTTTATTCGACTCTGTGTCATATCTCGCCTACAATACCATTATAATTTTAACACAAAAGCTATATACTTTACTTATGTACTATGATATGAACGAATATGAAACATTCTAGTTACGAATAAGCATATTTACCATTACACTCGCAGCCTTGTCGTCTACCTAATCATACGTAATGTTCCCTTCTTCGTCAGTATGCTCTACCACATGTATATGTCTGAAAACAACTGCCATCGACGACTCCCTTCCTAACTTTGGAAGCTAAGTATATATGCAATAATAAAATTATTGAAAATAAGAATGAATGATATACACTAAATTTTTATGTGAACATATGCTAAAAATATTGAAAATTTATACCATTTCTCTTCAATGCTGTTGGAATGATTTCGAGCTGCAGCGGTATAGAGCAGGATTCTTAACTCTATTTGTTTTATTTTTGGCTGCTACTTTCTGTTAAATTTGTTACACAATTAATTAAAATAATGCAATCAACATAAATGTGAATATTGTCGTTACATCTTATTTTAGATTCTTCTGTATCCCATTATGTAGAGATGCAGCCCAAACATCGTCACTCATCCACGAAGGTTTTTTACTAGATGTCTTCGCCCTTGAAATTGCCTCTCGATAATTTTTATGCATCTTCATATTCCAGTTAGTCAAAAAAAGGTTCATGTCCTGCAGCTCCACACGTACAACAGTCTGCATATTAAATTTATTTTGGATTACTTATAGTATATTAATTTTTGATAATAATATAAAAAAATATTTACCAATAAATTAGCTAGAATGGCGTTCTTGATATGTGGTGGGATACTACCCCAATGCGGCCAAGCCCCTATTATCCTGTCCCTGTAAGACTCTTTCGATACATTTAGAATGAATTCCGATAGCTCAATCTCAAAGCCCCTGTGTATATGTTGACATAGATATTTCATATATTTTAAATAATGTAAATTGAAATAAATTTGATATATACCCTGCACTCTTCGGAATAATCTCTGCAACTTGGCGCGTGTCTAGCTCCAAGCTGCTCGGACTTGCTCCAGGTGTAGAAGATGGTGAAGGAGTCGGCTGAGACGTACTCCTCGATCGTCTTCGATCAGACATATCTGTTACAATCATATAATGCATACAAAATAACTTGAATTATTAACATCAGTCATCATTATCATTACATAAATCATACATGAGAAGAGAAATGCATAACTCTTCATAAGCATAACATATATAGTCATCATTACCATCACATAAATAAGAATAGTAACGAACGTAAATAAATTCATAGTTAAGAACGGTCATCATCATCATTATTACATAGCTCAGAATAGTACATAACGTATATAGTACATATCTCATAATAGTACATAACACAAGTATATAACATCAGCCTTCATCATCTTCTGATCCTGACTCAGTCTCGTACTCTATATTGTTTTCTTTAGTACTTTCAAATGCATCTACTAATACATTCGCTTTATCATTCAACGGCCCTACATCAATGTCATTAGCTATTATTATTTCAGTATTTGGCTCAAGATCCGCTTGATATGCTGCTTCGTCTGGAATATTATTTCCATCAAATGCAAATCTCGCCTTTGTTTTAAGAACATCGCACCAATCTGCTTTACCTTTTTTTAAGGATGGATACGGAGCAAAATAGACTTGTAATGCTTTCTTAGCTAACACGAAAGGCTCATACTTATAGTAATTCGACATATGTCTTATTTCAATTAGCTTATAATCATTGTGCATGTTAATTCTAGAATCAGGAACATTGCTAAACTAGTTGCATTTGAATAGAAAATTTTCTCTGCGGGCTGTACATAATATGTCAACTCTAAAACTTGCGTTAAAACGCCGTAAAAATCTTTTATATGCTCTTCTGGATTATCACCACCTTTGACAAATACACCACTGTTACATGTTAATGTTCCGCTCCGTAATCATTGGTATTGAATTTAAATCCATTGACGAAGTATATTAGATAAGTTTTGACCTTTCTTTTTGGTCCGATAGCAATATGTCGTAATCCTTCGTTAACAACACAGTTATTGGGATTATGAACATAGTTTGAAAACCATTTAGCAAATTCTTTATTGAGATCACCAGATGAATGTTGTGATTCGTATATGCTGTAAATATGTGTTATGTTCCTATTTTATTAATATATATATATATATATATATATACACACACACACATATACACAATTGAATTGTACATGAATTTAGTATTACCTGAAAAATGGTGCAACTTCCACACAATTTAAAAGAATATATGTGTGTGTCGCATGGTAATCTTTATCACTTAACCATATTTCCACACATTTTACAGCAGATCTTCCGTGTTGTCTAAAAATAAATAACATTTTTTGAGAAGACTCATGTTCAACGGCTTCTTCATTATGGGGAACAACTATAAAAGACAAGTTCACATCTTCACTAAAGTAACGGAAGAAAAAAAATGAAGTTTCTTCTTCAAGGTACGATTTGCAAATCGAACCTTACTCGTGCTTTTTGCCTAATTTTTTTCTTCAAATGATTCAAGTACCTATAATAAGAATAATTAAATTTATATATTGGTACAAAAATCTAAATTGTAACCTATCAAGATTATAGAGTATATACAAAATTATATCTCAAATGGATACATCCATCTATATTGCACAAGACCTCGAAGGAGTGATTCAGATGGAAGATGAATTGGTAAATGCTCCATTACATTAAAAAACACGATTGAAATATTTTCTCGAGTTTGCATAGCAGTACAGGGAATTCTACTTCAAGCTTACGTAGACGATCTACCTTTAACGTCATTGAACAAAGTTGTTTATAAAACATAATTAATTCTGTTATAACACTCCATATTTTTGTAGGTAACAGTTCCTTGAAAATCATAGGTAAAAAATATTCCATCATGATATTGGAATCATGGTTTTTCATCCCACTCAATTTACTGCTTTTAAAGTCCATGCATCTACGAGGGTTAGAAGAAATCATATCAGGACATCTTAATCCTTCCACCCACTTTAGCACGAGTTTTACTTCCTGCTGTCTAGCTCAAAGCATGCTTTGCCTTTTTATTATCATCGTACAAGTGAAGTTCCGACCATTACAGAAGTGTAATATATCACATCTCGAATTCACATCGTCCTTGGTTTTCCCCATGACATTCAAAACTGTATTAAAACATTATCAAAAACGTTTTTTCATTGTGCATGACGTCAATATTATGCCGAAGTTGTAAATTTTTGCAGTAAGATAACTCCTAAAATATACTTTGCTTGCACCAATTATGAATGTCCTATTTACCTGAAATTTCAACCTGCTCCCCTATTTCATGTATCTTTGGGTAGACTTTTACTATTTCATATATTTCTTCGCTTGTCCAAACTTTAGGCGGTAGCATATTCTTTACTCTATTAGCTTTAAAGTTCTTTTTATCCATTCTAAATTTATGATTAATATGTAGAAAGCACCGATGGCAATCAAACCAAGATTTTTTTCTAAACTTTAATGAAAACGGTCATGTCACATCCATACAGTGAGGACAAGCTAGACGTCTAGCAGTGCTCTAACCTGAAAGCATGCCATATGCGAGAAAATTACTAATAGTCCATAATAAAGAAGCAAACATACAAAAATTCCTTTTTCTCAAAATGTCATATGTTTCGACTCCTTTATGCCAGTGTTTTCAACTCTTCAATCAGCGATTGTAGAGAAACATCAATTCCATGCATCGGATTATCGGAACCTATGACACACCACGTCTGTTAGTGTCACTCTTTATTAGAATGCATTAGGTTTCGTGAAGCGTTATAGGTAAATAAAAACAAAAATATCACAAGACAAATATAAAATAACAGCGGAATTTAAAACTTTATATTAAACAAAAAACATCGTAGTCCAAAATTGGTTATATCATAAGTCTGAAATACAGAAAACCCATTACAATTTCTGTCTTGTACAAAAATCATCAGAGTACAATAATATATAAAAAGCATAGTCCCCAAAATAGCTTTATCGGAGAAGACATGAAATACATCTAAGAAGCTCCAAGAAGAATGAAAGAAAGAATCCTAATCAAGCCTGAGTATTCCCACCCTGAGAACCTGGGGGGTGGGGAGGAAGAGAGAAAAGGAAACAAAATGGTTTAGACATAAAGTCTAGCGAGTCTGGTTACTTTTAGCATATAAATAAGTAAAAGCATCATGACATGCATATGAACTAGATGATAAAGATAACAATATCATAAGAGAGGTATAACAGACTGAGCAAGATAAACAGAATAAACATGACTGAATATATTGTGCTTCCCAAGTACTTTTTTCTGCACCAATACTAGTATAACAGAAACAAGATGATCCCAACAAGAACAAGTTGATAGACTTAGGTGTACTTCCAGTGAGGGGTTTTACCTCGTACAATAATAACAGGTAGCCCAACATTGACAGGTGTTATCCCCAACGATAATAATGAGCTCCTAAACAAGCAAGACTAGATGTACCCACATTACTACCCTAATTGATCGGCTCCCTATCCCGTTGATACCCTGTGCTGGCCCCACAGTAGGATGTACGACTTCCTAAAATGGAAACCCCTTTATCAACGAGATGCATATCTATCTACTGATGTCACAACGTCTTATTATCCCAACGCAAGCAGATTCATGTACGCACATGAATCCGGTGGGGTGCGCCATCAACATCCCCACTTAAACGAACCTCTTACAATCAACTCGGTAAGCGTACCCAGACCCCGACCTAGTTCGGGGTTTCCCATTTGATACCAAGTTGGGTTACTAACTGATACGGGTCCCACACAACAGATGATACAAGCTTCCCCCTAGGCTTCATCCCCACTACTAAGATTTTGATAGGTTATGCCTAATAGTTTATCAAGGTTGCATAACCCAAACATATAAAATAGGTTAAGTTTGTCGGGTACACACACACACACACACACACATATATATATATATATAATCGCCCCCACACAGATTTAACAAGATTAACTTAACCACACCGATTCAAGCAAGTTAACCTAACCCCTGCTCAATTTGACAGGTTCATGTAACCCCTATAGATTTAAACAAGTTAAGTATTTCAGGTTAACAAGTTATAATCATATTTCCATTTATGGCTGTTAATGGACTAGACCTCTCACATTAAGTCTAACACTTATGGATGTTGGATATGCCGGGCGGTTCCGGGCAGACTTCTACCACAAGTCAACTTAACCACGTGTCTCAGCACCTTTACATGTACATTTATGCACTAGACCCCTTACGTTAGATTTGCCACTTGTTTATACTGGATTTGTTGGGCTATTCTGGATAGGCTTCTACCACAAGTGTAATCTTAATCTAAGTGCGGTTACGGTTTCTAATTACTGTATATCTATGTTGTATATAATAGTGTTGTATACACAATTATATGATTTTTGTTTGATGATAACAACCAAATATATTTCTATTATAAATGTGTTTGTTACTGTACTGTTTCATATATCACATCACAGACAGGAATATAATATTTATATTTAAATAAAATACGACTGTACAAACATTCAAATATTCACACAGTATTTTATTTAATTATAATATTATATTTCAATATTCAACAGTATAGATTTACAACTCCACTATTTGAACACATCACATTTTCATATACAACTTCATCTATTTCAACACTTAACTCTTTATACAGTCATATATACATTCATTTTCACATTGACTCATATACAGACTCATTGACACTATACAGTGCTTTAATCTTCAATCTTCTATCTTCAGTCTTCACAACACATCACTGTTAGTCCAGTCATCATCTTCATACCTGTCACATACAGAAACACACACACACAGTATATGGAACAGAAATAATTTCATACTCTAGAAAATATTATTTTATTTTTAAAATTTTATTTTCCTCAGTTTTCTGGTGTGTTTCTCATCATTTTTCAGGACTTGATCTGATTCATCTGTGTCTAGGCAAACAGTTTGTATATGTACAGGGACAGGAAATTTTCTGAATGGCTGCATGTACACACGTGTATATATATACACGTGTGCACTGCCACGCCAATTCAATGTGCAACTGAGGAGTAGCCATGTGGACCTTCTTGACTCAGTGCACATGAAAACAAAGTCATCACATCTCAAAGTACAAAGCGGAATGAGTACAAAGCAGAATGGTCGAGGTAACAAAGTGCCAAATGCAATAAGTCAAAACAGACACAAAAATTAATGAAGCATTTACTTGTGATACAGAAAAGTACACACAACATGGGGCCGAACCAGTTTACAAGAATGATCAAGTACACATGGCAATACAAAGCAGCAACAATTCAATGATGAATCAATGCAAAGTTTCTAACATGAACAAGACAGTTCAAGTGCAAAAGTGGTCGAGACAGTGGCATTTAACATGATGGTTCACATACAAAAAATCCATGTCAAAACAGTGAAGGAGCATGGGAGAACAAGTATACATGGTTCAGCAATGTACTGAAACTGTAATAGTGAAGCAAGTGCGCAAGGGATTTTCATAAATAGTGCACCACAAAGACATGGCACAAATGAATTTAGTGCAGCAGGTTCAAACAAGATCAAGTGACAAGGCAAATCATATTACATGGTAACAAAAACTGTAACAACAACTTCAAGTGGCATTTTCTTTGTGGTTCAACAAAAGTATGATTAACATGTATTCAAGGATGTGCATGTGTAAATATATCAGTTCAGTGCAGGGTTGGTTTATCATGCTTTGGCAAGAAATTAGTTCAACTCTCAAGTTAAACAAGAGTGAAGTGGCAATTCCAGACCAGTGAATCATGTGTGCTCAGAGGATTGGACAAAGAAATTGGTCTGTGTGCATAAACATGCACAAATTCTGTTTTCAAGTGCAAGCATAGATGGTATAGTTCACAAATAAATGAAGCATAAAGGCATGGCACTGATTCTTAGACGCAAGTGCATTCAGCTATACCAAGGAATCAAGAAGTTAACATTTTTTTTTGGTAACAAATCAATGCACGGGGCATATATATATATATATGTATGTATGTATGTATGAATCAGCATATTCCAGCAAACATGTTTTAATGATTCCAGAAAAATAAGGTCAAGTTGATTATCAGAAGTGTCATGTATGGCAAGCTGCAATCTGTTTCCAAGTTTTAAAAAACGTTTTTTTGGAATCACTCAAACATTTTTGCAAGAGTTAATTGTAGAAAATCATGAAATAAAGTTTTTCTATATTTTCAGAAAATGATTCAATATACTCAAGGGACCAGCTATTGTTTTCCAGTTTTGAATCATTCAGAAATTTCAATTCATATTGGGCAAGTTTTATAAATGATTCCAGAAATTATGTAGGGATTGTTTGCAGAATTAAAATACAGTAGTTTACAAGAAATTCAAATTCATTAAAGGCAGAGATTTAAATCATGCATGGAATGTTTCTATTAGCAAATTCGAAGAGAGCCTTTTGAGAAACAAATCATTGGATTCATCATTTCATCCAAGCCGACTGATTTAAATTTCAAAAGAGGAAACCACAATATCAACGAAAATCAATCTCGTCAAGTAAAAGAGGAAATTCTCATTCATCAAGACAATCTACAAAGAATTTTTAAATCGCAATTAACCAGATCAAGTTATATCGAGAAATCAGTGCGCCTAGGGTTTACTATAACCCAATATAAAATTACAAAAATCAGCGACAATCAGGCCAAGTCATTCTACGTGAAATTAGAGCATGTTATAGGATTATATAATACTATTTAACACCAATTACATCACTAACAATTCGGATTGAAACCCACAAAATCAATTCAAGAAATTCAAAGCAAAAAATTTCAGAAAACTCACTTGTTTCGATCAAAATCCCAAACATAATCAATCGACGAGCAAACCAGTGAATTCGAGCTTCAGAGTTTACCCCAAAGCAATTAAATTTGAGGTCGAGATTGATTTGGAGTAGATTTGAGAAAACCCTAGCTTTTTCTTCCAGCCGCCATTTTTCGAGACAAAAGGATCGGGCTTTTCAAATAAAGAAATGGGTCGGCCTACATGGAGTTAAACCTAGCCATGTTTCATTTTAAAAAGGGGATGACCCTTTTAATTTAACTCCTTGGGTTTTGTTTTTATTTATTTTGTATTTTGCTTTTTCTTTTGTAATCGTCGTTTGTTTTCTAGTTTGTCAAACTAGGGAATTCAGTCAGGGTGTTGACTGATAGTTGATAGAGTCTGTAAAATCTGGGTTACTCGTTACGGGGTCGTAATCAGGGGAAATCTGATCGAGGGGATATCAGTCAGTCTAGGATTTTGTGCGTAGGGTTAGAATAGGAGCAGGGTTTGCGAGTGTACATGGTCTTGTATGCGGGATCTGTTCTATCACCTAGTAGAAACCTTAGAAATGCAGCAGTCGGCAGGGTTTTGTCAAAGCTGGGTATATATGTGTGTGATTTATTTTCTGCATTTCTGTTTCTGCTATATTCTGTGATCTGTGTATTATTATCTATCTCGTTAGATTTTTAATTCAGTTAAAAACTGTGATAAACCGTATTCATCCCCCTCTAGGGTTAGTCTAGATCCAACAATTGGTATCAGAGCAGGTATTTTTAACTCTAGAGTCATAGGTAACCCTTGTTGTCAGTCTAGCGAGAATCAGCCCAGTTCATCTCCAACTATTTTCACTGGAACAGATTTTCTAAACTGGAAATCCAAAATGGAATTTTATTTAAAATCTGTTAATATTAAATGTTGGGATGTTGTTATGAATGGGTACGATATGGTAGATAAAGTTTTTAATTCTCATGTTACACATATTCTTTATTCTTATCATGATGATGATCAATACAGTCTGATCTCCCATTGTTTGACTGCGCAGGAAATCTGGAAAACTTTAAAAAGTTGTATGGAAAATCTGACAACAGCTCAAAACCCCAGGATTACAACTCAGATTCAAATATATGCTTAACAGGTCATATAGATGAAACTTTAGATGGGTCAGATGATGGAGAATCAACAGATGCTGAAAATAGAAAATTTCTCATATGAAGAACTGGTTTACATGTGTCTAGATTTAACGAAATCTATTGAAAAACTCCAACTAAAAATAAGTCTCCGAAATCTAAGAATTCTGAGTTGACTAGCAAAATTGATAATTTAGAATCACAACTTGAATATTTAGAAAACCTTTCAAATTCAGATTGCAAAAATTATTTGAAATTGGAAACCAATCTTATTCATCTCAATAAAAATATTCAAAGGTTTGAAAATGAAATTTTGATCTCAAAAGAAAACAAGATTGAGTTATCAAATTTGAACAATTTTCTATAAAAGGAATTTGAAGTTTTTAAGACTAATATAAATTCCAAATTTGAAATTGCTGAAAAAGAAAATTTGTTGAAAAGTGATTCGATTTTGAACGATCTTGAAAAGGAAATTGAAAAGTCCAAGAAATTTAAATTTGAAAGTCAAAAACTTTTTGAAATTGAAATCTCTGAGTCCCAAGCCAAAATCAAATTACTTAAATCTGAAAATTTGGTTTTGAAACAACATGATATTGAAAGAAAGATCAATAATAATCGATGTTCTGATTTAATAAAAGAAAACAATGATCTTAAATCCAAAATTCAACCATTAGAATCAACTTTGCATAAATTCTCTAATGGGGAAAAATCGTTGAATATCTTGTTGCAAAATCATTTTTCTATTGGAAATAAATATGGTATTGGCTTTGGGAAAAATAATGTTTGTGAAAATATCAATTCAAATGGTTTTAAAAATCCCTCAAGTTGCTCCAAGAAGGATAGTTTTGAAAAGTTGAACTCTGGATATTTCAAAAGTTTTGTGAGTCACAAACGTGAAATGAAATTGTTTGATAACAGTCTATCTAATCCATCTTGGATGCCAAAAAGAAACAAAGTGAATTCATATAAATTCAAATAGATTTGGGTCCCTAAAGGAACTTTAGTAAATTCTGATGGACTGTTATACAAACATATTTGGGTACCAAAACGTAAGAAAACAATTGAGAGTGGTTTTACAAATTTTGTTAGATCACTTAATCCTCTTAACAGTTAGGTACCGAAGATGGCTGAGGAACTGCTTTGCTAAAGAGAATCTAAATTCAAACTGTTTTATCTCCTTAAATCATTTGAAGTTCCTTGGCCAATTCTGTTGAGTTAGAGAATCACTTGCTTACATCAATTTCAAGTATAATCTCTAAACTCATCTTTGTAAATATTTTTTATGTTTTCCCTCCTTCTATCTCTTCTGTTTATTTTCTCTGTTTGTTTGATTCGTCACTGTCATATCATTGTAATTTTTCTTGTACTTCCTTTACCTCCAATTGTAGTACTCATGATCTTCTGGAAATTCACTTCATTTTTATAAAACTCTAATGTTTTAATCATTTCCAGATATTGTATTTAAATCTGTAATTAAATGCAATTGTTTCAAAGTTTATTTTTTTATTTTGAATTCTTAACCGTGCTGAAGCATTAATATCATATCTTGAACACTGTTGTTTTGAATTCTAAATTTTTGAAAATCTGAATAATTAATGAAATTTCACACACTTATGCTGTTTTGAGTTTCTTCCAATTCATTTTGGAAACGCTTAAAATATTATAATCGTTACAGTACACTATTTCTTATCATTCGTGATAATTTCATTGATCTTTCGATTGGCTTGAATCTCAGTGATACATCTTTAAATTCATTTTGTATTCATGATCAGTATGGTCGAAATTTGTTTATTTGAAATCATCTAAATTTTTTGATATTTTGAATATCACACACCACTTAAATTTCCAATTATCAAACTTGTGTCAATAATTCATTATATCTCAAACTTGACATTGTTTCAAGTGATTTCAAACAAATTATTTTTAAATTTTTTGGATCATGAATACCTTTCAGAATTGATGTAAATGATCTGAAATTTCTCTTAAACTTGTCAAAGATAATTTTGAAAATTCTTTGAAGAAATGGTCTTAAATCTATCTACTATTTCATGATTATTTGATTTAAATATTTGTTTGTTTAAAATCATTTGAAATTGTTAATTTATTAAATCACACACATATCTTGAATCTGAAATTTACATTCTGGTGTGACTAATTCACTGTTTCTTGAGAGTATCATATTCCTCAAATGATTTCAAGTAAACAGTATTTTTATCATTGGATCATGAATCATCTTATGTGACCGTCATCTTAACAAGTATGATTTGAAACTATTTTCTATGCTGCTCTGATACTGTTTTAAAAAATATTTGTTTTTTGAAATCATCTTGCTGCTCTGATTAAAAGAAATTGATTTGTAAATATTTTTGATGATTGCTGAATTGGTTAATCTTGTCTGCTTGGGTTTTGTGATTTAAAAATTAAAAAAAATCTATTGTCAGCGATATTCTGTTTTGTCTCTAGTGTCGTCTTACAATCCTCATTAATAGAGACACCATTAGGTATCAGTAGTGCTGAATTTTTTTTGTATATATTTTTATTAATCCCTCTTGTGTTGTATAGATCTTTTTAATTTCCTCTTGTAATCGATTTTCAATTTTAAAATTATTTATTGGTTATTCATTCAGAAATTGAAATTAATAACCAAACTGAACTATATTTATAATTGATCTAAATTATCATCAGACTTTGAAATTGTGATGAATTGTGACTGCAGTATATTTCACAACAAGAGGAGATTTTATTTATATTTTCATGATGGTTGAATAATTATTATAATAACTCTAAATTGACAATTATTTCACGACCATCTCCTTTATCTATCATCATTCTGCCATCCATGATAGTTTTATATTAATGTGGAGAGTTAATATGTTTTAAACATTCTTTTTGAATAAATAGTGGAAATATTCGTGATGGAAATGTGACTGTGTTATTATTCAGAATTAGTGAAATTGAGAATTTTCAATGATCCCGCTACAGTTGGTTATATTTCATAATATAATTAATTTAGAAATTTGTTTCACAGTACATTTCTGTACCTACCACATTTCTATCATTCATATTGTTGTATATACTGAGGAGTTTTTCTATTTAAAGCTGAAAATGATAAACTATATAATTAATATATAAGTGTGTCCCTAACCTCATTTAAAAATCCAAACTCTGGTTATGCATGGTTATGAGACAACTTATAATTTAAGTAGCGACTAACCTCATTTAAAAATCCAAGCTCTGGTTATGCGTGGTCAGTGTGCTCTTAAATAAAATAAAACGAAAAAGGAAATAATGTGCTAAAAATTAAAATTAATATGAAATTCTCCTTGGTGTATAAAAATCAGTTTATCAATCCTCTTTCTAATCTGTGAAGTGTGTTAATATTTTATGACGTATTATGAATTGTTGATTGATAGCTATTGGGATTTGAGAGTATTTGATTTTATCACTTGAATTGAATTATTAATTATAGTCCAAATCCGTCACTATTTTTGAACTTTTTTAATAAAATCTTTTGAAAATAATTGAAATTCATATTTATATATCTCTCCTCATTTTTATAAAATTCATTGTAAATCCATCATTCAACAATGTGAAATACGCCACCTGTTCTTAGTTTATTATGATTTTTGTTTGACTGATTGAAATTTATGATGATCGTTCTTCCTCTTATGTTGAAATTGTATTTTCTAGTCATTCTTCATCTATATTTTACGGTCTGAATCCTTTTGATGATAACAAAAGGGGGATAATGGATTAGATTTTGATTTATTTAAGATTTATGAGTGAATATTTTATAAATATTTTAATTTTGAAAATTCATTTCATTCTATATTCTTTTCACTCATGCATAGTTATAGGGGGGTTTCTATTGTAGGAGGAGCATTCAAATAGGGGGAGTTCTGTTCTTTACAGTCAAACACATTTATTGTATTCAAAATCTTAATATTTGTTTGTCATTATCAAAAGGGGGAGATTGTTGTGTATAATAGTGTTGTATACACAATTATATGATTTTTGTTTGATGATAACAGCCAAATATATTTCTATTATAAATGTGTTTGTTACTGTAGTGTTTCATATATCACATCACAGACAGGAATATAATATTTATATTTAAATAAAATACGACTGTACAAACATTCAAATATTCACACAATACTTTATTTAACTTATCGTATCCAATCTTGTAACTTCAATATCTTGAACAAACGTTATCAGAATTTCGAACCGTAAGTTGCGTTGGGATCGTATGGACGGTGGATACACACTGGGACTGACTGGAAGTGGATTGGGACTCATATGAATTTATGGCAAAATAAATTGTTTGATTCAAATCAAACAAACAGTTTATCGTTCTTTAACGATGAACTGCAAATGTGAGTAAATCTCACTAACTCTGAACAGTTTATAATTTCATGTTGTATTTTTTAGAACTGTTCAATATTGGCTGATTGACTGTGTGTTGAAAGTTTGATTGAACTGTTAGTCAGTTAGTTAAATTTCTATATTGATTCTGTTTAACAGAATATATCATATGGAACTGAAAGTAATGTTGATTTTACTGTGTAACATCTGTGGATCCAGAGAGACAGGTTGGAGGAATCCGACTGGATTCCTCAATAGTTATTTTATTATTTTTCATATATTGTGATATATGATGTGGTTTAAAATCTGTGGTTGATTATATGTGTTTGGACGATATTGGTCATCGTGATATGATGTGTTAAGTACCATAAAATATCGGAATGGGAAAAGGAGATTTTCAAAGTGATATTGAAAACAGAATATGTATAAACTGGAATCTTTATAAATAAGAAATATTTATAAATTGGAATAATTATAAAGTGAATTATTTATTTAGGATAAATAAATAAGATGTTATAAAATGGACTATTTACTTAGACAATAAATAGGAGATAATAAGTGAGATATTTATTTGTTAGATAAATAGGATAAGATAATGGATTTATTTATTTGTTAAATAAATAGAATAAGAAAAGGACATATTTATTTGTTAAATAAATAGGGTTATTAAAGGAAACATTCAAAATAAATAAATAGGATATTAAACGGATTATTTATTTAGGAAATGAACAAGTTATGATAAAGGGATATTGACTTAGAAATTAAATAAGTTATAAAAGAGTTGTTAAGCAAAATAAAAAGAATAAAGATTATTTATTTGAAAATAAATAGAGGAGTTAATCGAATCGAGTTAATCGAACAGAGTAAATCAAATAGAGTTAAGCAAAATTAGAAAATGACTAGAGATTAGTAAATTGAATGGTTTTCTAAGTGTCGATCTGACGTTGGTTTCGGCCTTCGGGGTTTATACATAGAAAATCGTTCTTCTCCTAGTTTACAGTCAGGGACTGATAGTTGTGAAATGATAGTGATATGTAAATAACAATGGAAATGTTTTCCAGTGTTAATAACGTATATTTTCTAAACATAGAAAATAAGTAAATATGAATATATATATATGATGGATGATTGATTGATAGAATTTCCATTTGGAAATAATATCTATGTTTGCACACATGTTTTCTTTGATGGTTAAATCACAGACTATTGAAGTTTTGACCATTTTAACGTTGTTAATATGGAGAGACCGGTTGGATTATTATCCAAAGAACCACTCTGTATTGGAATAAGCGTTGTGAATCATATATGCCAAAGATAATTGAAGACAGAGTAAAGTGCAAGGGCTGTTGTATAAATCTTAGATAACAGTGCCTAAGATGGATATACTGAATAGTACCTTTGGTTCATCCTGTTCCTGGGTGACTTGTATGGATGAATGTCTGACAGAGTATTTCCAGAAAGGTCACGTACATTGATTTCTTCAATGTACCAAGAGTGGAAGCGGAGAAGGAAACTTCTTTATCTAACACGTAATGTACTGTTGTAGACATCAATTAGTGATTTTCGATGGATCTGACAATGTGGCATTCGAAGTGAATTTGATGTGATGATGAAGCGTAACCTCAAGCCTCATTAACCCGTAAATGACAGAAATCGGGCAGGCAGCATGGCTAAGTCGATCGCTCCGAAGTAGGGTGTATAATCACCTGATCTAGAGTTTCATTTACTTCTAAGAATCTATTGTTGATGCTTTCCCATTCGGGAAATGGTTGCTGATCCCAACCGTTGGTGATATACATTCGATACATTCAAGCGAAATGAGTGGTCAGTCATGTGTGTCCGGGTTGTAAGATGTTCTTGTTGAATCCAGTGTATTAATCTCTAGAGGTACACTAGCGAAAGGTGGTTCCATACCTTGTCATAGTTGGAAATCCATTACCCAATACGTGCTTGTGGTTTTGATTGTATACTATATGTGTAGAACGTGAGATGAAAGCATTTCTGCAAGATGATTATTATATTGTAGTTGATAGACATTATTATAATATCAAAAGATTTTTGATATAAAGATATTTTGGATTCTCATAAGGGAAAAACCCGTTCCGTTATACGGTGTGGTCTTATGAGATATCGTTTACTTGTTCGAACTGTTTTAAACCGTTTTATTCGTACCAGTCCCATGACTGACCCTGAGTTTATTTTGTTTTGTTTCTCTAAACTGTTGGGTGCCCAATTTTGTACAGGCAGTCAAGTAGTCGAGATTTACAGATATACCTGAAGATCTAGAGCAGGAGGCTTCAGGATCATATAGCTATAGTTTATTTTCGCTGTGTTGTAAGTGCTGTACTTTGATAATGATGTATATTCAAGTACAAATGTATATTTCAAGTTATGTTATATATATTACATGTTATTCATTCCGTTGTGAGGTTCGTGTTACTCTGATGTTGTGTTCTTCTTCTTCTTCTATTCTATGTTTCTATCTTATCTATCCTCACCCTCTAATTTCTTTCATTAGTCATCCGGTATTTTCGACCCTTGGATGTTCGATATGTGTTGTATATTGGATAACCAAGGTCGTCAAAAATTCCGGGTCATTACAGTTGGTATCAAAGCTTAAGGTTAAGTAAATTACCTTGGCTCTGTGGCGTGACTCAGTAGAGATGGGGTTAGTAATACCATAGATTGAGTTGAGTGTATATATACGAGCGAACGTATTTGTTATTGATATAAAAATTTGTTTTATACTATGGAGATTTATTGGTTGAGTCGTTCATGAGTTCTGGTCGATTAGTTTGATCCACTGTATCGGTAGGGATTTTGTGAACACTTGAATACGATGAACCATCATGGTATGTTTTGAAAAGAGGGTAAATGAAATAATTTTACCGAAATTATATTTTGATATAAAGGATTTATATTGGTCATAATTATAATCGAGTAAGATTATAAATTAAATGGTTAAATAAATAATCGATCAAAATTCATATAAGTGAAATTTATGAAATCGAAATGAATTAAATCTAAATTTAAACCAGAAATTGAATTAAAATTCTGGAAATTTGGATAAGTGTTTGTAAATGGATTTGGATTAAAAATAAGGAAAATTTAAGATCTTGGGAGATTTTAAATTGTTTTACAAGCCGTGTGAATCATATTTTGAAATGAATTTCAAAGTGGAAATGTTTATAAATTGTTTTATAGTATTGAACTCACTTCGATCACTGGAAAATAGATTCTGATGATGACAGCTGCATCATCAGTATTCATTTTCGAGTTGTAAGTGACGAATTACTACCAGAGATACTGTTTTGAATTTATTTTGGGAAAGACAAGTTGTGTTGAATTTCAAATAGGAAAATTTGATTTTTGAAAAGAATAAAATGTTTAAAAACTCCCAGGGAAAGATTGTTTGAATTAAAATCAAATTTAACAGAAATTTGTGAAAGCAGATTTGAATTAAAGTAAAGCCAGTAAAGTGGTAACTGAGATTGAATTAGAATGATATCAAGACAAATTGGATTGTGAGATTCAAATTAGAAGTGTAATGTGATAATCAAGTTAAGAGTTGGGAATCGAGAAGAAACTTGACTTGAAATGATATTTGGCTTGGATATAAGTGAATGGTTGTGTTGTGGATAAAAGCAGATTGGAATTTGATTGGGATGACCCTTGTATCCGCTGAATTGATAACAGGTGGAAAGGATATAATGATATGCCGACAAAAGGTACAAGTTTATATTTCTATTGGATATAAGATCTATGAGCTGAATTGGCAAGCCGCTTGGCTGTTTGATTTTCTTTTGGGATGGAGATGGCATAGAGAGGCGAGTTGGAGTTTGACCTATTGACCAGTACAAAAGAGGTGCTAGCGAATTTTTTCGAAAAGTTAAGACGTTAGAAAATTTTCATGATTTTTGAAAATTTTGATAATAAGAATTAATAATTTAATTGAAATTAAATTGGTTCAGTTGAAACTGAAGTTAAGAAGTGAACAAATAAGTTATTACCGGTCGATAGGGTTTGCTTCCTACCTTAGCAATTTCGAGGACGAAATTATTTTAAGTAGGGAAGAATGTAATGACCCGCATCTTCGGCGGTATAATAATTAATTTATTAAATTATTTAAAGAGTGGTTTAGAGAATTTAAATGGTCGTTTAATTAAAAAATAATGAATATTTAATTAAAATAATAATTAAATAATATATTTAAATTCCAGAATAGTCGGAAATAGTAGAATTCACAATACGATGTGAACTAGATCATATATATGCTATAATTCAGTTTAGAATTGAATTAGAATAACGAATATACTTTTTGAACGACAGTTTGAACGTATAATTTTATTATAATTAAAATCGAGCACGAAATGGCGCTGCAGTTCGTAAATTGGCGATTTAGCTTCAACTGAATGTACAGGATTCGTTTTAAGCCGGATTTCTGTGAAATAAGAAACGTTAGGAGCTAGTGGAGTATATCTTTCTAGTGGAAGAGAAAAATTGGGATTTCGTCATGTAGATTTATACGTTAGGAGCTGTATGGTATTCCACTGTGAATTTATACGATAATATAAACTTATTTATATTTAATTTAATTATATTTAAATATATTTATATATTTAAATGGGTCATTCAGAGCTGTAAAAATAAGCCACTTTTGCAAACGAAGTCGGAAATCGACGAAACCAATTTTGTTGGATCCGCAATATTAAATTATTGCTAGATTTCAATTTCCATGATTTTTGAAGTCAATATTTTGAGTGGAAAACAGTCAATATTTTGATAGTTAAAAATATCGCTATGTGAACAAACGAAGTTGGAATTCGACGAAACCAGTTTCGTTGGGTCCTTGATGTCGAGCTGTAGCTACATGACCATTTTCATGATTTTTGAATACTGTGTGTGATCACACGGATTTTTAGAAGGGTAAAAACGGATAATATAAGCAAAATAAAAATATCCTAGCAAATATCTAGATATTTGTTAACACTATAAATACCCATCCTATTCCCCCTAAACACTTCATTCATTATTCAACTCTTTCCGCCGTCGGTTTGTTCTTCACACAGCAAACATGGCGAGCAAAACAAATCAAAAGAAAATCAATCAAAAATATATAAATCACGGGAGCAGCATATATGGAGTCCTCGTGCATTTCTTATCATTTCTATACTAGTTTGAATGAGTGCGATGCGGATTGGTATACTGGACTTTTAGCAGCCGAACTAGGGTTGCCAATATCGAGGTCTTAGCGCATCGATGAGGGGTTGTGATGTTGTTTTTGGGATCAATAAGGAATTTCGCACTTATACGCATCATTTTGTGGGTTTCCGCCTGAATTTGTGTCGATGCCTGCTGTTGTGGATGCACGAGCAACTGAAGGTCGGTTTCGGAATGATGGCATCGAGTGTGGTGTTGTTGCTATGATTTCGTAGAGGAGATGAAGGGGAGTGTTGTGATGATTTTAGTTTGAAGTTTCAGGGAGTATGTTGGGTGCGGTGGGAGGATGTAATCAGTGGAAGGGTGTTGTGTAAGGAGCAGGTCACGGCGGAATTATCTTTTGGGGAAGAAGGGTTAAGTGCGGCCTTGGGTTTTGTGATCGGAAGATGGGCCTGATAGGAAGGTTAAGCCCAAAACTGAAATAAACTAAGTGTTTTATTTAACTTATCGTATCCAATCTTGTAACTTCAATATCTTGAACATACGTTATCAGAATTTCAAACCGTAAGTTGCGTTGGGATCGTACGGATGGTGGCTACGCCCTGGGACTGACTGGAAGTGGATTGGGACTTGTATGAATTTATGGCGAAATAAATTGTTTGATTCAAGTCAAACAAACAGTTTATCGTTTTTTAACGATGAACTGCAAATGTGAGTAAATCTCACTAGCTCTGAACAGTTTATAATTTCATGTTGTATTTTTAGAACTGTTAAATATTGGCTGATTGACTGTGTGTTGACTGTTTGATTGAACTGCTAGTCAGTTAGTTAAATTTATATATTGATTCTGTTTAGCAGAATATATCATATGGAACTGAAAGTGATGTTGATTTTATTGTGTAACATCTGTGGATGCAGGGAAACAGGTTGGAGGAATCCGATTGGATTCCTCAACAGTTATTTTATTGTTTTTCATATATTGTGATATATGATGTGGTTTAAAATCTGTGGTTGATTATATGTGTTTGGACAATATTGTTCATCGTGATATGATGTGTTAAGTACCATAAAATATCGGAATGGGAAAAGGAGATTTTCAAAGTGATATTGAAAAGAGAATATGTATAAATTGGAATCTTTATAAACAAGAAATATTTATAAATTGGAATAATTATAAAGTGAATTATTTATTTAGGATAAATAAATAAGATGTTATAAAATGGACTATTTACTTAGAAAATAAATAGGAGATAATAAGTGAGATATTTATTTGTTAAATAAATAGGATAAGATAATGGATTTATTTATTTGTTAAATAAATAAAATAAGAAAAGGACATATTTATTTGTTAAATAAATAGGGTTATTAAAGGAAACATTCAAAATAAATAAATAGGATATTAAACGGATTATTTATTTAGGAAATGAATAAGTTATGATAAAGAGATATTGACTTAGAAATTGAATAAGTTATAAAAGAGATGTTAAGCAAAATAAAAAGAATAAAGATTATTCATTTGAAAATAAATAAACGAGTTAATCGAATCGAGTTAATCGAACAGAGTAAATCAAAAAGAGTTAAGAAAAATTAAAAACTGACTAGAGATTAGTAAATTGAATGGTTTTCTAAGTGTCGATCTGATGTTGGTTTCGGCCTTCGGGGTTTATACTTAGAGAATCGTTCTCCTACTAGTTTACGATCAGGGACTGATAGTTGTGAAATGATAGTGATATGTAAATAACAATGGAAATGTTTTCCAATGTTAATAACGTATATTTTCTAAACATAGAAAATAAGGAAATATGAATATATATATATATTTAGATATATATATATATATATATGATTGATGTTTGATTGATAGAATTTCCATTTGGAAATAATATCGTTGTTTGCACATGTGTTTTCTTTGATGTTTAAATCATGGACTATCGAAGTTTTGACCATTTTAATGTTGCTAATATGGAGAGCCAGGTTGGATTATTATCCAAAGAACCACTCTGTATTGGCATAAGCATTGCGAATCATATATGCCAAAGATAATTGAAGACAAAGTAAAGTGCAAGGGCTGCTGTATAAATCTTAGATAACAGTGCCTAAGATGGATATACTGAATAGTAACTTCGGTTCGTCCTATTCCTGGATGACTTGTATGGATGAATGTCTGACAGAGTGTTTCCAGAAAGGTCACGTACATTGATTTCTTCAACCGTACCAAGAGTGGAAGCGGAGAAGGAAACTTCTTTAGCCAACATGTAATGTACTGTTGTAGACGTCAATTAGTGATTTTCGATGGATCAGACAATGTGGCATTCGAAGTGAATCTGATGTGATGATGAAGCGTAACCTCAAGCCTCATCAACTGGTAAATGACAGAAATCGGGCAGGAAACATGGCTAAGTCGGTCGCTCCGAAGTAGGGTGTATAATCACCTGATCTAGAGTTTCATTTACTTCTAAAAATCTATTGTTGATGATGTCCCATTAGGGAAACGGTTGCTGATCCCAACCGGTTGTGATATACATTCGATACACCAAGCGAAATGAGTGGTCGGTCATGTGTGGCCGGGTTGCAAGATGTTCTTGTTGAATCTAGTGTATTCCTCTCTAGAGGTACACCAGCGAAAGGTGGTTCCATACCTTGTCATAGATGGAAATCCATTACCCAATACGTGCTTGCTGTTTTGATTTTATGTTATATATGTAGAACGTGAGATGAAAGCGTTTTTGCTAGATGATTATTATATTTTGGTTGATAGACATTATTATAATATCAAAAGGTTTTTGATATAAAGATATTTTGGATTCTCATAAGGGAAAAACCCGTTCCGTTATACGGCGTGGTCTTATGAGATATCGTTTACTTGTTCGAACTGTTTTAAACCATTTTACTCATACCAGTCCCATAACTGACCCGAAGTTTATTTTGTTTTGTTTCCCTAAACTCTTGGGTGCCCAATTTTGTACGGGCGACCAAGTAGTCGGGATTTACAGATATACCTGAAGAGCTGGAGCAAGGGGCTTCAGGATCATATTGTTATAGTTTATTTCCGCTGTGTTGTAAGTGTTGTACTTTGATAATGATGTATATTCAAGTACAGATGTATATTTCAAGTTATGTTATATATATTATATGTTATTCGTTCTGCTGTAAGGTTCGTGTTACTCTGATGTTGTGTTCTTCTTCTTCTATTCTAAGTTTCTATCTTATCTATCCTCACCCTCTAATTTCTTTCATTAATCATCCGGTATTTTCGACCCTTGGATGTTCGATATGTATTGTCTATCGAAAAACCAAGGTCGTCAAAAATTCTGGGTCATTACAGTTGGTATCAGAGCTTAAGGTTAAGTAAATTACCTTGGCTCTGTGGCGTGACTCAGTAGAGATGGGGTTAGTAATACCCTAGATTGAGTTGAGTGTATATATACGAGTGAACGTATTTGTTATTGATATAATTTTTTTTTATATTGTGGAGATTTATTGGTTTAGTCGTTCATGAATTCTGGTCGATTAGTTTGATCCACTGTATCGGTAGGGATTTTGTGAACACTTGAATACGATGAACCGTCATGGTATGTTTTGAAAAGAGGGTAAACGAAATAATTTTACCCAAATTATATTTTGATATAAAGGATTTATATTGGTTATAATTATAATCGAGTAAGATTATAATTTAAATGGTTATGTAAATAATCGATCATAATTCATATAAGTGAAACTTATGAAATCGAAATGAATTAAACCTGAATTTAAATCAAAAATTGAATTAAAATTCTGGAAATTTGGATAAGTGTTTGTAAATGGATTTGGATTAAAAATAAGGAAAATTTAAGATCCTTAGAGATTTTAAATTGTTTTACAAGCCGTGTGAACCATATTTTGAAATGAATTTCAAAGTGGAAATGTTTAGAAATGGTTTTATAGTATTGAACTCACTTCGATCACCGGAAAATAGATTCTGATGATGACAGCTGCATCATCAGTATTCATTTTCGAGTTGTAAGTGACGAATTACTACTAGAGATACTGTTTTGAATTTATTTTGGGAAAGACAAGTTGTGTTGAATTTCAAAAAGGAAAATTTGATTTTTGAAAAGAGTAAACTGTTTAAAAACTCCCAGGGAAAGACTGTTTGAATTAAAAACAAATTTAATAGAAATTTGTGAAAGCAAATTTGAATTAAAGTAAAGCTAGTAAAGTGGTAACTGAGATTGAATTAGAATGATATCAAGACAAATTGGATTGTGAGATTCAAATTTGAAGTGTAATGTGATAATCAAGTTAAGAGTTGGGAATCGAGAAGAAACTCGAGTTGAAATGATATTTGGCTCGGATATAAGTGAATGGTTGTGTTGTGGATAAAAGCAGATTGGAATTTGATTGGGATGACCCTTGTATCCGTTGAATTGATAACAGGTGGAAAGGATATAATGATATGCCGAGAAAAGGTACAAGTTTATATTTCTATTGGATATAAGATTTATGAGCCGAATTGTCAAGCCGCTTGGCTGTTTGATTTTCTTTTGGGATGGAGATGGCCGAGAGAGGCAAGTTGGAGTTTGACCTATTGACCAGTACAAAGGAGGTGCTGGCGAAATTTTTCAAAAAGTTAAGGCGTTAGAAATTTTTTAGGATTTTTGAAAATTTTCAATAATAAGAATTAATAATTTAATTGAAATTAAATTGGTTCATTTGAAACTGAAGTTAGGAAGTGAACAAATAAGTTCTAACCGGTCGATAGGGTTTGTTTCCTACCTTAGCAAATTTCGAGGACGAAATTATTTTAAGTAGGAAAGAATGTAATGACCCGCATCTTCAGCGGTATAATAATTAATTTATTTAATTATTTAAAGAGTGGTTTAGAGAATTTAAATGGTCGTTTAATTAAACAATAATGAATATTTAATTAAAATAATAATTAAATAATATATTTAAATTCCAGAATAATCGAAAATAGTAGAATTCACAATACGATGTGAACTGGATCATATATATGCTATAATTCAGTTTAGAATTGAATTAGAATAACGAATATACTATTTGAACGACAGTTTGAACGTATAATTTTATTATAATTAAAATCGAGCATGAAATGGCGCTGCATTTCGTAAATTGGCGATTTAGCTTCAACTGAATGTACAGGATTCGTTTTAAGCCGGATTTCTGTGAAACAAGAAACGTTAGGAGCTAGTGGAGTATATCTTTCTAGTGGAAGAGAAAAATTGGGATTTCGTCACGTAGATTTTGATTTATGTCCAAATCAAATTTTAGAAAAGTCATTGTGGAATTCCTTTATAATTTATAAAGGAATTATTTATATTTTAAAAAGGAATTTCAATATAAATCAAATATCGGGTTGACCCAGAAGTGAATATCGAGTTAGAAATTCATATAGGAACATTCTACAGCTGTATGGTATTCCATTGTGAATATATACGATAATATAAACTATTTATATTTAATTTAATTATATTTAAATACATTTATATATTTAAATGGGTCATTTATAGCTGTAAAAATAAGCCACTTTTGCAAACAAAGTAGAAATTCGATGAAACCAATTTTGTTGGATCTGCAATATTAAATTATTGCTAGATTTCAATTTCCGTGATTTTTGAAGTCAGTATGTGGCCGTACGGATTATTAGAGTGGAAAACAGTCAGTATTTTGACTGTGAAAAATATGCTGTGTGAACAAACAAAGTCGGAATTCGACGAAACCAGTTTCGTTGGGTCTGTGATGTCGAGCTGTAGCTACATGACCATTTTCATAATTTTTGAATACTGTGTGTGATCACACGGATTTTTAGAAGGGTAAAAACGGATAATATAAGCAAAATAAAAATATCCTAACAAATATCTAGATATTTGTTAACACTATAAATACCCATCCTATTCCCCCTAAACCCTTCATTCATTAGTCAACTCTTTCCGCCGTCGGTTTGTCTTTCACACAGCAAACATGGCGGGCAAAACAAATCAAAAGAAAATCAATCAAAAATCTATAAATCATGGGAGCAACTTATATGGAGTCCTCGTGCATTTCTATACTAGTTTGAATGAGTGCGATGCGGATTGGTATACTGGACTTTTAGCAGCCGAACTAGGGTTGCCAATATCGAGGTCTTGGCGCGTCGATGAGGGGTTGTGATGTTGTTTTTGGGATCAACAAGGAATTTCGCACTTATAGGCATCATTTTGTGGGTTTCTGCCTGAATTCGTGTCGATGCCTGCTGTTATGGATGCACGAGCAACTGAAGGTCGGTTTCGGAATGATGGCATCGAGTGTGGTGCTGTTGCTATGATTTCGTAGAGGAGATGAAGGGGAGCGTTGTGGTGATTTTAGTTTGAAGTTTCAGGGAGTATGTTGGGTGCGGTGGGAGGATGTAATCGGTGTAAGGGTGCTGTGTAAGGAGCAGGTCACGACGGAATTATCTTTTGGGGAAGAAGGGTTAAGTGCGGCCTTGGGTTTTGCAATCGGAAGATGGGCCTGATAGGAAGGTTAAGCCCAAAACTGAAATAAACTAAGTGTTTTATTTAACTTATCGTATCCAATCTTGTAACTTCAATATCTTGAACATACGTTATCCGAATTTCGAACCATAAGTTGCGTTGGGATCGTATGGACAGTGGCTACGCACTGGGACTAACTGGAAGTGGATTGGGATTCGTACGAATTTATGGCAAAATAAATAGTTTGATTCAAATCAAACAAACAGTTTATCGTTCTTTAACGATGAACTGCAAATGTGAGTAAATCTCACTAACTCTGAACAGTTTATAATTTCATGTTGTATTTTTAGAACTGTTAAATATTGGCTGATTGACTGTGTGTTGACTGTTTGATTGAACTGCTAGTCAGTTAGTTAAATTTCTATATTGATTCTGTTTAACAGAATATATCATATGGAACTGAAAGTGATGTTGATTTTATTGTGTAACATCCGTGGATGCATAGAGACAGGTTGGAGGAATCCGACTGGATTCCTCAACAGTTATTTTATTGTTTTTCATATATTGTGATATATGATGTGGTTTAAAATCTGTGGTTGATTATATGTGTTTGGACGATATTGGTCATCGTGATATGATGTGCTAAGTACCATAAAATATCGGAATGGGAAAAGGAGATTTTCAAAGTGATATTGAAAACAGAATATGTATAAATTGGAATCTTTATAAATAAGAAATATTTATAAATTGGAATAATTATATAGTGAATTATTTATTTAGGATAAATAAATAAGATGTTATAAAATGGTCTATTTACTTAGAAAATAAATAGGAGATAATAAGTGAGATATTTGTTTGTTAAATAAATAAGATAAGATAATGGATTTATTTATTTGTTAAATAAATAGAATAACAAAAGGACATATTTATTTGTTAAATAAATAGGGTTATTAAAGGAAACATTCAAAATAAATAAATAGGATATTAAACGGATTATTTATTTAGGAAATGAATAAGTTATGATAAAGGGATATTGACTTAGAAATTGAATAAGTTATAAAAGAGATGTTAAGCAAAATAAATAGAATAAAGGATTATTTATTTGGAAAATAAATAGAGGAGTTAACCAAATCGAGTTAATCGAACAGAGTAAATCAAATAGAGTTAAGCAAAATTAGAAACTGGCTAGAGATTAGTAAATTGAATGGTTTTCTAAATGTCGATCTGATGTTGGTTTCGGCCTTCGGGGTTTATACTTAGAGAATCGTTCTTCTACTAGTTTACAGTCAGGGACTGATAGTTGTAAAATGATATTGATATGTAAATAACAATGGAAATGTTTTCCAGTGTTAATAACGTATATTATCTAAACATAGAAAATAAGGTAATATGAACATATATATATATATATACATATATATATGATTGATGGTTGATTGATAGAATTTCCATTTGGAAATAATATCGTTGTTTGCACACGTGTTTTCTTTGTTGGTTAAATCACAGACTATCGAAGTTTTGACCATTTTAACATTGTTAATATGGAGAGAAAGGTTGGATTACTATCCAAAGAACCACTCTGTATTGGAATAAGCGTTGCGAATCATATATGCCAAAGATAATTGAAGACAGAGTAAAGTGCTAGGGCTGTTGTATAAATCTTAGATAACAGTGCCTAAGATGGATATATTGAATAGTACCTTCGGTTCATCCTGTTCCTGGATGACTTGTATGGATGAATGTCTGACAGAGTATTTCCAGAAAGGTCACTTACATTGATTTCTTCAACCGTACCAAGAGTGGAAGCGGATAAGGAAACTTCTTTAGCCAACACGTAATGTACTGTTGTAGACGTCAATTAGTGATTTTCGATGGATCTAACAATGTGGCATTCGAAGTGAATCTGATGTGATGATGAAGCGTAACCTCACGCCTCATCAACCGGTAAATGACATAAATCAGGCAGGCAACATGGCTAAGTCGGTCACTCCGAAGTAGGGTGTATAATCACCTGATCTAGAGTTTCATTTACTTCTAAAAATCTATTGTTGATGCTATCCCATTTGGGAAACGGTTGCTGATCCCAACCGTTGGTGATATACATTCGATACACTCAAGCGAAATGAGTGGTCGGTCATGTGTGGCCGGGTTGTAAGATGTTCTTGTTGAATCCAGTGTATTCCTCTCTAAAGGTACACTAGCGAAAGGTGGTTCCATACCTTGTCATAGTTGGAAATCCATTACCCAATACGTGCTTGTGGTTTTGTTTGTATACTATATATGTAGAACGTGAGATGAAAGCATTTCTGCTAGATGATTATTATATTATGGTTGATAGACATTATTATAATATCAAAAGGTTATTGATATAAAGATATTTTGAATTCTCATAAGGGAAAAACTCGTTCCGTTATACAGCGTGGTCTTATGAGATATCGTTTACTTGTTCGAACTGTTTTAAACCGTTTTACTCATACCAGTCCCATGACTGACCCGGAGTTTATTTTGTTTTGTTTCCCTAAACTCTTGGGTGCCCAATTTTGTACGGGCAGTCAAGTAGTCGGGATTTACAGATATACCTGAAGAGCTAGAGCAGGAGGCTTCAGGATCATATAGCTATAGTTTATTTCCGCTGTGTTGTAAGTGTTGTACTTTGATAATGATGTATATTCAAGTACAGATGTATATTGCAAGTTATGTTATATATATTATATGTTATTCGTTCCGCTGTGAGGTTCGTGTTACTCTGATGTTGTGTTCTTCTTCTTCTATTCTAAGTTTCTATCTTATCTATCCTCACCCTCTAATTTCTTTCATTAATCATCCGGTATTTTCGACCCTTGGATGTTCTATACGTGTTGTATATCGGATAACCAAGGTCGTTAAAAATTCCGGGTCATTACAACCTTCTCGACTCAGTGCACATGAAAACAAAGTCGTCACATCTCAAAGTACAAAGCAGAATGGTCGAGGCAACAAAGTGCCAAATGCAACAAGTCAAAACAAACACAAAAATTAATGAAGCATTTACTTGTGATACAGCAAAGTACACACAGCATGGGGCCGAGCCAGTTTACAAGAATGATCAAGTACACATGGCAATACAAAGCAACAACATTTCAATGATGAATCAATGCAAAGTTTCTAACATGAACAAGACAGTTCAAATGCAAAAGTGGTCGAGACAGTGGCATTTAACATGATGGTTCACATATAAACAAGCCATGTCAAAACAGTGAAGGAGCATGGGAGAACAAGTATACATGGTTCAACAATGTACTGAAACTGTAACAGTGAAGCAAGAGCGCAAGGGATTTTCATAAATAGTGCACCACAAAAACATGGCACAAATGAATTTAGTGCAGCAGGTTTAAACCAGATCAAGTGACAAGGCAAATCATATTACATGGTACAAATACTGTAACAGCAACTTCAAGTGGCATTTTCTTTGTGGTTCAACACAAGTATGATTTACATGCATTCAATCAGTGCAGGGCTGGTTTAACATGCTTTGGCAAGACATTAGTTCAACTATCAAGTTAAACAACAGTGAAGTGGCAATTCCAGACCAGTGAATCATGTGCGCTCAGAGGAATGGACAAAGAAAATGGTCTGTGTGCATAAACATGCACAAATTCTGTTTTCATGTGCAAGCATATATGGTGTAGTTCACAAATAAATGAAGCATAATGGCATGGCACTGATTCATAGACATAAGTGCATTCAGCTATACCAAGGAATCAAGAAGTTAACATTTTTTTATGGTAACAAATCAATGCACAGGGCATTTATGCATATATATATATATATATGTATATATATATATATATGTATGTATGTATGTATGTATGTATGAATCAGCACATTCCAGCAAACATGTTTTAATGATTCCAGAAAAATAAGGTCAAGTTGATTATCAGAAGTGTCATGTAAGGCAAGCTGCAATTTGTTTCCAAGTCTTAAAAATCGTTTTTTTTTTTGGAATCACTCAAACATTTTTGGCAAGAGTTAATTGTAGAAAATCATGAAACAAAGTTTTTCTATCTTTTCAAAAAATGATTCAATATACTCAAGGGACCAACAATTGTTTTCCAGTTTTGAATCATTCAGAAATTTCAATTCATATTGGGCAAGTTTTATAAATGTTCCAGAAATTATGCAGGGATTGTTTGCAGAATTAAAATACAGCGGTTTACAGGAAATTCGAATTCATTCAAGGCAGAGATTTAAATCATGCATGGAATGTTTCTATTAGCAAATTCGAAGAGAGCCTTTTGAGAAACAAATCATTGGATTCATCATTTCATCCAAGCCGACTGATTTAAATTTCAAAAGAGGAAACCACAAAATCAACAAAAATCAATCTCGTCATGTAAAAGAGGAAATTCTCATTCATCCAAACAATCTACAGAGAATTTTTAATCTGCAATCAACCAGATCAAATTATATCAAGAAATCAGTGTGCCTAAGGTTTACTATAAACCAATATAAAATTACACAAATCAGGGACAATCAGGCCAAGTCATTCTATGTGAAATCAGAGCATGTTATAGAATTATATAATCCTATTTAACACCAATTACATCACTGACAATTCGGATTGAAACCCACAACTTCAATTCAAGAAACTCAAAGCAAGAAATTTCAGAAAACTCACTTGTTTCAATCAGAAGCCCAAACATAATCAATCGTCGAGCAAACCAGTGAATTCGAACTTCAGAGTTTACCCCAAAGCAATTCAATTTGAGGTCGAGATTGATTTGGAGCAGATTTGAGAAAACCTTAGCTTTTTCTTCCAGCCGCCATTTTCAAGACAAAAGGATCGGGCTTATCAAATAAAGAAATGTGCCGGCCTACATGGAGTTAAACCTAGCCATGTTTCATTTTAAAAAGGGGATGACCCTTTTAATTTAACTCCTAGAGTTTTATTTTTATTTTTTTTGTATTTTTCTTTTTCTTTTGTAATCGTCGTTTGTTTTCTAGTTTGTTAAACTAGGGAATTCATTCAGGGTGTTGACTGATAGTTGATAGAGTCTGTAAAATCTGGGTTACTGGTTACGGGGTCGTAATCAGGGGAAATCTGATCGAGGGGATATCGGTCAGTCTAGGATTTTGAGCGTAGGGTTAGAATAGGAGCAGGGTTTGCGAGTGTACGTGGTCTTGTATGCGGGATCTGTTCTATCACCTAGTAGAAACCTTAGAAATGCAGCAGTAGGCAGGGTTTTGCCGAAGCTGGGTATATCTGTGTGTGATTTATTTTCTGCATTTCTGTTTTTGCTATATTTTGTGATTTGTGTATTATTATCTATCTCGTTATATTTTTAATTCAGTTAAAAACTATGATAAACCCTATTCACCCCCTCCCCCTCTAGGGTTAATCTAGATCCGACAATCTAGGCATGTCCATTATTAAATAATTTTTCATGTTTATCCAAGGTTATGGCCCAAAATCCCAATCTGATTCACGATACAAGTTATGCCCCCAAATTAAAGTTTTAGATCAAGGTATTGATTATGCCCCAAATCCCAATCATGTTTCACAATACAAGTTATGCCCCAATTGATCATTCCCAACCATTCTCAATTTCGTGCGCTTGCATATTTCAGCGATTGGCATAGGCTTAAAGGTAGCCTGGCTATAAAAATAAAAGGGAAAGAGGGGGAAAAGAGAACAAAATTAGGCACAATAATAAAACAGGCATATGATGATAGGATTGGTCATACTAATAAAATAGGCATATAGTGACATGATTAGGAAAACTAACAGAATAAGCATATGGTGATACTATCAGGCATGATGACAAAATAGACATAATAAAGATAGGCATGTAAGAAGTAAACAGAGGATCAGGTGTACAAGTAATGGCAGATCTGTTTAGTTATGATTCAGGTAATTAACAGGCACAAGTTTAGATCCAAACTCATAAACATGTCAAGATTACTAGCAAATGTTTACATCAAAAATAACATGAACTCACTATGAGTGGATCTAAAGAACAGAGAATTGACCGTTGATGTTGTAACAGAGATTCTTGTATGCTTATAAATTGTTGTTACAGAAGAATAGGCTAATTCAATCTGGGTTGGGGCAGCACCTCGTTATCTCTATTATTTTTGATGAATAAAACAATAGAAATGAGGTCCTATTTATAGCCTAATGTCAGTGAATCTGGTCAAGAAATGAGTCCACGTTCACAGAAATGGATCTGCCACAGATATGGGTGGGGTCGACCCAGGGGTCGACATCCACGTGTAGGGGTCGACCTTTGGGTCGACACCCCCCGTGTAAGGGTCGACACCCATGGGGGATGGTGTCGACCCATAACAGGCCGAATTCCCTCTCTCGCTCTTTTATTTTGATTTTCAGGACTAGTTTATATATATATATATTTATATTTCTTATATGTATACAAACTTCAAACCTTAATATTTTCTTCATATGATGTCCGTTTTAGGGAAACTCGAAGTCTATCTTAAGCAAAATTCCAAGACAAACACAATGACGCAGTCCTTTTTGCTTAATTCCAAGTATTTAATTAAGTATTCATTAGTTTATCATTATAATGTTCTTTAAAATTCCAGGGTATTACAATCTCCCCTACTTAAAGGATTTCATCCCCGAAATCTCTAAGTTAAGAAGAATGTATATTCTAACATCCATCATCTATCTACTCATCCACCAATCATACGCATCCATTGTCATTAATAGATTTCTAATGCTTGCATGAACATATGCAAAGGTATGTGTATATGTCCCTAACTAATGCGAAAAATCGGGTCGTCTACTGATTCAGTTGACCTCCTTATTGCAATGTATGTCAGTGCCATGAATCCAACATGTATGCAAATAATCCTAATATATCATGTAAATGCTATATGCATGCACAATCATCCATCCAAATGCAACATCCATATGATGATACACCCATCTCCATCCATAAAGAATTGCACACACATCCATATGCAGTATGAGAGTGATTGAGTCGATATAGTGCCTAGTATGTATATATGCATCCACGAGAAACCACTAGCAAACACTTGCATCCATCAAACATAACATGTCTCAAACACAAGTTTACATCCATTGGATTTCTACCTAAAGGACGAAGATTCGATCAACATGATATACTTAACCTCTCGGTCTCCCAAGTTGTGTTCTCGGGGTCTTCTCCCCATTGAACTTTCATCAACTTGACATCTCGGTTGCGTAGCTTCATAACATCTGATCCAAGAATACGGGTAAGAACTCGTCTAAATATCGACTCCTGTTCTACCTTTACTTCCTCAAGATTACTCGGCTCAACTACTTTTACGGTATCATGCAAGCACTTCCGTAAATGATAAACGTGGAAAACATCATGAACACCGGCCAGTCTCTTTGGTAACTTCACTCTATAAACCATATGACCAATCCTTTCTATTATGGGAAATGATCCTACAAATCTTGGCGTCAATTTCCCTACAGATCCAAAACGAACCACATTCCTCAAAGGTGACACCTTGATGAAAACCATGTCTCCCACTTCAAACTCAATATCGATCCTTCTCTTATCGGCATAAGACCTTTTCCTGTCCTGAGTTGTCTTCATGCGTCTGCGGATAAGATCAATCTTCTCTAAAGTTTCCCTAATCATCTCAGGTCCAAGTAGAAGTCTTTCTGTAGACTTCCACCAACAAGTCGGTGATCTACAGGGTCGTCCGTACAATGCCTCGAAGGGCGCCATGCCAAAACTAGCTTCATAACTGTTGTTGTAGGCGAACTCTACCAATGGGAGATGCTCTTCCCAAGTCCCTCCGAAGTCTAGGATACACAGTCTTAAAAGATCCTTAAGAACTCTATTCACCCTTGCTGTCTCTCCATCGGTCTGAGGGTGATAAGCGGTACTCAAACATAACTATGTACATAATGCCTCTTGCAAGCTCCTCCAAAACTCACTGGTAAATATGGGCTCACGATCACTCACAATACTAGAAGGTACTCCATGTAGACAGACTATCTCACAAAGATAAACTGCTGCTAACCATGTTGTCATCCTCTTGCTCTTAATAGGAATGAAATGAGCGCTCTCAGTAAGCTTGTCAACTATAACCCAAATACTGGTGTTGCCTTTCCTTGATCTAGGAAAATCATCAATGAAATCGATAGAGACGCTCTCCCACTTTCACCGTGGGACCTCCAAAGGATGAAGTAAACCACCTGACTTCCTTTGCTCAGCTTTGATTTGCTGGCAAATCAAACATACATTGAGAAAACAAACTCCGCTACATCATTTTTCATCCCAGCCCAAAAGAAAACCCTCTTTGTATCTCTATACATTTTATCACCGCCTGGATGAATAGTCATCCTAGAATGATGGCCTTCCTCAAGGACTGTCTTCAACAAACTCCCAACTCGGGGAACACAAAGACTTCCATCTCGTCGTAACCACCCTCTATCATCCGTGGAATATCTACCGAGGTGACTAGAAGTCTCCCCTCTACTGAGCCTATCCAAGATGTTTGCTATTTGCAGGTCCTCTCATTACGAAGTTTCTATTTGATACCAAAAGATTAGGTCGCACCTCTAATAATGCCAATAACCAGGTGTGAACTCGGTAGAGGGTCTAAAATCAAAAGTCGATATATACTCCAAGCTCTGCCTCTCTACAAATAGAGGACTCAAGGTCATTCTCTGCCTACTCAGTGCGTCTGCCACCACATTACCCTTGCTAGGGGTATAAGCAATCTTAAACTCATTGGACGCTAGGAACTCCTTCCATCTTTGTTGCCTCAAATTGAGATCTTTCTACGAAAACAAGTACTTGAGAGATTTATGATCGATGTACAACTCGAACTTCTCTCCAAGTAGATAATGATGCCAAGTCTTAAGCGCGAATACTATGGAAGCTAACTCCAAGTCATGGGTAAGGTAGTTCTTCTCAAGAACTCTTAAATTTCTACCTCCTTAACATACTACCCTTCCCTCTTCCATCAACTGCACCAAGCCCTGTACCACATGCATCAGTGTATACTGCGAACAATTTGTTCCCATCAGGCAAAGTCAAGACTGGGGCTGTTGTTAGAGCCCTCTTCAATCGCTGAAAAGCATTCTCATAGTCTATACCCCAAGAAAATGTCAGATTCTTCTTCGTCAGTCTGGTGAGGGGCCGATATCTTTGCGAAGTCCTTAATGAACTTCCTATAATAGCCCGCTAAACCAAAAAAACTCCTCACCTCCGTTGCATACTATGGAGTATGCCAATCTTGAACTACAACTACTTTCGAGGGATCTATCGCTATCCCAGCCTTAGACACCACATGCCCTAGAAATCTCATTTCCTTTCTCCAAAAATGACATTTGGAGAATTTCGCCTTAAGCTAGTGCGCTCGGAGAGTCTTCAAAACCTCCCTTAGATGTAGGGCATGCTCTTCCTCACTCATTTAGAAAATCAAGATGTCGTCAAAAAAGACCAAAACTAACTATTTAGAAACCCTCAAAACACCCTGCTCATCAGATCCACAAAATAGGCAGGTGCATTCATCAACCCAAAAGGCATGGCGAGCCATTCGAAGAAACCATCTGGAGTTCTAAAGGCAGTCTTGTCTATACTGTCTTCTTCCACCCTCAACCGATGAAACCCCATGGCCAAGTCTAACTGGGAGAAAACAGATGCACCAACAAGCTGGTTAAGAAGATCATCTATCCTCGGAAGTGGGTGCCTATTTTTCTTATGAGCTTATTCAACTCCCTATAATCCACACATAAGCAAAGCGAATCATCCGCCTTAGTGGTGAATACTACTGGAGCACCCCATTTAGATATGCTTTGCATAATATATCTTTTCTTAAGCAGCTCCCCTACTTGCTTGCTGAGCTCCCTCCTTTTTTCAGAGCCATGTGGCGCACAGGCAATGCAACTGGCATTGCATTATCCACCAAGTATATATGGAAATCAATCTCACGCCTCGGAGGTAAGACACGAACCTCCTCAAATCATCAGGATACTCATAGGCTATTGGTAATATTGTATATCAACGATAGATGCATCAAGCGATTCTAGGAAACTAAGCATGATTGACCCATTAGGGTCATAAGAAATCTCGAGGGTCCTCCCATGGCAAGTCAAAAGTATAACGACCCTCCTCTCATAATCCAGAATGGCACCATACATGGCTAGCCAATCCATCCCTAGAATCAAACCATAGCCCATGAAATCAAGCACATATGTGTCGCATTCAAACTCGACACTCAACATAGATATTCTTAAACCCCAACAAATCATAGACAAATGAGCCGTACCTCCAACCGGGTTTGAGACAACAACCGGATCCAAAAGCATACTAGTATTAAGGTGTAGAGACTCAACCACAGAATCAGATATAAAAAAATGCGAAGCACCAGAATCAAAAAAGTCCTAATAGGATGATTGGAAAGAGAAATCAAACCTTCAACAGAAACTTTTCTACCTCGATCTGGTACACAAGCCACGAGAGCATACACCTACCCTCCAGAAGATCCTGCCCTTTGGCACTATCCTTGCTTCTTCGGGCAATCCTTAATAAGATATCTGGCATCTCCACAATGGAAACAAGCATTCTCCCTTTTTCTTGCACTCTTTGCTCAAATGACCCATGCATCTACAATTATGGCATTTCCTCTTTTCTCGGGCTTTGTCATTCTTTCTGCCGTTCTTTTGCTGCTGTTGTTATTCTTTCTTGGGACACACTTTCTTATTTTGTGTTTCATCAATCTTAGCCTCTTTCTTTTCACCTTTCCTCAGCAAACCTCAAAGCTTTCTTGTGTGAGGTATTCACTATCTCCAAATCAAACCTCGCCAATTGGTTGAATTTATTAGTATACTCTTTGATAGGCGTACCCCCTTGCTTAAGTGCCAAAAACCTTTCCATTTGCATACTTTGCTCGGCTTGAGAAAGAAACTTCATCTCGAATCTCTATTGAAAATCATCCCAAGTCTCAATTGGATCCCCTTCTTGCGTCACTTCCCACCAGAACGAAGCCTCATCTTTCAGCTGCCAAACGACCAACTGAATCTTCCTACAGTCGTTAACCTCAAAAATTCATAACAAATCCTCTATCTCTTTAAGTCAATTCCTTACTTCTACAAAAGTATCCGTTCCTCGGAATGGTTTCCCTTCCATAGCATAGAGGTCCTTACATATCTTGGAGAAATTATCTGCTAATGGAGGAGGAGGAGGAGGAACAACGGCTGCAGATGGGGGAGAGGCATCTACTTGGCCTCAGGCAGGTGTCATAGCCTCAAGATATCTATGGAACCAAGCCGGTATATGAATTCCCTCAGGAATATTCGGTTCCCCAGACATGCTAAAAAGAAAAAGGAAAAGGGATTCAAACAAAAAATCGAAAGATATTTCATATGGCCTTTAGGAATATGTTTTTCAAGACAGACTTTTCTTTTGAAAATTCTTTCTTTTAAAACCTTTTTGAAAACAATTTTCAAAATCTTTTATCCAATCTGAAATTCTTCAGCTCTGATACTAAATGTGACACCCCACGTGCATTAATGTCACTCTTTATCAGAATGCATTAAGTTTCGTGAAGCGTTATAGGTAAACAGAAACAAAAACATTACAAGACAGATATAAAATAATAGCGGAATTTAAAACTTTATAGAACAGAAAACATCATAGTCCAAAACCAAGTTATATCATAAGTCTGAAATACCAAAAACCCATTACACTTTCTGTCTTTTACTAAAATCATTAGAGTACTGTAATATATAAAAAGCACAGTCCCCAAAATAGCCATATCAGAGAAGACATGAAATCAATGTGGTACATCTAAGCAGATCCAAGCAGAATGAAAGAGAGCATCCTAATTAAGCCTACGTATTCCCACCCTGAGAACCTGGCGGGAAAGGAAGAGTGAAAAGGAAACAAAACGGTTTAGACATAAAGTCTGGCAAGTCCAATTACTTTCAGCATATAAATAAGTAAAAGCTTCATGACAGGCATATGAACTGGATGAGAGAGATAACAGTATCATAAGACAGGTATAACAGGCTGAGCAGGGTAAATAGAATAAACATGACCGAACATATTGCGCTTCCCAAATACTTTTCTCTGTACCAATACTAGTATAACAAACACAATATGATCCCAACAAGAACAAGATGGTAGACTTAGGTGTACTTCTAGTGAGGGCTTTTACCCCATACAATAATAACAGGTAGCCCAACAAAAATGACAGGTGTTACCCCCAATGATAATAACGGGCTCCTAAACAAGCAAGACTAGATGTACCCTCATTACTACCCCAATCGATCGGCTCCCTATCCTGTAGATACCCTGTGTTAGCCCCACAGTAGGATGTATCACTTCCTAAAATGTAAACCTCTTTATTAACGAGATGCACAACCATCTACAGATGTCATAGCGTCTTATTATCCCTTTGCAAGCAGATTCATGCACGCACATGAATCCGACGGAGTGCGCCATCAACGTCCCCACTTAAATGAACCTCTTACAATCAACTCAGTAAGCGTGCTAAGGCCCCGACCTAGTTCGGGGTTCCGCGTTTGATACCAAGATGGGTTACTGACTGATACGGATCCCACACAATAGATGACACAAACTTCCCCCAGGCTTGCATCCCCACTACTAGGATTTTGACAAGTTATGCCTAACAGTTTAACAAGGTTGCATAACCCCAACATATAAAATAGGTTAAGTTTGTTGGATATATATATATATATATATATATATATATATATAACCTAGCCCCACAGATTGAACAAGATTAACTTAAACCCCACTAATTCAAGCAAGTTTACTTAACCCCTACTCAATTTGACAGGTTCATGTAACCCCCACAGATTTAAACAGGCAAAGTATTTCAGGTTAATAAGTTATTATAATATTTCCATTTATGGCTGTTAATGGACTAGACCTCTAACATTTAGTCTACTACTTGTGGATGTTGGATATTCCAGGCGGTTCCGGGCAGATTTCTACCACAAGTCGGACTTAACCTCATGTCTCAGCATCGTTACATGTGCATTTATGCACTAGACACCTCACATTAGATTTACCACTTATGGATGCTGGATTTGCTGGGCGGTTCTGGGCAGACTTCTACCACAAGTGTAATCAAACCTCGTGTATAAGCGCGGTTACACTTTCTAATTACTATAATTCTAGGCATGTTCATTATTAAAAAAATTCATGTCTATCTAAGGTTATGCCCCAAATCTCAATCTGATTCACGATACGAGTTATGCCCCAAATTAAAGTTTTAGATCAAGGTACAGATTATGCCCCAAATCCAAATCATGTTTTACAATATAAGTTATGCCCTTCTCAACGGTTCCCAATTTCATGCGCTCGCATATTTCAACAATAGGCCTAGGCTCGAAGGTATCCTAGCTATAAAAATAAAAAGGGAAAGAGGGGGAGAAGAGAACAGAAATAGGCGTAATAACAAAATAGGCATATGATGATAGAATTGGTCATACTAATAGAATAGGCATATGGAGACATGATTAGGCAAACTAACAGAATAAGCATATGGTGATACTATTAGGATAATGGCAGAATAGACATAATAATGATAGGCATGTAAGAACTAAGCAGAGGATCAGGTGTATAAGTAATGGCAAATCTGTTTAGTTATGTTTCAGGTAATCAACGGGCACAGGTTTAGATCCAAACTTATAAATATGTCAAGAATACTATTAAATGTTTACATCTAAAAATAACATGAACTAACTGTGTCTGGATCTAAAGAATAGAGAATTGACTGTTGATGTTGTAGCGGAGATTCTTGTAGGCTTATAAATTGTTGTTGCAGAAGAATAAGCTAATTCAATCTAAGTTGGGGCAGCAACGTGTTGTCTCCATTGTTTTTTATGAATAAAACAATAGAAATGAGGTCCTATTTATAACCTAATGTCAACGAATCTAGTCAAGAAACGAGTCTACGCTTACAAAAATGGTTTTGCCCCAGATCTGGGTGGGGTCGACCCGGGGTCGACACCCCCGTGTAGGGGTCGACACCGATAGGGCATGGGGTCAACCCTTTACGTGACGAATTCCCTCCCTCTTCTGCTCTTTGATTCTGATTTTTTATACTGGTTAATATATTTTTATATTGCTTATATGTATACAAACTTCAAATCTTAATATCTTCTTCATACGATATATCTTTTATGGAAACTCGGAGTCTATCTTAAGCAGAATTCCAAAACGAACGCAACGACGCAGCTCGTTTTTCTTAATTCCAAGTATTTAATTAAGTATTCTTTAGTTTATCATTATAGTGTTATTTAAAATTACGGGAGTTATAGGACCGGGGACGACAACTGTTAGAAATATATATGGATTTTTCATTCACATCCATGGAGGTAAGTTATAAGGAGTAATAATGATATGCTATGATGAATATTTACTACCAAACTGAGAAAGCAAAAATCCATCCGTACATAAACCGAGCCTAACATTACGGCTCTTTGCAGCAAATTCAGGATAAGTCCTATCAAAGTGTTTTCATGCTTCACCATTATACCGATGTGCCAAAGTTCATTCTTCTAGGGTTCTCACGCTATGTCATCGCATATGACATGTTGTTGCAGAAGATGCATATAGCCGCTAAAGTTTGGGAGTTATGGGTAGATAATGCATTCTTTTATATGGAACTTCTTTTCCTTTTTTTCTTGGTTTAAATCTATCTTTGTTGTAAAGTTTGCATTTTCTAAGGTGAACGTCTTCTATCTAATACAACATGCAATCTTTTAAATATGTATTTATTCTCTGATACGGTAGTCCAAAAGCAGACATAAGTTTTTTCACTTTATAATGTCTATCGCACATCAAATTATTGGGCGACATGTATTGTTTGTACAACTGCTGTAAATCCAGCTTCTGTAAGATTGAATTTTGATATCATAGTGATGAATTCGGCAGTTACAGATAATTCGGTTCCGCTTGTACACCCTTACCACAAAGGCCTTTTAGCAGAATTCAATAAATCTTAATTTTTTTAGATTCCGTTGTTGGTTCTTCAACATTTTTGTTCTTATCATCGCCTTGATCAATGGTAAAAAGCATTGACTGTGCTGCATCTTGCACCATATTTTCTGTAGGATTCGCCATTGTATTATCGTTCATCATTGTGTTATCGTCCTCTATCGCTACAGGATTGGACGTAGGTTGAACAAGTTCACCTGTAACGAACTGGGGATTTTCGACTCCGAAAATCGACATAAATACCCATGTCGACTATTCAGACATTGGAAATACCGGATAGTTAATAGAAAGAAGTTAATGGGTGAGAATAGATAAGGTAGAACTATTAGAATAGAAGAAGAAGAAGGAGAACACAACAACATCAGAATAACACGAATCTCACAGCGGAACGAATAAAATATAGTACACAAAAATAACATTTGAAACACAAATCTGTATTTGTATATTAGAGTACAACACTTACATCATAGCGGAAATAAACAATAGCTATAAAATACTGTAAAAGCCTCCTGCTCCAAGCTCCATCTATTGTATCTGTAAATCCCGACTACTTGACTACCCGTACAAATTTGGGCACCCAAGAGTTTTGGGAAAAAAAACTAAACTCTAGGTCAGTCATGGGACTGGTGTGAGTAAACTCCAAACATTTGTTTAACTTTTAAAAATCATTTTTTTAAAAGAAATGATAATCGTAAGATCGATCCACACATAAATACGGATGGTTTTTACCTTACGATAACTGAAAACATTTTTAAAATCAATACTTTTCTGATATTATAATAATGTCTAATCACAAATAATTAACAATCTAGCAGAATGCTTGCATCTCACGCTCCACATATATATAGTATACAGTCAAAACCGCAGGCGCTTATTGGAGATTGGATTATGACTATGTCAAGGTATGGGACCACCTGCCGAAAGTGTATCTCTAGAGAGGAATACACTGGGTTCAACAATAACGTCTTGCAACCCGGCCCACACATGATTGACCACTCATTTCTCTTGAGTGTATCGAATATATTATCACCTCCTGGTTGATGAGGCTTGAGGTCATAACGTATCTTTTGATAGATCACACCTCAAATTTACTTTGAATGCCACATCGTCATACCCGCCAAATCACAAATTGATTTCCCTAAAATTATCACGGATATAAAGCTAAGAGAAATGAATTCCTCTGCCACTAAACGTGGATACGTTTGAAGCAATCAACTTACGTGATCCATTAGATATACTCTGTCAGACATTCGTCCATACATGTTGTCCTGGGTCTGGACAAACCGAAGGCACTATCGTGTAAACAGAACAGCCCTTGTACAAACTCCGTCTTCAATTATCTTCATCATATTTGGTTCGCAACGCGAATGCCCATACGGAGTGGCTTTCAGATAACGAATCTGATCCCGGTCTCTCCGTATTGACAACGGAAAAATGGTCAAAACTTTGATAATCGGTGATTTAATTATCAAAGGAAAACAAGTGTGCAGACAATGGTTGTATTTCCAAATGGAAATCCTACCCAGTAAATCATCAATCAATACTGATCCCCTTTAATTTAATTTTCCATTCAATTATTCATTTCCCTATCTCTGTTTCCATCTATTCATAAATTCTTATTTTCTAAATTTAGAAAATATACGTTATTAATCATTGGAAAACATTTCCATATTTACTCTCATTTCTTATTTCTATATTTGAGAACATTTCTGGTTCTTATTTGGAAAATATTTCCAAACTCCTTCATTTGGATTAAAACAGATGTTTAAATAAAACAGTGCTACGCTGACTCAAACCATTAACACTTATTAATTAAATTTAGTTAACTAACCTTCACTATCGAACCTTAACCATTCCTTAGTTAAAAATGAAGTCAATCAAGTTGGGGTATAATTACCTCTCAGACTTTAACTAAACAACATTTCTAACCTCAAAATAGACAAAGTTCACATTTTAAATCTTCAACAACCTTCCTTACGTAACTCTTGGATTCTATTTACGAATCCACTTCGTTTATAGAATTCATTTGATTATAACAATAGGGTTATAATCCCATACTTCCCATATATATATAAAAACTTAAATGTAACTTTTATTTATTTAATTTGGATAAATAATTAAATAACTAATTTATTACATAAACAAATCTTGATTTCAAAATCGGACAGTAAAAAATACTTTCCTACATTCGATATAATCGAATCCCATTGTATAATTCTCTCTTAACTAATCTCTATTTGATAATTCTCTTTCTCGAATAAACTATATTCGATCATTCCTCTTTTCTCGAATATGCTATATTCGATTATCTTTCCTTCGAATGAACAATATTCGATAACATCTCCTTCATCGAATAAACTATATTCGATAACTCTTTTCTTCGAATAAACTATATTCGATTACCTCTCTTCAAATAATTTATATTCGATTAACTTTATTCGAATCACTAATATTCGATTAACTCTAACCTAATAACCAATATTCGATTAACTCTAATTCAAATAACTAATATTCGTTTAGCTCTAATTCGATTAACTAATATTCGATTAATTCTATTCGATAAATTCTAATTTGATTAACTCTATTCCATTAATTCTATTCCATTAACTCAATATTCGATTACACTCTTCAAATAACTTATATTCGATTTACTCTCTTTGAATAATTTATATTCGATTAACTCGAATTTAAAATTCTATTTCAAAACCAGTTTCCTTTATAAATGTTTTAATTAAAAAAAATATTTATTTTAATCCATTATTCACATTGAATGTGAATAATATATCTTTTATATATCAGTTCAGTTTGATTTTGTATTTACAAATAATATCCCATATTCAAATTTTATTTATACTTCTATTTATAAAATTATTCATACAAAATCTCCTTTTGACTTATAATACATAAATATCATTCAAATTCCCTTTTTGAATCCTAAGTTCAAATCCCATTAAAAATATCGTTGTTGAAACCGATTTCTACTTCTCTATATAAGTCCAGACTTATATATTCCATTTATCAAATGATAAATATTTTATTTCATTTATAAAAACATTATTTATAAATTAATCTTCACAATTTATCTGTTAAAAATAGATTCTATTTAATTCTACTTTAAATAAATCATTTCCATTGTCAAACAGATTTCTATTTAAATCAGTTTTCCAATTATTTCTTTTTATAAAATTCAGTTCATTTTATAAAATACTTACTTACGTAATATCCTATTTATTTCCCAATATTCCCTTTTACCATCATATTTATTTTCCAAATATTTCTATTTCAATTCTATTTGTTTTCCAAATATTGCTTTTTATTTCTATTTATCTTCTAAATAAATACTCCTTTTAAAATTCTATTTATTTACTAAATCAATATTCCTTTTATATAATCTTTTTATTTTATAAATATTTCCTTTTATAAAATCCTATGATTTTATAAATATTTTATTTTCAATATACACTTTGAAAATTTCCTTTCTATATTCCAGTATCACATATGGTAATAAATACCAAATCAAAAGGACCAATCATCATCCATACACACATAATCAATAACAAATTATATACCACTTCATGTATCACAATATATGAAACAAAAAAGTATTATAAATATTGAGGAATCCAGTTGGATCCCTCCGACCTATTTCCCTTCATCCATAGATGTTAAATAATATAATTAACACCAATCTCATTTCAATATGAAATATTCTGATCAACAAAATCAATATTTGTTTAACGATATGTGTATATATCATTATCCATAATTCCAATCAATAAATCAGCAATTCAACCAAAACAATCAACAAATAGCAATCAACCATCATTTATCAATTCTAAAATACTTTATAAAAATATAATTGAGTAGAGTTAGTGAGATTTACTCACCTTGGACAGTTATCTTTAAATAACGATTAACCATCTTTTGATTCCGATGGACAATTTATTTTGCAATAAATTGTAATGGGCTCCAATTCAATCCCAGTCAGTTCCATTGTGTAGGCATTGTCCGCACGATCCCAACAGATCTTGTTTTGCTGAATTTCGTTAACATATGAGCAAATTATTGTCATTACTAGTTTATACAAATATTTAAATGGATACTATGCTATTTATTTTTGAACCGGGCCTCACCATTTTGAATTTGGGCCCAAACCCGTGACCCTCTACTATGTCCATCTCCCCCAAAAGCTTTAAACCTGCTGCTCCTTCATGAACGCAGCCATTGCCGAACCCTTGGACCGCTTCCTCTCCTCCAATACTCCATGGATTCATACACCGAAGCCACCATACTTCATCCCATCGAATTCAGCTCCTCCCTAAAACCAAAATAGAAAACTCGACTTCGGTTTCTAACTCCCGACTTCAACTCGCTCCCACGATAACCGGTACAGGTATCGACATTTACTTCCACCGATTCACCACAAAATCTCACCATACATGCCAAATCTTGTTCTAAATCCAAAATAAACTTCAAATTAACGAATCAAAGTTCGAAACTCAGGAACGATTAAACCCTAAACTCACGGAGCAACTAAACATCGAACCAGTATGGGTTTGAACACCACGAAATTGGTACTACCAATGTAGAGCAAGGTTTCAGCATCTCCGATACATAAATTTCTAAATTTACTGATTTTTCTTTGAATTAAAAGAATTTTGAAAGTGGATTTCTCACATTCTCTGAAGAAATGAATACCAGAAAAAATGTTTGACCAATGAAACGAAAAGTTTAGGGTTTAGTGAAAGGGGTAGGTTATTTATAGGTAGATTATATAGTTTTATATTCAACTATAATATTAAATTTAACCAATCGCTATATATGTTTGTTGTTTAAAAATTTCTATAATCACATACGATACCCAAAAATCACGAAACTGGGCATGCAACTACGGTTTGACATTACGGACCCAATGAAACTAGTTTCATCGAATTCCAACTCAGTTTGCTTACACAGGGTATTTTTAATCGTCAAAATATCGACTGTTTTTCACATTAAAAATCTGCACGGCCACACACTGACTCTAAAAATCACGAAACTTGAAATCTAACAATAATTTGACATTATGGATCCAACAAAATTAGTTATGTTGAAAACGAAGCTCGTTTGCAAAACTGGCTTTTTTAAAGCTCTAAATAACCCATTTAAATATATAAATATATTTAAAAATAATTAAATTAAATAAAAAATATTATTGTATATATTCACATAGAATATCACACAGCTCCATATCGAGATTTATAACTCGATATTCCAAATCTAGTGTTACATCGATATTCGATTTATGTTTAAAATCCATTAAAAATATAAATAAATCGATATAAATTATAAAAGAACTCCATAGCGACTTTTCTAATATTTGATTTGGACATAAATCAAAATCTACACGACGAAATCCCGATTTTTCCCTTCCACTAGATAAATATACTTACCAGCTTCGAACGTTTCTTGCTTCACAGAAATCCGATTTAAATCGGATTCTGTATATTCATTTAAAGTTCGAATAGCCAAATAGTGAACTGCCGCACCACTTCGAGCTCGATTATAATTATAATATAAATTATACGTTCAACTGTCGTTCAGATAATATATTCGTTATCGTAATTCAATTTCAAACTGAATTATATATTTTGAATTGTCCAGTTCACACAATGTTATTATTTCAGCAAATTCTGATTATTTCAGAATTAAATATATTATTTAATTATTACCTTAATTAAATATTCAATAGTTATTTTAATTTAAACCATTTAAGTTACCAAAAAATATTTTAAATAATTAAATAAAATTAATTATTATACCGTATAAAAATACGGGACATTACATTCTCCCCTCCTTGAAATAATTTCGTCCTCGAAATTGCTAAGGTAAAAAACAAACCCTGTTGACTGGTTAAAAATTATTTGTTTACTTCTTAACTTCAGTTTCAACTGAACCAATTTAATTTTAATCAAATTATTCATGCATTACGAATAAGTAAAATTTTCAAATTTTTCTAAATTTTTTCTAAAATCCTAAATTTTCAGAAAATTTTGCCCATACCTCCTTTGTATTGATCAATCGGTACAACTACAACTCGCCTCTCTGGGCCATCTCCAACCCAAAAGAAAATCAAATAGCCAAGCAGCTTGCCAATTCGGCTCATAAAACTCATATCCAATATAAAAATATAAACTTGTAAATTTTTGTTGGGCATATCAACTCTATCACTTCCATCTGCTATCCATTCAGCATATACTAATGACATCTCAACCAATTCCCAATCAAAATCTGTTCAACACAGCTATTCGCTTATATCCAAACCAAATTTCATTTCAACTCGAGTTCCATTCTCGATTCCAATTCTTAACTTCTCAAACATAATTCCATATTCCTGTCTCATAATCCAATTTTACTCAATATCATTCTATTTCAATTCAATTTCAATTACCACTTAAATGGCTTTAATAGAATTTTCAATTTCTATTGGCTTTTACAAATTCTACTTTAATTTGTTTTAATTCAAATAATCTGTTTCTGAGAGTTTTTAAACAACTTAGCCTTTTCCAAAAAGCAAAATGTTCATTCTGGAATATCAAAATAACTTGTTTTCTTAAAACAATTTTAAAAAAACAAAAAATTTGATAGTAATCCGTCATTTACATCTCGAAAATGAACATTGATGATGTCATGATCATCATCAGAATCTATTTTCCAGCTATCGAAGTGAGTTCAATAATATATCACTTTCAAAACCATTTCTAAACACTTTCATTTTGAAATCCATTTCAAAATATCCTTTTCAATGCTTGTAACAAATTTAAAATCTCCCAAGATTTTAAAATTCACATATATTTAACCCAGATTCATTTACAAACACTTTTATAACCCACCAGGGTTTTAATTCCAATTATGATTTAAATTCAGATTTAATTCATCTGATTTCACATATTTCACTTATATGAGTTCCGATTGGCTATTTACATAACCATTTCACATTTTATAGTCTTATTCGATTATAATCACAACCAACACATCAATATACTATAATACTTCAAATATCTATACTTTGTTTATATCAAAATATAATTTGGGTAAAATTATTTCATTTACCCTCTCATACTGTGTCGGTTCATCGTATTCGAGTGTTTATAAGCTCCTATCGATACAGTGGATCAAACTGATCGATCAGAACCTATAAATAACTCAATCAATAAATCTCCACAATATAAAACAATTTTATATAAAATAAAAAATACGCGCTCATATATATACACTCAACTCAATCTAGAGTATTACTAACCCCATCTCGATTGAGTTACATCACAGAGCCAAGGTAATCACTTAACCTTCAGCTCTGATACCACTGTAACGACCCGGGGATTTTCGACCTCGAAAATCGACATAAATACCCACTCGACTATTCAGACATCAAAAATACCGGATAGTTAATAGAAAGAAGTTAGAGGGTGAGAATAGATAAGGTAGAACTATTAGAATAGAAGAAGAAGGAGATCACAACAACATCAGAGTAACACGAATCTCACAGCGGAACGAATAAAATATAGTACACAAAAGTAACATTTGAAACACAAATCTGTATTTGTATATTAGAGTACAACACTTACATCACAGCGGAAATAAACAATAGATATAAAATACTGCTGAAGCCTCCTGCTCCAAGCTCCATCTAGTGTATCTGTAAATCCCGACTACTTGACTGCCCGTACAAATTTGGGCACCCAATAGTTTAGGGAAAACAAAACAAAATAAACTTTGGGTCAGCCATGGGACTGGTGTAAGTAAACTCAAAACATTTGTTTGATTTTTAAAAATCATTTTTTCAAAAGAAATGCTAATCGTAAGACCAATCCACACATAAATACGGATGATTTTTACCTTACGATAACCGAAAACATTTTTAAAATCAATACTTTTCTGATATTATAATAATGTCTAATCACAAATAATTAACAATCTAGCAGAACGCTTGCATCTCACGCTCCACATATATATAGTATACGATCAAAACCGCGGGCGCTTATTGGAGATTGGATTATGATTATGACAAGGTATGGGACCACCTGCCGAAAGTGTATCTCCAGAGAGGAATACACTGGGTTCAACAATAACGTCTTGCAACCCGGCCCACACATGACCGACCACTCATTTCTCTTGAGTGTATCGAATATATTATCACCTACGGCTGCTAGCAAGATAACCGTTTTCGGGAGATACAGAAGCGAAAAGAAGTAACAAGTATGAATATTCTCTTGATGGTGACAATACACCCTAATGGGGTGGCCTACTTAGCCATGCTGCCTGCCCGATTTTTGTCATTTCCTGGTTGATGAGGCTTGAGGTCATAACGTATCTTTTGACAGATCACACCTCAAATTTACTTTGAATGCCACATCGTCATACCCGCCAAATCACAAATTGATTTCCCCAAAATTATCACAGATATAAAGCTAAGAGAAACGAATTACTCTTCCACTAAACGTGGATACGTTTGAAGCAATCAACTTACGTGATCCATTAGATATACTCTGTCAGACATTCTTCCATACACGTTGTCCTGGGTCTGGACAAACCGAAGGCACTATCCTGTAAACAGAACAGCCCTTGTACAAACTCCGTCTTCAATTATCTTCATCATATTTGGTTCACAACGCGAATGCCCATACGGAGTGGTTTTCAGATAACGAATCTGATCCCGGTCTCTTCGTATTGACAACATAAAAATGGTCAAAACTTTGATAGTCGGTGATTTAACTATCAAACGAAAACAAGTGTGCAAATAACGCTTGTATTTCCAAACGGAAATCCTACCAAGCAAACCATCAATTAACACTGATCCCCTTTAATTTAATTTGCCATTCAATTATTCATTTCCCTATCTCCGTTTCCATCTATTCGCAAATTCTTATTTTCTAAATTTAGAAAATATATGTTATTAATCATTGGAAAACATTTCCATATTTAGTCTCATTTCTTATTTTTATATTAGAAAACATTTCTGGTTCTTATTTGGAAAATATTTCCAAACTCCTTCATTTGAATTTAAACAGATGTTTAAATAAAACAACGCTACGTTGACTCGAACCATTAACACTTATTAATTAAATTCAGTTTACTAACCTTCACTATCAAACCTTAACCATTCCTTAGTTAAAAATGAAGTCAATCAAGTTGGAGTATAATTACCTCCCAGACCTTAACTAAGCAACATTTCTAACCTCGAAATAGATAAAGTTCACATTTTAAATCTTCAATAACCTTCCTTACATAACTCTTGGATTCTATTTACGAATCCACTTCCTTTATAGAATTCATTTGATTATAATAATAAGGTTATAATCCCATACTTCCCATATATATATATATATAATAACTTAAATATAACTTTTATTTATTTAATTTGGATAAATAATTAAACAACTAATTTATTACATAAATAAATCTTGATCTAAAAATCAGAAAGCAAAAAGTATTTTCCTACATTCGATATAGTTGAATCCCAATGTATAATTCTCTCTTGACTAATCTCTATTCGATAATTTTCTTTCTCGAATAAACTATATTCGATCGTTCCTCTTTTCTCGAATACGCTATATTCGATTATCTCTCCTTCGAATGAACAATATTCGATAACATCTCCTTCATCGAATAAACTATATTCGATAACTCTTTTCTTTGAATAAACTATATTCGAATACCTCTCTTTGAATAACTTATATTCGATTAACTTTATTCGAATCACTAATATTCAATTAACTCTATCCTAATAACCAATATTCGATTAACTCTAATTCAAATAACTAATATTCGTTTAACTCTAATTCGAATAACTAATATTCGATTAATTCTATTTGATTAATTCTAATTTGATTAACTCTATTCCATTAGTTCTATTCCATTAACTCTAATATTCGATTACACTCTTCGAGTAACTTATATTCAATTTACTCTCTTCGAATAATTTATATTCGATTAACTCCAATTTAAATTTCTATTTCAAAACCAGTTTCCTTTATAAATGTTTTAATTTATAAAACATTTATTTTAATCCACTTTTCATATCAAATGTGAATAATATATCTTTTATATATCAGTTCAGTTTGATTTTGTATTAACAAATAATATCCCATATTCAAATTTTATTTATACTTCTATTTATAAAAAATTTCATACGAAATCTCCTTTTGACTTATAATACATAAATCTCATTTAAATTCCCTTTTTGAATCCAAAGTTCAAATCCCTTTAAAAATATCCGTGTTGAAACAGATTTCTACTTCTCTATATAAGTCCAGACTTATATGTTCAATTTATCAAATGATAAATATTTTATTTCATTTATAAAAACATTATTTGTAAATTAATCTTCACAATTTATCTGTTAAAAACAGATTCTATTTAATTCTACTTTAAATAAGTCATCTCCATTGTCAAACAGATTTCTATTTAAATCTGTTTTCCATTTATTTCTTTTTATAAAATTCAGTTCATTTTGTAAAATACTTACTTATGTAATATCCTATTTATTTCCCAATATTCCCTTTTATCATCATATTTATTTTCCAAATATTTCTGTTCCAATTCTATTTGTTTTCCAAATATGGCTTTTTATTTCTATTTATCTTCTAAATAAATACTCCTTTTAAAATTCTATTTATTTACTAAATCAATATTCCTTTTATACAATCTTTTTATTTTATAAATATTTCCTTTTATAAAATCCTATTATTTTATAAGTATTTTATTTTCAATATACACTTTGAAAATTTCCTTTCTACATTCCAGTATCACTTATGGCATTAAAATACCAAATCAAAAGGACCAATCATTATCCAAACACACATAATCAATAACAAATTATATACCACACCATATATCCCAATATATGAAACAAAACAGTTTTATAAATATTGAGGAATCCGGTTGGATCCCTCCGACCTGTTTCCCTGCATCCGCAGATGTTAAACAATATAATTAACACCAATCTCATTTCGATACGAAATATTATGATCAACAGAATCAATATTTGTTTAACGATATGTGTATATATCGTTATCTGTAATTCCAAACAATAAATCAGCAATTCCACCAAAACGATCAACACGCAGCAATCAACCATCATTTATCAATTCTAAGAATACGTTATAAAAATATAATTGAGTATAGTTAGTGAGATTTACTCACCTTGGACAGTTATCGTTAAATAACGATTAACCATCTTTTGATTCAGACGGACAATTTATTTTGCAATAAATTGTAATGAGCTCCAATTCAATCCCAGTCAGTTCCATTTTGTAGGCGCCGTCCATTCGATCCCAAAGGATCTTGTTTTGCTAAATTTCGTTAGCATATGAGCAAGTTAATGTCATTACAAGTTTATACAAATATTTAAATGGATACTAGGCTATTTATTGTTGAATCAGGCCCCACCATTTTGAATTTGGGCCCAAACTTGTGACCCGCAACTATGTCCATCTCCCCCAAAAGCTTTAAACCCGTTGCTCCTTCATGAACACAACCATTGCCGAACCCTTGGACCGCTTCCTCTCCTCTAATACTCCATGGATTCATACATTGAAGCCACCATACTTCATCCCATCGAATTCCGTTCCTCCCCAAAACCAAAATAGAAAACTCGACTATGGTTTCTAACTTCCAATTTCAACTCGCTCTCGCGATAACCAGTACAGGTATCGACATTTACTTCCACCGATTCACCTCAAAATCTCACCACACATTCCAAATCTTGTTCTAAACCCAAAACAAACTTCAAATTCACGAATCAAAGTTCGAAACTCATAAACGATTAAACTCTAAACTCACGGACGCGACCAGACATCGAACCAGCATGGGTTCGGACACCACGAAATTGCTACTGCAATGTAGAACAAGGTTTCAGCATCTCCGATACATAAGTTTCTAAATTTACTAATTTTCCTTTGAATTTAAAAGAATTTTGAAAGTGGATTTCTCACATTCTCTGAAGAAATGAACGGCGTAAAAATGTTTGACCAATGAAATGAAAAGTTTAGGGTTTAGTGAAAGGGGTAGGATATTTATAGGTAGATTATGTAATTTTATATTCGATTAAAATATTAAATTTTACCAATTGCTATATGTGTTTGTTATTTAAAAATTGCTATAATCTCATAAGTTACCCAAAAATCACGAAACTAGAAATGCAGCTACAGTTCGACATTACGGACCCAACGAAACTGGTTTCATCGAATTCCGACTCCGTTTGCTCACGCAGCGTATTTTTAATCGTTAAAATATCGACTGTTTTTCACATTAAAAATCTGTACGGCCACACACTGACTCTAAAAATCACGAAACTTGAAATCTAACAATAATTTGACATTACGGATTCAACAAAATTATTTCGTCGAAAACAGAGCTCGTTTGCAAAACTGGCTATTTTTAAAGCTCTAAATAACCCATTTAAATATATAAATATATTTAAAAATAATTAAATTAAATAAAAAATATTATCGTATATATTCACATAGAATATCACACAGCTCCATATCAAGATTTATAACTCGATATTCCAAATCTAGTGTTACATTGATATTCGATTTATATTTAAAATCCATTAAAAATATAAATAAATCGATATAAATAATAAAGGAACTCCATAGCGACTTTTCTAAAATTTGATTTGGACATAAATCAGAATCTACACGATGAAATCCCTATTTTTCTCTTCCACTAGAAAAATATACTTCACCAGCTCCGAACGTTTCTTATTCCATAGAAATCCGATTTAAAACGGATTTTGTATATTCATTTAAAGTTCGAATCGCCAAATAGCGAACTATCGCGCCACTTTAAGCTCGATTATAATTATAATATAAATTATACGTTCAACTGTCATTCAAATAATATATTCGTTATCGTAATTCAATTTCAAACTAAATTATATATTTTGAATTGTCCAGTTCACACAATGTTGCTATTTCAGCAAATTCTGATTATTTCAGAATTAAATATATTATTTAATTATTACCTTAATTAAATATTCAATAGTTATTTTAATTTAAACCATTTAAATTACCAAACCATATTTTAAATAATTAAATAAAATTTATTATTATTTCGTATAAAAATACGGGACATTACATCACCTTGACGATCGCATAAGTAGTGTTTCGTCAGAAAAACAAATTTATACAAATGTACTTCTACTACATTTAGATTCCAATGCTTCAGATGTCTGCACTAACTATACTGACAATGAATGTCTATGTTACTTCGATTTTTTGATTTAGCAAATCTAATAAATTATTGGACACCGTTACAAAATGTTCCTTTATCGACCTTTTACTACTGGTTTGGGATTCATACATCCAACTACGATCAAGAAAATAACCGAATATTTTCCTGATTTGCAACAAATATGTTAGAAAATTCAATCAAACACTTTATATTAATTAAAGTCTTGTAAAATTTCATTTATAACTACTTAATGTTTTCGGTTTATTACTTTGTTTCTTTTTACTTTGACGGTCGGTCAATATACTTCTTAATATAAATATATAACGTAAGCATATTTTATAAATCATTTCAGGTTAGACGCTTCAATAAAATTTCAGTAGCACTTCCCTTTTGTCCCTGCATCATACACAAAAGCGTGTAAATAAGGAACAAAAAGGAAAGTGCCATCAAAATTTTGTTAATCGTTTAAACTAAAATGATTTGTAAAATATGCTTACATTATTATATTTGTAACTTGTCCAATACTAGGACAAATCCAATGAATATTGTATCAGATGAATATAGATTTTTGTTCTACGTAAAAACAAATATCCATATAACGATCATATACAACACTTGTCGGACGGACCAAAAATATCTAGGGGGTTCACATAAGTAAAACACATTATATAATTTATAAACTAGCGTGCACATAATATTTTTTCATGTGTTCAATTTGTAAACTAACATTACATAACCAACTAGAATCCCATTTTTAGTTAATTTTAGTTTAAATTATGAAGTATAAATTATTTTTAGTTAGTTTTAGTTAATTTTAGTTTAAAGTATAAATTATTGAGTTAATTTTAGTTAGTTTAAATTTTTGAAAGATAAACTAAGATTTCAAGATAATTAATTAATTTCGTTTAAAATTTAAAGAGTTAAGTTATAAATATTATTTTCATTTTAAATTTTAGTTTGTTAAATTGTATTTTGAATTCTTAACTTTAGTGAAATTGTAATATTTTGATTTCGCTTAATAAAGCAGTTAATTAAAATATGTGAATAGTTAAAAACTGTATAAAATATGACTAAATTTAATTTTTGGGATACATAGAACAGTTTAATAAAATATTAAAATAGTTAAATCAATGATAAAATATGATTTAATTTAATATTTGCTTAGTAAAGTAGTTTAATAAAATATTTAAGTAATTAAATAAAAATATGAAATATAATCAAACTTAATTTTTAGTTAATAAAGTGTAAATAGTTGAATGAACTATAATTAGTTTAAAGAATAAAACTTATAATTAGAACTATAGTAAATAAAATAGTTTACTAACTTTATATATATCACTATAAATAAAATGTTTATCAACACTGAATTCATTAATTTATAGTAGTAATTTATTATTCTTTTTCTTTTCCATCAAAAAACCTCATACTCGTTTGAATTGGATCCTAAAAAATTCCAGGTTTCAAGACTTTCGCCTTAACTACTTTGCATTTACTACCATTAAACAATTACGTTTATTCTATTTAAACAATTACGTTTATTCCATTTTTCTCAAATCAACCAACGCAATGCACATACAACACAATCATCGTAAGCCCAATTACATATGCGATAATCATCGTTTTCAACCTCCTAAATCAATTACATGTGTGATAATCAACCTTCTAATCAACTACATTTATTCCTAAATTAATCTACAACACAATCATCATCATAAGCATCCCACATGACAACCAAATTCATATCCATAAACAGCCAATTTACAAACCCATATAAATATGCAAATTAACCCTAATTAAACAAAAAATAGGGTTAGAGGACGTACCAGCACAAATTAGGAAGCTTGCAAGCGAGTTTTTGGGGGTGAAATCGCAGCAACGATGGGGCACGATAGGGAGTTTTTTTATTGTTGAAACAAATTGGGGAGGAAAGGTTGCGGTCTGTTGATTGTATCAGCAGACCATGCAACGGCTTGCTACGACCGCCTTTTTTATCCGCTGCCCCCTCTTGTCGCAATTCCAGCTGCACCTTGTAGTGTACATAAGCACTTTTCTGTTGCTGTCTAGCTTCGTGTACTGCATCCAATGATATTTTAACATACTTTCATGCTCTGAAATTCTTGAAGTTGATAAAATTTAAGTGAAGAATAAATAGATTAGATTATCTGAAACTACATCTTACTAAGCACGACTAACATCCATGGATTTTATGCAGTCAACATTGATTTTTTTTGGAGACTGACTCAACGGACATCGACAGAGGAAAAGAAGGCGGCTGGATCGGATTGGAAGGAAAGGAGGGGGTCTTTCCATGTCATATAGGTTGAAGAAAATTCGTCAGCTTTCAAGGGAGAGAAGGATGGTCAATCAGAGGCAACAGGACCAGGAGACTATGGAGTCGACGCAACGCCTATGGAAGGAGGAAGAAGACCAGTATCTACTATCTGAACATTGGATGGATAAAGAGTTTTCTGATTTCTTTGAGAAAATGCAACCACAAATCCATCCAAATCAACGGTGTTCTGAAGTAAGAAAATGGAATAGTAGTAGTCGAATAAATTAAGTCCAGAATGTAATATGTTTACATTTCCTTTTATCTATTGTTTCTGGCTTTGGGTCCATCGACCTATTTTTTGGCTTTGGGTCTGTCGGCCTGGTTTCTGTCTTTGCCTAATGAATTTTATAAATACTATGTACTCTCTGTTGTACAATGTTATTAAGAAATAACGCAATCAACATTCTCTTCGTTTATTTTCTTTAATATATTCAATAATTCGAAGATCAAAATTATTCAATTTCTAACTTTGTATCAAAGCAATACTCAGCAAAACTACAAGGTTGAATTGATCCATTAAAGTCAGATTATGGGTGTGTATAGCGAATCCATCAAAGAAGTCTCATCATTTGGATTCATCTGGGATTCAATCTCATCATTTGACTACATTTTATCTGATTAATTTGTTGTGCCTTGACGTTCAAGTGATGCATCAACAATCTACCATGGATATATCAGGAAAACGAAACTCTGCCACTGAGATCGATCAAGAACCTCAAGAAACCGTCACAATCAAGAAAGACCATCAGATTTCTTATTTCAAAACTGAAATAAGAAAGTTTTTATCATCTAAAACTTTAAGATTGCAACAAGATTTCTGAAAATCCTCAATTTAAAACCCCAGTTACAGTTTTCGTACCTGATTTGTTAATCTGATTTCATCATGAGTCATGCAACAACATCTAAAGGAAATTATGTAACATCAACAGATACACAGGCTAAAGAGAAATTTATGCAAACTGTTGTGAATCCCCAAAGCCAAATGACCACTATTCGATTGGACCAAAACAACTATGTGCTATGGAAACTTTAGGTTTGAACAACCATCCAAGACTAAGACTGCAGGCTATACCCTTGGAACTCTGCCAATGTAACAACCCGCATTTACATATCTGAAAATCATGAAATATTTTTATTTTATTCCGTGAGGGTTGGAACATTCTCATATTTTAGTATGTTGCTTATGGAGATGTGAGACATGCCCATAGTTTTTACCAATTTTGTCTATGGCCATTTTTACCCTACCAATCTTGTACAAAAATTAACTTTTGACTCGGGTCGAATCAGGTGGTGAGACCTATGCCATTGGAAAGGAAATGAGATTGACTTTCTGTAGAGTGGTTACAATAAAGATTTGGCTCAGCGGTTTGGGAGGAATCACTGTTTTAAGGTTTAACTGTTGGTTGTTCAAGTTTGTGAAGCCTTAATGGGGTGATTTGGAGAGGCCCATTAGTGGGCTAGTGGAAGGTTATAAATAGGGAGTGGGAGGTATGGGAAATGGTTTAGTTTCTCTGTTCTCTCATTTGCTGACCTATGTTCCTCCTCTCTCTAACACCTTTCCACCATTAAAAATCAAATCTAAAGGAAGGAAATCGAAGATCTACACCATTTGAGGCTAGATCTACATCAATTGAAGTGAGAATTCATTGAATCAAGGCGTTTGGTTCGAATTTCTTGCTTTATGGAATCTCAATTCATTGTTTTTTGCTTTGATTTGGAGAATTGGTGATTTCTCACATGGATTCAATGAAGTATATGAACTTTTGATCATGTTTTGCATCAAATTCAATTGGTTTACCATAGATCTATACCTTAACAAGTCCATTTTTATATGAATCGCCTTATGATCTTGTTAGCATGTTTAAACGGTAATTCTTATGCCATTTCATATGTTTATGCAAGTTAGATCCGCAATTTAGATCATATGTTCATTTAACATGATTTTTGTGAAAATTGTATGATTTTGATGAAATTGTCATTTTCATGTTGTTATTGGTTTCATAACATGCTTGTGTTTATTGGAAGAATCGGATGAGTTGGTTTCATCGAATTGGTCGTTTGGCAAAGTTTCGGTTGAATTCGAGGAAGAATTGGATCTGTTTAGGTTTTGGGTTGTGCAAGCCCTGGTTGGTCGAGCCATGGGAGGGGTCGGTCATGCAAATGTATGGTTTGGAGAACAAGCCAGGGTTAGGGTCGATCGCACGTAGGAGATCGGTCGAGTAGAGGTCGGTCGAACGTAATCAAGCCAAAAGTTCGGTCGGTCGAGCAAGGGGGACTGGGTCGGTCAAGCATGGACTCGAACGTGGTCATGTTTTAGTGCAATGATTGGGTTCGAGTAGGGTCGGGTCGAGCATGAGTTTGGGTCGATCAATGACAGGGTCGGTCATGCACCTAAGTGAAGGGTTTGGTTGGTCTCTGGTTGTGCCAAGTGAAGGGGCCGGTCAGTCCAGTGGTGGAGTCATCGGGTCGGTCACACCCCGGGGTGGTTTGGTTGCACTAGGGTCCAGTGACTTCAAAGTAAATTCAAGTATGAAGTTTCAAAGTGTTGACAGGTGTTCGTTGATCGGTGTAGAACAGCGAATGAGGTGACAACTCAAAGGTTGTAAGTTGGTGAATAATGGTTGCTCGAGAAGGTTGCTCGAGCTATGAAAAGTCGTATGGTTGGATGACTAGTGATGCAAAGGCCGAGAAATTATCGTTGTTGTAAGTTCTAGTAGGCTCAAAGTAGGGGTACGATAGGGGCACCTAAAAGACCAGTTGTAGGTCGAGTACCTTGGGTATCATTGAAAGGCCTAGTTGTCAAGGTTGGACATGCGTACGTAACATTGAAAGGCGTACGGAGTTTATGCTAGAACCGGGGTTGCCATTAGCCCTTGACTTATGGCATGGTTGGACGTCATATGATTAACGATGGTTTCGAAGCATGATTGGCGGTGATAGCTAGAGTCTGTCATGAATAATTGGTTGCTTTATTTGAACCATCTCATGTAGATTGTCCAACGTCGAAGGAGATGTTCCTTAGGTGCTTCTCTGATATTGGTTTAGGCATCTGGGGCTTGTGCTTGAGGGATGTTGAGTTCGATTAGGATAGTTTACATGAGATATATAATCTGGATGTCATGATTGCTTTACCATGATTGAATGGGTGTTCTGGTTTCAATGGATGCATGGTTGAATTGTTTAATGTGTAAAGGCTATCACTGTCCGATGTGGAGAAGACGGGAGTTGAGTTCTCATAAACTTTATTAATGAAGTTTGTTAGCTGTTTTATCGCCCACTAAGACTGTCGTTTGACTCAAGGTTTTATGTTTCCCTCTTATTACCTTGGGATCCCTTTTTGGATGGGCAGACTAGGTGGCAAGTGACAAGTGATTGCTTAGTCTGGACGATGTAGCAGTTCGGAGGCGAGCAGGAGGCTGGCGTACTATCTTTCTACTATATAGTATTTGGATTTCCGTTGTTTGTTATTCTTTGAGTGTTGTAGTGAGCCAATTTGTATAAACACTATTTCCAAGTGTATGGATATTACTTTCTAGTTGTTATGAAAGTCTAGTGTTTTTTGCTTCAATATTACTACCTGTTATATTTGTTATATTATATTTTATCCTTGCGCTGTGAGTTACGACAGGTCCCGATGTTTTCGTTTACCTACTCTGATGATTGTCCATAACTACCTGACACACATTTCAGTGCATTATTCCTCTTGTATAGTGCAGGGGCTATGGGCGGTCGTCACAATTAGTATCAGAGCTCTGGTTAGCGATTATAGCCGAAGTTCGAAGACGTAATCACATATGAGAGACGTACTTGTATATTTCAGTTGGATGCTTACTATATATATTACGATATATAGTAGTAGTGTTTATTCTCCTTTAGCAATTTTTCTTGGAAGTGGCTAATTACTCTAAACTGCAGATCTAGTATGAGTAGACGACCATCAAGGCACGCTACTAGGGGAGCTAATACTGGAGGTGGAAATTGCGGTGAACCAGACTACTCTACCATGTTTGAAGCCATGATGGAGGCATTCATGCGAAGGGTCCCCGCTCTAGTGGCAGCTACGGTACACGTAGGAGTTCAATTGCCTACGGTTGTGGATTTTGCGAAGCTATGCAAAGATTATACATCTCCAGGAGGGAAACTATTCAAAGGAACTGAGCCAACTAAAGAGGTTAATAGGTGGATGGATTCTTGTGTCCATATTTTTGGAGACTTGGGATTGAAAGATGCAACTAAGAGAAAGCTTGCATCAAGGCAGCTGCAAGGCAGGGCTATGGAATGGTGGAATTCAGTTACACTTGAGACTCTAGAAGAGGAGATTTCATGGGAGCAATTGCTGGCTAAATTTGAAGCAAAGTTTATCTCCATAGCTCAGAAACCTGCGCTATTCAAGAAGTTCGTAGAGCTGAAATAGAATGGTCATTCTGTGCTTGACTATGTTTCTAATTTCGAGGCCTCGTCCAGATATGCTCGTTCCTACATTGATACACCTTATCAGAAGATCGAGAAGTTTGTTATGGGTCTGGATACCTATATTGGAAGGCCGCTGGTGAATTATCTTGACGTTTCATTTGAGAAGATTGTGGAAAAAGCTGTTCGCCATGAAAGCTTGCTTCCTAAGGAAGCAAACATTGTTGCTGCAACTAAGGAAGTTCAAAAACCACAACAAGGCAGCAATACCAAGAAGAGGAAGCAGAAACAACGGAAAGGAAAGGATGGCCAAAAGAAGCCTAAGAGTAAGGTGGTTTGCTTAATTACCAACAGAAGGGTCATTACACGAGTGAGTGCATGAATACCAAAGCTGAGAAGAAGTGCTTCAAGTGTGGAAAGCCTGGGCGTGAGATGAAAGACTGTCCAGAATCAGCTAAGGGCAAGCAGGTTGTGAAGGCATATGCTTTGGAAGTTGTGCCAACTTCTTCGAGAGCTCCCACTGCAGAGGAGAAGGGAAAGGTGTCATTGTTCAAGGTACTCTTTCAGTTAACGGTGTTTCGGTTTGTGTGTTGTTCGATACTGGAGCATCGCATTCTTTCATTTGCAATGAGCTTATGTGCCGCTTGGGTTTGAAACCCGAGATTTGTGATAGACCATTGATCGTGACTAATTTAGTTGGGGGTTCATCAAATCTTTGCAAGATTTGTCGTGGTCTAGTGTTGTCGAGTCATGGTTGCTCTTTTGTGTGTGATTGCATTGTTCTTAACTTCGCTAGGTTTGGAATCATCTTGGGCATGGATTGGCTCATGAGGTATGTGGCAAGGGTGAATTGCGAGAAGCTAGAGGTGAGAGTCAAGGATGTGGAAGGTCAAAAGGTGTTGATTAGATGTTAGAGTGAAGAGTGTGTCTTTGTGAGCTATCTATATTCGCTTGGGATTACACATGAAGACTTGTCATCTGTGCTAATCACTAATGAGTATGAAGATGCCTTTGATGAGGTAAAAGGGTTGCTGCCGCATTGTGAGATCGAATTTAGGATCGATTTGGTCAAGGGTGCTAGACCACTCGTTATGCCTCTTAGGCAGATGGCACCTAAGGAACAACGAGAGTTGGTGGTGCAAGTACATGACCTTTTGGGAAAAAGATTCATTCAGAGGAGTGTATCCAAATGGGGAGCACCGATCGTGTTTGCAACCAAGGCGGATGGCTCATTAAGATTGTGTGTTGATAATCATGAGGTGAACAAGGTGGCCAAGAAGAACAAGGTCCCGTTGTCGAGGATTGGTGACTTGTTCGATCAGCTTCATGAAGCCAAAGTGTTTTCTCGGATGGATTTGGCAACGGGGTTTCACCAGTTGAAGGTGACTAAGGATAGTGTGCCACAGACTTCTTTTAGAACACCATCCTATTTCTTTGAATGGTTGGTGATGCCATTTGGGTTGACTAACACGTCAGCGTATTTCGTAGATCTTATGAATAGAGTATCCAAAGATCAGTTGAACAAGTGTGTGCTTGTGTTCGTGGATGATATTTTGGTTTATTCCCGAAATGAGGAAGAACACAAGACGCACTTGAGAGTGGTGTTAAAAAAACTTGCGAAAGCATCAACTGAGAGCTAAGTTTTCAAAGTGTCACTTCTGGAAGAATGAAGTGAGGTTCTTAGGCCATGTAGTTTATAGAAATGGGATAGCGATTAACCCCGCTAAAGTGGAAGCAATCTAGGATTGGGATAGACCTAAGAATGATATGGATGTGAGAAGTTTCCTTGGATTGGCAGGATATTACTGACAGTTTTCAAGGATTTCTCTAAGATAACTGCACCATTGACAGGATTGACGAAGAAGAACCGAGTGTTCACATAGGATGCAAAGTGTGAACAAACGCTTGGAATCCTGAAAGGGATACTAACGAGTGCTCCTGTGTTGACCATTCCAAGTGGGAATGAAGTGATGAATGTGTTTACAGATGCATGTGGTACTAGGTTTGGAGCAGTGCTAATGCAGAAGGATAAGGTTGTCTCCTACGCGAGTCGGCAGCTGAAGCCGCATAAAAGAAATTATCCAACTCATGATTTAGAGTTAGCAGCGATCGTATTTGCTCTGAAGATGTGGAGACATTACCTGTTGGGAGTGCAATTCGAGTTTTTCACAGATCACAAATCGTTGAAGTGTCTTCTCCCAAAAGGATTTGAATCTTTGGCAGCAAAGATGGTTAGAGTTTCTGACATCATATGATTTTGGTATAGCCTATACTACTGACAAGGATAATGCGGTTGCAGATGCGTTGAGTCAAAGACACGCAAGTTTGGGAGCGATGTTTTTGGAATGGAAGAGCCTTGAGTATTTGGTAAGGTTCGATTTCAGCGCACGGTGTGAGTTGGAACCTAAAATATTGCAAGCTTGTCGATAAGACCCACTCTTATTGAAAGGACCAGCGAGAGCCAAAAGAAAGATGCAAAGCTTGTCGAGTTTATCCAGAAACTGGAACCAGAGAATAAAGAATTCGAAGTCGATCGAGAAGGTTGGCTTCGAAAGAAAGGACGACTAGTTGTTCCTGATATTGATGGATTGAGAGATGAGGTTCTGAGAGAATGTCATCACTCGAAGTTGATGATTCATCCCGGTGGTAATAGGATGTATCAAGACTTGAAGCAAGCATACTACTGGGAAGGGATGAAGTGAGATATTTGAAGGTTCATTTCCGAATGCATGAACTATAAGTTGGTGAAAGCTGAACAGATGAAGCCGAGTGGTTTACTTCAGCCATTAGAAGTTCCAACATGGAAGTGGGAGCAGACATCAATGGACTACCTAGAACCAGGGGAGGAAACGAAGAAATTTGGGTCATCGTGGATCGCTTGACCAAAAATGCAAGGTTCATTCCTGTCAAGTCGACTAGGACATCATCGAAATTGGCTGAAATTTATGTGAAATGGTTAGTTCGATTCCATTGTACACCAAAGAGTATAGTAGGAGATCGAGATCCATTGTTCACGAGTGGATTCTGGAAAAGTTTACAAGAAGCTTTGGGAACCGAGTTGTGCTTAAGTACGGTTTACCATCCCCAAACTGATGGTCAAACCAAGAGGGTTAACTGAGTTTTGGAAGATCTCTAAGAGCTTGTGTGTTGGATTTTCGGGGATCAATGGAATACCATCTACATTTAATTGAGTTTGCATATAACAATGGTAACCAGTCGAGCATTGGGATGGCACTATACGAGGTGTTGTATGATAGACTGTGTAATTCTCTAGCACATTGGCTAGAGACTGGAGATAAGTTGATACTTGGGCCATAGATGATTAGAGATACCTCGGATTGTATCGAGATCGTTCGGCAACGAATGAAGGCAGCCCAAGATCGTCAGAAGAGTTACACCGATAAGCATCGTAAGGGATTGGAATTCGACGTAGGCGATATGGTTTTTGTGAAGATTTCACCATTGAAGCATGTCGTTTGGTTCAGAAATAAGAGAAAGTTAGCTCTAGATTCGTTGGACCATTTCCGATAGTCGAGCGAACTAGAAAGCTCGCATATAGATTGGAGTAACATGAGAAGATGTCGAGTGTGCATAATGTTTTCCATAGGTCGTTCCTATGGAAGTTTCGTGCATGATTCGAATGTGCTGGTATCTCCAGAGCAATACAAAGACCTAGAAGTAGAAACCGCAACCGCGAAACCTCGTAAGCCGCTTCGTGTTGTGGGAAATGACAATAAACAGCTTAGGAGGAAGACGGTTAAGCTAGATAAGGTACAGTGGAGTGCAGATGGCGACGACTGTAGGTGGGAGACGGAAGAGAGTATGAGGGCGAATCATCCAGAACTCTTCATCGGTAGGACCCTTTGATATTGTATCATTGTATCTTGTTGTTGTTTGATAAAATTCCGTGTGCTAGGATAAGGCTATGCATGCATGGATTGATGGTTGCTAGTTTGGATGATAGAATTGGCATCTCATGGATGATAGGCATGCAGAATTATTGTGGTTGCTTGGAATTTCAAGGGCGAAATTCTTAAGGGGGGAGAATGTAACAGCTTGCATTTTACATATCAGAAGATCGTGAAATATTTTTATTTTATTCCATGAGGGTTGGATCATTCTCATATTTTAATATATTGCTTATGAGGATGTGAGACATGTCCATTATATTTATTGATTTTATTTGTGACCATTTTTCCTTTGTCAGTCTTGTACAGGGAATAACTTTTGACTCAGGTCGAATCAGGTGGTGAGACCTGTGCCATTGGAAAGGAAATGATGATTGCCTTTCTGTAGAGTGGTTACATTAAAGATTTGGCTTAGCGGTTTGGGAGGAATCATTGTTTTAAGGTTTAACAGTTGCCTGTTCAGGTTTGTGAAGCCTTAATGGGCTGATTTGGAGAGGCCCATTAGTGGGCTATTGGAAGGGTATAAATGGGGGTGGGAGGTATGGGAAATGGTTTAGTTTCTCTGTTCTCTCATTTGGTGGCCTGTATTCCTCCTTTTTCTATCATCTTTCCACCATTAAAATTCAAATCTAAAGGAAGGAAATCAAAGATCTACACCATTGGATGCTAGATCTACGTCAATTGAAATGAGAATTCATCGAATCAAGGGGTTTGGTTCGAGTTGCTTACTGTTTGGAATCTCAATTCATTGTTTTGTTTTGACTTGGAGAATTGGTGAGTTATTTGCATCTCTCACATGGATTCAATGAAGTATATGAATGTTTGATTATGTTTTTCATCAAATTCAAGTGTTTTACCATAGATCTATACCTTGACAAGTCCATTTTTTTAATATGAATCACCCTATGATCTAGTTAGCATGTTTAAACCGGTAATTCTTATGTTATTTGATATGTTTACGCAAGTTAGATTCGCAATTTAGGTATGATTTTGATGAAATAGTCATTTTCATGTTGTTATCAATTTCATAACATTCTTTTGGTTGTATTGGATGAATCAGATGAGTTGGTTTCTTCGAATTGGCCGTTTGGCGAAGTTTTGGTTGAATTCGGGGAAGAATTGGATTTTTCTAGGTTTTGGGTTGTGCAAGCCCTGATCGGTCGAGCCAAAGGAGGGGTCGGTCATGCAAATGTATAGCTTGGAGAACAAGTCATGGTTAGGGTCAGTCGCACGTAGGTCGATCGGTTGAGCAGAGGTCGGTCGAATGTAGTCAAGCCAAGAGGCCAACCAGTCGAGTAAGGGGGACTGCGTCGGTCGATCACGGACTCGAGCGTGGTCATGTTTTAGAGCAGCGATTGGATTCGAGCAGGGTCGGGTCAAGCATGGGTTTAGGTCGATCAATGATAGGGTCGGTCGTGCACCAAAGTGAAGGGTTCAGATGGTCTCTGGTTGTACCAAGTGAAGGGGTCGGTTGGTCCAGTGGTGGAGTCATCGGGTCAGTCGCACCAGGGTTATTTCTGAAAATTTTATTTTTAGGGTACGACTCAGATTTGAACAAAAAGGTCAAAGCGCAGCGCAGTGATGCAATTTGGCTCAGTGGTGGTGTGACTTCAAAGTAAATTCAAGTATAAAGATTCGAAGTGTTGACAGGTGTTCGTTGATCGGTGTAGAACAACGAATGAGGTAACAACTCAAAGGTCATGAGTTGGTGGATAATGGTTACTCGAGAAGATTGCTTGAGCTATAAAAAGTCATCGGGTTGGATGACTAGAGATGCGAAGGCCGAGAAATTATCGTTGTCATAAGTTCTAACAGGTTCAAAGCAGAGGTACGACAGGGGCACCTAAAGACCGGTTGTAGGTCGAGTACCCTAGGTATCGTTGAAAGGCCTAGTTGTAAAGGTTGGACATGCATACGTATCGTAGAAAGGCGTATGGAGTTTATGCTAGAATTGGGGTTACCATTGGCCCTTGGCTTATGACAAGGTTGGCCGTCATACGATTAACGATGGTTCTGAAGCAGGATTGGCGGTGATAGCCAGAGTCTATCATGAATAATTGGTTGCTTTGTTTGAACCATCTCATGTAGATTGTCCAACATCGAAGGAGATGTTACTTGGGTGCTTGTCTGATATTGGTTTAGGCCTCTGGGGCTTGTGCCAGAGGGATGTTGAGTTCGATTAGGACAATTTACATGAGATATATAATCTGAATGTCATGAGTGCTTTACCACGATTGAATTGGTGTTCTGGTTTCCATGGATGCATGGTTGAATTGTTTAACGTATAGGCTATCACTGTCCGATGTAGGGAAGACGGGAGTTGAGTTCTTGTCTGGTGTTTGGTAGATTGGTTTGTTAATCCACCTATTCTCGTAAACTTTATTGATGAAGTTTATTAGTTGTTTTACCGCTCACTAAGCTGTTGTCTGACTCACAGTTTTATGTTTCCCTCTTACTACCTTGGGCAGCTCATCCGTTTTTGGATGGGCAGACTAGGTGGTAGGTGACAAGTGATTGCTTACTGTGGACGATGCAGCTGTTCTGAGGCGAGCTGGAGGCTAGCGCAATATCTTTCTATTGTATAATATTTGGATTTTCGCTGTTTGTTTTTCTCTGAGTGTTGTAGTGAGGCAATTTGTAGAAACACTATTTCCAAGTGTATGGATATTACTTTCTAGTTGTTATGAAAATCTAGTGCTTTCAGCTTCACTATTACTGCCTGTTGTATATGTTCTATTATATTTTATCCTTGTGATGTGAGTTACGATAGGTCCCGATGTTGTTGTTTACCTACTCTGATGATCGTCCATAGTTGTTTGGCACACCTTTCAACGCATTATTCCTCTTGTATAGTGCAGGGGTTATGGGTGGTCGTCACAGCCAATACCTCCAAAATTTGCCACTGACAAAGACAATAAAGTTATTAGCAATGAGGCATATAATCAATGCTACAGACAAGAAAAACTGATGAGTGATTGGCTACTATCCTCAATCAGTTCGAGTTTACTGTCTCGGGTAATAGGATATCAAACAGCTAATGACATCTGGTCAACTATCGAAAGAACATTTGGTTCTCAATCAGCAACCAAGGCATTATTCTATAAGAAACAATTGTAAAACTGCAAGAAAGAAAATATGAGCATGAGGGAATATATTGATAAGGTAAAGAACATATATGATATGCAACATGCAGCAGGTAGAAAATTGAAGAATCATAACAGGTTCTATCACTTCTTAATGGTCTACGAGATGAGTATAAAGCTGTGGTGGCAGTTATCACATCCCAAAAGACAACACCCCCAGTGGATGATGTTAACTTTATCTTGCTGTTACATGAAGCAAGAATAGAAAACAATAAATCTCCTGAAAGTGAATACTCACTTAACTATGCTGCTAATATCAAAGAAAAGAATCAAAACAACAGAAGCAACTCATCTGGTCAAAGGGGGATACAACAACAGAGGAATGGGAAGAGGTAGATGGAACCCCAACAACAAACCTAAATGCCAAATATGTGAGAGAATTAAACATACTGCCTTTAAATGCTACTTTAGATATAATTCAAATTATGTGCCAAATCAAGGCGGCAATAATCAAAGAGGAACAAACCCAAATGCAAATTTTGCACAAAATCAACAGGATACCACTACTAGCATGGACAGCGATAAAGGCTATAATCAAAATGAAACAACCAAAGAAGAATTCAAGATGATAATTGATATCCAGATTCACGGGAAACAAACCACATGATAAGCAATCTCGACAATATTAATATAGAAAATAAAGAGTACAGAGGTAAACAGTCAATAAGCATGGGGGATGGTAAGTGTAGTTCAATTTCCTATACTGGTAATGCTATTATAAATAGGAAAAGGCGATTATTTCCACAAAATTTACAAAGGGTGCCTAAAATTAAGAAAATCTTAATGATTGTATCACAATTGGCAAAAGATAATAATGACTATTTTGTATTTTATCCTATTACTGCTTAGTCAAAGACATGCTAACTAATGATATTCTCTTGTAGGGTAATGTTGATAATGGACTTTACAAATTAAATCATGGTGGCAAAGACAACTCTACAAGAGAGTAATCATGTTATGTCTTAGTGATACAAAAAAGTAACCACAACAAAAATATTTTTGATTATGGCATTATAAGCTAGGACACCCAAGTGTAAATGTAGTCAAAGTATTCTTAGCAAAAACAATATTGCTTATGATGATGTTACTATTCGCTATGTCTGTTTTTACTATAAAATGGGTAAACATCACAAATTACCCTTCAATATTTCTTTAACCACATACTCAAAACCATTTGAACTAGTTGCTACTGACATGTGGGGACCTGCTCCGATAAATACTGATTCTGTTTATAATTACTATGTGTCCTTTGTTGATGCTTTAGTAGGTACACCTAGATTTATTTTTTAAAGTCCAAATCTCAAACACATGATACTGTTGTAACATTTATGACTATGATTGAAAAAAATTCATTACTAAGGTCAAAATAATACAAACTGATGGTGGATTTGAGTACAAAACCTTGAGTGATTACTTTAATAATAAGGGTATTATACACAAAAACCACACATATCCTTACACATCTTAATAGAATGGATTAGTAGAAAGGAAGCATAGACATATTATAGAGTCTGATTTAACCTTGTTAGCTCATGCATCGTTACCTCTCAAATTCTAGTCAGAATCATTAAACATTGTTGTATATCTTAATAATAGAACGCCAACCAAAGTGTTAAATGATCTAACACCCATAGAAAAACTATGTAACATTAAACTAAACTATCATAATCTAAAGATATTTGGTTGTTTATGCTTCCCATATCTCAGACCATATAACTCTAACAAGTTAAACTTCTAATCTAAGCCATGCACCTTTATGGTTATGCAACCAAGAAAAAAGGATATAGATGCATTGATGATAATGGAAGAATTTTCATTGATGGCATGTTGTATTCAACGAGACTATATTTCCATACAGCATATCAGACATCAAAAATACAAAGAAAGTATTCGATGATAAAATCAATATACCTGATATTCCTCAATACTATGATAGCCTGCATCCAACTGATAACAAAGTGGATGCTAATGATCAACCTATTCACATTATTGAATCTGAACAATCCAGTAGTGAGGTCACTGAACAACCCAGCCCCGCCAACTTTTTACCTGAACAAGAAGAAAATGAGTGCAATGTTAATCAGGATATCAATCAAGCTGAAGAAATTACAAGCACTCCATCAAGACAATTACCGGATGATGACAACAACACTTGTGAGGGCAACCAACAATCAGATAAACCACTCACTAGTTTTGTTCGTTTAATGATAACCAAATCTAAAAGTGGAATATTTCAACCAAAAACATATGTTGCCACTATTGATACTGATGAACCAACTATTTATGAACAAGCTGCAAAAAATAAGAACTGGAGAGCAACAATTAATGATGAATATCAACCCCTTATCAAAAATAAGACCTGGGAACTTGTTCAACAACCACCAAACAAAAATATGACTGGATGCAAATGGACTTAAAGAATCAAAAGAAATCCAAATGGCTCAATGAATAGATACAAAGCAAGATTGATAGCTAAGGGATACACATAGCAATATGGTTTTGACTGCAGTGAAACATTTTTGCCAATAGTCAAACCAACTACAATTAGGTTAATATTTACTATTACAGTGAGTAACTATTGGAAAATTAAGCACTTAGATGTAAATAAGGCATTCCTCAATGGTATTTTGCAGGAGGAGTTCTATATGCAATAGCCAGAAGGATATTCACAAAATTCAAAATAAGTATGCAAGCTACACAAAGTAATCTATGGCTTAAAACATCCCCCAAGGGTTTGGTTTGACAGACTGAGATTAGCCTTAACTTCATTGGGTTACTAATAATCAAAATCCGATAACTCCTTATTCAGTAAAAGTAATAAGGATTATACTATACACACACACATTTATGTTGATGATCTAACACTACTACAAATCTGTGTTTTTCTGACCTCTTTTTGGCGTCGTTAAGGCACCGCTAAATTTTCTAGTGACCCCTTAATGACGCCAAATGTGCGTCAGAAAAACAAGCATCACTAAATTACTAAGCGTCGCTGTAGTGTCATAAAAATGACGTACGTCACTAAATTTTTCCAACGCCATAGTGACGCAAATGATTTGGTAAAAGTTTGTGTCGTAGTGGCATCAGTAAACTTTACCGACGCCCCTGTGACACAACTAGAATTGAAATATTGGAGTCGCTGCATTATCACTAATACACAAAATTATAAGTATTATTATAAAATTAAATAGGTTTAATCCTAAATATTATTATAAATTAAAATTTTAGTAATTGAAATACACAAAATTCATAGATTCAAAGAGCGCTTTATATACAATATCACGTTCATTTTACATATAACATTTAAACAATAATATAACAACAATCTGTTGTGTCATATCCACCAATAATTAAATTAAAAAACTTACACAGCCACAAAACTTTGTCTCTACTATAATATCACAACTCCTTTCATTACATTATCTCACTGTTCTACTCCCAACATACAAGCAAGCGTAGCTCCTTAAAGAAATACTGAATATGACCTTAAATAAGCCATCATTAACGAACTGCTAACAGGACCAGCCCCATCACGAGCATGTAACAACCTACATGAATGCTTGGAATTCAATAACATGATTCAGCTTTAAACATAAAAACACAAACACACATGATGAATAATTAGGAGTAATATTCGTAAAAGATGCAGCCATATGTGTTAAACTCAATAAGATAAAACATATCAATAAAAATATAGAATTAGGCACAAGTGCATTAAAATTGGCAGCCTGCATATCACTTTGACCTTTATTTTATTTTATTTTTGAAAATAATGTTCTCATTAAATAGCTTACTATAGCTGTTATGATCATCTTGCGTATATGCTCTTGTACATAAAATTTAAAAGCTATCATCATCATTTCTTTTTGTTGAATTGTTCCATTGTATTGAACTATTCCATAGAACCTCTTCTTCTTCGCCACAAATTTCATGTATAAGTTTCATCCTCTCAACAGATCTACAAAGCCTGCTGCATTTCCAGTCAAAAGAAGCAACGCAGGTTTTATCTCTCCGAGCAAATTCTAGTGTTCGACAACACATGTTAGGGTCATCAATGTGATCGACTTCAAGTCCAATAAGCCAAGCGCCTAACCACACATCTTCATTAGCATACTCATGTAGTATAGGCTAGTTAATAGAGATATATGCAGCCAAATCTCTAAAAATTGCATATATCTGTCCAGTTGCATGGCAAAAATAATTGTTCCCTTCTCTTCATTTCCAACATTCAAGCTCGTGGTACTTTGCATTCTTGCTAGAGAGAACTGGACCATATTTCATGCATCCAATATAAACTCTCTGTCTTGAACTGTGGCTAGAAAGTGTTGCCACCAGTGTTCCAAGATTGAGATGGACATCATCAACAACCTTAACATAAAATTCAGCGTCCCACATAGCAAATGCAGTGGAAAAGAAATTCTTTGTTTTTGCAGATAATCCACTTTAACCTTCAAAATGATCCACTGTAACCCAAAAAAATTACACATCTACAATGAGAGAAGCACCGGCGAATTGTGCTCATGCCTATAACCTTTATTGTTTTTTTAGCAAGGCAACCTTTACTGTTTTTGACAGTACTAGGTTTTAGTAACTTTGTCTAAGCTGCTGAGAACATATATTTTTCAGCAAGGTATCAAAAACAGTGTTAGTTGCATAAGAATTTATCCAATACAAAGAAAAAGGTAAGCTGATTTAAACTCTATATGCACATGCTAACTATATAAACTAAGCAAAATGTAAAATTCTTATAATTCAGGATTTATTAGTATGGTTCAAGATATTTCTAACCTGTAACTGGACTGCTTGCAGGGCATGCAACTTTTTACATTTGCCTTCTTGAGCTGACAGGTGACTTTGGACCTATACAATTATGTGAAAACTTGAGCCAAATTTAACACTTAAATATTAACGATGTAGAGAAAAATCACTGAATATTTAAATGAAGCGTATATAAAAATGTTACTGTCTTGCTTTTTTTTTATTTTTTCCAGTCATTTCCTAATGTTTCATGCTTTAAACACGACTTTTTGGGAGTTAGTGCCATTTTTTGGTCTAACCCTTCGCAACTTTGTCAAAATTGTATGGTATATAAACAACTTTGCTTTGTTTTACATCCATTGCAGCAGTCTTAAATAATTATATAAATCATAAATAATGTATTAAAAAAACTGCTCAATTTATAAAACACCAATAAATATAATCTAATATTATAGGCGTTATAATGATTGAACATAATTATAGCTACATCAATTTCATATACCATAAAACTTAGTCACATACAACAATTTATGAACAATGTTTTAAGCATAAATGTCAACGATGTAAAAGTTTAGAAAATTGACTTGTTAAAAGAAAAAGGAAAAGAATGGTTGAAAGTCCAAGCTCATCTCTGTCAAAAGTCCAATATTCCCATAGGAAAAAAAATCAATTAGAGATTTGTCATAAAAGAGAATAAATGTGAACATAGACAAGAAAGCGTATTTCCTTTCCTATCAAAAATCATTAAATGTAAAGGCAAACTATCCTAGCCATGAAATTGAGTATGCAACAGTATTAATTGCTGTTAATATGAAACCAGAGCTACAACTTTGACAGCACAATGGATACTTGAACATCATAACCTAGCGTGATAGAGAGCATAGGAGTTGTGAATTAAAAGTCAGGTAGTTTTTCTATTGTTTTAATGAACGACAAAAGCACGTACGACACTGAAATGGTTACCGGACTAATCTGAAGTTACGGAAACACGTAAATCATTTCAGTAGCACAAATATAATGTGCAAATGAAGTAGGTACACAAATGGCTAATGTAAGCGAAATAAGTGGAGGAAAACAGATCCAAAGCGGGCAAGAGTCTGGGTATGCATGAACAATGCTGAAGCAGTGCCTTCAACAAGTCTGAACTAAACAATGTACAACATTGAGGTAGTATAGATCCGAAATATGTGTTTGGTTGAAATTAAACATTATTTATAGATACAAAGCATAAGTTAAATGCTATCATATAAAAACTGGGTGGAAAACTGTGTTATGGAAAACTGCGCCTTTGCGGAAGCATCCAGGATCTTATTCACCCAATTACTTAAAGATGATTTCTATGGAAACAAACACAGATATGAAATCACACGCGCAAACACAAGATATTCCACCCAACCACCCTCTTTATTGATTCACAAAAAACAAATTTTGTTTACACTCAATGGATCAAAACCAACAATAAACAAAATTACAAGAATCAATAACCTTATTGAGAAAGGGAAAGAATATCTAGATGACTAACACTCTTTGTTGGAGAAGGAGAACAATGAAGAACGACGGCTAACCCTTGGATTAATTGGGAGGCACCAATCCTCTCTAGGGCACCAAGCCCTAGAGGCACGCAGCCACCACTCTATTCGGTCATACATTAATCCAACACAATGTGCTGCTTTTATAGGAGAATAGAAGACCTAGGAAAAATATCCAATATTCCTCTTAGAGATATATTAGGAATATATCCCCTCAATACTTGCAGATAAGTCACAGAAAGACCGGGTCAAAATCCAGCAATAAATCCGCTCAAACGCCAAACTGCTCCTTTTAACCTTCTTTCTGTTGCTGCACCATCTCCTCTACCGCCAAGCACATCCACGCCTCGTCTCTATCAACATATGTGATTTTATGTCACAAATCACAACAAACTGAGTACGTTTGTTGTTATCAGGTTCAAAGAAGGATGGAAAAACTATGCAACAGAACATGGCTTGAAAATTAAAATGACATTTAGGTGACAAACAATGACATAGTACAGTAATTGATTACAATCTACAAAAGTTAGCGGGTCTAATGGCAAGCAGTTAGCTAGAACTATGCACCGATGTAAAATTACAAACTAACAGACTGAAACTTTGAAGATGAAGATAGTTGAATTGATATTACATGGACTAATATATCGTATGTCGGACGAGGTGAGCTACATCTAGGAAGTTGGTAAGTGTGATTTATGGCTTCTCTATACATGAATGTCTTACACTCAATGCTTGGCCAAAGGCGCACTTAGTAACAATATTGAACCTCCACATATTTGAAGCATTAACAAACGAACCCGAACTAAACAGCAAAACATCTCAACCTTGACTCATAAGTCTTTGCAAATCATAATACAAAAGAAGGATTTTTGGCAATGGCCCCTTACCAATAATGGAAAGTTCTTCTTTAAATCATCCTGGTACAACATTCGACCTAAAGATTTGACTCAGCCATGCGCAGTTGTAACGACCTGCGGGAATTCGTGCCCGAATTCCAACAATAATACAGATCTTTTATCACTTGTCAGAACCTCAGTATCGAAAATACAGATAGTTATTAGTAAGAAATAAAAGGGTGATATAAGAAAGAAAGAAAGTTATGAATAGAAGAATGAGAAGAAGGACCAAAACAGAATCAGAATCTCACATCACAGCGAAACAAAATATAATATATAAATAAAAAAAATTTGACAGCTTGAAATAAAATTTACAATCATTAGAGTACATCAAAACATGTGGACATTGATAAATATCTGTCCTCATATACAACACACAGCGGAATAAATACAAGATATCATACGTCTGAACATCTCCAGCTCGTCTCTTCATAGCATTCAATAACCTGAACCAGTACGACCCGGACTAACCCGAGCATTACAAACGACGAGTCAATCTGGTGAACCAAAGTGAGAAAAACACAATAAGTTTAAACACACAACTTGATTTTAAAGTAAAAAATCTTTTCGAAACAAAAGGATAATCTTAAGACCGAATCCACACATAAATACGGATGGTTTTTACCTTACGATAACCCAAAACATTTTTGAAAACAATATTATTCTGATATTATGATAGTCACTACAAAAATAAAGCCATTTAAAGACTGCAATTTAGAAACCGGTGATTATCCGTCTTTAGTTTTGAACTAAAAAAAGACTGAAATTGTCAGTTTTTATTATTAAATTGTAGAAACTGAAATATAGTTACTGTTCGGTCCGTAAAAAATGACACTGCTTGGAGATGGATTCCCAGTCTTTTATTTTTTTCTACTTCGTTTCCTAATTACTATGTGACCGCTTGATCATAGTTAATCTTACGGTTCAGCTTAGTGATCCACAACATAGAAATTTCCAAATCTTAAGTCATGCGAGAGGAGAAATCTCCTCCACTAAACGCACTAAAAAAGGTGGGCTGGAACTTCTATTTCTTCATCTCAACATGAAACCAACCTCTCTGAAAATCATCTTAAACAATTATGAAACTCACACTCCGTCTTGCTCGATCCTTACTGCTGCCAGCCTTTCTTTCTTCTAAGGTAAATATCGTTAAAGTAATTGTCTTTCTTTTAATTTATTTTGAAAATAGTGCATAGCCTCTCTGAAGCAAACAGATTATATAAAATGACACAACTTACTAGCACGACTGTCAACCTTTCCCTCGCAACAGCTTGTTAAAATTCATCATTAGGGAATTCATATAAATCAGTGGACCGAGAGAAACTTATTAAAAGGGCTGGTGTTGTTCGCACTATTGGAAAGGGAGCGTAGAAAGAAGAAGGTAGTTCACAAATCTAATGCTACAGATGATAAAAAGCTTCAAAGCACTATAAAAAGAATTGGAGTGAATAGCAATATTCCTGCTATTGAGAAAGTCAACATTTTTCAAGATGATTCTGTCATCCAATTTCTGAATCCTAAAGTGCAAGCTTCAATTCAGGCAAATACATAGGTTGTCAGTGGCACTTACCAAGCCAAAATGAGGATGATGATGATGTTCTGAATCTAGTATGTCGAGAAACTTTTGAAGCTAAAGAAGCAAAGCCATATGAAGAAAAGTAGCAACATAAGCAAGAGCTTTTTGTCTTTGTTTTTGCCTTCCATTCAGTTTGATTTCCTGTTTGCTTTTGCTTGAATGTACTATCAAAAATATTATTTTGCCAAATTGATTTTGTTTGTTTATGTTTGTTATCCGTGTCAAAAAAGAAAATCATTTTAATAGTTTGTATCTTTTATTTTGTCATCGGTTAAATTGAGGAAGTCAATGAAACAAGTTTTCTCTACTGTTGCAGGCAGATTTGATGACAAAGGGTACTCAATTCATATGCTATAAAGCGGTTGATACTGAAGTGATTTGAAGCTCTAATGTTCCATTTATTTATTTGTCTATAGAACTGATGAATTTATAAGTTGCTTGTACTATGATATTGGATGTTAATTAATGTTACCTGAGTGCTGCATTCTAAGGGTGTGTTCTTTGCAAGCGGAAGCGGAGATTTTGAGCGGAGAATTTGAGCGGAGAATGTTAGCGGAGAATTGTAGTTAGCGGAGAATTGTAGTTAGCGGAGAATGTGTTCTTTGCGTTAAGCGGAGAATTTTAGCGGAGCATTTAAGCGGAGTATTTTATTTTTATTTTTTAATTTAATTAATTAATGGTTAATTAATTTATCATTTGTTTTTAATAAATAATATATATCAATAATTTACACAAATAAATTAATTAATTAAAAAATTGAAAAAATATAAGTTGCTCCAATTCAGTTCAAACTAACTCCATTACGTAGAACATTTCGATACGATCGCAACGCAAAAAACCGCGTCTCAAACGGATCTCGTATGCAAAAGTTATCAATTTTTAAAGTTTTTAAAAACTTAAAATAATTAATTAAACCAAATAATTAAGCTTAATAAGGGTAAATAAATCTGACGCTTCGGACGCGTCCGACGCGTCGGACCCTTCGGACGCGTCCGACGCGTCCGACCCCAACGGACCAATTTTGGTCCGTTGGGAAAACTGTCCAAAATGGACAGTGTGGAAACGGACGCGTCCGTTTCCAAACTGTCCGTTTTGCGTAAAAGAACAGGCCCTAAATGGTTTGAAAGCTGCATGCTGAACCGCGTTAACTGTAGACATGTGTGTTGTATTTATATTATATCTGTTAGTTGTATATACACAAACATACATATAAACATTTTTTTAATCATATTAGAATGAAATTCGGATTAGTCTAATTTTTTCTTTGTTATTTTTTTCTTGAATTTAAGACTGATTACAAACCTTATTTCGATCTTTAGAAATTCAGTCTAAAAGCTGTTTGAGACCGAAATATCAGTTTTTAAATTTTGAGACTGAAACGTCGGTCTTACATTATTTAAGACTTGAGATATAAAGACCGAGGGTTTCAGTTTTTAATCGGTCTTTAGACGTTGTTTAAAGACTGAAAAGCTTCAATAGAAACTGATTTTGTCAGTCTTTAAATCAATATATTTTTGTAGTGAGTGTCTAAATACATGTAAATATCAATCTAGCAGAACGCTTGCATCTCATGCTCTACATATATTGTATACAATCAAAATCGCGAGCGCATATTGGAGAATGGATTTTCTGGCAAGGTATGGGACCACCTTCTGACAATTTACCTCTAGAGATGAATACATTGGGGTTCAACAAGAACATCTTGCAACCCAGGCTAAACATGACCGGCCCCTCACTTCGCTTGAGAGTACCGAATATATCAACACCACGGTTAGGGTCCAGCCAACCGAACCGATAGCATACATACAAAAATAAAAGGGACAACCAAAGGCATTTGATTTCTCCAGATCAGATAATGATATACCCTTTTGATGGGTGTGACCCACATAGACGTGCGACCTACCCGATTTTATACCATTTCCCAGTTGATGAGGCTAGAAGTTAAGCGTATCCTTTGGCATAGTATATCTCCATCCACTTTGAATGCACATCGTCAGATCCGCCATATATCACTAATTGACCACCACAAAAATATCTTGGGTGTTAAGTAAAGAGAATGGCCATTCTCCGTCATCAACTTGGTACGATTGAAGAAATCAATGTACGTGATCCCTTTGGAAATACTCTGTCAGACACTCGTCTATACAGGTCATCCAGGAACAGGATGAACTGAAGGCACCCTCCTACCACAACCTATATAGGTATCACCCCACGGATCAGTAGCGAGTAGTCCTTGTAATCCGTAAATTCCAACCACGATAGAATCACAGTATATCTCTGGCCGCTAAACTAGAGATTATTAGTAGTTCTTCCGTTTATGAAGATCTACTGTCTTCAATGCTATATCTCGATCATCTTCTGATATCTTCACATATTTGTTGGTCGGAATGGTTTTCGAATATAAATTTTGTAACGATCCGGGGATTTTGAAACCTTGGATATTGACATAAACTCAATGTCGACTACCCAAGCATCGGAAACACTGGATAGTCCATGAAAGAAATTAGAGGGTGAGAATAGATAAGATGGAATCTTAGAATAGAAGAAGAAGAACATATAATCATTAGAGTAAATACGAATCTCACAGCGGAACGAACAACATATAATAGATACATAATTTTGAAATAAAATTAGTATATGTATACAGTAACATTATCAGAGTAACACTTACAACACAACAGAGATCACTATAGCTATATAATCCTTAAGCCTCCTTCTCCAAGCTCTCCAAGTATACCTGAAAAATCCTGACTACTTGACTGCCCGTACAAAATTGGGCACCCAAGAGTTTAGGGAAATCAAAACAAAATAAATTCTAGGTCAGTCATGGGAATGGTATGAGTAACACAACTTAAAAATAGTTTGAGCAATAAAAAATATCTCATAAGACCACGCCATATAACGGAATGGGTTTGTCCCTTATGAGAATCCAAAACATTTGATTTAACTTTCAAAATCCTTTTGAAAGAAACGATAAACTTTATATCAAAACTCTTTTGATAGTATAATAATGTCTATCAACCACAACTAAATATTCATCTAGCAAAAATGCTTTCATCTCTCGTTCTACATATATAGTATACAATCAAAACAACGAGCACTTATTGGATAATGAATTACCAACTTTGACAAGGTATGAAACCACCTTCCGATAGTGTACCTCTAGAGAGGAATACCCTTGATTCAACAAGAACATCTTGCAACCCGGCCACACATGACCGACCACTCATTTTGCTTGAGTGTATCGAATGTATATCACCAACGGTTAGGATCAGCAATCGTTTCTCAAATGGGACAGCATCGAATAGATTAAAGAATGAAATGAATATCTATAGATATGTGATAATACACCTAATTGGCAGCCAACCACTTAGCCATGTTGCCTGCCCGATTTTAGTCATTTCCCGGTTGTGAGGCTAGAGGTCGCGCTTATCTCTAACAGATCACACAATTATTCACTTTGAATGTCACATCGTCATACCTGCCAAATCACAAATTGATTTCCCCAAAAATACAATGGGTATACAGCTAAGAGAAATGAATTCCTCCGCCACCAAACGTAAATACATTTGAAGAGATCAACTTACACGATCTATCGAATATACTCTGTCAGACATTCTTCCATACAGATCGTCCTGGAACTGGACAAACCGAAGACACTATTCTGTAAACAGGATAGCCCTTGCATAACTCCATCTTCAATTATCTTCATCATATTTGATCGCAACGCTAATGCCATACAGAGTGTTTTTCCAGGTAACATATCTGATCCCAGTCTCTCCGTATTGACAACGGAAAAATAGTCAAAAACTTCGATAGTCGATGAGTTAACTATCAAAGAAAAACACGTGTGCAAACAACGGTATTATTTCCAGATGGAAATTCTATCGATCAATCATCAATTGTCATTTGTCTCTTAAATTCATTTATCATTAATTTATTCATTTACCCATTTCATATTTCCATATATATACGGAAATTCTTATTTTCTAAATTTAGAAAATATACCTTATTAATAATTGGAAAACATTTCTATCTTTTCTTCACGTATCACTGTCATTCCAGTATCCTTTATCATCCAACATTTCATTTTCTATGATTAGAAAATATCTCTAATTATAATTGGAAAATATTCCCAAAACTCATTCATTAGATTTAAACAGATGTTTAAATAAAACATCCAACTCAAACCATTACCTTCATCAACTAAATTCACTTAACTAACCTTTACTATCGAACCTTAACCATTACTTAGTTAAAAATGAAGTCAATCAAGTTAGGGTATAACTACCTCTCAGACCTTAACTGAACAACATTTCTAACTTTGAAATAGACAAAGTTCACCTTCTAAATCTTTAACAAACTTCCTTACGTAACGCTTGGATTCTATTTACGAATCCACTTCTTTTATAGAAATCATTGATTATAACTATAGCATTATAATCCCTACTTCTGAAATATCTAACTTCAAAATATAACTTTTATTCCTTAATTTAGCTAAACAACTAAATAGACAATTTATAAATAAATCATTAAATCTTGATAAAAAACGGAAAGTGAATAGTACTTTCCCGAATTCGATATAATCGAATTTCTACGTATAACTCTCTTTCGAATATTCTCTATTCGATAACTCTTTTTCGAATAAACTATAGTCGATTAACTCCTTTCGAATTAACTATATTCGATTAACTCCTTTCGAATAAACTATATTCGATTACTCCTTTCAAATAAATTATATTCGATAACTCCTTTCGAATTAATTATATTCGATTACTCCTTTCGAATAAATTATATTCGATAACTCCTTTCTTCGATTAATCAATACTCGACTAACTCTAATTGATAAACTCTAACTCGATTAACTCTAATTCGACTAACTCTAATTCAATTAACTCTATTCGAATAACTAATATTCGACTAACTCTTGTTCGATTAACTCTATTCAATTAACTCTAACTCGATTAACTCTAATCGATTAACTCTAACTCGATTAACTCTAATCAATTAACTCTAACTCGATTAACTCTAATCGATTAACTCTAACTCGATTAACTCTAATCGATTAACTCTTATCAATTAACTCTTTTTGATTAACTCTAATCGATTAACTCTATTTGATTAACTCTATTCAATTAACTCCTTTCGAATAAACTATATTCGATTTAACTCCTTTCGAATAAACTATATTCGATGATCTCTTTTCGAATAAACTATATTCGGTCTAACTCCTTTCGAATAAACTATATTCGATAATCTCTTTTAATTCTATTCGAATAAACTATATTCGATTAACTCCTTTTCAAATAAACTACCAACTAACTATATGTGATTAATTCTAATTCGATCCACTCTATTCAATTAACCTCTTCGAATAACCAATATTTGATAACTCCTTTCTTTGAACAACCAACATTCGATTAGCTCCCTTCGGATAACCAATATTCGATAACTCTTTTCGAATAACCAATATTCGATTAACTCCTTTCTTCGAATAACCAATATTCGATTAACTCCCTTCGAATAATCAATATTCGATAATTCTTTTTCGAATAACCAATACTCGATAACTCCCCTCTTCGAATAAACTATATTCGATTAAACTATATTCAACTAACTCTATTTGATTACAAATACTTCCTTTTCTATTTTTTTATACAAATATTTCCTTTTCTATTTGTTTATACAAATATTCCCTTTTCTATTTGTTTATTTAACGAATAAATATTTCCTTTTCAATTCTATTTGTTTAACAAATAAATATTTCCTTTTCAATTCTATTTATTTAACAAAAAAAATTTCATTTTCAATTTTATTTGTAAATGTTTTACAAATATTTCCCTTTCTACTCACACTTTAAAAATTCTCTTTTTACATTTCAGTATTTCTTATGGTAATTTACATACCCTATAACAGTGATCAATATCATCAAAAACACATAATCAACAACAGATTATATATCACAACATATATATCAATATATGAAAAACAATAAAATAAATGTTGAGGAATCCAGTTGGATTCCTCCGACCTATTTCCCTACATCTACAGATGTTAAACAATACAATTAACATCCATTTCATTTCACTATGAAGTATTCTGCTAAACAGAATCAATATATATATATATATATATATATATGCATATGTATATATATCCAGATCTATAATTTCAACCAATTACTTAGCAGTTCAACCAAACAGTCAATACACAGCAATCAATCATCATTTATCAGTTCTAAATATACGTTATAAAAATATGAACTGATAGGGTTGGTGAGTTTTACTCACATTGGACAGTTATCGTTTAATAATGATTAACTATCTTTGATTCACATGGCCATTTTATTTTGCAATAAACTGTAACGAGCTCAATACACTCCCCGTCAGTTCCATTGCGTAGCTCTCGTCCATACGACCCCAACGGATCTTGTTTCGCTGAATTTCGATAACATACGCATAAGATAGGATATTTTAAACTTAATACACTATTTTCTTTTTATTTTAATCTTAATTTAATTAATGATGGGCTTTACCCATAGAAGTCGGCCCAAACGAAATAAACCCGTTCCCTATCAACTCCTTCTCCCACTCTAGATATACGCCGCTCCTTCAACACCATGACCGAACTTGACATCACCGTTACCATCTCTCCATACCACATAACTTCATGAATCTCCAAACTAAAACTCCATCCAACTCCTCTCGACATTCTCTGCTCCTCCTTTCCAACCAAGAACCACCACGTTCGAACTCAAAGGCTTCCTTCAAATCACGTTACCGGTTCGAACATCACTGCAATGAAACCAAGTTTGATCGTCAACCACCCTCCTCCTTCTAGTTAAAAATCAAACTAAAAATATGGTGATAACCCTCATCAAAAACTCTATCCCTCCATCCTATTTTCACTCAATTCGAACTGATCTTCATGGTCGCGGCTCCCAGCATCCAACGCACAAGAACAGTAAAAGTACCAAACTTTTATATCATAAAATTACTCAGATTTTTGATAGACGAAGCCGAATTCAACCACAAACCTAATAACAAACTCTAGAACCGATCACCATCGCACCATAAATCCAGATTTTCGAAAACCCTAGATTACCGAACAAAAAGTCAGCGATGGAGAAATGTGTCGAACCCCAAACAGTTGATACCAGATTGAAGCTCCAAATTTACTGAGGCTAATGAATCCTACTTGGTTCGATTTCAAGTAGTTTTGGATTTATTGTGATTTTATGAAGATCTCGTTTTTCCTTTTAAGAGTGACGGCATAAAGAGGCATTGACCAAAGAATGAATTTTGTTTAGGTTCAGGAAAGGTTAGATGATATTTATAGCGGTGGGAAATTTTATTTTAATCAATTTTATATTCAGATGTAACCAATCGTTGTTCGTATTTATTGTTTAAAAATCTCTATAATCACATACAATATCTTAATTTGATGAAAATGGACATACAGCTACTGTTCGTTATTACAGACCCAACGAAACTGGTTTCGTTGAATTCCGACTCCGTTTGCTCACAAAGCATATTTTCAACCGTCAAAATACTGACTGTTTTTCAAATTAAAAATCCATACAGGCCATACAATGGCCCCAAAAATCACGAAAATTGAAATCTAGCAATAATTTAATATTGCGGATCCAAAAATTAGTTTCGTCCAAAACGGAGGTCGTTTGCAAAACTGGTTATTTTTAAAGCTCAAAATAACCCATTTAAATATATAAATATATTTAAAAATAATTAAATTAAATATAAATAAATTTATGTTATCGTATATATTCACAATAAAATATCATACAGCTCCAATTGGATTCATAACTCGACATTTAAAAATCGCAGATTAAATCGATATTCAATTTATATTAAAATTCCATTTATAATATAAATAAATCTTTATAAATTATAAAGGAATTCCATAGCGACTTTTCAAAAATTTTATTTGGACATAACTCAAAATCTATACAATGAAATCTCGATTTTTCTCTCCTATTAGAAAAATATACTTCACTAGCTCCGAACATTTCTTGTTTCACGGAAATCTGATTTAAAACAAATTCTGTATATTCAATTGAAGTTCGAATCACCAAATTACGAACTGCTGCGCCATTTCGAGCTCGATTGTAATTATAATATAATTATACGTTCTAACTTCATTTAAATAACATATTTGTTATTATAATTCAAATCTAAACTGAATTATATATTAGAAATATTCTAATTCACACAATATTTTGAATTCAACTATTTTCGATTATTATAGAATTAAATTGTAACGACCTGCCATTTTGACCGTGCCGAATCGACAAAACATGTCAACTCGAAACGTTCAAAACAACAAATTATTATTAGCTTCTGGGGTAAATAGAATAAATCACATAATCACATATCACAGTCACAGATACAAAGTAATATAATATCTCACAGCGGAAAATTTAAAATACAATAGTAGTTCATGAAGCTACTAAATAAATTTTACATCAGAGTTTACATAAATAGTACAACGGAAGTCTAATACAGTAAATGAAAGAAAGCTACATAAACAGAAACGACAAGAATAGCTAGAACTAGATCATCTGAACAGGTGAATATAGGTGAGCAAAATCCAATATAAGCTCCAAACTCCAAAGATAAATCTCGAACTGGAATACTTGATCTGACCCGAGCAATAACGCAAAACAAAACAACTCGGATCAGGACTAACATTCTCATGGAAGTAAATCAACTCAAATGAAATGTTCAATGAAATGCAATCAGTAACTTAAAGGATGTTTGGGATAACCATCCTCTAAGGATCCGTCAAACTAATACTATAGTATAATACGCTATATACAATAGTGTCTATCAGTAAAGTAAAATACCAAAATAGCGTAAGCGGGATTACCATGATTACCCTTACACCGTTTATATATTCCCATAGTATATACAGTACCGTAATTCCTCCGTAAACTGGAGGTTGATCAGAGGGCATTCCATATAAAACAGTACAAAACAAAATCGTAGTGTGCTCGTATAAGGCATGTGACAAGGCACGCAAGGAATGCCAGGATGGATTCACCATTTGCAGAGCCGGACTGGTGGTAACGCATAGCCGCAACTACCGCCCACCTCGAGACACACTCCCATATCAAAAGGGCCCAAATCGAATCTCAACAGTAATAGAATAATATCGAAGAAGTGTGCTCGATAAGAGGTATGACCTCAATTGGTCCGTGCATAGCTCCTGTTTTAGCCACATCGAGCTGACTCAAGGTAGTCAGGGTCTCGTAATTAATATGAAAATACAAAATAGAGTCGTTCGCCAAATCATCCCCTTCATTCTGGAACTCCACCGCGTAAACAGTTGTTAAAGTGGTTTTCGGTATTGGCAGAGAGTATGACAATAGCCGATCCCGGTCTCTTTAACAACCAAACTACATTTTTCACATCGTGGCCTTTATTTTATAAATCAATTTATAAAATCGATTATATGAAAACTCATATTCGAATTTCGAAATCAAAATTAAATATCTTACTTCGATTATATTCAATTTTGAAAACGACTCATTTATATCGCTTAATTATATCGATTTCAAAAATATTCACATAACGACTTTCAATTCCAAACAATTTACATCAAAAACAAATCTTAAAGGTCGCAGTTATTGTTTAAATCAAAACAAAAATATTTAATTTCAAGAATATTTCGGTTTGATTTATATTCATCAAAACTCAAGTTCAATAATTCAATTGTTTCAAGATTACCATTTATAGGATATCGTTTTAAATCTATTTATTAAGTCCAATATTTCGGTTCAAATTCAATACATACACTTTAAATCAAAATCTCATATTTCGCTTATAATTCAAAACAAATCGTATCATACTTTATAACTCGAAACACAAATTAAATTTCATTACTTAAAATTTGAATCAAACTCTTATATTTCAAATTCGACAAATCATATCCTATTTACTCAAGTCGTACAAATTCCATATTGTAAAAATACAAATCATAAGTTTTAAAACCATCTTATAAATTCGATTTTACAAATTTCAAAATTCAACTAAATGATCATGAGAAACAATTTCGTATATAACATTATATATATTCTAATTTACATTTAGTCACGTTAAGTTCGATTCAATTTGAATTCAAATCCGTATCTCATATGAGTTCGATGTAAAATCAAATATCGTTATTAGAAATTCAAACCTCGACTTAAGTCACAAAATCTTACTTAAACCAACTTTGAGTTTATAGTTTGCAAAATATATATATAAAGATAATTTAATTTTGAAAATTGATATATATATATATAAGTTTGTAAAATTCTAATAATAATTAGAAAGTAGATTTTAAACATATATAAAATTTAAAATAAAATAAAATAGGTTTAAAGAAAATATTAATATACAAAAGTTTAAAATTCTTAAAATAAAAATATAAAACCTTAAATTATTATTTAAACTCAAAATTTCCAAATTACTTTATTATGAAAACATGACCAACGATGTTCGTATTTACATTTCTACCTATGGTCAAGTGATACGGATATTTATCATTTCAACCCGCAATTTATAAAATTTCAACGGGTATATCGTTTCAACCCGTGATCCCAAATTCAATAGAAATCGTTTAGGTCTATCATTTCAACCCATAACGATTTTTCCTTATTCTAATGTTCGTTCGGGTATGTATCATTTCAACCCTTAGTGATTTTTCCTAACTAGGGTATCAACAATCACATAGCAACAATCTCAGCATATATATCATTAGTGCAACTACGTGTCATATGAATATATCGTGTCACATATGAAATGTGCATATATATCAAATCAAACAGTTTCTATCAGCAGTCCTATACATTTCATATAACAGTTCATCATTGATCTAACATCCATGAAAAATGTAAGTCAGGTGTGAGATAAACTCGCCTTCCGTGGCACAGAATAGAGACGACAAACCGATGGACACCGAATGAAGCGACGATTTCCAGACACGATTCAGATTAGATCCAACTCGATGATCACTCGGTATTTATATTTTATTTTAAAAGAGGAGGCCAGGGATGACTCAATGGATTGGTATAACAATTGGGTTTTGGACGGTACGGTAATGGGTTTTGGAAATGTTTCGGAACTCAAAACCAAATTCAACTCAAAAATAAACACAACAAAATTATTACGAAAATAATCAAAATAAATATTTTTATATATACACAGATGGTAAATCTTATAAAATATATATACTTGAAATCACACACCCCAAAACTGAATATTAAAAATTATATATCATCCCAAAACCGTTAAATATATTATAAAATATATAAGTATATATATAATACACATTTTCAAAATCAACAAGTTTCAAAACACACCTTACATGTGCGTGTATATATATATATATATATATATATATATATATATATATATATAAATTATATAAACCCGCACCAACACACACACGCCAACACACTTACTGCATACACATACGTTCACATTCACATACCCAAACCGATATCCCACCTAAACATTAATACACACGCACAAATACTTTCGCACTAACACTCACATATACACATATTCACATACACACCTACATATCCCTGCAAATACCCACTCACCCAAACAGAACCCAAACTTCAACACATCAAAACTCACGCCACACATAAAAGACTTGGAGCAGGTTCGGATGGGAGTCGACTTCGGTTTCAGGGGAGGGAAAACGCAGGGAAGTTTGGCGAGTGATTGGAGATGCCGGAGGAGAGAGGCTCGCAGGGGGTCGGCAGAATCTTGGAGCTTTAGACGGAGGGCAGGTAGATGCAGGGCTTCATGAGGGGCGCTCAGATCAGGTGGTTCGCGGGTTCAAGGTGTCAGCTCTGTAAGGGGTTCGGAGCATGTCGGGCAGAGGGTTTTCGAGCGAAGCGGAGGAGCATCGACCGAGGGCAGATCGTGAAGAAGAAAAAGATGGAGAGAGAGGGCACTGCGCCATTAACTTTGGTTTCAAGAAGGTAAAATGAGGGAGGATATAAACAATGGAATGAAAGGATGGTTTAAAATTTAAAGTATTCGAAAAGCTGCAGATGCGTTCAATTCAGAGTGGGAGCGGTTCTTAATCCACGAAGTAAAAGATGGGAGAAGCGGTTTTAGAATCAAGGCAATGGAAACGGACAATGACTTGCGTTTCATTTTTATTTTATTTTTCAAATGGCACATGGACGTGTAAAAGATGTACAGATGGAAAAATTAAAGGCAACAGGTGCAACGACATGCAAATCATGCATGCATTGTTTAGTAAAGAAATGTCACTGGAAACAAAATGAAAACATGGTGAATGACTTTGAAGACAAAAAAAAGACAAAAAAAAACAAATGAACGCATGCCAATGAAAAACAAATAAACGCATGCATGGCTTTTGAAAAACAAAAACAAATAAACGCATGCATGCTTTTGGGAAAATAAATGGACACAGCCTTTGAAATATAGGAATGCATAGTTCCTTTTACAATTGAAAGTGGTACAACGCATGCATGGTTAACATATTATAAACGTAAGACTATTCACGTTATTGTCTTTCCTAGCATCATGCAAACATTACAAAATAGGTTTGCAGACCCAAAACAGTTAGAAAAATATGCTGAATTGGAATAGGGACACATCGAACTCAAATGACTTTGTTTCAAAAATGAGCTGCACAAGCCTATTCGCAGTTTCAGCGTGAATCGGGCACCGAAACTAACATATGAATATATTGCGGTAATCAGCGCGACGAGACGGACGCAACGTTATACAGCTTGCAGTGTCAGGATGCTCCGTTCAAAAATGCATTACGGACCCCTTTTAAAGTAAAATTCGGACAAGAAAACAATTAAACTGAGGTCAAAACGTCCGATTATAGTGAAATGGATTTCACTACTGGACTCGTGACAACGAATAGAATATTTTTCGTGTTTGTCCGAACTGGTTTCGAAGAGATTTTAAAATCACTAAAATTTGAACTGTTATGCGCAGCTTTGCACTGAAAATTGCGCGATCGACAAACATTCAAATTTTCCAATGAAATTTTCACCACTGCTATATCTCACTGTACGCAATTCAACTTCTAAATTCCCATTACGAGAAACCATAGAATATTTTCAAAATAAAAATATCGATTTAAATCAGAATTTAAATCGTTAAAAATAATGGGTTGTTATAATCTCCCCTACTCAAATATTTTCGTCCCCGAAAAGGAACACGGCAGAGAAATAGTAATTAAATAATTAATATATTTAAACCAATAGTTCATATTTATCCCTATACAAATATATATATATATATATATGATTCGAAATATAGATAAATCAAATGTTAAAATATTTTCAAACATTTTAAAAAAAATTTAAGTATTCACTCGACGTCTCGATTGACTACATATAATTATCCCACTTTCGAAACCCGAAAATAGATATCGATGATGCCGCGGTCATCACCAGAATCATTTTCAAGCGACTGGAGTGTGACTCTATATCTATCTAATACATATAGGATTTAACATATACGTTGATCAGACGTATACCCAATCACTAAGTATTCAATAGGCTAATTTTAACGTCAGGTAAATACTCAAAGCGTTTTTGTATATATTTAAACAGAATATATATATATACCAAATTTTCAAATCAAATATTACAAATAATATATTTCAAATCATTAAAAAATTTAAGTAGGGAAAATTTATATCTTTCCCCCACTAATTTGTTTATTAAAATTTAACTTAAATCCTTATTAAATATACAGACAATATTCTTATTAAATCAAATTCATGAAAAATTATTCAATCAATACAAAGTCAATTTCTAACAAAATATTAATCTTTAAATCTTATTCAAAATATATATAGCTATAAAATATAACATCTTATAGTATAAACATCAAATCTTTCAAAATATTGGTATTACCAAACAATATGTTGTTTACAAATATACATCTTACAAAATAGATATATCAGAATTTCAATACTGCATCTAGGGAATTATAATACCTATTTCGAGCTAATATAATAAGAATGAATTTGCTAGAAGACCGATACTCTTCTTCTACTTCTTACCTTGTTATGGACAAGAATAAGTTATAAAATTCGAGTTGAAAACTGAACGAATGAAAGAACCTAATCAAAGAGGATCTACGAAGGAAGACAGACTCAAATGGAAAGTAAATTTCAGAAAGGATTTAAATGCTAAACAAAATTTTATATTCGAAAACATTTATTTTAAAGCATTTAAAACTATTTACTTTAAAAATACGCTCTCTCCCAAGAAGAATGTTGCGATTGATTCCACTCATTCTAGGGTATCTCTACCCTATCTCTAATGAGTTTTTTACCCCATAAGTTAAAGCTTTGATAAACCAAAGCTCTGATAACAACTGTAACAACCTGCCATTTTGACCGTGCCGAATCGACAAAACATGTCAACTCGAAACGTTCAAAACAACAGATTATTATTAGCTTCTGGGGTAAATAGAATAAATCACATAATCACATATCACAGTCACAGATACAGAGTAATATAATATCTCACAGCAGAAAATTTAAAATACAATAGTAGTTCATGAAGCTACTAAATAAATTTTACATCAGAGTTTACATAAATAGTACAGCGGAAGTCTAATACAGTAAATGAAAGATAACTACATATACAGAAACGACAAAAATAACTAGAACTGAATCATCTGAACAGGTGAATATAGGTGAGCAAAATCCAATATAAGCTCCAAACTCCAAGGATAAATCTCGAACTGGAATACTCGATCTGACCCGAGCAATAATGCAAAACAAAACAACTCGGATCAGGACTAACATTCTCATGGAAGTAAATCAACTCAAATGAAATGTTCGATGAAATGCAATCAGTAACTTAAAGGATGTTTGGGATCACCATCCTCTAAGGATCCGTCAAACTAATACTATAGTATAATACGCTATATACAATAGTGTCTATCAGTAAAGTAAAATACCAAAATAGCGTAAGCGGGATTACCATGATTACCCTTACACCGTTTATATATTCCCATAGTATATACAGTACCGTAATTCCTCCGTAAACTGGAGGTTGATCAGAGGGCATTCCATATAAAACAATACAAAACAAAATCGTAGTGGGCTCGTATAAGGCATGTGACAAGGCACGCAAGGAATGCCAGGATGGATTCACCATTTGCAGAGCCGGACTGGTGGTAACGCATAGCCGCAACTACCGCCCAACTCGAGACACACTCCCATAACAAAAGGGCCCAAATCGAATCTCAACGGTAATAGAATAATATCGAAGAAGTGTGCTCGATAAGAGGTATGACCTCAATTGGTCCGTGCATAGCCCCTGTTTTAGCCACATCGAGCTGACTCAAGGTAGTCAGGGTCTCGTAATTAATATGAAAATACAAAATAGAGTCGTTCGCCAAATCATCCCCTTCATTCTGGAACTCCACCGCGTGCACAGTTGTTAAAGTGGTTTTCGGTATTGGCAGAGAGTATGACAATAGCCGATCCCGGTCTCTTTAACAACCAAACGTTTACATTTTTCACATCGTGGCCATTATTTTATAAATCAATTTATAAAATCGATTATATGAAAACTCATATTCGAATTTCGAAATCAAAATTAAATATCTAACTTCGATTATATTCAATTTTGAAAACGACTCATTTATATCGCTTAATTATATCGATTTCAAAAATATTCACATAACGACTTTCAATTCAAAACAATTTACATCAAAAACATATCTTAAAGGTCGCAATTATCGTTTAAATCAAAACAAAAATATTTAACTTTAAGAATATTTCGGTTTGATTTATATTCATCAAAACTCAAGTTCAATAATTCAATTGTTTCAAGATTACCATTTATAGGATATCGTTTTAAATCTATTTACTAAGTCCAATATTTCGGTTCAAATTCAATACATACACTTTAAATCAAAATCTCATATTTCGCTTATAATTCAAAACAAATCGCATCATACTTTATAACTCGAAACATAAATTAAATTTCATTACTTAAAATTTGAATCAAACTTTTATATTTCAAATTCGACAAATCATATCCTATTTACTCAAGTCGTACAAATTCCATATTGTAAAAATACAAATCATAAGTTTTAAAACCATCTTATAAATTCGATTTTACAAATTTCAAAATTCAACTAAATGATCATGAGAACCAATTTCGTATATAACATTATATATATTCTAATTTACATTTAGTCACGTTAAGTTCGATTCAATTTGAATTCAAATCCGTATCTCCTATGAGTTCGATGTAAAATCAAATATCGTTATTAGAAATTCAAACCTCGAATTAAGTCACAAAATCTTACTTAAACCAACTTTGAGTTTATAGTTTGCAAAAAATATATATAAAGATAATTTAATTTTGAAAATTGATATATATATATAAGTTTGTAAAATTCTAATAATAATTAGAAAGTAGATTTTAAACATATATAAAATTTAAAATAAAATAAAATAGGTTTAAAGAAAATATTAATATACAAAAGTTTAAAATTCTTAAACTAAAAATATAAAACCTTAAATTATTATTTAAACTCAAAATTTCCAAATTACTTTATTACGAAAACATGACCAACGATGTTCGTATTTACATTTCTACCTATGGTCAAGTGATACGGATATTTATCATTTCAACCCGCAATTTATAAAATTTCAACGGGTATATCATTTCAACCCGCGATCCCAAATTCAATAAAAATCGTTTAGGTCTATCATTTCAACCCATAACGATTTTTCCTTATTCTAATGTTCGTTCGAGTATGTATCATTTCAACCCTTAGTGATTTTTCCTAACTAGGGTATCAACAATCACAAACAACAATCACATAGCAACAATCTCAGCATATATATCATTAGTGCAACTACGTGTCATATGAATATATCGTGTCACATATGAAATGTGCATATATATCAAATCAAACAGTTTCTATCAGCAGTCCTATACATTTCATATAACAGTTCATCATTGATCTAACATCCATGAAAAATGTAAGTCAGGTGTGAGATAAACTCACCTTCCGTGGCACAGAATAGAGACGACAAACCGATGGGCACCGAATGAAGCGACGATTTCCAGACACGATTCAGATTAGATCCAACTCGATGATCACTCAGTATTTATATTTTATTTTAAAATAGGAGGCCAGGGATGACTCAATGGATTGGTATAACAATTGGGTTTCGGACGGTACGGTAATGGGTTTTGGAAATGTTTCGGAACTCAACACCAAATTCAACTCAAAAATAAACACAACAAAATTATTACGAAAATAATCAAAATAAATATTTTTATATATACACAGATGATAAATCTTATAAAATATATATACTTGAAATCACACACCCCAAAACTGAATATTAAAAATTATATATCATCCCAAAACCGTTAAATATATTATAAAATATATAAGTATATATATAATACACATTTTCAAAATCAACAAGTTTCAAAACACACCTTACATGTATATATATATATATAAAAATTATATAAACCCGCACCAACACACACACGCCAACACACTTACTGCACACACATACGTTCACATACACATACCCAAACCGATATCCCACCTAAACATTAATACACATGCACAAATACTTTCGCACTAACACTCACATATACACATATTCACATACACACCTACATATCCCAGCAAATACCCACTCACCCACACAGAACCCAAACTTCAACACATCAAAACTCACGCCACACATAAAAGACTCGGAGCAGGTTCGGATGGGAGTCGACTTCGGTTTCAGGGGAGGGAAAACGCAGTGAAGTTTGGCGAGTGATTGGAGATGCCGGAGGAGAGAGGCTCGCAGGGTGGTCGGCAAAATCTTGGAGCTTTAGACGGAGGGCAGATAGACGTAGGGCTTCATGAGGGGCGCTCAGATCAGGTGGTTTGCGGGTTCAAGGTGTCGGCTCTGTAAGGGGTTCAGAGCATGTCGGGCAGAGGGGTTTCGAGCGGAGCGGAGGAGCATCGACCAAGGGCAGATCGTGAAGAGAAAAAAAATGGAGAGAGAGAGAGGGCACTGCGCCATTAACTTTGGTTTCAAGAAGGTAAAACGAGGGAGGATATAAACAATGGAATGAAAGGATGGTTTAAAATTTAAAGTATTCGAAAAGCTGCAGATGCGTTCAATTCGGAGTGGGAGCGGTTCTTAATCCACGAAGTAAAAGATGGGAGAAGCGGTTTTAGAATCAAGGCAATGGAAACGGACAACGACTTGCGTTTAATTTTTATTTTATTTTTCAAATGGCACATGGGCGTGTAAAAGATGTACAGATGGAAAAATTAAAGGCAACAGGTGCAACGACATGCAATTCATGCATGCATTGTTCAGTAAAGAAATGTCACTGGAAACAAAATGAAAACATGGTGAATGACTTTGAAGAAAAAAAAAGACAAAAAAACAAAAACAAATGAACGCATGCCAATGAAAAACAAATAAACGCATGCATGGCTTTTGAAAAAAAAAACAAATAAATGCATGCATGCTTTTGGGGAAATAAATGGACACAGCCTTTGAAATATAGGAATGCATAGTTCCTTTTACAATTGAAAGTGGTACAACGCATGCATGGTTAACATATTATAAACGTAAGACTATTCACATTATTGTCTTTCCTAACATCATGCAAACATTACAAACTAGGTTTGCAGACCCAAAACAGTTAGAAAAATATGCTGAATTGGAATAGGGACACATCGAACTCAAATGACTTTGTTTCAAAAATGAGCTGCACAAGCCTATTTGCAATTTCAGCGTGAATCGGGCACCGAAACTGACATATGAATATATTGCGGTAATCAGCGCGACGAGACGGACGCAACGTTATACAGCTTGAAGTGTCAGGATGCTCCTTTCAAAAATGCATTACGGACCCCTTTTAACGTAAAATTCGGACAAGAAAACAATTAAACCGAGGTCAAAACGTCCGATTTTAGCGAAATGGATTTCACTACTGGACTCGTGACAACGAATAGAATATTTTTCGTGTTTGTCCGAACTGGTTTCGAAGAGATTTTAAAATCACTAAAATTAGAACTGTTATGCGCAACTTTGCACTGAAAATTGCGCGATCGACAAACATTCAAATTTTCCAATGAAATTTCACTACTGCTATATCTCACTGTACGCATTTCAAACTCTAAATTCCCGTTACGAGAAACCATAGAATATTTTCAAAATAAAAATATCGATTTAAATCAGAATTTAAATCGTTAAAAATAATGGGTTGTTACAATCTCCCCTACTCAAATATTTTCGTCCCCGAAAAGGAACACAGCAGAGAAATAGTAATTAAATAATTAATATATTTAAACCAATAGTTCATATTTATCCCTATACATATATATATATGATTCGAAATATAGATAAATCAAATGTTAAAATATTTTCAAACATTTTAAAACAATTTTAAGTATTCACTCGACGTCTCGATTGACTACATATAGTTATCCCACTTTCGAAACCCGAAAATAGATATCGATGATGCCGCGGTCATCACCAGAATCATTTTCAAGCGACTGGAGTGTGACTCTATATCTATCTAATACATATAGGATTTAACATATACGTTGATCAGACGTATACCCAATCACTAAGTATTCGATAGGCTAATTTTAACGTCAGGTAAATACTCAAAGCATTTTTGTATATATTTAAACAGAATATATATATACCAAATTTTCAAATCAAATATTATAAATAATATATTTCAAATCAATAAAAAAATTAAGTAGGGAAAATTTATGTCTTTCCCCCACTAATTTATTTATTAAAATTTAACTTAAATCCTTATTAAATATACAGACAATATTCTTATTAAATCAAATTCATGAAAAATTATTCAATCAATACAAAGTCAATTTCTAACAAAATATTAATCTTTAAATCTTATTCAAAATATATATAGCTATAAAATATAACATCTTATAGTATAAACATCAAATCTTTCAAAATATTGGTATTACCAAACAATATGTTGTTTACAAATATACATCTTACAAAATAGATATATCAGAATTTCAATACTGCATCTAGGGAATTATAATACCTATTTCGAGCTAATATAATAAGAATGAATTTGCTAGAAAACCGATACTCTTCTTCTACTTCTTACCTTGTTATGGACAAGAATAAGTTATAGAATTCGAGTTGAAAACTGAACGAATGAAAGAACCTAATCAAAGAGGATCTACGAAGGAAGACAGACTCAAATGGAAAGTAAATTTCAGAAAGGATTTAAATACTAAACAAAATTTTATATTCAAAAACATTTATTTTAAAACATTTAAAACCATTTTAAAACTATTTACTTTAAAAATACGCTCTCTCCCAAGAAGAATTTTGCGATTGATTCCACTCATTCTAGGGTATCTCTACCCTATCTCTAATGAGTTTTTTACCCCATAAGTTAAAGCTTTGATAAACCAAAGCTCTGATACCAACTGTAACGACCAGCCATTTTGACCGTGCCGAATCGACAAAACATGTCAACTCGAAACGTTTAAAACAACAGATTATTATTAGCTTCTGGGGTAAATAGAATAAATCACATAATCACATATCACAGTCACAGATACAGAGTAATATAATATCTCACAGCGGAAAATTTAAAATACAATAGTAGTTCATGAAGCTACTAAATAAATTTTACATCAGAGTTTACATAAATAGTACAGCGGAAGTCTAATACAGTAAATGAAAGATTACTACATAAACAGAAACGACAAGAATAGCTAGAACTGGATCATCTGAACAGGTGAATATAGGTGAGCAAAATCCAATATAAGCTCCAAACTCCAAAGATAAATCTCGAACTAGAATACTCGATCTGACCCGAGCAATAATGCAAAACAAAACAACTCGGATCAGGACTAACATTCTCATGGAAGTAAATCAACTCAAATGAAATGTTCGATGAAATGCAATCAGTAACTTAAAGGATGTTTGGGATCACCATCCTCTAAGGATCCGTCAAACTAATACTATAGTATAATACGCTATATACAATAGTGTCTATCAGTAAAGTAAAATACCAAAATAGCGTAAGCGGAATTACCATGATTACCCTTACACCGTTTATATATTCCCATAGTATATACAGTACCGTAATTCCTCCGTAAACTGGAGGTTGATCAGAGGGCATTCCATATAAAACAGTACAAAACAAAATCGTAGTGGGCTCGTATAAGGCATGTGACAAGGCACGCAAGGAACGCCAGGATGGATTCACCATTTGCAGAGCCGGACTGGTGGTAACGCATAGCCGCAACTACCGCCCACCTCGAGACACACTCCCATATCAAAAGGGCCCAAATCGAATCTCAACAGTAATAGAATAATATCGAAGAAGTGTGCTCGATAAGAGGTATGACCTCAATTGGTCCGTGCGTAGCTCCTGTTTTAGCCACATCGAGCTGACTCAAGGTAGTCAGGGTCTCGTAATTAATATGAACATACAAAATAGAGTCGTTCGCCAAATAATCCCCTTCATTCTGGAACTTCACCGCGTACACAGTTGTTAAAGTGGTTTTCGGTATTGGCAGAGAGTATTGCAATAGTCGATCCCGGTCTCTTTAACAACCAAACGTTTACATTTTTCACATCGTGGCCATTATTTTATAAATCAATTTATAAAATCGATTATATGAAAACTCATATTCGAATTTCGAAATCAAAATTAAATATCTAACTTCGATTATATTCAATTTTGAAAACGACTCATTTATATCGCTTAAGTATATCGATTTCAAAAATATTCACATAACGACTTTCAATTCAAAACAATTTACATCAAAAACATATCTTAAAGGTCGTAGTTATCGTTTAAATCAAAACAAAAATATTTAACTTCAAGAGTATTTCGGTTTGATTTATATTCATCAAAACTCAAGTTCAATAATTCAATTGTTTCAAGATTACCATTTATAGGATATCGTTTTAAATCTATTTATTAAGTCCAATATTTCGGTTCAAATTCAATACATACACTTTAAATCAAAATCTCATATTTCACTTATAATTCAAAACAAATCGTATCATACTTTATAACTCGAAAAATAAATTAAATTTCATTACTTAAAATTTGAATCAAACTCTTATATTTCAAATTCGACAAATCATATCCTATTTACTCAAGTCGTACAAATTCCATATTGTAAAAATACAAATCATAAGTTTAAAACCATCTTATATATTCGATTTTACAAATTTCAAAATTCAACTAAATGATCATGAGAACTAATTTCGTATATAACATTATATATATTCTAATTTACATTTAGTCACGTTAAGTTTGATTCAATTTGAATTCAAATCCGTATCTCATATGAGTTCGATGTAAAATCAAATATCGTTATTAGAAATTCAAACCTCGACTTAAGTCACAAAATCTTACTTAAACCAACTTTGAGTTTATAGTTTGCAAAATATATATAAATAGATAATTTAATTTTGAAAATTGATATATATATATATATATATATATAAGTTTGTAAAATTCTAATAATAATTAGAAAGTAGATTTTAAACATATATAAAATTTAAAATAAAATAAAATAGGTTTAAAGAAAATATTAATATACAAAAGTTTAAAATTCTTAAAATACAAATATAAAACCTTAAATTATTATTTAAACTCAAAATTTCCAAATTACTTTATTATGAAAACATGACCAACGATGTTCGTATTTACATTTCTACCTATGGTCAAGTGATACGGATATTTATCATTTCAACCCGCAATTTATAAAATTTCAGCGGGTATATCATTTCAACCCGCGATCCCAAATTCAATAAAAATCGTTTAGGTCTATCATTTCAACCCATAACGATTTTTCCTTATTCTAATGTTCGTTCGGGTATGTACTATTTCAACCCTTAGTGATTTTTCCTAACTAGGGTATCAACAATCACAAACAACAATCACATAGCAACAATCTCAGCATATATATCATTAGTGCAACTACGTGTCATATGAATATATCGTGTCACATATGAAATGTGCATTTATATCAAATCAAACAGTTTCTATCAGCAATCCTATACATTTCATATAACAGTTCATTATTGATCTAACATCCATGAAAAATGTAAGTCAGGTGTGAGATAAACTCACCTTCCGTGGCATAGAATAGAGACGACAAACCGATGGACACCGAATGAAGCGACGATTTCCAAACACGATTCAGATTAGATCCAACTCGATGATCACTCAGTATTTATATTTTATTTTAAAAGAGGAGGCCAGGGATGACTCAATGGATTGGTATAACAATTGGGTTTCGGACGGTACGGTAATGGGTTTTGGAAATGTTTCGGAACTCAACACCAAATTCAACTCAAAAATAAACACAACAAAATTATTACGAAAATAATCAAAATAAATATTTTTATATATACACAGATGGTAAATCTTATAAAATATATATACTTGAAATCACACACCCCAAAACTGAATATTAAAAATTATATATCATCCCAGAACCGTTAAATATATTATAAAATATATAAGTATATATATAATACACATTTTCAAAATCAACAAGTTTCAAAACACACCTTACATGTATTTATATATATATAAATTATATAAACCCGCACCAACACACACACGCCAACACACTTACTGCACACACATACATTCAAATACACATACCCAAACCGATATCCCACCTAAACATTAATACACACGCACAAATACTTTCGCACTAACACTCACATATACACATATTCACATACACACCTACATATCCCAGCAAATACTCACTCACCCACACAAAACCCAAACTTCAACACATCAAAACTCATACCACACATAAAAGACTCGGAGCAGGTTCGGATGGGAGTCGACTTCGGTTTCAGGGGAGGGAAAACGCAGGGAAGTTTGGCGAGTGATTGGAGATGCCGGAGGAGAGAGGCTCGCAGGGGGTCGGCAAAATCTTGGAGCTTTGGACGGAGGGCAGATAGACGCAGGGCTTCATGAGGGGCGCTCAGATCAGGTGGTTTGCGGGTTCAAGGTGTCGGCTCTGTAAGGGGTTCGGAGCATGTCGGGCAGAGGTGTTTCGAGCGGAGCGGAGGAGCATCGACCAAGGGCAGATCGTGAAGAGAAAAAAATGGAGAGAGAGAGCACTGCGCCATTAACTTTGGTTTCAAGAAGGTAAAATGAGGGAGGATATAAACAATGGAATGAAAGGATGGTATAAATTTAAAGTATTCGAAAAGCTGCAGATGCGTTCAATTCGGAGTGGGAGCGGTTCTTAATCCACGAAGTAAAAGATAGGAGAAGCGGTTTTAGAATCAAGGCAATGGAAACGGACAACGACTTGCGTTTCATTTTTATTTTATTTTTCAAATGGCACATGGACGTGTAAAAGATGTACAGATGGAAAAACTAAAGGCAACTGGTGCAACGGCATGCAATTCATGCATGCATTGTTCAGTAAAGAAATGTCACTGGAAACAAAATGAAAACATGGTGAATGACTTTGAAGAAAAAAAAAGACAAAAAAAAAAAAACAAATGAACGCATGCCAATGAAAAACAAATAAACGCATGCATGGCTTTTGAAAAACAAAAACAAATAAACGCATGCATGCTTTTGGGGAAATAAATGGACACAGCCTTTGAAATATAGGAATGCATAGTTCCTTTTACAATTGAAAGTGGTACAACGCATGCATGGTTAACATATTATAAATGTAAGACTATTCACATTATTGTCTTTCCTAGCATCATGCGAACATTACAAACTATGTTTGCGGACCAAAACAGTTAGAAAAATATGCTGAATTGGAATAGGGACACATCGAACTATAATGGCTTTGTTTCAAAAATGAGCTGCACAAGCCTATTCGCAGTTTCAGCGTGAATCGGGCACCGAAACTGACATATGAATATATTGCGGTAATCAGCGCGACGAGACGGATGCAACATTATACAGCTTGCAGTGTCAGGATGCTCCGTTCAAAAAAGCATTACGGACCCCTTTTAACGTAAAATTCGGACAAGAAAACAATTAAACTGAGGTCAAAACATCCGATTTTAGCAAAATGGATTTCACCACTGGACTCGTGATAATGAATAGAATATTTTTCATGTTTTTCCGAACTGGTTTCGAAGAGATTTTAAAATCACTAAAATTTGAACTGTTATGCGCAGCTTTGCACTGAAAATTGCGCGATCGACAAACATTCAAATTTTCCAATGAAATTTTCACTACTGCTATATCTCACTGTACGCAATTCAAATTCTAAATTCCCGTTACGAGAAACGATAGAATATTTTCAAAATAAAAATATCGATTTAAATCAGAATTTAAATCGTTAAAAATAATGGGTTGTTACATAAATATATTATTCTGTTATTTATATTAATTAATTATTCAATATAATTTAATTAAATAACCATTAAATTCTCTAAATCACTATTTAAATGAATAAATCAATTAATTATAATACCGTAAAAATGCGGGTCGTTATAAATTCGATCCCGGTCTTTCCATACCAACAATCGTATAGGCCAGATTTGATAGTCGATTATTTAACTATCAAATAAACAAAAACGAAATGGATCTACTGGTTAAGTACATAGCGTCACTTGGCCTTTAAAGATAATATATTGGTTGTAATACAAAAAATAATATATTAGTTTCAATATATTAATATTCTTAAATTCTTTATTTTAATACTTCAGAAAATATCTTAAATCATATTCATTATCTTAAATCATATTGCTAAAAACATCTTTAATTATTTAGCATTTGGAAATCAATCCAAAATTTTCGTTCTTAAAACAACCATCATGAGATCTCCATTTCGTTTCTTTATTTGAGCATCATAATCGTCACTTATTCTTTTAGAATAACCCATTCTAAATCTCATCTCTTGGTTTTAAAAATATTGCTATATTCTCACAAAATCTCCTCCTTTTATTATTTCTTTACTATAGAAATATCATTTCATATTCCCAAGCCCTTATTAAATTCATTTACTTTGGAATTCCAATATATGTATATTCCCAACTTCTTCAAATAACGTTACATTATTATTTCAAAAAATAATTCACTTCTAATATTTCCGTCATTACAACTAATACATCCTCCGATAATCTTGAAGTCGTTCAAGTTGGGGTATTTTAATTACCTCTCAGACCTTGATCAACAACATTCTTATCTTAAGATAGATACGAGTTGTAATTCAAAAACCCATATTCATTCTAATACTGACCAATACCAATTCACTATTTTATTAAAAATACGGTTCTATACAACCTTCTTACTTTTGAAATCTCCCTTATAAATACACTATTATTACTAAATTCATTGATTTAGTAAATGATAAATAAAACATCAATCTTTAAACTTCAACTTCTTTAAACTATTTATTTTTATTATCTAGGTTCTTATTACAAATTGCATTACCAATTTTTTTTCCCCAATTCAATTGCAAGAATACTTTTACCTAAACCTTTTAATTATTTCCTTTGGGGAAAAAAAATCTTATTTCAAATTACATCCACTTCACTTAACGCCATCATTTGGTAACTCTAATTTAAAATTAACGCTTTAATTCCACATCTCTCTTTATAACTCGTTTATACAACTCCGGTTTAATATAAAACCCTTTTTCATCTCGATTCCTTTCTAAAAACCTTATTAAGATAAACGACTATTTGTTAAATTATTCCATTAGATTAATCAGCATAAACTATATAATTTAATAATCAATTTCCATTAAGTTGGCTTGGTCAACTTTAAAACATGATTCACTCGTTGATCAACTCTAACTCTTCTTTTCATTTAAATTAACTAATAATATAATTAATTCAAATTATCCATTTACTTCGATTATTATTAAATATATAATAATCGATTAATATAATCCCATTTTAATTATTACTTAAAAATAATTAATCCCTGTTATTAATCATTACATTTATCCTTGCTCCCCGGCTTATTCATCTTATTAATATAAGAATCATAAATCATTTAACAATTACGATGAGGCACGTGCTTTGCACACGGTGTATTTTTGGTACAAAAATGGTATTTGTGGTAAAAACGATGAATATATGTGTGTGCTTCGCACACGGTATAATTTTGATTTAAAAATGGTATGTGGTTAAAACAAACAATATGTGTTGTGCTTCGCACACGGTATATTTTGATACAAAAATGGTATGTTGTTCAATCAATATTGTGTGTGCTTCGCACACGGTATATTTTGATACAAAAATGGTATGTGGTTAAAACAATCAATATATGCGTGTGCTTCGCACACGTTATATTTTGATACAAAAATGGTATGTGGTTAAAACAATCAATATATGCGTGTGCTTCGCACACGGTATAATTTCTCTTTTTATAAACTTCATTTTAAATAATATATTTAAAATTCTATATTCAGTTATAAAATAAATTTTATAACTTCATTTCTAATGATTCACCTAATGGTAAATCAATCTTTATAAAACGATAATAATTTTAGGCCATCTATTGTCAATTTCTCAACCAATATTTCTCATTTGTTAACATCAAGGATTCAACAGTAATCAGTAATCAATCCACCATCTAATCAGGTTATTAAACAATACATATGATATAACATGAAAATAAACAATAAATTTGAGGAATCCGGTTGGATTTCCCCAACATGTTCTTCCCTGTATTCAATACGACCTGAATAATTAATTCAACTAGTAATGGTCAACTACAACCATTCAAGCATCCAATTCAATTTTAATCGTTTTTATTATTATAAATGTAACCAACAAGGTAAGTTACCTTTATTGTAACTAATCGTTAAAAATAAAGTTTTCATTTTATTCAAATTAAAAAACGTTTAATTTAAATAATATATAAATATTAAACAAACAACCAAACAATCATCAACCATTCAATGATTAGCAAGCAAAGCACACAAACAAATAAACCCGACTTATATAAATATAAGTGGGATACTGAGTGAGTTTAACTCACCTCAGATTAATCCGTTGATTAAAATGGGTCGTTTTAATAAAATTAAACCGTCATTCAATTTTATTAAAAACCCGATAGCTTCCAATGCTGACAAGACTAGCTTTATATTGTTGAGTCTGACAATACAGTTCCGTCGCCTGCTATTTCGTTTAAATCTGATAACGAAATCATAGATTGTTAATATTATAAACTATACGATTTATTAATTAGATAATTATCCATTAATTAAACTTTAATATTTAGTTATTTAAATTAATAAGGTTTAGTCATTATTACCTTGATTGGCAAAATCAAAACCCATCTAAATCTCGTAGTAGCCAGTTAAGCTTCGCTACACACTTTAACACAAGTCCCGATATACATCATTTCCTTCCTCAACCCTGTTCAAACTAAACTCCATTCAATATCATTCTACAGCCAAGTATAAAAGTCCACCCCCTTCAAAACGTGAAACAGGATGTTGCTTCACAATTCTGTTATCCCTATTCTCGTTATTATTTTTATCTGAGCCCAACTGGCCCAGACCCAAACATATACGGCCCGCCTCAAATATGAACCCACATCCAATGATTTTCCATCATCTTCTTCTGTTATGTTTCCTTCCATCCCCATTTGTTCGAAAAAAATACCCCCACGGACATTTTCGCACTTCAACCATCACTGTGCCAAATATTTTGTCTTCCTCCCTCTTGTTTCATGTACTAAAACTCCCCTAGCTCCATGTGAGCTTCCCATTCTTTTTAAAACCACTTCCCACCGTGTCTATATTTCTTCACATGCAACTATCAAATGTCGACTACTCCGCCACTAAACCCCTGAACTCCAAGTCAACGTTTTCCATATGAACACACATAGCTCAACTAACTACACCATCCAGCGACCACCACAGGCGACTGTGCTTCGCTGTCCCCTCCTCGACATCAAACTCACGTCACCTTCCCATCATCGTTGCTGTTTCGAACAGCACATCCGTCACCAAAACAAAAACAACCCCAAACATCATGCACCACGTTCAAACCCATAAGCTAACTGCGGCCTAGACCCTGAAAGCACTGGACCCGACGACTCCGGCATATTTTGCAAAAACCGTACTGACCTGCGCTTGTCTCCCGCACTGACGCTGCAACCAGCCACCAGAGTTCCGCCTTCCCTTTGCTGTTGCTCCGCTACGCCTCACTCCTGATCAACACTTTGCAGTCCTTCTTCGCTGACCTCGCACCATCAGTCGAAAAGCTCCAGTCCTAGGTTTCTCCACCACTCAAGAACTGTGCACACATGAGACACTATTTTGTGAAAGAAAAGAAAGGTCGGTTTCTATTTTGTGGAGCTTGCATTTCGTATTGATATGGAGTTGGCCATTATTTATTTGTAGAAGGATGATAAATATACAACTCATGTATATTTATGGTATTAAAGAACCGTGGTCGTCAAGTAATTTGTTTGGGAGCCAAGTCATCAGGTACGTGGTAGGTAACTGGAATTTATAGCATAGGCTCGGTTTTCTTACTTTGGTATGTACGTTGCTAGCTTAAGTGAAAGGATAGACAAGAAAATTCATGCAGAATATTAGTTGGTTAGGTAGCATGTGTAGGTAATTGCACTTTCATTCGTAGATATATATGTACGGTAAAACTTAAGGATGAAATAAATAGAGTAAGTGCAGAGCATGTTTTCCACTGATGTTGAAAAGAAAAATTCAAAAGGTAGGACGTGACTTGAGTTTTAATTTAGGGTAGCTATTGGTTTTCAAGGCTTGCAGATGTGTATACATTTTCATTTTCGTCTGTACGGCTATAATTTAGAGTAGTTGTATTTCTTTAAATTTGATTAGGCCTTACGATGTATACAACTCCTAGGATAGCTGGAAAATTAGGATAGGCCATACTTTTTAACTTTGCACTGAAGTAATGATTTAAAATTTATTTATATTGGTTTTATACAATACAACGAAAATGGACGTGCTGCTACGTCTTGACAGTACGGTCCCAATAAAATTTGTTTGGTTGAATTTCGACTTCATTTGGAAGAATGGCTTATTTAAATTTTAAATTATTCATTAGTTCACCGTAAAAAATTTCGTCAACCGACAAAATAACTCCAATTGGCTCCAATTGGAAATCGAGCAATAACTAGCGACACGTATTCTAATAAAATTCATTTCGTCGAAAACGGAGGTCGTTTGAAAAACAGATATTTATACCACTTATAAAATATCGATAATTTATAAATTAAATCCAAAACAATTAAATTAAATAATAATAAATTATTATTATTATCATCGAATATATCCAAATAAAATAACATATTACTTCAAATTCAACTAATATGAATTTACAAACCAATATAAATATTCTCGAATTAAACGATATTAAAATATATAGAAATTTTTTATTAAATTATTAAATAAACTTTATAATTTATAACGATTTCCATAGCGACTATTTCAAATTTTGATTTGGACATAACTTACAGCATATAAGCTAAAATCTCGATATTTCCCTTTTATTAGAAAATTATCATCGATAACATCCTAAGTTTCTTGTTTCACAGAATTCCGACTTGAAGCGGATTCTGTAGATTCCATTGAAGTTCAAAACCAAATTTCACGAACTACCGCGACATTTCGAGCTCATTTTATATTAAATATAAATATAAATGTTCAACCGTCATTTAATAAACAAATTCTATATTAAAATTCCATCAATATTCCAAATATAATATTTAAACAAATTTAAATATTCGAATTCAAAAAACTAGAAAATCCGGGTCGTTACAATCTTTCCCCCTTAATAGAATTTCGTCCCCGAAATTACTAAGTAAGAGTAATGGTCCAAACCCAATTATTTTGTGAAAACCCCGACTTCCCCGTAAAGGAAAGCGTCGGATAGTTCGAGAACAAACCACAACAGAACGCATACAGAAGAACATTTCAATGTATATTACAACAATGCATCAGATTACAAGAATATACAGAGTAAAAATGAATATTACACAGAAATATCAGAGATTTAAATTACATTTAAATACATAGCAGCGGAAAAATAATACAATACACCTATATAATCACGAATTCCAACATCGAAATATTCCGAAGACAATTTCGATTCAAATCCACTCCAATGCAATCATTGGAAATTTTGGTTATTTTCAAAACCATTTCAAATTCAATTTATTTATTTAAAAATAAATAGAATTATAATTCTAGTTCAAAACTAGTTCATTTCGATAAAAATCTATTTTTATCTTTTCAAATATGGAATTTTTCATCCCAATTCTTCACAAATCATTTCTTATGATTTTACACAAATTATTACTATTTTTAATAATTTTATCAAGGCCCGTACAGTCGATTTCCATCAATGGCCATCGAACTGCACTTATAGCGACCTTTTTCAAATTTGATTTGGACATAATTCCAAATCCAACCGTTAGATTTCTAATTTCTCACATTCGTTAGAAAGCTCTCTTCGATACGAACCCAACGGTTCCGGTTTTAGGAGAATCCGACGGTCGGATCTCCCGTAATGTCCGTTTGAAATAAATGGTCGAAATTCACGAATTGCCGCGGCGCGGCGCGTTCTATTCAGGCCATTATATTATATATATAATATATATATATAATATATTTCGTCGATTTCTATTTAAAACGAATTATATAAATAGTTTTAAATTCGTTTCAAAAGCCATTTCAACTTCCCTTTCAATTCAAATCAAAATTGAATTCTTCTTTATAAATTCGTTTTAAAATTCCTTTCTATTCAATTCAAATTTCAATTCAATTTGAATTCATATTCAATTCAATTCATTTCGAAATCGTTTTCAATTCAATTCATTTCGAAATCGTTTTCAATTCAATTCATTTCGAAATCGTTTTCAATTCAATTCATTTCGAAATCGTTTTCAATTCAATTCATTTCGAAATCGTTTTCAATTCAATTCATTTCGAAATCGTTTTCAATTCAATTCATTTCGAAATCGTTTTCAATTCAATTCATTTCGAAATCGTTTTCAATTCAATTCATTTCGAAATCGTTTTCAATTCAATTCATTTCGAAATCGTTTTCAATTCAATTCATTTCGAAATCGTTTTCAATTCAATTCATTTCGAAATCGTTTTCAATTCAATTCATTTCGAAATCGTTATATATATCGTTCACGTCAAAATGGCGTCAATCTAATCAACACGGCTTCATATATTGATATTTTCAAATATTCCATTTCGAATATTTCTATTTCAAATATTTCTTATTATAAAAATATTCTTTATTTTCACGATTGGAATGAGGCCCAATCAATTACCATATAAAGTTAATTATATGGATTTTCATACAACACATGTATATAATAACATTGAAAATAATCAACCATCAACCAAAGTGCACTACACTGTAAAGGCATCAAATATAGATATTCAACGCCTATAACAGCCTGTCAATCAATCGATCGACATATTCAATCAATCAGGATGAGTGAACTTCAAATTTCATCCCAACACCCGTGTGGGGTTTCAAACAATCAAACACAGATTTTATTTGTGCAGTTGGGCGATGTGTGAAATTTATCGACCCAATCAATATCAGTTAAATCAGTGTATATACAAACAAATCGGTCGATTTGTTTATAACTATTCATTTATTCACATTCACGTTAAAATTTATATTTTTAACGATAAAACATTTTATTTCAACCTATGAATTTCTATTCAATTCATTTACACAATAAAATGATATTTTTATTTTCTAACATATTTTAGAAAATTTCGGCGGCATAACGGCACGATACTAGAAACGGGACAAGGCCTAGCCTTATCCCCGGTCTAGTGAAGGCCCACGCCATTCACACATCAATCATATCAATTTCATTTCACCAAACAATCAAATCCAAATCAAATAATCTAACCAACTACACAACCAATCAAACAAGTCCATGGTCTGTGGACGGGTGTCGGGTGCTTCTAATAAGCACCGTTTGCATCCTAGTATATATATATATATAACTAGAAAATTAAATTGAAAGGTGAGAAATTCTCACTTTTAGCTATCCAACCATCTCGACTCTTCTTTTGCAGAAGTCTTCGTCGTTTCGCCTTTTTGTCACCTTCGTTGCTACTTTCACTACATACTTAAAAATCACATTTTTACTTCGCTATTCAATATATAAAAATCGAATTTTTACTTCGAAGTTCAATATATAAAAATTCTATTTTTCTATCGAAGTTCAATATATAAAAATTCTATTTTTCTATCGAAGTTCAATATATAAAAATTCTATTTTTTCTATCGAAGTTCAATATATAAAAATTCTATTTTTCTATCGAAGTTCAATATATAAAAATTCTATTTTTCTATCAAAGTTCAATATATAAAAATTCTATTTTTCTATCGAAGTTCAATATATAAAAATTCTATTTTTTTTCTTTGCTTAAAAATCTAATCTTTCCTTGATTAAAAATCTCGCCTTTACTTCATTAAAAATCACGATCTTTTTATATAGATAACCTAATCGTTTTCATTATAAAAATCTATTCTTTATTGGTTTAAAAATCTATTTTAAAGATCAAATCTTTATTTAAATTAAAAATCAAATCTTTATATATATAAAAAAAAACCTATTTTTTTCCTAATAAACCAATTACTGTGAAATAAAAATCAACCACTAAGAAGGATAAAATAAAAATGATTAAAATAAAACTAACAGTAATCGGAGAGGGGACATTGCCTGTGCGTCGGATGGGAGGCGCACCATCGTCTGAGGTCGGAGGGGTCGGGGCCGGTGGTTCTCAGGCTAGGGCGTGGGGTTTGCTTCGAATTGCGGGTGCTGCGCGTTCGTGAAGAAGGAGGAGGAGGAGATAGGGGATGCGGAGGGGGAAGAGGGGTGCGCTTCGCCACAGGCGCGGCGGCGATCATCCAGCGATGGCGATGGGGTATAGGCGGCTGAGCGATTTCGATTTCGTTCTTCTTCTTTTTTTATTTATTAATTATTTAATTTGCAAAAGTTGACCTTTACATACGACCTCGAAACGAGGCCCACCGACTGTCGCCTATAGCGTTTTACCCCCATTCCGAACCCAATGGGATATGTATCGTAGGTTGATTCTACTGTTTGAATCATTTTCCGTTGAATTTACATTTAAATCCTTATATTGAATTTTAAACGTACATTTCAAATTACCGGGGTCACATACTAACTAGAAAAATTCCAGAAAAATATTTTCTAGCTTCGTATTGACGATACGGTCCTAACAAAACTAGTTTCGTCGAATTCTGAGACCGTTAGAAAAATGGCCAATTTCCAGTCGATTAAAATCAACTGAAACTGGTCAAACGCGTTTTCCTTTGCCACGCTCACATATTGATTCAGAAAATTATGAAACTTGAAACCTAGCCATAACTTTACACCACGGACCCAACAAAACTGGTTTCATCGAAATCCGAGGTCATTTGCAAAATGTCCATTTTTAAGGGCCTGAATTCCATAGCGACTATTCAGAATTTTCAACTGGACATATGTTTTGATTCTCGCTACGAAATCTTGATTTGTCAGATTCGTTGGAAAGATATCATCAATTAGATCCTATTATTTTTGGTTTCACTAAAATCCGGATTGTTTTGCATCCGGTACATTCAATTGAAATTCGAAATCGAATTATCGAACTACCGCGCCATTTTCAATTCTATTTATAATTATATATAAATATTTATATTCTAACGACGACGTATATAATATATACGATCGAATTATATTCAAAATAAATTTATCGTCGATATTATTTAAAATAATTCATTTTAAATAATCAAAATTCGATAAAATTGCCAAAATAAAAATTTTAAACTGGCCCAGATTTTACGGGTTGTTACAATCTCCCCCACTTAAAACTTTTCGTCCCCGAAAAGGAACAAAGTCGAAAGTGGTTTGATAATTCAACTCTACGCTCGACCTGGCTTCCATTCTCCAACTTTTCAGTTTCTGAGAATTTCTAAAATTTCAAAAATTTGGCTAACACCCTAAATTTTTGAAAAATTTCGCCATAACCTCCCCTGCACCAGGAGCATCGGGGAATTTCAAATAGCTTCCCCGGTCCTTCAGATCTCAAAAAGAAAAAGAAAAAGCCAAGCGGCTAGCCAATAGGCTCACAAAATCATCATCACCCAAACAAAACAGTAAATTATGTAGTAAACATGTACCTATTTGTCGGGCAAACAAATTTTATTCTCTGGCTCTAGCCTCCTTGCTATGACCTGTTCAAAGATATATATGTATATGCAAGCAAATGCAACCAATTTTCAACATAATTCAATATTTGGTTAAATTAGGCATAATGGTTCAAAATTATCAAACAAATAAACAAACAACACAAACATCAATCAATTAGTGAATTAGAGTTTGAAATTCATAATTTCGATACATAGTCGAAAATCATGTTTTTGATGCCAAATCACAACAATTAGCCCTATCTAATTTTGGTTCTCACACCAGTCTAATGGAAATATATAGATATCACACCTTCGTCACACGAATATAAATTCTGACAATGAGTACTCAACCATCAGAATCATCTTCGGGCCATTAGAGTATGATTCTATATCTATCCAATATATTAAAATTTCGAATACACGCGGATCAGACGTATATGCAAAATCTTTATATACTGGACTGTCCAACTCAATATAAATAGATAATCAAATACGAAGAATTGATTTAAATTTTCAAAACAAATTTTGTTTTCATTTTATAAAATATACTCTTCACACTCGTTCTAGGATACTACTGATCCTATCTCTAACGAGTCATTCCATTGGATATTGCTAATCCAATATCTGATGAATTCTTTCGTATGGTTCTAATGTGCCTTGTTCTCTGAGCTTTGTAAACCAAAGCTCTGATACCAACTGTGAAAACCCCGACTTCCCCGTAAAGGAAAGCGTCGGATAGTTCGAGAACAAACCACAACAGAACGCATACAGAAGAACATTTCAATGTATATTACAACAATGCATCAGATTACAAGAATATACAGAGTAAAAATGAATATTACACAGAAATATCAGAGATTTAAATTACATTTAAATACATAGCAGCAGAAAAATAATACAATACACCTACATAATCACGAATTCCAACATCGAAATATTCCGAAGACAATTTCGATTCAAATCCACTCCAATGCAATCATTGGAAATTTTGGTTATTTTCAAAACCATTTCAAATTCAATTTATTTATTTAAAAATAAATAGAATTATAATTCTAGTTCAAAACTAGTTCATTTTGATAAAAATCTATTTTTATCTTTTCAAATATGGAATTTTTCATCCCAATTCTTCACAAATCATTTCTTATGATTTTACACAAATTATTACTATTTTTAATAATTTTATCAAGGCCCGTACAGTCGATTTCCATCAATGGCCATCAAACTGCACTTATAGCGACCTTTTTCAAATTTGATTTGGACATAATTCCAAATCCAACCGTTAGATTTCTAATTTCTCACATTCGTTAGAAAGCTCTCTTCGATACGAACCCAACGGTTCCGGTTTTAGGAGAATCCGACGGTCGGATCTCCCGTAATGTCCGTTTGAAATAAATGGTCGAAATTCACGAACTGCCGCGGCGCGGCGCGTTCTATTCAGGCCATTATATTATATATATAATATATATATAATATATTTCGTCGATTTCTATTTAAAACGAATTATATAAATAGTTTTAAATTCGTTTCAAAAGCCATTTCAACTTCCCTTTCAATTCAAATCAAAATTGAATTCTTCTTTATAAATTCGTTTTAAAATTCCTTTCTATTCAATTCAAATTTCAATTCAATTTGAATTCATATTCAATTCATTTCGAAATCGTTTTCAATTCAATTCATTTCGAAATCGTTTTCAATTCAATTCATTTCGAAATCGTTTTCAATTCAATTCATTTCGAAATCGTTTTCAATTCAATTCATTTCGAAATCGTTTTCAATTCAATTCATTTCGAAATCGTTTTCAATTCAATTCATTTCGAAATCGTTTTCAATTCAATTCATTTCGAAATCGTTTTCAATTCAATTCATTTCGAAATCGTTTTCAATTCAATTCATTTCGAAATCGTTTTCAATTCAATTCATTTCGAAATCGTTTTCAATTCAATTCATTTCGAAATCGTTTTCAATTCAATTCATTTCGAAATCGTTTTCAATTCAATTCATTTCGAAATCGTTATATATATCGTTCACGTCAAAATGGCGTCAATCTAATCAACACGGCTTCATATATTGATATTTTCAAATATTCCATTTCGAATATTTCTATTTCAAATATTTCTTATTATAAAAATATTCTTTATTTTCACGATTGGAATGAGGCCCAATCAATTACCATATAAAGTTAATTATATGGATTTTCATACAACACATGTATATAATAACATTGAAAATAATCAACCATCAACCAAAGTGCACTACACTGTAAAGGCATCAAATATAGATATTCAACGCCTATAACAGCCTGTCAATCAATCGATCGACATATTCAATCAATCAGGATGAGTGAACTTCAAATTTCATCCCAACACCCGTGTGGGGTTTCAAACAATCAAACACAGATTTTATTTGTGCAGTTGGGCGATGTGTGAAATTTATCGACCCAATCAATATCAGTCAAATCAGTGTATATACAAACAAATCGGCCGATTTGTTTATAACTATTCATTTATTCACATTCACGTTAAAATTTATATTTTTAACGATAAAACATTTTATTTCAACCTATGAATTTCTATTCAATTCATTTACACAATAAAATGATATTTTTATTTTCTAACATATTTTAGAAAATTTCGGCGGCATAACGGCACGATACTAGAAACGGGACAAGGCCTAGCCTTATCCCCGGTCTAGTGAAGGCCCACGCCATTCACACATCAATCATATCAATTTCATTTCACCAAACAATCAAATCCAAATCAAATAATCTAACCAACTACACAACCAATCAAACAAGTCCATGGTCTGTGGACGGGTGTCGGGTGCTTCTAATAAGCACCGTCTGCATCCTAGTATATATATATATATATAACTAGAAAAATAAATTGAAAGGTGAGAAATTCTCACTTTTAGCTATCCAACCATCTCGACTCTTCTTTTGCAGAAGTCTTCGTCGTTTCGCCTTTTTGTCACCTTCGTTGCTGCTTTCACTACATACTTAAAAATCACATTTTTACTTCGCTATTCAATATATAAAAATCGAATTTTTACTTCGAAGTTCAATATATAAAAATTCTATTTTTCTATCGAAGTTCAATATATAAAAATTCTATTTTTCTATCGAAGTTCAATATATAAAAATTCTATTTTTTCTATCGAAGTTCAATATATAAAAATTCTATTTTTCTATCGAAGTTCAATATATAAAAATTCTATTTTTCTATCGAAGTTCAATATATAAAAATTCTATTTTTCTATCGAAGTTCAATATATAAAAATTCTATTTTTTTTCTTTGCTTAAAAATCTAATCTTTCCTTGATTAAAAATCTCGCCTTTACTTCATTAAAAATCACGATCTTTTTATATAGATAACCTAATCGTTTTCATTATAAAAATCTATTCTTTATTGGTTTAAAAATCTATTTTAAAGATCAAATCTTTATTTAAATTAAAAATCAAATCTTTATATATATAAAAAAAACCTATTTTTTTCCTAATAAACCAATTGCTGTGAAATAAAAATCAACCACTAAGAAGGATAAAATAAAAATGATTAAAATAAAACTAACAGTAATCGGAGAGGGGACATTGCCTGTGCGTCGGATGGGAGGCGCACCATCGTCTGAGGTCGGAGGGGTCGGGGCCGGTGGTTCTCAGGCTAGGGCGTGGGGTTTGCTTCGAATTGGGGGTGCTGCGCGTTTGTGAAGAAGGAGGAGGAGGAGATAGGGGATGCGGAGGGGGAAGAGGGGTGCACTTCGCCTCTGCCTCACTTAACGCCATCATTTGGTAATGTTAATTTAAAATTAACGCTTTAATTTCACATCTCTCTTTATAACTCGTTTATACAACTCTGTTTTAACATAAAACCCTTTTTCATCTCGATTCCTTTTTAAAAACCTTATTAAGTTAAACGACTAATCGTAAAATTATTCCATTAGATTAATCAACATAAACTAATATAATTTAATAATCAATTTCCATTAAGTCGGCTTGGTCAACTTTAAAACATGATTCACTAGTTGATCAACTCTAACTCTTCTTTTCATTTAAATTAACTAATAATATAATTAATTCAAATTATCCATTTACTTCGATTATTATTAAATAGATAATAATCGACTAATATAATCCCATTTTAATTATTACTTAAAAATAATTATTCCCAATTGTTAATCGTCACATTTATCCTTGCTCCCCGGCTTATCCATCTTATTAATACAAGAATTAGTTTTATAAATCATTTAACAATTACGATGAGGCACGTGTTTTGCACACAGTGTTTTTTTGGTACAAAAATGGTATTTGTGGTTAAAACGATCAATATATGTGTGTGCTTCGCACACGGTATAATTTTGATACAAAAATGGTATGTGGTTAAAACAATTAATATATGTATGTGCTTCGCACACAATATATTTTGATACAAAAATCGTATATGGTTAAAACAATCAATATTCCGTGTGCTTTGCACACGGTATATTTTGATACAAAAATGGTATGTGGTTAAAACAATATATGCGTGTGCTTCGCACGCGGTATATTTTGATACAAAAATGGTATGTGGTTAAAACAATCAACATATGCGTGTGCTTCGCATACGGTATAATTTCTCTTTTTATAAACATCATTTTAAATAATATATTTAAAATTCTGTATTCAGTTTTAAAATAAATTTTATAACTTCATTTCTAACGATTCACCTAATGGTAAATCAGTCTTTGTAAAACGATTATAATTTTAGGCCATCTATTGTCAATTTCTCAACCAATATTTCTCATTGGTTAACATTAAGGATTCAAAAGTAATCAATAATCAATCCATCATCCAATCAGGTTATTAAACAGTACATGTGATATAAGATGAAAATAAACAATAAATTTGAGGAATCCGGTTGGATTCCCTCAACCTGTTCTTTCCTGTATTCAATACGACATGAATAATTAATTCAACTGGTAACGGTCAACTACAACAATTCAAGCATCCAATTCAATTTTAAACGTTTATATTATTATAATCGTAAACAACAAGGTAAGTTACCTCTGTTGGAGTTAATCGTTAAAAATAACGATTTCATTTTATTTAAATTAAAAAATGTTTAATTTAAATAATATATAAATATTAAACAAACAACCAAACAATCATCAACCATTCAATGATTAGCAAGCAAAGCACACAAACAAATAAACCCGACTTATATAAATATAAGTGGGATACTGAGTGAGTTTAACTCATCTCGGATTAATCCATTGATTAAAATAAATCATTTTAATAAAATTAAACCGTCATTCAATTTTATTAAAAACCCGATAGCTTCCAATGCTAACAAGACTAGATTCATATTGTTGAGTCTAACGATACAGTTCCGCCGCCAGCTATTTTGTTTAAATCTGATAATGAAATCATAGATTATTAATATTATAAACTATAAGATTTATTAATTAGATAATTATCCATTAATTAAACTTTAATATTTAGTTACTTAAATTAATAAGGTTTAGTCACTATTACCTTGATTGGCAAAATCGAAACCCGTCTAAATCTCGCAGTAGCCCGTTATGCTTTGCTACCTACTTTAACACAAGTCCCGATCTACATCAATTCCTTCCTCAACCCTGTTCAAACTAAACTCCATTCAATATCATTCTATAGTCAAGTATAAAAGTCCACCCCCTTCAAAACGTGAAACAGGCTATTGCTCCACAATTTTGTTATCACCATTCTCGTTATTTTTTTATTTGAGCCCAACTGACCCAAACATATACGACCCGCCTCAAATATGAACCTGCATCCAATGATTTTCCATCATCTTCTTCTGTTATGTTTCCTTCCATCTCCATTTATTCGGAAAAAATACCTCCACACACATTTTCGCACTTCAACCATCACTGTGCCAAATATTGTGTCTTCCTCCCACTTGTTTCACGTACTAAAACTCCCCCAGCTCCATGCGAGCTTCCCATTCTTTTTAAAACCACTTCCCACTGTGTCCGTGTTTCTTCCCATGCAACTATCAAACGCCGACTGCTTTGCCACTAAACCCCCTGAACTTCAAGTCGACGTTTTCCATATGAACACACACAGCTCCACTAACTGCACCATCCAGCGACCACCACAGGCGACTGTGCTTCGTTGTCCCCTCCTCGACATCAAACTCACGTCACCTTCCCATCATCGATGTTGTTTCGAACAACACATCCATCACCAAAACAAAACAACCCCGAACATCACGCACCACCTTCAACCCCATAAGCCAACTGCCGCCTTCACCCTGACAGCACTAGACCCGACGACACTGGCATGTTTTGCAAAAACCGTACTGACCTGCACTTGTCTCCAGCACTGACGCTGCAACCAGCCACCAGAGCTCCGCCTTCCCTTTGTCGTTGCTCCGCTATGCCTCACTCCTGATCAACACTTTGCAGTCCTTCTTTGCTGACCTCGCACCATCAGTCGAAACACTCCAGTCCTAGGTTTCTCCACCACTCACGAACTGTGCACATACGAGACACTATTTGGTGAAAGAAAAAAAGGTCGGTTTCTATTTTGTGGAGCTTGCGTTTCGTATTGATATGGAGTTGGCCATTATTTATTTGTAGAAGGATGATGAATATACAGCTCATGTATATTTATAGTATTAAAGAACCGTGGCAATCAAGTAATTTGTTCGGGAGCCAAGTCCTCAGGTACGTGGTAGGTAACTGGAATTTATAGCACAGGCTCGGTTTTCTTACTTTGGTATGTAAGTTCGTAGCTTAAGTGAAAGGATAGACAAGAAAATTCATGCAGAATATCAGTTGGTTAGATAGCATGTGCAGGTAATTGCACTTTCATTTGTAGATATATATATGTACGGTAAAACTTAAGGATGAAGTAAAAAGAGTAGGTGCAGAGCATGTTTTCCACAGATGTTGAAAAGAAAATCTCAGAAGGTTGGACGTGACTTGAGTTTTAATTTAGGGTAGCTGTTGGTTTTCAAGGCGTGCAGATGTGTCGTCTGTATGGCTATAATTTAGAGTAGCTGTATTTCATTAAATTTGATTAGGCCTTATGATGTACACAACTCCTAGAATAGCTGGAAAATTAGGATAGGCCATACTTTTAACTTTGCACTGAAGTAACGATTTAAATATTTATTTATACTGGTTTTATATAGTTAAATTTGTTGTACCGCTGTTCACGTGGTACGTTAAATATTCACACCGACACACACAAACTCCAAATACAATGAAAATGGATGTTCTGCTACGTCTTGATAGTACATTCCCAATAAAATTTGTTTGGTCGAACTCCGACTTCGTTTAGAAGAATGGATTATTTAATTTTTAAATTATTCATCGGTTCACCATAAAAAATTTCATCAACAGACAAAATAACTCCAATTGGAAATCTAGCAATAACTAGCCATACGTATTCCAATAAAATTCGTTTCGTCGAAAACGGAGGTCATTTGAAAAACATATATTTATACCACTTATAAAATATCGATAATTTATAATTTAAATCCAAAACAATTAAATTAAATAATAATAAATTATTATTATTATCAAAAATATCAAATAAAATAACATATTACTTCAAATTCAACTAATATGGATTTACAAATCGATATTAATATTCTCGAATCAAACGATATTAAAATATATAGAAATCCCTTATTAAATTATTAAATAAACTTTATAATTTATAAAGATTTCCATAGCGACTATTTCAAATTTTGATTTGGACATAACTTACAACATATAAGCTGAAATCTCGATTTTTTCCTTTTATTAGAAAATTATCATCGATAACATCCTAACGTTTCTTGTTTCACAGAATTCCGACCTAAAACGGATTCTGTAGATTCCATTGAAGTTCAAAACCAAATTTCACGAAATAACGCGACATTTCGAGCTCATTTTATATTAATATAAATATAAACGTTCAACCCTCGTTTAATAAACGAATTCGATATTAAAATTACATTAATATTCCAAATATAATATTTAAACAAATTTAAATATTCGAATTCAAATAACTGGAAAATCCGGGTCATTACAATAGTCATCATATAAGGAATCATGTTTACTTGCCAAAAATGTTGATGTACTTATCTAGCTCTTTTAAAATAGCTCAAACCCTTGGGTAGGAAATAAAAACAATGCGGCATTCAGCATGAAATATGGAAGCTGTGTAATATTGAAGATGAGGAGAGAGATTAACTGATTTTTCGCTGTGAGTATGCCAATTTTATATGGTTAAATATAAAAAACATACTTTAAACACACAATCAACCAAACAAGTTAATCAGTATAACGATGATAATGCCAGAAAGCACAAACAGTGCAATATTGTTTACGAGAACGTGTCTGCCTACCACAACCCATATGCAATCTAGAACCAAGATCCAAAATGGCAAGATCAGACCATTAGTTCAACTAAGACACATGTTATTAAAACCCTATAATTTCATATTTTATTATTATCATAGAGCTCTAATGCTCACCAGCCACGTTGCAACCACTATATCCCCACTAGACATCTAATCCACATAAACTCCTTCAGTCTGCACAACTTCCAAATCGAAGCCTTTAGCCCATGTGACGACCCCAAATCACGTACGGACGGCGGCAAGGGTAATCCTTGGAATATAACACAAAAACAGATAACAGCAGAACATAATTAAATAAATACACCAGATAATGCACAATAGAATATACTGGATAAACGTAATCATCAGAGTTACAGAGTATACAGGATCATACTTAGTACAAATACAGTTCAACTATACATATATGTCTACAGCGGAAAAACAAACATAATGTACAATAGGCGCTGAACAGCATAAAAAGAGATAAATAATAGAATCCATCTTCAGCTCCAGCTATCCAGAAAAAGCCAGCTAAACCTGAATACAAGGCTGCCCGTGTAGAAAAAGGGGCACCCGAGTTTGAAAGTGAAACAAACTACGAGTCAGTCATAGGACTGGTATGAGAAATCTACTCAACACATTTGAAATATGGCTAATCACAAGACCACGCCACTTTCGTGGAACGGGTTTACTCCATTGGATTGCCAGTGCTTTAAAAACAAATCTTTCTTTTAAACATCGCAATGCTTTTTATAAAAATGAAGCCATTATAAGACTCAGTTCCCATCACACAATGCAACGCAAACCGGAGGATAGAGTTTTACCTTATAATGGCCAAAATATGATTGATACGAATAAAACAAAAGCATTTGATATTATTACTAGTGTTTATTTGTTTCAAAAACAATTTCAATCATAACTATCAATCATAGACGGCACGGGTACCATATATCATGTCGCCATATATATATATATACATTCAAAACCGCACAGTCATGTAATTGGAAATTGGATTTCCGTCATGAACCAAGGTAAAAGATAGTCCTTACCGAATTCGAGACTGCCTAGCCCGAGCCTCAGGATTAGAGCTCGAGTGACCCTTGGATCGTCAGGGCGGGTCCACCGATGTGGATTAAAATTCCTGAACAATGCGTTTCCCCGCCCTTTGGGGCGTAAGTGAGCCAACGAATGACTCCATCGGACCCGGATCGTCCGATCTAACCGAGGCGCCTCGTAACAGCAACAACCACATAAGTCAAACTCGTCAGGGCATGTAAAACCACTGACGCCACTTCTAGCTAGGAAGAAACGCATGTCTCCCCGAGGTCCTCTCCCGTTTCTGGTTCATACCGGGGTGTGAGGCTCGCAATTTCACGTTATACACAAAGCTACACCACACAGGCGGTGCATTGATCATCACCACAAGACTTTTCTTTTCAACAGAAGCACTGATCACTGGATCTTAGCATGCCACATAGGCAATTCACACCGTGCAACTGATGGCTATCAATCACACAGAATAAATTCCAATGTCAGACACACTGTCCATTTGCAAGTCCGTTCTGGGTCTGAAAGAAACCGGAGGCACTATATACCTCGCAAACCCATCGATCACCACGTACGTCTGGACGATCACCACTCATTATCCGTATTTCGGGATGCCTCCCAATCAGGACCTCGGTTACCATCCAAACGAGGTGAAGATCTCCGGTCTTCGACCCCCGTCTTCATCTTCGATTTCTTATCGTCGATTCAATTATTCAGAATGGGATAAACCCGGTCTTTCTGAGCAACTCGCGTATATAATAAACAAGTGCAACACTAACATACATACGCATCATTTCAATTCATTAGTCACTAACCGTCAATCAGTAAGAGAACGATTTCCCAAATATTAACCCCGAAGGCCGAAACCAACATCAGATCAATACCCAATAAACCATTCGACTTAGCCAACGTTCAGTTAGTTTCTAAATTTCACATCCATATCATTTATAATATTTTATAACGATTTATCGCTATTTTTATTTATTTTAAAATAGCCAATTTATTCAAAACAACGCTTCGGGCCATAACGCGGCCGTGGCGCTGTTTTTCTTCAGATTTGATTTACACATATATGAAAATCTAACCGTTGGATCCTCACAAAATTTACATCATTAGAAAGAACTTTTCAAAAGGAATCCAACGGTTCCAGTTTCGGGAGAATCCGACGGTCGGATCTCCCGGTATAATCGTTTGAAGTTTCGATTTCAAAATACGAACTTCAGCGTCGTTATTCGATTAAATATAATTATATATATATATATATATAATCGATTCTGGCGCTGTTTTTCTTCAGAATTGAGTTAAACATTCCAGACAATCCAACCATTGGATTTTTACAAAGTTGGTGCCGTTGGAAAGATTTTTCCAAAGCGAACCCAACGGTTGTGGTTTCAGGAAAATCCGATGGTCGGATCTCCCGCACTAATCGTTTGAAATCACGGTTTCAGAATACAAACTGCAGCTTCGTTATTCGATATATTTCAATTCTATTTATATATATATATATCAATTCTTCGATTTCACAACTATTTGATTTTCATACATTTGATAAAAATGATATTTTTATCCAACTGTTTTCTATTTCAACACTTCACTATTTTTAACAATTCATGTATATACTAAAAAGGTGATTTTTAATGTAAAACAATTTATTTCAAAACTTGACTATTTTATATAGTTAATATAGGTGATAAAAATAGGATTTTTATTGTAAAACAATTTATTTCAAAACAAGATTATTTTATATATTTCATATTGATGATAAAAATAGGATTTTTATTATAAAACAATTTCTTTCAAAATATGAATACCATTCAACACATGAATTTCAATTCAACGAATGAATATCGATTCAACACATGAAGGTTTTCTATAGTTTATATATAGAGATAAAAAGGTGATTTTAATATTTAAAACACGAATACCATTCAACACATGAATTTCAATTCACCGAATGAATATCAATTCAACACATGAAGGTTTTCTATAGTTTGTATATATAGATAAAAAGGTGATTTTTATATTTAAAAACACGAATACCATTTAACACATGAATTCTATTGAACGAATGAATTTCAATTCAACACATGAAGGTTTTCTATAGTTTGTATATATAGGTAAAAAGGTGATTTTTATATTTAAAAACACGAATACCATTCAACACATGAATTCTATTCAACGAATGAATTTTAATTCAACACTTGAAGGTTTTCTATACAACGAATAAATATAATTTCAACAAATGAAAATAATTCTAACACATGAATATTATTCAAAATTTCGGCAGCATAACGACAGGGTAGTTAAAACCGGGACCGTCCCTAGTACGGCTCCTCGCTCTACCATAAAACCTCGTGGTTTTTGACAATGGGGAATCATGCATCTAGTTCGCACGCAGACGGCATGTATATATTTATTTCATTTCCACAAACTAATCCTAGGTGGTTTCAACCAAATATTTCTCAGCCACAAACGGGTATTTTTCAACCACAATCAATCAATATCAACCACAAACAATTCCAATCAATCATTCGCTATCAATCAATTTTCACACCAATCACAACTAATAAATATCGTCCATGGTTTGTGGACGAGGGGCGTATATATATATATATATATAGCATTTCACTTCTATTTCAACACATATATAATTTTTACAACGTATATATAACTTATACATCGAACGTACAACTTATACAACGCTTATACAAGAGGTGTACAATGCTTATATAACTCATACATCGACTATATAATTTATACATCGTCGTTTTCCATATCGTTTATAAATTAGAAATATCACTTTTCACATTTCGTATATATATACAATTCACAGTCACAACACAATCAAATAAATCGTCCATGGTCTGTGGACGTATGTGAACAGTTCAGATATGCAGTTATAATATAAATAACTGTACAAGAAAATTTATAGTGAGAGAATTCTCACATTGACGGGTTTTAAATTTCTGAATTTCTGAACTGTTCGAATTTGAATTTGTCTGAAATTCTCATTTGCTCCTTTTCTATCTTGGACTATTCCATCGCGTAGTGTTCGATGTCATGGTCCCAACGCACTTTAGTTTGCCCAATTCCGTGCTCGTATGAAGAAGATACGATATTATTTGCATTGGTTACTTTAAAATAGTTAAAACATAATTAAAATTCTAATTAAAATCCTTAATCTCCTTCACACCTTCGTTCCTCTTTCCTGGAAGTGTTGAACCCACCGTTGACCTATAACCCACACCGACGAATGCAAATTGAGGAGGCCAGAGACCGATCGGAGCCTGCCACTACGACCGCCGTTCAGGCGCCTCCCTCCTCCTTGAATAGCGTGTCACTCAGTGGGGCCCCTCTTCAAAATCCGCACCTAAAGTCGCGCCCTTCCTTCCCAAATTCCATGCACCACGTCGAGCTAGAGGAGATCATGTCCGTATCATTGGAAAGATCATGAAGAGATCTTCGAGTTTGGTTTTAAACTAGGAATTAATTCGATCTGAATTGGAAGCTTTTTTTGGGATTTAAATCGAATAAAATCGACCGTAGGAATGAATTAGTGGCGGCTAGGGCTTTCTGAATGAGGCGGGGGGTTTTATAAATTTTTATATTTTATTATTTATTTCCATAAAGGTTGTGTTTTGAATCCGAACTCCAAATCAGACCCAACGACCATTGCCCCTAGCTAAATACCCCCATTCCGAACGCAATGGGATATGTTTTGTAAGCCAATTCGTTTGTTACGATATGTTTTTCTCAAATTTAAAATATAAATCACTATATTTTTAATTTAAATGTACATTTCAATTTTCCAGGGCCACATACTGACTCTAAAAATTCCAGAAAAATAATTTCTAGCATCGTATTGATGATGCGGTCCTAACAAAACTAATTTCATCGAATCGTGAGAGATTTTGCAAAAAGGCCCATTTCTGGTCGATCCAATTTAATTGTAATTGACCAAAACACGTTTTCCTTTGCTACGCTCACATACTAGATTCAAAAATTATGAAATTTGAAAACTAGCAATAACTTCACATCCTGGATCCAACAAAAGTGGTTTCGTCCAATTCCGAGGTCATATGCAAAATGGCCATTTTCACGGGCTATATAAATTCCATAGCGACCTTTCTGAAAATTCATTTGGCCATAACTTTTGCATCCCGCGATGAAACTTCGATTTTTCCGATTCATTAGAAAGGTATTCCCTAACAGATTTAAATATTTTTGGTTTCACTCAAATCCGTTTTGTTTTGCACCCAGTACAGTCTGTCAAAGTTTGAATTCAAAATTTGAAACTGCCGCACCATTTCAGGCCTTGTTTATCGTTAGAATTAATTATATTCCTTTTCAATTGTCGATTCAAACTCAGTTTTCATCTTTATTATTTAAAATATTTATTTAAAATATTTAAAATCCACTATTTCAGCCAATTCAAAAAATTTAAATTGGTTCAGATTTTCCGAGTCGTTACAATCTCCCCCACTTAAAACTTTTCGTCCCCGAAAAGGAACAAAGTCGAAAGTGGTTTGATTACTCAACTCTACGTTCAATCTGGCTTCCATTCTCCAACTTTTCAATTTTTGAGAAATTTCAAATTCTTCAAAAATTTGGCTAACACCCGGAATTTTCGAAAAATTTCGTCATAACCTCCTTTGTACGGGGAGAGGTTTGGAAATTTATTGGGCCGTATTAGGTACCCAATAAATCCTAATAAGCATACACATATTTATAGTGATATATTCTGGTGTTTACAGGGGAGCATGTATTGATAATAACTCCAGAGAATAAATTCTCGTCGCCCTGTCAAAGCCTGAGGGAGTGTGTATTTTAATTGCTCCAGAGGAAAAATCCTCGTCACCTCGTCCCGTGTGGGAAATAAATAGTCCATGTGCCGTATCTAATAACTAAAGAGACGTGATTATTGTCAACTCCAGACCCGTGTTGGGTTTTTATTAATCTGGCAATTTTATCATTACAATTTAAATAGTCTATATCAGTCATCAGTTCAACGTATAAAATATAGTCATCGCCATACAAGCCTCTCGCTCGTATGGTAAATCTACCACCTCGTCACACAAGCTCCAAATGCTTATGTGGTATATGATGAAGTATGCCTATCTTCAGAAGTATGCCATGCAGTATAGTTCAAAATTAATTGTTACTATCCTATGGCGATGTTTATTATTTCACACAGAACAACCAGCACTTCGCATCCAATGGCATTCACAGGAGTTGATATAATAATATTTCACATCCAACTCATTAAGGTTTACCTATTTGTCGGGCACACAAATAAATTCTTTACTCAACAGCTATCCATTTACTTGTTCAAACATATATAATGCACATGTATATATTTCTATCTATTTTCTAATCAGTTCAATGTGTGATTCAATCGAATAAATTCTACCATTATTCTCTTATTAATTAAATTAACTATCGTTTGAACAATTTTAATTAATCCAATCTACTATCACACAACACAAACATCAATCAATTTGTTTTTAACTTTTCAAAAATATACCAATCAATTCATATATTCCTTTACTTTTCAAATATATATCTTTTTTATATATTCAAAAATCATTTTTTTCTAAAACCAGATTATATATATAATCAAAAATACGTTATTTAAAAACATATTACCTTCGACTCGTTCTGAGGCACTTCTGACCCTATCTCTAACGAGTTGTTCTGATTCTGCGGTACTCATACTAGGATATTGCTGATCCTATCTGTACTGAGTTACTCGTCCTAGAACACTACTGGTTCTATCTCTGACGAGTTCGTTCATATGTTATATTCCAGCACTAAGCTTAACCAAAGCTCTGATACCAAATGTGACGACCCCAAACCCCGTACGGACGGCGGCAAGGGTAATCCTTGGAATATAACACAGAAACAGGTAACAGCAGAACAGAATTAAATAAATACACCAGATAATGCACAATAGAATATACTGGATAAACGTAATCATCAGAGTTACACAGTATACAGGATCATACTTAGTACAAATACAGTTCAACTATACATATATGTCTACAGCGGAAAAACAAACATAATGTACAATAGGAGCTGAACAGCATAAAAAGAGATAAATAATAGAATCCATCTTCAGCTCCAGCTATCCAGAAAAAGCCAGCTAAACCTGAATACAAGGCTGCCCATGTAGAAAAAGGGGCACCCGAGTTTGAAAGTGAAACAAACTACGAGTCAGTTATGAGACTGGTATGAGAAATCTACTCAACACATTTGAAATATGGCTAATCACAGGACCACGCCACTTTCATGGAACGGGTTTACTCCATTGGATTGCCAGTGCTTTAAAAACAAATCTTTATTTTAAACATCGCAATGCTTTTTATAAAAATGAAGCCATTATAAGACTCACTTCCCATCACACAATGCAATGCAAACCGGAGGATAGAGTTTTACCTTATAATGGCCAAAATATGTTTGATACGAATAAAACAAAAGCATTTGATATTATTACTAGTGTTTATTTGTTTCAAAAACAATTTCAATCATAACTATCAATCATAGATGGCATGTGTACCATATATCATGTCGCCATATATATATATATACATTCAAAACCGCACAGTCACGTAATTGGAAATTGGATTTCCGTCATGAACCAAGGCAAAAGATAGTCCTTACCAAATTCAAGACTGCCTAGCCCGAGCCTCAGGATCAGAGCTCGAGTGACCCTTGGATCGTCAGGGCTGGTCCACCGATGTGGATTAAAATTCCTGAACAATGCGTTTCCCCGCCCTTTGGGGCGTAAGTGAGCCAACGAATGACTCCATCGGACCCGGATCGTCCGATCTAACCGAGGTGCCTCGCAACAGCAACAACCACGTAAGTCAAACTCGTTAGGGCATGTAAAACCACTGACGCCACTTCTAGCTAGGAAGAAACGCATGTCCCCCCTGAGGCCCTCTCCCGTTTCTGGTTCATACCGGGGTGTGAGGCTCGCGATTTCACGTTATACACAAAGCTACGCCACATAGGCGGTGCTTTGATCATCACCACAAGACTTTGCTTTTCAACAGAAGCCCTGATCACTGGATCTTAGCATGCCACATAGGAAATTCACACCGTGCAACTGATGGCTATCAATCACACAGAATAAATTCCAATGTCGGACAAACTGTCCATTTGCAAGTCCGTTCTGGGTCTGAATGAAACCGGAGGCATTATATACCTCGCAAACCCATCGATCACCACGTACGTCTGGACGATCACCACTCATTATCCGTATTTCGGGATGCCTCCCAATCAGGACCTCGGTTACCATCCAAACGAGGTGAAGATCTCCGGTCTTCGACCCCCGTCTTCATCTTCGATTTCTTATCGTCGATTCAGTTATTCAGAATGGGATAAACCCGGTCTTTCTGAGCAACTCGCGTATATAACAAACAAGTGCAACACTAACATACATACGCATCATTTCAATTCATTAGTCACTAACCGTCAATCAGTAAGAGAACGATTTCCCAAATATTAACCCCGAAGGCCGAAACCAACATCAGATCAATACCCAAGAAACCATTCGACTTAGCCAACCTTCAGTTAGTTTCTAAATTTCACATCCATATCGTTTATAATATTTTATAATGATTTATCGCTATTTTTATTTATTTTAAAATAGCTAATTTATTCAAAACGACGCTTCGGGCCATAACGCGGCCGTGGCGCTGTTTTTCTTCAGATTTGATTTACACATATCCGAAAATCTAACCGTTGGATCTTCACAAAATTTACATCAATAGAAAGATCTTTTCAAAACGAATCCAACGGTTCAGTTTCGGGAGAATCCGACGGTCGGATCTCCCGGTATAATCGTTTGAAGTTTCGATTTCAAAATACGAACTGCAGCGTCGTTATTCGATTAAATATAAATATATATATATATATACATATATATATATATATATATAATCGATTTTGGCGCTGTTTTTCTTTAGAATTGAATTAAACATTCCAGACAATCCAACCGTTGAATTTTTACAAAGTTGGTGTCGTTGGAAAGATTTTTCCAAAGCGAACCCAATGGTTGTGGTTTCAGGAAAATCCGACGGTCGGATCTCCCGCACTAATCGTTTGAAATCACGGTTTCAAAATACGAACTGCAGCTTCGTTATTCGATATATTTCAATTCTATTTATATATATATCGATTCTTCAATTTCAAAACTATTTGATTTTCATACATTTGATAAAAATGACATTTTTACCCAATTGTTTTCTATTTCAACACTTCACTATTTTTAATAATTCATGTATATACTAAAAAGGTGATTTTTAATGTAAAACAATTTATTTCAAAACTCGACTATTTTATTTAGTTAATATAGGTGATAAAAATAGGATTTTTATTATAAAACAATTTATTTCAAAACAAGATTATTTTATATATTTCATATTGATTATAAAATTGGATTTTTATTATAAAACAATTTCTTTCAAAATATGAATACCATTCAACACATGAATTTCAATTCAACGAATGAATATCGATTCAACACATGAAGGTTTTCTATGGTTTATATATATAGATAAAAAGGTGATTTTTATATTTAAAACACGAATACCATTCAACACATGAATTTCAATTCAACGAATGAATATCGATTCAACACATGAAGGTTTTCTATAGTTTGTATATATAGATAAAAAGGTGATTTTTATATTTAAAAACACGAATACCATTCAACACATGAATTCTATTCAACGAATGAATTTCAATTCAACACATGAAGGTTTTCTATAGTTTGTATATATAGGTAAAAAGGTGATTTTTATATTTAAAAACACGAATACCATTCAACACATGAATTCTATTCAACGAATGAATTTCAATTCAACACATGAAGGTTTTCTATACAACGAATAAATATAGTTTCAACAAATGAAAATAATTCTAACACATGAATATTATTCAAAATTTCGGCAGCATAACGGTAGGGTAGTTAAAACCGGGACCGTCCCCAGTACGGCTCCTCGCTCTACCTTAAAACCTCGCGGTTTTTGACAATGGGGAATCATGCATCTAGTTCGCACGCAGGCGGCATGTATATATTTATTTCATTTCCACAAACTAATCCTAGGTGGTTTCAACCAAATATTTCTCAACCACAAACGGGTATTTTTCAACCATAATCAATCAATATCAACCACAAACAATTCCAATCAACCATTCGCTATCAATCAATTTTCACACCAATCACAACCAATAAATATCGTCCATGGTTTGTGGACGAGGGGCATATATATATATATATATATATATATATATATAGCATTTTACTTCTATTTCAACACATATATAATTTTTACAACGTATATATAACTAACACATTGAACGTACAACTTATACAACGCTTATACAAGAGGTGTACAACGCTTATATAACTCATACATCGACTATATAATTTATACATCATCGTTTTCCATATCGTTTATAAATTAGAAATCTCACTTTTCACATTTCGTATATATATACAATTCACAGTCACAACACAATCAAATAAATCGTCCATGGTCTGTAGACGTAAGTGAACAGTTCAGATATGCAGTTATAATATAAATAACTGTACAAGAAAATTTATAGTGAGAGAATTATCACATTGACGGGTTTTAAGTTTCTGAATTTCTGAACTGTTCGAATTTGAATTTGTCTGAAATTCTCATTTGCTTTCTTTTCTGTCTTGGACTATTCCATCGCGTAGTGTTCGATGTCATGATCCCAACGCACTTCAGTTTGCCCAATTTCGTGCTCGTATGAAGAAGATACGATATTATTTGCATTGGTTACTTTAAAATAGTAAAAACATAATTAAAATTCTAATTAAAATCCTTAATCTCCTTCACACCTTCGTTCCTCTTTCCTGGAAGTGTTGAACCCACCGTTGACCTTTAACCCACACCGACGCATGCAAATTGAGGAAGCCAGAGACCGATCGGAGCCTGCCACTACGACCGCCGTTCAGGCGCCTCCCTCCTCCTTGAACAACGAGTCACTCGGTGGGGCCCCCTCTTCAAAATCCGCGCCTAAAGTCGCGCCCTTCCAGCCCAAATTCCACGCACCACGTCGAGCCAGAGGAGATCATGGCCGTATCATTGGAAAGATCATGAAGAGATCTTCGAATTTGGTTTTAAACTAGGAATTAATTCGATCTGAATTGGAAGCTTTTTTTGGGATTTAAATCGAATACCATCGGCCATAGGAATGAATTCGTGGCAGCTAGGGTTTTCTGAATGGGGCGGGGGGTTTTATAAATTTTTATATTTTATTTTATTATTTATTTCCATAAAGGTTGTGTTTTGAATCCGAACTCCAAATCAGACCCAATGACCGTTGCCCCCAGCTAAATACCCCCATTCCCAACGCAATGGGATATGTTTCGTAAGCCAATTCGTTTGTTATGATATGTTTTTCTCAAATTTAAAATATAAATCACTATATTTTTAATTTAAACGTACATTTCAATTTTTCAGGGCCACATACTGACTCTAAAAATTCCAGAAAAATAATTTCTAGCATCATATTGATGATACGGTCCTAACAAAACTAATTTCATCGAATCCTGAGACAGTTTGCAAAAAGGCCCATTTCTGGTCAATCCAATTTAATTGTAATCGACCAAAACACGTTTTTCTTTGCTACGCTCACATACTAGATTCAAAAATTATGAAATTTGAAACCTAGCAATAACTTCACATCATGGATCCAACTAAAGTGGTTTCGTCGAATTCCGAGGTCGTATGCAAAATGGCCATTTTCACGGGCTATATAAATTCCATAGCGACCTTTCTGAAAATTCATTTGGTCATAACATTTGCATCCCACAATGAAACTTCGATTTTTCAGATTCGTTAGAAAGGTATTCCCTAACAGATTCAAATATTTTTGGTTTCATTCAAATCCATTTTGTTTTGCACCCGGTACCGTCAGTCAAAGTTTGAATTCAAAATTCGAAACTGCCGCGCCATTTCAGGCCTTGTTTATAATTAGAATTAATTATTTTCCTTTTCAATTGTCGATTCAAACTCAGTTTTCATCTTTATTATTTAAAATATTTATTTTAAATATTTAAAATCCACTATTTCAGCCAATTCAAAAAATTTAAATTGGTTCAGATTTTCCGGGTCGTTACAGCCCAACATCGCAATAACCCAAACCTCGCAACTCCTCCAAAAAAATATAGCTAGATCCATAAATGCAGAATGGCTATTTCCTTTCCTTAAATTAGCAGGCGGCGATGGAACTTTCTTTTTGGAAGAGGGATTTGCGAATATTAGGGTTTTGAGATTTTGAAAAGGGTATGGCTTGGTTAAGCTTCAAAACGATAGAGCGAAGGGTGTGTAACAGTTAGGGATTCAGAGTTTTATTGGATGGGAGACATCAAAGAAGATAGATGAGATGGAGGGTTGTACAACGTTGATTGTTTCAAATTGGACGGTTTAAAATTGTGACTTTGCAAAGATGTGGATTGATAAGACTTGAATTTTTGTCTGGTCGCAAGGACATCGGTAATTTCCAACCATTTTATGATGCCAACGTGAAAACGTCGACAAAAACTATGGCATCATTAAGGAATTGTTAATTAGGGATGTCGTAGTGACTCCTTAATGATATTTATAATTTTAGTGATGCCATAGAGTCATCGTGTCGCTATGGCATCATTAACTGGCATTGGAAATCAGTCATTCTTCTTGTAGTGTAATCGTGACAAGTGGTAGTGATGCTGGAATAAAGAAGCTAACATAATAGTTGGATGTACAATTCTCAATTAAAGATGTGAATGAAGTATCATATTTTCTCGGCATAGAAGTTCAAAGAAATTACAGCGCATAAGTGTCCTTATGCCAAAGAAAATGCACTATAGAATTATTAATAAAGACTGATATGAGTGAAGACAAATCACAGCCTACCCCAATAATCTCAAGCCAACATTTCTCTAAAAACATGGGAAGCTATAAACAATATTAAACAGTTAGCAGTGTTGTGGGGGCACTATAGTATGCTACCATAACACGACCTGATATTGCCTTTAGTGTTAACAAATTGTCATAATTCTTGGAGGACCCCAAAGATGAGCATTAGAAGGTTGTGAAGAGATTACTAAGGTAAGGGGTACAATCAATTTGGACTCACTTTTAAAGGAGAAAAGGAGCCAAACATTGTTGGATACACAGACTCTGATTGGGCAAACCCAGATGACGGAAAATCCGTCACTGGGTACTGCCTCTACATTGTAGGCAACTAATATCATAGAGCTCCAAGAAATAGTCAACTATACCTAAATCAAGTGTAGAGGCCGAATACAGAAGCATAACCAGTGCAACAGTAGAAGTAATATGGTTGCAATCAATGTTAAAGGAGCTAAAACTGCTGACTAACACTAAAACAGCGCTATGGTGTAATAATCAATGCGCAATCAATATGTCATACAACCCAATACAACATGCTCGAACAAAACACATTGAAATTGACATCTATCTCATTCGAGAACAAGTCAAGGAAGATAAATTACAAGTAAATCATATACCTTCATACCATCAGCTTACCGGTATCCTTACTAAGACACTGTCGGCCAAAAGTTTCTCAAGGCTAAGAGACGAACTGAAGATTCAAGCTCAAAAGACTGGTGAATCTCTAAAGCAGCACAAGTTGAAGCAGACCTAATATTTTTCTTTCACGTAGCCTTAACTCCATCAACTACTTGTCTTGAATTTTACCCAATTAAAAAGTCCAGACATTGTTGACTAGAGCTTGCTTCGATCTGAGAAGAAGGTGGACATTTATTCACTCGCAAGCTCAAAATCATCATTCTGAAGCAAATCTAGGGTTAAAACCATTACCCTAGGTTTGAGAGGCGGAAATAAGAAAACGGAATAGTAGCCAGCCGAATGAATAAAGTCCAGAATGATAATATGTTTACATTTTCTTTTATCTATTGTTTTTAGGCTTTGGGTCCATCGGCCTGTTTTTTTGTCTTCGTCCAATGAACTCTATAAATACTATGTAATCTATGTTGCACAAAGCTATTTAGAAATAATACAAACAATATTCTCTTCATTTATTCACTCTAATACATTCAGTAATTCAAAGATTGAAATGATTCAATTTCAAACTTTCTGGACCTAGAGGGAGCCGGCCAGGTTGGAGGGGAAGGGGGTGCTGTTGAGCGAAACTTTTGTAATCAGTTTGTTCGGCTTTTGTAATCAAAATCTATAAATATAGATTGAGCATTATATTCAAAATAGTTACGAATAAAACCATTTATTGCTTTCTCCTGTCGTACTTTTAGTTCTCTTACTTTTCTTTTCTTTTTCATGTTTCACCATTTCTGTCAAAATAGTCTGTATATATACTGACATTGCATTGCAGATCTAGTAGACTGCATCATTGGTATTAGAGCAAACCGATCTTTACACGTTCTTCCGCCATCTATTAAAGCTTGATTTCAAGAATCTTGAAGTCTTTCTCGCGCCTTCAAAGTGTTCGATAAAATGTCAAGCAGAAAATGACTATTACTTTTCAATGATCAGTCTGCCATTGTTGCAAGAAATTGAAGATTGAAAACGCGTGAATTAGCAATTGTAAGAATGACACCTGTTTCTAAAGTAATCACAAAGAAATTCTCAGACATGGAAGAACAAATGAGGGCTTTGTAGCAAAAGTTGGAAGAACAAGCAAATAATATGCATTTGATAATGCAGATGATCAAGGAGATGAGAGATGGAAATGGGTCAAGAAGTGGGAACTCCGAATCTCCAAGAATATCTTCTAACAGAGCCAACTCCACGAGGTCTCAAGGTATGATTCCTAAACTGCAGTTTCCTACGTTTGATGGGACAAATCCTAGAAATTGAGTGAAGACGTACAATAGATATTTTTCTCTTTGTAACATTGCTAGTGAATGTAGAGTTGATTTGGCATCGTCGTATATGACTGAGAAGGTTGAAAATTGGGTTTCCACTTGTCTTGCTATAAGGAAAAATGTGGAGTGGGACGACTTCATTATTGATTTGTGTGCAAGATTTAAAGATGATAAAGGAATGCATGTTGTACAACACTTTAATAAGTTGGAGCAGAGTGGAAGTTTGGAAGATTATATTGACGAATTTGAGAATCTGAGATCTATTTTGCTACAAAATGGAAGAATGTTGCCTGATGATTATGCATTGGATAGTTTCGTTGGTGGTTTGAAACTGGCAATTAAACCATTTGTTAGAGCTTTTAATCCTACTACTATAGCTGATGCTGTGAAGTATGCAAGAATTCAAGAAGAGCAAATTGCAGCTTGTTCTTCTTCTATGCCAATAAACACAACCTATAAATCCTCAAATTCTGCCTCACTACTTTCAAATTCAAATAAACCACCTCTTTTACCTACTCCCTCGAATAAACCCACAGCAGGCCTTTTATACAATTCCAGCTGATGTTAGAGCATAGAAAATTGCAAACGGGCTTTGTTATTACTGTGATGAGAAGTATGATAGAAATCATAAGTGTAAGTTCAAAGAACCACAACTTTTTATAGTGGAAATTCCTTGTTCTGAAGTGGTTGATTGTGAAGAAGAGGAGGATGGTCGGGGAAGTGAGATTGATTTACTGTCAGCAGAACCTGAACCTTGCATTTCAGTGAATGCATTATCTGGAAGTCAGGGTTTCGATACTATGAGAGTAATTGGAATGGTGGGCAACAAACCATTGCATATTTTGATAGATTCAGGAAGTATACATAATTTCTTAGATTTGTCAATTAATGAAACGGGGATGCAAAATCGAGAGTATTAAATCTCAAGCGGTTACGGTTGCAGATGGGAACCAAATAGCTTGCGAGCATAGCTGTAAGAACTTTTCATGGAAGATGAACAAGAAAGAGTTTAGGGCAAAAGTAATGATGATATCTTTAGGGGGTTGTGACATGGCATTAGGCGTTCAATGGTTGAATACACTCAGGCAGATTAGTTGGGGCTTTAAGAAGATGATCATGCAATTTGAGGTAGATGGTAGATAGTTTATACTGAAGGGTATACTCCCGAAGAAACTAAAAGTTGTGTAAGGTGAGCTATAACACCCCGTGAATTCTATAACGTTAAGCTTCACAAATTTAAGTGTAATTAATTCTAAATGACAGAATTAAGGGAAATGGGTTACGCCATTGCGTTCGTCTCGGAATTCTGCTTGAGATAGAGTCCGAGTTTGCGTGAATCGGACTCCGTATGAAGGAGTTATGGCCTTCGGAAGTTTCAGAATAAAATTTAAATTCAAACAGCTCGGTTTTAATTTCAAAATTCGAATTTCAGGTTCAAACTAGGCTGGGCGGAAAAATTCCCACCCAAGGACCAGGTCGACCAAAGGGTCGACCATGGTGTCGACCTGGTCACCCCAGGTCGACCATAGTGTCGACCTAGTCCCCCCAGGTCGACCATAGTGTCGACCTGGGTGTCGACCTGCCAGTCGACCTGCCTGGTCGACCTGGCTGGCTAGGTCTAGCTCTGGCTCGAATTTCAGTGGCTCTGTGTGTCACTAGGGCTGACGTGTCACCTCTTGATTGGCTCTTTGAACTTTGTATGGTCTAGATTCCTCCTGTCTTCATCTGACGGCTCAAAACAATTTAAAAATCTATAAATACACCCTAAGTCTCAACTGAAAATTCACAAAAAAAAATAAGAAAGGAGTCGTCATGCTGCTAGGGAGGAATTAAACATAGCCATCAAGAGAGAAAAGCCTAGAGACGAATCAAATTAAGAAGAAGATCAAAGTTTAATCAAATTAATCAACGCAACGTTAGTCTACCCAAAGGAGCGCATCTCAATTTCATAATTCAGAATCCAGAATTCAAGATTCTGCATTCGTTGTAAGTATAGTGACCTTTCAGAATATGAATAAAATATGTGATGTGATTCGATGTAAATGAAAATAGAATTGTGTTATTGTATAAATTCTGTGTATTGTAATGGTTCTATCATGACTTGTCTATTGATGTTTGTGGCATAAATTGATTGATGCAAGCCTATTGAACAATTGTATATGAAAACAATGGTACTTGCAAGTTTGTGGCAATAACTAGAATTTGATCCCTTTATGTTTATACCTATGGCATGGACTATATACATTCACTAAGTCTAAATTAAGGCTTATGTAAACATGTTCTAGATTTGAAACCTTTTATGCCTACATGACCCAAAAACTATGATATCATTCTCATGTTTATTTGCAAGTATAATTGGATCCATGTTAAGTATCGTTTGGGTTTCATAAACTATGCAAGTTCATGTTTATTTGCAAGTATAATTGGATTTATGTTAAGTATCGTTTGGGTTTCATAAACTATGCAAGTTCATGTTGAAATAGGCTATGTGATTAGATGTTATAATTGGACATTTTGGTGGATATACAACATGCTAGTTTTGTGGTTGACATTATGCCAAGTTAAACATGTTTAAACACAAGTTTGTATTAGCCTAAACTATGCCATTTCATATGTCACCTACTTAGTGATACTTTGATTTTAATGCAAGTTCACATGACCCATCATTTATGTTAGTATCACTAAATTGCAAGTTCATGCGCCACACACCCTTATATGTTGTAAAATATTACATGTTCTTGATTTCCCCTTTTCTCACGCCTATAAAGTTGGGCTGAATTGTGTCGAGCCCAACATTTGTTACAATGTTGCGAACGTATAAACGGGGGTAATAACGTTGGGTGTAAAACATGAAAATATATGTTGGCATGTTTAGCACATGCCAACGACAATGACATTTAAGCGGTATGAATTGATATACCCAAGAATAAAAGATATGACATTTACATATATAATTGAGAAGTAATAAAATATGTAAATTTAGAAAACACGATATGCTTAACCCGAGGTTGGATTGAGTTGTGATGTAAACCTGCCCGGACCCGCCCGGTTGTCCAGTAGTCACAACAATACCTATCCAATGTGGGTGGTTAAGCATTGAGTCCAATAAGGAACCGAGGTTAGACTGAGCTACGGTGTAAACCTGCCCGGAACCGACCGATACATCCAGTAACCGTAGCAATACCTGTCTAATGTGAGTGGTCTGGTGCTCCTAAGAGGCTAAGGACAGACGGTAGGGTTAAGTCAACTATAACACTTAACCAAATTCAACATGTTAACAAGAATTGATGGGTGGGGGTTAGGTAAATACATACACTTAACCACTTAACATGTTTGACTAGAAAATCCTGGAAATGAGGGACCCGTTTCAGCAGTAACCCAAGTCAGGTATCAACGGTACCCTGAAACTAGGCAGGGTGGGGCACGATTACTGGGCTGATTGTAAGCGGGCAAATGACGGCGGTGGGTGCACAGTGTAGGTCTAACGGGGTGCGAGCGTGCACACACTCCGAAGCAGACAACCAGGGCACTGGGGACACCAGTAGTATAACCTATGCCTTCTAGAATTTGTGTCGGGGCCGCCACCATGGGTCTTGATACACCCCATGGTGGGACCAGCATAGGTATCTACAATTCTTGGGGGCCGTATGACACATGTTAACGCGAGTAGGAGCCGATCTTTTAATAAGAATGGGGATCACTTCGCCCTCAGCATGGGGTGCCAGTTGGAATAAACTCAAGTAGGTGCAGAGATGTATAGTGTGGGTGCGATAGTACATTCGATTCCAAACGTCACCTCCTTAGCGTGTGACACTTTCCTATTTTCCGTTTATATCTATCACGCCTTTTTCTTATTCACACAATGAAGAGTTACTAGATTTAGGCATTATGTCTGACCCTATTTTCTTTTCGTCTTCTTTTCTCCCCTCCCCCCCCCCCCCAGGTCCACAGGGAGGAAACAGCTCAGCTCAGTCAGACTCTTTACAAGCTCCGAGACCGTAGATGTATGATTTGGATCTCTTTTGCTCGGACTATGGCTTTGGATATCCGATGGGGATTTTTGTCACTTTATTTATGTTTTATGCTTCTTTAATAATCAAGACAGTAATGATGTTGTAATGTTGGAAGTATTTTGAGGCAATTATGGAATGTTTTGTTTTGAACACATATTGATGAAATAAATGTCTGTTTGGTTTCCGCTGTTTAAAGTATGTGTATTTATATCTGTCTTGAGTTTATCTGTGGCTTTTACTTATAAACCTCCACCAAAGTTAAGGCATTCCCTTTGTGAGTGACCTTAATGGAGGTGGGGTGTTTCACTTGGTATCAGAGCATAGGTTTACCAGACAAGATAAAAGTTTTTTAAATTGTTTTCAAAAGAAAATTTAAAGAAGCATTTTTCAAGAAAAAGTGTTATATTTATAAAAAAGACAAAATCCCCCAAATCCATATGCACTATCTCTCTCTATCCTTCGTTTTGAATCTTTCCTTTCTGTTTCAGCATGTCTGGAGATCGTAACCTCCCGGAAGGAGTGTCGATTCCCGGTTGGTTTAGGAGGTACTTAGAAGCAAGGGCCAATGGTGCGGGCCCAGCAGACATCCCTCCTCCAGTGGCCGCGGTTCCTCCTCCTCCTCCACCTCCTTGTGGAAATGCCTTCGCAAAAACATGTACAGACTTCAAGGCTATAGGTGGAAAAGAATTTTATGGGACAGAATCCTTTGTAGGAGCAAGAAACTGGTTAAAGGAGACTGAGGATCTGTTTGTCATCTTCGGAATTAATGACAAGCAAAAGATACAACTAGCGGTATGGTTGCTTAAGGATGAAGCTTCCTATTGGTGGGAAATTACCAATGCTCAGAGGGTGGTGGAAACATGGGAAGACTTCAGGACAAAGTTAGAGATGAAATTCCTCTCCTAAGCTGAAAGAAACCTGCAAATGGAGAAGTTTCTAACTCTGAAACAGGGAAGCATGACGATCAAGGAGTATGTTAATCAGTTTAATCAGCTGGCCAGATTTGGGCTAGACTTAGTAAACACCCAACATAAGAAGGCGCTTCGCTTCGTCAAAGGTTTGAATGAGCCTCTACACAACCTTGCTATGACCCATGTATCCATGGGAGCGACTTATGAAAGCTTGGTGGACATGGCATTGCTACACGAGGAAGACCACGACAAGAAAGAAACTAAGGTGGAAGAGAAGAAAGAGGGTCTACAAGCAAAGAAAGCATACTTCAAGAAAGGAGGGAAGAACAATAAGCCCCGTGAGAGGAGAAGGTGCATTTTCTATGGCATTGTGGGACATATATCAAAAGACTGCCGAAAAAGGAAGGCGAAGATGGGTAGTTGCTTCCATTGTGGAGAGACTGGGCACCAAGCTAAGGACTGATTACACTTTCCATACTTCAGGGGGTCAGGTTCATGCGCTAGTGGCACCTCAGCAGGAACGAGGTAGTAACATTTCTGTAGAAAGTGTAGTCTATCTTTATGATCATCCAGTTCGTACACTTTTTGACTATGGCGCATCACACTCTTTTATTTCATCTGCCTTAGTAGAATCTCTGCATCTAGACACTAGTATGGTAGAAAATCCCTTAGTAGTTTCAAATCCAATTAGGGGCTCCGCTTACTTGTCAATGGCTTGTTTGGGTTTGAAAATCTCTATTCTCAGCGTTGAGTTTAGTTGTGATGCCTTTGTCTTAGGCTTCTCGGGATATGGTTTGATCTTAGGCATGGACTGGTTATCCAATAAAGGTGCCATCCTTGATTGTGAGAAAAGAGTAGTTAGGCTCTTGACTCGGCTTGGTGACACTCTAGAAATTTCTTGTAATCCCTTGAATGCTATTATGCTTAGTTATCTAGAGTCGCTTGATGCTGCTGATGAGAATTTGTAATCAGTTAGAGTAGTTTGGGAATATCCGGATGTCTTTGAGGAGGTGAAAGGCTTACCTCCGAGGCGGGAAATAGACTTCCGCATATATCTTGTGGATAATGCAAAGCCTGTAGCTTTACCTGTCAGACACATGGCTCCAAAGGAGAGAAGGGAGCTCAGTAAGCAGGTTAAAGAACTTCTCGAAAAGGGGTTCATTAGATGGAGCATTTCGGAATGGGGCGCTCCAGTGGTGTTCGCAACCAAAGCGGACGGTTCGCTTCGCTTTTGCGTCGACTATAGGGAGTTAAACAAATTGACCAAGAAAAATAGACACCCTCTTCCCCGAATCGATGATTTGTTTGATCAGCTTGTAGGTGCGACGGTCTTCTCCCAACTTGATCTGGCAACTAGGTTCCATCAGCTAAGAGTAGTTGAAGATAGCATTGATAAAACGGCGTTTAGAACCCCATACGGTTTCTTCGGGTGGCTTGTCATGCCTTTCGGCTTGACAAACGCACCCGCTTATTTCGTAGACCTAATGAGCAAGGTGTTCAGAGAATTCCTCAACAAATTTGTGGTTGTCTTCGTAGACGATATTTTGATCTTCTCAAAGAATGAGGAAGAGCATGCTCAACATCTGAAAGAGATCATGGAAACTCTCCATACACATCAGCTAAAAGCCAAATTCTCCAAGTGCCACTTTTGGAGAAAAGAAGTAAGATTTATGGGGCATATAGTGTCCATAGAAGGGTTGGCCGTGGACCCCGCGAAAGTGGTGGCAGTGCAAGATTGGACGACACCAAGAAATGCAACCGAAGTTCGAAGCTTTCTTGGGCTAGCCGGTTTTTACCGAAAGTTTATTAGGGATTTCGCAAAAATCTCAGCCCCACTCACAAGGCTAACAAAGAAGAATCTTTCATTCGCTTGGGATTTAGACTGTGACATTGCTTTCCAACGATTAAAAAGGGCTCTTACAACAGCCCCAGTTCTGACCTTGCCAGATGGAAGCAAAATGTTCACAGTATACACGGATGCATGTGGAACGGGACTAGGCGCTGTTCTAATGCAAGAAGGAAGGGTAGTAGCTTATGGCGGAAGACAATTGAAAGTTCATAAAAAGAACTACCCAACCCACGATCTTGAGTTAGCCGCCATCAACTTTGCGCTTAAGTCTTGGTGCCATTATCTCCTAGGTGAGAAGTTCGAATTATACACTGACCATAAATCGTTGAAATATCTCTTCTCGCAGAAGGATCTTAACTTGAGGCAGCAAAGATGGATGGAGTTTCTTGCCTCGTATGACTTTGAAATTTCCTATACTCCCGGAAAAGGCAACGTAGTAGCAGACACGTTGAGCCGAAAGAAACTGACCTTAATCCCTCTCTTTTTGGAAAGGCAAACCTTGGAGTATATAGCCAGTTTAAATTTTTGGCCCTCCTCGGATTTTGTACCGGGTTTGTTAGCATCTCTCAAAGTACGCCCTACTCTCTTGGACTCAATAGGGGCTGCACAACGTGAAGACCCTCAGCTTGTTGATGTGATTGATAAACTTATTAGGGGTGAGACTTCTAGTCACCTCAGTAGGTACGCCATCGATGATAAGGGTTGGCTGAGGCGAGATGGAAGATTATGCATCCCACAAGCAAGGGAATTGACAAAGAAGATTCTCGAGGAAGCGCATCATTCCAAGATGACTATACACCCTAGCGGTGATAAGATGTACAAGGATATAAAAAGGACTTTCTTTTGGAACGACATGAAGCAGGACGTGGCAGATTTTGTTTCTAAGTGCATGACCTGCCAATGGGTCAAGGCGGAACAGAAGAAGCCTGGAGGACTACTTCATTCTTTAGAGGTCCCACAGTGGAAGTGGGATAGCATTTTAATGGACTTCATTGATGGACTACCTAGGTCAAGAAGAGGCAATACTAGCATTTGGGTAATAGTGGATAGGCTTACTAAAAGCCCCCACTTTATACCTATCAAGAGTAGAAGGACTGCCGCATCTCTTGCATCTCTTTATCTCAAGGAAATAGTTCGACTTCATGGGATACCCTCCAGCATTGTTAGTGACCGAGACCCTATCTTCACAAGTGAGTTTTGGCGGAGTCTGCAAGAAGCTGTAGGCACACAGTTATGTTTGAGCACGGACTATCACCCTCAAACCAATGGCCAGACAGAAAGGGTGAATAGAGTTTTAGAGGATCTTTTGAGACTTTGCGTTCTTGACTTTGGAGGGACTTGGGAGGATCACCTTCCTTTAGTGGAATTTGCCTATAACAACAGCTACCAAGCTACCATTGATATGGCACCCTTCGAAGCCTTGTATGGAAGACCGTGCAGATCACCAACTTGTTGGTTGGGGTCTACAGATAAGCTTATACTTGGGCCAGACATGTTTCGAGAGACTTCGGGGAAAGTGGACTTGATACGTAGGAGAATGAAGACTGCCCAAGACAGACAGAAATCCTACGCCGACAAAAGAAGGACCGACCTTGAGTTTGAGGTTGGGGACAGGGTTTTCCTTAAGGTATCACCTTTAAGGAACGTCGTTCGTTGTAGATCCGCCAGAAAGCTAGCACCAAGATTTGTAGGACCATTTCCTATCATCGAGAAGGTTGTAAAGATGGCCTATAGATTAGAGCTACCCGAGAGACTGGCCGGAGTTCACAACGTCTTTCATGTTTTTCACCTCCGGAAGTGTTTGCATGAGTCTGCGGAAGTGGTGGAACCTAGCATTCTACAAGAAGCCGAAGTGGAACGCAAAGCAACTGTGAGGAGATTTCCAACCCGCATCTTAGGAACTGAAGTGAAAAAGCTACGCAACCGCGAAGTCAAACTCGTTAAAGTTCAGTGGAGCGACGCCGAGGAAGACACGACTTGGGAAACTGAGGACAAAATACGCGCTGCCTACCCTCTTCTTTTCGAGGGTACATCTTCGATCTCTCTCTTTTCCCTTAAGTTATGCTTTATCTATCTTTTTAGGTATATCTCCTCGGTCCTTTTTCCTAACTCCTTAGGTAGAAAACAAATGGATGCAAACATGTATTTGAAAACATGTTATGGATGATGGCTGCAAATGGTTGCTAGTGATTGCTAGTGGTTGCTCGTGGATGCATATACACACACACCCTACGTTATAGATCGGCTCAGTTACTTCATATTGCATATGCATATATGTATTCTCATTTGTATATGGTTGAAACTTGATATGCTGTCATATGGTCGTCTCATTTGTATGAATGGTTGTGCACTCATGTAGAATTATGTACATAATGGATTCATGACACTTACATGATTCGCATTAAGGAGGTCAACTGAATCAGTAGACCGCCTGATTTCTGCATTAGATAAGGACATGTGCACACACTATGCATATGATCATGAAGCATTAGAAGTCTTTTAAGGACAGTGGATGCCTGTGTTTGTTGGTTGAGTAGATGGACTGTTGGATGGTAGGAGATACATTCTTCCTAACTTGAAGATTTCGGGGACGAAATCCTTTTAAGGGGGGAGAATATATCACCCCGTGAATTCTATAACGTTAAGCTTCACAAATTTAAGTGTAAATAATTCTAAATGAAAGAATAAAGGGAAATGGATTACGCCATTGCGTTCTTCTCGGAATTCTGCTTGAGATAGAGTCCGAGTTTGCGTGAATCGGACTCCGTGTGAAGGAGTTATGGCCTTCGGAAGTTTCAGAATAAAATTTAAATTCAAACAGCTCAGTTTAAATTTCAAAATTTGAATTTCAGGTTCAAACTATGCTGGGCGGGAAAATTCCCGCCCAGAGACCAGGTAGACCGTAGGGTCGACCATGGTGTCGACCTGGTCACCCCAGGTCGACCATAGTGTCGACCTACTCCCCCCCAGGTCGACCATAGTGTCGACCTGGGTGTCGACCTGCCAGTCGACCTGCCTGGTCGACCTGGCTGGCTAGGTCAGGCTCTAGCTCGAATTTCAGTGGCTCTATGTGTCACTAGGGCTGACGTGTCACCTCTTGATTGGCTCTTGGAACTTTGTATGGTCTAGATTCCTCCTGTCTTCATCTGAAGGCTCAAAACAATTTAAAAATCTATAAATACACCCTAAGTCTCAACTGAAAATTCATACAAAAAAATAAGAAAGGAGACGTCATGTTGCTAGGGAGGAATTGAACATACCCGTCAAGAGAGAAAAGCCTAGAGACGAATCAAATTAAGAAGAAGATCAAAGTTTAATCAAATTAATCAACGCAACGTTAGTCTATCCAAAGGAGCGCATCTCAATTTCAGAATTCAGAATTCAAGATTCTGCATTCGTTGTAAGTATAGTGACCTTTCAGAATATGAATAAAAACTGTGATGTGATTCGATGTAAATGAAAATAGAATTGTGTTATTATATAAATTTTGTGTATTGTAATGGTTCTATCATGACTTGTGTATTGATGTTTTTGGCATAAATTGATTGATGCAAGCCTATTGAACAATTGTATATGAAAACAATGGCACTTGCCAGTTTGTGGCAAAAACTAGAATTTGATCCCTTTATGTTTATACCTATGGCATGGACTATATACATTCACTAAGTCTAAATTAAGGCTTATGTAAACATGTTCTAGATTTGAAACCTTTTATGCCTACATGACCCAAAAACTATGTTCTCATTCTCATGTTTATTTGCAAGTATAATTGGATCCATGTTAAGTATCGTTTGGGTTTCATAAACTATGCAAGTTCATGTTTATTTGCAAGTATAATTGGATTTATGTTAATTATCGTTTGGGTTTCATAAACTATGCAAGTTCATGTTGAAATAGGCTATGTGATTAGATGTTATAATTGGACATTTTGGTGGATATACAACATGCTAGTTTTGTGGTTGACATTATGCCAAGTTAAACATGTTTAAACACAAGTTTGTATTAGCCTAAACTATGCTATTTCATATGTCACCTACTTATTGATACTTTGATTTTAATGCAAGTTCACATGACCCATCATTTATGTTAGTATCGCTAAATTGCAAGTTTATGCGCCACACACCCTTATATGTTGTAAAATATTACATGTTCTTGATTTCCCCTTTTCTCACGCCTATAAAGTTAGGTTGAATTGTGTCGAGCCCAACATTTGTTACAATGTTGCGAATGTATAAACGGGGGTAATAACGTTAGGTGTAAAACATGAAAATATATGTTGGCATGTTTAGCACATGACAACGACAATGACATTTAAGCGGTATGAATTGATATACCCAAGAATAAAAGATATGACATTTACATATATAATTGAGAAGTAATAAAATATGTAAATTTAGAAAACACGATATGCTTAACCCGAGGTTGGATTGAATTGTGATGTAAACCTGCCCGGACCCGCCCGGCTGTCCAGTAGTCACAACAATACCTATCCAATGTGGGTAGTTAAGCATTGAGCCCAATAAGGACCCGAGGTTAGACTAAGCTACGGTGTAAACCTGCCCGGAACCGACCATCACATCCAGTAACCGTAGCAATACTTGTCTAATGTGAGTGGTCTGGTGCTCCTAAGAGGCTAAGGACAGATGGTAGGGTTAAGTCAACTATAACACTTAACCAAATTCAACATGTTAACAAGAATTGATGGGTGGGTGTTAGGTAAATACAGACACTTAACCACTTAACATGTTTGACTAGAAAATCCTGGCAACGAGGGACCCGTTTCAGCAGTAACCCAAGTTAGGTATCAACGGTACCCTGAAACTAGGCAGGGTGGGGCACGATTACTGGGCTGATTGTAAGCGGTCGAACGATGGCGGTGGGTGCACAGTGTAGGTCTAACGGGGTGCGGGCGTTCACACACTCCGGAGCAGACAACCAGGGCACTGGGGACACCCGTAGTATAACCTATGCCTTCTAAAATTTGTGTCATGGCCGCCACCATGGGTCTTGATACACCCCATGGTGGGACCAGCATAGGTATCTACAATTCTTGGGGGCCGTATGACACATGTTAACGCGAGTAGGAGCCGATCTTTTAATAAGAATGGGGATCACTTCGCCCTCAGCATGGGGTGCCAGTTGGAATAAACTCAAGTAGGTGCAGAGATGTATAGTGTGGGTGCGATAGTACATTCGATTCCAAACGTCACCTCCTTAGCGTGTGACACTTTCCTATTTTCAGTTTATATCTATCATGCCCTTTTCTTATTCACATACTGAAGAGTTACTAGATTTACTCAGGCTTTATGTCTGACCCTATTTTCTTTTCGTCTTCTTTTCTTCCGCCCCCCCCCCCCCCCCAGGTCCACAGGGTGGAAACAGCTCAGCTCAGTCAGACTCTTTACAAGCTCCAAGACCGTAGATGTATGATTTGGATCTCTTTTGCTCGGACTATGGCTTTGGATATCACTATGGGGATTTTTGTCACTTTATTTATGTTTTATGCTTCTTTAATAATCAAGACAGTAATGATGTTGTAATGTTGGAAGTATTTTGAGACAATTTTGGAATGCTTTGTTTTGAACACATATTGATGAAATAAAAGTCTGTTTGGTTTCCGCTGTTTAAAATATGTGTATTTATATCTGTCTTGAGTTTATCTGTGGCTTTTACTTATAAACCTCCACCAAAGTTAAGGCATTCCCTTTGTGAGTGACCTTAATGGAGGTGGGGTGTTTCATGAGCCGAGAGAGAAATTATGGGAAGGAGCAGCTTAGTTATGTGTATTACAACTGGTAGATATGGAGTGTTTGAGTACGGTTGAACATAGTGGAGAGCTGGATGACCTTGAATAGGCAGCATTAGCGAAGTTGAAAGATGAGTTTTGCGAAATCTGTAATGATCCAGTTGATTTACCACTGCCTAGAGGTTTGTCTGATCATAAAATTCCTTTGGAACCGAACGCTTTTATTCTTGTCAATATAAGGCCTTATAGGTATCCACTAAAACAAAGAGATATCATTGAACAACTGGTCCAAGAAATGATTGACAGAGGCATCGTGAAAAGTAGTTCCAGCCCTTTTGCATCACTAGTGGTCTTAGTGGGAAAAAAAGATGGTACATGGAGGCTATGTGTTGATTATAGAGAGCTGAACAAAAGGATTGTGAAAGACATGTTTCCCATACCAATTATTGAAGAATTGATTGATGAGCTCGTTGGTGCTACCTTTTTCACTAAGTTGGACCTTAGGGCAGGCTATCACCAACTCAAAATTCACCCTAATGATGTGTATAAAACTGCTTTCAAAACACATATAGGGCACTTTGAGTTTTTAGTGATGCCTTTTAGTCTCACAAATGCCCCTGCCACTTTTCAGAATTGGATGAACAAGGTCTTTAAACCACTTCTAAGAAAGTGTGTGCTTGTTTTTTCGATGATATTTTGATTTATAGTAAGAACAAAGAAGATCGTTGGATATATTTGAGAGAAGTATTTGAGTTGATGAAAGAAAATCAGATGTTGGCTAAGGAAAGCAAGTGTGCTTTTGCTATGAAGAAGGTAGAGTATTTAGGGCACTTTATTTCATCAAAGGAGCTGAGACAAATCCTAAAAAGATTGAGGTTGTGTCTAAGTAACCGGTTCTAGTTTCAGTGAAGGAGCTAAGAAGTTTTCTATGCCTCACTGGATACTATAGGAAATTTGTGAGAAACTATGCTGCAATTTGCAAACCTCTAAATGAGTTGCTGAAGAAAGGGACTTTTGAGTGGAGTGAAATTTCACAACAAGCCTTTGAACAATTGAAGTTAGCCTTAGTAACTTCTCCGGTTTTTGGCTGTACCTGATTTCACTGAATAATTTATAATGGAAACAGATGCATCTAGTATGGGTATTGGGGTTGTGCTAATGCAAGATGGACATCCAATAGCTTTTATAAGCAGAACTTTAGGCCTTAAATGGCAGAAGTTATCAGTGTACGAGAAGGAGTTGCTGGCTATTGTATTTGCTGTTCAAAAATGGGAGCAATATTTGGTTGGAAATCATTTTGTAATCTAGACTGACCAGAAGAGCCTTAAGTGATTATTGCAATAGAAAGTTTCATCTCCATTTCAACAATTTTGGTTGTCAAAATTGATGGGTTTTGACTACGAAATTTTGTATAAAAGCGGTCAAGAGAACATGGCAGCAGACGCTTTGTCACGGGTGCAGGGATCTGATTTGTTGTGTATGGCAGTTTCAGTAGTTTATTCCAATTTGGAACAATTGATTAAAGATAGCTACCGCTTGGATCCAAATTTGGTGGCCATTGTGGAGGAGTTACAAGATAGTCCGAATTATCTGAGGTTTTCATTGAAAACTGGTATGCTAAGAAGGAAGGATAATATGGTAGTTGGACCTAATGAAGAGTTGAGAAACAAATTGGTTTAGTGGCATCATAATTCACTCAAAGGTGGACATTCAGGAAGAAACTTGACATTGAAAAGAGTCAAGCAAGTGTTTCATTGGAAGGGCATGAAGAAAAAAGTTACTCGGTTCATTAGAAACTGTCATATGTGTCAAGTAGCAAAGTATGACAATCCAGCAAAGCCGGGACTATTGCAACCATTGCCAATACCAGAAGAGGCATGGTGCGATGTGTCTATGGACTTTATTTCTGGCCTTCCCAAGTCAACTAGGAAAGAAGTGATCTTTGTTGTTGTTGATAGGCTGAGCAAATATACTCATTTTATGCCACTGTCTCATCCTTATACTGCAATTCAAGTGGCTCAGGTTTACATGGATAATGTCTTTAAATTGCGTAGGTGGCCACGAAGTATAGTGAGTGATAGAGATGCAGTGTTCTTAAGCACATTCTGGAAAGGACTGTTTAGTTTACATGGTACTGAATTTTCAATGTCATTATCTTATCATCCGGAAACAGATGGCCAGACAGAGGTAGTAAGTAGATGTTTAGAAACTTATTTGAGGTGTATGTGTGGTGACAGTCCAAAAGATTGGCAATTATGGCTTCCATTAGCAGAGTGGTGGTATAATACTCACTTTTACACATCCATTAATATGACCCCTTATGAAGTTGTCTATAATAAGCCACCCCCATTACACTTGCCTTATCTTCCAAGAGAATTTGATGTGGAGGCAGTTGATAGAAGCATGATTAAAAGAGAAGCAATGATTGCTGAATTGAAATGCCAGTTGGAAAAAGCTCAAACAAGAATGAAAATTCAGGCTGATAAGAAAAGATCTGAAAGATCTTTTGAAATGGGAGATTGGGTATAGTTGAAATTGCATCCTTATCGACAACAAACCGTTCAAAGGAGGGTGAATCAGAAGCTAGCATGGAAAAAATTTGGGCCATTTCAAGTAGTTGATAAGATTGGAAAAGTGGCTTACAAATTGAAACTACCAGCAGATCCTTTAGTACATGATGTTTTTCTTGTGTCTCAACTCAAGAATTTTCACGGCAAATTACCCATGGCATCTCAGGTTCCACCTTGGTTTTATGGGAAAGATGTCTATGAAGTTCTGCAACCTGCTGCTGTTTTAGAGAGGAGAACAGTCAAGCAGCAAAACAAGGCAGTACTGCAATATTTGGTGCAGTGGGAAGGTTATGCTGAATTTGAAGCTACATGGGAGAATGCAGAAGTATTCAAAAAGAAGTATCCAAATTTTCAGCTGAATTAAGACTTATGGACAAGTCTTTTGAAGGGGTAAAGTGTCAGGCATCAGAATCAATTCGCCATAGATTTGATGCAAGATAAAGATCAGGGACACAAAGGAGAAGTTATTTGTAAGAAAACGGAGTTGTGTGGAAATTCGTCAAACACTTTTATCCTCAGCAACAATATTAAGGAAACCACGTCACCAATCCAATATAATGATACCTGGCAACATAGGACTGACGCTGGAGTGTCCCTGATCCCCAACGTGGGTGTTGACAGTCGAACCTAAAGGATATTCTGATGTGTACATGCACAAGTGCACGTGTGTGTAGGTTTCAATTAAAAACTGGGTTAAATCATGTTGCCAGGGCTTATAATCAGCCCATTAGATCAAAATATAAACTGTATAAATAAGGGTATTGTTACCCATTTGGGTGTGTGTTGATTTGTCTGGGAGTTTTCTCTCTTAAAACTTTCCAACGAAATTCAACAAACGTTTGTTGTAAATTAAATAAAATCAAGTTATTGCATTTACCAACTGTTCAACTTTTCTGTTCATCTGTCTTCATAACCTTGATCTGTTCTTCCCTGTGTATGTGTTAACAAGAAGCATAACAAAGCAAAAGAGGCCTAACATCTTGGTATCAGAGCCAGATGGAACAGAATTACACCAAAATTCCGATGATGAAGCACTGGATAAGGAAGGTGCTGATGATGATACAAGACAAGAACTCATCAACGCATAAACTGCCCTGAATATTAATGAACTACAGGAATCTCAGCATGGTATCAATTCAAAAATAGACGTGATGTAAGAAACCTTAAACAATATTGTGAGAGAATTCAAAGATATGAAATTACAACAAGCGAGGGTTCCTTATATTCCACCATCCCAACGATTGCAAATGAGACAGATTCGAGAAACCTCAACTTCATCCTCTCCAGTTCATGTGCAACCAGACAATAAAAACCCCATGGCCAATAGAAATTCACATGTGCCCTTGAATTCACAAAACCCACCCAGGTTACTGCAGAATACTGTCATAAAACTGGACTTCCCCACGTACAATGGAAACGAAGAAGTCGTTGAATGGATTAACCTGGTTGAGCACTTGTTCCAATACCATCATACGCAGGAAAATGAATGGGTACCTACCTGCTCGTTTCATCTCCTAGAGGATGCAAGAAAGTGGTACAACTGGCTTATTTAAAAGGTACCAAATTATGAATCTTGGAACATGTTTAAAGACGAATTGTTGGTGAGGTTTGCAATAGAAGAATTCCTGAAACCCTATGAAGCTATTTCTAATATGAGACAAACTACCACTGTTGTAGCTTAGCTACCTCAATTCGAACACCTGCAAAGTATGTTCGACACTTTACCTTATCAATTCTTATTAGAGAAATTTGTAGGTGGACTTAGAGATGAGACAAAATTCGATGTACTCGCATTACATCCCGTCGATTTCAAGCAGGCTGTAAGTTTAGCCAAAGTATTAGAGTGGAAAAGGATGAATAAAAAGAAGGCCAAAATTAATAAACCAAATAAATATTCAGGTGGATTCAAGACTGTCAAGAAAGAAGCAACCGACAAAGAAGTTAGTGTGAAAAAGAAGGGGCATACACCTCAGGAAATATTAGAAAGAAGAAGGAAAAATCTTTGTTTCATTTGTAATGAAAAATGGCATCCAGGTCGTGAATGTAAAACAAAGCAAATTTATATCATTGAAGGAGTTATGTCATTTCAAGAAGAAGATTCTGAAGAAAACAAGGAAGAAATGCTAGTTCACAACAGCCCAGAATTGCAAGAAGACGAGTCCCTTGACACAAACAAGGATGACGAGCAAACATATTCCATTACCTTAAGTGCCCTATTGATATACACGTAAATGTGTATATTTTATCCGCATATTTATCTTATTTTATCTTTTAAATAATTGATACTGTGCATTTATAGTTTTGTTTACAGATTATTTTTTATGAATGGATTAACGCACTTAATTGTTGAAAAGCTTAAAGAATTTGTGCAAGAAGAGTGTTGAATTTTAGAGCTGGATTAAAGCTTGAAGACCTGAAGAAAAAGTGCTATTCAATCGCCTTCTGCTGCATATTTTAAAGACAAGATTCAATGCTTTTTCATAGTGATCATTTGGAGTTGTTATTCATTCTCAAGGCAATTGGAGTTGAAGCCCGCAACCTATTTTCCATGACATCTGCATGCGTTCACATTGGTCTAGTTGCTACTTGGGCTAAGTTATTTGTCCCATATCATGTAATTTGCAAGGCTTCTCATTCATGCGCTGCACGCGTTCACACTGAGCTATTTGATTGATGTGCTATTTTGGAAAAGGGGTTTTGTCTCACATTGTGGAATTTGCCAAGTAGTCTTTGTCACATCAGCTATAAACACATTGCATCTCATTCATTGTAAAACACACTTAGTTTTATTCTGTAATTCTCTTCTTGGAATAAAACTCTTCTTCTCCCTTTCTCTCAGTTGTTATTTTATTTTATTTATGTTCATGTTATTTAGTTTATGTTTCTATTCTTCTTTAGCTATGTCTAGCTAATCCCCTTTGATTAGGGGGTGATGACGCTAATAGATTTGATTCAACATGAATCACATAGCCAATAGATGAGGACTTTATACATGTAGATCTGGATCTGAATCAAGGGTTAGATCTGAACCTTCATATTATGTGTCATTTAAGAGCTATGCTCCTTCACAGAGTATATTCGTGTTCGATCTAACAATTATCAGATTTAGATCTAATTTTAGGGTTTTAGAAATTAATTAGTGAATCTGTCCTGATAGTCTATGGTTGTTTAAGAGCTCAGCTCCTGCATAGGCTATGCTTGTCGTTATTTACTTATTTGTTTCTAAGAACCTAATTATCGTTGATTCATGTGTGTGACAGAAACATGAATTAGATCTATATTTATTTGTTGGCTATTAATGAGTGTGAATCCAATCTATGTTATTATCCCTTAATTGCTTTCTCTTATTATGTAAATCTCTCTTTTTATTTAATTGCTGTTATTTTCTGTGTTTTCAATCAATCAAAATCCCGGAATAACTTGTTTGGATTTTTTAATTAAAATATTTTTGGTCCCAGAGTTCGACACCCTCTACAACAATCCTTGTTGTTTAGGAAAGCCGAACGGATTTTACAGTTGTTTACAACTGTTTAATTTATTCGCAAACAAATTTTGGCGCCGTTGCCGGGGACCAAAATAATTTTTATTTTTAAATCCTTCGAGTTATAGTTTTTTTTCTTTGGTTTTCCTTCTTAAAAAAACAACAAAAAAATTTGATTTTGTACCTATATTTGTTGGATTTTCTGAGTTCGTTTTCATACATAATATTTTCTTTTTTCAAAATTCTAAGTTCTAAAATCCACTTGGCCCAATTGAGGAGAAATGACTCATTGTAGCGTTCTTCTTCGATACCCCACATTATTCAAACCCAAGTTTTAGTCGAATTACATCCACGTTTCGACAAGTTTTTCTTATATTGGTATACTTAAGAACCTTGTACTGATTTATTTTCAAGGGTTCAGAAACGTCACTTTTTATATCAATATTATACTACCCACTCCGTACTTGTTTTAAGGTAGGATAACCATATACCACATTTGATTTTATATGGGTTATCTATATTATGAAATTTTGCTTGTCATTCCTTTCAGTTTTTGTATAACATTAATCCAGACTTGTGTGTTGAATTAAGGTTATAGAAGTAGAGTAACTAGGGCACAAAACTTTGCTTTCATGAAGTGTTGGTTATGATTCACTTAGTAGAGGAGGAATCAAATGAAATAATATACGGTATCATTTCATTCCATCTCCATTCATTATGCAAAAAAAAGTTGAATAAATGATTGGGTGCACATTGTCGATATGTAGAACTTTGGTTGACACCACGCTCTTAACCTTCAAGACAATTACAGTGTTATTAAGGAATTACGATTCAACTTGAATTTTTTTATTCATTTTTGCACCAACAATGGGATGGACAATTTGTGATTGAACCGTTATTATTGGAGTTAGGTAAAGTCCATGGAATGTGAAAGACCTTAAATATATTTTTTGATTAATCCGCGTACATAAGACGCTTTGGATTTTGTGGGTAGTATCCGCTGAAAACCCTCACGAGACAACACTCGTCCTACTGGGGACACCCAGAGGTTTAACGGCTTGTTGCATATGCTAAATGTAATCGTGTTTCCTACGAAAGTGTGACATATCTTAGTTTAGTTTATTCGAGGACGAATAAAAAGATAAGTGTGGGGGTATTTGATATACACGTAAATGTGTATATTTTATCCGCATATTTATCTTATTTTATCTTTTAAATAATTGATACTGTGCATTTATAGTTGTGTTTACAGATTATTTTTTATGAATGGATTAATGCACTTAATTGTTGAAAAGCTTGAAGAATTTGTGCAAGAAGAGTGTTGAATTTTAAAGCTGGATTAAAGCTTGAAGACCTGAAGAAAAAGTGCTATTCAACCGCCTTCTGCTGCATATTTTAAAGACAAGATTCAATGCTTTTCCATAGTGATCATTTGGAGTTGTTATTCATTCTCAAGGCAATTGGAGTTGAAGCCCGCAACCTATTTTCCATGACATCTGCATGCGTTCACATTGGTCTAGTTGCTAATTGGGCTAACTTATTTGTCCCATATCATGTAATTTGCAAGGCTTATAATTCATGCGCTGCACGTGTTCACACTGAGCTATTTGATTGATGTGCTATTTTGGAAAAGGGGTTTTGTCCCACATTGTGGAATTTGCCAAGTAGTCTTTGTCACATCAACTATAAACACATTATATCTCATTCATTGTAAAACACATTTAGTTTTATTCTGTAATTTTCTTCTTGGAATAAAACTCTTTTTCTCCCTTTCTCTCAGTTGTTATTTTATTTTATTTATGTTCATGTTATTTAGTTTATGTTTCTCTTCTTCTTTAGCTATGTCTAGCTAATCCCCTTTGATTAGGGGGTGATGACGCTAATAGATATGATTCAACATGAATCACATAGCCAATAGATGAGGACTTTATACATGTAGATCTGGATCTAAATCAAGGGTTAGATCTGAACCTTCATATTCTGTGTTGTTTAAGAGCTACGCTCCTTCACAGGTTATATTCATGTTCGATCTAATAATTATCAGATTTAGATCTAATTTTAGGGTTTTAGAAATTAATTAGTGAATCTGTCCTGCTAATCTATGGTTGTTTAAGAGCTCAGCTCCTGCATAGGCTATGCTTGTCGTTATTTACTTATTTGTTTCTAAGAACCTAATTATTGTTGATTCATGTGTGTGACAGAAACATGAATTAGATCTATATTTATTTGTTGGCTATTGATTAGTGTGAATCCAATCTATGTTATTATCCCCTAATTGCTTTCTCTTATTATATAAATCTCTCATTTTATTTAATTGTTGTTATTTTCTGTGTTTTCAATCAATCAAAATCCTGGAATAACTTGATTGGATTTTTTAATTAAAATATTTTTGGTCTCAGAGTTCGACACCCTCTACAACAATCCTTGTTGTTTAGGAAAGACGAACGGATTTTACAGTTGTTTACAACTGTTTAATTTGTTCGCAAACACCTATGCAGTATTCCTAGTCAGTCAACAACCAGAGTTCGAGGCTACATCAATAAGCAATTGGTGGAGGTGATTATCGACTCGGGTTCTACTCATATTTTTTTTAAATTCAAAATTGTCAAGGAGACTCAACTTAGAGGTGCAAGAAACTGCTGAGTATACTGTTCAGATTGCTAATGGTGAGAGAATACATGGTAAAGGTATGTGCAAAGGGTTTTGTTCAATTGTCAAGGCAGTAAAATACCTATTGATTTGTTGTTAGTACCCCTCGATGGTTGTCAAATAGTGTTAGGCGCGCAATGGATGAAGGAATTGGGTGAGATATCCTTTAATTTCGAAAAACTGCAGATCAAGTTTAAATGGAACGGGGTAGATTATGTATGCAGTGGCATCAAAAGCAATAACAAGATTGTTGATAGTAAAAGCATAATTAAGGAAAGTACACAATGCCAGATGACATTACTTATATGTTCAAAAGAAATATCTTGTCCAAATTTTGAAGACAATGCTACGGTCTTACCTGAAGTGCAACATATATTAAATAAGTTCCCTACTATTACTACTCCTAACAAAGAATTGCCACCATCCCGCAATTGTGATCACAAAATACTGTTGCTACTAGCAACCAAACCAGTATTCTTAAGACCCTATAGGCACTCACATCACATCAAGAATGAACTAGAGAGATTGATTAAAGAAATGTTGGAGGATGGAGTTATAGGCCTAGCACAAGTGAATATTCATCGCCTGTTGTAATGGTCAGGAAGAGAGATGGGTCATGGCGCATGCGTATGGACTTCCGTGCACTCAACCAAAACACAATAAAAGACAAGTATCTTATCCCTTTAATAGATGATCTATTGGATGAATTGTATGGTTCTGTCTTTTTTACTAAACTAGACCTTAAATCAGGTTATCACCAAATTCGTATGCACCCACATGATATCCACAAAACCGCTTTTAGAACACATGGGGGACATTATGAATTTATGGTTATGCCTTTTGGCTTATCAAATGCCCCATCAACATTTCAGGCCCTTATGAATCAAATATTTAAACCTTATTTACAAAGTTTTAACTAGGTTTCTTTGGTGATATACTAATATATAGCCAAACTATGTCTAAGCACTTACAGCATATAACAACTGTTTTGCAGGCTCTCAAGGAAAATTATTTGGTGATAAAGCTTTCTAAATGTTCATTTGCTCAAAGACAAGTCAATCATTTGGGTCATGTTATCACTGAAAATGGTATTGCAGTCGATCCCGACAAGATAGGTGCAGTTAAAGAGTGGCCACAACCAAAGAATTTAAAAGGGTTAAGAGATTTTTTGGGTCTCACGAGGTACTGCAGAAAATTTATTAAAAACTATGGAATTATTGCAAGGCCTCTCACCAACCTTTTAAAGAAAAATTCATTTGATTGGGACGAGCAAGCTACTGCAGCATTTAACCAACTGAAGGAGTGTTTAATTACACCACCAGTACTCAGTATGCCAAATTTCAGCAAGGAGTTTGTAATTGAATGCGACGCGAGTGGTTTTGGAATAGGAGCAGTTTTGCTTCAAGAGGGTAGACCAACTGCGTACCTCAGCCAAGCTTTGAAGGGTAGAAACTTACTGTTATCTACATATGAAAAAGAATTATTAGCAGTCTTGTTAGCTACAAAAAAGTGGGCGCAATATTTAATGGGAAGAAGGTTTGTTATAAGGATAGATCATCATAGTTTGAGGCATTTGCTAACTCAAAAACGCATCACTGGTATACAAGGAAAGTGGTTGGCTAAATTACATGGGTTCGAGTACATGGTGGAGTACAAGAAAGGAAGAGAAAACACAGCTGCTAACTCTTTATCCAGGCTGTCAGAATCTCATGAGGTTGTAACTGCTAGTAATCAATGCCAGGCTATAACAACTGTAGTAGGCAATTGGTTGACGGAGCTAAAAGCCAGATTAGAAAAATCAAGTAAATATCAGAAGATATTGGCTAGATCCAGATACAGAAAATTAAATGAAAAATATGGAGAAATTAAAGGATTGCTATATACAAAGAGAAATTGTTGATAACCAGAGATTGCATGGATATCATTTAAGTATTGTTAAGAGAACATCATGCCACACCTCTGGGTGGCCATGCAGGCATGAAGAAAACGCAACATCGATTAAAACAAGTGTTTTACTGGAAGGGACAAAAATCCGATGTACAAAAATTTGTAAAAGAATGTGAGATATGCCAGAAAAATAAGCATGAAAATATAAACATATCTGGTTTATTGCAGCCGTTGCCGATTCCTGAAATAATTTGGAGGGATATATCAATGGATTTTATAACGGGATTGCCTAAAAGTAGCAAATATACAGCTATATATGTGGTAGTTGATCGGTTATCAAAATATTCACATTTTTTCCCTTTACAACCTCCCTATCACTACAACAAAAATACCATATTACAACTTCAATTTTACAACTGTGCGAAATGCACAGTTGTAATAAACGCTTTTTTACAACTGTGCAAAACACATTGTTGTAATAAATGTTTTTCACAACTGTGAAAAAATCACTGTTGTAATAAACATATATATCACAACTTTTCTTTTTTGTCTGTTGTAATAACTAATATATATTAATTAATTTCTGATAAATGGTTTTTACAACTGTTAATTTCCTAAAGTTGTAATAAACATATTTTTAACAACTTTTCATTTTATTAGTTGTAAAGATGCCTATTACAAACTTCATGTTTATAATATACATATTTAATAACTAATTATATTAATATTTAATAATAGTTAATAATTAATAATAAACTTAGGAATCAATAATATTTATTAATTATTATTAAATATTTAATAGTTAATAAGTAGTAATTTATTTTTAATAGTTAATGTTAATTTCTTATTAATTAATAACTAGTAACATATACATTATAAGCTTTTAATAATTACTACTTGATTATAATTAAATAGAAATAAGTAAAAGTTAAATAATAACTAATTAGTAGTTAATAATCAATTGTGAATCAATTAAAATAAATAATTAGTAATTAATAATCAATTGATTTTCGATAATAAATAAATAAATTTTGAAAACTTACTATTTAATTAGTAATATATAATTTATAAGTAATTCACAATTAAATGCTAATAATTAACATTGGTTATTTAATAAATAATAAATAATACTTTATAACTTGTAGTTATAAATTGATAAACTACATCATTAGTCATTTATAATTTACTATAACAAATGATTATTCATAAATTATTTATAATTAATAAATAATAACTAATAACTTATGATAATATTTTTTTTAGTTCCCTCTTTTTTCAAGCGTGATGGTAAACAATCCCACAACTTGGTCTTATCGGAAATTGTTTAAACTTAAAAAAAATCAAATTCCCGCAACCTTAATTTTCAATTCTCGCTTCTACTTTTTGTTCGCCGCCTACATACTAATTTTTTAGAAACCCTAATATTCTCGAACTCTCAATCATCGATCTTCCTATATCGATGAATCAATCCCTCCTTTCCTCCAAATTCCATACCACAAGTAGCCCAAAACTCATCGTATTTACACACCAAATCCATTTCCTGTTTCGTTACTTGCTTTTGTTTAGGTCGATTCTCTTTCTTCAGCCTCCTCGATCCTGGTATCAATCGCTGTTGTTGTCAACACTTTTTTCACTTAGTAAAGATCGAAACTTTTGTTCTCTTAATGCAGAATTACTAACCGATTTCTTCCCATCACAGCTCTGATTTGACAGGGCTGGCCACCGCATGTTGTCATGCTTCGTGGCCTGATTCTGGCCTTAAGAATTGGTGGAAACCCTAAATTGTTTATGTTGTTGCTGTGTAGATATGTTTTTCCATGCTGAGGTTACAACTTGAAAACTATCTTCATCAATCAGAGGCGGTAGACGAACAACTGGGGAAGGAGGCGCTGTCTGGTCAGAGGAGGAGGGAGGCGCTGCTGCAACGATGTCTGGCCCTACGTTGATTTTCCTGAGGATGACATCTTGTTTCGATTTCATACGTATTGCACTAGCTGGACAAAATGGGTACAACAATTTTACTGTTATTTATAATGTTTAATGGAATCAGCACAATTATACTCTGTTTTTTGGTTATTAACTTTAATATCGATGATAGAATTTCCAGTTTAGGTGTAAATGCTTGTTTATCACGATCTTCTATGAGTATCCAAAAAAGGGTGGTAAGTTTTCTAATTATCAATATATTTAGCTATTGGTAACAATTACAAAAGGGTGGCAAGCACAAAGAACAAAGCACACTCCTCACCCTTTCGTTTTAGCTGTTTCTGTCAGGTCCTTTTATCAACATGTGGTCCGGTTGTAAGATACATATAGGGTTTTTACAAAAACATATGAGTGAAACGTGCTGTAATGATAAATCCTTAACTTATAAAAAGTCTTTGCATCACTAAAGTGATATAAAAGATGTTGAATTTATTGTTGATAGATGGTGTAATGAGTAGGATCAGTTAGATAAATATTTGCTGTGTAGATAACTACCTAGTAAGTATTTCACATGCGATTTTCTAATGGCAGTGTAATCATTTCAGGAGTTTTGTTTTATCACTCATTTTGGATGGAGTGAAAATCCGTGTGTGCTAGAGGTATGTATACCCTTGAGTATGATCTACTATTATGAGATTTTGCAATTGTATTGCACTTAACCCTATTAACTTCATATTTACTTCCACTTAATTACTGATGAATGCGACAATCAGTTTGTTTATAAGATCTTGTCGATCAAAGAAGTGAATGCGACAATCAGTTTTGTTTTATCACTTATTTACTTACACTATTATGAGAATAACTGTATCTCAATCCTTCCCCTATACGATAAGATTACTGCTACGCTTGATAGCTGGGCAAATAAATGTTTGACCCAAGCTGGAAGGCTAGTGCTTATAAAAATTTGTTGTGTTATCAATGCATATTTATTGGGCTAGATCATTTATATTGCCACTTAAACTGTTACAAATGATCCGAACTGCTTTTATACCTATTTTGTGGGAAGGAAACATCCATGTCAAGTTCATTGCACACATATCCTTTGCTTGCATTGAGAAACCCATTTCCAAAGGGGGTGTTGGCATCTTTAACACTACAGTAGGGAAAAATGTGCTTTTGGTAAGCACTTCGACAATGTGCTAAGGAAAAAGAACTGCTTGTGGGTGGCTTGGTCCTACAACCACATAGTCAAGAATGATAGTATCTGGAATGTGAACAAAACTCAAAGTATGAGTTGGACGTGGAAGAGTTTTATCAATTTGAGGAGTGAGGTTTTGCTTTTCTTTAAATATGGTAAAACTGCTTTCGAGAGGATATCATTTTGGGAAGACCCATGGATTGACTATGGTCAAGTCCTTGGGAATGACATTACATATTTGGATAAATTGCAATATGGCTTTCCCATAAATGCAACTGTTGCGCAATATTATCATAATGCATTATTGCCTTGCCTAGTACTTCTAACCAGCATGTCATGCAGTGTGGGGTATTATCAGTAATAAGCTATGCTTGTTAAATGGTAATGCGTCCATATTGTGGAATATACCAGGTGAGAAGTATTCAATTAAACACATATACAATGCTCTGTCTAGATTTGATGTGCTTCCTGATTGCAGGTGGGAGAAATACATATGGGCTAAGGATAATGTCCCCAAAGAAAACTTGTGTCTTTGGAAAGTTATCAACAATGCAGTACAGACTAAAATCAAGATTGCCGCCAGAGGGATGATGGTTTATCTGAACTGTGTTCTATGTGGTGAGATGCAGGAAGATATTGATCATCTCTACTTCAATTGCAGAGTGGTATACGAGTTGTGGAGCTTCTTCTCGTCCATGCTTGAAAGAATTGTCGTGCAGCATGAAAGTAGTTCTGAATGGGATGCAATACACAGTGAAGTCACTGTCTTTAGCTAGAGTGCTTTTGTAGGGTATGCTTATGTATCTTTTGTGTTAGATCGATGTATGTATTTTGAAACGGTTATGTTTTTTATGATGGGCTTAGTTGATGATGTACTATGTGTATGTTGATCGAATATTATGTTAATTAATGTATATATGAATGATTCCGTATAATTATATTTGTTGCATTAAAATATGAATCACATTATTATTAATATATATGAAATCTTTATATTAGTAAGGTGTATATGAGTCACAACAGCAAAAAATAGTTGTAATAAAGTTTATTACAACGGTGGTAAAAGTTGTTATACCTATGCTCTAATGTTATAACAGAATATACAACAAAGGGGAATAAAAGTTGTAATAAAGTTTATTACAACAGTGAGTAAAAGTTGTTAAATATGCTATTTCACAACGGTGTTGCAACTGTGCAGAAAGGTTGTAAAAGATATAAGTATATTACAACTTCTTAATACACGACGGTGGCTCCACCGTTATAAAAACTTTTTACAATGTTTTTGCACCGTTGTAATATGGTATATTTGTTGTAGTGTATATAGCTATGCAAGTGGCGCAAATATTTTTTGATGATGTCTTCAAACTTCATGGCATGCCGAACAGTATAGTATCAGACAGAAACGCTATCTTCACAGTTCTTTTTGGCAGGAGTTGATAAGATTGCAAGGGAGTACATTGAAATTAAGCTCAGCATATCACCCGCAATATGATGGTCAAACAGAGGCAACCAATAAAATTTTGCAGGGGTATTTATGATGTTTTGTATGTCATAAACCTAATGAGTGGTCAAGGTGGCTCGCAGTTGCTGAATACTGGTATAATACCAGCTGACAGAGCTCGATTAACATGACACCATTCCTAGTCGTGTATGGCGTTGCACCACCAACTCCCTTAACATTTGTACCTAAAACTGCTAGGGTACCTCAGGTGGAGCAGGAATTGTACTCAAGAGATATTGCACTGCAGCTTTTGAAGGATAGTCTAAAGCTTACTCAAGAAAGGATGAAGAAATTTGAGGATATGAATCGAACTGAGAGGCAGTATCAAGTGGGAGACTGGGTGTACATGAAATTACAACCTTATAGGCAGATAACAGTAAGTCAATCTAAAACCCACAAGCTCTCACTCAAATATTATGGGCCTTGCAAGATCATACGAAAAATTAGGGCAGTAGCATATGAATTGGAATTGCCTCTTACTGCGAAAATACACCCTGTATTTCATATTTCTCAATTGAAGAAGTGGGTAGGTCAGGAAGTAATAATTCAGCAAAATAACCCTACATTTGTAGAAGAGATCGTCGACGAGCCTGAAATCATATTAGACAGAAGGATTCTTCCCAGAAATAACAAGGCAGTAGTGCAAGTTTTGGTGAAGTGGAAACAAAGGGGGGCAGATGAAGCCACATGGGAAGATTACTGGTCACTTGTTAAGAGATTCCCTGCGTTTGACCTTGAGACAAAGTCAAATTTTGAAAAGGGGGAGAGTGTCATGTGTCAGAATCAATTCGCCATAGATTTGATGCAAGATAAAGATCAGGGACACAAAGGAGAAGTTGTTTGTAAGAAGATGGAGTTATGTGGCAATCCGTCAAACGCTTTTATCCCCAGCAACAGTATTAAAGAGAGCACGTCACCAATCCAATCTGATGACAGCTGGTAACATAGGACTAACGCTAGAGTGTCCCTGGTCCCCAACGTGGGTGCAGACAATCGAACCTGAAGGATATTCTGATGTGTACGTGCACAAGTGCACGTGTGTGCAGGTTTCAATTAAAAACTGGGTTAAATCATGTTGCCAGGGCTTATAATCAGCCCACTGGATCGAAATACAAACTGTATAAATAAGGGTAGTGTTACCCATTTGGGTGTGTGTTGATTTGTCTGGGAGTTTTCTCTTTTAAAACTTTCCAACGAAATTCAACAAATGTTTGTTACAAATTAAATAAAATCAAGTTATTGCATTTACCAACCGTTCAACTTTTATGTTCATCTGTCTTCATAACCTTGATCTGTTCTTACCTGTGTATATGTTAACAAGAAGCATGACGAAGCAAAAGAGGCCTAACAGAAAGTATGCTGTGAGCCGAAACTTTTGTAATCAGTTTGTTCGGCTTTTGTAATCAAAACCCATAAATATAGTGTAACAACCCGAAAATCTGAGCCAGTTTAAAATTTTTATTTTAGCTATTTTAATGAATTTGGAAAAATTTAAAATAGTATATTTGCATTAGCAACTACTAAAAATTTATTTAAATCAAGATTAGAACGTATGATTCCAATTTTCATAATTTTTGGAATCAATATGTGAGCGTGGCGCAGTTAAACGCGTTTGACCAGTTTCAGTTGAATTTGATCGACTGGAAAATGACCGTTTTTCAAACGGTCTCAGAATTCGACGAAATTAGTTCTGTTAGGACCGTATCGTCAATACGAAGCTAGAAATAATTTTTCTAGAATTTTTGGGGCCCGTATGTGACCCCAGTAAATTGAAATGTACGTTTAAAATTGAATATATAGATTTAAATGTAAATTTAAGCAGAAACTGATCGAAACAGTCGAATCAGCTTGCGTGGCATATCCCATTGTGTTCGGAATGGGGGTAATTAGCTAGGGACGACAGTCGGTGGGTTCGATTCTGAGTTCAAATGAAAAGTCAACAATTAGGGTTTCGAAAAATATAAAATAATAAAATAAATAATTAAATATATAACCCCCCCTATATTTTCCCTTCTCCCCGTTCATTCTCAGATTTGCAAAATAAAAAGAAAAAAAAACGATCGAATCCCCCTGCCACGCGACGCCTCCGACCTCCCCAGCGCCGTTACCCTCCGGCGAGCTCCCCTCTAGCCCTCCACTCTCTCTCCTATCTCCTCTACAAAACCCGAACGCGAAACCCAAGCCTCGATTTCAGCTGCTCCCCCTAAAACCCTACCCGATCCGCTACCTCGCGCCTAATATCAGATCCGCCCTGAGGCCCCACCTCCGACCACCTGACGCCTGCGCCTCCGTCACCTCGTCAGCACCCCAACAGCGAAGTCCGCCCCCTCGACAACAGCCCCAATCCCCTCCCTGCAATGAAAAAAAAACGAGGTAAATAACCTAAAGCCTATTTTCCGTTTTACTATGATTTTATATAGGGTATTAAAACTGATATTATATACTTTTTTTTTCTCCCTTTTCAAATCAGTTCATATATATTTTTTTTATTATATAAATTTGTTTCTCAAAGAAATAAATTAACATGGCTTTAAACATATGAAATATAAATAGGGGTTATTTTTAAAAGGGAAGAGATGTTATTTTTAAAAGAGGAAGGACAGTATTTTTATATTCAAAATAGCATTATAAAAATATGGCCTTTTTAAAATAAATAGCGTAGTTAAAAATATAACCTTTACTATATATGTATAGCAATATAAAAGTATAATCTTTATACTCAAAGTAGCGTTGTGAAGATGTAAATTTTATAAAGTGAGTAGCGAATTAAAAATATGATTTTTAATGTAAATTTCTTAAACAGACTGCGTTGGAGAAACGATGAAGATTTTCTACATAAGAAGAGTCGCGGCGTTTGGTTAAGCTAATCTGTGAGAACTCCTCACCTTTATTTTTATTTTCTAGTTATAAATATATATACTAGGATGCAGACGGTGTTTAGTAGCACCCGACACCATTGTCCACAGACCATGGACTTGTTTGTTTGGTTGTTTGGTGATTGATTAGAATATTTGTTGAAATTTTGTGGTGTGAAAAATCGAATCGATAAATTGGTTAGGATTAGACGTGCGCCGTTATAAGGCGAAGGAGTAAGGCTAGGTTAGACCTTACTCCAAATTTTGTGGTTTGAATAACGAAAGTGATTTGATTGATATGGGTATGGCGTAGGACATTATTAGACCGGAGACAAGGCTAGGCCTTATCCCGTTTCTAGTATAGTGTCGTTATGCCGCCGAAATTTTCTAAAATAAAAATATCATTGTAATTAGATAAATGAATAAAATGAATATTCATTTACAAATCAAAACGATTTGTTGATGTACACCCATTTGACTGATATGAACTGGGACGATAATTTTTACACATCGCCCAAGTGCACAAATAAAATATGTGTTTGATTGATTGAAACCCCACACGGGTGTTGGGATGATATTTGACGTACACTAATCCCATTTGTTTAGTTGTATGTCAATCGATTGGTTGACAGACTGTGTTAAGCGTTGATTAATTTTATTTATCGCTTATACAGTTGTGTAATGCATTTTGGATGATGGATGATTGTTTGTCGTTGTTATATATACATGTCTTGTATGAAAATCCATATAAATCACTTTATATGGTAATTGACCGGGCCTCATTCCAATTTAGAAAATAAAGAATATTATAAAATAAAGGTTCATGTGTTGACAGTACTCATCCGTTGAGATTAGTCATGTGTTGAACGAAATATTTGAAAAAGAAATATTTGAAATAGAAATATTTGAAAAAGAAATATTTGAAATAGAATATTTGAAAATAGGAATATATGAAGCCGTATTGATTAGATTGACGCCATTTAGACGTGAACGATATTTATATCGATTTTATTCATTTTACAATGAATATCGAAAGTGATTTCAAAATCTAATATTTTGAAAAGAATGGAAATTCGAATTGAAACTGAATAGAATTGAAATTCGAATTGAAATTAAATATAAATGAATTCGAATTGAAACTGAATTGAAAACAAACTGAAATTGAATTAGAAATCAATTTGAATTGAAATCGATTTGAAATGAATTTAAAACGAATTTATATTGGAATATTCAATTTTGATTTGAAATTGAATATGAGGTTGAAACCGTTTTGAAAACGAATTTAAAACGATTTATAAAATTCATTTTGAAAGGAAATCGACGAAGTATATATTATATATATTATATATATAATATAATGGCCTGAATAGAACGCGCCGCGCCACGGCAGTTCGCGAATTTCGACCATTGACTTCGAACGGATATTGCGGGAGATTTGACCGTCAGATTCTCCTAAAACCGGAACCGTTGGGTTCGCATCGAAAAGAACTTTCTAACGAATGTGAGAAATTAGAAATCTAACGGTTGGATTTGGAATTATGTCCAAATCAAATTTGAAAAAGGTCGCTGTAAGTGCAGTTCGATGGCCGTTGATGGAAATCGACTGTACAGGCCTTGATAAAATTATTAAAAATAGTAATAATTTGTGTAAAATCATAAGAAATGATTTAGAAAGAATTGGGATGAAAAATTCCATACTTGAAAAGATAAAAATAAAATTTTGTCGAAATGAACTAGTTTTGAACTAGAATTATAATTCTATTTATTTTTAAGTAAATAAATTGAATTTGAAAAGGGTTTTAAAAATAACCAGAATTTCTAATGATTGCATTGGAGTGGATTTGAATCGAAATTGTCTTCGGAATATTTCGATGTTGGAATTCGTGATTACACGGATGTTGTTATGGAAATTTGAAAGATATATATTTATATCGTTATTTCCAATACGACATTTGTTAATCGTAGAATTTGATATTGAATATAAATCGATATATTTTCTATTCAGAGCCTTGTATTGAATATCAAATGTGATTTGGGTTTGTCGTGAATGGTGTCTTCATTAACACTGTTCTTGAACCCAGTTGAGAAAAGATCAAATCTTTTTACCTAGATTTAATGAAGTGTACTAATTAAATGATATTTAATTGGAATTGAATTGATATTGATTTTTGGGTTTATCGTGGACAGTGTTTTAAATAACACTCGTTCTTTAACCTGATAATTAATGGAATGTGATTTTGGGTTTATCGTGAACTGTGTTTTAAATGACACTGATTCTTTAACCCAGTTAACGATTAAAACTAAGTGGAGTTTTAATGAATCTTTAATTAGATTGAAATGATCGAGAATAGAGTATCACCAGTTTTACTCCAGGTGATAGTTAAATCTTTAATTAGATTTGAACGTGAAATGGTAATTGAATTTACTAATAACACCGTGGTGTTAGATATGAAGTATAACCAGTTTTACTTCATGGGATGAATAGGTTGGGATTGGGAAATAAAATAAATGATTACTTCGGTGTGGTTCGCTAATCCCGACTAGTTTGAATTGATATTCAAAGGAGATTAAAGAATGAATTTAAAGAATTTATCTTGGATAAAATTAATGGGAACTTTTCCCAAAGTATAGGAATATTTGAATAAAAGAATATTCTGAATTGGAATGAGGCGTATGTTGTGTTTGTGTAACACTTTTATAATATATACGCGAGTTATTCAGAAAGACCGGGTTTATCCCATTCTGAATAACTGATTCGACGTGGAGTCGAAGATGAAGACGGTGGTCGAAGACCGGAAGTCTTCACGTCGTTTGGATAATTACTGATGATCTTGATTGGGATGTACATCCAAGAAGATGGAAACAGTTGGTGATCGTCCAGACGTACTTGGAGATCGATGGATATGCGGGGTACTAGGTGCCTCCGGTTTCGTTCAGACCCAGAACGGACTTGTAAATGGACTGTGTGTCTGACATTGGATTTTAGTCCGTGTGATTGATCTCTATTAAATATATATCTGTTTGGCGGCGGAGAATTTATTCTCTTGCTTAACGCCCTTCTCTGAAACGTACGAGCTCAGGGGTTATATACTGATGGATATCAAACGCATAGAGTGAATTGCCAATGTGGCATGCTCAAGTGGCAAATGATCAAGGCTTCTGTTGAAAAGCAAAGTCTTGTGGTTGATGATCAAAGCACGGCCTTTGTGGCGTAGCTTTGTGTAACGTTGATTCGCGAGCTTCACACCCGGTCGTATGAACCAAAAACGGGAGAAGGACCTCAGGGAGGGCATGCGTTTCTTTCTAGTTAGAAGTGGCGTCAGTGGTTTTACACGCCCTGACGAGTTTGACTTATGTGGTTGTTGCTGTTGCGAGGCGCCTCGGTTTGATCGGACGATCCGGGTCCGATGGAGTCATTCGTTGGCTCATTTACGCCCCATAGGGCGGGGGAACGCATGTTCAGGGTTTAAGTTTAATCCACATCGGTGGACCGACCCTGACGATCCAAGGGTCGATGCGCTCTGACCCTGTGGCTCGGGCTAGAGAGTCACGAATCGGTTGAGGACTATCTTTTGCCTCGGTTCATAGATGGAAACCCAATTTCCAAATACGTGACTTTGCGATTTTGATTGTATAACCTATATATGGCGACATAGTGGTATGGGGCATTCATGCCGCCTATGATTGATACTTATGATTTGAAGTTGTTTTATACACTATGCACTTATAATAGTATCAAATAATCTGTTTTAAACGTATCAAGCATTCTTGGCTATTATAAGGTAAAAACCCTATCCTCCGGCTTGCGTTGCATTGTGTGATGGGAACTGGGTCTTATAATAGCTTCATTTTTCTTTATTTAGCATTGCGCCGTTTGTTTTATGCACTGGTATTCTTGGGAGGAAACCCGTTCCGTGTTATACGACGTGGTCCCTTGATTTACCTAACTTTAAAATAAAGATTAATAACTGTTTTTTTGTTCTCACACCAGTCCCATGACTGACCTGGAGTTTATTGTTTTAACCTAAACTCTGGGTGCCCTTATTTTCGGCACGGGCAGCTAGTAGTTTTGGTTTTGCAGATTTATATTCACAGCATCCTGGTTTATAGCTGGAATGGTATCCGAAAAGCTTTGTATCCGTATATCTCTTCTAGTTGTGTATTGTATTATTTTCCGCTGCTATGTATTTAAATGTAATTTAAATCTCTGATATTTCTGTGTAATATTTATTCATTTATACTCTGTATATTCTTGAAATCTGATGCATTGTTATAATATACAATGAAATTTTCTTTTGTATGCGTTCTATTTTGTCATGTTCTCAAACGATAGGGCGTTTCGAACGGTCTGGGTCGGTTTAGCGACTGGTTCGGACCGAGCGAAATTCACGATCGTCACACGTAGATTGAGAGCATTGTATTCAAAACAGTTATGAATAAAACCATTTCTTGCTTTCTCCTGTCGTTCTTCTACTTCTGTTACTTTTCTTTTATTTTTCCTGTTTCACCATTTCTGTCAATATAGTCAGCATATGTACTGACATTGCATTGCGGATCTGGACTGACGACCAAGGGCCTGAAGGGAGGAAATTGACGGCCAAGAATGGGAGAAAAATCTAGGGCCTGCTGCCATTAGTAAACTAGATTTTTAGAGGATTTAAAATTAAGTGAGAATTAGTACTACTAGTCATTGTTGTTAGAAGACAAACTATAAAGACATACACGGTCTTCAATTAAAGCAGCATTGTTAAAATGACACCATATTTTATTAAGAATGGGCTTCTTTAAGAGAAAGCATAATATTAAAAGATAAGAATATTATATTGAATTTGATTTATTTTTTTATTTTAAGATGTAATAATAGCTTATAATCGTATATTAATATTTTCTAATCCTTTTGAAAAATAATAATACCAAGATACTACCAAATCCACCATATTTTTTATGATTTGATTTTGTTCATTCGGACAAAAAGGTCCTTCATAGCCAAATATGAAGATCATTAAACGACCATAAAAATTCTGTAGATGAACCACAATTTGAAATTGGAAGGAGAAAATACAAATACAATTTAACAAGGATGCAGCAGATACAATGCAAAATGCATAGCCCTAAACGTACATAGTGCAAATAGTACATACACATATCAGATATACTGAAATCTGACAACAAAAGAACATTCCTTGATGTCAGAAAGAAACTACATGCATGAATGAATTAATAATTCCTAAGCCATCATTAACATAAAAAAAAAACATATCTGACCCAGATAAGTGACTCATTAAAATACTGCAAGCTAGTAGTGCAGCTTGAACGACCTTTTCAAAGCAGCATATGCTCAGAAAAGGCAGATACTTCCTCAACATGTGACGGCACTGAAGTCGAATACAAACCGGAAACCTGTGGCAAAGACCAGCATACACTTTCTTGGATCATCGTCGTCGAATCCGAACTACAAAAACTTCCAAAACCATGATCTTCAATACCATTACTTATATCCCATGTTTGATATTCATTTATATTCCAATCACTTTCCCTTTGAACCATCTGATTTGCATCATAATGATCAATACTACTTGATGCATTATCATGGTTACATTTCCTGAATTTTTCTTGATTGATGTTTGGCCTAAGGCAACTCTCAGGAATTATGCTACTCAAACAACCTGAGTCATTGTAGTCAGGAAACGAAAAAACATCACAGGAACTAATCGCATGTGTCTCGATAGTATTAGAAGGCAGCATTGGAGGAACACTAATTTGATTTTGGTACTGAAACTGAAAGTTTGGGTTTAAAAGAGAGTAGCTATTGGTATCCAGGTTATAAAAGAAGTTGGTTCTTGCTTCTGATCCTTTCATATTTAGTGCGGCTTTGTCGTAAGCCAAAGCAGCTTCTTCAGCAGTATCGAAAGTTCCAAGCCAGTGTCTTTCTTTGGTAGTTGGGTCTCTAATTTCAGCTGCATATCGACCCCATGGCCTTCTTCTAACCCCTAAAAATCGACCTGGTTCATTAAGTTTTCTTTTTCCTTTACGAATAGGTGAAGTTTGCTGTGCTTGTGTTAAGGGTTTTAATGGTGGTGTCTGAGTGTTGTCTGAAGACATGAGTAAAAGATCACACGTAATGAAGTGGTTAGGGTTTGAGTGAGATAAGAAGCAGAGAGAGGAGGGGAGTTTAAATAGTCAATTGCTTGGGAGACCAATTCTTTACCCATTTCCCCTATCCTCATGTCCCTCCAATCAAATCTTCCAATTTCCGTTTTTTTGTATTTAAATACAAAAACAATTCAGGAGTTTAAATGCAAAAAATGGAAATTAGGGGGCTTTGATTGATTGGAACATGGGGGCACACTGAATTTAGGGACAGAAGAATTGATGCGATTGTTTGGTGTATACATGTTGGAATAAATTATTGAGTGATATTACTGATTCAGATCAAATTCACAAGGGTTGTTACTCTCTGGAGAACTTTTATATTAGATAAGTTTCTATTTGTATTAGTAATTTGTTTATTAAAGACTTCAAGTTCAGTAATAATATTAAAATGTATGTAAAAACTCCTAGGTTTGCTTACTTTATCTTATTATAACTTTATGGTCAACCTATCAAAATTCAACTTACAACCATGATTTTATGCACTTTACATTACTTATAGCGTTTTATTAACACAGTACATTCAAAATTGGGACAGAAATGTATTCCCCACCTTAGGGCATCTTCAATGGGTTTAGGGCTTAATATTCAGAGCACTGAATATTAAGCCCTGAACAGAAAGGATTTAACCAGTGGTCCGGAGCCTAATTTTTAGAAATAAGAACCTGGCGCCTATTTTATAAGCATCGGGATTTGACGTCTATAAAATAGGCGCCAGGCCTTCATGATCTTATTTCCGTCATTTTCCTTCATAATTTTCTGAAGAAACTATTTCTTCTCGTCATTTTCCTTTATAATTTAATTTTGTATTGGAGTAGATACTAGGATCCTGACGCCTATTTTATAGACGTCAGATCCTGACGTCTATAAAATAGGCGTCAGGGTTCGATTCAAGATCCTGAAGTGGATCCTGAATCTTCGTCTTAATTTTAAGGCTGAACGGAGCGGCTGGAGGGGTTTCCCTTAGTATTCAACTCGTAATCTGAACACTGGAGTTGCCCTTATATACCATTATTACCATATATCGTTGAGAAATTAATGTGTTACATGCATATGCTTTATTCTGCATTAGTTTGTTTAAAAGTTTAGCACGAATACAAGGCTATTTGTACTTGAAAAGAAGAATGACATAGAAAGGTAAAATAGTGGAAATCTAACACATAAATTCCACAGCACATGACAAAAGTATAAGGGCATGTTGGAGATTTTCACTAGAAGTCTTTTACAAATCTGGAGAAAGCTAATTGTCAGCAGTGTCATAGAACGGGCAAGTTTAAAGGTGTACCTTCTGAATTTTTAACAAAGACATAGTTATGAAATTCTCAACAGTGACTTGCATATATAAGACTAGATTGGATATTTTTTGAGTCAAACATTGCTCTAATATGGCTCATGTTAAACATAACACCGGATATTCAGTGGAGATCATATGAGACTAGATGCTAAATAAGTCTAATTTCTCGTATAGTTTAATACTTCAATGAATCTTGTACTAACGTGTAGTTAGAATGTAAGCCTCTGCTTAAGTTCCTCAACGAAACTGTAATTGTCATCCCTCTTGAAAATCTCACTGTCAAATGTCGCAAGTTTCTTCAATGCCTGAGCTGCATAATCTTAGGATAGTGAATAAAACACCTTTCTGGTTTTTTTTCATCTTAAAATACATTTATAACTGCTTAGTTTGGATCGAATTAAATGGATTTACCTTGACCACGGAAAAGCAAAAAATACAACTTATTTAAGTCCATCCAAACCAAACCTTACTAACAACTTTTTTCCATGTTGTTCAATGACACCTCAAACAGTTAAGCACTTCAAACAGTGAAGCACCACTTTGGATTTCCTTTCTTTTCACTATACATTTTTCCTTTTTCTCCTTTTATTCATTCTCTTTTCTTCCACTAACTTAAACTAATATAAATGAAAGTTATGATTCAGAAGGATCAAAGTATGCTGTATTTTTTGGGTGTCGTTGAACAATCGCCGCTATATATTGGTCCATAGATGACGTTTTAGTCAAATATGAAATCATTCGTGGTATTGTCTTGGATACCTTGATTATCAATGATATCACATTAATGTTAAATAATCATCCAAATAATACCTTTCATAAAGCCTTTCAAACATGCAAGACTTTGTACGTAAGTTCACCATGTGATGATCCCAGATTTCAAGGGAAATAAAATTTGATTAAAGTGATGTATAAGTTCCTTGTCCTATTCGTTAAAGTTTAAATGGAGTGGTTAGGTATAACAGGTCTTCAAGGTTTGAAATAAACAAAGCTTAATTTATTGAATCAAGACATTCCTTTTTGTGAAATTGTGTTACAACAAGAAAGTAATTAACATCTAACTTAATGCTCCTCACATGATAAAGGAATTTCTTCTTTCAATTAGGGCCCAACTTGTCTCCCTACAAGAAATCAGTGGACAAATATAATTGTTCATGGACAATTAATCATCATGAATGTTTTACTCGGTCATTTATTATTTCCTGCTGTCTCTTTTCAGATTTGACCAAGCCATACATGTTTTTATATTCACATTTGGCATTTGTGCGTATTATTATGTAATTCAAATGGAAGAGTGAAGCTCACCGATTGACCGACTGACTTCCTGTTATGGAAAACTGCGCCTTTGCGGAAGCGTCCAGGATCTTATTCACCCAATTACTTAAAGATGATTTCTATTGAAACAAACACAGATATGAAATCACACGCGCAAACACAAGATATTCCACCCAACCACCCTCTTTATTAATTCACAAAAACAAATTTTGTTTACATTCAATGGATCAAAACCAACAATAAACAAAATTACAAGAATCAATAACCTTATTGAGAAAGAGAAAGAATATCTAGATAACTACAACTTCTGTTGGAGGAGGAGAACAATGAAGAACGACGACTAACCCTTGGATTAATTGGGAGACACCAATCCTCTCTAGGGCACCAAGCCCTAGAGGCACAAAGGCACCACTCTATTCGGTCATACATTAATCCAACACAATGTGCTGCTTTTATAGGAGAATAGAAGGCCTAGGAAAAATATCCAATATTCCTCTTAGAGATATATTAGGAATATATCCCCTCAATACTTGCAGATAAGTAACAGAAAGACCGGGTCAAAATCCAGCAATAAATCCGCTCAAACGCCAAACTGCTCATTCTAACCTTCTTTCTGTTGCTGCACCATCTCCTCTACCGCCAAGCACATCCACGCCTCGTCTCTATCAACATATGTGATTTTCATGTCACAAATCACAACACTCCACCTTGATATGAAATCACATCAACAACAAGTCAACCGACTTCCATGGACATGTGAAATCACCATCACAATGCTCCACCTTAATTTGAAATCATATCAACACTCCAACAATCACCAAACAAGTCATCTAGCTCTTTCAACGACACCTTCTCTCAATTAAAACCAACCTCGATTTCCAGGCAACGAGATACACCCCCACCTGTTCCGAGTACAGGGACTCAATTGATTTCAGGGCAACAATCACACCCAGTCGATTTGAAAGAACCACGACCACACCTCAATTACAAGCACAACCCACCGCCTGCAAAAGATGCATCTACCTTCTGAGCTGCACCGTGCATACGCCAACGGTCTAAAAAATGCTTGCAATACTACAAGATCTCCATCGTCTTTGTGGATTTCAAAACTCGACATCCGTCTTCCGTTTGACATGATCTCTTCATCTCCGGGATCTCTCGAGTATCATCAACATCTAGACCCTTGTCGATACCATGATCCTCCACCTTAGGACCATCAGCAGTGACCATATTAACCTCTCCACCTTGCTGTGGACTTGGTTCTTCAACCGTCACTCGCCTTCCACATCGACACCCGTCTACCACTTGACCTGAGCTCCTTCCTCGAGCATTATCAACGTGAAGACCCCTGTCGAAACATGAACCGAATCACCAAGGTATTGACAAACCAAACCAATTGCCAACATCTTCGTCTTCATCCATCTTCCCTCATCCACGTCGGAAGGCTTCTCTTCATCTCCATCAACCAAACTATTGAGGCCTTCAAATCCCCAATCAAAATTAGTCATCACCAACAGCGCCATCATATCCAACATAAAAAAAATCAATTTTTTCTCACAAAAAATCAATTTTTTTCGAACAAAAACCAAATTTTCCAATCCAAAACCACTATAAGCTTTGCGATGACCTTGCTCTGATACCAATTATTACGAAAAACTGCGCCTTTGCGGAAGCGTCCAGGATCTTATTCACCCAATTACTTAAAGATGATTTCTATGGAAACAAACACAGATATGAAATCACACGCGCAAACACAAGATATTCCACCTAACCACCCTCTTTATTGATTCACAAAAACAAATTTTGTTTACACTCAATGGATCAAAACCAACAATAAACAAAATTACAAGAATCAATAACTTTATTGAGAAAGGGAAAGAATATCTAGATGACTACAACTTCTGTTGGAGGAGGAGAACAATGAAGAACGACGGCTAACCCTTGGATTAATTGGAAGACACCAATCCTCTCTAGGGCACCAAGCCCTAGAGGCACAAAGCCACCACTCTATTCGGTCATACATTAATCCAACACAATGTGCTGCTTTTATAGGAGAATAGTAGACCTAGGAAAAATATCCAATATTCCTCTTAGAGATATATTAGGAATATATCCTCTCAATACTTGCAGATAAGTAACAGAAAGACCGGGTCAAAATCCAGCAATAAATCCGCTCAAACGCCAAACTGCTCCTTCTAACCTTCTTTCTGTTGCTGCATCATCTCCTCTACCGCCAAGCACATCCACGCCTCGTCTTTATTAACATATGTGATTTTCATGTCACAAATCACAACACTTCCTAGGTTCATCATGCAGTGTAAATTGAACTTAAGTCATATGGTGATGTCGATGGAAAAGTGATCCTTTATGTATACTCTTTGATTACTAATCAAGTTTTGTCTTTATATATGAATTATGTTAATTACCTTAATTTGTGCCTTAATTCATATATAATCTGTATCAATTCCTCTGTCCTCAAAAATCTCTATCCCTCTGTACCAACCAATTAAAGTCTCTAATTTTCACATTTTTGCAATTAAGTCAAAAATAAAAAAGAGTTTAATTGCAAAAGGTGGAAATCGGAGGGTCCTTATTGATTGGGTATAGAGGATAGAGATTTTTGGGTACAGGGGATTTGTTTTGCACCAAGGTGCTTTATGCCAACCTATCTTGCAAGCAAAGACAGCAGATGACTATGGCAAGTGTAACTTGAAGTAAGAAATGTCACTACAAGGTACAAACATGTTACATGACACAGATACAGCATGACTCAGCAATTAATGCCTACCAGGTGCCACAACAGAAGCTAGTCAGCATCTCCAAAATTTTCTTCTCTTCTAATTTAGTCTAGAAGATATTGGTCATGTAATAATTAAGTTTCGATACCCATTGTAGGCACTGGCAAGTCCATTCAGTTCTGTACATTCATTGACTATTTCTAACTACTGTGTTATGAGTTTAGGAAGCAAGGTTTCTTCTTCTTATTGGTTATGATCATATCCATAATATATATAAAGTTGTCAATGCATATAGATATAGGTCCTCAACTGGTCATGCTGTAAGCTCAATGAAAAATACAACCAAATGTTTTTGTATGCATTATCAAATGCTGATGCTATTTGAGCCAAATTCAAAAAGTGGGAATTAAAAAAACTCAGTAATATGGATACAAAATACCTACCACAGACTAAACAGTGAGTTGCATGTGATATTAATAAGCAAACAAGTTTAGTGGGATAGGAGAGTTGTCCCTTGCCTCATTTTATCACTCTTTTTTTGGCATCCATTCAAGCGTCTCGACATTTGGGCATTGGAAAACAGCACACTCAAAAAAATAAACTAATAAGTGACACCATCTTTGCTTGCCCTTAGCATTGCACGAGTTCCTACATGCCCCCACCTCATCACCTAAAATTCACAGATCATGACATTAATCCTTAAATCCTCGTTACTGAACGATAAGTTTAACGTATAATTGTAAACATGCTAAAGGTGCAACATTATATTGTGTGGAAATTGAGGAATATAATAGGGGCTTTATACATGGATATCCAAATGTCAATGATGTTAGCATATTAAGTGCAGCTATACCAATTACTCGTTCAGTGTTTCATTCTAATGAGAATATGAGGCCATTGACTTCTCCACTCAGGTATGATTTCTTTGAAAAAATACTATACTTAAAGGTTAAAGCTCAATCATGCACTATATATGCAATATTCTTTTTATTGAAATCGCTGCTCAAAACAGTAGGTTAAGCTTTGTCATTGTTTGTCTGAAAACACTTAATATGATCCCTTGTATAATCATTATTTGAAGTTAAAACAGTACAGAGTACAGACAACAATGCAAATATATTCCTCGATACCAGTTATTGTAGACTACATAAAGGCTAACATTGTCCCCACTAATAGTACTACATTGGCATTTTAAAGATGTTTTTGAACAAGTGAGCCAAGCTACAATCTCAAAGTTCGTGTGCAAAGTTTAGCTGTGGGTCATACTTGCATGTGTGATTACCAAAAAGAAAAAAGAAAAACAAATTAGCATTTCTAAATGAATAGTACCTTTTTCACTGAATGGCATGGACTTGTGTACATTATACCGAGCAAGTTTGTTCACATTGTTTTAATGGGGAGAACAAAATAGTGTCCTCCATCGATGGAAATCAAGAAATACATATGAATCTCCTAATTTTCACTAATCAAGAGACAGAGTTATATTCACACTGTTAAAAACAATGTAAACATACTCAAAGTGCATGTTATATCATTAATTATGAAGTCATATTGCATGGCCAACATATAACTAATGATTTAATTAATGGGCGCCCAGATAGCACATTTTAAAGTTGATAACTTCAACATATGCATTTAGAGCAATCTCGATCCAAGGTTGAGATGGAAACTGACCAACCTTCGACAGATGATTGATGGTCCTTTTGGGGTAACCCAGAAGGTTATAGCTTTGTCATCTTTCTTTTAGTCACGACTGGATTTAAAAAGGTCGTCTAAAAATATATATTTCTTAGCAAGCTAAAAGTGTTGGTGATAAACTTGGTTTACACACTACAAAACAAACGATATATTCCGATTGCAGCTTCCGACGACCGTCGAAGATTGTTTTTCAATGGCTTACGATGGTTAACGCATTTTTAACTTCGATTACGAATAAAACAATATGTTGTTGGAATAAACCTGTTTGCATCGATCATAAAATATTCTCTGTGATATCAGAACCCCGGACTAGCGTCCTCTTCCTCATTTTGCTTCCTTTCCAAAAAAAGGAAAAAAAAAAAAAGCTTCCACCCTTCCCTAATTCGTCTCAGTTTTTTTTTTTAATGTGCTCAAATTTGTAAACAAATATCCAATTCAACCTCAATTCGATTAGTTTTATCCCAATCCAAGCTTAGAATAAAAGAAAAATAATAATAATTCGTCGTAAGCTATTATGCATTCAGATCTATACCTAATCCAATCGTATTCATATGCCCTTTAGGCATATTTATCATAACTCAAACAAACTGCATAGCTAGAAAATAGAAAAGGGAAAAGAAATATAACGTAACAATTTACAGAAATTTGAATAGAAACTGTAGAAACAGACGGATAGATTTTGTGATGACCCGGAAAATCCGAACCAATTTAAAACTTTTATTATGAATTATTTGGTGGAAAAATGTGGCAGAAATTAAAATTTTCATTTTTAAATAACATTAAAGCCAGTGAAAATAGTCAATTTTCAAACGATCTCTGTTTTTGACGAAACTACTTTTGTTGGAACCGGAATGCTGAATTATTGCTAGGTTTCAATTTTTAGAATTTTTCGATTTAATATGTGAGCGTGGCGAAGGGAAATGTGTTTGGTCGATTACAGTCAAATTTAATCGAATGAAAAATAGCCATTTTTCAAACAGTCTCAGAATTCGACGAAATTAGTTTTGTTAGGACCGAATCGTCATAACATAGACAAATATATTTTTTCTGGATTTTTCTGAGTCCGTTTGTGGCCTCGGTGAATTTATTTATGCAGACGAATTAAATTAATAAAGGAATTAAATATTAAATTAAATAATACAGATCACAGACTGCCGTTTGTCCCATTGGATCCGGAGTATGGGCTATTGGCTAGGGGCACATTCTGCTGGACTGAAATTGAACCGGTTTGAAAGTTATGGTTTTTATTTGTAAAATTACATTAAAATATTATAAATAATAGGAGATTAAACCCTAGGATTCACGATTCATCATCTTCTGCCGTCGCCCCCCCAAATTATTGGCCTAAAACCACTGAAACTTCCTCCACAAATTCCCATCAATTCACTCAGTAAAATCAATCCTTACTTTTGACATTTTCGTAGAGCTATCTCTGCTCTTCAATTTGGTACGGGTTTGATCGAACCTTGTCGCCTGTAGCGACTGCTCCGATCCCCCAAACCCCGTCGTTTTGCCGCCGAACCCCAACCAAGAACCACCACCGAGCTCGACGAGGCGGGGGGGGTCTGGCGCGCCTCTCGGAGTGCTGGAGCGTGGCGTCTTCTGATCGGCAGCTCGATTCCTGTGGTGGCCGCAAAATCGAACCCTAGGTTCGAAGAAAAAGAAAAAGGCATCGGCCGTGTTACAGGGAAGAGGAAGAAAGGTTTTGACTTAATTAAATATTCAATTAATTAATATAAATTGTTTCATAACTTAAATTAATCATATCTAACTCGTTTCAACTCAAAATTCGATGATTTCAGCGGCGTTGTGATCGTGTGACTGAGATCTACGCGTCTAAACTGACTGGAGCTGATTCTGAACAGTTTGAATTTTGGCCAAATCTTCAACGACTGTGAGATTTCTAGATTTTAATAATTAAATAATTTAATTTTATTTGTTATGTAAATCATTGTATATTGTTTCTGATCTGTGATTGGTGATTGTTGTATGGTTGTTAATATTCGATGAGACATCATAATATAGCATGTCAGTTTTTATCTGTGAAATTCTGAAATAATCTCAATAAAGTTCTCATCTTTATTGTTTTTATTTTTATTCTATTTATTTTATTTTTATTTTTATTCCCTTATAGAAAAAAATTGAATCTTTGTTGCTTTACAAACAAAGATGAAATTTTGAATCTTTATTTTGTTTTTACAAAGTAAAATGGAAAATTTAATCTTTGTTTATTTCACCACAAAGATAAGAAGTTAAATCTTTATTTTTGGTTCAACACATAAAAATGAAAAGTGAGTTTTGCTTTGATTAGCAAAATATAACAAAGTTTTAATCTTTGTATTTGATTTACAAATATAACAAATTTTTAAATCTTTGTTTTTGATTTACGAATATAATAAAGTTTCAATCTTTTGGTTTTTCGGATTAACAAAATAAAGGTTGATTTTCATTTTGTTTTACAAAATAAAAGAAAGATTGAATCCTTTACTTTGATTTACAAATCAAAGATAATAGAATCTTTTACTTTGATTCACTTAGTAAAAGGAAGTTTAAGTCTTTATTTTGATTCACAAAATTAAAGTTGGATCTTCATTTTGTTTATAATTTATAAAATAAAGAAGTTTTAGATCTTTTAAACTTTAATTAAAAGAAAAATAAATATTAGATATCTTCTTTGATTTACAAATAAAAATAAGATGAGACCTTTATTTGTGATCCACCAAAAGTATACACCCAATCATATGTATATATGTTGACATTGAAATCACGACGTTGGGTAAATTATTGAAATGGTTAGACAAAAACCATATTATTGTGTGTTGACATGTAATTTGACACTGAATTATAGAATGTCATCGTTGGGTTGACATGAAATAGATTGTTTTATGTATTGAGAGATCGTATTGAACATATATGTTGACACCAAATTTAGAAATAAAAGTTCATCTTTTTATTTGCATTTTACAATGCAAATATTACATAGGAGGATAAATTAACTTTTATTTGAGTTCTCTAATGTGAATAAAACTTAGAAATAAAGGTTCACCTTTTTATTTGCATGTTACAATGTAAATATTTCTTGGAGATAGAAAACTTACATTTTCAAACGTAAAAGTAAGGAAAGGAAACCATTTACATTTTCAATGGTAATAGAAAAGAATAAAAGAGATTTACGTTTTCAATGTAAATAAAAACAATAATAAGAGAATTTACATGTGTGAATAAGGACAATAAAAAGAGAATTTACATTTCAAGGTAAAGAGTAAAAAGGCATTTACATCTTTCAATTATAATAAAAGGTAATAGGAAATTTACATTTTTCTATGGTAATAAAGAAAGATAGAAAATTTACATTTTTCTGTGTTAAAATATAAAATTTACATTTTTCTATGTTAAAATATAAGATTTACATTTTTCTATGTAAAGATAGAAAATTTACATTTTTCTATGTTAGAATATAAATTTACATTTTTCTATGTTAATATATAAAATTTACATTTTTCTTTGTAACTATGAAAGGTTTACATTCTCCAATGTAAAGATATAAGAATTTGCATTTTTTTTTTCATTGTAAAAGAAAAGGAAATAAAATATATACATTTTATAAAAACATAAAAAGTTCACTTTTATGTTATAAAAATGAAATAGGATAAAAAGTTCATTTTTATGTCATAAAAATGAACTAGAATAAAAAGTGCATTTTTATGTCTTTAAAACACATAGGATAAAAGAACATTTTTATAATTAAAGAAAGAGTACATTTTAAAACATCATTTTTGTCGCATTAGAATTGGCGAACAAAAATGTCATTTTTATTTGATATAAAAATATACATCGTTAAAAACATCATTTTTGTCCATCGTTAAAAACATCATTTTTGTTGCATTAGAATTGGCGAACAAAAATGTCATTTTTGTTGAATATAAAATTATACATCGTTGTAAACATCATTTTTGTCGCATTAGAATTGGCGAACAAAAATGTCATTTTTGTTGAATATAAAATTATACATCGTTGTAAACATCATTTTTGTCGCATTAGAATTGGCGAACAAAAATGTCATTTTTGTTGAATATAAAATTATACATCGTTAAAAACATCATTTTTGTCGCATTAGAATTGGCGAACAAAAATGTCATTTTTGTTGAATGTAAAATTATACATCGTTGAAAACATCATTTTTGTCGCATTAGAATTGGCGAACAAAAATGTCATTTTTATTGAATATTCAATATTCAATGTTAAAAACATCATTTTTGTCGCATTAGAATTGGCGGACAAAAATGTTATTTCCAAAGAGTAATAGGAATGGATTTTAATAAGGGAAATCGCCAGATAGTCTATATAAATATAAAATATAAAATGAAACGAAACGAGCGCGGCAGTTCGCGTATCGACAATCGTAACTTCAAACGATTATTCTGAAAGATCCGACCGTTGGATTTTCCCAAAACTGGAACCGTTAGGACCGCTTTGGGAAGAGCTTTCCAATAATATAAATTTCACCAAAATCCGACGGCTAGATTTTAAGACATGTGTAAATCAAATTTTGGTAAAAGCAGCGCCAGTGCCGCCCATTGACCCGAAACGTCGTTTATTTATTCCGAGCTATTTTTAATAAATAAAAATAGCGATAAATAGTTATAAATATATATGAAATGTTTTAAATTATAATTATGCGACAATTATTTGAAAAGGCCGAGTTTAACTCATTTCAAATAATTGAACGGCGGTTTAATCAAAGATGTAAGAAGACGTTGGTTGAAGACCAGCGATCTTCACATCGGATGGACGATGACTTCTGATACCTTGGACTGATTTGCTCCCAGGACAGGGTTGAAACAGTAATTGGCCGGACGTGTGTGTTGATCGTGCGGATAAGCGAGAACCTCTTTGGTGTCTCCGGTTTCGTTCAGACCCAGAACGGACTTGTAAATGGATGCGTGTCTGACGTTGGAATTCATCCCATGCAATTAAATCGATTTCTATTAATATATGTCTGTTTGGTGGTTGAGAATTTTATTCTCTACTTAACACCCTGATACGTAGTAATGGTTATCGATCGCATGGCGTTGAATTGTCAACGTGGCACGCCAAGATGCAATGATCAAGGCTTTGTTGAAAAGCAGGCCTTGTGGCTGATGATCAAAGCATAGTCTGTTTAGGCATTGCTTTGTGTATAACGTAATTTCGTGAGCCTCACACCTCGGTATGAGTCAAAAACGGGGTTAGGACTGCAGGGAGTGCACACATTTTTTCTCGCTAGTGGTGTTTGGGTTTTAACACGGCCCGACATTTTACTTATGTGGATTTTGGATTGAGGTACCTCGGGTTTTTATAGGCCGGAAGTGGTCATACTATAGGTTCAAAGAAACCGGGAAGCGTGTGTTCAGGAATTGCCAATCCACTACCGTTAGGTGGGGACCGGCCCTGAAGATCCAAGGGTTCACTACGGGGGATCCTGAGGCATTTGCTAGAGTGTCTCGAATCGGAAGAGGACGATCCCTAGCCTCGATTTCATGACAGAAAACCAATTCCCAATGCGACAACATTTCGGTTTTGATTGTAAGATTATATACGTCGACATAGTAGGATGGGGTGCTATGCCGTCTAGGATTGATATATTTATATTGAAGTATATTAATACTTCTTAAACACTAATGATAATATTAAAATATTACTTTTCACGTATTAAGCATGTTTGATCATCATAAGGGAAAACTCTATCCTCCTGTGTGCGTTGCATTGTGTGATAGGATCTGAGTCTTATGATGATTTCATTTTTCAAAAGTCATTTCGCTGTTTTATCCAAACTTTATAAAATTATGCACTGGCAATCCAATGGAGTAAACCCGTTCCGCGTTAGCGGCATGGTTCTGAGATTCGCCATATTGATAGTTAATTTAGTTAAGAATTCTCACACCAGTCCCATGACTGACTCGTAGTTTGTTTCACTTTTGCAAACTCGGGTGCCCTCTTTCCACACGGGCAGCCAATTGACATGTTCAGGTGATATATTCTGATTGGAGCTTGCTTGGACGGAAGAAGGAGAAGGCTTTTTCTCTAGTTTTATCTTGCTTTGAGACATTTTCCCATCTTTTGCTTTTGATGTGTGTAATGGAATTTGGAATTTATTTCCTTATCTTTTGAGACTTACTGTATTGCTAAGTGGATCCTATAAAACTGCATACTCTGATGTTCTGTTGTGATGCTGATGACATTTATTTCCGCTGCAATGGTTTATGTGTTATAATAAGTATCTGAGATCTGTTTTTGTTGTAAATATGTTGTATTCCAATATGATTAGCCTTACTTTCGATCTACGGAAGTTTGGGTTCATCACAATTGGTATCAGAGCCTAAGGTTAACCTTAGCTTGGGAATATAACATATTTAGAACAATTCATCTAGATGGAATCCACATTATTCTAAGACGAGTAGCTCATTAGAGATAGGACCAGTAATGTCCTAGAATGAGCACAGCAGAATAGCACATATTTACCAGTCATTACATCATCATCTTTTCATCTTGTCCTTATCTTATCTTTTCTTGAAAATTCTCATTTTTGTTGGTCTGACTCTTTCCTTGATAGTACAGACTGATTTAAATGGATACTAGAGCAAGAACAGCCCGAGGCGGAGCCCGAGGTGGAGCTCGAGGCGGGGCTAGAGGTGGAGCCCGAGTAGGAGCTGGAGGGAAAGCTAGAGACGAGACACCCATCACTTAGGAACAACATAACTCAGAGGTCGTAGTCGAATCACCTCCACCTCCACAGCCTTTCGATTTGGAGAGAATGTCAAAGAAATTCAAAAACCTTGGAGGTGTACCTTTCACGGGGCGAGAGTCTGCGATTCAGGCAGAAGCATGGCTTAAAGATTGCGAAAAGATCCTAAAGGGCTTGGAGTTGGAAGATCAGCGAAAGCGTTATCTGGCAGTTTGGCAACTAAAAGAGGAAACAGGTCATTGGTGGGATACAATCAAAATCTGCAATGACGTGGCCAATATGTCTTATGCCATATTTAAGGAGCTTTTCAATGAGAAGTACATACCCCCACAAGCTAGAGAGAGCCTGCGCGAGCAGTTCGTTAACCTACAGCAAGGGAATATGACCGTTTCTGAGTATGTGAGGAAGTTTGATGAGCTTTCACGATATGCTCCTAGTTTGATTCAAGATCCAGTAGAGAAGATTAAGAAATTTATCAAGGGGTTGTCCAAGAAATATTTAAACCGAGTCACTGCCCATATTAAGCTTCCTTTCAAAGAAGTAGTAGAGGTGGCGTGCCGCTATGAGGAGAATGATGAGTCTGGACCGAAGGATAGAGGGAAAAGTTAAGGCAACAACCAGAAGGAACAGGCTTACAAGAAACAGGAGGCGAGCAATTCTTCTACAGCTAAACCCCAAGGGAAGAAGAGGGATAGGAGCAAGGTGACCTGCTATAACTGCGGCAAGATTGGACATTTCGATTACGAGTGTAGAGCTCCTAAAAAGGTCAAGAGAAATGATTCAGGCCCTAGTCAGAACCGTGGTCAGAGTTCCCAGAATCGTGGTCAGAATTCGCAGGACAAAAGGGAATGCTACAATTGTCATCAAAAGGGGCACATTAAGGCGAACTGCCCACTACTAAGGAATGCTCAGGTGGCACATGTTTATGAGGGAGCAGATACACCAGCTTCGACTGAGGGGCCTAATAAACCCGATGTCTTAGGAGGTACACTCAATATTAAGAACATCCCTATTACTGTCTTATTTGATACTGGTGCTACACGAAGCTTTATTTCTAATGATACAATTAAAAAGTTGGAATTGAAACCGAGAAAACTCAAAAATTTGATTAGAGCTAATAGTACGATAGGAGGTTCTCTTATTCTTGATCAGTATTGTAGAGTACCTGTTTCTTACTCTTGCTACCAGTTCCCCTTTGACTTGATCGTTATGAATTTCTTCGGTTATGATGTCATACTGGGGATTGATTGGCTATCAAAGTATGAGGCTGAGTTAATTTGTGCGGAGAGGATCATTAAAGTTAAAACTAAGCTTGGAAATATTAATATCCCGTGCCATGGCTCAGCCACTGACAGGAAAACATTCTGGTCTTCTCTAGAAGTTGCTCCTACTTCTATTGAGGATATCCCTGTCGTCAAAGATTACGCTGATGTATTCAAAGAAGTTGAGGGCCTACCTCCGCATAGAGAAATCAGCTTTCGAATTGATTTAGCTCTGAATGCAAGGCCGGTTGTACATCCCATTCGGAGAATGTCGCCAAAAGAAAGAGAGGAGCTGGAAAATCAAACCAAGCAGCTTTTGTGGAAGGGTCTGATCAGGCCCAGCTTCTCAGAATGCGGAGCAGCAGTGGTGTTCGTCCCAAAATCGGACGGTACTATCAGGCTATGTGTAGACTACCGTGATCTCAACAAACAAACTCTGAAGAACAAATACCCACTGCCTCGTATTGATGACTTGCTTGACCGCTTGCATGGGGCACGAGTATTCTCTAGGATGGACCTAGCTACCGGCTTCCATCAACTTTGCATTGCAGAGGAGTGTGTGCCTTTAACTGCTTTCAGAGGACCAGACATATTTTATGAATGGCTAGTAATGCCCTTCGGTCTATGTAATGCTCCGGCATATTTTGTTGACCTGATGAATAGAGTATTCAGAGATGTTTTAAATAAATTTGTGCTCGTGTTCATCGATGACATCCTTATCTTTTCTAAATCCACTGCTGAGCACGAACAGCATCTGAGAGAAGTCTTAGAGATTTTGCGAAGAAATGTGCTGAAAGCAAAATTTTCTAAATGCATATTCTGGCAAGAAGAGGTGAAATTCCTCGGCCATGTTGTATCAAGGGAAGGCATCTCAGTAGATCCAGGAAAGATCTCAGCCATCCAAGAATGGAAGCAGCCTATAACTCCCACGGAGGTCAGAAGTTTCTTGGGACTGGCCGGCTATTATCGGAAATTTGTCAACGATTTTTTGAAGGTAGCTTGCCCATTGACAAAGCTGACCAAGAAGCATACGAAATTCAAGTGGACACCGGAATGCGAGACAGCTTTCCAAGAGCTAAAGAAGAGGTTGACCAATGCTCCTGTGTTGACCATCATAGATAGCAATCAGGATTTGAAGGTCTGGACCGACGCTTCTAAGCAAGGTTGTTTCTTTTATAAATTAACATGTCAGAGGTAACATTTTTTCCTTTGATGTCAAATCTCATTTTAACATGATATTCCTTATTTATTTAAGGTATTGGTGCGGTGCTGATGCAAAGAGGCAGAGTAGTCGCATATGCTAGCCGCCAACTGAAACCGCATGAGAAGAATTATGTCACACATGATCTTGAGCTAATGGCCATTGTGTTTGCTCTTAAAATATGGAGGCATTATCTTTTGGGTGAGAAATTTGAAATTTACACGGATCACAAATCCTTGAAACACCTTTTTACCCAAAAATATTTGAATATGAGGCAGCAGCGCTAGGTCGAATTTTTTGCATCATATGACCTGGATATCCTATATACTCCGGGAAAAGCCAACATTGTAGCCGATGCACTCAGTAGAAAGAATGCAGAATGCAACAATCTCATTATCACTCCTACTTTGATTGATAAAATTTCTGCTCTTCAGAAGAATGATGAATTTATTCATAAGCTTTGTGAGCGAATTCGTAAAGGCGAGGCCTCAAGTTTTCAGATTGACGATAACGGGACCCTTAGATTGCAAGGGCGAATTTGTGTGCCAGACATTGCTGAGCTAAAAAGAGAAGTGACGGATGAGTGCCACAAATCTAAAATCAGCGTCCATCCAGGTGTAAACAAAATGTACCATGATCTTAAGCGCACCTTTTGGTTGAAATCGATGAAGGGGGATATTTCTATTTATGTGGCTAGATGTCCCACTTGTCAGCAAGTTAAAAGTTATCAACAGAAACTGGCAGGTTTGTTGCAACCGCTAGGAGTTCCTGGTTGGAAGTGGGATGAAATTTCTATGCACTTTATAGATGGCTTGCCCCGAAGCCGAAAGGGCAACGATAGAATATGGGTGATTGTCGACTGCTTAACAAAATCTGCCCATTTCATCCCTGTTCGGTCCAATAGAACAGCTCGTAGTTTGGCACAGCTTTATCTCAGAGAGATAGTCAGACTGCATGGGGTTCCCAAAAGCATTGTCAGTGATCGGGATCCATTATTTACCAGCAAATTCTGGGAAGCTTTTCAAGAAGAGCTTGGGACCAAGTTAAATCTAAGCTCTGCCTATCACCCTCAGACAGATGGCCAGACTGAGAGGGTGAATCGTGTTTTGGAAGACTTATTGCATGCTTGCATCCTTGACTATGGCGGTTCATGGGAGGACCACTTGCACTTGGTGGAATTCTCCTATAATAATAGCTACCAAGCAAGCTTGGGAATGTCACCGTTTGAATTACTTTATGGCAGGCCGTGCAGATCTCCGGCATGTTAGGTGGAGTCCGGCAATCGACTAGTCTTGGGCCCCGACATGGTTCGTGAAGCATCGGATAAGGTTGACTTGATTAAGAAGCGCTTGTTGACTGCTCAGAGCCGACAAAAGAGCTATGCAGACCAGCGAAGAAGAAATCTAGAATTCTCTGTAGGTGATCGAGTATACTTGAAGGTTTCTCCTTTGAGAGGCGTGATTCGTTTTGGGAAGATGGGAAAGTTGGCACCGAGATTCATTGGTCTATTCCCTATTCTCGAAAGGATTGGTACTCTCGCTTATAGAGTGCAGCTACCTGATTGGTTGCCAGGGGTGCATGATGTATTTCATGTGTCTCAACTCCGCAAGCATGTTCACGATCCAGATCTGATAGAGGATGAATTAAATCAACAGGTCCTAGATATTGCTCCAAATTTGATAGTGAGGAAGGACCCGATTAAAATCATTGGCAAACAAACCAAAATCTTGAGGAACAAAAAGATCAACCTAGTCAAGGTTCAATGGAGTGGGGATCCTAGAGGCTGTACTTGGGAGACAGAGGATAGCATAAAAAAGGCTTACCCCAAGTGCAGAGTGGACATCTCCGAGTAACTCTTGTACTGAGGTATGTTTATACCAATTTACATTTTCCATCTTGGTTCCTACCTTACTTTGTTTCCTTTTCGAGGACGAAAATTCTTAAGTGGGGGAGATTGTAACGACCCGGAAAATCCGAACCAATTTAAAATTTTTATTTTGAATTATTTAGTGGAAAAATGTGGCAGAAATTAAAATTTTCATTTTTAAATAACATTAAAGCTAGTAAAAATAGTCAATTTTCAAACGATCTTTGTTTTCAACGAAACCACTTTTGTTGGAACCGGAATATTGAATTATTGCTAGGTTTCAATTTTTAGAATTTTTCGATTTAATATGTGAGCGTGGCCAAGGGAAATGTGTTTGGTCGATTATAGTCAAATTTAATTGACTGAAAAATAGCCATTTTTCAAACAGTCTCAAAATTCGACGAAATTAGTTTTGTTAGGACTGTATCGTCATAACATAGACAAATATATTTTTTATGGATTTTTCTGAGTCCGTTTGTGGCCTCGGTGAATTTATTTATGCAGACGAATTAAATTAATAAAGGAATTAAATATTAAATTAAATAATACAGGTCACAGACAGCAGTTTGGGCCGACGGGACCTGTCCCATTGGATCCGGAGTATGGGCTATTGGCTAGGGGCACCTTCTGCTGGACTGAAATTGAACCGGTTTGAAAGATATGTTTTTTTTGTAAAATTACATTAAAATATTATAAATAATAGGAGATTAAACCCTAGGATTCACTATTCATCATCTTCTGCCGCCGCCCCCCCAACTCAATGGCCTAAAACCACCGAAACTTCCTCCACAAATTCCCATCAATTCACTCAGTAAAATTAATCCTTCCTTTTGACAATTTCGTAGAGCTATCTCTGCTCTTCAATTTGGTACGGGTTTGATCGAACCTTGTCACCTGTAGCGATCGCTCCGAGCCCCCAAACCCCGTCGTTTCGCCTCCGAACCCCAGCCAAGAACCACCACCGAGCTCGACGAGGCGGGGGGGTCTGGCGCGCCTCTCGGAGTGCTGGAGCGTGGCGTCTTCTGATCGGCAGCTCTATTCCTGTGGTGGCCACAAAATCGAACCCTAGGCTCGAAGAAAAAGAAAAAGGCATCGGCCGTGTTAAAGGGAAGAGGAAGAAAGGTTTTGACTTAATTAATTCAATTAATTAATATAAATTGTTTCATAACTTAAATTAATCATATCTAACTCGTTTCAACTCGAAATTCGATGATTTCAGCGGCGTTGTGATCGTGTGACTGAGATCTACGCGTCTAAACTGACTGGAGCTGATTCTGAACAGTTTGAATTTTGGCCAAATCTTCAACGACTGTGAGATTTCTAGATTTTAATAATTAAATAATTTAATTTTATTTGTTATGTAAATCATTGTATATTGTTTCTGATCTGTGATTGGTGATTGTTGTATGGTTGTTAATATTCGATGAGACATCATAATATAGCATGTCAGTTTAGATCTGTGAAATTCTGAATTAATCTCAATAAAGTTCTCATCTTTATTGTTTTTGTTTTTATTCTACTTATTTTATTTTTATTTTTATTCCCTTATAGAAAAAAATTGAATCTTTGTTGCTTTACAAACAAAGATGAAATTTTGAATCTTTATTTTGATTTTACAAAAAAAAATGGAAAATTTAATCTTTGTTTATTTCACCACAAAGATAAGAAGTTAAATCTTTATTTTTGGTTCAACACATAAAAATGAAAAGTGAATTTTTCTTTGATTAGCAAAATATAACAAAGTTTTAATCTTTGTATTTGATTTACAAATATAACAAATTTTTAAATCTTTGTTTTTGATTTACGAATATAATAAAGTTTCAATCTTTTGGTTTTTCGGATTAACAGAATAAAGGTTGATTTTCATTTTGTTTTACAAAATAAAAGAAAGACTGAATCCTTTACTTTGATTTACAAATCAAAGATAATAGAATCTTTTACTTTGATTCACTTAGTAAAAGGAAGTTTAAGTCTTTATTTTGATTCACAAAATTAAAGTTGGATCTTCATTTTGTTTGTAATTTATAAAATAAAGAAGTTTTAGATCTTTTAAACTTTAATTAAAAGATAAAATAAATATTAGATATCTTCTTTGATTTACAAATAAAAATAAGATGAGACCTTTATTTGTGATCCACCAAAAGTATACACCCAATCATATGTATATTTGTTGACATTGAAATCACGACGTTGGGTAAATTATTGAAATGGTTAGACAAAAACCATATTATTGTGTGATGACATGTAATTTGACACTGAATTATAGAATGCCATCGTTGGGTTGACATGAAATAGATTGTTTTATGTATTGAGAGATCGTATTGAACATATACGTTGACACCAAATTTAGAAATAAAAGTTCATCTTTTTATTTGCATTTTACAATGCAAATATTACATAGGAGGATAAATTAACTTTTATTTGAGTTCTCTAATGTGAATAAAACTTGGAAATAAAGGTTTACCTTTTTATTTGCATGTTACAATGTAAATATTTCTTAGAGATAGAAAACTTACATTTTCAAACGTAAAAGTAAGGAAAGGAAACCATTTACATTTTCAATGGTAATAGAAAAGAATAAAAGAGATTTACGTTTTCAATGTAAATAAAAACAATAATAAGAGAATTTACATGTGTGAATAAGGACAATAAAAAGAGAATTTACGTTTCAAGGTAAAGAGTAAAAAGGCATTTACATCTTTCAATTATAATAAAGGGTAATAGGAAATTTACATTTTTCTATGGTAATAAAGAAAGATAGAAAATTTACATTTTTCTGTGTTAAAATATAAAATTTACATTTTTCTATGTTAAAATATAAGATTTACATTTTTCTATGTAAAGATAGAAAATTTACATTTTTCTATGTTAGAATATAAATTTACATTTTTCTACGTTAAAATATATAATTTACATTTTTCTTTGTAACTATGAAAGGTTTACATTCTCCAATGTAAAGATATAAGAATTTGCATATTTTTTTTCATTGTAAAAGAAAAGGAAATAAAATATATACATTTTATAAAAACATAAAAAGTTCACTTTTATGTTATAAAAATGAAATAGGATAAAAAGTTCATTTTTATGTCATAAAAATGAAATAGAATAAAAAGTGCATTTTTATGTCTTTAGAACACATAGGGCAAAAGAACATTTTTATAATTAAAGAAAGGGTACATTTTAAAACATCATTTTTGTCGCATTAGAATTGGCAAACAAAAATGTCATTTTTATTTGATATAAAAATATACATCATTAAAAACATCATTTTTGTCCATCGTTAAAAACATCATTTTTATCGCATTAGAATTGGCGAACAAAAATGCCATTTTTGTTGAATATAAAATTATACATCGTTGTAAACATCATTTTTGTCGCATTAGAATTGGCGAACAAAAATGTCATTTTTGTTGAATATAAAATCATACATCGTTGTAAACATCATTTTTGTCGCATTAGAATTGGCGAACAAAAATGTTATTTTTGTTGAATATAAAATTATACATCGTTAAAAACATCATTTTTGTCACATTAGAATTGGCGAACAAAAATGTCATTTTTGTTGAATGTAAAATTATACATCGTTGAAAACATCATTTTTGTCGCAATAGAATTGGCGAACAAAAATGTCATTTTTATTGAATATACAATATTCAATGTTGAAAACATCATTTTTGTCGCATTAGAATTGGCGGACAAAAATGTTATTTCCATAGAGTAATACGAATAGATTTTAATAAGGGAAATCGCCAAATAGTCTATATAAATATAAAATATAAAATTAAACGAAACGAGCGCGGTAGTTCATGTATCGATAATCGTAACTTCAAACGATTATTCTGAAAGATCCGACCGTTGGATTTTCCTAAAACTGGAACCGTTAGGACCGCTTTGGGAAGAGCTTTCCAACGATATAAATTTCATCAAAATCCGACGGCTAGATTTTAAGACGTGTAAATCAAATTTTGGTAAAAGCAGTGCAAGTGCCGCCCATTGACCCGAAACGTCGTTTATTTATTCCGAGCTATTTTTAATAAATAAAAATAGCGATAAATAGTTATAAATATATATGAAATGTTTTAAATTATAATTATGCGAGAATTATTTGAAAAGGCCGAGTTTAACTCATTTCAAATAATTGAACGGCGGTTTAATAAAAGATGTAAGAAGACGTTGGTTGAAGACCGACGATCTTCACATCGGATGGACGATGACTTCTGATACCTTGGACTGATTTGCTCCCAGGACAGGGTTAAAACAGTAATTGGTCGGACGTGTGTGTTGATTGTGCGGATAAGCGAGAACCTCTTTGGTGTCTCCTGTTTCGTTCAGACCCAGAACGGACTTGTAAATGGATGCGTGTCTGACGTTGGAATTCATCCCATGTAATTAAATCGATTTCTATTAATATATGTCTGTTTGGTGGTAGAGAATTTTATTCTCTACTTAACACCCTGATATGTAGTAATGGTTATCGATCGCATGGCGTTGAATTGTCAACGTGGCACGCCAAGATGCAATGATCAAGGCTTTGTTGAAAAGCAGGCCTTGTGGCTGATGATCAAAGCATAGCCTGTTTAGGCATAGCTTTGTGTATAACGTAACTTCGCGAGCCTCACACCCCGGTATGAGTCAAAAACGGGATTAGGACTGCAGGGAGTGCACACGTTTCTTTCTAGCTAGTGGTGTTTGGGTTTTAACACGGCCCGGCATTTTACTTATGTGGATTTTGGATTGAGGTACCTCGGGTTTTTATAGGCTGTAAGTGGTCATACTATAGGTTCAAAGGAACCGGGAAGCGTGTGTTCAGGAATTGCCAATCCACTACCGTTAGGTGGGGACCGGCCCTGAAGAACCAAGGGTTTACTGCGGGGGATCCTGAGGCATTTGCTAGAGTGTCTCGAATCGGAAGAGGACGATCCCTAGCCTCGATTTCATAACAGAAAACCAATTCCCAATCCGACAACATTTCGGTTTTGATTGTAAACTTATATATGTCGACATAGTAGGATGGGGTCCTATATCGTCTAGGATTGATATATTTATATTGAAGTATATTAATACTGCTTAAACACTAATGATAATATTAAAATATTACTTTTCACGTATTAAGCATGTTTGATCATCATAAGGGAAAACTCTATCCTCCTGTGTGCGTTGCATTGTGTGATAGGATCTGAGTCTTATGATGATTTCATTTTTCAAAAGTCATTTCGCTGTTTTATCCAAACTTTATAAAATTATGCACTGGCAATCCAATGGAGTAAACCCGTTTCGCGTTAGCGTCGTGGTCCTGAGATTCGCCATATTGATAGTTAATTTAGTTAAGAATTCTCACACCGGTCCCATGACTGACTCGTAGTTTGTTTCACTTTTGCAAACTCGGGTGCCCTCTTTCCACACGGGCAGCCAATTGACAGGTTCAGGTGATACATTCTGATTAGAGCTTGCTTGGACGGAAGAAGGAGAAGGCTTTTTCTCTAAGACATTTTTCCATCTTTTGCTTTTGATGTGTGTAATGGAATTTGGAATTTATTTCCTTTTCTTTTGAGACTTACTGTATTGCTAAGTGGATCCTGTAAAACTGCATACTCTGATGTTCTGTTGTGATGCTGATGACATTTATTTCCGCTGCAATGGTTTATGTGTTATAATAAGTATCTGAGATCTGTTTTTGTTGTAAATATGTTGTATTCCAATATGATTAGCCTTACTTTCGATCTACGGAAGTTTGGGGTCATCACAGATTTACAGAAAGGAAATAGGAACAAACTGAATATGTAAATAAACTGTAAACAACTGAATCTGAAAATAAACTATAGATAATTCAGATCTGGAACATCTACAGCTACTATTATACAAATTTTTCTTTAACTTATCAGAATTCTAAGAATCACATTCATCTCAGCAAAATTAACTTTTCCAATGGCTCCGGTAGAAATCTCCAGAATTTAAATAGTCCTCCCTACAAATTTGTGTATAAACAATTTGGTTCTAAAAACTCTATTTTTATTTGAAGGAAAAATTAGTGTAAAGGGGGTATAGGAATGAAGAAAGGAGTTGGGTGAAATGAGGGAGGGTTAGAGGCTTATTTATTGTGGAGGTAGGACATCCCTAGCCATTAGATATTCTGTAATGAGGAAGGGTCAGATGCAAAGAAAAGCCCTGAAACATGCAGAATACTCTGATTTTGTGCCAGGCACGAAATCGTGCCTGGCCACATACTAGGTCGACCCATCACCCAAATTAGTCGACACAGGGGTCGACCCATGTATGGCCAATGGTCGACCCGGCCTCGGACTGGGTCATCTCAGTTAACTTCCAACGTATAATTATATATATATATATTTGTTTGTTTATTGAATTTTGAATTTGAATTTCAAATTTCTATTTGTTATAACTTCTTCGTGTGATAAGTTCCGTACAAGCGTATGCATTAATTACCTCCAAGGCTTCAAAGATTATACATCTTCTGTAACTGCACCTCATATGAGATAGCATAGTGTGAGAACAGAGGAAGAGGGTACGCTGAAATATCCAACCGATGGAGAAGCAAGGAAACATTTCAATAAAACTTACCCCAATTTTGCCACGAAAAGTCGTAATGTTAGACTAGGATTATGTACGGATGGTTTTTCACCATTTTCTTAATTTCGTTCTAAATTTTCATCCAGTCTCATTATCATCACACCGTTGTGTAGTTAAAGCGCTTAGCGGTTCTATAACGATGGAGGTTCAAAAAGGTGTAGCGGGGATAAAGTGGGGAAATAACGGGAATATAACGGAGGCGCAAAAAATGTTCATTAGATGTAAAACTAAATATCTGAAAATTAATTAATCATCTTTCTCACACTATATGTTTACAAGAAACTAATATTAATAAATCTTATAAAACAAAAGCAAAGAATATCATAGTTATGCATGCTAAATTTGATGAGTGTAATTGATTGTTACCATATATCAGGCACTTATGCATTAAATTTAGCCCTTCACGTTAAATTAACAGAATTTTGTATAAAGAGAACTAATAAATTCATGCTCTATATATTAATATTGTTAAAGCGGATGCTAAAAAGCCTGGAATTAGCGAATGCAGTAGAAAATAGTGGGGTTAAAAGCGGATCAACTGTTCATCAGCGCTAAATTGAAATAACGTAGCGGTTGAAGAGCGCTATGGGTTATAGCGGGGATTTAACTACATAGTCACATTGTATAATTTACCGCCATAGATGTGTATGAAAACACAATGTATGTTTCTTACTGTTGTCGTTCTTGGCCTTGATGATCCAACACAAGGAACCGATGTTTATTTACAACTGTTGATTGACGAGTTAAAAATACCGTGGAACGAAGGAATAGAAACATAGGATGTTTCGAAAAAGAATTTTTTTTCGTATGTTTCCTTCTTTATTTTGGACTATAAGTGATTCTCCTACATATGCAATGCTTTCAGGATCACAACTAGAAAATGTGTTTACTCTAACAGGGGATACCGACAGTTTCGGACGACTAATTTCCGATGGCTTTCGATAAGCCGTCGGTGACCGTCAGAAACCATCGAAAAATAATGATTACACCCAGGCCGAAGCCTTTTTCTTTCCATTTTTCTTTTTCTTCTAACACAAAAACATATCACTACAATGGAAATTATATTTTATAGTGGCACACAGTGCCAGATCTATTTAGGTGCATGGTGTGTCATGGGACACACCATTAATTTCAAAAAGTAAAAAAAAAAGCTTGTGTCTTGCTGTTTCATAAAGAAGATGGAGCTATTGAAAAGAATATGAACAATTGATAATATGAAGAGTCTTCTGCTTTGGAAGTAATGAAAGCTGTTTTTCATAGCATAGGTGTGAGTAGTTCTGTACCATAACAATTGCTTAGTACCAATATATCTTTCAGCCTTTTCTGTTTCAGCTAACGTACACATATCCGTTTTTGAAAGAATAAGAAGATTACCTGACATTTTATGCTATTATCGTTTCTAATTTCTTTCAACTGCGCATGGTATGATCTAATACCTTGTAGTAAAAAGATTAAGATAATAGATCAATGTTCAATTCTACTTTTTAATAGTTGACTGTAGTTTTTTAATATAAGAAAAATAACTGCTACAATTATGCTGGCATTTGGCAAATAATGGAGCTAGTTTTATGTTAGTATTATAAATATATACAATATAACAGAAATCCGGAATTTCCAAAATGAAACCGAAATTTTAAAATATAACCGCGAGCTGAACGGAAACAGAAAATGGGATTTCGAACTTTGATCAATATCTCAAATGATTTATAGGATAACGTAAATTTTACCATGACTTCTTTATGTAGTTATTTTGATAATTGACTAAAAATGTTTTTCAGCATAAATTTCTGGTTACACGACTGTTGGTGACACACCATCTGTAAAATCCTGTATTCGCCACTGGTAGTATAACCGCTATTAATCAGTTGTATAGCGGTTCGATAAACGTTGTATATCGGCATGTCATAGAAAACTGCTGAATAATTATAACACAAAAAGTCCATTATAAAAGAGCATAGTTTTATAGCACAAGTTTGCCGCTATGTTATATAAATGCAATAGCTCATCCACACCTCTATCAAACATCTAAATCTCATTAAAAATGAGAATGTTTATTACACAGTATAGCCGCTATAACATATTTATTCAATAGCAGTTATAAGACGCTATGTATGAACGAAAAATATATAACAATAGCAATCAAAATGAATTTTCATAACAATTTAATAATAGCAATCAAAATGAATCTTCATAACAATTTAAAGAGTAACATATGAACAAGAGAAATATGATTATCAGCAAATTTAATGCATATTCATGATAAAAAAATAAAGTATTAACTAATAAAAAATAATTTCAATCCATGAGTTACCAAATTTAATACATATGTTTTCAATTCTATATAGATGTCAATTTGAGTACATAAACGAGAAAACATATTTCCTAGATGAATGAGCATCTCCCATCGTCAACGTACTGCAATCAGTCATTGTAGCAATAACATGATTAATGTTCCTAGATGAATGAGCATCACTACACCAAACCACACTCTTAGCCAAATGTACAAACAACCATCAGCAACAGCCCTTCCCGAAACAAAAACAATGGAGCTATCAACAACCGAACCTCTACTATCCACATGAAAATATTTGCAATACATCATGAAAACACGTTAATTTGTAATCAACACAAAAAATAAAATAAAATTATGAACGCATACCTGGTAAATAACAACCTCAACTTCTTCGCACTTCTAATTCTTCTTTTCCCACAACATGTCTAAGTGCACAAAACTCTAACATAGGTCGTATACCACTGAAAACTACGAAGCAAAACAAATGTAAGATGATACTAAAAGTCAATTATCTAAAAGGCATAATTTAAGTATCAAAATTTAAAGTAATAAAGAAAATAATGAACTTAATGAAAGCATAACATGAAGCACTATATAAAAAGAATTGACAAAATCTAACAAATTCACACTTGCTAACATATTTACCAATAAAATATTTGCCATGAAAGATAAGGACTTACATCTTCAATAGTTTAGTCATATTGCCCTAAGAAGTTGGAATTGTGCTCCCACTAAAGTTGTTGTTATCAAACTGGCTGCAGGTAGCAATTTAAAAATAAGTATCCTCATTATCATTTAATAACAACAATGCCACTACCACAACAATAACAAAACAATAATAATAAACAATACAAATGTAACTGGATTAATATTTTTCATCTTTGCACTTTGACATAAAAAGGTTTAGATAAATTATAGCTGTTGGCTCCCTTTTTGACCAAGCCACCCAGGATCATTCGTAAGAGGAAAGCAGGAAACCACGATATCTAAGGACATGAAGGAATGGATCGCGCACCATAGTCTCGACCACCGTCGGATCGCGCACCATCGTCTCGCCCAATATCGAATCGCGTCTCTACGGATCGCCCCATCTCATCAGCGAACGACGCATCCGGGCGATCCGATCCAAACTTATATTGTTGCCCCGAGCGAACCGATCCGATCCCCTGGTGCATGGCGAACCCTCTGACCTGTTTAAGCGCGAGCTAGTCTTCAGCGATCCGAATCGCACGGATCTGGCGACACGTGTCCCTAACCGTCACTTGGACCGATTCTCCCCATCTGCACGATCCGATTTTCAAGCAGATCACGACACCTGTCCACAACGGCTAATTTGACTGTTTCTCCAACGGTGGCGATGCGATCCGATGCTCTCGGGATTTGTGCCACGTGTCCACGATCCGCCTGACAAAATCAGCTATAAATAGCCCAGAGCTTGGCATTTTTCGGGATCCTTTTGGCAATATTGAGTACTGAATCCGCCATTGTTGTCAAACTACTGAAATATTGGGAGAAATCCTTGTTGTATTAGCTTTTAAAGCATAATCAATAATATATAAAGTGGACTAGGCTCGTTAACGCCAAACCACTATAAATTTTGAGTGTTATTTTCTTTTTCCTTGTTCTTCATTTGAAATTCTCTACTGTTCATAACAATTTGGGTGTTAGGTCCAAATTTCGATCTAACATTTTTGGTGCTTTCATTGAGAGACTCAGTCCTAAAGTTTCACTATTCTCTTCTTTGAGGATTCCAGCGATTCAGATATCATGGCTAGAAAAAGATCTAAAGCTTCACAGACCAACGAAACAATTGAGGAGAGTGTGCACGAACTGGGCAACGAAGAAACTCTTGATCGCGGAGCGCAGGGGGCGAACCGATCCGACGAAGACACCACGTTCCGAGTCGATGAGAACGAGGCGATCCGTGCCACTGAAGGGGTTGTTACTCGATCCCGAGGTAACACCTCGCAGCCTCCGCGTACCACGACCACGAGTCGAGCTCAGGGGGGCGCAGCGAATCGCCATCCACGAACCACAACTATCCGAACTGATGGTCAGACTACAACTCGACCTGGAAAAGAACCTATGACCCACTCCTATCATCCCGGAACCTCTGCTCGACCCGGTTCGAGCTCTTTGCGCATAAGAGAGAGTGATGATGACCACTACGATCCTGCTGCTCTTGTCACTGAGGGGGATCTCTCTCGCTTCGCCGAAATGTGGGATAGGTTGTTTGATGAGTTGGCTGCCCAAAGGCAGGAAAGTTCCATCCTGCGGCAAAATTTGACGGCTATGGATAGAAGACTTGATGAGCTAGCAAGGCAAAGAACATCGCCGGTTCGTCCACTCACCCCAGTATATTCTTCTTCATCTGAAGAACCGCCGAGACCTCCGCGGCGACCGTATGAGAGAGCCGAAATCATAGAACAGCTTCGGTTCGGAACCCTGCCCTCACAGGAAGAAGAAGAGCTAGGGGCGGGGCCCACAAACCGTAATGTGAATGGTCAAGCAACGGCTCTCAGGACTCGAGATGTGAACAGTCCTATGCATAATAGACCACCTCAGCCCCGTCGCCGCACGCATACTCATGATAACAGGGGGCAGCGAAGCCCTGTCCGAGCCCCGGTTTTTGTGGATGCTTCCCAAAGAGAGATCAGAGAACCTCGTCGGGCCAGAGGCACTGACCCTGAACCTCCTTTGACCAGTGCAAATGTTGCAGCCATGGTCCAGCAGATTCTGGCCGACAGCCGTGGACAGCGGAACGAAGATTGGGGGATCGAACGCAGTCATACTCCTTTTACTAACGATATTTTGGATGCGACTTTTCCAAGGCGTTTCAACATGCCACAAATGAACCGATATGCGAGAAGATCTGATCCTGTCCAGCACCTAATGAGATACTCTTGGTCGATGACCGCTGCTGCCGCCTCTGACGCTGTTAAGTGCAAAGCGTTTCCTATTTTCCTGGAGGACGTGGCTTTGTTATGGTTTACTCGCCTGCCGGCGAGATCGATTTCTAGCTTCAGGGAGCTGAGCGAGAAGTTCGTAGAACAATTCCGTATCTACGCACAGAAGACAAAAAGTGTGATCGATTTGTTCCTTGTCAAACAGCGACCAGGCGAGAGTTTAAAGATGTACCTGGATCGTTTCAATTTGGCCGCTACTGAGGTTAAAGATCCTCATGAACTGACCGTTGTCGCAGCACTGATTGACGGAGTAGATAAGGACACTGAATTCGGGAGGTACCTGGCAGGCAAACCGCCCCACACTAGAGAGTTATTCTACGAGAAAGCCAACGTACATCTACGCCGGGAAGAGGTATACGCGAACCGAAAGGTTAAAACCACTGATAAGGAGGAAATTCAGAGCAATGTCGCCTTCAAACAGACTGGAGACAGCTCGGGGAAAGTTGAAGTTAACGTCGGAAATCAGAATCAGGGTGGTCGCCAGCCAGGTAACAACAATAATAATCGTAACGGCAACAACCGGAAGAGGGGCCGAGGGAACGACTCCCAGAGAAGGACTCGTCCCAGGGCCTTTGAAAGTTATACACCCATAAGTGATACTCTGGAAAATATCTTCATGGATGCATACGAAGTCCTCCAGAATAAGAGGCCACCTCCTAGAGAGTCGACAGAGAAAGAGCGTGAAACAGGGAAGTTTTGTCTCTTTCATCAAATCCACGGCCATTCGACGAATGAATGTCATCACTTGAGGGATGTAGTCGAAAGGCTGCTTCGAGAAGGAAAGCTAGATGAATACAGAGTAACGCCCAGGGACAGGGGGCAAGCAGTGCAGGCCCCGAATCAGAATCAAAATCAACTTGCTGCTAGGCCGACTGCTCAGCAAAATGGAAAGAATATTGTTATCAATACCGTGATCGGAGGACTTTATCTTGCTGGGCACAGTTCCAAAGCATTGGATCAATACGTCAATGCGGCCAAACAACACCTCGTGGTGGGGGAATGTAGCAACCCCGAGGACAGTACCCCGGTGAAGCAGCAGAAGATGATGACCGATGATGTTGTTTTCCGAGAACGAGAAAGCATCGAAGTCCATGCTCCAACTGAAGATCCACTTGTAATTACGATACCCATTGGGCCAGCCACTGTTCATAAGGTTCTGGTGGACAACGGGAGTTCCGTTAATATTCTTTTCAAAAAGGCCTTCGACCAGATGAATCTTGAAATAAAAGACTTGAAGCCCTGCCAAGGATGGATCCGTGGATTCAACGGAGCATCCACCGCTCCAATGGGTTATGTAGAGTTACCAGTTACACTTGGGGAAGGAGAACGCCAGAGAGTGAGAATCCTTCCCTTTGTGGTTTTGGATGTTGAATCGCCCTACAATGCCTTCTTGGGCCGACCGGCCCTCGCAAAGTTCAGAGCCTGTATAGCCCCCTGGTGCTTGTTATTGAAATTCCCCACAGAAGCTGGCATTGGTATCGTCAGAGGGGATCAAGTTGCTACGCGAGCGTGTTACGTTGCCGAACTAAAGTTACTTCGCAATGGAAGGGATATCGAGACTAAAGGCACCTCTCCCCCTTTGGGGGCGGAGACCTTATAGCAACCAAAGAGGATAATCGTTGGAGAGTCGCCCAGAGAGATGCCCGAGGACATAGATCCCAGAGAGGATCAAGAACCCGGGGGCAGAATGGCGACTCCCAACGAGACAACTGTGGATGTACCGATCGATGACAGTGACCCGGAGAAGGTCCTTAAGATTGGATCCCAGCTAAGTCCGAATCTTGCTAAAGAATTGACGGATTTCTTAAAGAACAATTTGGATGTATTTGCTTGGACCCACGCGGACATGTGTGGGATATTCCCATCAATCATGAGCCATTCCTTGAGCATTGACCCCAAACATCCTCCAGTAAAGCAAAAAAGGCGAATGCTGGGCCCAGAGAGGTCCGCTGCCTTGAAAGAAGAGGTTGGAAAGCTAAAGAGTAATGGATTTATCAGAGATTCGACCTACCCAGACTAGATTTCGAACCCAGTCCTGGTAAAGAAGGCCAACGGAAAGTGGCGAACGTGTATCGACTTCTCGGATTTGAACAAAGCCTGTCCAAAAGATAGTTTCCCATTACCTCGGATTGACCAGTTGGTAGACTCGACGGCAGGTCACGAGCTTCTCTCATTTATGGATGCTTATTCAGGATACAACCAGATTCCGATGCTTGTTCCAGATCAAGAGCACACTAGTTTTATCACTTATCTGGGATTATATTGTTATGTGGTAATGCCCTTTGGCTTGAAGAATGCGGGCGCTACACATCAGCGTTTGGTCAACATGATGTTTTATAACCAGATCGGGAAAACAATGGAAGTATACGTCGACGATATGTTGGTTAAGTCCAAACAATCTTCTCAACACACTACTGACTTGGCAGAGATGTTCGGCATTCTCCGAAAGTATGGAATGAAACTCAATCCAACCAAATGTTCATTCGGTGTTGCTTCTGGAAAATTCTTGGGATTCATTTTCAGTTCCCGCGGTATCGAGATTAATCCAGACCAGATCGCGGCAATCAGAAACATTCAGGAACCTAGGCAAATTAGGGATGTGCAAAGCCTTGCCGGAAAAGTGGCCGCACTAAGCAGATTTATCTCTAGGGCTACGGATAAGTGCATCCCATTCTTCGAATTAATAAAGCGAGGAAAACGTCACTTTAAATGGACACCTGACTGCGTAGAAGCGTTTCAGAATTTGCTCAGGCACTTGGAGAAACCTCCGATTTTATCTAAACCAATAGATCACAAGGATTTATTCGTGTATCACTACTAGAAAACAGACATGTTGCATCATCTCAGTTGCGTCAGTTGTACAAACAACTGATGCAAATATCATCAGTTGAGTCAGTTCCTCTTTAGCTTTCGAAGCAACTGACATAGGGGAAGCAACAGAAGAGGTAAAAATGTGATTAGCGTCGGTTGTGCTACATTTTCGAAGCAAATAAGCTGAAGCAAATGATTTTGGTTGCTTCATCAACATTGACAACTGATGCAAGTATATTAATTTGCTTCAATTGCATATTTTTGAAGCAAATAGGTTGAAGCAAATGCATCTAGAATAAAAAATTATTACCGTTCTCACCATGAGCCCATACCCGACAAACACTGTTTCTTTTTTATCCCTCGTACGCACTATATTTTCATTTTCGCGCTACAAAGAAAAAAGAAAAACCCCAATTACAATTCCATTTCCATGCCGATTACAGATTTCGTATAGAAGAAAAATGCAGAAAAACGAATCGAATCTGATTATTCACACTGCTGCTCTATCAGGTATTATCTTTTACCGATTTTGCTTTACATTTTGTATTTTGATTTCATGCTTTTCTCTGAGTAGTGGCCGTCAGTTTCGATTTCAATTTTGGATTATGTGGATTTAATATTTGATTCTGTAGAAGAAGGCTACCTTTCGTGGCTCTAGGTGATGGACTTCATATCTGTATATTTCTATGCCCTTTTCTCATGATGTTGGTATTGTTAATGTTGTAGGTGCTGTTGATTCTAGGCTTTTTATCCCCATAAGTAGAAAATTTCTTAATGATTAGTTAACTTTTTTGTAGTAAACTATATGTTGTCAGATGGTCATCAACTTTGCAAATTTATGGAGAAGGAGTTATCAATACTGCATTTGCTGTTGACTTAACTAGCGATGATATCATTTGTCCACATGTTTATGTATATTATGTTTACTATCATAAGGAACATGTATATTTTGCTACTTTACATAGGTCATTTATTTCATGACTTTATTTTAGTTCGGTATAGAGAATCTAGAGTACTTCTATAGCATGGACTCACCGTCTTGAACTGTTTAAATTAGTGTTTCGGCAACAAAGATGATAATGGAAAAGGAAGACAAATGCCAGTTCATTATGGCAGTAAAAAGCTCGTTTGCTTCACAATCTAGACTTTGTGAATAGTTTATAAACTTTGTGAACAATTTATATGAACTTACAACCTGTGATATGATCCCTTACATCTTACATTTTACTTATAAATGCAGGTCATATCAGATCACAAATATCTCTAGCTGCTGGAGCTGTGTATTCACATACAGTGGACAAGGAAAATGTCAATGTTATTACTTACTTTGAAGATGGTATCATATTCGAGGTAATGTATATACATAGTCAAAAACAAACCAGAGCATGATGTTTCTGAAAATATCCATCTCTTATAGTTCTTTTCATTGTTTCTTCCTTACTTTGATTGTTTGGTCAAACTATGGGTATATTGACCTTGTCACATTGGAAATATATCTAAGCTTCTTGATTTTTTAGAAACGATCAAGCTTCCTGTCAAAACACGCATTTTACATTTTTTTTCACAATAATTATGTGCATCAATTGAATACTGCAGTGTATAGCTTTGTTGTTGTACCCAAGGTTAAGGCGATAATCAATATCAAGCTATTTATGAATACACATACGGTTGTACCCAAGGTCAAGGTGACAATCAATGTCAAGCTATTTATGAGTACGCATCCAGGGTGCTTTGCATTGCTTTTCTAACTTTCTTTGTTTTGGATGTATTGTACAGTGCATTGTCTTAAAATAGCTTCTAGTTAATGTTTTTTCACATTTTCTTTATTTGTAGGAGCTAGTGCTATTTTAGGATTCTTTGCAGCAGCATGTAATTTGTCGTTTGTCTATGTGAAACCCCAAATTCAGAATCAACTAGATGCAGTTGGTTAGTATCCTTATACTGGTTCATTGGATTGCGCCTTAAAGACCTTGAAGAGTGGAGGAACTTTCAAATTTTACAACGTCTTTCATGTTTACTGTATCAGGATTGCCCACCATGTTATGGTGATTCTCCTATTCACCTATTCTCTTTATAGTATAACACAATTTGCCTAGCTAGAAAAATTTGAGGCAAAAGCAAATTGTGCTAGTAGTCCTTAATAATTTCGATCAAGGGTGTCATACTTCTTCCAGTTTTCCCTAGTAGTCCTTGATAATAAAAGAATGTTTATTTCGTCTTATTCATTCATTTGAAGTATTTTATTTCTTTTGAGAAAAAAAAGTGAATTCTAAATTTACAATATTCCTATTTTGTCTATTTATGTAGTTAAATACTACAAAAAAGTTTGTTAGTGTTAACGAAATTTAGATTTAAAAAGGTATATAAAAACAGATTTATGGATCTATTCAATATTTCAGTGAATTTGAATTTGACATGTTCAGAAAAAAAATTCATTTCATTATATCTTAGCTAAAATTTGAATTTGACATGTTCTGAAACATAAAACAACTTACCTGATATTTCAAACTGTGTTATTTCAAACTTGTGTAAAAAATTACACTAGTGGTGTTTGGAGTATAGACAGCTTAAAGTTTTTTCCCCTAAAATAATAATACACCCACATATGAGATTGATTAAAACTTTATTTTGTTAAAGATTTGGGATATATCCTTCAGGGCTGTGATTATGTTTGGATTAGATGCGCTGAATGGACGTGTTCCAATGTCGAACGGATCAGTAGGAGGGACTTGGAATTCAACCTATGCAGCTGCTTTAATCCATATATTGTTAATGAAGGTTACACTATTCATGGTTGGGAGCTTGGTAAGATTTTCTTCTTCGTTCATTTTTTCCTTCTCCATGTATGTTTCTTGTGAATTTCACCACTACTTCAAAATGTATCGAATGCAAAATCAAATGCTCTTTAGCATATCCCCGCTTGTTGGACACAGGGCTCAGTTGCACACAGCCATGCAGCAGTGGCACACAGGGCTTAGTTGCATATCCCCGCTTGCTGGACACAACATGTACGCTGTTGACCAATCACATATGTCTGGGCATACTTTTGCAAAGCCAGACGTCATCATAACTGTATACATAAGTGAAAATATATAAATATATTAATTACATGTATACTGTATTCAGATATACTAAAATAAAAGAAAAAGAAAGAAATAAAACACTTACCTGAGAAACATACAATCATGAGCAGGAACTTGGAAACCATATTTTGCTTGTGCACCCTACGGAGCTCATGCCCTGCAGTAGGCATTTATAATGGCTGCAAGGGTGCATGTTTGGTCAAAGTAAACACGAACATCTAGGCCTTAACTGAGGTAGCACTAAACCTCAAATTGACAATTTTATTCCATTTAATCTAATAGAAACTGGTGCTAGTCAACCCAAAAAAGTCAAAGACAACATCTATTTACTAATCTCTTCACATTAGGAAGAACATAACAAATTTGGAGCAATGTTCAGAAGTGATTTTACAAAATATTATAGTTAAATACTTGGATTGCAACTTTTTTTATATTTTACTGCTAAGAATACAGCCGAAGCTTTGGGAAAGTCCCTAAAATAAAATAAAATTTAAGCCTCAATATTCATGTCAAATTCTTAAAAATGTAAATCAATTCAGCTTGAAGCATTAGCAAATGAAGATTAGCTAAACTGATTGCAGTTGGAGATTTAAAAGGATTTTCAGTTTAGTGAAGCCTTTCTTTTGGTAATCTCCTTTCTCCATTGCCTGCACATCAATAAATACATGCATGATGTGAAAACTTGAAAAATAAATGTCGGCTAAAGGTAAATTGAGGTACTAAAACTGATATTAACTATTGTAATTATAAAAATTTGATGTAAGTTTTACAGCTTTCAGGTGTATCAATCCATGCAAACCATATGGAATTATTGTCAGACCGGATGTAGTTTTTAATGGGAAGAAACTGTTCTGGTTTTGTTAAACACATGCTTAGTTTTTATGATTACTGTCTTGTTTGATCATGTTTTATAAATTTTGTTAAGTGAACTAACTGTACAAAGAATAAATTATAAAAACATATTTTCCATTTAGGTTCTCGGTTATTTATAAGATGTTTTCTTATGAAACAGTGGAGGAAGTCCACATTGTTTCTCTCAGTTTGGGCCAGGTCCCATTCAACAGGATGGCTAAACTCTTTTAAATGTTGTAATTTTCCATAGGGTTTAATACAATCGGTCCTTGAGCTTCATGATGGGTCTGGTGTAGTAGTTACCATTGGGAAATATGTTACACCAAACCACAAAGATATCAGTGATGTTGGAGTAGAACCTAATTTTCCACGCATTCCAGGTACTTGCTTTGTTCATCTTCCTTTTTATGATTGTTGTATTACTATTGACACCTAAAATATTACTTCTTCCCCATAACCATCACAATGCATTTTTGTTTTATCAAATATGCAACTGAGTACTTAATTTTTTTTTCTGGCTGTTTATTACTGTAAGGCAGTACAAAACCATTCATGGAAATGGAGCAATGACAGCTGAACAATCGTACAGCAATGAAAGCCCGTTGTAAAGCAAAGATACATGATTACTTTTAAGAGTGAAAATGTGGAGTTTGTGGTAAATAACATAAAAAAAGATTCTGTCTATTAAAATTTTAAATAAAGCCAGAAGCATTTTTGTGATGCGGATAACAACGATAATTAATAAACTAGTGAAAATTAATCTTCCTATTTTTTATGTGTGCATATGTGAATGAAATTCGTGCGGCTCTTTCTAGATGTAAAATTCAAAGAACCGGGTAAAAAGAAAAGAAAAATGTATTATTGCCATATATGGTTATATTATTGGTCAACTTTTCTCATCCTTTTCATTTGCAAGCCCTTCCTTTGCACTTAAATACTGAGGTTTGCATATTTCTAACTAGACTTTTGTCATTAATTTTTCTTTACTTGCTAAGTTTTTATTTCAGAGTTTCATAAAGATTATGAACATTGTGAATCTATGATGCCATGTTTTTCATCTCCAAGTGGCATTTGCAGACTTTCGATGGATTATGCTAAATATTTACGCCCTAAGGCAAAATTGTATATTCTGCATATTTGATTTGTTCATATTGATGTGGTAAGGAAACCGTATTAGGCTGCCTTGTGCAAAATGATATTCAACTGTTTTTCTTTAAAAGGAGAGGATGTTTGGCCGTTTCTGAGTATTCTTGAATTGCAGTCTAGCTCTGCTGATCATTCACAGTTGCTATCAAACTCCTTTTAAATTTATTACTGCAGCTTTTGTTAAAGTTCAATGTGATGATCCCTATATTATGTTGCTTATTCATTTCAAGTGTGCATTTTTTTTTTAAAATAAGATATTAGGATTGCAGTAATTTCTGGTTTATATTTTATATGGATAAACATTATACCTTGCATCGTTTCAGTTGTATTCATTTGTATCATTTTCTTGCAGGCAGCTGAATTTTTTATAATTGACGCGTTGGAAAAGGAAAACTTGTGTGCTATACATGCAAAACTTGTCACAGTAAGTTCAGACATACACTGGTAGTAGTTTCTGTAATACAAAGACTGAAATCAGTATATAATAAAACTCCTGTTAGTTTCATGTCTTTGTTGTACTACAAACATATTCACGTCATTTTTATAATGTTACATGCCTTCATTGTTGCAGTGTAGAAGGATATACAGCTGGCGAGGAGGATTGGTGGTGCAAAATATTTTACATGATTTTATAGTCACATTACATGTATTATGTCTTCTGGAGTGTTATTGGTGGCAATGGTGCATTTTGCATTAGAAGATTTCATTATAAAGCAGGAGTATTTGCTGCAAATGTAGGACTATTAGTTGGGACTTCGTCTCTGTCAAGAGCTTCTCTGTTGCCAAGGCAGAAAAAATTCAGGTAATCTTGAGGTCTGTAGATATCTTCGAGCCCTTCCTCTTTAAAAGCTTTGTGAATTGTTTCACACATCATCTGCATAGTTTTTTTTCTAAACAAAAAGGAAATATCAATAATCACCAAATCAATATCTTTCGTTTAGAGCTCCATTTTCCATTTCTGCTCTTTTGTATCCAAACAAAAGCCTGTCAGCAATAAAGAAATCTTTCATCCCTATGATCTAATGCTTACGTCATCAGAGTCGTTCGTTGCGAATTTATAGACTTGATTAATTTGTGACTTAAAAACAACGAATGGTGTCAATTAGCAACTTAATTAACCAATTATACTTGATTTAAATTGGCCAGGTGTTTGTAGTCGGTTAATTGCCAGCTTTTGATTAGCTGGGCCCATTGGATGATTCGGGTTGATTAGTCGTGGGTATGAAATATCATCTTACACTATGGAGAGTGCATTTCTCCTATACATATAAAGAGAGAGCAAGTACTATTTTAAAACCACTCTTCTTATTTTATTGTTCCTCGTTACATAGGTTCATTTTCTGAAGTAACGGAAGAAGATAAATCAAGTGAGGAATTGGCGATTGAAATGAAGAAATCTGAAGAAAAGATGATTGTTGCTGCTTCGAAGTTTAAGCGAATCTGTGTATTTTGTGGCAGCACTTCAGGGAAGAAAGCTAGGTATCAAGAGGCTGCTAATGAACTTGGCAATGAATTGGTATTACTATATTTTGTTATTATTTTGCATTTTTATCATTTATTTTGACATCAGTGGTTAAGTTTTCGAGTGCAATATAACGTAGATTGGTAAAGTTTGCATTTTTAAAGTTGCATTTGTTTGAAAAGTTTTATTGCTATATTTTCCCCACATTTTAGAATTATTTTTCTTGATCTGTAAAATTAGACGGGGGAACGTGAGATAAATGTTGGTGAAATTTGCTAGCTGTAATCTTTCTGGCTTATCAGCAGCTTTATTGCATGATATGTAACAAAATATTGTGCTTTCTGTGTTTGTTGGGTTATCATATAAGTTAAACTATTTGTATATAATATTGTTGTGTGCAATTTTTGGTTGATTACTTTTGGTAAATTGCGATAATTATTTTTTAATTGTAGGTCAGGAGAAAAATTGACATAGTGTATGGAGGTGGAAGCATCAGATTAATGGGTCTTGTTTCTCAGGTTGTTCACGATGGAGGTCGCTATGTTTTAGGGTAGTTTCTATTTTCTTATGCTATTATATAAAAGTTTAAAATTTAGATTTTTTTTTTGTCATTGTGTCGTGCATAAGACCTGCCGTCATATACTTCCTAGTGCACAAGGTGTCACATCCGCTTTGGTATCCGAAGTTTATTGTTGGATATCATATATTTGTGTTTGCTAATGACTAATAAACATAATATAAGTGAAATTTTTTAGTTTAACGTAAGTTTTCCCTGGTTCTAATGATTAAAAATGTACAACCGTTGTTTCAAAAAAAATGTACAACCAATATAAAAAAGGGATTGCATGAAATTTGACGTAAAGGTGACTAAGGTTAGATGTAAACATAACCTTGAATGCTTTGATTCTATTAACACTAAGGAATTTAACCAGCTAGTTTAGATGTAAAATAATTGGTAGTTTGAGGCAGGTTAATCTTGGAAATTCAAAAGGTATATTTTAATTTATTTCATTCGCATAGCTATTATATGTTATTGATGACGTTTTAAAACAGTACTACCCTGATAAATTGCAGGACTTCGCACAACGTGGTTCTTATGATCGATAAGAGATAGACGAAGTTTGGGATTGCTAGGTGATTATATCATGCGTAATTGGATGTAGTTATGCTAGTCTTTTATTATGTCCGTTGACTTTAGTTTTACGATTAGGTTATTTTTTTTTTTGGTTGTACACATGAACTATGTTGATTAATAATACAATTATATTTTTTGTTTCATCATATTGGTGGTATTAATGCATCTGTAGAGTTTTAAATTCTATTTAATATTGCTTCAGGTTTAAAATTTTGGAATAGTGGAATTTTTATTTTTTTACTTCAATTAATTTGCATCAGTTGTAATGACATAGGCAGCTGATGCAATACACTAAAGGTCATAACAAATGTCATTTTTGCATCTATTCATTAGCATCAGTTGTTTTAAAACTTTGATGCAATAGACCACGGGTTCAAAAGCAAATGTAGACATTTGCATCTGTTTTATAGCATCAGTTGTATTAAGCAACTGATGCAAATGATCATCATTTGCATCAGTTCTTTAACTGATGCAACAGAAATTTTTCTGTTGCATCATCTTCACTTGTATCAGTTCAACAACTGATGCAACAGGGGTTTAACAACTGATGCAAATGACAAGTTTTGTAGTAGTGTATTTGGCAGTGTCATCCCATGCGATCAGCTCAGCATTGGTAAGGGAAGAGGATAAGGTCCAAAGACCTGTGTATTATGTGAGCAAAAAATTGACAGCAGCAGAGCGTAATTATCCACGGATAGAAAAGTTGGCGTATAGTTTACTGGTTGCCTCTAGAAAACTTCGGCACTATTTCCAGGCACATCCTATCACCATATACACCGATCATCCACTCAAGCAAGTTCTACAGAGACCGGAGGCATCTGGAAGGTTACTCAAATGGAATATTGAGTTAAGTCAATTTGATTTGAACTTTCAGCCCAGACGGTCAATTCGGGGGCAAGTGATAGCCGACTTCATAGCAGAGTTCACTGTCCCTGAAGAAGATATAGCAAACGAGGAAGTGGATCCTTCAAAGTTACTTTTCGATCATAATGCCTGGAGATTGTATACTGATGGCGCTAGGAACGACGAAAGATCCGGCGCTGGAATAGTGCTTGAAACCCCCGAGAAACGATTGATAACCTATGCAATTCGAATGGAGTTTCATGCCACTAACAACGATTCCGAATATGAAGCTCTGATAGTCGGATTAAAGATTGCAAAGGAACTAGAAGTCACGAAGCTGAACATCTTCTGCGACTCCAAGTTAGTTGTGAATCAAGTCACTGGAAGATTCCAAGCTAAAAGTGCAAGATTGATTTTATACCTAAAGAAAGTGAAAGAACTGCTGAATGATTTTGATCACTACAGCATATCTCATATTCCGCGGTCAGAGAATCAGCAGGCAGACAAGTTGGCAAAGATGGCTAGTTCTAACAATCCTGAAGTGACTGGACTAGCCCCCGTTTAAGTACTTCGGTCCCCTAGCATAGATCAGATGGAAATCGATCTAGTACTAGAGACGGAACCAGAAAGGGAGTCCTGGATGACCCCTCTAAAGAATTTCCTGATGAATGGAACGCTCCCGACCAAGAAAAGCGAGAGGCGTAAAGTGATCCGTAAAGCCGCCCGATACGTTCTGCAAGGTGGAGTTCTTTATAGGCAAGGGTTTTCAATGCCCCTCCTTCGGTGTATAGCCCACGATGACATTAAACGTGTGCTGCAAGAAGTCCACGAAGGCGAATGTGGCGACCACACTGGAGGGCAAACTTTGGCAAAAAAGGTATTACGGCATGGTTATTTCTGGCCTACCATAAACAAGGATGCAGTAAGATATGCGCGACGATGTGATGCGTGCCAGAGGTATTCAAAGATACCTAGAGCGCCTCCAAGTCAGTTAAAAACAATGATGAGTCCATGGCCTTTCACTATGTGGGGAATTGATATCATAGGAAGTCTCCCCGTAGCAAGGGGCGGAGCGAAGTTCGCTATTGTGGCCGTAGATTATTTCACTAAGTGGGTCGAGGCAGAACCACTAACTACAATCACAACTAAACGAGTGATCAACTTCATCGTGAGAAACATCATCTGTCGATTTGGGATTCCAAAGATTGTGATAACAGACAACGGAACTCAGTTCGATAGTGCTGAATTCAGAAATTTTTGCCAAAAATACCACATCGAGAATCGGTACACCTCCGTGGCACACCCACAATCGAACGGGCAAGTCGAAGCAGCAAATAAAGTAATTAAGTCCATTCTGAAAAGAAGAATGAAGCGGGATAGAGCCATGTGGGCTGATGAATTGCCCTTGGCACTATGGGCCTACAGGACAACATATAAATCGGCAACGGGACATACCCCGTTCTCCCTTGCTTTTGGAACGGAAGCAGTCATCCCGGTTGAGATAAAGGTACCTTCTCATCGGGTGACCTATTATGATCCAATGACCAATAATGAATTGCTCCTTGAATCCCTGGATATGATTGAAGAAAAGAGGGATGAAGCAGACCTGCGTGCCCTGAGATGCAAACAACAGGTCGCCCTATATTACAACAAAAAGGTCCGAGCCCGAACCTGGGAACCCGGAGACTTGGTTCTGAAACGTGTCTTTCCACCCCCAACTCATATGGGAGCGAAGTGGGAAGGACCGTTCTCTATTCTGAGCAAGCTTGATAATGGAACCTTCAAGCTGGCAACCGTAGATGGAAAGGAAATCCCCAGAGTGTGGAATGCCCAACATTTACGGCCATATTTAACATGAGAGTTTCAAATCTATTCTTTTGCTTTGTTAAAAAACTATGTACAGGGCATGACTTGCCTAGAACAGTCAGATTCCTTAAAGCAAGAGATTATGAAGTGGACGTAGGTCATGATTCGACCGAACCACTATAAAAATACTGTGTGTTATTTGCCTTTATTGCATCTTTATTTATTTGCCTGTTTATTTTTATGAAAATCAATGTGAATAATGCAGGTACCCGAAGTCCGGTGTCAACCGTTCCTCCCGTAGACTAATCGAAGGAACTCAAAGCTTTGGCAAAGGCTCCAACTACTTGTCCGACTAGCTTTAATCCACGGAGCATGGGTTAAAGTATACACCTAGGATGAGTTTGATGAGAATGCATGATTGCAGACTGCTTGATCCGTGACTTTAACTCTCCAGAGTAGAGAGAGAGTATAAAGGACACGAAAATCGACATCCACGAATAACGGCAGTGTACCATGATCGGAGCTGCCTAAGCATAAACTCTAACTCTCCAGAGAGAGAGAGAGAGAGTATAAAGGCGTCTCCGATTGAGCGCTGAGAAAGAGCTCCTTTCCCGCTGAAGGATCGGGGAGCGAATGAATCGCTGAGCTCGAACTCTAACTCTCCAGAGAGAGAGAGAGAGTATAAAGGCGTCTCCGATTGAGCGCTGAGAAATAGCTCTTTCCCCGCTAAAGGATCGGGGAGCGAATGAATCGCCGAGCGCAAAACTCTAACTCTCCAGAGAGAGAGATAGTATAAAAGCGTCTCCGATTGAGCGCTGAGAAAGAACTTATTCCCTGCTAAAGGAACAAGGGCTGACTGAACTACTGTTATCCCATGAAATCTCCTATGCCCCCATATTCAGAAATAGGGGGCAACTTGCCGACAGTACTAATCAATCCCTAGTAAACCCCAGTCAGATGCTACAGTAACAACTGATTGAGGGGCACCATGCACTCGTATACATGCACTAAACTCTGATACAGCAGTGTAACATAGCATGAAAATTCTTCTGCCTTTTTGATTGACTGATTTGTAGTTATTATTAGTTAGCTAATGACTAAACATGGAAAGTTTACTTGAATACAGGTACACATTGATGCAAGGAGAGATAAACCCCTGTTTATATACTGCGAATCAACAAAGTGAAAAACAACCTAGAAACAAAAGTGAGGACCAGTCTCACAATTACACTTCCTGGCCAGTGGAAAACCTAAATACAAAATATCAACAAACAACAAACATCCTATTTACGCTTTGACCTCTTCTCTTGCTTCTGCCTCTCCAGCCTCTCCTTGTCGGCTTCAGATGGATCCCCTTTTTTCCTCTTCCGCTTGTCTATGAGGGGAACATCCGACTCCTCTGAAGTCTCCTCTTCCACCTCTTTCCTCTTGCATCTGCCAGAGAGGGAAGCCGGGAAGTCATCGGGGTTTGCGAAGTGAAGCTGCCGGCTGATGGACTTGGGCTGGATTTTCACAATCATCCCAGTTTTGGGATCGAATTCTACAAGAGGGACTACGTCCAAAGCCTCATCTCCCACCTTCTTTGAAGCCAACTCTTCCTCCTGTCTGGCTTTTCGGTTGGCCAAGGTTTCCTCGTCATCATCGTCGGCCTCTTTGGTGCCAGTAATGTCCTCTTCGTCATCCACATGACGACCATCCATGTCTTTTAAAGCCTCGATAGTCTCAGCATCTGTGGGTACATCAGTGCTACGGGCCGAGATGCTTCTTTCTGCTGTGGTGACCTCAGCCTGTCTTGATAGATCAGCACCGACACCCTGTGAGACAGCCTCCTTCTCCGCTTCCTTTTCTTTTTCAGCACCCATGTCGACGGGCTCGCCACCTGTATAATGAGGAGCACACATTACTAATTCGATTGGTTGTTCTGCCAAACAACGACAATTCGCAATTGCTTTAGCAAATTGCGGGAAAAAGAGAGAGATACCTTCAGCAGACGCTCCCTCTTGAGTAGTTCCAGAGGCTCCAACAACCACGGGAGTTAGGCCCAAAGGGATTAGCGGATCATCAGGATGGTACTCCTCAACTCCGGAGGTTTTAGGCTTCGCGGCGGAACTGGATCCTTCGTCAATTTTGCTTTTACCTTTAGCCAAGGTTCTCTCCTTTTCCATTTCCGCCAGGATTAGGCGACGACCCTCTGCCAGGTCCTCAGGCTCATTGTCTCTTAGGATGCTCTTCATCAATTCATCCTCAACGATCTCTTCGACCCCCAATCTGTATTTTTCGCCCTCCACAATGGCATCCCATATATTGGCCAAAGTAACATGGTAATCTGGGATCCATGAGATGTTACGAGTTTTGAGAACCTGGCCAAGAAAATCGAAAATCATCTCCTCAAACCCCTCGATCTCCTTCTCTCTTGCAAGGAGCTTGTTGTTAGAAGCAGTGGCCAATTCAATGGCACTTTCAACGTTCTTTTCGGCAAGGGCTGCCCTTCTCTCCGCATCCAAGACCTGGTCGTTCAAAATCACCTTCTCTGCTTTAGCCAGAGCCAAACTCTCTTTTAAACTTGCTTTTTCTGCCTCCCAAGCAGCCTTTTCAGTTTCAAAATGGCCTTGCGTTGTTTTCAACTCGATGTTGGCCTTTTTGAGATCTTCAACCTCCTTCTTTAAAGCCATTTTCTCTTGGCTATTGGAGTCCAGTTCTGAATGAAAGCGCTGCTTGGCATTCTCTAATTCAGTCTTATAATTTTCAGCGTCCCTCCGTGCTAAAGCAAGCTGGGCCTGAGCATCTTCCAGGTCCTTCTCTAATTTTGTCCTAGCCCTTCCGTTATTTTCAAGTTTTGCTTTAGATCTGTGAGCTTCTATTTCAAGTGTTCAGATGACTTCCGAAAGTTTAACTGCGTGTTTTTTCATCATCTCATATTGCCTGGCAACATGGCGGATGTGTCCGACAACTTCGCTATCCCAGTTCTTGGGGACCGGTTCCAAGGCTGGAACAAATGTCATCCGGTCAAAGAATATGTCTGGGAATTGTTCCCGAAGCTTTTCCAACCTGCCTTGAATCTCGGAACCATGCATGTAATCCCGTGACCGTGGGGGAGCCAACTCTGGCTGACTAGAAAGAACAACATCACTTCTCTCCTTTTCAGACTCTTTGGACAAATCCTTGCCCTTATCTTTAGATTCGTGATGCCTCTTGGATAACCGGCTGTGAGAAGGAGCACTCTTTGGAGGAGTTAACTCTTTAGGAAGCTTCTTTCCCCCTGAAGGAACTGCTGGGAGACTGGAAGGTTTGGTGGAGGTCGATTTTGGGGGAGATCGAGGTTGCAAGAAACTCGGCCTATGAGAAGGACCGCGAGAGCGCTCAGTATCCGGGCGAAGGCTAGGTGTGCCCTCACGAAGAGAACGATACGAATAAGATTTCCTGCGGGACATCGTTCCTGTAAAAAAGAAAGAAGAGCATATTAAAACTTTGAATACCCACGATATAATAGTGCAGGGTCAGACAGCGTGTGTGATGTGTGCATCCCATATAATTCCCCCTAACAGACCCGGGCCTGGAGACAGGCTCATCTGACCAGTTTCTCGTCCCCTAGTTGAAGCGATCGCCTCTTCGGAAGCAGAGAAGAAAGGCTCCTCTCCGAAGTCTTTTTCTGTATATACAATATCGGGTAGAGGGATTTTATTCAGCTCGTCAAATAACTGCTCTTCTGTCAAGTCATCGGGAGCAACGGTTTCAATTGGAGCAGAAATAGGAATTTCCTTGGACACGTCACCGCGGACCTCATCCCCTCTGTATATGTTCAGGTCCTCATCGTCTTGGATGACTATCGGAGAAGGGCTCTTGCGAAACTTAGTTGTTTCTGCCGCTTGCGAAGTTCCCTCTCTTTCTGTTGGAGGCACATACTTATAAGGTTTACCGCCAGTGCCAAGTCCAAATCTTCTGTCTAGAAGACGATGCTTGTGAAGATTGTCATCTGTAATGCATTTTTTTATCCTTAGAAAGTCGTATCTGCTCTGTGAAAGAATGGATAATCGATGGTTATATAACGGACCCTCCGTTTTCGGGAAGATATGATCTGTTTAAGACAAAGAAAAAGGGGGAAAATGTTAATACTTAGACTCCTTGAGCAAGATATTCGATTATAAGGTCGAAGTTTACTTGATTTGAGCCATCTTCGTGAGCATCCGGCCTGTTTCCTTATATAAAACCAATCAGATTTAGGGTCCCCTATATTGCTATACCCATCGTACAGAATCTTTCTGTTCGCCACTGATTCGAAGAAAGAAAAGTTTGGAGTTGCCGAAGAACGGTGCTTGAAAAGAAAAAAGAATACCAGATCTCTGAATTTAAGTTCGACGTGCAGGATCTCCGCATATGCAACATATAGTGAGTATAGGGATGCGTAGGCGTTTGGATGAAGCTGCATCGGAGCAATGCCTAGTCGTCTTAAAGTTTCGATGGCAATCGGGGGAAACGGAGGGATAGCTCCTACTAGAAACATTGTTCGACTAATCGCCATATACCCTTCCGGTGCTAGGTGGGGTCTATCTTCGCTTCCAGGCGTCAAGACATCGTCCCAAGGAATGCCGTGTCTTAAGCAGATTCTTTTAAGTTTTATCTCGTCAAGCTTGGATGCTAAAGAATCAGAAAATTTATCTATCCCGAGTGCGCCTGGGATCTCGTCAGGAGCTCGCTCATCAGTCTCAGAATTGTTGCTGGATGAAGTACTTTCTGTCAGATCTGATTCTGTGGCTTCGTACTCAGATCTAGAATCTTCACCTCCCGGATTGACTGGAAGAATTTCAGGGTTGTACTGTTCAGGAATCTCGGATTCCGCTTCTGTCACGGATCTTGAAGAAGAATGATCATTCGACATTGCTGCTAGGACAAGAAAATATGAACAATAAGATTAACACTACCCGTCCCCCATGTGTGCAAGTGCCGGTGCGTGTGCTTGTGTGTGCGCATTAAAAATAACGCATGAAAGCAATCAAGGTTATTAGAAGCATTAGTCTCATATGCAGTCAAATTATGAGGTCATTTAGTCCAGAAAGTCCAACGTCACGGCTCTAGCCTAACTGTTCAGAGTTTTATGGTGACAAGGCGTTGATTAAAGTCTGAAATTTCTTCGTATCGTCAGCTATGAGTCGGATCGCAAAGCAGAGGGATCACCCTTTTCGGATCGCATGACAGAGGGATCGCCCCTTTCGGATCGCAGGGTAGAGGGATCGCCCCCCATCGAATCGCCGGGCGAAGGGATCGCTCCTTCACGAACCGTTGCGACCCCCACGATACGTCCCTTGCTGCCACCACGATCTTTCGTCTCGCCACTCGCTTTCGTCTTCTCTTCTTGACCACGAACCGAACCAGCCTTCTTTCTTCTTCTTCTTCCTCCTTCGTTTTCCTCCTCTCCTTTCCATCTTCGAACTCCGAGCTCTACGTCAGTTAGCCATGGCGTTTTGATGATTTCGTCAGAAAAGCATGAATTTTCATCGTTTCTAGTCGAGAAAGTTCATGAAAGAGCGGCGTTCACGAATAAGAATACTTTTGTGGAGTTACCTTTCGAAAGATTGAGAGAATGCTCGGATTTTTGAAGGTTCGAAAGATTTGGGTTCGTTCTTCGATAATGCAGGCGAAACGATTCGGCAGAAAGAAAGAAGAAGGAGAATGAAAAGGAGAGGGTCGGCTTATATAGGCAAAGAGGGCGACCATTTGTCTCCCTTTCTTTGTCCTATTCGGTCCACGAAACACCATGCAGGCCACGATCCAAAGCTTGTATCGCATAGAAGCCCACGGACCGCCTCAAACGATGGCCCACCAAGCTCGAAGCCCGACACGGCTCGAAGGAAAATCCGCCGCGTCTCGCACAAAAGCCTAGATACTCAGCTCGAGACGAGCACGTGACCACTCAAACCGTGGCGCTCTATGGCGATCCGATTCGTGCATACGTTGATTTGAACCAATGCGACTGTTGATTTGCGTCCCTTCAGGAAAAGGTAGATCAGAATCTTCGAAGCATGTTCCATCATCGATAAAACATACTTCGAGGGGGCAAAATGTTGGCTCGCTTTTTGACCAAGCCACCCAGGATCATTCGTAAGAGGAAAGCAGGAAACCACGATATCTAAGGACATGAAGGAATGGATCGCGCACCATCGTCTCGACCACCGTCGGATCGCGCACCATCGTCTCGCCCAATATCGAATCGCGTCTCTACGGATCGCAACATCTCATCAGCGAACAATGCATCCGGGCGATCCGATCCAAACTTATATTGTTGCCCCGAGCGAACCGATCCGATCCCCTGGTGCATGGCGAACCCTCTGACCTGTTTAAGCGCGAGCTAGTCTTCAGCGATCCGAATCGCACGGATCTGGCGACACGTGTCCCTAACCGTCACTTGGACCGATTCTCCCCATCTGCACGATCCGATTTTCAAGCAGATCACGACACCTGTCCACAACGGCTAATTTGACTGTTTCTCCAACGGTGGCGATGCGATCCGATGCTCTCGGGATTTGTGCCACGTGTCCACGATCCGCCTGACAAAATCAGCTATAAATAGCCCAGAGCTTGGCATTTTTCGAGATCCTTTTGGCAATATTGAGTACTGAATCCGCCATTGTTGTCAAACTACTGAAATATTGGGAGAAATCCTTGTTGTATTAGCTTTTAAAGCATAATCAATAATATATAAAGTGGACGTAGGCTCGTTAACGCCGAACCACTATAAATTCTGAGTGTTATTTTCTTTTTCCTTGTTCTTCATTTGAAATTCTCTACTGTTCATAACAATTTGGGTGTTAGGTCCAAATTTCGATCTAACAATAGCATATCTTATGGATTTGGTCATGAATATTTTAAAAATGTTTTCTTATTAGTCTACATATAATTTATTTGTTATGACAAAGACAAGCTAGTAGTAATCATGTTACAAGTTAGCATGGAATAGGCTACTTAAATAAATTGTGACAAGGTACATACAGGATGGGTAAATTTGGCAGTTTATAAAGTTCGGAAGGAAGAGTTCCAGTTAAGTAGTTGTTGTCCAATAACCTGCACAAATAGTTTAGCTCATTAACATAAATAATAAAGAAGACTAGAAAGTAGGACAGGAATATAATTAGACATACAAGTGAACAAACTTTGGTAGCCTGGCCAATTCAAAAGGAATTTGTCCGCTCATTGAATTGTTGTTAATGTGGCTAAATGGAAATAATGCAGTGGTATTAACTATACTGTTATCAATAAATATATAACAAGAGATATCTAGTTACTCACAAATGCTTAGTTTTGTTCAATTTTGCAAATGATTTTGGTATGGGAGCTGATATACGATTCTGGTCAATTTGTATTCTGTCCAAATTTGGAAGGTTCCCAATCTCATCAGGTAAAGATCCAGATAGCTGATTTCCTTTAACAAGCCTGCAAACATAAATTGCACATTGATTTTATAACAAGGAAAATAACTATGAAAAATATGTCAGTGCCACACAGATATGCTGGAGAATGTCATTTCATTTACTTAATTATTGTAATGTATTGTCTAAATATACAGGTTTAGAAACATAAAAGTTCTAGGCTCTTGCTATCCACAGTCGCCCATGTACACAGTCGCTGCATACTCGCTGAATTGATTGGTTGGCCATAATTTTTTACTTTAAAATTTAATTAAAGTTGGCCCCACTAAAACTGATTTAACCAATCCATTAGCGAGTATTACATCAGTCGCTTGCTGCGCGACTGATGATAGCATTGATCAAAGTTCTATAGACTTCTCTCTCCTTATTTTTGACATTTACACCCTTTTCATCGGAAGTCAAAAAGAATACTCTTGAACATAATACCAAATGACAACTTTTCAGAATCTGACAATGTCAATATTTTGTAGCTGGTAAACATATATTAGAGAAAACAAGACACAGTTTAAAAAATACTTATTTTTGTGCAGCTTCTGTTCTTACAGTTATCTTTATCTGATATTTCGATCTGTGGATCATCAAGCCTCACCAAAGATCATCAAGCCTCGCCAAAGATCATCAGATTGAACCTCACTTGATCTTGGCTGCTCTTACTTACAGATTTCCCTTTCCCACATTGTATTATCCTTCAAAGATTGAATTTCTGTCATGATCTTTCATCATAAATTCTCGTTTTCAATCACCATGTCATTCTGAAACGATCACCCCCATGGCTCAAGGTGATAACGCAGTGACTTCTGCAGATTCAAGAACCGGTGTTTCAACACCACCAAATCCACCTAAAAATTTATCCAAGATCATAATCAGCCCTCAAGACCAATTAATACCATTCAACTGGATGAAACAAATTATTTACTATGGAAATTACAAATTGAAACATAATTGAAGGAAATGGTCTTGATGACTACATCAATGGGTCTAAAGTTATACTAGAACAGTTCATTACTAATGATAAAGCACTACAAGAAAATGGGATCGTTACCTACCAATTATAAACGTAGGTAAAACTACGATAATGGTGGATAATATGTTTTAGCTACTAATATTGAATTAGTAGAGCTTGGTAGGTAAAGCTTAGTAGAGAAAGGGCTTTACCTACACTTATTGATATTGGTAGGTAAAAGAATCAATGGACCCCACTACGTTATAACTCAAATGATGAGTCATCAGTGGATGTGTTTGATGATGTGTCATCCTACATGGATGCTGACATGGCTGATGATGTGTCATCCCACATGGCTACTGACATGATTGTCGTAGTATACACATGGCATATATTAATGCCGACACTTGGGATTTAATGGTTGGTTCATGTGTCAAACAATAATTTGTCCATGTGACATAATTTGATTAGTGCATATGACATCATTTTTTAGGCCACATGACATTATTTGATTAATCCATGTAACATTATATGATTTGCTACGTGGCATTATGTCATTAGTCTATACACTACAAGAGAAAACCACCCACTATTACAATGTTTATTTACCATTGTGGCAAACATTGTAAATGCATTTTTTTAATATTTTCAAACTATTTTATATACAATGTTTACAATGATATGCACAACTTCCATATGTTAACTAACACTGAAATAGAAATTCCAACAACATTTGACAATTTTGTAAACATGATTTTCAAATGAAAAATATTTATCATTCATAAATCGTTACAAATATCACTAATACAACATTATTTTACTATGTCAAAATAATATTTACATCCGTCAATATTACAACATTAAGAACAGATCTAACTAAAGAACCCACTGAAGAACCAAATTTGCTGGGAACATCCAATTCTTCTCCTGTAGTTTCATCCCTAGTTTCATATGAACTCTCCCTGCCTCTCAATTATATTCCTTTGTTGTCTAATCGACTATAACCCATCAAAGCAATTTTATGGCCCTTTGATTAACTTCTTTCGGTGCGCATTTGGAACTTCTGCTTACCCGCTTCAAGTACACAGCCTAAATAATCATGCAAATAAGAAGCAAAATTATGGAAGAATTGCAATTTACCAAATTTTTTGCATCAAGTATCCCACAATGGTAATCATTAATTTAAACAAGAATGGTAATTATAAAGACATAATGAAAGATCAACACTTACGTTGTTAATATCCCTACACAATATGCATTGTAAATACATCATAATTGTTTTGCGACAAAAGCGCAGAGAGAAAAAAATTCAAGTACCTGTGTTTGTACTCTAAATTCGTCAAATTGAAATATATTTCAAAGGGATGTCTGGCCTTGCTGATGAAAGTTGCCTGTAGTGCATAGAGTAGATGGAACTTACAATATGTCAATAGAAAACATGCAGCATAGCCCACAAATTGCACTGACAATAGGATAAACTTTTTTAAGTTTAGTCGGTGCATGATAATTGCCTGGAATAGTATAGCCTATTATGTTGCACATTATTGTTTTTGCCAACTGCATTAAGGGATGAAAGAACAAAAAACCAGAAGGCATCTAAATATAGCAAAATTCTTAGTTAATGTAAGTAGAATTACCAAAGAAATGAGCATGAAAGACATTAAATTTACCATATGGAACATGAAAGACATTAAATTTACCATTGGTATATGGAACATGTTGGAAGAGATGGAGGAATTAAACTCATTGGAATCCAACCAGCTAGTTTTATACCAAATAAAATCAGAGATTAGTAGAAAGTTATCAAATGAGATCAACATCAAATCAAATCAAATTAGAATTGAAAATGAAACAAATATATGAGAATTAATTAACATTAAAATTTAAGAGAAAAAATAACATGAAATAAATGCAATATAGCATGAAATAAATGGAAAAGAAATAAATGCAATATAGCAAGAAATAAATGGAAAAGGAATAAATTCAAGAGAAAATGGTAACATATTAACATTGATTAATGCTAATTTATACAAGTGTAAACAAGGCTAATGTCAACCATGTTTCAACAAATCAATTATGAAATAAATGGAAATTGAATTAAATTTACCATATGGACATGAAAGACATTAAATTTACCATTGGTACATGGAACATGTTGGATAAGATAGAGGAATTGAACTCATTGAAATCCAACTAGTTAGTTTTATACAAAATAAAATCAGAGATTAGTATAAAATTATCAAATGAGATTAGCATCAAATCAAATTAAATTAGCATTGAAAATGAAACAAATATATGAGAATTAATTAACATTAAAATTTAAGAGAAAAATAGCATGAAATAAATGCAATATAGCATGAAATAAATGGAAAAGGAATAAATGCAATATAGCATGAAATAAATGGAAAAGGAATAAATTCAAGCAAAAAATGGTAACATATTAACATTGATTAACGCTAATTTATACAAGTGTATGCAAGGCTAATGTCAACCATGTTTTAACAAAACAAGTATGATCTGAGGATTAATTTATTAAAATATTCACTAATATAGATAAAGATAAAAGAGATTGCTAAAAATTGTACATCTTTAGCATTAAAATTATCTTTGCAACTTTTCTTCTCCAAGCGGACAAAAAGATGTTACTTTCTGAAAGCTATCCAATTAACTTTGGAAAAATAGATCATTAGTAAGGTTGTTGGGCATATTTTCATATAATCTTCGTCAATCTCCTTCTTCTACTATCTTAAGACAGCTGACAAACTACATAGAATCGGATCCAGATTTCTTTGAAAACCAAGGTTAGGATACCTCCAGAAGCTTAACGGTTTCACACCGCGCGATGCATTTAGCTAAACTTAATAAAACAAATGAAGGATGATAGACAGTAGGAGTACCATTGTTAGAATACGTGAAATTGGAAATAGGGAATTTATGTTTACTGTAAGAATAAAAGAAGAAAGTGGAAGGAGGGGATTTATGTTTACATTTAGATCTGAAAATAGTTCTTGTAAGAGATGAAGAAACTTTAAGGCGCTGAGAAAGTGGAATACATGAAATTTTGGTTTATTGGAGCCAAAATTTTCAAAAGTGGAGTCAAATAGAAAGTTGAATGTGTAATTAATTCCCTTATTCAGATGAAAAAAGAGAGCAGTCGAATTAATATATTGAACTCTTGATATATACACAAACAAAATGGAATTAAATGTATATTATATTATCCAAATATCATGTGTAGAATAGCAGAGAATAAAAGAAAAGAAGAATAAGAGGATATACATGAATGTAATTAATTCCCTTATATGCATGAATCTCTTACTTATATGCATGAATGTAATTAATTTGAACAGTTATTTTGGAGTTGGAGCTAGAATGTATTCCTTATATTCTTTATATGCATGAATCTATTCCTTATATCATTGAATTTATTCCTTATATGCATATATGTATTATCTACGGCAAGTTCTATTCAAACACCGCAAATTTCTTTACTCACATCATGAGATTTCAAATGAAACCTTAGACCAAAATGTCCTTATTAAAAAAAAACTAAAAAATGGAAATCTTATACAGTTATTTCTTGTTTGCATTATGTTTTAAAATTAACTACTAAATATAATGTTGTTAAGAGTACTAAATTTTTTTAGTCCTTTTTTAAAATCAAATCGTGTTTAAATTTAACATTAAAGTTTAACTAATGTAACTTTTTATTATATTAAAAAAAAATCAAATTTCTATAGATAGATAACTAAATATTTTAACATTCCTTTGAATTTTCTGAATTTGGAATCTATAATAGTAAATTTGAGAAAATTTGAAACTATCGCTTCTTAACATGATTAATGTATGATAGAGAAAGTAAAATAAGAAAAATGCATGTTTTATTCTAAATGAGGGTCGTTTTGAAAAATGCATGGTGTATACTAAGTAAAAAGTGGTGTATGTGATTTTTACTTTTTTTTGGTGTATGTATAGTTATTTGTGGTGTGTAAATAGAATTTGCCATTACCAACATATATGCATGAATGTAACTAATTTGGCCTCCAAATACATAGAGAAATTTTTTAATAAAATAAATGATTTTTTATTGTTATTGTGCAGATTCATGTGTGAATAAAAAGGTGAAAAAATGTATTTATTGGGGTATTTCATGAAAGATGATTTTAGAAAGAGATTGAAATCAATTAAGTTTTAAAATTAGAATGCCTCTCTTGTTTAACAAAGGGATATAAATATAGTAATTATAATAAATACTTGTCATCAAGACTATTGATATTTATTTGTAGTGGCAGTTTTTGTAGTTTATACTGTGGCCAATCAAAAGAGACCACATGGATTGACGCCACAAAAGAGATCACCCGGATTGAGATTTGTACCATTAGATTTGATTTAAAATAACCCGTTAGGTTTATAGCCAAAGAGGATGGTATAGATTGTGTCTCTGCAATAAACTAGAGAAATATGTTTGTCATTTCAGATGATGACTTATTAGTGTGAAATTGTGAAACATTTTAGAAAAATGTGAAGTTAAAATTTTTCTAGTCAATTGTTTGGAAAAAAATAACAATGCATGATATGTTATTAATAAATGATTATATAATATTATTTATTTACAATTTTATTATTGTTTACTAATTCATTAATGGTAAATTATTTCATGTTTCAAAATAATTATTACTAATTAAAAAATGATTTTATAAAAAACATTGCTAAGATATGTAAACGAAATCTTGAATTCAAAAAGATGCTAGATTATAATTTTTTGCCACATCATCACACAACTCAGCATTATTTTTAACGATAGTTTAAAATGATATGAGAAAAATGTAGGGGCTAATCGCAAAAAAGCTTCCCCTTCCGTATAAGTGTAGATAATTCATTTTACCTACCTATAATTATTGGTAGATAATCATCCTTTAACAATTTTATAACATTGACAATGTTTACCTACCAATAAATTCTACCACTGAATATTGGTAGATAAAGTTTCTATTTACCTACCCATGTTTATTGGTAGGTGAAATATTGGTAGGTAAAGGTCAAATTTGTTGTAGTGAAGGTGATTCCGTAATTAACAGAGAGTACATAATCAAAGACAAGATAGGCTTGTGTGTTCTTGGATATTATCATCAATCAATGCAAGTATAGTCCCACAACTGATTGGATGCAAAACTTCTTTCGAAACATGGAATATGGTCCACAAAGTTTTCAGTTTACAATCTTCGGCCAAAGTAATGCAATATAGAAAACAACTCTAGAATATTTGGAAAGAAAATCAGGTTATGAGAGAGTACCTTATCAAGGTCAAGAATTTATGTGACTTAATTGCATCTACAGGTCAATCTATATCTGATTCAGAACAAGTTATTTATATCTTAAATGGATTGGACGAAGAATATGAGGCTATTGTTGCCATCATATCAACCATAGATCCCAATCCCTTTATCTCATATGTTCATTCCACCCTTCTTGCTCATGAGGGCAGATTAGATCACAAGAAAGCAAGTGTTGTTGATCTATCTGTTAACTATGTTGCAACTAACAAGGAAAAAAAATCAAGAAAGGTCAAATACTCAACAGAGAGGCAATCAGTTTAATAGAAGCCAATTTGGAAGAGGTGGAAGATACAATAATAATAACAACAGACAAGATATCAGATCTGTGAAAAATTTGGTCATACTGTAAACAGATGCTACTTCAGATATGATTCTAGTGTTGAAATTGGTGAAACGCAAATCACAATTTTGGGCAACAAATAATCTTACATATTTTGTGAAGAGATTTGTTTTTAGATTTTATGGAGAGATTTGTTGCTAGATTTTATGGAGAGATATTGATTGCTATATTTATGGGATAATTAAGGCAAAGATTATTTGGTGCTTATCCAAATAAATTTATGACATATATGAAGATAATTTGGATGTCAAATTTACTTGGATGCGAAGCAATTCACTCTATAAAAAACCTAGCTAATATCTTTATTAGGTAGTGGAAAATTTTTCCATTGTTCTTCATTATCTTTCTCCCAAATTGTTTAGCCATTAGTTATTCTCTACCGATTTCTCAATAAGGTTATTGATTCAAGTTGTGTTTGTTTGTAAAGATGGTTGAGATCGGTTGTAAACAATATTTTGGTGAATCAATAAAGAGGGTGGTTAAGTGGAATATCGTGTGCTCATATATCCGATATTTTTGTGGTGTTGTTTATTTTTTCCAATCACATTCATCTTCAAGTGATTGGGTGATAAAGATCCTATTTTTCTGGGCATTTTGTCAAACTTCCGCTGCGCACAAAACCCCTAACAGTTTGGTATCAGAGCTCAGTTCATCGCATAGCTTGGAGTGTTTGTTGGATTGAAAATTGCAGATGTCGGAGATGATGACGTTTTCGAAGATGGCTATTTTAAATGGGAAGAATTGGGGTATATGAAAGCCTAAGATGGAGGACATTCTATATCTCAATGATTTGCATGATCCCGTTGATGCAGATAAGGTAAAGCCCTCGAATATGGATGTGGGAAAGTGGAAGAAAATGGGCAACAAGGCGATTGCGTTGATTCGCCAATATTTGGATGATTCTGTATTCCACCATGTGGCTAGTTGGGAATTCGCGAAGGCGTTGTGGGACAAATTAATATCTTTGTATGAGTCGAGGAGTGCTACAAGTAAGGCTTTTCTGGTTCGAAAGTTGGTGCAACTTCGATTGGATGAGGAGAAGTCTATTGTAGAGCATTTGAACGAATTTCAAGATGTGATCAATCAATTGGCAAACATGAAGGTCAATTTTGATGATGAGTTGCAGGCTCTTTTGTTGATAAGTTCTCTTTTGGAAAGTTGGGAGACTTTGGTTGTTTCATTGAGTAATTCCAATGCTAATGGAACTATTTCTTTGGAAACAGTTCGAAGCAGTCTTTTGAATGAGCTAAGGAGAAAAGGGTCGAAGTTGAAATCGGTTCAAAGTGAGGCAATGGTAGCAAGGGACTCGAAGGATACAGTTTGGAAGAAAAAGGGAGCCAAGGGTAAAGGTGCAACCACTTCTTTCCATTGCAAGAAAGAAGGTCACAAGCACAATGATTGCTATTCATATATACAGGATATAAAGAAGAAGAAGGCGCAAGGTGATAATAATAGTGATGAGGCATAGGCAGGCTTTGTTGAAGGTATCGAAGGCGATTCTTCATGTGATGTCCTATTTAGCGTTGTGGAGCCTTGGAAGATGGATTCAGGAGTCAGTTTTCACATATGTCGAGATGTGAGAAGTTTTTCTTCATATGAGAAGAGTGTTGGCATGATAAAAACAGCCAATGGAGTAGAGCTACCTATTTGTGGAGTTGGAGCTGTTAGGTTTTGGATGCATGATGGAGTGGTGAGAGAAGTGGCAGGTGTGAGGCACATACCCACTTGTTCGCATAACCTCATATCTCTCGGTCAGTTAGATCGCCGCAGTTGCACTTATGAGACTCGAGGTGGAGTTTTGAGAGTGAAGAAGGGTGGTCGTGTGATGATGCGAGGAGATTTGGAGGAGGGAAACCTATATTGTTTAGTCGGTTCGGTGGTCAACAATGGAGGGCGGGTGACGGTTAAAGAACCTAGTCCACAGCAAGGTGGAGAGGTTAATATGGTCTCTGCTAATGGTCCTAAGGTGGAGGATCATGGTATCGACAAGGGGCTAGATGTTGATGATGCTCGAGGGATCCCGGAGATGAAGAGATCATGTCAGGCGGAAGAAGGATGTCGAGTTGTGAAATCCACAAAGACGAGATATAAGTCTTTGCGGCATTACAAACGCTTTTGAAGATCGCTATTGGCGTGATGCACGGATGAAAGAGATGCATCATTAGTGGGCGATGGTGGAGGTTTGTAATGATATTAATTGACACTATAAGAAAAATACCCTATTGCAACTAGTTATTTGCAACTGGCGACATATGATAGTTGCAGTAAATGATATTTAGCAACAGACCTTTCGTGGCAGTTGCAATATATGAGATTTTGCAACAAGCTTTTACTTTCTATTGCAAAAAACATGTTTTTAGCAACTGGTCTTCCCTTCCAGTTGCAAAAACATACCTTTAACAACTGCGCTTCCAGACATGTTGCAAAAAAATATCTTTAGCAACTTTTTTCAGCAGTTGCAATAACTGTATCTTTTTACAACTAGCAATGCCAGTTGCAAAAAACATATTATTAAAAATAAGTAGTAGTTTTTAATTAAGAAGTCATAAAGGACTACTTATAATTAACAGTTAATAAATAAGCAGTAGTTTTTAATGATTAACTTTTAATAATTAATTTTAAATAGTTACTATTAAATAATTAACTATTAGTAATTATATAATAATTAAGATTAATATAGTAGTTATTAACTAATAATAAAATTTAGTTATTATAAAATGATACTTATAATAGTTAATTAAATAATAATAATTAATAGTTAAAAAACAAATAAAAATTAATTAATAATAACAAGCTAATGGATAAAATTAATAATTAATTTGAAATGCGAATATGTATAAATAATAAATAATAAATTCATAGTCAATAAATAAATGATAATTGACTAATACTACTATTAAGGAGTAATTAATAATTTATAATAACCTTTTGTATGAATTAATTTATAATTTCTGTTTGAAAGATGTATTTTTATGAATTAATTAATTAATTGTTATTAATAATTGTTGATATTGCTGCTTTTAATTTTTTAAAATATTTTTAGTTGATATTAAATTATTATTTTAATGAAATACAATTTCTAAAAAATGAGGCATTTATATATGTTTAAAAAATAACAATTGATACACTTTAAGTACGGCTATTTTCAACTGTAATCATATGACAATTGCAATAAACTATTATTAACAAATAACTAATAATGAAATAAGATTAACATTTAATAATTATTAGTTAATAATGAATATCTAATTTTTATTAAGTGATATTTATAATTAATAATTCAATAAGCAAATAATAATCAATAATTTGCAAATAATTAATAATTAATAATGAAATAATAATATAATTCATAATTAAACAATAATCAAATAAATAATTAATATTTTGCACATCCATCCAGCCGCCCACCCAAATGTCGTGTGTTGTTTTGTTCGATGGTTGGTTTGTACACGTTGTTGATCTTTAATTCAGTGTGAGTGAGTTTTTAGATGTGTTAAAATATTGTTCACCTATTTGAATTGATCGATGACTATTGAATACATTATTATTTTATTATGTAATAAAGTACAAATTTTCTAAAAAAAACAATAACCGTGTAAATTAATTTAGAATTAGGTTTTAACTTTCGTTAACCCGCCTTCACCCTATAATAACTTACTTTTGCCGCCTACAATTTTCATCTTCTGCTTCACATTATCCCAAAATTAGTAAATTAGTTGTACTGCATATCTTTTAGATCCAGATTATTGATATTAACTCCAGATCGATGGCGACATACCACGTCGCCTTCTTCCTTTCATCTCCTCCCGACCCAGCCATCCTCCATCTTCCTTGATCCAAAGCAATGGCCCTGCTCCGCAGACGAGGCCCACCAGTGTACCCCTACACAAAGCTCCAACAGCCGCCACGTCAGTCTATACCTATCGCTTTTTAATCTGATTTTTTCCAGAATTCCAAAGTGTTGATTATAAAACGGGCGAGCCTCTCTCGCCCAAAATCGTGTTTCTCAACGCTCATTCCTGATAATAATGAGGTTCTAGCATTGCCCTAATTATTATTCTCATTTTTTATTAGATCGGGTCTCCCTACATCCAGCTAAATTCGTTCGTCTGGATCCCACTTTCTTCCACTTCGTCTCAAAGTCGCTACCTGGTTGCTTCCTTTTCCAGTATTCCGCTTGTAGCCAGCCTCATTAACGGGTAATTTTGCATTAGTTTATTAGTTAGAAATTGATTAGCCCTCGGCTTAATTATATTACCTTTTTTTGGTGTTTTGATGTGCTCCGATGGGTAAAAAACAACATTGTGTTTGTGTCTGATTTTGGCAATTAAATATGCTTCTGATCAGTTTAATATTTTAAGTCTGTATCAAAGTCCTTTTCTTTTTATATTTTGACCACAATATATCTGATAGACATATTTGGTATTTCAGTTTAGGAATATTACTCTATTTTGATTCATAAAGCATAATTAAGCTGGATATTTCGTAATAGAAGTGGAATATGAAACTAATTTTGCTAATCTATCTTTGTTGTGTTTATTTTTCTAGTTAATATATGATAGATTAAAAAAAGCTTCAAATTACCATAGTAGGTCAAACATGCAACACCTGATTAGAATAAGTGCAGTCATTGTACTGTATTTTCCATGAAAGATAAGACGACCAGTTAAACTTTGGATGTGCTTATGGGCAATGCAGAGTTTACAGTATATGAAGTTTGGGCCTTCCTCAACATCCAGACAGACCCAAGTGGTTAGATCTCAGGCCATAGTGAAAGATTTGAATTTAGGCACGAACATTTGAATTTTAGGTGGGGCGCCTCAAGTTTAGGTGAGTCTTATATAAGTTTTTTCGAGATATGACTTAATGTACTTGCGGTCCTTAAGACATATTGCGTAGTCCTTGCTATTTCTGTTCCTATAGGACTTAGATTTATGTTAGTATCATACTTTCTGATGCGTCGAATTCATATGACACTACCCTAAGTAGGTTGGGATTGGATTCCATTTGTTTTCCCGTTGGGGTTAGATTCAACTTGTTTTCTTAGGAATAAGTGAATAACTGAATCATTACTAGTTAAGGTAGGTAATGTCAGTGAACTGTTATGATACTTGTTTGGAGCTAAGGTTGCAATGTCATGGATAATTGAGACCTAAATCGATGCCATTCACCTGTAGGCATGAGGTTGTCATGCCATATTGCTTGAGTGTCCTATGTACAATTACCCAAATGCTTATGATTTTGTGTGGAACTATTTAAATATACCTGAACGTGTGAAATGCAGATTTAGCTTTTTGGGATATTGGCAGTATGTTAGTTTTTAAGAGCGCTTTGTCAAGATTTACCATGTATTTCAATCTTGTGGAATAGTTCTTCTTTCCACTGTGACTTTTAGTTTTCGACTATAGTTTTCATGTTAAGTCAGGAATTATCATTGCATGTTGATCATTGCATGTTGATCTCCTATGTCATTTCAGCGTGGTGGCTTTGGACCCTTTTCCTTATGTTTGACTTTTCACTAAGAGAGTGTCTTTTTAAGCGTAACGCCGTGTTCCATTTCCTTTTGGCGCAGTTTGAGGAAATTATTCAATTCTCTAATTGTTTGGGCCTTCCTTCGAGCAGCTAAGTGCTATTTTCTTTGATATACCCAGCTATTTGATGGTGCAAGTCATTTTAACAAGGTACTTTCCAAATTTATATTAAACTCCACATGTTTTCTTTATTTTTACCTCTTTTTTTTTATGACCAAATATCCGGAATTGCAAGAATCTGAAGCAGCAAGTACAACAGTTCTTTAATTTCAATAACAAAGTTTAGAATCCTTTTTAACCAAATAACTTGATTCTCTTGATTGTTTTTGCATGTTGAATATTCAGGATTAGTTTTTGACTATGTGACCGTTGAATTATAGTTATGAATGTTAGCCACTACAGCTATGAATGTTACCCGTTACAACTATGAATATTTAATTATATTTTAAATCTGTGCATGAAGGGTTCACAAGATTACTAGCTTGGAAGTTCCTCGATATGACTGGTATTCAAGAATAATTTGCAACTCGTCCTTCAAAGATTATCGTCACAACAACATATTGGAATATAGAAGGTAAAACGTTAGATGTTCACATGTACTCATGACATGTTTATCTATTTAGCGTCAAGACTTTGGATCGCTATTAGTTTGTGATGTTCATGTAATCTTTCTGCAAACAGTAGCACCCTTATTGAACCGAAGCAGTTGTTCAAATAGACTTATAGCTAAACGGGAGGTAAAAGGACTTGGTCTGGAGCATAATGAGTATGAAGACTTGAACCGAAGCAGTTGTTCAAATAACTTATATTACTATTATGTAACTAACCTTATTGAACTAGTGTATCACATATTGATTTTCCTTCTTGAAGTCTGTCTAGAGAATGTGGCGGTTTCTTATGACAATTTTGTAGGGTCTATCAAGCTACCAACCTAAAATCTGAATGGCCTTTGATTAAACTTTCCAAGATATATCCGAAATAGGTTTGTTCTTCCCATACTTATATCTATGAGCTAATTGAAGAAGTCGCCTATGTTTTCTGTATTTAGTATGTTTGCTGTATTTAGTTATCATAGATTTACATACCTGATTTGTAACACATTCGCATTTTGCTTTGTTCTCAACCTAGTGTACATAATTCCGTAATCAGTTGCATCATTGATCCAGGTAAAATGATAATGTTTGCTTAATTACTTGTTTGCTTGTAACTGTAAACGCTAATGGTGGTCTGGGAAGTTGATATAAATATATTTTAACAGAGGATGCCCTCATAAATTATGTGTTCCTTATGCGTTTTACCATCAGATTTAATACAGTAAATGGGGAATAAAATTAGCTACCACCACAATACATAAACACTTGCTAAACTGACACATAAACACGTGACACTATTCACATATGTAAGTACACATAACATTACCTTGCTGTAATTACATTTGATATTTTTTAGCAAATGATATTGTGCATGTCCGGTTAGTAAAGAATGCACGAACGATAGCTTTCCTTGCGTTAGAGCAGGATGCTAAAGTTAAGAATGAAAAAGCTTTTCAAGAAGAGGGGCGCTCATTAAATTATTTGAACTATCGTATTAGTGTATGGGAGTAGAAATAGTGTATTTGGAAAATGTAATAAAATATTATATTTGAAAAAAATGTGCTGTATGAGAGTAGAAATTGTTGTACATGAATGATGTATGAAAATTATAGAAACTTTGATTGTAATTGTTTATACTATTAAAACTTTGTTAAAATAAAAAATTTATTTGTTTATTTCATTTTTTGATATATACTATTACTAAAATGAATACATTTAATGTGTAATATCTATAGGTTGTAATATATATTTTTAACGATTTATTAATCTATTGCAATGGGTATATACTGTTGCTAAAGTATCTGTTGCAACAACAAATGCCCGTTGCAAAAAAGTATACTGCAACATTTAATTGCAACGGGCAAAAACTGTTGCAAAAAGGGACCGACCTTTTGCAGCTTTGGCTATATAGACGGGCATTGGCCTGTTGCAATAGGTCTACTGCAACAGATATGGCCTCTTGCAAAAAGTGTTTTTTGTTGTAGTGTGAGAAAAGAAAGTTGAAAGTGAGAGCTAAGTTGGCTGGTTTTGAGGAGATGTTGTGATTTGGTATCAAGGTGGAGTGTTGAAATTGGTGATAAGCGGATCACAATTTTGGACAACAAATAATCTTACATATTTTGTGGAGAGATTTGTTGTTAGATTTTATGGAGAAATTTGTTGCTAGATTTTATGGAGAAATATTGATTGCTATATTTGTGGGATAATTAAGGCAAGGATTATTTGGTGATTATCCAAATAAATTTATGACATATATGAAGATAATTTGGATGCCAAATTTACTTGGGTATGAAGTAATTCATTCTATAAAAAACCTAGCTAATACCTTCATTAGGTGGTGGAAAAATTTGCAATTGTTCTTCATTACCTTTCTCCTCAAATTGTTTAGCCATTAGATATTCTCTACCTATCTCTCAATAAGGTTATTGATTCAAGTTGTATTTGTAATGATAGTTGAGATCGGTTGTAAACAATATTTTGGTGAATCAATAAAGAGGGTGGTTAGGTGGAATATCGTGTGCTCATATTTCCGATATTTTTGTGGTGTTGTTTATTTTTTTTCACTCACATTCATCTTCAAGAAATTAGGTAATAAAGATCCTATTTTTCTTGGCGTTTTGTCAAACTTCCGTTGTGCACAAAACCCCTAACATCTAGTTGTAATCCTTCTCCAAATAATCAAAAGGGAGTAACATGAGTGTCAATCTAACAAATGTACAGCAAGAATCAAGAAACCAACAAGATAACACAAGTGGTGATGACAATGCTAAAGCGGATGATATAAACAATGAAGCCTGGTTTCCTAATTCAGGTGCTACAAGCCATGTCACTAACAACCTTAGCAATTTAAATCATGGCAACAAAGAATACAGAGGTAAACAACTAATTCAAATGGGTAACAGTCAATCTTCAAATATCACTCATATTGGGAAAGCATATATACAAGGTGATAGAAAATTTTACTTAAATAATATTCTGAGAGTTCCTCAAATAAAAAAAAAACTTGATAACTATTTCTCAGCTTGCATGTGATAATAATGTATATTTTGAGTTTTATCCTAATTGTTGTCTTATCAAGGACATTCTAACTAAGAAAGTGTTATTACAGGGTAAGCAATCCTCTCTGCTATGTGTCAGAGATTACTAATAAAAGTAATAGTAATTCATATGAATTCTGGCATGCTAAACTTGGTCATCCAAGTATTGATGCAGTAAAAAGAGTTCTAAATTCTAATGAAATTCCTGTTGATAAATCATCTACATTTGGTGTACGCACATATTGTCAATTAGGACAAAGCCATAAAGTGCCTTTCAAAAACTCTAACACTAAATAAACAACTGAACTGGAACTTGTATCTGTTGATCTATGGGGTCTAGCCCCTGTCAATACTGATTATTATTTCAAGTACTATATCTCTTTTATCAACGCCTACTCTAGATTTGTTTGGACATACTTTCTTAGAAGTAAAAGTAAAACTGCTAACAATGTAATTCAGTTCATTAATATAGCAGAAAAACAAACTGGTGGTAGTGTTAAAATCATTCAAACTGGGGGAGGCACTGAGTTTAAACCACTCAAAACTTACTTTCAAGAAAAAGGAATTTTGCACAGAACAACATGTCCTTATACTTCTGATCAAAATGGCTTAATAGAAAGAAAACACAGACACGTTGTCGAAACAGGATTCACCTTACTTGCACAAGCATCCATGCCACCCTAGTTTTGGCCAAATGCTTTTCCCACTGCAATTTTTCTCATCAATAAGCTTCCAACCAAGGTCTGCAATATAAATGTCCAAGTGAGGTACTGTTTAAACACAAACCAGATTATAAAATTCTGAAAATATTTGATTGCTTATGTTTCCCTTGTCTACGAATGCACAACACACATAAGCTAAACTTTAGATCATCACCATGTACATTTATAGGCTATGCTTACAATATTAAAGGTTATAAATGTCTTGATAGTAATGGAGGAATTTTTATATCTAAACATGTAACCTTTAACGAGCACATTTTTCCATTTAAGATCGATTAAATAAAAACAACAACAACAACAACAAAGCCATATATCCCAAACAAGTTGGGGTTGGCTAGATATGGAACCCAAAATTAAGGTAAAATAACTAATAATAATATATAAAAAGAGTTTAAAATAACCAAACAGATTAAAGTAAAAAGGTTCAATAAAAGTGAAATAAAGTCCTAAAAAAATAAATTAAAATTAAAATAATTAAACAGATCTAAAAATAATAATAATTAACATATATATATATATATATATATATATTTTAAAAAAAAATCCTAAGGTTCTGGTACATGGATTGCCAACTTCCATGCACTTCTATCTACCACAAGCTCTTCAGATATACTCCAATTTCTTATATCTCTCTTTATTATCTCTTCCCATGTCATTTTAGGTCGACCTCTACCTCTCTTTGGGCCTTCGGCACGACCTATAACTCCAACGTGCACAGGAGCATCGCGTGGTCTACGTTGGATATGTCCAAACCATCTCAAGCGGTGTTGGACTAACTTCTCTTCAATAGGTGCAACTCCAAGTTTTTCCCGAATATCCTCATTTCTAATCCGATCTCGTCTGGTATGCCCACAGCTCCAACGCAGCATCCGCATCTCTGCTACACTTATCTTCTGCACGTGTTGCCTCTTAGTAGGCCAACATTCTGCACCATATAACATTGCAGGCCTGATTGCTGTCCTATAGAACTTTCCTTTAAGCTTCTGAGGAATCTTCCTATCACAGAGAATGCCAGATGCTAGCCGCCATTTCACCCATCCTGCTTGAATTCTAAAACTAACATCCTTATCAATCTCTCCATCAAACTGCAACATAGATCCTAAGTATCGAAACGATTCCTTCTTGGGTACTACGCTACCAGCCAAGGTGACCTCTCCGTCATCTGACCTAGCACCGCTAAACTCACACTTCATATACTCAGTTTTAGTTCTGCTAAGCCTGAAACCCTTTGATTCCAAGGTCTCCCTCCACAACTCCAGTTGTCTATTGACCCCTATTCTACTTTCATCAATCAGCACAACATCATCGGCAAAGAGCATACACCAAGGGATCTCCTTTTGTATATCTTTCGTGATTTCATCCATCACTAATGCAAAAATATAGGGGCTCAAAGCCGAACCTTGATGTAACCCTATGTTAATTGGGAAGTCTCTGGTCTCACCATCGCATGCCCTTACACTAGCCACAACCCCCTCGTACATATCCTTGATAAGGGTAATATACTTTGATGGCACTCTCTTCCTTTCTAGCGCCCACCACATAACCTTCCTCGGCACTCTGTCATAAGCTTTCTCCAAGTCAATAAAAACCATGTAAAGATCTTTCTTTTGTTCCCTGTATCTCTCCATAAGTTGCCTAACCAAGAAAATCGCCTCGGTGGTTGACCTTCCAGGCATAAAACCAAATTGATTCCTAGATACACTTGTCAACCTCCTCAAACGTTGCTCGCAAACTCTCTCCCAAAGCTTCATTGTATGACTCATAAGCTTAATTCCTCTCTAGTTTGTGCAACTTTGAATATCTCCTTTATTCTTGAAGATTGGAACTAAAATGCTTCTCCTCCACTCATCTGGCATTTTGTTTGATTTGAAAATATTATTAAACAACTTAGTTAGCCAGGTTATCCTGCATCTCCAAAACATCTCCACACCTCAATAGGAACGTCATCAGGACCTACCGACTTGCCTGATTTCATCCGTTTCAACGCCCCCTTTACCTCAGCTTCTAGAAATCTCCGCACAAAATGTCTATTGGTGTTGTCGGCAAAGTCTTTCAAGTCGGTCGAGGAGCTATTACTTTCTTCGTTGAAAAGCTTATCAAAGTATTCTCTCCACCTATTCTTTATCTCATCATCATTCACCAAAAGTCTATCACTCTCGTCCTTAATGCATTTAACCTGATTGAAGTCTCTTGTCCTCCTCTCGCGTAGCCTAGCCATTCTGTATACGTCTTTTTCACCCTCCATTGTACTTAGCCTTTGATACAAACCCTCGTACGCTCGTCCCCTTGCTTCACTCACTGCTTTCTTTGCAGTCTTCTTTGCCACTTTGTATCTATGCATGTTCTCTTCGCTCCTATGATGGTGCATGCATTTGTAGCATTCCTTCTTCTCTTTGATAGCCTTTTGCACTTCGTCATTCCACCACCACGAATCCTTGGGTTCTCGCTTGCTTCCTCTTGTTATCCCAAATACCTCAGTAGCCACTCTGCGAATGCAAGTTGACATCGCATTCCACATGACATTTGCTTCTCCTTCTACATTCCAAGCCCCTTCTCCCATCATTCTATCTTTAAACTCCCGTGAAGCATCTCCTTTGAGTTTCCACCATTTCGTCCTACTAATCTTCGCTCTCTTATCCTTCACCACCCGAAGACGAAACACGCATACCAAGAGCTGGTGTTGAGAGACAACACATTCTCCAGGTATGACCTTGCAATCAACACAATCTCGTTTACTGTCTCTTCTAGTCAGGACAAAGTCAATCTGACTAGTTTGTTGGCCACTACTGAAGGTGATTAGATGTGATTGCCTCTTTCTAAAGAAGGTATTAGCAATCATAAGATCAAAAGAGAGAGCAAAATTCAATATATCTTCACCCTGTTCCTACTGCCGAAGCCAAAACCACCATGCACTCGCTCAAAACCCCCACTAGATGAGCTAATATGGCCATTGAAGTCTCCTCCTATAAAAAGTTTCTCGCTACTATGCACATTTCTAACCATGACATCCAGGTCTTCCCAGAATTTCCTCTTGGCTTCTTCACTTAGACCTACCTGTGGGGCATATGCACTAATGACATTCAGAACCGTCTTACCAACTACTAGCTTAACTAGGATGATCCTATCCCCTCGTCTTCTGGCGTCGACCACTTTGTTCTGAAGGTCCTTGTCAATCAATATGCCAACCCCGTTCTTGTTACGTACTTCTCCCGTGTACCACAATTTGAAACCAGTGTCCTCTTGTCAATCAATATGCCTAGTTTTCTATTCCTCCTCTACATATTTATAGTGATCTTACTTCAGATATAAAAAACCAGAATTGTTCGAATGATTCAGGTTCTCAACACTACAACAAATTCACCCTATTACAACGGTGCAACACCGTTGTAATATCATTTTACAACGGTGCCCCCACCGTCGTGTATGCAGACGTGGTAATATATTATTTTTTATTACAACTTTTCTGCACCGTTGCAGCACCGTTGTAATAGGATTATTTAACAACAGTTATCAACCGTTGTAATAAAATTTTTTACAAGTTGTCGTATATACTATAGTACAGTTAGAGTATACGTATAACAACTTTTATCACCGTTGTAATAAACTATATTACAACTTTTATCCCCGTTGTTGTAGATTTTGTAATAATGTTGTGTTCATTTATATAACAACATGTCTGCACCGTTGTAATTTCATTGATATTACAACATTTTTCCACTGTTGTGAATTGATTTATATTACAACATTTTCACACCGTTGTAACATGACTTATTACAACTTTTTTTTCTGTTGTAATTTGCATGGACCTGACTAGTAAAACAAATTCATATATATTACTGATAATATGATTCACATTTCAATGCAACAAATATTAGTACACAGAATCATTTATATATATTACTTAACATAATATTCGATCAACATAACACGCAAGTACGTAGTACATCACCAACTTAACCGTGTCACCAAAAACATAACCCAATATATACATAACATAACCGTGTCACCAAAAACACAACCGTTTCATAATACATGCATGATTTAACCCAATATGTACATAAGAAAGATGGAATGTCTACGAAAGCATACCCTACGAAAGCACTCTAGCTGAAGGCAACGTAATTTTTATTCCAGGCCACAGTTGATCCAACAGCTTCTCCAATAGTAGTCATTGCGGAATTCGGCTTCCACAAGAATGCTTCTGGATCCACCGCCACGTCAATCCAAACTTTCCAGCCTTGCGATCCAAGTTTTTTAAAGTGCACCAAAGCTTCTGGATCAGTGGATGCCACTCTTCCTTCCGCAACAACTTGTTTTTCCCAATTCAATATCTTACACTTTCTGCCCTCATTTCCATCAGCTTGCACTGCTGTTTTTCTGGCCGGATTTTTCTGCTTAGACTGTTTTTCTGTTTTGCTGCCGTCAGTTTCAGATGGATGCTTTTCATTTTCAGCTGATTGCTTTCCATTTTCAGGTGCCTGCTTTCCATTTTCAGGTGCATGCTTTCCATTTTGTTTAGACAGTTGAACTGCCAAGGTATTGCTTCCACGGTGTGACTGCAAACAAAAAAAATCTAGAAAATCTGAACTTGAAACTAAAAACAGAAAGTGAGGCAAATAAATACATGGAACTAAATACAAAAGACAGTAAGCACTTATGTATAATCCAAGGCTTATGCATCATAGACAGTAAGCACTTATGTATAATCAAAGGCTTATGTATAATCAAAGACAAGACACACGACTAAGTTTAAGTTAATTTGATGGCTGTTGAGTGGAGCAGTTTCAGTTACTGCCAGTTGTATTGTGAGAACAATGCAATAGATTTAACGACAGAACAACACCACCAGAAGCGTCTTTCTAAGCTGGGAACAAAGAGTGGATGAGTTGAATCTATGAAATTTATGTGTAATGGATTGTTATCTTTATTTATTTTACAAATAATTTCCTTATTTTTGTTTAATCTACGAATGTAATTATAAAACCTGAGAATGGTAAAGATAGTGAACACAATAGAAAAACACAGTAATACATCTGCAAACTCTTTCTTTTTAAACCCTTAGTGATTGAATATAGTATGATGCAGGCGCGCGCGCGCGCACACACACACACATATATATATGCATATATGTTTGTGAATATGTATGTGTAACTAATTGTTCTTCATGTCAAAAACTGGACGAAATATGAAAACAGTGGATCTTTTGTGAATAAACTCTGTGCAAACTCTCTGAATTTAATCTAGTGTGGGTATAGATATGAGTACTTTGATAGATTATTAGTTGACTACACTTATATATGACTGGAAGTGATTAACTATGTGAAGTAAGATCTAGAAATGAGAAATTTCCTTTACTGTTGTATGAATACAATAATAATAAAAGATGAACACCTCACTTTCAAAAATAAAGTACCCCAATTTTAGCATGTTTTAGATAACAGTATAAACACAAAGGTTATTCCAAATTGAATTTAGTTTACGTTAAAAAGTTCTTCAGCTTCTAATGCGCGGTAATTTAGTTTAACAGTACCCAACCCCCCTCCATTTACTGTCCTTAAAATCACCCTAAAATTTCACAGTTCGGTAAAAGCATTTCAATGAAATGTTACATCTTTTTATCAATTATACCAATAAAAAAGGGTACCTGAGGCGTATTAGGATCAGGATTTGCTGGATTTCCCGCATTAGCTTGCTTTTCTTTTAGATCCTGTAAAGATTGCATATACATAGGTCATATAAAATTAGCACAAAATATGATTTTGGTCATATAAAACTAGCACAATTGGGAAGCCGTAAATTTGAAACACATTATGAAAAAAAAAGGCATTTTGCTTTGCTCTTTTTTTAATATTTTTTTTCAATTGTAGAGACATAATGGGTTATGTCCAAGAACAAACATTGTACAAACGGCCATGTCTTATTTCTTTAACCTGGGAGATTAAGAATTAAAAGAAAAAAGTGTTAAAATGTAACCAGATATCGTGGCAAAGGATCATGAGAATAATCCAAGGCATTCTACCTCTGGTGAAGTTTTTATTATTGGCTCCATGCTACGGCAGCAAAATGCCACAGCCCATAGGCGATTGCTGGTTCTTTTTAAAATTTTGGAGCCTATGTTTATTGATCAGCAACCCAGCACCAGCAGATCCCGAAAATCACAAATAGGAGTATTTGTTTAATACAACCATACTATGAAGAATTAAGGTATTAATTTGAAAACTCTCCGAAATAAGTTAAATAACACAAAGCAAATCGAAGGCAATCAGATTGAAGGCCAATGTAAGAATATATCCACACTGAATTCAGACTCATACCATCTTAGCATCGTCTTGCAATATAAAAAATTGAAATGATTCTTATTTCAATATAAAAAATCGAAGGCAAACAAAAATAACTTTATTTCATACATAATGCCGGAACTAATAGGAAATAGCCGACAGATCCCGAATCAAAGAGTAGGAATAAATTGATGAACGTTGAAAAAATTAAATAAACTTCAATTTAATTGATAGAAGAAATCAGTCGGACGTAGCTGGTTAAAATCTTATTTCCATTTGACAACAAACCAATGAGAATCCGAACGATTCTTCTCTACATAGCACAAATCACGCCAAAAACTAATTAACCAAGCTTGATGAATAATATAAATTTTGCTTACCATAATACCTAGAATTCTGCAGAGTGTTGAAAAATCGGATCTAAAGGCTTTTAGCCTAAATCCTAATGATAATAAACCTTGCGACAAACAGTTGCAATTTAAGATGAAAGCTGGAAGCAGATATTTGTTCCAAAAAACAATGATAAAGGTTTAGAAACAGGACCATAAAGAGAGGAGGAAAATGTTCGAGTAGGCTCTGTAAACTGCTGGATAAATGGATTTCTGAGGAATATATATATACATGGCAGAAACCCCTAGATAAATAGTTTGGGTTAGAGAGGCACTGGGTCTGGTCACACTGTTTTTTCCGAGTTGTTTTAAAACATTACCCACTACTGATTGGTACCGTTGGCTACGAAAAGAAAATGCAATTGGTCAAATAATCGACGTAACCGGAGCATTATAATGGAATAACATGGGTCAATCTGGAAAATCAGCATGAGAAAACCACACCGCAATTATCAAACCGGGAATTTACCGGAAATTCCGAAATATCCGGAACGGAACCGGAAACCGACAATAACTTGGTTTCTAATTAACAGGAAAACAGGAAAAATCGCCGTTAAAATAAATTTCTAATTAACACTTACCATCAACATCGTAGTGAGCTCCTGTACTTTGGTCTCCAATCCACTAACTTGGTTTCGCAATGCATGTACTTCACCTGATGAGCTACCCCGAATACGAAGCTGAGATGGTACAACCCCAAAACCAAGCCCTCTTACACGTCCTCCATGCTCCTGACCAAAAAGCTTCGACACGCCATCTTGAGTAACTGATGTTGCTCCATGAGAATCCTGACTTGCGGCATTATGATGCTCGTTTATCTTAGACTACAAATTAAAAAACAACCAAAATTCAGAAATTAAAATTAAAACTACGTTAACAATAGCAACAGTTTCTGATATTGTATATTTGAACTTATTCTTACTATGCATTCGGCAGCAATTGAATTCGGAGGTTTTCCATCTTTTCTAGTGTGGCCTTTGCACCACAATTCGTCTCTAGTGATAGTAGATGTTGACGTTTCCTTTTTCTGCAAAAATAGCTTAACAGCTTCAGAATTTTTCATGTGATAACATATAATAGTTGCTTTAACAATATTTTTTTACCATTTCTTCTTCCAATCTTGCATAACCTTTTCTGCTCATGGTGTGTGGAACTTTATTCTTTTCTCTAATGCTTTTGAATCTTTGGCTTGTTGCCTATAAAATCAATTCAGTAAATATGATATAGGAAAATGTAATATATTTAACAGTTAAACTCAGTAAGACAAAAATAACCACCTCAAACTTTTCTGACAATTTTTCAGTTACAAAAGCATTCCACTCGTCATCGCTCTTTATATTGAACGGTTTTAGGCTTGCTAAAGTATCGGTAGAGTCGGGATTTTGAGACGCTTTTTTGATAGCTGCAACTAACCTTGATTTCGACTCCTTCCACCGCTGTCCTATTATCATTAACAAGTAATCCTTATACACCATATCTATCTTGAATCTTGACTGCGCGCACACAAAAAAAAAAAAAAAAAAAACAGCAGATTAGTCTCTAACAGTATTGCAAAATGCAATGTTGTACCACAGCAGGTATATAATTTGTTGCTTTGAATATTGAGACATATAATATGTAACAGTATTGCAATGTGCATAATGCATATGTCATTATAAAGAGAACTATAGCAGGCATATAATATGTTGCTTTTAATATTGAGACATATAAGTACTCCCTAACATAAATAACATAGAATCAGTAAAATTAAATACAACTTAAAGCCAGAATTTACTATTGAAAGCCAGAATTTATTATTCACAGATCATCCCTCAAATCGTACACAAGCCAGAATTTATCATTCACAGAATTTACTATTGAAAGCCATAATTTACTATTGAAAGCCGACATATGGTATACAAGTCAAATATCAGTACGTACCTCTATACAAGTCCAGAGATCATCCCTCAAATCGTCACCGACGTTCCTCCATGTGCTAATGGTAAAAGGCACCATCTCCCTTGCTAGAGTACCAATATATGACGACAAATGTTTGGAATTAGCACCTATTGCTTGTCCGCGTTCATTAAATTCAACTTCCGGCTTCTCATCCGGTATCATAGCTAATGATTTCATCATCGTTCTGCCTCTCTTTCTTCTAGCTTGCTTCAATCTTTGATCTTCAGTAGAATCGGGTTGAATTTCGTTTGGACTGGAATCATCGTTGGCTGGAGTTTCATGGAAGTGTAGTTGACGGGCAGGGGGCTGTGCTGGGTTTGTATTGTCGAAGGGGCTGTTATTGGAAGGAGGGGGTTGTATCTGGTTTGTAGTGTCGACGGGGATGCTACTGGAAGGAGGAGGGGACTGCATCCCTTCTGCAGTGTGGCCAAGGTTGCTTCCATGTTTGCGAATTGTGCGTATTGGGTATTCAGCATGTTTTCGAGGAGATCGTCTTATAGCAATATTTAATTCACGAAGCAACGGAAATGGTCCATCTGGGTGTTCGTTGATTCTAATCCCAACCGGTCTTTCAGCAGCAGCACGAACAGCTGCAAGTGCAGCTAAACTTTGCTTTTTTGCTCTTTTGCTTGCAATTTTTGAGCTCTAAAAAATAAAAAATTTAAGTCAGTTTTCAATAGCTAAAAAATAAAAATCTTAAGTCATTTTTCAATGGCTGAACATACAATATATTTTAAACTGAGCACTACATGAACATCATAAGACGAACTGTGTTGTTCATCAAAATACAAGCGACTACAGTGAAATGATTATATTTTAAACTGAGCACTGAGCACTGAGCATTGGCAAGGGTACAAGTGGGTAAAATAAAAGTGACATAAAAATGTTTTTTTTTGCCAGTGCTCAGTTTAAAATGTACGTACGGAAGGCATATAAATACTGGTGGGTGCTGCTGAATAGAGTCTTTAATCAAAATGTAGGGAGTAAATGTGCTTATCGCGTTTGAAACGTAACCGAGGAATGGATTTTCCAAATCAGTGGCTGCCGGTTCTTTGGGTTTTCCAATCGTTATATCAGACTCACAAAATTGTCGTTAAGGAGTATTTGGTTATTAAAATATCCATCGAATTATTATGACAAATCTACACTAGATTCCACCTTGACACCAAAAAGGAAATAAAGGAGCCTTGATGCCGATCTGCTGATCAAGTAGCCACAAGTGGCAAGGGCATGAGGTGGAGACGGAGTCCACTTCTCCGCAAGTACATCTACGTACACATGAGGACCATTTTTTATGCACATATTCATTTTAGCTATTGAAAACTACTTGCACATATTCATTTTATGCACATTTTTTAAGCACATATTCATCTGCTGATCTAATAAAGAATTTTTATGCACATATTCATTTTTCATTAATTAATTGAAATGAACATTCACATTTAAAAATCATAAGATATTACAACATTAAACAAAAACATATTATTCTGACATTAAAATATACATATAAATTATTTATTGTTAATAGGTTAAACATACAAGTCATATAAACAAATAAATCACGCGTGAAGCACTTGCCATACAACTCACATTATATTAACTTAATGCAAGTTTGCAATCTACAACTCACATTATATTAACTTATTGTTCCTGGAGCTTTTTCTTATTCTTATTATTACTGTTACCGCATATATAGGAATAGCTGGACTTACAATGATTATATCACATTACATTCATCGTATGATTGTTGTTTAGTCCATTGTTTGAGATACCGAACACATTACATAAGTAGAGTGTCATTCTATAGCTTAACGTTTAATTGACTTGTGCAGTAGGAGGGAGGGTGATATGGAGAAAATACGTAGCTGTAAAGCTTTACCTAGAACAATGCAGAGGAAATAACTTGACAAACATACAAAGGGCAACTTACAGAAAGGCAGGTTCTGTGTGGAAAAACCAATATGCGGATGGAGATGGTGCACATTTATAAATAACTGCTAAGCTACCTTCATGGTGTGTATATCTGTAAGATTTTAAGCTCTACATAGAGCACGCTTAATCGAAATGTAAATCGAATCATAAACGATGAGATCCGATTTGAATTTTCTATGTCTATTTCTAACTATATGTAAAAAAAAATCCTTGTTCAAAATAGTCCATATTATAAGTAAAATTAGACATTGATTATTTAAACGTGTTATGTTTTCATAAATTGTTTTTCCTACAAACATGAAGCGTGTGCCACTAATACTAATTATTTTGCTTTGTACGCTTGTTGCACTTCCATTTGGAGTGTGTCATTTGTCCTTTTACCTTTTCTTGTTTCACATTTTCTCTATTTTCCTTTAGAATTGTATTCACTCTTCCTCAGTGTTGAATTGATCCAGATACAATATTAGGCCTTTAGTGTTTGTTCGCAACTCAGTTTTAGACATCAAATTTATTTTCAATTTTGTTTTCCAATTTTTTCACATGTCGTTCAAAATTAGATTTGTGGAATCAACCTATCTGCAACAATGTCAAGTATTTCTCAGTCTTAGTTCAGGATATTTTGAAACATTGGTTCGGTATCCCGTATTTCTGGTGTTTGCGATATTTAAATTATGGATTCTTTTTTTCTGATGGTTTTAATCAGTATTCTTTATGTTGATTTTAGTTCTCTTTGTGAAAAAATACCTTTAAATATTGAATTTTCTAAAAATTAGTTAATAAAATAGTTTTGTAAAAACATATATTTTAATAACTTAACATTTCTCTACATTTTGCAAATTTATTCAGCCAATTTTCACAGATAGAAATAATAATAAAAGGCAGGAAACACAAGTTTTTGTTTACATTTTTTTTTATCTATTTGAAATGCCAAATTTTCAATGGGATAAAAATTGTAAAAAGCAAAGTTCAAACTTTGAATCAAAATAAAATTTAAATCATAAATCACATATCCAAAAGATCCATATTTAAGATTTGTACATACATTCAAGTTGATTTTAATATTTGAACTTCTATAGCTGAACTTAAAAAAAAACATGTGGTAAAAAATGCAATATGTACTTGAATACCTCTCCTTTGTCTAGCACCATCTTCCTCGCCGATAATACAAGATCAATCTTCCTCGTCGACCTATAAAAAAACAAAACGATTTACAAAGGATTAGAACATCACACTAAATATAGCACTACTTTGTAACAACCACGTACAAAATAAAATACACATGCAAAGAACATAAAATAGAAAATAAAGTTATTTTGATACACGCTAAGATGTCAATCTTATATCAGATTTTTTTTTCTTTTTTTTCATTCTAACAACACATTTTATGGTATATATGAACATGCATAAAATAAAAAATCAATAAAATATGCTTATAACATACCAAAATACCGTTACAACCCTCCCTTACGTAACTTTCATCCCCATTATCTACGTCTCTATCATCAAGTTGTGACTCATCCAATGGTTTACTAGTTGATTCTTCATCCTCGTCGTATTTTTCCAATTCATGAAACCCTCTAGAGGGCGCTCTCAACACAACATACCAATTTGAAGAACTACCTTCTCTAGAGAAGAAAACTTGAACCGCTTGTGTTGCTAAGATAAACGGGTCGCTTTCAAACTTATTTTGAAATTGATGCAAATTGACCAATGTAAATCCATCTTCAACTTTGACTCCACGATACATATTTGCCCAATCACATTTAAACAAGGCAACTTGAAATTGACGATAATCCAACAAGAAAATCTCACGCAAGACCCCATAATATATTATTTTTTCAATAGACCCATCTACACAAACAGTACTTGACTCAATGGAAACACCACTATTTTGTGTCGCCTTCTCAAAGTCTTTCGTATGAAAACGTCGACCATTAACAATATAGCCAGAATAAGAAATTATTTGCGAACGAGGTCCGTATGAAAGCCATTTTATTATGTTGCTGACATTGGATATACGTCTATCATCTCTAACCTGGACAAATACAATATATTAAATAAAGATTTATGTTGATCTATTACTTTCATCATTAATAGTTTTTTAAGATATAGCTATCAACCTTTTTTCCGAACCAAAAACTAAAAGTCTTCGATTGCAATTTTGACAGTTCCAAATCGTCTTGTGCAAGATGAGGATGCAAACATTTTAGCTCCTCTTTGTGCATTCTGCATACATAAATGTAATTAAGGATCTAATTTATTTTGTATGTCATAGTTAAGTTGGACTTATACTTACTCTATATACGGCTCTACTTCTTCCGTATTAAACAAAACGTATCGATGAGCAGCATTAATCACCTCCTCATCGACTGTAATAGGTTTTCCTTTGGAAATAGGACGCCCCTCAAGTATAAAATCATTTTGTTCCACTTCATTTCGGTTTTCCTCTCTCCAATTTGTAATGCATCTTTAATATATCCAGAGCAATATTTCATACATTCTTCGGAAACATAGCGCTCAGCAATGCACCCTTCAGGCCGTGCTTGATTTTTAACGTACCCTTTTAATATTTTCATATATCTATAACCAAAATGAATAAACAAGTTACTTTCATAACTATAGATACTTTTAACCGTCAATTATTTATAATAAATATTACCTCTCAAATGGATACATCCATCGATATTGGACCGGCCCACAAATTCTTGCTTCTCTCCCTAAATGTATTGTTAAGTGAATCATGATATCGAAAAAGGAAGGGGGAAAGAACCTCTCTAGATCACATAGTGTTAATGCAACTTGATAGTCCATTAATTCTAATTTATCCCTATCAAGCACTCTTTGGCATATGTCATTAAAAAATGAACATAGTCGTAGTAGTGCATTCCTTATCCCTGTAGGTAGAAGTCCTCTTAATGCAACGGACAATAGTTGTTGCATCAAAACATGATAATCATGAGACTTAAGGTTTGATATCTTGTCTTCTTTTGCAAAACATTTTCCAATATTTGAGCTATATCCATCAGGCACTTTCAAGTTCTTCATTCTACTATAAAAGATCTCTTTTTCTTGATCGGATAAGGTGCACGGTGCGGCTGGGAGCAATACTTTATTTCCAATGTCTATAGGATGCAATTTTTTTCTAATGCCCATTGCTTCTAGATCTTGGCGTGAATTGAGGCCATCTTTTGATTTTCCTTTGATATCAAGCAATGTACCAATAATACTTTCACCAATATTTTTCTCAATATGCATCACATCTAGATTATGCCGCAAAGGAAGTGCCTAAAAATTGACAAAACACAACTAATTAAGTACTAAGTAGCAAACATGAATAGAAAATGGAAAGCAATGTGTTTCTAGTTAAATTTCACCTTCCAATAAGGCAAGTCAAAGAAAATGGACCTCTTCTTCCACATTGTACATCCTTTTTTCATCATAGTTTTCCTTTTCCTTTTCCTTTCACCTTTCTCTTCCTTTTTTAATTTTTTCCCCCAATCATTAATAATATCTTGAACATCATCAAAGATTTGAACACCAGTTTGTATTTGAGGCCTTTCTCTATTCTCTATAGTTCCATCAAATAAGTTTTTCCGTTGACGATACTCATGGTTAGGTTCAAGGAATCGTCTATGACCCATGTATGCACACTTTTTACTAAATGGTAGCCATATTGAGCAGGTATTGACACCACAAACTGGACATGCTCTCTTACCTTTTACAGGGCAACCAGCTAAATTTCCGTAAGCTGGAAAATCATTGATTGTCCACATAAGAATAGCATGTAATCTAAATTCACTACGACTGTAAGCGTCGTACGCTTTCACCCCTTTATCCCACAATTTTTTCAAATCTTCAATAAGTGGTTGCAAGTATACATCAATGTCATTTCCCGGTTGTCGTGGCCCAGGAATTAACAAAGATAGCATCATATTATCTTTGTGCATACAAAGCCACGGAGGAAAGTTGTAAGCAACAAGAAACACTGGCCAACAACTATATCCACAATTCCAATCACCGAAAGGATTAAAGCCATCAGATGCAATGCCAAGCCTTAAATTTCGTGGATCGTAAGCAAAAGAATGATACATTCTATCAATCGTAGCCCACTGAGTAGAATCCACTGGATGACGCAATTTACCATCATCACTCTTATGACTGCTATGCCATCTTAGTTGTTCTGATGTTTCTGGGGATGCAAACATTCTTTTCAGTCTTGGTATCAGTGGGAAGTATCTCAAAACCTTCATAGGTATTTTGGTTTGCTTCCCATCTTTAGTAGTCTTGTTTTTTTTCCAGCGAGACTTACCACACTTAGGACAGAAATCACTATTTGCAAGCTCTTTTCTAAATAAACAACAATCATTTACACATTCATGTATCTGCTTATAGCCTAAACCAAATGACTTAAGCAACTTCTTTGTTGCATATGTAGAATCAGGAAGCATGTTTTCTTTAGGCAACATATCCTTTAGAAGTTTAAGAAGCTCTGTAAAAGCCGTGTCCGATATACCATTTCGCGCTTTGTGCTTGAAAAGAAGTACTGTAGCAGACAACTTTGTGTGGCTTGCACAACCGGGATACAAAGGAATTTCGGCATTCTCCATCATTTCCTCAATACCTTCCCCATGTCTTGCTTCAACATTGGCTTCTACCTCCTCATCATAGATTTGCGCATCAACATACATTCTATAAGTATCTGTCTCACTATTATTTTGTGATGGCCGTTTTTCTCCATGAAAAATCCATATATCATAGGTTGGGTCCATTCCAAAACAAATCAAGTGTGACACAACTTCCCTTGATGTTTGCCAAATTAGATTCCTACAATCACGACATGGGCATCTAATTTTTTCGGGATTCCCTTCACTCGCAACATGCCCATATACAAAATTTTCCACAGCTTGCCTATATTCGCTTGTCATTCTACAAAACAAAAAATGTATTAATACTCCTTCTTAAATACTTATAGTGTGATGCTAGGGCACCTCGTTTTCTTCTTGCTAATACCAAAATTTTATACTACATTCTTCCTAACACCAAACTCATTCATAAATACTTATATTTGTTTATAATGGTATTAGGAAGTACATCAAATTTATTGTACTTATTATTTTTATTCGTGGTATTAGTAAGAGGAAAATGATGTGCCCTTAGCATCACACTACTTATAACTATGGAAGTAATAGCCAAAATGATGAAACCTTGGTAGATTGACCCATGCTTTGTCCATCTTGGTAAAACAACGCCTCTAATTTTCGGACCTACTATAAAGACTTATGCTCAACATTATTGTACAACTTGGTTATACGCACCCACCTTATCTACCCCTCTTATGCATCACCTATCATACTTCGACCCACCCTCTAAAACAACGTATTTGCATAATAATATATATATCATCAAAATAAACACAAATAAAAGACCATCACACATAGGGGTGAGCATACTTTGATTTGTGACATGGGCATCTAATTGCACTTAAACTGAATAGTTCTTCTGTAAGTCATATGACTCATATTATTCAAATTCTGAATTTCAATTAAACTGAATTGCACTAAAAATTATGCCTTGTACAGAACAAGAAAAATGATTGAACATGTTTCTATTTACTTTGATTTGTGACACGATGTTTGAATTTATATTTCAGGGTCTCTCAGCCATGAGGCAAGGGAGGTACTATCTGCTCTGGTCTTTGAAGGTTCGGTTTAATGTTAGTAATATATGTTAAAATGAAGTTAATTTTTTTATACTAGAAATGATACATGTTCTTCAGCTTTATAATTTTGCTTGGATGTTGTACATTTATTAATTTGAGATGTTAAGTTAGAGATTCAGATCTAAAACTTCATACCCTAATGACATCAGTTCAAGCAGAAAAACACTAATATGAGAAGAACTATTTAGTTTAGCTATTGTTAGTTTAGGATTTGCAGTTTTGGTTCAATTGTGAGAAGAACATGTACCAAAATTGACAGAACTTTTGAGAAGAACTATTCAATTTGGCTGTTGTGTTAGTTCAGGATTTTTTTTACAAATGAAACAGCTAATTTGTTTTCCAAATGAAACATCCAAATGAATTAGATTTTTTCTGAAATCATTGGAGTATTATCCAATGTTTTCTATCCAATGTTTTCTGAAACATCCAAATGAAACAACTAATTTGTTTTCCAATGTTTCATCCAAATGAAACATCCAAATAGATGTAAACTAAACTGAAACATCCAAATGAAACAGCCAAACAGAGTTTAGCATTGGTTATGAAATATCATTTGATAATAATCCGATGTTTTCTGAAACAGTTAATTTGTTTTCCAAATGAAACATCCAAATGAAACATCTAATTAAAAGGATAAATGAAACATGAGATATTATAATTTAGTTATTGGAGTATTATCCAATGAGTTGAACTTGCATTTCATTAATTAGATGTAAATTATAAACTGCTGCACTTTTTAAGAGGTTTCACAAAAAAATTACTCATTTAATCCATTTTCTGAAGTTAACAGCGGACTAGGAGCTGTGTTTATGAAATGTATGCTCAACCTTTTTTATAGTTAAATTAAATATCTCATACTATGTTTGTTGTTCTTGCAGATCCTATGAATATGAATGGTAAAAGCTTCAGGATGACAAAGCTTCATCAAGACAGCAAATGATTTTTGCTGTTTATTTTGGTGTATTTTAGTGTGTTATTCTTGTTTCTATTGTAGGCTTGTATTTTAGTGTGTTATTCAGGATGACAAAGCTTCATCAAGACAGCAAATGGTATTAGACAGTATATGTGTTCCCAAATACACATCTCCACTTCAGATTTTAATAGTGTATACAAAGTCAGTACCGCAGTACAAAGTATGAAATGCAAGCGAACAAACTTTGGTCATTCTAACATACTGGTTGTTTATGACAAATACCCAAACCCGTAAAAATTCAAAAAGTCAATATCATAAACTAAATATACAAACTCAACTTATGACCAAATACATGTTTATACATATGCGCACGTGTATATGCATATATATGATCGAATTTCATATTTCAGGTCCAAAACGAGTGTGACTGCAAATTGACAGGAATTACAGTTAGACGAAGAAATATATAGATGTTTGAATACAAAGTTCAACCTAAAAGGAGCATTGTCACATGCAATTGAGGTTTGCCATGGTAATTTGTCACATGCAATTGAGGTTTGTCATCAAATTATATACAAAGTTCAACCTAAAAGGAGCATTGTTACAATCAGTATGACACAGTAGCGATTGTCACATGCAATTGAGACAACGAATAAAAATTGTACTGTGAACCGAATAAAAATTGTTACAATCAGTATGACACAGGAGCATTGTCACATGCAATTGAGACAACGAATAAAAATTTACCAGCGAGATACGTAGGCGATCGGGTAGTGGCGATTGAGTAGCGGCGATCGAGCAGTGGCGATTGAGCAGCGGCGATCGAGCAGTGGCGATTGAGCAGCGGCGATCGAGCAGTGGCGATGTGATGTGAAGCGGCGATGTGAAGTGGATCGAAAGGGGAATTAGGGTTTGCGGTGGAATACGATGGAAAAGGAAATTCGGAATACTATGGAACACGATGGAAGAACCGATGTCAAAAGGCACGTTTAATTGAAGAACCGACGGAAATTTTGTTAAGTATGTACTATGTACGCTGATATGTACGCTGTGTTTATGGAAATTTTGTTAAGTATGTACTATGTCAACTTAGGACCTTTTTACTTAATAATTAGACATGCTTGTTTTGATTGTATGCTTATTTTGAATTTATTTAGAACAAAATAGAGAACATGATAGATTGGAACATGCGGTATAGTTGACTCAATTGTCATTGATTACTTGAACAAAGCATAAGCAAACAGCATTGGAAGAACAACAATTATTGACATCTTATAATTTATTTCATACTTACATTGGATGTAAGAAGAAAAGCCAGTGTTTTTCTTTGCTGAACCGAAATACAGACATGTCGATAAATTACTTGTACAACCAACAAACTACAACCTTATATCAATAGTTTTTTTTAAAGGCATGTTGATAGTGTACAGAACAGGGACCATTCTTATGCAAAAAGAGTAGTCAATTATCATATGTTTGACTGTCTAAGATGCCATATTCTAGAAACTGAGTAAAATTAAAAAGTAATACATAGGTAATGTGTTTTCTATGGAATGGTACATGTGCGCCAAGGAAATTTAAGTTAATTATAATCGAGAGGAATACTTATTACAAACTTATGTTACTATTAATTAATAAAGTAGCTAGTTAACATATATTAACTATTAAAAAAAATTACTACTTATTAACTATTAATTATTTAAAAATAATTGAAAAATATTATTGATTCCCAAGTTTATTATTAATTATTATTATTAAGTTTCAATATAATTAGTTACTAAATATAGATATTATAAACATGAAGTATGCACTAGGCATCTCAATTACAACGAATAAAATGAAAAGTTGTGATATATATGTTTATTACAATAGTGAGTTTTGCAAGGTTGTAAAAAGGGATCTATTACAACGGTGGACGCCACCGTTGTAAAATTAAAGTTGTAATATGGTAATATATATGCTCTTTACAACAGTGATTAATGCACCGTTGTAAAAAAGAATCTATTACAACGGTTATTAATGCACCGTTGTAAAATTAAAGTTGTGATATGGTAATATATATGTTCTTTACAACAGTGATAATTTCACCGTTGTAAAAAACATTTATTACAACAGTGCGTTTTGCACCGTTGTAATAAATGCTCTATTACAACGGTGATTTATGCACCGTTGTAAAATTAAAGTTGTAATATGGTGTTTTTGTTGTAGTGCAACTTTCTCTTGAGAAAGTGAGAACAATGAAAATGAATCATTCAGGAGTAATGACTCTCGATCTCTCCCTCAGCCTCAAGCTGAAGGAGAAAGTAGCAACAATGACAATGGTGGCAGTGAGAGTGCTTCAGACACTAATAACCAGTCTGCCTCACACACCACTGACACTAGTCAATCTGTCCCACATACCAATCGACATCATATGATGACTAGAGCTAATTGGCATCTTCAAACCAAAAGCCTTCAATATTAATTTAGACTATAAAGAGGCATATAATCATCAACAAGCCATTCAATATAGAAAATGGAAGGAAGTTATGGACAAAGAATACATTGCTCTCATCAACAACCATACTTGGAAGTTGACCAGATTACCAAAGCATAAAAATACTATAGGGTGCAGATGGACATTCAAACTTAAAAGAAATGCAGACAGATCCGTACATACATACAAAGCGAGAATAGTTACAAAGAGGTTCACTCAACAACATGGATTTGATTTTAATTCTCCCTTGTTATTAAGCCTATAACTATTAGAGTTATTATGACCATTGCTCTTCATAGAAAACGGTGAATTAGACAATTAGATGTCAACAATCCATTCCTGAATGGAGAACTTTGGGTAGAAGTACATATGGAACAACCACATGGTTACAAAGATCAGAATAACCTTGAACTAGTGTGCAAGCTAAACAAAGCAATGTATGGATTAAAACAGGCACCAAGGGTTTGGTTTGAAAAGCTAAAAGCAACATTGGTTAAGCTAAATTTCAACCCAACAAAGTCTGATAATTCTTTATTTACTAGATTCAACAATGACTTGATCATATATATATATATATATATATATATATATATATATATATATATATATATATAGGTTTATGTTGATGATATCTGTATTACTAGAAACAATAATAATGAAGTCAACACAGTCATTGATCAACTAAACAAAGAATTCTCAATCAAAGACAAGGGAGAGTTACACTATTTTCTGGGTATTGAAGTTAGCAGAATTTCAGAATCAGCCATCAAACTATGTCAGCAAAAATACATCACTGAAATTCTGCTGAAAATAAAAATGAATCAGGCTAATGGTTTACCTACACTTTTGACTGCCAATTTACATTTGTCAAAATTTCAAGGTGGACCAATTGAAAATGTGACATAGTATAGAAGTGTGGTTGGTGCACTTCAATATGACACGATTACCAGACCTGAAATTACATACTGTGTGAACAAAGTGAGTCAGTTCATGCAAAATCCTTTGGATCAGCATTGGAAAGCTGTAAAAAAGATTTTGAGAAACTTAAAAGGAACTGTATATCATGGTTTAATTATAAATATCTAGTTTTACAGATGTTGGGGAAGTGATCCTGATGATAGGTGATCAACAAGTAGCTATTGCATTTATCTAGGACAAAACCTTATATCTTGGTGTTCAAAGAAGCATATAACTTTATCTGAAGCATTACTCTTGCACATACTGTTTCTTCTCAAAAGCTTTCAAAGTATAAATGGGTTTAACTTGTTTTGTTTATGCACAAGTTCTGTTGACGTTGATGTGCATTAACTTCTTTTTTATTTTACTTTGCATGAACTGATAAGAAATACAAGGATATGGAATAATGCGAGAAGAACTAATATTGCGATCATACAAGGACCGTACGTCGATCGTTTGGAAATATATTTTGACTGTGTGTACTATGTTATCTTATCTACTGTGATAGCACAGAGATTAACTGTGCATTCGGGCAGCCATAATTGATGCAAACAAGCATACAGCGCAGTGTGCAGGGTTCAAAACTAAAAGGGCCTGATTGGTCTGTGGTAACGTTATGCATGGTCAGAATCAGCTCATCACCCAATAACATACATATACTTTTATCGAGACAACAAAGTCACCAGGAAATTTTGGGGTCGTTGTATGTGCAAGAGTGAAAGTAGGACCTGCTCTTGCTTGGAACTATACCTTAACCAAGACTTTACCTTATACAATGACAAACATAAAAAGTTTATCATCATTCTTAATACACATCGACCTTAAAATGACATAAGCTTTACATACTCAATTTTTATACTGGAAAGAAGAACAATTGCCATATGTATTTGACTTTTATTTATTTTAAATATTACAGAATAATTGTAAACATTTGGAATTAAATTATAAACAAATGTCAAAAAATATAGCTAAAATAAAGAAACAAACAACACATTCTCCTTTTTTAAATAATAATAATAATAATAATAATAATAATAATAATAATAATAATAATAATAATAATCCTAGTACATAAACAATGTGAATAAAAATATAAAATTCTACAGGTTAGGGTCGACTTGTTGATCAAATATGGCTAGTATTGAATATTATACTTCATTTATGCTATTTTAACAGTTAAGCAGCTTCCCGTAGAATCATCATCCACAATATTAAACATTTCTCTTCTTTGTCTATCTATAAGAATTTTTAATGCTTCGCCAACATTAAACTAGCTAATTATCTTAACATACTAGGAAGAGAAGTGTACTATAAAAGCAAATCGATATACTATTCGTTTGTCATATTCGATTAGAGTCTGAGTTTCCCATGGCAGAACGATCATCTGCCTCTCGTATATTTAATCAATAAGAGTGGGTATCTTTTGCTCCATCAATTTTTCGTCTTTGCGGTGTTTTGCACTTGCCTCACCATGATCTTTGAACCTAGAGGCGAAGCCTGCTGAGAAAGGCTGGGAGAGGAGAGGTAGATACATATTTTTTTTTTCTCATTACTTCTTATTTTTAGATTAACCTTCTTTTCTTCTCATACAATGCAATAAAATGACTATATATTTACAGCGGATAGTACATATCTTTATAAATAGACACAACTCATTAGAAAGACACATATGTCACCTTTAATTTTGTTTAACATTATTTACGAGATTTATAGGATTAATTTAAGGAAACATTTGACTCACACCCATGTTATGTTTCAAAATAGACAATACATTCTTTCAAACCAAACTTAAAAATTACGTCCGCATTCTAAATGCGGCTATTTTAATTCCAAAGCTAACATTTTGCTTTTCAAAGCAAAACCCAGAACCCTCAGAATCATTTTTTCTTCATTATCTCCAAATCAAACTCAAATCTACTTAAGCATAGTTTGAAAAACTGAAAAAACGATGTGGAAATCAAAAGAAATCAATAGAAAAAGCGAAATATTCAATATGAAACCAATCAAAAAGTTATAAATATAAACAATCAAATTTCTTAATAATGTTGATTTATATTCCGGCATAATGATGGATATGTTTTCATGGTATGTGGAAAGTTACTTCGAAACATTTGCAGCGAGCATGTTACATGTAATTGCACATTTTAATGTAACATTAAACATGAATTTAAGCATACAATCGATTGTATAAAAAATCATCACACTTCTCCAAATCATAAAAATAACTGTAGAATTTTCAATGAGACCCCGTTCGTAGACAATTCCAAGCACGTTACCATTGTGTCTGACGCGTCAGACGCGAGCACCGTCCACATATAGTCAGAATGCATGCATGTGAACGCTGGAAAATGGATTGTTGGTGCCAGTCCACTTCTCAACCATTAAATAATTTCTTTTGTTCCAAACAAACACTTACTCCCAACAAACACATTAAATTAATTGTTTCCGCCTAACACAATAAGGTAGCGTTTGATTTTCGGACTGGACATATAATGTTCGCGTCGGCGTCAGATGTGTCAGACGCGTCATAGGCGAGGCCCACACAAATGACCCTTCAAGATGAACGACTGAGAAGGTAGCTTTCGCGTCCGACATGTCGGAAGCACGTCTGACACGAAAGAAAATTCTAGAACAGCCGACCCTTCTCTCCCTCCCTTATATATTCACTCCTATTCATTACCTTTTCAATAACAAATTTCTCAAACAATCCGAAAATTCAACCTTAAATTCTCGTTCCATGGACCGAAATGAGTTTCTTGCTTTGTGCATGGCAGTACGTCACGATGATGATGATTATCTTGAGTGGTAGGTGGGGGTTATTCTGTCAACGTTAAATAACAGAAGGGGCCTCAACCCTTTTCTAAATCTGAATGACAAGCTTCCACAGCTTAGGTGTTGTATTCTTCATTATGTTCACAAGCTGAGGACTCGATCGCTGTAGTTTTTTTATGTATTTGTTGTTGCTTTTTATGAAATGGTATTCTGCGTTGTACTGGTGTTTGAATTAATAAATTTAAATTCTGCAATTTGTATTCTGTATTTTGTATTAAATTCTGCAATTTGTTTTCAGTCAAACCACATCGTGGAGCAATAGAAATTGGATCAAATTGTTGTGTAAATTCAAACAAACTATTACCGATCAAAGGATTTAAATCAATGTTTATTTGATTAGACAAAATAGATGTATGAACAATCGCAAACTTGCCGAGTTCAAACAGAAAAAATAGATGTGGTTTATAACTGATAGGAATGTCTGAGAAGGAGGGTAAGCTTAACAGCTTTGGAAAATGGGAACTACTTAATTCGGTATATACCATTTGTAAAGCCACTCGGTGCTGCTATATATTCCTTTTTTGTTACTCTAATTTATCGACCAGTTCGAAAATCATAAGCAAAATCATATGATCATGTATTCCGAAATTTGTATTCTGCAGTCTACTATTTTATTCGATAATAAATACACACAAACACAAATAATAAAGATAATAAATACGAAAACAAAAAATAATAACTTTGTCCCTTCCAATTTGCCCCTTTCGTAAAAAGCATAGTCCCCGTTCACAGTAATTCGTAGAAAACAACTCTAGAATATTAGGAAAGAAAATCAGGTTATGAGAGAGTACCTTATCAAGGTCAAGAATTTATGTGACTTAGTTGCATCTACAGGTCAATCTATATCTGATTCAGAACAAGTTATTTATATCTTAAATGGATTGGACGAAGAATATGAGGCTATTATTGCCATCATATCAACCACAGATCCCAATCCCTTTATCTCATATGTTCATTCCACCCTTCTTGCTCATGAGGGTAGATTAGATCACAAGAAAGCAACTGTTGTTGATCTATCTGTTAATTATGTTGCAACTAACAAGGGAAAAAAAAATGAAGAAAGGTCAAATACTCAACAGAGAGGCAATCAGTTTAATAGAAGCCAGTTTGGAAGAGGTGGAAGATAAAATAATAATAACAACATACCAAGATATCAGATCTGTGAAAAATTTGGTCATACTGCAAACAGATGCTACTTCAGATATGATTCTAGTGTTGAAATTGGTGAAACGCAAATCACAATTTTGGGCAACAAATAATCTTACATATTTTGTGAAGAGATTTGTTGTTAGATTTTATGGAGAGATTTGTTGCTAGATTTTATGGAGAGATACTGATTGCTATATTTGTGGGATAATTAAGGCAAAGATTATTTGGTGCTTATCCAAATAAATTTATGACATATATGAAGATAATTTGGATGCTAAATTTACTTGGATATGAAGCAATTCACTCTATAAAAAACCTAGCTAATATCTTCATTAGGTGGTGGAAAAATTTTCCATTGTTCTTCATTATCTTTCTCCTCAAATTGTTTAGCCATTAGTTATTCTCTACCGATTTCTCAATAAGGCTATTGATTCAAGTTGTGTTTGTTTGTAAAGATGGTTGAGTTCGGTTGTAAACAATATTTTGGTGAATCAATAAAGAGGGTGGTTAAGTGGAATATCGTGTGCTCATATATCCGATATTTTTGTGGTGCTGATTATTTTTTCCAATCACATTCATCTTCAAGTGATTAGGTGATAAAGATCCTATTTTTCTGGGCATTTTATCAAACTTCCGTGGCGCACAAAACCCCTAACAGTTTGGTATCAGAGCTCAGTTCATTGCATAGCTTGGAGTGTTTGTTGGATTGAAAATTGGAGATGTTGGAGATGTCGGAGATGATGACATTTTCGAAGATGGCTATTTTAAATGGGAAGAATTGGGGTATATGAAATCCTAAGATGGAGGACATTCTATATCTCAATGATTTGCATGATCCCGTTGATGCCGATAAGGTGAAGCCCTCGAATATGGATGTGGGAAAGTGGAAGAAAATGGGCAACAAGGCGATTGTGTTGATTCGCCAATATTTGGATGATTCTGTATTCCACCATGTGGCTAGTTGGGAATTCGCGAAGGCGTTGTGGGACAAATTAATATCTTTGTATGAGTCGAGGAGTGCTACAAGTAAGGCTTTTCTGGTTCGAAAGTTGGTGCAACTTCGATTGGATGAGGAGAAGTCTATTGTACAGCATTTTCAAGATGTGACCAATCAATTGGCAAACATGAAGGTCAATTTTGATGATGAGTTGCAAGCTCTTTTGTTGATGAGTTCTCTTTTGGAAAGTTGGGAGACTTTGGTTGTTTCATTGAGTAATTCCAATGCTAATGGAACTATTTCTTTGGAAACAATTCAAAGCAGTCTTTTGAATGAGCTAAGGAGAAAAGGGTTGAAGTTGAAATCGGTTCAAAGTGAGGCAATGGTAGCAAGGGACTCGAAGGATACAGTTTGGAAGAAAAAGGGAGCCAAGGGTAAAGGTGCAACCACTTCTTTCCATTGCAAGAAAGAAGGTCACAAGCACAATGATTGTTATTCATATATACGGGATATAAAGAAGATAAAGGCGCAAGGTGATAATAATAGTGATGAGGCATAGACAGACTTTGTTGAAGGTATCGAAGGCGATTCTTCATGTGATATCCTATTTAGTGTTGTGGAGCCTTGGAAGATGGATTCAGGAGTCAGTATTCACATATGTCGAGATGTGAAAAGTTTTTCTTCATATGAGAAGAGTGTTGGCATGATAAAAACAGCCAATGGAGTAGAGCTACCTATTTGTGGAGTTGGAGCTGTTAGGTTTTGGATGCATGATGGAGTGGTGAGAGAAGTGGCAGGTGTGAGGCACATACCCAGTTGTTCGCATAACCTCATATCTCTCGGTCAGTTAGATCGCCGCAGTTGCACTTATGAGACTCGAGGTGGAGTTTTGAGAGTGAAGAAGGGTGGTCGTGTGATGATGCGAGGAGATTTGGAGGAGGGAAACCTATATTGTTTAGTCGGTTCAGTGGTCAACAATGGAGGGCAGGTGACGGTTAAAGAACCTAGTCCACAGCAAGGTGGAGATGTTAATATGGTCACTGCTGATGGTCCTAAGGTGGAGGATCATGGTATCGACAAGGGGCTAGATGTTGATGATGCTCGAGGGATCCCGGAGATGAAGAGATCATGTCAGGCGGAAGAAGGATGTCGAGTTGTGAAATCCACAAAGACGAGATATAGGTCTTTGCAGCATTACAAACGCTTTTGAAGATCGCTATTGGCGTGATGCACGGATGAAAAAGATGCATCATTAGTGGGCGATGGTGGAGGTTTGTAATGATATTAACTGACACTACAAGAAAAATACCCTATTGCCACTAGCTATTTGCAACTGGCGATATATGATAGTTGCAGTAAATGATATTTAGCAACAGACCTTTCGTGGCAGTTGCAATATATGAGATTTTGCAAAAAGCTTTTACTTTCCATTGCAAAAAACATGTTTTTAGCAACTGGACTTCCCTTCCAATTGCAAAAACATACCTTTAGCAACTGCGCTTCCAGACATGTTGCAAAAAAATATCTTTAGCAACTTTTTTCAACACTTGCAATAACTGTATCTTTTTACAAATAGCAATGCCAGTTACAAAAAACATATTATTAAAAATAAGTAGTAATTTTTAATTAAGAAGTCATAAAGGACTACTTATAATTAACAGTTAATAAGTAAGCAGTAGTTTTTAATGATTAACTTTTAATAATTAATTTTAAATGGTTACTATTAAATAATTAGCTATTAGTAATTATATAATAATAAAGATTAACATAGTAGTTATTAACTAATAATAAAATTTAGTTATTGTAAAATGATACTTATAATAGATAATTAAATAATAATAATTAATAGTTAAAAAACTAATAAATATTAATTAATAAAAATTAATTAATAATAACAAGCTAATGGATAAAATTAATAATTAATTTGAAATACGAATATGTATAAATAATAAATAATAAATTCATAGTCAATAAATAAATGATAATTGACTAATACTACTATTAAGGAGTAATTAATAATTTATAATAACCTTTTGTATGAATTAATTTATAATTTCTGTTTGAAAGATGTATTTTTATGAATTAATTAATTAATTGTTATTAATAATTGTTGATATTGCTGATTTTAATTTTTTTAAGTATTTTTAGTTGATATTAAATTATTATTTGAATGAAATACAATTTCTAAAAAATGAGGCATTTATATATGTTTAAAAATAACAATTGATACACTTTAAGTACGACTATTTTCAACTGTAATCATATGACAATTGCAATAAATTATTATTAACAAATAACTAATAATGAAATAAATAATGAAATAAGATTAACATTTAATAATTATTAGTTAATAATGAATATCTAATTTTTATTAAGTGATATTTATAATTAATAATTCAATAAGCAAATAATAATCAATAATTTGCAAATAATTAATAATGAAATAATAATATAATTCATAATTAAACAATAATCAAATAAATAATTAATATTTTGCACATCCATCCGGCCGCCCACCCAAATGTCGTGTGCTGTTTTGTTCGATGGTTGGTTTGTACACGTTGTTGATCTTTAATTCAGTATGAGTGAGTTTTCAGATGTGTTAAAATATTGTTCACCTATTTGAATTGATCGATGACTATTGAATACATTATTATTTTATTATGTAATAAAGTACAAATTTTCTAAAAAAAAACAATAACCATGTAAATTAATTTAGAATTAGGTTTTAACTTTCGTAAACCCGCCTTCGCCCTATAATAATTCTCTTTTGCCGCCTACAATTTTCATCTTCTACTTCACATTATCCCAAAATTAGTAAATTAGCTGTACTGCATATCTTTTAGATCCAGAATATTGATATTAACTCCAGATCGGTGGCGACATACCACGTCGCCTTCTTCCTTTCATCTCCTCCCGACCCGGCCATCCTCCACCTTCCTTGATCCAAAGCAATGGCCATGCTCTGCAGACGAGGCCCACCAGTGTACCCCTGCACAAAGCTCCAACAGCCGCCACGTCAGTATATACCTATCGCTTTTTAATCTGATTTTTTCCAGAATTCCAAAGTGTTGATTATAAAACGGGCGAACCTCTCTCTCGCCCAAAATCGTGTTTCTCAACGCTCATTCCTGATAATAATGAGGTTCTAGCATTGCCCTAATTATTATTCTCATTTTTTATTAGAACGGGTCTCCCTACATCCAACTAAATTCGTTCGTCTGGATCCCACTTTCTTCCACTTCGTCTCAAAGTCGCTACCTGGTTGCTTCCTTTTCCAGTATTCCGCTTGTAGCCTGCCTCATTAACAGGTAATTTTGCATTAGTTTATTAGTTAGAAATTGATTAGCCCTCGGCTTAATTATATTACCTTTTTTTTTTGGTGTTTTGATGTGCTCCGATCGGTAAAAAAACAATATTGTGTTTTTGTCTGATTTTGGCAATTAAATATGCTTCTGATCAGTTTAATATTTTAAGTCTATATCAAAGTCCTTTTCTTTTTATATTTTGACCACAATATATTTGATAGACATATTTGGTATTTCAGTTTAGGAATCTTACTCTATTTTGATTCATAAAGCATAATTAAGCTGGATATTTTGTAATAGAAGTGAAATATGAAACTAATTTTTCTAATCTATCTTTGTTGTGTTTAATTTCTAGTTAATATATGATAGATTAAAAAAAGCTTCAAATTACCATAGTAGGTCAAACACGCAACACCTGATTAGAATAAGTGTAGTCATTGTACTGTATTTCCCATGAAAGATAAGACGACCAGTTAAACTTTGGATGTGCTTATGGGCAATGCAGAATTTACAATATATGAAGTTTGGGCCTTCCTCAACATCCAGACAAACCCAAGTGGTTAGATCTCAGGCCATAGTGAAAGATTTGAATTTAGGCACGGACATTTGAATTTTAGGTGGGGTGCCTCAAGTTTAGGTGAGTCTTATATAAGTTTTTTCGAGATATGACTTAATGTACTTGCGGTCCTTAAGACATATTGCACAGTCCTTGTTATTTCTGTTCCTATAAGACTTAGATTTATGTTAGTATCATACTTTCTGATGCGTCGAATTCATATGACACTACCCTAAGTAGGTTGGGATTGGATTCCATTTGTTTTCCCGTTGGGGTTAGATTCAACTTGTTTTCTTAGGAATAAGTGAATAACTGAATCATTACTAGTTAAGGTAGGTAATGTCAGAATGATACTTGTTTGGAGCTAAGGTTGCAATGTCATGGATAATTGAGACCTAAATTGATGCCATTCACCTGTAGGCATGAGGTTGTCATGCCATATTGCATGAGTGTCCTATGTACAGTTACCCAAATGCTTATGATTTTGTGTGGAACTATTTAAATATCCCTGAACGTGTGAAATGCAGATTTAGCTTTTTGGGATATTGGCAGTATGTTAGTTTTTAAGAGCACTTTGTCAGGATTTACCATGTATTTCAATCTTGTGGCATAGTTCTTCTTTCCACTGTGACTTTTAGTTTTCGACTATAGTTTTCATGTTAAGTCAAGAATTATCATTGCATGTTGATCTCCTATGTCGTTTCAGCGTGGTGGCTTTGACCCCTTTTCCTTATGTTTGACTTTTCACTAAGAGAACGTCTTTTTAAGCGTAACGCCGTGTTCCATTTCCTTTTGGTGCAGTTTGAGGAAATTATTCAGTTCTCTAATTGTTGCGGCCTTCCTCTGAGCAGCTAGGTGCTATTTTCTTTGATATACCCAGCTATTTGATGGTGCAAGTCATTTTAACAAGGTACTTTCCAAATTTATATTCAACTCCACATGTCTTCTTTATTTTTACCTCTTTTTTTTTATGACCAAATGTAGGAGACCAAATATCCGGAATTGCAAGAATCTAAAGCGGCAAGTACAACAGTTCTTCAATTTCAATAAAAAAGTTTAGAATCCTTTTTAACCAAATAACTTGATTCTCTTGATTGTTTTTGCATGTTGAATATTCCGGATTAGTTTTTGACTATGTGACCGTTGAATTATAGTTATGAATGTTAGCCACCATAGTTATGAATGTTACCCGTTACAACTATGAATATTTAATTATATTTTAAATCTGTGCATGAAGGGTTCACAAGATTACTAGCTTGGAAGTTCCTCGATATGACTAGTATTCAAGAATAATTTGCAACTCGTCCTTCAAAGATTATCGTCACAGCAACATATTGGAATATATAAGGTAAAACATTAGATGTTCACATGTACTCATGGCATGTTTATCTATTTAGCGTCAAGACTTTGGATCGCTATTAGTTTGTGACGTTCATGTAATCTTTCTGTAAACAGTAGCACCCTTATTGAACCGAAGCAGTTGTTCAAATAGACTTATAGCTAAACGGGAGGTAAAAGGACTTGGTCTGGAGCATAATGAGTATGAAGACTTGAACCGAAGCAGTTGTTCAAATAACTTATATTACTATTAAGTAACTAACCTTATTGAACTAGTATATCACATATTGATTTTCCTTCTTGAAGTCTGTCTAGAGACTGTGGCGGTTTCTTATGACAATTTTGCAGGGTCTATCAAGCTACCAACCTAAAATCTGAATGGCCTTTGATTAAATTTTCCAAGATATATCCGGAACAGGTTTGTTCTTCCCATACTTATATCTATGAGCTAATTGAAGAAGTTGCCTATGTTTTCTGTATTTAGTATGTTTGCTGTATTTAGTTATCATAGATTTACATACCTGATTTGTAACACATTCGCATTTTGCTTTGTTCTCAACCTAGTGTACATATTTCTATAATCAGTTGCATCATTGATCCAGGTAAACTGATAATGTTTGCTTAATTACTTGTTTGCTTGTAACTGTAAACGCTAATGGTGGTCTGGGAAGTTGATATAAATATATTTTAACAGAGGATGCCCTCATAAATTATGTGTACCTTATGCGTTTTACCATCAGATTTAATATAGTAAATGGGGAATAAAATTAGCTACCACCACAATACAAAAACACTTGCTAAACTGACACATAAACACGTGACACTGTTCACATATGTAAGTACACATAACATTACCTTGCTGTAATTACATTTTATATTTTTTAGCAAATGATATTGTGCATGTCCGGTTAGTAAAGAATGCAAGAATGATGGTTTTCCTTGCGTCGGAGCAGGATGCTAAAGTTAAGAATGAAAAAGCTTTTCAAGAAGAGGGGCGCTCATTAAATTATTTGAACTATTGTATTAGTGTATGGGAGTAGAAATAGTGTATTTGGAAAATGTAATAAAATATTATATTTGAAAAAAATGTGCTGTATGAGAGTAAAAATTGTTGTACATGAATGATGTGTGAAAATTATAGAAACTTTGATTGTAATTGTTTATACTATTAAAACTTTGTTAAAATTAAAAATTTATTTGTTTATTTCATTTTTTGATATATACTATTACTAAAATGAATACATTTAATGTGTAATATCTATAGGTTGTAATATTTTTTTTTTAACGATTTATGAATCTATTGCAACAGATATATACTGTTGCAAAAGTATTTGTTGCAACAACAAATGCCCGTTGCAAAAAAGTATACTGCAACATTTAATTGCAACGGGCAAAAACTGTTGCAAAAAGGGACCGACCTTTTGCAACTTTGGCTATATAGGCGGGCATTGGCCAGTTGCAATTGGTCTACTGCAACAGATATGGCATGTTGCGAAAAGTGTTTTTTGTTGTAGTGTGAGAAAAGAAGGTTGAAAGTGAGAGCTAAGTTGGTTGGTTTTGAGGAGATGTTGTGATTTGGTATCAAGGTGGAGTGTTGAAATTGGTGATAAGCAGATCACAATTTTGAACAACAAATAATCTTACATATTTTGTGGAGAGATTTGTTGTTAGATTTTATGGAGAGATTTATTGCTAGATTTTATGGAGAGATATTGATTGCTATATTTGTGGGATAATTAAGGCAAGGATTATTTGGTGCTTATCCAAATAAATTTATGACATATATGAAGATAATTTGGATGCCAAATTTACTTGGGTATGAAGTAATTCATTCTATAAAAAACCTAGCTAATATCTTCATTAGGTGGTGGAAAAATTTGCAATTGTTCTTCATTACCTTTCTCCTCAAATTGTTTAGCCATTAGATATTCTCTACCTATCTCTCGATAAAGTTGTATTTGTAACGATAGTTGAGATCGGTTGTAAACAATATTTTGGTGAATCAATAAAGAGGGTGGTTAGGTGGAATATCGTGTGCTCATATTTCCGATGTTTTTGTGGTGTTTTTTTTTCAATCACATTCATCTTCAAGAAATTAGGTGATAAAGATCCTATTTTTCTTGGCGTTTTGTCAAACTTCCGTTGTGCACAAAACCCCTAACATCTAGTTGTAATCCTTCTCCAAATAATCAAAAGGGATAACATGAGTGCCAATCTAACAAATGTACAGCAAGAATCAAGAAACCAACAAGATAACACAAGTGGTGATGACAATGCTAAAGCGGATGATATAAATGATGAAGCCTGGTTTCCTAATTCAGGTGCTACAAGCCATGTCACTAACAACCTTAGCAATTTAAATCATGGCAACAAAGAATACAGAGGTAAACAACTAATTCAAATGGGTAACGGTCAATCTTCAAATATCACTCATACTGGGAAAGCATATATACAAGGTGATAGAAAATTTTACTTAAATAATATTCTGAGAGTTCCTCAAATAAAAAAGAACTTGATAACTGTTTCTCAGCTTGCATGTGATAATAATGTCTATTTTGAGTTTTATCCTAATTGTTGTCTTATCAAGGACATTCTAACTAAGAAAGTGTTATTACAGGGTAAACAATCCTCTCTGTTATGTATCAGAGATTACTAATAAAAGTAATAGTAATTCATATGAATTTTGGCATGCTAAACTTGGTCATCCAAGTATTGATGCAGTAAAAAGAGTTTTAAATTCTAATGAAATTCCTGTTGATAAATCATCTACATTTGGTGTACGCACATATTGTCAATTAGGAAAAAGCCATAAAGTGCCTTTCAAAAACTCTAACTCTAAATAAACAACTGAACTGGAACTTGTATCTGTTGATCTATGGGGTCCAGCCCCTGTCAATACTGATTATTATTTCAAGTACTATATCTCTTTTATCGACGCTTACTCTAGATTTGTTTGGACATACTTTCTTAGAAGTAAAAGTTAAACTGCTAGCAATGTAATTCAGTTCATTAATATAGCAGGAAAAAAACTAGTGGTAGTGTTAAAATCATTCAAACTGAGGGAGGCACTGAGTTTAAACCACTCAAAACTTACTTTCAAGAAAAAGGAATTTTGCACAGAACAACATGTCGTTATACTTCTGAGTAAAATGACTTAATAGAAAGAAAACACAGACACGTTGTCGAAATAGGATTCACCTTACTTGCACAAGCATCCATGCCACCCTAGTTTTGGCCAGATGCTTTTCCCACTGCAATTTTTCTCATGAATAAGCTTCCAACCAAGGTCTGCAATATAAATGTCCAAGTGAGGTACTATTTAAACACAAACCAGATTATAAAATTTTGAAAATATTTGATTGCTTATGTTTCCCTTGTCTACGAATGCACAACACACATAAGCTAAACTTTAGATCATCACCATGTACATTTATAGGCTATGCTAACAATATTAAAGGTTATAAATGTCTTGATAGTAATGGAGGAATTTTTATATCTAGACATGTAACCTTTAATGAGCACATTTTTCCATTTAAGATGGATTAAATAAAAACAACCAACAAAATTTATAATGCCTAGTTTTTTATTCCTCCTCTACATATTTATAGTGATCTTACCTCTGATATAAAAAACCAGAATTGTTCGAATGATTCAGGTTCTCAACTTTCTCTTGAGAAAGTGAGAACAATGAAAATGAATCATTCAGGAGTAATGACTCTCGATCTCTCCCTCAGCCTCAAGCTGAAGGAGAAAGTAGCAACAATGACAATGGTGGCAGTGAGAGTGCTTCAGACACTAACTAGTCTGCCTCACACACCACTGACACTAGTCAATCTGTCCCACATACCAATCGACATCATATGATGACTAGAGCCAATTGGCATCTTCAAACCAAAATCCTTCAATATTAATTTAGACTATAAAGAGACATATAATCATCAACAAGCCATTCAATATAGAAAATGGAAGGAAGCTATGGACAAAGAATACATTGCTCTCATCAACAACCATACTTGGAAGTTGACCAGATTACTAAAGCATAAAAATACTATAGGGTGCAGATGGACATTCAAACTTAAAAGAAATGCAGACGGATCCGTACATACATACAAAGCGAGAATAGTTACAAAGAGGTTCACTCAACAACATGGATTTGATTTTAATTCTCCCTTGTCATTAAGCCTATAACTATTAGAGTTATTTTGACCATTGCTCTTTATAGAAAACGGTGAATTAGACAATTAAATGTCAACAATCCATTCCTGAATGGAGAACTTCGGGTAGAAGTACATATGGAACAACTACATGGTTACAAAGATCAGAATAACCCTGAACTAGTGTGCAAGCTAAACAAAGCACTGTATGGATTAAAACAGGCACCAAGGGCTTGGTTTGAAAAACTAAAGGCAACATTGGTTAAGCTAAATTTCAACCCAACAAAGTCTGATAATTCTTTATTTACTAGATTCAACAATGACTTGATCATATATATATGTATATGTATGTATATATGTATATGTATGTATATATGTATATGTATGTATGTATGTATATATATATGTATAAATATATATATATATATATATATATATATATATATATATATATATATATATTGGTTTATGTTGATGATATCTGTATTACTAGAAACAATAATAATGAAGTCAACACAGTCATTGATCAACTAAACAAAGAATTCTCAATCAAAGACAAGGGAGAGTTACACTATTTTCTGGGTATTGAAGTTAGCAGAATTTCAGAATCAGCCATCAAACTATGTCAGCAAAAATACATCACTGAAATTCTGCTGAAAATAAAAATGAATCAGGCTAATGGTTTACCTACACTTTTGACTGCCAATTTACATTTGTCAAAATTTCAAGGTGGACCAATTGAAAATGTGACATAGTATAGAAGTGTGGTTGGTGCACTTCAATATGACACGATTACCAGACCTGAAATTACATACTGTGTGAACAAAGTGAGTCAGTTCATGCAAAATCCTTTGGATCAGCATTGGAAAGCTGTAAAAAAGATTTTGAGAAACTTAAAAGGAACTGTATATCATGGTTTAATTATAAATATCTAGTTTTACAGATGTTGGGGAAGTGATCCTGATGATAGGTGATCAACAAGTAGCTATTGCATTTATCTAGGACAAAACCTTATATCTTGGTGTTCAAAGAAGCATATAACTTTATCTGAAGCATTACTCTTGCACATACTGTTTCTTCTCAAAAGCTTTCAAAGTATAAATGGGTTTAACTTGTTTTGTTTATGCACAAGTTCTGTTGACGTTGATGTGCATTAACTTCTTTTTTATTTTACTTTGCATGAACTGATAAGAAATACAAGGATATGGAATAATGCGAGAAGAACTAATATTGCGATCATACAAGGACCGTACGTCGATCGTTTGGAAATATATTTTGACTGTGTGTACTATGTTATCTTATCTACTGTGATAGCACAGAGATTAACTGTGCATTCGGGCAGCCATAATTGATGCAAACAAGCATACAGCGCAGTGTGCAGGGTTCAAAACTAAAAGGGCCTGATTGGTCTGTGGTAACGTTATGCATGGTCAGAATCAGCTCATCACCCAATAACATACATATACTTTTATCGAGACAACAAAGTCACCAGGAAATTTTGGGGTCGTTGTATGTGCAAGAGTGAAAGTAGGACCTGCTCTTGCTTGGAACTATACCTTAACCAAGACTTTACCTTATACAATGACAAACATAAAAAGTTTATCATCATTCTTAATACACATCGACCTTAAAATGACATAAGCTTTACATACTCAATTTTTATACTGGAAAGAAGAACAATTGCCATATGTATTTGACTTTTATTTATTTTAAATATTACAGAATAATTGTAAACATTTGGAATTAAATTATAAACAAATGTCAAAAAATATAGCTAAAATAAAGAAACAAACAACACATTCTCCTTTTTTAAATAATAATAATAATAATAATAATAATAATCCTAGCACATAAACAATGTGAATAAAAATATAAAATTCTACAGGTTAGGGTCGACTGGTTGATCAAATATGGCTAGTATTGAATATTATACTTCATTTATGCTATTTTAACAGTTAAGCAGCTTCCCGTAGAATCATCATCCACAATATTAAATATTTCTCTTCTTTGTCTATCTATAAGAATTTTTAATGCTTCGCCAACATTAAACTAACTAATTATTCTTAACATACTAGGAAGAGAAGTGTACTATAAAAGCAAATCGATATATTATTCGTTTGTCATATTCGATTAGAGTCTGAGTTTCCCATGGCAGAACGATCTTCTGCCTCTCGTACATTTAATCAATAAGAGTGGGTATCTTTTGCTCCATCAATTTTTCATCTTTGCTGTGTTTTGCACTTGCCCCACCATGATCTTTGAACCTAGAGGTGAAGCCTGCTGAGAAAGGCTGGGAGAGGAGAGGTAGATAAATATTTTTTTTCTCATTACTTCTTATTTTTAGTGCAACCTTCTTTTCTTCGCATACAATGCAATAAAATGACTATATATTTACAGGGGATAGTCCATATCTTTATAAATAGACACAACTCATTAGAAAGACACATATGTCACCTTTAGTTTTGTTTAACATTATTTACGAGATTTATAGGATTAATTTAAGGAAACATTTGACTCACACCCATGTTATGTTTCAAAATAGACAATACATTCTTTCAAACCAAACTTAAAAATTACGTCCGCATTCTAAATGCGGCTATTTTAATTCCAAAGCTAACATTTTGCTTTTCAAAGCAAAACCCAGAACCCTCAGAATCATTTTTTCTTCATTATCTCCAAATCAAACTCAAATCTACTTAAGCATAGTTTGAAAAACTGAAAAAACGATGTGGAAATCAAAAGAAATCAATAGAAAAAGCGAAATATTCAATATGAAACCAATCAAAAAGTTATAAACATAAACAATCAAATTTCTTAATAATGTTGATTTATATTCCAGCATAATGATCGATATGTTTTCATGGTATGTGGAAAGTTACTTCGAAACATTTGCAGCGAGCATGTTACGTGTAATTGCACATTTTAATATAACATTATACATGAATTTAAGCATACAATCGATTGTCTAAAAAATCATCACACTTTTCCAAATCATAAAAATAACTGTAGAATTTTCAGTAAGACCCCGTTCGTAGACAATTCCAAGCAGTGTTACCATTGTGTCTAACGCATCGGACGCGAGCACCGTCCACATATAGTCAAAATGCATGCATGTGAACGCTGGAAAATGGACTGTTGGCGCCAGTCCACTTCTCAACCATTAAATAATTTCTTTTGTTCCAAACAAACACTTGTTCCCAACGAACACAGTAAATTAATTGTTCCCACCTAACACATTAAGGTAGCATTTGATTTTCGGACTGGACATATAATGTTCGCATCGCCGTCATATGTGTCAGACGCGTCATAGGCGAGGCCCACACAAATGACCCTTCGAGACGAACGACTGAGAAGGTAGCTTTCGCGTCCGACATGTCGGAAGCACGTCTGACGCGAAAGAAAATTCTAGAACAGCCGACCCTTCTCTCCCTCCCCTGTATATTAACTCCTATTCATTACCTTTTCAATACCAAATTCCACAAACAATCCGAAAATCCAACCTTAAATTCTCGTTCCATGGACCGAAATGATCTTCTTGCTTTGTGCATGGCAGTACGTCACGATGATGATGATTATCTTGAGTGGAAGGTGGGGGTTATTCTGTCAGCGTTAAATAACAGAAGGGGCCTCAACCCTTTTCTAAATCTGAATGACAAGCTTCCACAGCTTAGGTGTTGTATTCTTCATTATGTTCACAAGCTGAGGACTTGATCGTTGTAGTTTTTTTTATGTATTTGTTGTTGCTTTTTATGAAATTGTATTCTGGGTTGTACTGGTGTTTGAATTAATAAATTTAAATTCTGCAATTTGTATTATGTATTTTGTATTAAATTCTGCAATTTGTTTTCAGTCGAACCACATCGTGGAGCAATAGAAATTGGATCAAACTGTTGTTTAAATTCAAACAAACTATCACCCATCAAAGGATTTAAATGCATGTTTATTTGATTAGACAAAATAGATGTATGAACTACCGCAAACTTGCTGAGTTCAAACAGAAAAAATAGATGTGGTTTATAACTGATAGGAATGTCTGAGAAGGAGGGTAAGCTTAACCGCTTTGGAAAATGGGAACTACTTAATTCGGTATATACCATTTGTAAAGCCATTTGTAAAGCCACTCGATACTGCTATATTTTCCTTTTTTGTTACTCTAATTTATCCACCAGTTTGAAAATCATAAGCAAAATCATACGATCTTGTATTCCGAAATTTGTATTCTGCATTCTACTATTTTGTTTGATAATAAATACACACAAACACAAATAACAAAGATAATAAATATGAAAACAAAAAATAATAACTTTGTCCCTTCCAATTTGCCCCTTTCGTAAAAAGCACAGTCCCCGTTCACAGTAATTCCCCTTCAAATACCCCTTTTAAATTCTCCTTCCAAATAACCTTTCCCATTCAAAATCAAACGCACCCTAAATTGTTCGATTATTCCAAATGAAATTGTTCCAAGGAACGTAGAAAATTATTTAATTGTACCTAACAAACACCGTAGCTTTCATGCAATTTCAACTGTTACTAACAAAATTTCAGTTGGCTTATATGGAACGAAAATTCAGTTGGCTTGTATGAAACGAAAATTTAGTTGGCTTGTATGGAACGAAAATTCAGTGTAGTGATAGTTCGAATACCAAACTTATCTGATAAAACAAGGTTGTATCAACAAGTAGGATGTTATGTCATTTTGTTATATGCAATTAGTATTTAATTTTCAAATCAAACATAAAAATACATTATACAAATACCACGCTCAAATACTCCGTTTGCAGCAAAAAACACATTCCCCGTTCGCAACACTGTCATGCTCAAATACCCGCTCAAATGTCCCATTATCGTTCCCTAAAAATGCACCCTAAGTATTCGAAATAATTACAGTAATGACTGTAATCATCACCCAATAACGTGATAAATACTTTATCGAGACATAAAAGTCACCCGGACTTTTTGGGATCGTTGTGTGTGCAAGAGTGAGAGTAGGATCTGGTCTTGCTTGAAACTACCTTAACCAAGATTTTACCTAACGCAAAAACAAAACTTTTTGTATTCATGTACCATCATCTTAGCACACATCGATCTTAATTAAAATGACATAAGCTTTACATACTCAATTTTTGTTTCACCAAAAAACCATTTTGAAAAGGATATTTTGAACAGGGAAAGTTAAAGAAAATTGTATTTTTCATGTTACAAAAGTGGTGTGGAAAAGAAGAGCAATTGTTATATGTAATTGAATTTTATTTATTTTAAATATTATTGAATAATTGTAAACACTTGATATTAAATTATAAGTAAATGCCGAAAAATATAGCTAAAATAAAAAAGGGAACAACATAATTCCAATTTTTTTTGGTAAAAAACCTAATGCATAAACAATGTGAAAAAAAAAAAAATTCTACAGGTTAGGGTCAAGACTGGCCGTTTAGCAAAGCAGCTGCTTTAGGCCACATTTAATTTAGGGCATTTATTCGATCTTCTGCAAACACAGCCAGGAAAAAAAATGAAATCATAGTCTACAGAGAAGAATAACAAATCGCGAGTCTAGATCATCGATCATGGCTCAATAACATGACTATTGGCTACTACTGACTACACTGCTAAGGCGAGGCAATGTCTGCTTCATCACTAAGTCAATTGATATGGACTCCATCTCCGCTGACTCCACTCGATGGGAAAAGGCGATACTCCGCGCTCAAAACAATTAGGGCACAGAACAAACATAAGCTGCTGCGGAAAAGTGCTACTTAAATTGAACTTTCCATTTTTGTGTATTCTGATTTCCAATTACTTCTTTTAATTTATAAGCAATATTCATACTTCAAATATGTTCTAATTCCAATTCAAAATTGATCTCTATGCTCATTGACTTGTATAACAATTATAAGGACTGAATCTGATTTGGCATATCTTAATTTTTATTTAATTTGCATTGTTGGATATGGAAAAGAGGTCTTTCAAGCTTGAACTGTTATGATTTATTTTGATGGATGTTTGTGTAGTTGAGTTGTTATGATTTATTTTGATGGATGATTATGGTTTTTTTTCTTTTGGGAAAAGAAATATTGAATCGGTAAGGATCAGGAAAAAAATACTTGGAAAAAATTCCTATAAGCTACCAACTATCAATCATATGATTCATATTGTAATTTATTTGTAGTTCTAACTATAGGTGTTATCGGCAAAAGCTAACAATTTTCTTGTTTAGTTTTTTTGACTTCGATTTGAGGCAACTTCAAGAAAAAAAATAACTCAACAACCGTGAACTCATTCATATAATTCAAACAATAGCTGAACTGCGTCTTTTTATATCTTTCTGGCTATATTGTTTGATTTTTTAGTGCTATTTTACCCCTTGGGCTAGAATACAGTATATTCATAATATGCATTCCATAAATATTAGATAATATGATATTTTATTTTGATCTTGTCGATTAGTTTAAGCCACAAATTCAGAATATACATTCGGCTTTTATGTCTAAGATGGCACTTTCTTTTTGCCTTCTCATTACTCCACTGTGTTGTTAAAAAGATTGATTTGCCATCTTTATTGTTTGAATAAGATATAATGGACATGAATATGGAAATATATTTACTAATTTAGCTAGTCAAAAGGCTAGAAAGTATTCATAAGCAATTAATATTAGTTTGTTTGTATAACTTTAATTATTGTTACTAATAAAGTTATTTCTTTTTTCCTCTTCTTATTATATGTAACAACATAGATTATTTTGATGATGTAATTAAGAATAATAGCATTACCTTGTTATAAGGTCCTTTATTTTACATTTGGCTTTAGGTACCAAAACATCTTGGACCGGCCCTGGTTAGGGTCGACTTGTTGATCAAGTATGGCTAGTATTGAATAATATACTTCATTTATGCTATCATAACAGTCAAGCAGCTTCTCGTAGTATCATCATCCAAAATATTAAATATTTCTCCCCTTTCTCTATCCATATGAATTTTAATTGCTTTGTCAGTGTTAAACTAATTAATCATTCTCTTAACCGATTAGGAAGAGCGGTGTATTATAAAAAGCGAAGCTCTCTGAGAGAATCAAGGTAGATAAATAACTTTTTATTCATTACTTACTATATCCAGTACAACCTTTTTTCTGCTCATATAACACAAAAAAAGGACTATATATTTGTAGTGTACTACACAACTTTATAAATAGATGCTCTTTAGATAGACACATATAACACTTTAATTTTGTTTAACATTATTTAGGAGATTTATTAGATTAATTTAAGGAAACCTTTGACTTGCATCTTTGTTATGTTTCAAAATAGACAATATATCCTTCTCGATCCAAACTTAGAAATTGCATCCCTATTTTAATGGGGCCATTATAATTTCAAACTATCCTTTTGCTTTCCAGAGCAAAGCCGAGAACCCACAAAGTCATTTTTTCTACATTTTCTCCATATCAAACACAAAACTATTTAATCATAGTTCGAAAAACTGAAAAAACAATGTCGAAATAAAAAAAATCAATAGGAAAAGTAAAATATTCAAGATTAAAACAAACAAAATTTATAATTAAAGGTATATAATCAAATTTCTTAATAATGTCGATTGATATTCCAGCATAATGATGGATATGTCTTCATGGTCTATAGAAAGTTATTTCAAAACATGTGCAATGAACTTGTTACATGTAATCACACATATTAATGGTATTATATACGAATTTAAGTATGCAATCGATTATCAGAAAAACCACCACTTATCCAAATAATACAAATAACCGTAGGATTTTCAGTAAGTATTCAAAATAATTGTAGTCATGACTGTCATTATTCAAAATATGGCTAGTATTGAATATAATAATAATAATAATAATAATTGTAAACATTTGGTATTAAATTATAAACAAATGTCAAAAAATATAGCTAAAATAAAGAAACAAACAACACATTCTCCTTTTTTAAATAATAATAATAATAATAATAATAATCCTAGTACATAAACAATGTGAATAAAAATATAAAATTCTACAGGTTAGGGTCGACTTGTTGATCAAATATGGCTAGTATTGAATATTATACTTCATTTACGCTATTTTAACAGTTAAGCAGCTTCCCGTAGAATCATCATCCACAATATTAAATATTTCTCTTCTTTGTCTATCTATAAGAATTTTTAATGCTTCGCCAACATTAAACTAACTAATTATTCTTAACATACTAGGAAGAGAAGTGTACTATAAAAGCAAATCGATATATTATTCGTTTGTCAGATTCGATTAGAGTCTGAGTTTCCCATGGCAGAACGATCATCTGCCTCTCGTATATTTAATCAATAAGAGTGGGTATCCTTTGCTCCATCAATTTTTCGTCTTTGCGGTGTTTTGCACTTGCCTCACCATGATCTTTGAACCTAGAGGCAAAGCCTGCTGAGAAAGGCTGGGAGAGGAGAGGTAGATACATATTTTTTTTCTCATTACTTCTTATTTTTAGATTAACCTTCTTTTCTTCCCATACAACGCAATAAAATGACTATATATTTAGAGTGGACTACATATCTTTATAAATAGACACAACTTATTAGAAAGACACATATATCACCTTTAATTTTGCTCAACATTATTTACGAAATTTATTAGATTAATTTAAGGAAACATTTGACTCACACCCATGTTATGTTTCAAAATAGACAATGCATTCTTCTCAAACTAAACTTAAAAATTACGTCCCTATCCTAAATGCGGCTATTTTATTTCCAAAGCTAACATTTTGCATTTCAAATCAAAACCCATAACCCTCAAAATCATTTTTTCTTCATTTTCTCCAAATCAGACTCAAATCTACATAAGCATAGTTTGAAAAAAAAAAGAAGAAGTGGAAATCAAAAGAGATCAATAGAAAAAGTGAAATATTCAAGATGAAACCAATCAAAAAGCTATAAATATAAACAATCAAATTAAAATGGTGTTTGATTTTCGGAGTGGACATGTTATGTTCGCGTCGGCGTCAGACGCCAATCCACTTCTCAACCATTAAATAATTTTGTAATTTCCCAACGAACACTTGTTCCCAACGAACACTGTAAATTAATTGTTCCTACCTAACACATTAAAATGGTGTTTGATTTCCGTAGTGGACATGTTATGTTCGCGTCGGCGTCAGATGCGTCAGACGCGGGGACCACACAAATATTTGAATTCATAAGATATTAGTGCAATATTTGCAACCTTGTAAGCAATATATTATTTCAAATTCATTTGTTGCCTATAACTATTTATAATAACTACATATTTATCAGTAATTATTCTATTAAATTCAATGATTCATAATTATTGCAGATAAGTTTGCAACTATTCTGAATATTTGCATATATCTCTATAATGGTCTTGAATAATCGATTATTTATTAGCAATAATTCAAATATCATTTCAATTAACAAAAGATTTATAGCTAAAGGTAATATAAAATCAAGGTTGTTAAACAAAAAAGAATGTAAGTATTCAGTAGTTGTTGGAATAAGTACTTAGTTATTGTAACAACCTGGATTTTTGACCATTTAAATCGACAAAAATCCACAAATGTCGACTCAAACAAATCAAAAGTACAGATATTTATTTAAATTAATATTAGAAAAGAAGATAAAATAAAAATTACACACAATCTAACAGCGGAAGGACATAATATAACAAACAAATAACAGTTCATGAAGCTGTTAACATTTACTTTTGATTACTTTACAACAATTATCAAAGTTAAACTATCATAAAACATACTAATAAGTGCAGTGGCATAATACTAATAAATACGTCTATCAAGCTCCACCTTCATCTTCATAACAAGGTTTTCGCTAACTGAAAACTCAGGCTAACCCGAGCACAAATGAAAAGATAAAAATATTTGGAGCAGAACTAAAATATTCTCATATCAGTCAAATCAAAACTATGTAACAATGAGTGCCACAGCGTCATAGATGCTTATGGTAATTCACATCTCATATCCAATCTATTCGTGAGTGCAGCAACTTGAGTTGTTATGGGAATTTCCATTTTCTAAGGATCCGATATACTAGACACTATATAATATAATACACTATTATAATAGTGTCTATGGTTAAACATAAATATTAAAATAGCGTCAGCGGGATAACAGTTTTACCCTTGCACTGTTTACAAACGATGTAGTTTATATAGCACTTTAAACTCATAGTAAACTGGTGGCATCAGGTAGCATTCCATAGGTATAACGTCAAATCAAAATCGTTGGGGGCTCGATCAGAATAATATGACAAGGCATACGAGGATTGCCAAGAGTAAGGATCTACTAGTTGCATGCTCAGACTGGTGTTAACACATAGCCACGACTACGCCCATCTTGGAACAACACTCCTAAATTAAGGATGCGTATAAAATCAAACCGAGGGACTATAGTAATAATGGAAAAAGTGTTGCCGATAGGGGTAGCTAGCCCACTTGGTCATAGTATAGTCATGTTTTAGTCATTTAATTACGACTCGAAGGTCAAAGATATTCATCATCGTTCTCTTACTTCATTCCAGTAGCACTCGTTTATTCAACTTACTTCATTGTGGATTTTCTACCACGTGCACAGTTGTCAAAGTGACTTTCGGTATTGGCAGAGAGTATGACAATATCTAATCTTAGTCTCTTTAGCAACCAAACATTTACATTTTTCACACCGATTGGATCTTTACATTTCAAATGGTTCATAATTCATATCAAATTACCATATTTTGCTTCAAAAATCATTTCATAGCAAAAATAGAATATACCATCATATTTAAATCGTTATTTAACACAAACTTAGCATCTTGAAATAATTCTAGTCTTAAAATAATTTGAATATTTGAAATAGTTGAAAAAGTACATTAAAACAATTTAGATATATATATTTGAAATAGTTTGAAAACAAATAGTTAGGACAATAAAAATTTAAACAATAGTTTTGAATATAAAAAATAGTATATATCAAAATTTAGCTATATATATAGTTAAATATTAAATAAGTTTACGAAATAGATAGTTTATTTAAAATAATATATATATATGAGTTAAAAATAAATTATTGTATAAAAGTGAAATAGTTTATAAAGTAAAATAGTTATTTATTAAAGTAGTTTAAAATAGTTGCAATATAAATAAGTTAAAAATAGAATAGTTTATAAGAAATAGTTATTTACTAAAATAATTTATGTAATGGTTTAAAATACTATAGTTGGAATTAGATTTGTTTCATCAAAAATTCAATTAAACTTGAAGCCATATTCAAATCTCAAATCAACTCAACTTCGGTATTTCAAATCGATTCAATTTCCAGTTTAAATTCAATGCAATTCAAACAATTCGATTCAAATATTTGAAGTTTCAACTAGAATTCACACTTTGAATTTTTTTTCCTTCAATTTATAATAATCTCGAGTTCACAATTTAAATATCGCACCGAATCAAATTAATTTAAAGTAAATTTCGAAAACGGATAAATAGTTCAATTTTAGTAGATTTAGTTCATAAACAATTTCATTTTTAACTTTAACTTACAACATATAACAATTTCCTTTAGCTTTTATATTTGAAAATCCAAAGTTTAAATTTAATGGAAATCAATTTATAAAACATCATGATATTGTCTCTAAAACAATACTTCAAGATTCAAGGTTAATTTTTTTATTTAACCAGCCTAGTTCCGTATATAATTTTCTGTCATATAATCAAATGGTACTTAAACTTTATTTTAACTATTTCAGGAATGGATATATATCATTTCAATCCAAATCAGGGTCATAGGACTTATCATTTCAACCTATGTTCTTAATTCATTTTAATGATTAATCCTGGGTTTATTTAATGCTCATAACATCTAGGATAAATCATTGGGATTAATCAACACAAACAAAGGTCATATATAATTAAGATGGATAACAAAATGAATTAAACATCGATAAATCAAACATATCAATCCAAGAAATCATCGAAATCAATCAATCCAAACAGTTCAATATCACATCAATTTATTAATTATTAGGTGTTGGGTTTAAACTAGCAAATATATGCCAAATTTTAACTTAACTATAAATTTAATCTCATTATCAGTCAAATTAAGTTACACTATCGACGCCAATAAACATAAATATGCAATTTTAACTACCAAACAGAAATCAATACAATCATATCATAACATGATTTTAATACAACCAACAACCGAATATTTTAGTCAAACGTGAGCGGATTTAATCACTCACATTTGATTTCGAACGATTTTGAAATCCCAAAATATACCCAAAATTTAACTGACTCCAAATCCGAACAAACATGTGGCATCCCACATCCCTTAATGTTGCCCATACGAGGATGCATTAAGTTTTGTGAAGAGAAGTATGTATATAAGTTACAGCACACAGACTAAAATTCACAAGAAAAAATATAAAATACATCGAAAACTTTTAAAACATTTAATATTATTGAATCAATCATAACCATACAATTTGAAATACCATAAACCATAATCATGAAACATCTATCTCGTCGAAAGTAAGATATTAGAATACAGATACAAAACCATAAAAATCATATCCCTTACGATTCATAACTATTTCATAGAACAAGTGTTGAAGCAATACATGAAGTAAGAAATAGACCAAGTCTGAGCCGAATCAAAAGGTCACGGTTATTGCTGCGATCCTCCACTATGATAACTTGGGGGAAGGAAGAGAGAGAGAGAGAAAAAAAAACTAGGTCAGACATTAAGTCTGGCGAATTACACTAATTTTTAACATAAGCATGAGATAGAGAAATATTAAAAAGATGAATAGTAGTGGAAATGAAAGTACAGTAAATTATAAAAGTACGAAATAATGCAAGATAAGGTAAGATAAGCTTATCATTCATATCCCGAGAATTTCCTGTCAGGATTAGGTTTTACCTAATTTCAACCCAGTAATCGGCTCCTTAAACAAACACGAATAACCAGTGCCAGATATGGCATTCATGGATATCAACCCCGGACCCATCAACTAAAAATACACAGCCTTATTCGTCGGTGTTACAACGTCTTATCTTCCCTGTTCAGAACAATGAACGCTCATAGTTCTGCTGGAACATGCCCATAACCACCTCAAAAATTTGAAACTCCTACAATCAAGCATCAGTAAATCATGCCCTAGTCTTTACTTAGTGCGAGACTCAGATGATAACAGGAGAGTACTGATTGATATAGGTTCCATACAGATAAACAAGCAAGCAGTTTGACAGAAGCCATCCCTAGGCTTGGCCCCTAAGTTAACTAGGATTTTAAGAGTCCCTGCATATTTTACCAGAATAATTTCCTAGCTTATAAATCAGACATGTTTAACCTAGTAGGTTTAAGTTCATTAATAAGCTTAATATAACCCCGTGTTATATTCCTAGGTTGCAAGATTTATAATTAAATGTAACTCTTTATGCAACCCTTCCCCACGTCAAACAGATCCCTACTCAGATGTTTTACGGATACATATTACAAGTTACTTAATATTTAATTAATTATATCTTGTTCCGATTCTTATGTTTACTAACATATTTACTTAATGTGTAATTAAGTACAGTTTATTCCAATTCACAGGTTTACGCATTCTTCCTTTGGAATTTACCCCAATTTACAGTCCATGTTTCTAATTCATAATATGCCAAAATCTCCTAATTAAATATTGTTTTAGATTATTCCAATTTTACGCAAATCAAATGGTAAAGGCTTAGGCTCTCGTTGGCCTAGGCTCACTGCAAAACAAAGGGAAATAAGAAGAAATAGATCTAGGCTCAAAAATGAACAAAATGAATAAATAGGCATAACAAGACTGTAAATAAGACAATGACAGAGAAGGGGTAAGGAAGAAGAATGTACTTATAAACAAATTATAGCTGAAAATGGATAAATAATAAACTGTAATTAAAATCTACATGTAGAAGATAAACTTATGAACATTGTAAATGCCATGCTCTTAGATTCAACATATCTTACTATCTAAATCCTTTTTATTTAAATTGCTAATCTAAAAATAACATAGATTTCACATTCTCCTTTTTTATACAAAATAATAATAATAATAATAATAATAATAATAATGCATAAACAATGTGAATAAAAATATAAAATTCTACAGGTTAGGAGCGACTTGTTGATCAAGTATGGCTAGTATTGAATATTATACTTCATTTACGCTATTTTAATAGTTAAGCAGCTTCTCGTAGAATCATCATCCACAGTATTAAATATTTCTCTACTTTGTCTATCTATAATAATTTTTAATGCTTTGCCAACATTAAACTAACTAATTGTTCTTAACATACTAGGAAGAGAAGTGTACTATAAAAGCAAATCGATATATTATACGTTTTTCATATTCAATTAGAGTCTGAGTTTCTCATGGCAGAACGATCATCTGCGTCTCGTATATTTAATCAATAATGGTGGGTATCTTTTGCTCCATCAATTTTTCATCTTTGCGGTGTTTTACACTTGCCTCACCATGACCTATGAACCTAGAGGCAAAGCCTGCTGAGAAAGGCTGGGAGAGGAGAGGTAGATAAATATTTTTTTTTTCTCATTTCTTCTTATTTTTAGTGCAACCTTCTTTTCTTCTCATACAACGCAATAAAATGACTATATATTTAGAGTGGACTACATATCTTTATAAATCGACACAACTTATTAGAAAGACACAAATATCACCTTTAATTTTGTTTAACATTATTTACGAGATTCATTAGATTAATTTAAGGAAACATTTGACTCACACCATGTTATGTTTCAAAATAGACAATACATTCTTCTCAAACCAACTTAAAAATTACGTCCCCATTCTAAATGCGGCTATTTTAATTCCAAAGCTAACATTTTTCTTTTCAAAGCAAAACCCAGAACCCTCAGAATCATATTTTCTTCATTTTCTCCAAATCAGACTCAAATGTACTTAAGCATAGTTTGAAAACCAGAAAAAAAGAAGTGGAAATCAAAAGAGATCAATAGAAAAAGCGAAACATTCAAGATGAAACCAATCAAAATGTTATAAATATAAACAATCTAATTTCTTATTAACGTCGATTTATATTCCAGCATAATGACACATATGTTTTCGTAGTCTGTGGAAAATTATTTCGAAACATTTGCAGCGAGCATGTTACATGTAATTGCATATTTTAATAATATTATACACGAATTTAAGCATACAATCGATTGTCTAAAAAAAATCATCACACTTTTCAAATAATAAAAATAACTGTAGGATTTTCAGTAAGACCCCATTCGCAGACAAATCCAAGCACGTTACCATTGTGTTCGCGTACAACGCGTCGGACATGAGCACCGTCCACATACAGCCAGAATGCACGCTTGTGAACGCTGGAAAATAGACTGTTGGCGGCCCACGCGTCTGATCCAATCCCGTTCTCAACCATTAAATAATTTCGTTTATTCCCAACGAACACTTGTTCCCAACGAATGCAGTAAATTAATTGTTCCCACCTAACACATTAAGATGGAGTTTGATTTTCAGACTGGATATGTTATGTTCGCGTCGGCGTCAGATGCGGGGCCCACACAAATATTTGAATTCATAAAATATTAGTGCAATATGTGCAACCTTGTAAGCAATATATTATTTCAAATTCATTTGTTGTCTGTAACTATTTATAATAACTACATATTTATCAGTAATTATTCTATTAAATTCAATGATTCATAATTATTGCAGATAGGTTTGCAACTATTCTGAATATTTGCATATATCTTTGTAATGGTTTTGAATAATCGATTATTTGTTGGCAACCACTCAAACATCATTTCAATTAACAAAAGGTTTATAGCTAAAGGTAATATAAAGATCAAGTTTGTTAAACAAAAAAGAATGTAAGCATTCAGTAGTTGTTGGAATAAGTCCTTAGTTATTGTAACAACCTGAATTTTTGGCCATCTAAATCAACAAAAATCCACAAACGTCGACTCAAACAAATCAAAAGTACAGATTGTTATTTAAATTAATATTAGAAAAGAAGATAAAATAAAAATAACATAGAATCTCTCAGCGGAGGAACATAATATAATAAACAAATAACAGTTCATGAAGTTATTAATGTTTACATTTGATTACTTTACAACAATTATCAGAGTTAAACTATCACAAAACATACTAATAAATGCAGTGGCATAATACTAATAAATACATCTATCAAGCTCCATCTTCATCTTCATAACAAGGTTTTTTCTAATTGGAAACTCAGGCTAACCCGAGCACAAATGAAAAGACAAAAACATTCGGAGCCGAACTAAAATATTCTCATATCAGTCAAATCAAAACTATGTAACAATATGAATGCCACGGTGTCATAGATGCTTACGACAATTCACATCTCATATCCAATCTGTTCGTGAGTGCAGTAACTTGAGAAATGTTATCGGAATTTCCATTTTCTAAGGATCCAATAAACTAGGCACTATATAATACAATACGCTATTATAATAGTGTCTATGGTTAAACATAAAATATTAAAATAGCGTTAGCAGGATAATAGTTTTACCCTTGCACTATTTACAAATGATGTAGTTTATATAGTACTTTAAACTCACAGTAAACTGGTGGCATCAGGTAGAACTCCATAGGTATAACGTCAAATCAAAATCGTTGGGGGCTCGATTAGAATAATATGACAAGGCATACGAGGATTACCAAGAATAGGGACCAACTAGTCGCACGCCCAAACTGGTGTTAACGCATAGCCACGACTACCACCCATCTTGGAACAACACTCCTAAATTAAGGATGTGTATAAAATCAAATCAAACCGAGGGACTATAGTAATCAAGGAAGAAGTGTTACCGATAGGGGTAGCTAGCCCACTTGGTCACAGTATAACCATGTTTTAGTCATTTTAATTATGACTCGAAGGTCAAAGATATCCATCATCATTCTCTTACTTCATTCCAGTAGCGCTCGTCAATTCAACCTACTTCATTCTGGAATTTCTACCACGTGCGCAGTTGTCTAAGTGGCTTTCGGTATTGGCAGAGAGTATGACAATATCTGATCCTAGTCTCTTTAACAACCAAACATTTACGTTTTTCAAATCGATTGGATCTTTATATTTTAAATGGTTCATAATTCATATCAAATTACCATGTTTTGCTTCAAAAATCTTTTCATAGCAAAAACAGAATATACCTTCATATTTAAATCGTTATTTAAATCAAACATAGCATCTTGAAATAATTTCAGTCTTAAAATAATTTGAATATTTAAAATAGTTAAAAAGTATATTAATACAATTTAGATATATATATATATATATATATTTGAAATAGTTTGGAAACAAATAGTTAGGATAATAAAAATTTAAATAATAGTTTTGAATATAAAAAATAGTATTTATCAAAATTTAGTTATATATATTGTTAAATATTAAAGAAGTTTGTGAAATAGATAGTTTATTGCTAAACAGTTTAGTTAAAATTATATATATATATATATATGTATATGAGTTAAAAATAAACTATTTTATAAAATGAAATAGTTTATAAAGTAAAATAGTTATTTATTAAAGTAGTTTAAAATAGTTGCAATATATAATTTAAAAATAGAACAGTTCATAAGAAATAGTTATTTACTAAAATAATTTATATAATGGTTTAAAAATACTGTAGTTGGAACTAGAATTGTTTCGTCAAAAATTCAATTAAACTTGAAGTCCTATTCCAATCTCAAATCAACTCAACTTTGATATTTCAAATCAATTCAACTTCCAATTTAAATTCAATGCAATTCAAACAATTTGATTCAAATATTTGAAGTTTCAATTAGAATTCACACTTTGAATTTTTTCCCTTCAATTTATAATAATCTCAAGTTCACAATTTAAATATCGCACCAAATCAAATTAATTTAAAGTAAATTTAGAAAATGGATAAATAGTTCAATTTCAGTAGATTTAGTTCATATACAATTTCATTTTTAACTTCAGTTTACAATATATAACAATTTCCTTTAGCTTTTATATTTCAAAATCCAAAGTTCAAATTTAATGGAAATCAACTTATAAAACATCATTTATATTGTCTTTAAAACAATATTTCAAGATTCAGGGTTAATTTTTTTTATTTAACCAGCCAATTCCGTATATAATTTTCTATCATATGATCAGGTGATACTTAAATTTTAGTTTTACTATTTCAGGAATGGATATATATATATATATCATTTCAATCAAAATCAGGGTCATAGGTACTTATCATTTCAACCTATGTTCTTAATTCATTTTAATGATTAATCCCCGGTTTATTTAATTCCCGTAACATCTAGGGTAAATGGTTGGGATTAATCAACACAAACAAAGGTCATATATAATTAACGTGGATAACAAAATGAATTATGCATCGATAAATCAAATGTATCAATCCAAGAAATCATCGAAATCAATCAATCCAAACAGTTCAATATCACATCAATTTATTAATTATTAGGTGTTGGGTTTAAACTAGCAAATATATGCCAAATTTTAACTTAATTGTAAATTTAATCTCATTATCAGTCAAATTAAGTTACACTATCGACGCCAATTAACATAAATATGAAATTTTAACTACCAAGTAGTAATCAATACAATCATATCATAAAACGATTTTAATACAACCAACAACCTAATATTTTAGTTAAGTGTGAGTGGGTTTAATCACTCACATTTGATTTCAAACGGGTTTCAAATCCCAAAATAGGCCGAAAATTTAACTGACTCCACATCCGACCAAACATGTGACATCCCACATCCCTTAATGTTACCCATATGAGGATGCATTAATTTCTGTGAAGAGCAATATGTATATACGTTACAACACATAGACTAAAATTCACAAGACAGAATATAAAAGACAGCAGAAACTTTTAAAACATTTATTATTATTGAATTGGTCATAACCTTACAATTTGAAATATCATAAAACCATAATCATGAAACACCTGTCTCGTCGAAAGTAAGACATCAGAGTACAAATACAAAACCATAAAAGTCATATCCCTCACTATTCTTAACAATATCATAGAATAGGTATTGAAGCAATACATAAAGTAAGAAATAGTCCATGTCCGAGCTGAATCAAAAGGTCACGGTTACTGCTGCGATCCTCTACTATGATAGCCTGGGGAAGGAAGAGAGAGAAAAAAACTAGGTCAAACATAAATTCTAGCGAATTTCACTGATTTTTAGCATAAGCATGAGATAGAGAAGTATTAGAAAGATGAATAGTAGTGGACATGAAAGTACAGTAAATTACAAAAGTACGAAATAACGCAAGATAAGGTAAGACAAGCTTCTCATTCATATCCAGAGAATTTCTACACCAACTATCAGAATATCAGGATTAGGTTTTACCTAATTTCAACCCAGTAATCGGCTCCCTTAACAGACACGAATAACTAGTGCCGGATATGGCATTCAGGGATATCAACCCTGGACCCATCAACTAAAAATACACAGCCTTATCTGTCGGTGATACAGCGTCTTATCTTCCCTATTCAGAACAATGCACGCTCATAGTTCCACTGGAACACGACTATACCCACCTCCAGAATTTGAAATTATTACAATCAAGCATCGGTAAAGCATGACCTAGTCACTACCTAGTGTGAGACTCAGATGATGACAGGAGAGTACTGATTGATATGGGTTCCAGATAGATAAACAAGCAAGCAGGTTGACAAAAGCCATCCCTAGGCTTGGCCCCTAAGTAAACTAGGATTTTAAAAGTCCCTGCATATTTTACCAGAATAATTTCCTAGCTTATAAATCAGATATGTTTAACTTAGTAGGTTTAGGTTCGTTAATAAGCTAAGTATAACCCTTTGTTATATTCCTAGATTGTAAGATTTCTAATCAAATGTAACTCTTTATGCAACCCTTCTCCACGTCAAACAGATCCCTACTTAGATGTTTTACGGATACATATTACAAGTTACTTAATATTTAATTAAGTACATCTTATTCTGATTCTTATGTTTGCTAACATATTTACTTAATGTGTAATTAAGTACAGTTTATTCCAATTCATAGGTTTATGTATTATTCCTTTGGAATTTACCCCAATTTACAGTCCATGTTTCTAATTCATAATATGCCAAAATCTCCTAATAAAATATTATTTTAGATTATTCCAATTTTATGCAAATCAAATGGTAAAGTCTTAGGCACTCATTGGCCTAGGCTCACTGCAAAACAAAGGGAAATAAGAAGAAATAGATCAAGGCTCATAAATGAACAAAATGAATAAATAGGCATAACAAGGCTGTAAATAAGACAATGACAGAGAAGGGGTAAGGAAGAAGAATGTACTTATAAACAAATTATAACTGAAAATGGATAAATAATAAACAATAATTAAAATTTACATGTAGAAGATAAACTTGTGAACACTGTAAATGCCAAGCTTTTAGACTCAATATATCTTACTGTCTAAATCCTTTTTATTTAAATTGCTAATCTTAAAATAACATAAATCCATAAAAAGTCCATTGTAAAAGAAATAGAAGAAGAATATCCTTTCAGATCTATATTTTGACAGCATCCTAACTTTTCCTTAATTTTTATTTATTTCTAGAGCATAATAGATTGGAGGAAGAAGATGAATAAATATTGGTGTGGGGAAAGAGTGAGGGTTGATAGTCTATTTATAGGTGTGATAAGATAGTTTAGGCTATAGGACAATAGAGTTTTAATCCAAACCATAGAAAACACCTCAGCAAGAGTCATCAAAAAAAACTATCTACAAACAGGCGAGTTTGGCCATGCACAGATTCATTCCTGGCTCGAAGTGGGTCGACCCACCTTCTATGTGGGTCGACACTTATGTCGATAATGGGGTCGACATAGGGGTCGACCCATATAGAGCATTGGTCGCCCATTGACCGTTGCAACATTTTCAAATTTCATATTCAAATTCAATTATAAATCAAAACTGAATATTTTATTATTGTAATATTAAAATAATAATATTATTTTCCAAAATTGAATTTTTTTGAAATTCAGATTTTGCAGAAATGAAATTAAAAATTATATAAGACTAACAGAATAATCAGTTTGAATTTAAAAAACTGCTTTTATATCAAATTCAAATTCAATTTTGAGTTTATTATTCAAAATTGATTTCAAATTAGAACAAACCATTTTCAAATCAATTTTTTTTCATTTATTCTTATTGATGAATTGCTAATTAGTTTAACAATGTTATTTAATTATTCTTAAGGAATATTCAAAAGAGAAAGTTATAGATACAATAGTATTTTTAGAGCAGACGGATGTGCAGCATGGTACCACACTACCGATTAAATAGCATAGGTGGTAAAAATATCCGATCAACAAGCCTGGTAGGTAGCCAAAAAATAGTAGTTCGAGATTAAGGTACAATCCCTATACTTCAAGTAGCATAAAATATAAAATATAGATATATGTACATAAACAAAAGGGCAGCATCCACATAAAACACAATGATAACATGTACAGTGATCAGATATTCCTCTTTGTTGGCCAGCCTGCATTAGTGCTTCCCTGCAATTCTTCATGATGTGTTTCCATGGGGATGGTTAGCCTAAAAGAAGCGGAGTTCGCGGTACCTGAATAAATATAAAACAGATGTGTGATGATTCTACAAAGGCCAGTAAAATAACTCCTAGGTTTGCCAAAAACGACTGCATTGCGTTCTTTCAAGATGTGCCAGTAGTAAATGGCAATTAGAATATCCACTGATGAGTTAGGAGGATTGTATTTCTAATGGTCGTAGAAAGATGAGATCTTGGCAATGAAGCCGAGGAGATGAGAGCATATCGCTGCGAGGATGGGATAAAAGAAGTCATAGTCTAGGAAAAGGTGGTGAGTGGTTTCATCATCTTTTAAATAGAGAGCACAGATGGGATCAATAGGAATGTTGAAACGACGAAGTCTGTCCTTAGTGTTGATACGTGCATGAGTGAGGCACCACTAGAAGAAATGAATGCGAGGAGGTAAATGCCATTTCCATAGTCTAGTAAAAGAAAAGAAATAGTCACGATGGTTCAGGAAGTGATAGCATGAAGACACAGAGAAGCCTTTGGTTGGTGAGAGAGCCCAACATTAAGTGTCTGGAGCATTGGAGAAATGGAGTGAGAGGAGGATATTGTGCACGTTTAGGAATTCGGAAAGTATCTAGATCGAGGAGAGAGTTAGGGCAAAAGCAAGATGGACCAAGATTGGAGGTTTTAAGGACAGTTAGATCATGCAGGGAGGTGAGGGGGAAGAGGTTGGAATAGGAATGGGAGAGAGGTAGTATGTCATGCCAAATGTCAAGCCAGAAGAGACAGTTGTTTCCATTACCAAACTTGTCATGAAAGAGGTTTTTAACTCTAGGTATGGTCGAGAGGATGCCAAACCATAAAGGGGAGGGGTCGGAATGTGGGGGTAGCGGAGAGATAGATTAGGGTTTGGGTGGTAGTGTAGCGACAGAATCCAGTCCTTCCAGATGAAGCTACCAAGGGTGAATAATCTCCAGAGCCATTTGGTTAAAAGCGCCATATTGAAGAAGTTTAGATTGATTATACCTAAGCCTCCTTGATCACGATGAAGACAAACGGTTTCCCAGTTGAGTAATCATTTGAGTTTATTTCTATTTGAAAGGAATGAACTTCTGATGGAATCTATTCGGTTGATTACCTCACATGGTGTCATCCAGTATGAGGGGATAGCAAAGAGTACGAATTTTACCAGAACAAGGCGGCCAACAGCGGAAGGGAATTGGCTTTCTAAGTAGATAGTCTGGATTCAATCTTGTCAATGAGGGGGATCCAGTCAGGTTTCTTAAGTGTAGTCGGGCAAGAGGGGAATACCGAGGTAAGTGATAGGGAATTGGGATAAGTTATAGTTGACGAAGATGGAAACGGTGGGACTAAGATGGTCAGAATTGCCAAGCATTATGATGGAGCTTTTGTGGAAGTTGATGGGCAGGCGGGAGGCAAGTTCGAAAGTGTACAGGAGGAGTTTGAGGCAATGAAGATGGGAAGGTTCGGTTGAGGCGAAGAGAATGGCATCATCAACGATTGTAAATTAGAAATCTTAAGATCGGACACTAGATGTTTGATGCCCACAAAACATTAGTTGTTAATGGCCAACTTAACCATCTTGTTGAAAACGTCAGCAATGAAGAGGGGATAGCGGGTCCCTTTTCCTAAGACTATGCACGGATTTGATAAGGTTTCCTAATCACCATTGACATTGATGGAGGAAAATCTAGTATGAAGAATACATTTTATCCAATTACACCGTTTTGGCGGGAAGCCTCTGTTGGCCATGAGTTCGAGAATAAAATTCCTATTAACTGAGTCCAAAGCTTTAGAGAAGTCAAGCTTAAGAATAATACTTGGCGTCGAGGTGGAGTGACAGAAATAGATAATTTCTTGTGTGGCTGCAACACAATCCATAATATTGTGACCCAAAATAAAGGTAGATTGTTCAGCACAACTAAAGCTTCAATAATCGATTGAAGTCTATTAGCGAGGACTTTGGTGATGATTTTGAAAGTGGTTTCGAGGAGGTTGGCCGGGAGAAAAGATGAAAGGGAGGTTGAGCCAGGTGATTTGGGAAGGAGCACCATGTTGCATAATTTAAACGTGCAATAGACATTGGGTCAGCATGAAATTCATTATACATTTATGTCTGGCTTAACAATGGGCCAGAATTTCTTGAATAAAAATGGGCCAAAACAATCTACGCCTGGTGCCTTATCATCAGCCATGCTTTTTAGTGCAGCCCAAATTTCATCTTTTGAAAGGGTAGTCAATATGGATACGTGAACGGTTAGGGTAGAGTCGGTTTCAATATATGTCTGGGACGGGAGGATATTGTTTGCCGAGGAGGTTGCGATAGAAGTCAGAGAATAGACGAAGAAGGTCAGATTGATTTAAATAGGTAATATTATCATGTTGAATATCTGAGATAAACATGGATATGCGTCTCCCATTTGCAAGATGATGGAAGTACGCTGTGTTTTTATCTCCTTCATTGATCCATTTGGCTTTAGATCGTTGTTTCCACTTTATTTCTTCTTGTTTGATAAGCCTATCTAGTTCATCTTCCTACCCTTTGAGTTTACAGACTTCATCATTCGTTAGGGGGTGGGATTCTTCCAATATGTTTAAGTTTAGGATTTCATCCCGTGTTGTCGCCAAGCATGCCCGTAATGAGCCCTTGACTGTTTTAGCCCATGGTCGGATAATTTCCCATAATAATTGAAGCTTAAGGACAAATCTTTCAGTGGTAGATTGACATTGTATTGGTTGTGACCATGCTAGTTTGATGAAGTCTTCAAATGAGGGTTCAAGTAGCCAGAAGCGCTCGAATCTAAAAGGATGTTTGGAAGTGGTAAGAGAGACCGAGTCAACTATGAGGGGACAATGATCGGAGATGATGGTAGCAAGACCGTTGACCAAAAAGAGGGGGTGGAGGTCTTCCCATGCCGAGTTAAAGAGGAAACAATCAAGTTTGGAAAGTGATAGGGTAGGTCTGCAGTTTGACCAGGTGAAATGGAGATTGCTGATAGGTGGATCAATAAGCGAACATGATTTAATGAAAGAGTTAAAGGCTACAGTATCTTGGTAGATATTACCAAGATTTCTCTTTGAAGAAGATCTGGTAGTATAAAAGTCTCCGCCGATCATCCACGGGTCACTGATATGGGCAGCAAACCCAATGCAGCTTTACTATAAATCAGTTCTATCGTTTGCATCCTATGGGACATGGACATTAGTGATGATGTATATGGTATTGGAAGGGAGATGGAGAAGGGAGACATGTAAGGCATAAGGTGAATAAAAGGTTTGTTGGTGAGACCAGATGGATTCATTCCAGGCCACGATTCCTCCTTTAGACTCTCGGCGTTGATATGTGCCCAACCCGACAAAATGGGACTGCCTAACTGTCTGATTACATTGAGTTTGGGTCGTTGATCTAAGTTTCCTAAAGAAGAAGAATATCTATTCTTTGACGGAGTGACTTTTGGATGGGTCACCCATCCCACGTATATTTCAAGTGGCGAACTTCATTGAGGGGGGTTTGAATGCTCGAATTCAAGTGTTTGCATGGCGGTGTAGTATTCTTCACGCAAACTCGCACCCATGCAACAAGAAAATCTTTTATTTAAGCTTTTATTCTCAGTAGAAAAGACCATCGTTTGAAAAAAGTACCCGAAGTTCCAAGGAGAGACCTAGATATGCTGATCCTTGAACTGTGCCTAACCACTGCCTGCGTGAGCCTTGGTTCAACTGGTTGAGCAACTGGGGTTGCCGGCGGTTCATTAGATGGTTATGGATGGGGGAATTCACACTTCTTGGAATTCGTAGTCATGCATGAGTTGCTGATGAGACTCTGGACACTCTCTCCAATCCGACGGACCAACTACCCACATTAAATTGTAAGGGGTGGTTGCTTGTGATATCTTAGGGAAGGGAGGGGGAATGCGAATGTGGTTCGTAGCCCATGACTTCAAAACGATCGCTCAAATCCAAATCTCGAATGTCCTTGGTATGGACCCTTTCGTTGAAGCATTTGATGTCTCTTTCATAGTCCACGCCAAGTAGTATTATTTCTGGTCTTCTGCTGTAGTGGGCATGAACCCAGTGCTTCACTTCCAGTATGTATTCTGTGTTGTTGATATGTGCCACAATGGTGCATGGAGTATCCACACCAGTATAAAGCTCATCTTTAGAAACAAATAATGGTGATCAAGATACGGGTGATCACAGTTATCCTGTTTTGACCCTCGACCCATGGTTTTCAAAGCTTCACTTACAGCTTTAGAATTATTCCTAAGAAATTCTGAGAAGCCTTTGACTATGACCCATGAAACAGGATCTAGGTTGGGCTTTAGGTCATTTTCAAAGTCCGACCATAGGCGGAGGAGAACGGTACCACCAAAACAACGATCTGGTTTCCTCAGAGTTCCTAGTTGATTGGCTCGTACATAGGCTTCATGGGTAGGGCAACAGATAAGGAAGCATTTATCTGAGATGATCCAAGTCTCCCGCTCATCACGTTGGAAGCTATCTGAGAGAGCCAGTCATAGAGTATATATAGGGTCCAAACCCCGGTGGCAATGGTGGCAGTGATACAAATAGAGTTGTCTGCCATGAAGAACTTTTTAAAGGGAAATTGTTCAGGTTTTTGGAGAATGATGAGGATATGAGGTGGAACTGGTTTTTTGGGTTGAGCGAGGTGATGGCTCTGAACAATTAAGGGAGATTTAAATAAGTGATTTGGGGACCCATGTAGCTATGTACCGGCGAATAGTATTTGGCGGGAGATGATTTTTGGTAGAGGATGTGCAGAGTTTTTTTTGGAACAATGCATGTTTGCTGCAATTATAGCATATTTTTGGGTTCCTGCAACACTCTCTCGCCATGTGTTCTTTTTCTGCGCAAATTATGCAATGCCTGTTCCTCTTCAAAAAATCAACGGTAATTTTGGTAGATTTGAATTCTGGTAAAGTACGACGTCGAGCCTTCGGTTTAGGTGGAGCAAGAGGTGACGGAGTTGGCGTAGCTATGATTTGTGCATAAGAACGGGTGGAGGAAAGTGGTTGTACCTGCGGTTGTATTGGACGTGAGGATATGAAAGGAGACGGTCAGGAAAAGATAGGTTTAGAAGGCCGAGGTTGTGACAAGAGTGTGGGCTTGGACGAGGGAGGAGTGGGTGATAGTTTAAGGAGAAGAGGCTGAAGGTAGGTACGGTATCGGGGAAGGACAAAGTAGATGGGAGGAGGAGCGGGAACCAAGGCCGCCATTTTTAAGTGAAGTGAAGTTTATCGAAAGGTACATAAAAATAAGAAATTCGGTCAAGTTCTTCAATCTGCCACAAATGCGTATGTAAATAAAAAAATTATACTATTCTAACTCTTAGATTTCACTGCTATAATATATACTTTGATTGTCGAACAATTGAAGAAAGATTGTTCGTATACGTACTAGTTACTTATTTAACTCTTAGAATGGAAAAAAATGTAGTGAGTGGGAGCAACTTTTTAGATGTTAAAATGAATGTGAGACATTTTGTAATACGTATATGTCAATATATATCAACATGTTCTTAGATGCTAATGTGTCTGTCAACGTAAGCTTAAAATTAATCAACAATTATTTATTCTTTACTAGGTTTATGTACCATATATTAGGGGTGCATTTGCGGTAAATAATAATGGATATTTTAACGAGTATTTAAGCGGCATAGGAAGTTAAACAAGGTATACGGTTTTGCCGTCAATTGAGGCATTTAAATTAGGCATTAATTATTTGTTTGCCTCACCACTGGCATTAAAACCGCATGATAATATTTACTAGTGGTGAACGTTTCTAATATTATATACTTATAAGTGAAAATTAGGTTGAAGGGCTTCTTTCTTCAAGATAATTAGTTTCAAGGATAACACTTCTGAATAATAAGTATCAAGGACAACTTTAAGGAGAAAGATAAATTCGTTTATCCTTTTAAGTTATATAGGAAAATGATAAATTCATTTATCATTATTTCTATATAACTGAAAATGACAAATTCATTTATCTTTTTTCTGTAAAATTGTCTTATAACTAATATTTTAAAAGTGTTATCCGTTAAACTTATCAATCCAAACAAATAAGTTATTTGCGTTAAAATCCACTACTTATAATATACGATCAATGAAGTTTCCAAATACGCAATGCACAAATTACTATTAGGTTCCTAATATTTTATACTTATAAAATACGAGCAGTGAAGTTTCCTAACACACAATGCACAAATTACTATCAGGTTCCTTATAGTGTATATAAGCTACTAAGCATTCTTATTTACACCTACATATATTACTTGCAGTGACCTATTATGTAACGATGGTCGAAACAAAGCCCCCTTCCTTGCATGCATATGAGCTGGCACATAACTCCCATATAACAAAAGGAATTCCTAATGTTACGTGTCTACCAGCTTATATTTGTACACAATTCCTTCAATATATTCCGTGATGTGGGATTATTGTATCCAAACCATCAATCCTCCTTAAGAACATGCGAGGCAATCCTAACAGTCTCCCCCTTGACTCGCATCCTACGAGTATCTTTTGAGAGCACTTCCTTGCTTGCATGGCCCAGTCCGAACCTTCGGCTCTGATACCACTGTTATGTAACGACGGTCGGAACAAAGCCCCCTTACTTGCACACATATGAGCTGGCACACAACTCCCATATAATAAAAGGAATCCCTTATGTTACGTGCCTGCCAACTCATATTTGTACCCAATTCCTTCAATATATGTCGTGATGTGGGACTATTGTATTCAAACTATCATTCCTTCTTAAGAGCATGTGAGGCAATCCTAACAGTCTCCCGCTTGACTCGCATCCTATGAGTATCTTTTGAGAGCACTGCTTGCCTGCATGGCCCAGTCCGTAATATTCGGCTCTGATACCACTGTTATGTAATGACGGTCGGAACAAAGCCCCCTTTCCTTGCACGCATATAAGCTGGCACATAACTCCCATATAACAAAAGGAATTCCTAATGTTACATGCCTGCCAGCTCATATTTGTATACAATTTCTTCAATTTATTCCATGATATGGGACTATTAATTCCAACCCGTCATTCCTCCTTAACAACATGCGAGGCAATCCTAACATGACCAGCATAATTTTTTAATGATAATATTTCAAAAGTAGTCAATTAAAAATATTGATATTGGTATTCCACTCCACAGAGTAAGGCCAGCATAATTATCTAATGATATATTTCATGGTAACATTCTTATGATCTTTATTAAGACCTATTTTGGAATTATATATCTATGCTTCTTTACTTCATCTAGCTTTGGATGTCAATATGTTTACTTATTGCATTCCTTTGGTTGTAGTAGACTAACTGGACAATTTAGGTATAAGATTAATATAATTTAATTATAGTATGATTGTAATTAAGTGAGTTTGGGACCTATAATTCTTTTCTTATGTTTATATATTATTATGCTTCGTTATTTATTACTAATCTCTATATGCTTTCTGCTATGTAATTATGTTATTTACTTAAATAAGATATTTTGACTATATTTGATTGAAATGTTTATGCCAGCATAAAGTAATACATGTTTTCTTAGAAAATTTAGCAAGAATGGCAGATGATTGTCTTGCATAGAAATGTAGAATCAAATTATAATATGCGTTTAGCTAAGTATTTTTCTATAAACAATGAAATATGTTAATCCTTTTCAAGACCATATGATCATCTACAAATTCTTCCTATAAGACTTTGTAGTAAGCCAACAATGGCTGCAAAACCCTTATGAAACTAATTAACAAAATAGATGCCTTTTGTAATACCAACATTTATTCTTCCATGCCAACATGAATTGCAAATTCGCATTCTTAAAATTAAACATCCACACCAACATGACAGCTTTCTTATTGAAGCATATTATATATTGATCCCTAATGACATTATTATATATTGGGCACGGTTTTGATATTAAAAGTCAATGGTTGAAATATGGCTATCTTATCAATTTCACTCAATATTTTGGTATCATCTAAATGATACCTAAATTATCCTTAAATCAACAAAACCTCGCACAATTATATAGTTTCTATAACCACTTAGGGTGTTTTTGGCGCAAGCGAAAGATGAGAATTTAAGTGGAGTATTGTAGTTAGCGGAGAATGTGTTTGGCATTGTAAGCGGACCGTTTAAGCGGATCATTTTATTTTTATGTCGTAATTTAGTTAATTTATGGTTAATTAATTTATTGTTTGTTTTTAATAAATAATACATAACAAAACAAAAATTTACACAAATTAATAAATTGAAAAATTGAAAATTATAAGTTGCTTCAATTCAGTCCAAACCAATTCCATTGCGTAGAGCACTTCGATACGATCCCAATGCAAAAAACCGCATCTAAAACGGTCTTATTAGCACAATTTATTAATTTTTAAAGTTTATAAATTCTAAATTAATTAATTAAAATTAATAATGCACACATAATAGCTCAAATTTGAGCTATTGGGGAAACGGGGCATTTTACCCCATTTGTTAACAAATGCGTCGGACGCGTGTGAAAAAATGCCCTGTCGAACAACCCCTTAATGTTCTTTTCACTTAATATTTTAATGGATGTTTTTTCACCACTTAACTTGTTTGTCAAATTGTCGTTTATGCTTCATCATGACTATTATCTTGAACATGACATTAATCTTACTGTTTATTGTATTATTCTATGATGAAATGTTCGATTTTAGAAAGTTTGTAATATTTTCTTTACTAGTACTGTGGTTAAGCATTTGTGTTTGCTACTTTATGAATAGAATTGTCTAATCAAAACAAATTCAATTTTCATTTGACATATTTAATGTTGGCGCTTATGGAGGAGGAGAAAGAAGAAAATAGAAGTTGGAATGTAGTGACAATGAGGAAGCGAACATGTGTGACCTCGACAATAACCATCTCTCTAAATTTTTTGGTTTTGGTAAAAAGAAAAACTATTATCATGTAATTAACTCTGCTTCCAGGGTAAAGCAAGCAAAGAAGATGCAAGCTCCAAAGGCAATTTCCGACAAGAATAAAAAGGAAGATTTTCATCAACGGTCGTCAGAATTACAAAACCAAATGGCGAATCAAGTTGCAAGTCAAATGGCAGATCAAGTGTCAATCCGAATCAATGGTCATCAGTATCACTAGTAAAACTTTATCTAATTTTTCATAGTATGGGCGCGATATTATGGCATTTTAAAATTGGAAGTTGTTATGAATGACGCAGACAAACCTAGCAAAATGCACCATAATCACCAATAATAAATGCAAATAACCAACAGAACAAGAGATGATAATAATGCAAGTACACACACTAATTTTTAACGTGGAAAACCTCTTAGATATGAAGAGTAAAAACCGCAGGAACGATGTCGAGGATCCATCCAAACGTATTTTATTATGATAATGGAGTGATACACAAATCCAAGTCACAAAGTGGATACACAAATTATCCAACAACAGCTAGCAATAACAGCATCAAAACAAAAGCAAGAAAAGTGAAAAATATCACCAGAAATTAGAGCTCAGAAATAATGTCACATCTCGCTAAAACACGCCAGCAAAGGGCAATCTTAAAGTAGTAGAAGTAGCCCACAAAGTCTTAGAGAAGCTGACAAAGTTTTGATGGTAGATATTTATTTACCAATGTTGTTCAAATTGATGTTGTTTTTGCCCAAAAATGGATATGTATATATAGGCACCAAAAAGACGCAATGAGATCTCCATTCAACAACATTATTTAATAAGATGACTATTCCTATCAAGGTACAATTACCATGGCACACCAAAGGTCAATAAGTCACCTTTTCAAATAAAAATCGCAAAATACTATAGCAATAATTATTGTTCTAAATAACTATGGATTTTTCCACATAGGATGGGACCATTCCCAACAAACCTCCCCCTCTCGACTATGTGGAGGTGGTTGTCATTCCGGCAATTGAACGACAAGTTTCAAATTTGTATTTTGGAAAAGCTTTAGTCATCATGTCGGAAACATTATCATCGATATTAATTTTCTAAAGCTCAATTAACTTATCATCAAGAACATCGCGTATCCAATGATATCTCACATCAATATGCTTCGATATTGCATGAAAAGTGAAATTCTTAGCAAGACGAATTGCACTTTGACTGTCACAATACAACACATACCTCTTTTGTGTGAATCCAAGCTGACGAACAAACCGCTTCATCCACAATAACTCCTTACATGATTCTGTCGCTGCAATAAAATCCGACTCACAACACTCCAAGACACACATTTTTGTAGCCTAGATTGCCAAGACAAAGCCACACATTTTTGTAGCGTAGATTGCCAAGACATTGCTCCCCTTGCAAAAATGACCAAATAACCCGAAGTAGATTTTCTCGATTCAATATCACTTGCCAAAAAAGAATCTGTATAAGCAACAAGACAAAACTTGTCACTCCCAAAACGAAGTTTCACATAACCCGAAGTAGTAGACAAAGCCACACATTTTTGTAACCTAGATCGCCATGGCACTGCTCCCCCTATAAAAGTGACCAAATGGCCCAAACCAGATTTTCTCGAGTCAATATCACTTACCAAATAAGAATCTGTGTAACCAATGAGACAAAACTTGTCACTCCCAAAACAAAGCTTCACATTAGCAGTATTATGTAAGTATCTCATAATCCACTTCACAACACTCCAATGCTCTTTACCTGGATTAGAAAGAAATCTACTAACCAAACCTACAGCGTGAGCTATATCATGCCGAGTGCAAACCATTGCATACATCAAACTACCTACGGCGGAAGCATAAGGAACATGCACAGTCTTCTCCTTCCCTTCTATTGTGGAAGGACACTGTTGAGAACTCAATTTAAAATGCATAGCAAGTGGAGTACTCACAGGTGTTGCTTTCTCCATATTGAACCTTTTAAGCACTCTCTGAATATTTGCTTCCTTTGAGCGCCATAATTATCGAGCCTTTCGATCATAAATAATTCTCCTACCTAAAATGTTCTTTGCCAGCATAAGTTCCTTCATAGAGAAAGTCTTGCTCAACTGTTGCTTCAAACTAGCAATCCGATCTACATTTTGCCCTACAATAAGCATGTCATCGACATAAAGTATCAAAATGATAAAATCATTGTTAGCAAATTTCTTCAGGAAAACACAATGATCATTATATGTCTTTTTGTAGCTTTGCCCCCATAAAAGAGTCAAATTTGCGATACCATTGTCTTGGAGCTTGTTTTAGATCATATAAACTCTTCTTCAATTTTCTCACATATTCTTCCTTCCCTTTAACTTTGAAGCCCTCTGGTCGTTCCATGTAAATGTCTTCTTCAAGGTCACCATGAAGAAAAACGGTCTTCACAACCAACTCCTCAATTTCTGAATTCAAACTAGCAGCAAAACCCAAAACAACTCTGATGGAAGACATCTTGACAACCGGTGCAAATATCTCTTCAATGACAATTTCCTTTCTCCGGTTGCATCCTTTTACAACAAGTCTTGCTTTGAACCGTAGTGTCTTTGCATTATCATCTTGCTTCTACTTGTAAACCAAACGATTTTTCAAAGCCTTCTTTCCCTTTGGTAGTTTCACTAGATCTAAAGTGTTGTTATCATGCAACGATTTCAACTCTTCTTTCATTGCATCCAACCAAGGTTGCTTATCATCGCTGTTAATAGCTTCCTTAAAGGCCTCAGGTTCTTCTCCGTTAGTTAACAGAACATACTCGAAAGAAGGATACCTAATGGAAGGAAGTCGTTCCCGGGTAGATCGCCTTACAGAGATTGTTTGGGTTTTAAGTGAAGTATGATGATCAATTTCAACATCTTAATTATGGGGATCATCTTCATCAGGTGCATGATGTTCATTGTCATTTTCTTGTACACGCTCAGTTGGAGCTGGTGCAGGAGTTGTCGGAGTCAAAGGAGGGAGATCTAAATCAACTAGATCATAGCCACTATGAGATGCAGTTTCTTGTGATTTCTAAATGTATTCAATTGTTTGGTCTTCAACAAAGTCTATATCCTTGCTATTAATCAATTTCTTCTTTATAGGATCATAAAACCTATAGCCAAACTTGTCAAGACCGTAACCCGCAAAGATGCATTGGCGAGTCTTGAAATCCAGCTTCGATCTTTCATCATCATGCACATGCACAAATGCCTTATACCCAAAGACATGTAAATGACTGTAAGAAACCTCCTTGCCAAGCCAAACCTTATCTGGAACATCACCATTCAAAGAAAAACAAGGAGACAAATTAACACATGTTAGCTGTAAACAAAGCTTCACCCCCAAAGTGTTTTGGCAACTTAGCTTCTAAAAGCATGCACCTCATTCTCTCTAACAAAGTCCTATTCATTCTCTCTGCTACACCATTCAATTGTAGAGTCTTCTTTGGTGTAAATTGTTGCCAAATACCTTGTGCCTTACAATATTCATCAAGTGGACCGACGTACTCACCACCATTGTCAGAACGCAAACACTTTAGCTTTTTACCAGATTGCCTTTCAACCAAGGCTTGAAACTGCTTAAAAACATCAAGTACTTGATCTTTTGTTTTTAAAGCATATGTCCACAATTTCTTTGAACATTCATCAATAAAGGTAACAAAGTAAAGTGCACCACTAAATGTCTTAACTTTTCATGGACCACAAACATTAGAATGAACAAGATCAAGCAAACCTGATTTTCTTGAAGGAGGATGTCTCTTAAAAGAGACCCAATTCTTCTTTCCTGCAAAACAATGAGGAAATTTGTCCAATTTTACACACTTCAAATCAGATAGTGCATTTTTTTGTCAAACAACTTATCCCCATTTCACTTATATGGCCATGTCTTCTATGCCACAATTTTGCTAGATCATCATTTGCCACATTTACAAAATCAGTGGGAATTGAGGCTTGCAACAATTACAGGCTTGTGTGCTTCTTCCCACGAGCTTGCACCATGTTTTCTTTAGTAAGCTTCCACTGACCACAATGAAGAATGTTGCAGTAGCCATCATCATTGAGTTATCCAGTAGAGATCAAGTTTTAATCGGATTTCTGGAACATGTCTAACATTTTTAAGCATTAACTTTGCTCCAATGTTGATCACCAAGCATACATCTCCAATGCCCAAAACCTAAGCCACACCATCATTACCCATCTTCAACACTCCAAAGACAGCAGGTGCATAAGATGTGAAGAATTCCTTTTGTGATGTCACTTGTAGTGATGCTCCATTTTCAATAACCTAACTCGACTCATATTTAGTAAGGTTCACATAACTCTCATCATGTACAATGATAAGATCACCATCAGTTGTAGTAGCAGCTCGATCATCATTACTACAATCTTTTTTATCTTGCTTCTTATCTTCCATTCCTTTACCACCCTTGTTGTCTCTTTTCCACTTATAGAAATATTTCTTTATGTGACCTGATTTATCTCAATAATGGCACTTCATATTTATGTATCTTCCACGAGATTTTCTTCTTCCTTTGTCTTTGGAAACTGGAGCTTTACCTTTGCTTCTTCCTCTTTTTTCAGCAACATATGCATCCTCGGATAATGAAAACACACCATGAGATTTCTTCCTCATATCCTCATTCAAAATACCACTTTTGGGAATATCCATTGTAACTTTTCCATGTGGCGTTGAGTTGCAAAGTGTCATTCTGAAAGTGTCCCATGAATCAGGAAGAGTGCCAAATAATAAAAGTCCCTGAATTTCATCATCAAAATTTATATCCATAGCTGAAAAATTGTTGAATAATACCATGAAATTCATTCAGATGACCAGAAAGTGACTTGCTTGAATTGTACTTCAAGCCCATCAATTGCTTGATTAGGTACAATTTATTGTTTACAAACTTATTAGCATAAAGGGATTAAAGTTTTTGTCATAGTGATCTTGCATGAACATCATCATTTATATGATGCAAAACATTATCATCAACCCATTGATGAATAAATCCACACACCAATTCATGTTCAAATAGCCATTGATCATTAGTTTTACCTTCTGTTTTTTCATCACTAAACACAAGTAAATGCCAACTTTTGACATACAAAATGTCTCTCATTATTCTCTTCAAAATATGGTAGTTAGCTTCATTCAAACTAACCAATCTACTAGTGTTGATATTACTAGAATCCATCAGGGGATACTATAAATTAACTAACCTTGCTTTGATACCAGTTTGTTATGAATGACGCAGGAAAACTCAACAAAATGCACCACAATAACCAAAGATCAATGCAAATAACCAACAGAATAAGAGATAATAATAAAGCAAGTACACACACCAATTTTTAATGTGGAAAACCTCTTCGATGTGAAGAGTAAAAATCAGAGGACCGATGATGGGGGTCCACCCAAACTTCTCTTATTATGATAATGGAGTGATACACAAATCCAAGTCACAAAGTGGATACACAAATTATCCAACACCATCTAGCAATAACAACATCAAAACAAAAGCGAGAAAAGGGAAAAAATATCAGTAGGAAACATAGCTCAGAAATGATGTGACATCTCGCAAAAATACGCCAGTAAAGGGCAATCTCAAAGTAGTAAAAGCAGCCTACAAAGTCTCGAAGAAGCTAACAAAGTTTTGATGGTAGATATTTATTTACTAATGTTGTTCAAATTGATGTTGTTGCTGCCCAAAAATGGATATGTATATATAGCCACCAAAAAGACACATTGAAATCTCTAGTCAACAACCTTATTTAATAAGAAGACTATTCCCATCAAGGTGCAATTACCAAGGCACACCAAAGGTCAATAAGTCACCTTTTCAAATAAAAAACACAAAATACCGTAGCAATAATTATTGCACAAATAAATATGGATTTTCCATATAGGAACGGACCCATTCCGAACAGAAGTTTGCATCATTATCAAAGTATTATACAAAACGACATTGTTGTATTTGAGATATGAAAGCATGCTAAAATTTATATTGAATTGATATGATGAATTATATATGAGATATGGTAGTCATAAATGATATCTTCATCTCAACATCATCATCTTAAATCAATACTTGATATTCTACATTATTTATCATCAATATCTAGCACTATACATAATATGTATGTTGATAAACGTTAGTGACATTAGTATTTATATTTTATATTATTCCTTAGGTTGTTGTCATAAAAACAATTAATCATAGTACTAACAAAAGATTTGACTCACTAGAAATTTTAGGTTAGTGTCTTATATCGACTGTGGTGATGCGATTCATAAAAGGAGGTGTTAATGGTGACATTGGTGATGATGATTTGACTTGTGAAGGCGTAGTTTGATACATGAAGCAAGTGGTCGATCAATAAAGCAATTTCGAAAGTGGAGGATTGGGATGGTGATTGGAGTGGCTTTGGTTTAGTACCAAAACTACAGAGAAGGAGGCTTGAGAATGAAAAGGGGCAAGATTGACTTGGATAGATGGTAAATGCATGGGATATCACGTCAAATTGACACCAGAAAGGTTGGAAGATGATAGCTATCTTGAACAGGGGTTGGGCATGATCTCTATGTTAGGGTTTTTCATCAAGCAACGTAGATTTATGAATTATGTACATACAAGGACATATTGACTTAGCATATTATTATTGACATGAGCACAGGATTAGATCACAATCTCTATGCGATGGAAAAATGAACAAAAACATTGTCAATATTCGATCCTAAGTATCAACAAAACTCCATGATCACCGATCTAAAAGATGGTGGGACGGTTAGCGATGACGGTCGCTCTAATTGTAAACTGGGTCTTATCCCCACTTTCCATTGAATTTATTAAATTGCATGTACACACGTGATACTGCTTGTATCTCACAAGTTTACACTTAACAGAGAAGGGTATAGATTTTCATGTCGGCTATAATTATTTGCGAGTATAGTAACTTATGGGAACAAGACGACCGAATACATCAAAGCTTTGAAGGATGAAAGAGTTGAAGATATTTCCACATCAAGTTTGTTTCAAGATAATTTAAGTGACGTGTCGAGCTCAGAATCAAATCAAAAAGGCCGGTCTTAGCTCAAAAGATAAAGAAGCCCAGGGCCATAATAGATAGAGGGGGACCTATAGAAAATGGAAGAGGGCTTATAAAAAGTTGTCAAAATGGAGATAGACGCTAATGTTATCCCTATTGCTCTGGACACACTGGTAGGAGTTGAAATTATAGAATATCTTATCGATTCGGTTGCATTGAGGATTAACGGACCAATGCCGAGGAGGGCATGTATAAAACACAACACTCCTCACGAAGATATGCAGGTCTAGGGTAGAGAATGTGGAGATTACATTCTCTACAAGGATATACCACATGTAATAGATATATGTGCATAGTAGGGTGCGTTCCTCCATTTAATCGCTTTATAAGGGTGATGTTGCACTACATGAGACTGACTCCAATGCTGTTGCATCTAAACATCTATGATTTTTGACTGGCCACATGCATGCTATATTTGGAGAATTTGATTCAAGAGCCAATAGACGAGGACATAAGATGTATCTATAACTTCAAGCACCAAAGGATTGTCCCATCCTTGACTTCTTAGAAGCACCATCCAATACTTAGGTCATTTTTAGGGTATTTAATTGGATAAGTTAGATAAGAATAATGTAGTAGGATGTTGAGTTGAGATTTTGAACATATTAAATTATAATATGGTTCATCCCTAGTAACTAATCAATCCAGTAAGACATACGAAGAGGGTTTATGTGAGAGGCAAAGTTGGAAACACAAAGCTTCATATAAATACAAAATTTATTAGTCTTTTATCCCTTCAGTTTCATTTCACAAACCTAAGAAAAATTATAAGGAAGGAAAACCATTACTAGGAAAAAGAAATAGAAGAAGAAGAAAACTTAAGGAGAGTTAAGATAACCAAGTTAGGATCAAAGCTACATTAAATCTCAATTCTCTTATCCAAAACCTAAGGTGAATAATAGCTTAAACCCTAGCTTATTTTTGATTGTATGTTATACCCAAGTAGAATTTAAGCATCTAATATTATTGTATAAATATTTTGAATCTCTGACATTTATAAGATGAAATTATTGTCTATTTGGATTAAATATGCTTGTTTGTAAAGGAAATTTGTATGGTTTGGATCAAAACGTAAAGCTAGACATCTTTGTTTGCTGCGAAATTATTATATGTCATGACATGATTTTAGGAATGGGTTTCAAATTTCATTATTTTATAAGTATGTAGGAATTTTCTGTGAATTTCCTAAGTTTAATTAATATTTAATTATGGGATAAATACTTAAAAATAATTAAATAAATGATTTTGATCCAAAATTTTGGCATAAGGTAGAAGGGGAATACCTTCGATCACTTGTGAATTTTTGGGATTTTCCCATGATTTTCCTGATTACTGTGATATTCCTAGATTTGAATAACTAGATAATTAATGCTTTAATTAATGGTAATTAATGTGTTTTAGTAGTTTTCTAATGTTCAAAATGGAAAGGTTTGTGTGTTGCTCAAATTTATATTTTCCAATAATTTATAACATATTTCCAAGTAAAATGGAATAAGTGAAAAGTTTTATTGAACAAAGCAATATAACAGTTGTCATGCAAATTCCATGTCAAGCCAGTTATATCGACCGAGTCGATAAGTCCACATCGACTGCATTAATGTCATCATATCATATTGATGGAAACGCGGTGCTCTGGATACATGTAATATAATCTGACATGGTATAAGATCGATATGGCTCGTGCTGTATCGTCCACATGCTTATTGAAGGAGCCTAGGTGGGTACATGTGTTTTTATATCCACCTCTCCACTTAAATCCTTGTTGTCTTCATATGGAGGCGAAATTACCGCTTTTCTTTAAAAGATAAGAGGCTTACTGTCTCCATTATTTTAATTATATAGAGGTTGTCGCCACTATATGTTGCTAGTTGGTTCGACAAGGGCTTGTTTTATAAGTTGTTTTTAAATTACTTTTAAGGCTACCACCTCAAACCTTGCCATGTTGATTGAGGTAACTAGGCTTATTATCAATTTGTTTATTAAACCCTTGAGGATTATTGCCTCTATACATATCATCGCTTCTTCTGGTTGATAAGGCTTATTTTCAAACATGTTTTCTGAAAACTAGAAGCTACTGCCTCGATAACTTTAACATCATCATCCATGTCGATAAGCTTTGATTTCAAACTTGTTTTCAATTATTTTTTCAAAAGCATCTTAGGTTGTCTCTACCAATCCTTATCTTCTGCCCAGGTCGAGAAGCCCTATTTATTTAACTATTTTCTAAAAGATATGGCGCTATCTCCTCTTGGTTTGTCGTTCATAGATAAGGTTCCCTTTTAAAACTTATTTCTAAATAACCATTTCTAAATCCAATAGGCCACTAACCTATATATGAAATCGATAGGCTTATCCATCGGCTTAGTTATGTTGTTTGTGTCGACACCTTAAAGGGGTTGATAAGAGAAGCAAAGACATGCTTCTCGAACCTATGTGTTTATTATGGTTGTTAATGATTTTTCATACCATTATTTGTTGCTAATGTAACGACCCATTTTTTTAGTATAGTTTAAGCTGGCATTTATCAAACCATGTCAACTCAAATTATACAGAAAAGCAGATAGCTATTTGAAAGAAAGCAGAGGGTGAGATAAGGAAGAAAGAAATATTAGAATAGAAGAAGAAGAAACACATCAGAAACAGAGTCTCATATCGCAGCGGAATAAAATATAATATAGAAATAATCTTTACTGAGAGCTTGAAAATTTAAAACTTACAGTCATCAGAGTACATCAACACATCTGGACAGTTATAATAATCTGTCCTGAAATACAACACACAACAGAAAAATATATTATATAATATCATACGTCTGAACACATTCAGCTCGTCTCTGGACTTCGCAACATCAGATAACCTAGACATGTACACCTCGGTCTAACCCGAGCATTACAAACACCGGGTCAGTCTGTGAACCAAAGTGAGAAAAACACACTAAGTTTAAAGGCATCACACTTTTAACATCAAAATTTTTTTGAAAGAAAAGGATAATCGTAAGACTGAATCCACACATACATATAGACGGCTTTTACCTTACGATAACCCAAAATATTTTCGAAAACAATATTATTTTGATATTATAATAGTGTCTAGATACAAATAAATAGCAATCTAGCGGAACACTTGCATCTCACGCTCCACATATATAGTATACAATCAAAATCATGGGCGCTTATTAGAGAATGGATCTCCTGGTAAGGTATGGGACCACCTTCCTGACAATGTACCTCTGGAGATGAATACATTGGGGTTCAAAAAGAACATCTTGCAACTTAGGCTAAACATGACCGACCCCTCACTTTCTCATTAGAATACCGAATATATCATTACCATGGTTGGGGGCCAGCCAACTGAACTGATAGCATACATATATAAATAAAAAGGGACAACCGAAGGCATTTGATTTCACCAAATTAGGTAATGATATACCCTTTTGATGAGTCCGACCCACATAGCCATGCGACCTACCCGATTTCGTGCCATTTCGTGGCTGATGAGGCTTGAGGTCATAATTTATTTATTTATTCATTTACCTGTATTATTATTTTTAGAAAATCTGGCCACCAATCACTTTGAATGCCACATCATTAGATCCGCCAAATCACTAATTGACGTCCAAAAAAATTTCTGGTCGTTAAGCTAAGAGAAGTGCCCTTCCCCGCCACTAACAGGAATATGTTTGTAAAAATCAACGTACATGATTCTTAAGAAATACCATGTCAGACATTTGTCCATACAAGTCATCCAGGAACATGATGAACCGAAGGGACCCTCCTACCACATCCTAGGTATCAACCTATAGATCAGTAGCGAATAGTCCTTGCAATCCGTAGATTCCAACCATAACAGAATCACAGTGTATCTTGGGCCGCTAAGCCAGATATTATAAGTAATCCTTTCGTTTTATGAAAATTTACGATCTTCAGTGCTCCATCTTCAAATTTGAATCTTCACGTGTTTGTTGGTTCAGAATGGTTTTCGAATATAAATTCGATTCCGGTCTTTCCGTACCAACAACGCATTAGGTCAGGTTTAGATATTCGGTTATTTAACTATCAGCATAAACAATATTCAACCATGAAAATAAAATGGGTTCACTAGCTTAGTATCATCATCACTTGGCCTTTTTAATTAAAAGTAATTAACAAATAGTTATTTAAAACTTCTAAACCTTTCAATATTTTAAATACAGTATTTACTTCTTATTTAACATAAGTTCTACTTACAAACTATTTTATATATATTAAGATTTAATTATATATATTCCCAGCCTTGGTTTTAACCAATTTCACGTAAAAACATTGTCACTTGGAAACAACATCTAATTTCTATTCTTAGAATAAATTCATTCGAAAAACTTGACCTTTTTAAATTATCACCAATAATGTTGTTATATATATATAAATACATATATTCTCAAATCTTCCCATTTTCGTTACTTTGGAAATCCCATTATAAGTTCTTTAAATTGTCACCAATAATGTTGCATTATTATTTCTCTAATGGAAATAATAATTTATCACTCTTCTTTACCATTACAACTAATATCATCTCAAATAGTCATGAAGTCGTTCTAGTTGGGGTATTTTAACTACCTCTCAGACCTAGATCAACAACGTTCTTATCTTAAGCTAGATATGAGTTGTAATTTCAAAAACCGATATTTCATTCCAGTATCAAAATAAACCCTTTTTAATTAAAGCATGGTTTTATAAAACTTTCGTACATTTGAAAACTCCTTCTCGAATATTACTATTATTCTTTAAATCATTAACTAAGGAATTTATTATTAGAACATCACCTTTTAACTTTTACTTCTTTAAATAATTCAATTTAAACTTTGGATTTTGTTATAAAATCCTATTACTCGCTTCTTTACTAAATTCACGTTTAACCCTCTCCTTTTCTGATCCATCTCACCATTTCCCGCTTCGAAACCTTATTTTAATTCCATTCATTCTCTTAATTGCATCATTAAGACACGTTAATTTAAAATTAATGCTTTAACCTCATCTCAATTTATAAACTTTGTTTATAGAATTCTGGTTTAATCTAACCCTTTGATTCCCAATTTTCTTTTACTTAATTTAGTTATTAAGTGAACATTTAATTTAAGCTGTCTTGTTCGCTTAAAATCTCTTGATAACTTTGTTATAAAACATGGGTTTTTAATATAAACCTCATCATAAGCTCCATTCGCAATTCAATTCAACTCTGATTACTTTTTAAATGAAGTTCAATTAAAAGTAATCTCCAATATTATTATTAAAAATAATAATTTACTTCAATCATTAACTACTGCATCAGTAGTTAATTTCTTCATTAACTAAAGTAAATAATAAATTCCTCTTTTTAAAAAAAAATATTATAAAAATAAAAATAAATATTCGTTGCACCAATTTCTTAGATTAGTTCAAAACAAACTAATCAATAATCACACTCGTTTTAAATGGTTGACTTAGTCAACCCAAAGCAGTTATTTCGTTAACTGATTCCAATTACTTCTTCCTTTAAATTAATTAATAGTATAATTAGTTTAAATAATTCCATTTAATTATTTCTTTAAAAACATTTATTCCAAATCTTAACCATTAGGTAAATTTTCTACTATCTTGTTCATAAATCTGATTAACATCAGAATTTACCTTATAAAATAAATTAATAATTAATTATAAATTTACATAAAAATATTAAATAATTGTTTCCTTTTAACAAACTTTATTAAAAATATAGATTTAAAAATCTATCTTCAGTTATAAAATAAATTTTATAACTTTATTTTTATCGATTCTCCTAACAGTAATTCGACATTTATAAACCGACTGATTTATAGACCATATGCCGCCAAGTACTTAACCAATACTGCCCATTGGTTAATATCAAAATAATTGTTGAATTTGGATTCAACAATCAGTGATCAAAACAATCATCCAATCATATTGGGTTTACAGTTCATATAATTGTAATATGAGCATAAATAACATATAATATATTTGAGGAATCCAGTTGGATCCCTCCAACCTATTCTTCCCTGTATCCAAATCGGTTATCTCAAATCAGGTCATTCAATTCTATTTAACTGATAATTTCTATAATGGTAAATAACAACTAATTAACATCAACCAATTAACACAGCAATTCAAACAATTAAACACGTTTATTTTATAAACGTGACCAACAAGGAAAGTCACCTTAATTGGGACCAACCGTTAAAATAGTGATTTAGTTTTTCACTAAAATTAAACAACATTTAATTTCAGAAATTAGATCAACATATAAATTATAAATAGTCAATCAATAACAACCATTAGCAACCATAACACACAAAATAAAATCCCGACTTATATAAAATATAAGTGGGAAGAACCGAGTGAGTTTAACTCACCTTGATTTGATTTATCATTGTACAGATTAAATTAAATAAGTGTTTAATTTAATTAAAAAATCCAGTTGATTCCGGTTTCATCCATTCTGTTTCATAATGTAAATCTCATCACCACAATTCCAACGTAATTTGTTTCATTGAATACTGATCATATATGTAGAAGTTATCAACAATTGAAGTTATATGATTATTAATCCTTTTTCAATATATATTAACTTAATAATTACATTTGGAAAATAGAATGGCCCCATCACTCGCATTTTGTTTCTTAGGCCCACTCATCCCTGTTTTCCCCAGGCCTTCACACTACCGTGTTCTAGTTTCCTTCCGCCCCTATTAAAATATTTGAAATTATAATATTCATTTAATTAACCAACTCCCTAATTGTAGTTATAACCATTTAATTACATTGCTAAACTATCCTGGTCGATCTCCTTTGTTCCTTTTTGCTATCCGCGTAATTCCCAAATCCAACAGAATTCTCATTACATCGCACATCTTTCTATTCCAAAACATGATCTAATTAAGATAATAATCTTTTAAACAAACCCTTAATTATAAGCTTAGTCGTGATAATTACATTGAAAAGGGTTCAACTGATCCAACTCTTTACGCGCTGATTTCATAATTCTCCCTCACGTCTAAATTTCCGATTCCTTTTTACTATGCTTTGTTTCCGTCTTCTATATTACTGAAGCAACCATCGACTTCGAAATTCTGACACTGCTTGAAATTCCGATTGTTGGAGCAGCATCCATCGTCGCCAGACAAGGCTTTCCACCTCCCTCTATGCTTGCTTCAAACGCAACCCCACCATGTGTCCTCCATCGCCGACAAATAGCTCCGAACCCCATCATGTTTCGAATGACATTCTGGCCACCACACTGATCCATACCAAATCACAGCCGATCAACTTGTAGAGCTACGAACGCTGGATGATTTTGTAGTTATAAGATTCATGAAAAATGTGTAGATTTTGAGAATGAAGAGGTGAAATTTTGATGATTATCGGCCGTTCAAAACAAGGGTGGCGGCTGAATGGTTTGTTGACCGTGGAGAGAAGTTTGACCTCATTTTAGGGTATCACATGGATTGTATATAGAAGGAGGGATGAATTTATTATTATTGTAATATAACCAATCTTCACAGGGAAGTATCATATTAAAACGAACCATATGACCTCTATTTTTGACAAAATAAGATAACTCCTAGCATAAAAAAATATTCCAGACCCGATGGGACAGGTTTCGTCGAATTCCGAGGTCCTTTGTGAAAAGTGCTTTATAAATATCGATGAAAAATCACGCTTTTAAAATTCCTATAATTACCGAAAAATCCCGTAAATTTGAAACCTTGACATTTTACTAAATCTCTTCCTCATGGATCCGATGAAATTTGTTTTGTTAAATTTGGAGTTCGTTTGGTCAGTCTTTTATTCGTTTAAAGTTACCCCTGTCTGAATTGACCAAAATAATGTAAAAGATTAAGGCGTTTATCGTTGCCACAATCAAACGGTAAGTCCGATTGACATGAAAATTGATATCCTATAATAATTAATTAATATGAATCGAATGACACTAGTTTCGTCGCATTCCGAGACTGTTTCCCAGTACGCTATTTTTATATGCACTACAATGCTATTTTGGACACCAAATTACCTGGTCTCCAAAAATAACAAACTATATATCTATCCTGACTCTAAACATCAATACGAACTTAATGGAATTGGTTTCGTGGCTTAATTCGATCGTCTGATCAAGTTATACCCAAACATCTCTTTATTACATTAAATTAATTTAATTACGCGCTATAGAGAATGATTGGGCATTTACTGCTGTCATTGTCAGATACGACATCAATTTGCTACAAAATTTAATACCGTATAATAATTTAATATTACAGTTCCAATGGAACTAATTTTATCGAAAACGGAGACCGTTTGCAAAAATCGCTATTTTAAGGCTTATATAATATTAATAAAATATTATATAAATTCCAAAATAATTAAATTAAATAATAATAAGTTATTATAATCATAAATACCCACTGGAAATATCATATAGCTTCAAATATAAATTATACAACTCGATATCGTCAATTTCGAGTTGAATGTTATACAAATTATATTAAAACCCTTTTAAATATATTAAATAAACGTTATAATTTAATAATGATTTACATAGCGACTATTTTAAAATTTGATTTGGATATAACTAACAAATTATAACACGAAATCTGGATTTTTCTCTTTCATATGAAAATTATAATCAACAAGATTCTAACGTTTCTTGTTTCACAGAAATCCGACTTATATCGTATCCTATATATGCGATTGAAGTTCAAAACACAATATTACGAACTACCACGCCATTTCGAGCTCAATTTAAATTATATATAAATTATAACGTTCAAACTTTGTTATATAAATGAACTATATATTTTAAATCCATTTAAAATTCCAAATCAATATTTAAATAATAAATTAAATTAAATATTTGACTACGAAAAACACGGGACATTACAATCTTCCCCTTAAAAGAATTTCGTCCCCGAAATTACTAAGGCAGGAAAAATGTCATAAACTCATTATATTTTAAAATCAAATTTATTATAAATCAAAAACCAATTTACTATTGTAAACCAAAATTTTCAAAAATATCAAAAATATTCTAACACTTTAAATTCCCGGTAAAATTCGGCAGAGTCTCCCCTGTACGGAGTGACATCTGTGATATCGCAGGAACAAATAATATATATACATCGACCCACACGGTCGGAAAATCAAAAACCAAAACCCAAAATTTTATATTTTCGCATAGGCGTACCTTTTATGAGCGCTATTGAGTACACTTGCTCAATTTACATGCAATCTACGCAACCACAACCAATTTCATAGTCCTCTGGTACATGTACTTAACTCAGTTTATCATGTAAGTAGCATATACATGAAATATTTAAATAACACTTCATAAATCAACAGTTTAACTAATCAATTTCCAAAATTCAACATATAACATCATTCATATGCAAACATAGGGTTAAATCATTAATTTCAAATCATATTCGATTCGTTCACATTATTATACTAGAATTTAGTTTTTTACTTCATTCAACCCTTGTTAAATTATGGGTGAATTTATATCTAACCAATATAGCAAACAATCAAAAACAATGCATAATCAAACCATCCCATTGAATTTATATTCAACATCAATCTCTACTTGATTAATTCCACTTGGGTTTTCATATTTAAATATCAATCAAATAATACCAGATTTACTTTCATTTAATTATTGTTAATTAAACTATCAAATTTTCTATTCAATTCCAAATTAAAATTCTCATTCACAAATTTCATATATGAAATCTCTTCGGGTTATATTAAACCATTCAAATTTTTAATCTAATTTGAATTCCAATCAAATCAAAAAACACACCAATATCTTAATACTTTAATAAAATTATCTCTTTTATATACAAAAATATATTTTGGGTAAAATTATTTCATTTACCCTCTTTACAAAAAAATATCATGTCCACTTCCAGTTCAATGTTTCTCAACCCTTGAACTAATCAAAGAACACAATACAAAACATTTGTATACAAAATTTACAGATACGCTCTCATATATAACCACTCAACTCAACTAGGATATTTCTAATCCCATCTCTATCGAGTTATGCTACAGAGCCAAGGTTATTGCTAAACCATTGCTCTGATACCAAGTGTAACGACCCACTTTTTAGTACAGTTTAAGCCGACATTTATCAAACCATGTCAACTCAAATTATACAGAAAAGTAGATAGCTATTTGAAAGAAATCAGAAGGTGAGATAAGGAAGAAAGAAATATTAGAATAGAAGAAGAAGAAACACATCAGAAACAGAGTCTCACATCGCAGCGGAATAATATATAACTGAGAGCTTGAAAATTTAAAACTTATAGTCATCTGAGTACATCAACACATTTGGACAGTTATAATAATCCATTCTTCTATACAACATACAATGGAAAAATATATTATATAATATCATACGTCTGAACACATACAGCTTGTCTCTGGACTTCGCTGCATCCGATAACCTAGACATGTACACCTTGGTCCAACCTGAGCATTACAAACATCGGGTCAGTCTGGTGAACCAGAGTGATAAAAACACACTAAGTTTAAAGGCATCACACAACTTGATTTTAAGTCAAAATCTTTTAATCGTAAGACCGAATCCACACATAAATATGGACGGTTTTTACCTTGCGATAACCTAAAATATTTTTGAAAACAATATTATTCTGACATTATAATAGTGTCTAAATACAAATAAATAGCAATCTAGTGGAACGCTTGCATCTCACGCTCCACATATATAGTATATAATCAAAACCACGGGCGCTTATTCGAGAATCGATTTCATGGCAAGGTATGGACAACCTTCCCGACAATGTACCTCTGGAGATGAATACATTGGGGTTCAACAAGAACATCTTGCAACCCAGGCTAAACATGATGTGCCCCTCACTTTCTCTTGAGAGCACCGAAAATATCACTACCACGGTTGGGGGCCAGCCAACCGAACTGATAGCCTACATGCAAAAGGGACAACGAAGGTATTTGATTTCACCAGATCAGGTAATGATATACCCTTTTGATGGCTGCGACCCACATAGCCATGCGACCTACCCGATTTCGTGCCATTTCCCGGTTGATGAGGCTTGAGGTCATAATTTATTTATTTATTCATTTACCTTTATTATTATTTTTAGAAAATCTGGCCACCATTCACTTTGAATTTCACATCGTCAGATCCGACAAATCACTAATTGATGTCCACAAAAATAATATGGTCGTTAAGCTAAGAGAAGTGCCCTTCCCCCCTCCCCCACTAATAGGAATACGTTTGTAAAAATCAACTTACGTGATTCTTAAGAAATACTCTGTCAGACGTTCGTCCATACAAGTCATCCAGGAACAGGATGAATCGAAGGGACCCTCCTATCACATCCTAAGTATCACCCTATAGATCAGTAGCGAGTAGTCCTTGCAATCCGTAGATTCCAACAACTACAGAATCACGGTGTATCTTGGACCGCTAAGCCAGAGATTATAAGTAATCCTTTCGTTTTATGAAGATTTACGGTCTTCAGTGCTCCATCTTCAAATTTGAACCTTCACGTATTTGTTGGTTTGAAATGGTTTTCGAATATAAATTCTATCCCGGTCTATATGTACTAACAACGCATTAGGTCAGGTTTTGATAGTCGGTTATTTAACTATCAAAATAAACAGTATTCAACCACGAAAATAAAATGGGTTTATTGGTTCAGTATTTAGCATCACTTGGCCTATTTTATTAAAAATAATTAACAAATAGTTAACTAAAACTTCTAAACCTTTCAATATTTCAAATGAAGTATTTACTTCTTCTTTAACATATGATCTACTTTCAAACTATTTCAAATACATTAAGATTAAATCATATATATTCCCAACCTTTGTTTTAACCAATTTCACGTAAAAACATTGTCACCCGGAAACAACATCCAATTTCTATTCTTAGAATAAATTCATTCGAAAAACTTAACCTTTTTATTTCCTTTAACTTTTGGAAATATTGTTATATATATAAATGTATATATTCTCAAGTCTTCCCGTTTTCATTACTTTGGAAATCTCATTAAAAATTCTTTAAATTATCACCAATAATATTGCATTATTATTTCTTTAATGGAAATAATTATTTATTACTCTTATTTACCATTACAACTAATATCATCTCAGATAATCCTAAAGTCGTTCTAGTTGGGATATTTTAACTACCTCTTAGACCTAGATTAACAACGTTCTTATTTTAAGATAGATATGAGTTGTAATTTTAAAATCTGATATTTCATTCTAGTATCAAAATAAACCCCTTTTAATTAAAACATGGTTTTATCAAACCTTCTTACGTTTGAAAACTCCTTCTCGAATATAACCATTATTCTTTAAATGATTAACTAAGGAATTTATTATTAGAACATCACCTTTTAACTTTTACTTCTTTAAACAATTCATTTTAAACTTCGGATTTTGTTACAAAATCCTATTACTCGCTTCTTTATCAAATTCACGTTTAACCATCTCCTTTTCTGATCCATATCACCATTTCCCGCTTCGAAACCTTATTTACATTCCATTCATTCTCTTAATTCCATCATTAAGCAACGTTAGTTTGAAATTAACGCTTTAACACCTCATCTCAATTTATAGACTTTGTTTATATAACTCTGGTTTAATCTAACCCTTTAATTCCTAATTTTCTTTTACTTAATTCAATTATTAAGTAAACATTTAATTTAAGCTATCTTGTTCACTTAAAATCTCTTTATAACTTTGTTATAAAAACACGGGTTTCTAATATAAACCTCGTTCATAAACTCCTTTCGCAATTTAATTCAATTCCATTTCAATTTTGATTACTTTTTAAACGAAGTTCAATTAAAAAGTAATCTCCTAAATTATTATAAAAAATAATAATTTACTTCAATCATTAACTACTGTGTCGGTAGTTAATTTCTTTATTAACTAAAATAAAAAATAAATTCCTCTTTTTTAAAAAATATTATAAAAATTAAAATAAATATTCATTATACCAATTCCTTAGATTAATTCAAAACAAACTAATCATTAATCACTCTCGTTTCAAACGGTTGAACTAGTCAACCTAAAAAGCAGTTATTTCGTTAACTGATTCCAATTACTTCTTCCTTTAAATTAACTAATAGTATAATTAATTTATATAATTCCATTTAATTGTTTCTTTAAAACAGTTATTCCAAATCTTAACCGTTAGGTTAATTTTCTACTATCTTGTTCATAATCTGATTACCATCAGAATTTACCTTATGAAATCAATTAATAATTAATTATAAATTTAAATAATAAATATTAACTAATTATTTCCTTTTAACAAACTTCATTAAAAATATATATTTAAAAATATATCTTCAGTTATAAAATAATTTTATAACTTTATTTTTATCGATTCGCTTAACGGTAAATCGATATTTATAAACCGATTGATTTATAGACCATATGCCGCCAACTACTTAACCAATACTGCCCATTGGTTAATAACAAAATAATTGTTGAATTTAAATTCAACAATCAGCGATTAAATCAATCGTCCAATCATATTAGGTTAACAGTTCATATAATTGTAATACGAGAATAACATATAATATATTTAAGGAATCCCGTTGGATCCCTCCAACCTGTTCTTCCCTGTATCCAAATCGATTATCTCAAATCAGATCATTCAATTCCATTTAACTGATAATTTCTATTACAGTAAATAACAATTATTTAACATCAACCAATTAACACAACAATTCAAACAATTAAACACATTTATTTTATAAACTTGACCAACAAACTAAGTTACCTTAATTGGGACCAACCGTTAAAATAACGATTTGGTTTTTCACTGAAATTAAACAACATTTAATTTCAGAAATTCAGTCAATATATACATAACAAACAGTCAATCAATAACAGCCATTAGCAACCATAACACACAAAATAAAAACCCGACTTATATAAAATATAAGTAGGAAGAACTGAGTGAGTTTAACTCACCTTGATTTGATTTATTATTGAAATAGTTGGTTTAGTTAAATTAAATAGTGTTTAATTTAATTAAAAATCCCAATTGATTTCGGTTCCATCCAATTCTGTTTCGTAATGTAGATCTCATCACCGCAATTCCAACGTAAATTGTTTCATTGAATACTGATCATATATGTAGAAGTTATCAATAATTGAAGTTATATGATTTTAAATATAATTAATCCTTTTTCAATATATATTAATTTTATAATTACGTTTGGAAAACAGAATGTCCCCATCACTTGCGTTTTGTTCCTCAAGCCCACTCATCCCTGTTTTCCCCAGGCCTTCACACTACCGTGTTCCAGTTTTCTTCTGTCCCTATTAAAATATTTGAAATTATAAGATTCATTTAATTAACCAACTCCCTAATTGTAATTATAACCATTTAATTACATTGCTAAAACTATCCAGGTCGATCTCCTTCGTTCCTTTTTGCTATCTGCATAATTCCCGAATCCAACAGTCTTCTCATGACATCGCCCATCTTTCTGTTCCAAAACATGATCTAATTAAGATAAAATCTTTTAAACAAACCCTTAATTATAAGCTTAGTCGCGATAATTACGTTGAAAAGGGGTCAGCTGATCCAATTCTTTACGCGTTGGTTTCATAATTCTCCCTCGCGTTCTAAATTCCTGATTCCTTTTTACTGAACTTCGTTCCCGTCTTTTATATTACTCAAGAAACCATCGACTTCGAAATTCCGACACTGCTTGAATTTCCAATTGCCGGAGCAGCATCCATCGTCGCCAGACAAGGCGTGCCACATCCCTCTATGCTCGCTTCAAATGCCACCCCACCACATGTCCTCCATTGCCGACAAACAGCTCCGAACCCTATCATGTTTCGAATGAGATTCAGGCCACCATGCTGATCCATACCAAATCATAGCCGATCAACTTGTAGAGCTCAGAACACCGGATGATTTTGTAGTTATAAGATTCATGAATAAATGCGCAGATTTTGAGATTGAAGGGGTGAAATTTTGATGATTATTGGCCGTTCAAAACAAGGGTGGCAGCTGAATGGTCTGTTGACCGTGGAGAGCAGTTTGACCTCATTTTAGGGTATCGCATGGATTATATATAGAGGGAGGGATGAATTTATTATTATTATAATATAACCAATCTTCACAGCGAAGTATCATACTAAAACAAATCCATACGATCTCTGTTTTCGACAAAATAAGGTAATCCTAGCATAAAAAAATATTCCAGACCCGATGGGACAGGAATCGTCGAATTCGGAGGTCGTTTGTTAAAAGTCCTTTATAAATATCGATGAAAAATCACGCTTTTAAAATTCCTATAATTACAGAAAAAATCCCGTAAATTTGTAACCTTGACATTTTACTAGATCTCTTCCTTACGGATCCAATGAAATTTGTTTCGTTAAATTTGGAGTTCGTTTGTCTAGTCGTTTATTCGTTTAAAGTTACCCTGTCTGAATTGACCAAAATATTGTAAATAATTAAGGCCACGATCAAATGGTAAGTCCGCTTGACATGAAAATTGATATCCTATAATAATTAATTTATACGAATCCAATGGCACCAGTTTCGTCGCATTCCGAAACTGTTTCCCGGTACGCTATTTTTATATGCACTACAATGCTATTTTGGACACCAAATTACCCAGTCTCCAAAAATAACAAACTATATATCTATCCTGACTCTAAACATTAATACGAACTCAACGGAAATGGTTTCGTGACTTGATTCGATCGTCTGCTCAAGCTATACCCAAATATCTCTCTATTAAATTAAATTAATTTAATAACGCACTATAGAAAATGATTGGGAGTTTACGGTTGCCGTTGTCACATACGACATCGGTTTTCCATGAAATTTAATACCGTACAATAATTTAATGTTACGGTTCCAACGAAACTAATTTTATCGAAAACGGAGATTGTTTGCAAAAATCGCTATTTTAAGGCCCATATAATATTAATAAAATATTATATAAATTCCAAAATAATCAAGTTAAATAATAATAAATTATTATAATCATCAATACCCACTGGAAATATCATATAGCTTTAAATATAAATTATACAACTCGATATCGTCAATTTCGAGTTGAATGTTATCCAATTTATATTAAAACGCTTTTAAATATATTAAATAAACGTTATAATTTAATAACGATTTCCATAGCGACTATTTTAAAATTTGATTTGGACATAACTTACAAACTATAATACGAAATCTGGATTTTTCTCTTTCATATGAAAATTATAATCAACAAGATTCTAACGTTTCTTGTTTCACCGAAATCTGACTTATATCGGATCCTGTATATACGATTGAAGTTTAAAACTCAATATTACAAAATACCGCGCCATTTCGAGCTCGATTTAAATTATATATAAATTATAACATTCGAACTTCATTTATAAACGAATTATATATTCTAAATCCATTTAAAATTCCAAATCAATATTTAAATAATAAATTAAATTAAATATTTGACTACTAAAAATACTGGACATTACAGCTAATTTTAGGATACATTATTTACACGTATACTCGGGAAAACCAATAGGAGTAATAAATCATGTTATACTGGGAATAGATAAAAGAATTAATTAACCATGATTATTGGGGTTGCCAATGGGGTTAATTGTAATATTTACACTAGGGATACTAGCGGGAGGGATATTGGGGATACCAATACATTATATTGATTCTAGACTTACCAGATAAAACTTATTTGTATTGTACATAGTCATACCACTAGTAAAACAATGACATATGTATGGTTGTTGCCCGCATGTGTTGACGGGGTTCTTAATCATCCTTGGGATAAAAGTATGGGTAAGTGCAAACAGACCGTGTCCAATAAGAGGTCAACTCATGAATTTTATTTTCATATATGCTAGGAAGGATATTGTTGGAATTGTTGGGATATACGGGTTGGGATGGTTACTCAAATAAAATAAATAGATAATTGTAGGCAAATAGATCATTTATTATTAAATTATTAGATCGTCGAACCATTAAGACAGTTAATCAGTAGAACAAGAGTTGGGCAGTCTACTTTAAGTTTCACCTTGGTACATTTCATTATATTAGTTCTAATCTTTATAAGTGCAGTAGCACATGGATGGTTATCATATTGCATGATGCTAGTGATGGGGGAACCCGCCCCACTAAGCGGCGTAGTCTCAATAGATATCAATTAGTTTTTGGGTGTTATTATTCGCACCATTATGTTTTTTGTTTTCCTCTTAAACTCTGGAGGTATTCATTTAAGTAGTATGAGGGTTAAAGTTTTCATGTTCTTCGAATAAGCTTATGAAGACATGCAGGAGACAATTAGCTATGTAGGAGTTTTATTCCATTTTGTGTTCTATTTTGGATATAATGGCAAAGGTGCTTATTGCAATATTTAGACTCTGATTAACCAAGAGGGCATCTTCATATATTGCTTTTATGATCACTTTTTTAATACATTATATATGTTATGAATGTGGATATTTGCATGGGAATTTATAATGAATGATATTTATGAATGTGTTTTGAAAAAAAATATATGTCATATTCATGTGTTCTCTAATGTACTAATTCATTAACATATCTATGGATAACCACGCCTTACAGAATGGGGTATTACATGTGTTTTGTCCTATCGAGATCGCACGACGTTGGATCGAAGGATGAATGTGCAGTTTTCACTTCCTTATGTAATTTGTAACACCATTTTCTAAGACAAGAAATTCAAACCTATAGATGCTGCAGTCATCTCTAGTGCCGGCTTTCGGTTACAAAAATTCGGAAGTTAATGAACCATAACATCAGAAGACATAGGAGTATTAAAAACTTTACAAAACATTCATTGATATACATTTCATTCATGCGTCCCTTCGTATAACTCATTCAAAGAAAATATAAGTTATTACAAAGTATCATCCTCGAGAGCAACATTTGAAGATGTCCCCTCAGTTGATTAGATTCATTATACATAGGTAATGTAACACACCGTATGTTGAATAACTTGTTATAATATAAATCGGGGAAGAATTAAATTTTAAGATCTGAATCATGGGAAACGGGTTATGCCATTGCGTTCGTCTCGGAAAAATACGCGAAATAGAGTCCGAGTTTTCGAAAATCGGAGTCCGTATGGCCCAGTTAAGGCCCGAAGAAGTTTTCAGAAAATTCAAATTTCGAAAACAGATTTCAAATGCAGAAGTGGAGCAAGGCAGGAAAATTCCCGCCAAGCACCAGGTCGACCCCCGTGTCGACTGGGGAGTCGACACCCAGGTGGGTGTGTCGACAGTAGTGTCGACACCCCTGTCGACACAGGTGGCCGGGCAGTTTTGCCTGGTGCACCATTTGAGTGAGATTGGTCAGGCTTGGGCAGTGTTTGGTGGCTTGTGACGAGATCTGATGGCTCTAAACTATCCTAGGGTTAATCCTATGGCCTAAAACACTTAACTAATCTATAAATACACCCTAAGACTACCCTAATCCATACTAAAAATAGATACAATGCCATCATGCCATCAAAATGCAACTTGAAGGAGCCTCCATCAAATTGTAGAAGAAGATAGCTTCTCAAATCAACTTCTAATCAACTCTAGCAACTTAATCTTCTTCATAGGAATGCTAATCAACAAGTTGTGAGTTTCTATGCCTTTAGCAAGCAATTGCTAAACTAATTATGATAGGATATAATGAGGTTATGGTTGTGTATGTGGATCAATGCAAGTTATGTTATCATATGCTATATGTTCATGATGCTAGTTATGCAAGTTTTATGCTACATGTTCATGATGTTAGTTATGCAAGTTTTATGCTATGTGTTCATGATGCTAGTTATGCAAATCACTATGAGAAACATTGATCCATTATGACACCATGTTATGCAAGTTTGGTGTTTGGTTATATGCAAGTTCATATATGACATGTTATGCAAGTTTGGTGTTTGATTATATGCAAGTTCATATATGACATGTTATGCAAGTTTAGTGTTTGATTATATGCAAGTTCATATATGACATGTTATGCAAGTTTGGTGTTTGATTATATGCAAGTAACATGTGCAAGTTTACACCTTTGTATGATATGCATACATATGCAAGTTAACCCCTTTGTATGTCAAACATACATATGCAAGTTTACCCCTTTGTATGACATAAGTAACTTATGCAAGTTTCCCTCTTTATGACATATGTGATTCATGCAAATTTGGGTTGATTATTTATGCTAGTTGGGTTTGATGCTATGGTCATATATGCAAGTTGACACCTTTAAAACCCATGTGATGCTAATGTTATGTTAAGTTGAACCCATTGTATTTGTGATGAATCTTCCCTTTTAAGTACGTCATGTTAGCGTATTACGTTGGGAACGATGGGGTTAATATTCATGTTAACAAAACTGTGGTAAAATTGGTATGAAGTTGCATACCATGAGTGGATGCACATAATTGAGTCAATTATGTACATCATTAAATTGGAATTAATTAGGGAAAATTAATTCAAAATATGGGGGTGATTAATTAGGTGTAATTAATCGACTAAGACACGAGGTTGGACCCTTTTGTAGCATAAGACTGCCCAGACCCGACCGGCAAATCCAGCGGCTACAAATGATTGGCCCAATGTGAGAGGTCTTAGGCATAAATTAAATACGTGACAAGTGTAAAGACGCGAGGTTAGACTCTGTTATGGCGTAAGGCTGCCCGGACTTGACCGGCAAATCCAGTGGCTACAAATGATTGGCCCAATGTTATAGGTCTTAGGCATAAATTAAATACGTGACAAGTGTAAAGACACGAGGTTAGACTCTGTTATGGCGTAAGGCTGCCCGGACCCGACCGGCAAATCCAGCTGCCATAAAAGACAGTCTAATGTGAGGGGTCTTTACAAAGGTTACGTCCTTAATCAATTAAGAAACACTTAACCAGATAAGCATGTAGTGGGGCGTGAGGGGTTAAGTGGGTGCCTTGGGTGGCATGTGGAAATCAAGTAAGTGCCTTGGGTGGCATGTGGAAATCTAGTGGGTTGCCTTGGGTGGCAATAGAAAATACGATTAGAATACTTAACCAAGTGGAAACATGTAATTAAACATGATAAAGGGTTAAGTGGGATGCACTAGAAAAGGGACAAGCTTAGGTGGGTAGCTTGTGGGGGCCCATTTCAATCAGTAACCCAAAACGTATCTTTGTGGGCTCGACCCATGTCGAGGACGGGACACGCGTACTGGGCTTGACTATAAGAGGCCAAAACGGGTTAGCGGTGGCAACGCAAGTCCAACGGGTTTCATATGCGTGTGTGGGCCCGGGCTGGTAGGTAAGACGTTGTTGCATCGTGTAGGTATAAGCCGTGCACCGTTGATTGTATTGGGTTGCCACTTTGGGGAGTGATACACCCCACTGTGGGGCCAGCACGGGTATCTACGTTAGGGAGCCGATCGCTTGGGGAGTAGTGGGGTACACCTAGTGGAGATAGGGGCAGACGGCACCTATGTGGTCAGCTGGGGGTACCCGAAACTACTAGTTAAATTTCTAAGTCCTTGGGTGGGATCAACCTTTAAGTAGGAATGACTGGTGTGGTGCAGTGTAGTAATTATCCTTGGGTGGGTAGATGCGTCTTTACCGTTATCTTGGTTCTTCCTATGTCTGGTTGGCTGCTTAGTATAGTCATTTATCCCCAGTCGTTACCGTACCAAGTTTATATCATACCCTAATTACTTTAATGATTGTATTGTTAAAGTTATAGGACTCGCTCAGACTTATGTCTGACCCCGTTGTTTTTATCTTTTTCCCAACCCTCAGGTTCTCAGAGTGGGCCTAGCACTAGTGGGCTTTGATCAGATTGCTTTATCTATCCTTGGAGCTTGGACCGTTGATGTAAAGCTCAGCTTATCTTTTCTATTATGGCTATTAGTTATGTAGTGGGATTATGTACTTATGTTTTTATCAGGATGGATATTTAGTACTTGACTCTTGTTTTAGTTGGTTTCGCTATTGTAACCAAACATGTTTATCTTCTGCTGCAATGAAATGATGTTTTAGATTTTCAAGTATTATTTATATCTGTCTTGTTGTAATTTTTCTGTTCTATATTCACTTAAAATACTCCACCGAAGTTAAGGCATTCCCTTTGTGAGTGACCTTAGCGGGTGTGGGGTGTTACACGTGGTATCAGAGCTGAAGGTTACCAGAACAGATAATTTTTTTAGAAAAGCTATTTTTCTAATAACATTTTTGGAAGAAGTATTTTCAAAAACATGTCTTTTAAGAGAAAAGTTTTTGAAAGAAAAGCATAATCCCCAATAGCCATATCTTTATCTTTCGAATTCTCCGTTTTGAATCTTTCCTTTTTCGTTTCAGCATGGCTGAAGATCTTAACTTTCCGGAGGGTGTAGCGATACCAGTATGGTATAGGAGATTGATGGAGGCTAGGGTCACCGCTGCAGGTCCAGCAAATGTTCCTCCACCACCAGTTGCACCCGATCTTCCTCCCCCTCCTCCTCCTCGAGCGGATACTTTTGCTAAGACTTGCAAGGAATTTAAGGCTATGGGAGGGAAACCTTTTCAAGGATCAGAAACTTTTGTGGAAGCTAGGGATTGGCTTAAGGAGGTGGAAGAGTTGATAGATATCTTTGAGATGGAAGAAGGAAAGAAAGTCAAGTTAGCTGCTTGGTTAATGAAGGGAGAGGCCTCGTTCTGGTGGGAGGTCACTAATGGAGAGCGCCCTGTTGACTCTTGGGCGGATTTCAGGCAAAGGTTTGTGGCAAAGTTTCTTTCAAGGGCGGAAGAAAATCTGTATATGGAAAGGTTCTTGACTCTAAAGCAAGGAAACCTATCAGTGAAGGAATATGTCAACAAGTTTAATCAGTTGGCAAGGTTTGGCATAGACATGGTGAATACACCGGATAAGAAGGCTTTGAGGTTCGTTAAAGGCTTGAATGAACCGATGCATGGATTGGCTATGACTCACATCCCTATGGGGGCCACCTTTGAGAAGCTAGTAGACATGGCACTCATGCATGAGGAAGAGAAGGGTCCTAATGCTAATAAGGTACCCGAGAAGAAAGGAGATCAGAAGAGACCTCAACAGCAATAGCAAAACAAGGGTGGGAAAGGCAACGGTGGCAAGGGAAATAAGAAGTGCTTCAATTGCGGGACACCAGGCCACCTAAGCAAAGATTGTCGGAAGAAAAAGAAGACTGGCTGCTTCCACTGTGGCGAAGCAGGGCATCTAGTGAAGGACTGCCCTAAGAAGGGGCAGAGGACGGGATCTACCTCAGGGGGACAGGTGCAAGCTCTTATGGCACCAGGTCAGGCAAGGGGGAAAGTTCAGGCTCTCGCGGTTCCACCGATTCAGGAAAGAAGTAGAACTATTTCCGTTGAAAGTCTGGTTTTTCTGTTTGATCATCCTGTCCGTACTTTTTCGACTCTGGCGCATCGCATTCGTTTATCTCATCATCATTAGTTGAGTCACTGCACTTAGACACCAGTCTAGTAGATGATCCCTTGGTTGTTTCAAACCCAATTGGGGGCTCCACTTATTTTTCCATGATATGTTTGGGTTTGAAGATTTCCATACTTAGCGTTGAGTTTAGATGTGATGCTTTTGTTTTGGGCTTCACGGGCTATGGGTTGATTTTGGGTATGGACTGGTTATCCAGTAATGGTGCCGTTCTTGATTGCGAAAGGAGAGTTGTTAGGCTCATGACCCGCTTGGGTAACACTCTCGAGATTTCTTGTAATCCCATGGATTCTGTTATGCTAAGTTATCTTGAATCGCTCGACGCTTCGGTCGAGAGTTTGCGATCTGTTAGAGTGGTCCGGGAGTACTCAGATGTGTTTGAGGAGGTGAAGGGCTTACCTCCGAAGCGGGAGATAGACTTGCGAATATATCTGGTGGATAATGCTAAGCCAGTATCTTTGCCAGTGCGCCACATGGCTCCTCGTGAGAGGAGGGAACTCCATAAGCAAGTAGGGGAGTTGCTTGAGAAGGGGTTCATAAGACGAAGTATATCGGAGTGGGGTGCTCCAGTGGTTTTTGCCACGAAGGCGGATGGGTCTATCAGACTTTGTGTAGACTATAGAGAACTCAACAAACTCACAAAGAAGAATAGACACCCATTGCCGAGGATTGATGATCTCTTTGATCAGTTGGTTGGCGCCTCAGTGTTTTCGCAGTTGGACTTAGCCATGGGGTTTCATCAGTTGAGAGTGGCTGAGGATAGTATAGACAAGACTGGCTTTAGGACTCCGAATGGTTTCTATGAGTGGTTGGTGATGCCATTTGGTTTGACGAACGCCCCCGCATACTTTGTTGATTTGATGAGTAGGGTGTTCAGGGAGTACCTTAATAAGTTCGTGGTGGTCTTTGTGGATGACATCTTAGTCTTTTCTAAGAGTGAAGAAGAGCATGCCCTACATCTTAGGGAAGTGTTAGAGACTCTTCGAGCGCATAGCCTTAAGGCTAAATTCTCTAAATGTCACTTTTGGAGGAAGGAAGTGCGATTCTTAGGGCACGTGGTCTCTAAGGAAGGGATAGCTGTGGATCCCGCGAAGGTAGTATCCATCCAAGATTGGAAGGTTCCGAAGAATGCTACCGAGGTGAGGAGTTTCTTGGGGTTGGCTGGCTACTACAGGAAGTTTATCAAGGACTTCGCGAAGATATCAGCCCCATTAACTCGCTTAACAAAGAAGAATCTAGTCTTCACATGGGACGTAGATTGTGATGATGCGTTCCAACGGTTAAAGAGAGCTTTAACCACCGCTCCAGTTTTAGTGCTGCCAGATGGAAGTAAGCCATTTGTTGTTTATACCGATGCTTGTGGGACAGGACTAGGCACGGTCTTAATGCAAGAGGGAAGGGTAATAACCTATGGTGGAAGGCAGTTGAGAGCGCATGAGAAAATTTACCCTACACATGACCTAGAGTTGGCCGCTATTGTATTTGCGCTTAAGACTTGGCGCCATTATCTTCTTGGCGAGAGGTTCGAATTGTTCACTGACCACAAATCATTGAAGTACTTGTTTTCTCAGAAGGATATGAACTTGAGACAGCAAAGGTGGATGGAGTTCTTAGCATCCTATGATTTCGAGATAGCGTATACCCTTAGCAAGGGTAACGTGGTGGAGGACGCCTTAAGCAGAAAAAGGTTGTCCTTGAGTCCGTTGTTCGTTGAACGGCGAAGCTTGGAATTTATCTCGATGTTTGACTTCAGATCTTCCGTTGACTTTATACCCGGTTTGCTAGCATCTTTAGAGGTCAGACCTACTCTTTTGGGATGGATTGGCGAGGCACAGCGGGATGACCCACAGTTGGTTGAGTTGGTAGAGAAGCTCATAAGGGGGGAGTCGTCCAGCCATTTGAGTAGGTACACCCTAGATGATATGGGGTGGTTGCGTAGAGACGGTAGACTTTGTGTACCGCAAGATGAGGGTTTGAGGAAGGCTATACTTGATGATGCACATCGTTCAAAGATGACCATTCATCCCGGTGGGGACAAGATGTACCAAGACATGAAGCGATTTTTCTATTCGGCCGGTATGAAGAAAGATGTGGCCGAGTATGTCGCTAGATGCTTGGTGTGCCAACAAGTGAAAGCGGAGCAAAAGAAACCGGGTGGGTTGCTTCACCCAATGGAGGTTCCGCAATGGAAGTGGGATAGCGTCTCGATGGATTTTATTGATGGGTTACCGAGATCGAGGAAGGGTAATACGGGAATTTGGGTTGTGGTAGACAGAATTACTAAGAGCGCCCATTTTATACCCGTGAAGAGCAAGAGGACTGCTCCATGGCTAGCTTCAGTTTACCTTCGAGAGATAGTTCGGTTGCATGGTGTACCTTCTAGCATAGTGAGTGATCGAGATCCCATCTTCACTAGCGAGTTTTGGAAGAGTTTGCAAGAGGCGGTAGGGACTCAGTTGTGTTTGAGCACCGCATATCATCCTCAGACGGACGGCCAGACCGAGAGGGTGAATCGTGTTCTGGAAGACCTTTTGAGGCTTTGTATCTTAGATTTTGGAGGTACATGGGAAGAGCATCTTCCATTAGTGGAGTTCTCATATAATAACAGCTTTCAGTCTAGTATTGGCATGGCTCCTTTCGAAGCTCTTTATGGAAGGCCTTGTCGATCACCTACATGTTGGTGGGAATCTACGGATAAGATCTTGCTTGGGCCTGATATGGTTAGAGAGACTTCGGAAAAGATTGATTTGATTCGAAGAAGGATGAAAGCAGCGCAAGATAGGCAGAAATCTTACGCGGATAAGAGGAGAACTGATCTTGAGTTTGATGTTGGGGACATGGTCTTTGTCAAAGTATCCCCATTACGGAATGTTGTTCGCTTTGGGTCCGTTGGGAAGTTAGCACCAAGGTTTGTAGGACCGTTTCCTATTAAGGAAAGGATTGGACAGATGGCATATAGAGTGGAATTGCCCGACAGACTTAGTGGTGTACATGACGTATTCCATGTGTCACATTTGAGGAAGTGCCTACATGAGACCGCAGAGGTGGTAGAGCCGAGCTTGCTTAGAGAAGTGGAGGTAGAGCGTGATGCGACGATTCGACGAGTTCCTACTCGCATCCTTGGGTCAGAGACTAGGAAGTTGAGAAATAGAGAGGTTCAGCTAGTCAAAGTGCAATGGGGAGATGTTGAGAGCAACGCCACTTGGGAGACAAAAGCGAAGATGCGTTCACTGTACCCATTCCTTTTTGAGGGTATGTCTTTTAACTTCTCCTTTATCGTTTGTCTAGTACTTATCTTATCTTTAGTATGTCCTCTCATTAGTACCTTTGACCTTTAGATAGGGTAAACCTATGGTTGAAACATGTGTTTGAGACATGTTATGATTGATGGATGCATGTGGATGCAAGTGTTTGCTAGTGGTTGCTCGTGGATGCATATACACACACTTTAGACACTAGATCGGCTCAGTCACTTCATATTGCATGTTGCATATAATTGTGTGTAGGTAGCTATACTAATGGATGAATAATGGATGTGTTATCATATGGATGATGCATTTTGGTGTATGGTTGTGCACACATGTAGAAATAGTATGTGTCGATAAGGATCTTTCGCATACATATTGGATGCATGGCATTATCATGGTTTGCATTAAGGAGGTCAACTGAATCAGTAGACCGCCTGATTTTGCATTAGACAGGGAACATATACACACACTTTTTGCATATGTTCATACGGCATTAGAAATTTTAAGGACAATGGATGCCAGTGTTTGATGGTTTAGTAGATGGTTGTTTGGTTGGTAGGATACGTTCTTCTTGACTTAGAGATTTCGGGGACGAAATCCTTTAAGTAGGGGAGAATGTAACACCCCGTATGTTGAATAACTTGTTATAATATAAATCGGGGAAGAATTAAATTTTAAGATCTGAATCATGGGAAACGGGTTATGCCATTGCGTTCGTCTCGGAAAAATACGCGAAATAGAGTCCGAGTTTTCGAAAATCGGAGTCCGTATGGCCCAGTTAAGGCCCGAAGAAGTTTTCAGAAAATTCAAATTTCGAAAACAGATTTCAAATGCAGAAATGGAGCAAGGCGGGAAAATTCCCGCCAAGCACCAGGTCAACCCCCGTGTCGAATGGGGAGTCGACACCTAGGTGAGTGTGTCGACAGTAGTGTCGACACCCCTGTCGACACAGGTGGCCGGGCAGTTTTGCCTGGTGCACCATTTGAGTGAGATTGGTCAGGCTTGGGCTGTGTTTGGTGGCTTGTGACGAGATCTGATGGCTCTAAACTATCCTAGGGTTAATCCTATGGCCTAAAACACTTAACTAATCTATAAATACACCCTAAGACTACCCTAATCCATACTAAAAATAGATACAATGCCATCATGCCGTCAAAATGCAACTTGAAGGAGCCTCCAACAAATTGTAGAAGAAGATAGCTTCTCAAATCAACTTCTAATCAACTCTAGCAACTTAACCTTCTTCATAGGAGTGCTAATCAACAAGTTGTGAGTTTCTATGCCTTTAGCAAGCAATTGCTAAACTAATTATGATAGGATATAATGAGGTTATGGTTGTGTATGTGGATCAATGCAAGTTATGTTATCATATGCTATATGTTCATGATGCTAGTTATGCAAGTTTTATGCTACATGTTCATTATGTTAGTTATGCAAGTTTTATGCTATGTGTTCATGATGCTAGTTATGCAAATCACTATGAGAAACATTGATCCATTATGACACCATGTTATGCAAGTTTGGTGTTTGGTTATATGCAAGTTCATATATGACATGTTATTCAAGTTTGGTGTTTGATTATATGCAAGTTCATATATGACATGTTATGCAAGTTTGGTGTTTGATTATATGCAAGTTCATATATGACATGTTATGCAAGTTTGGTGTTTGATTATATGCAAGTTCATATATGACATGTTATGCAAGTTTGGTGTTTGATTATATGCAAGTAACATGTGCAAGTTTACACCTTTGTATGATATGCATACATATGCAAGTTAACCCCTTTGTATGTCAAACATACATATGCAAGTTTACCCCTTTGTATGACATAAGTAACTTATGCAAGTTACCCTCTTTATGACATATGTGATTCATGCAAGTTTGGGTTGATTATTTATGCTAGTTGGGTTTGATGCTATGGTCATATATGCAAGTTGACACCTTTAAAACCCATGTGATGCTAATGTTATGCTAAGTTGAACCCATTATATTTGTGATGAATCTTCCCTTTTAAGTATGTAATGTTAGCGTATTACGTTGGGAACGATGGGGTTAATATTCATGTTAACAAAACTGTGGTAAAATTGGTATGAAGTTACATACCATGAGTGGATGCACATAATTGAGTCAATTATGTACATCATTAAATTGGAATTAATTAGGGAAAATTAATTCAAAATATGGGGGTGATTAATTAGGTGTAATTAATCGACTAAGACACGAGGTTGGACCCTATTGTAGCATAAGACTGCCCGGACCCGACCGGCAAATCCAGCGGCTACAAATGATTGGCTCAATGTGAGAGGTCTTAGGCATAAATTAAATACGTGACTAGTGTAAAGACACAAGGTTAGACTCTGTTATGGCGTAAGGCTGCCCGGACCCGACCGGCAAATCCAGCGGCTACAAATGATTAGCCCAATGTGAGAGGTCTTAGGCATAAATTAAATACGTGACAAGTGTAAAGACACGAGGTTAGACTCTGTTATGGCGTAAGGCTGCCCGGACCCGACCAACAAATCCAGCTGCCATAAAAGACAGTATAATGTGAGGGGTCTTTACAAAGGTTACGTCCTTAATCAATTAAGAAACACTTAACCAGATAAGCATGTAGTGGGGCATGAGGGGTTAAGTGGGTGCCTTGGGTGGCATGTGGAAATCAAGTAAGTGCCTTGGGTTGCATGTGGAAATCTAGTGGGTTGCCTTGGGTGGCAATAGAAAATACGATTAGAATACTTAACCAAGTGGAAACATGCAATTAAACATGATAAAGGGTTAAGTGGGATGCACTAGAAAAGGGACAAGCTTAGGTGGGTAGCTTGTGGGGGCCCATTTCAACCAGTAACCCAAAACGTATCTTTGTGGGCTCGACCCATGTCGAGGACGGGACACGCGTACTGGGCTTGGCTATAAGAGGCCAAAACGGGTTAGCGGTGGCAACGCAAGTCCAACGGGTTTCATATGCGTGTGTGGGCCCGGGCTGGTAGGTAAGATGTTGTTGCATCGTGTGGGTATAAGTCGTGCACCGTTGATTGTATCGGGTTGCCACTTTGGGGAGTGATACACCCCACTGTGGGGCCAGCACGGGTATCTACGTTAGGGAGCCGATCGCTTGGGGAGTAGTGGGGTACACCTAGTGGAGATAGGGGCAGACGGCACCTATGTGGTCAGCTGGGGGTACACGAAACTACTAGTTAAATTTCTAAGTCCTTGGGTGGGATCAACCTTTAAGTAGGAATGACTGGTGTGGTGCAGTGTAGTAATTATCCTTGGGTGGGTAGATGCGTCTTTACCGTTATCTTGGTTCTTCCTATGTCTGGTTGGCTGCTTAGTATAGTCATTTATCCCCAGTCGTTACCGTACCAAGTTTATATCATACCCTAGTTACTTTAATGATTGTATTGTTAAAGTTATAGGACTCGCTCAGACTTATGTCTGACCCTGTTGTTTTTATCTTTTTCCCAACCCTCAGGTTCTCAGAGTGGGCCTAGCACTAGTGGGCTTTGATCAGATTGCTTTATCTATCCTTGGAGCTTGGACCGTAGATGTAAAGCTCAGCTTATCTTTTCTATTATGGCTATTAGTTATGTAGTGGGATTATGTACTTATGTTTTTATCAAGATGGATATTTAGTACTTGACTCTTGTTTTAGTTGGTTTCGCTATTGTAACCAAACATGTTTATCTTCTGCTGCAATGAAATGATGTTTTAGGTTTTCAAGTATTATTTATATCTGTCTTGTTGTAATTTTTCTGTTCTATATTCACTTAAAATACTCCACCGAAGTTAAGGCATTCCCTTTGTGAGTGACCTTAGCGGGTGTGGGGTGTTACAGGTAATTACAACTTCGCCAATACATATAATTAAAGAAAAAAACAAACAGCGGCACTCCTAATTCAGCTATAGCCTTCTGCTTGCCTTTAGAAGCTTATTCAGAGAAGCACATGAAAGACCCTAACCTTTAGCATACTCAAATGAGTACCCGAGAGTCAAAGGCAAAAGAAAAAACTTTGGGTTAGTCAACAGACAAGTGTAAATAATAATCATTTATACCCAACACAAAGATATCTAGCGGAACTACATCATATTGTGAAACGGGTTTCCCCTCGCCAGTATCAAGATAACTCTGGAACCAATCCCCGAACTACTGCACTTTAGTAATTGGTAAGAAGGCCACAAAAACACAAATAACAATATAAATGTGCAATATGCAACACGTAATGGATTCACCATCCCCGTTATTTCCGACTACCCGTCTTAACGGTTTCTAATGATTTCATATCATTGTCATTCTTTATTTCGATTCCCCCAACATGTTTCATAAGGTAAACCCCCCGCTAACATTAAAAACTGAAGCATCTCCCATACTACGCGAAACAATGGGTCAAAATGCCAACTCTTTTTGTTTAAGTTCGATTGGTAACCCCAATTTACTTCTTCTTCTTTTGGTGTCTGCACTTCGCAACTTAAGGTAACCCTTTGATAGGTAACGAAACCATTTCTCCTTCTGATCCCCCTCCCATGCTCCGTTAGGTAACCCTTCACTAACAATGGGACCAAAGGCTCAATATTTTAGTTAATTGGTTCCCTTAATTTATTTCACCCATTTAATGCAAATGTCGTGTCCATGGTTACCCACCAAATAATATATGCAACTTTCAGTAGTGTCCTTCCAAGTTCAATAATCATTAATCTCTGAAAGGTTAGGCATTTTCATCTTTTCACTAATTTACATATTTATAGTCTATATGTAAATTATTCACAATTATTGTCAATTTCAGATTATGCCACATTTTTCAAAAATGTCCAAGTCTAGATTTACATGCTAATTGTCCCAACCAGTCATGTTTCAATTCTCAAGTTATGCCCAACAAAGCTAATTACAAGTTATGGCTCCCAAATTCAATTTCGAGTTATTACTCAAAGTAGGCTATATCTAATCTTCCCAAGTTTGTACTAATAGTCATGCCCCAATACCCCAAGTTCGCAACAAAGACAAATTATGCCCCAAATCATAAGTTACAAAATTATGTTCCACCATTACCAAATAGACTATTCCCCATTACCCCCGCATTCCAATCGCACGCATAATAAGTTTCAGTCTAGATTCGAGGTTAATCTAGATTCATAAAATAAAGGGGATGAAAGAGGAACATAAATGAGAGTAGGCAAAAAAACAGGCATTAAAATGGTAGATTTGTCAAATGTTTTGGATCTACGAGGATTAGGATCTGTTAGAGTTGGGGTATAACAAAGATTTGAAACAAACTGACAGAAATAACCTCATAGACGTATAGATCTGGTATAAATAACATCATGAACCTAAAAGGATTATATATCAGATGTCCAACAAAGACAGGCATGATTGAATAAAAACTTCCAAGGCATGTAGATCATTGATTCAATAGAAAGATAGGAATTAATCCAAAAGATTTGTCTTATCATCAAGCATGGACTTAGATCCATTTCATTATATGCCAAAATCACTATTAGGTGTTTAAATCTGAAAATAACTTGAATTCACATGTTTACGGTTCAATTTACGCCCCAAATCCCAAGTTATATGTCCAATATACTTTATTCCTCAAATCTCAAGTCATATGTCCAATACATTATGCCTCAAATCTCAAGTCATATGTTCGATACACTTTATGTTTTAAATACAACAAGTGTTATGTCCTCAAATACGTTACAAATCAGTTATGCCCAATTATACATATTTAATACTTTTTCCAATTTTTGCACTAGTCATGTCCAAATCATATATTATGCCAATTTTAACGCTGGCCATGTTCAAATCATACATTATGCCCAATTTTAGCGCTGGCCATGTTCAAATCATATATTATGCCCAATTTTATTTCCAACGTACGTTCATCTCTTATGAGATTTGGCTCAGGCTCGCAGTAGCCTGGCTATAAAACAAAAAGGGAAGAAGGAAAGAAAAGACAAAGAATGGACATAATATTATCAATGAGATAGATCCAATGGATATAGAAACACAGATAGAAATAGGCATAATACCAGATCCATATTTATTACAATGTCAGAATCCCAATTAACTTTTATTTCTGAAAGTAACATGAACTTACAAATTACAGAACAGTCTTGAATTTTGGGTTTTGTATTCTGAAACTGAATAGCTCTCCCTTGAAGTAGACTATTTGTTTTTCTAATTTAGATTTTATTTGATTCTTAGAAATAGTTGTTGAAGTCGTTGAGTTAGCCTTTGAATCTCTATTCGAATTCTAAACTTTATTTCTACGAAGAGCTTGAGCAGCATAACCCCGTCTTTGATTTATTTTGATATGAATTAGGGTAGAGTATAGGTGTAAAGAAGTTGTGTAGAGAAAACTGTAGCCTTAGGGGTGTTTATATAGCATAGGGATCAACGAATCTTGTCAGAACGGGCGTCCAGATGCAGAAAAATGAATATGTCCTCAGATATGGAAATAGGGGGGAGGTCGACCCCCTGGTCGACCTGGGTCCTAGGCGGGAAATTTTCCGCCCAGCCCGGGTGTGTGATTTGAATTTCGTATTTCAAACCTGAGCTGTTTTATTTAAATCTCTGAAACTTCTAAAGGTCATAACTTCTTCATACGGAGTCCGATTTACGCAAACTCGTACTCTGCCTCAAGCAGAATTTTGAGGCGAACACAATGGCGTAACCCGTTTCCCTTAATTCTTCTTCTAAAAATTAAATATACTTTAATTTGTTACTTTAATGTTCACAGAAAATACGGGGTGTTACATTCTCCCCTCCTTAAAGGATTTCGTCCCCGAAATCTTCAAGTTAGGAAGAACGTATATCCTAACATCTGACATCCATCTACTCAACCATTCATACTGATCCAGTTGACCTTCTTAATGCGAATCAAGAGAGTGTCATGCATCCAATATGTATGCAAATATCCCTAATCATGTAAATACTATATGTGTGCATATTCACTCATCCATATGCAACATCCATATGATAACACATCAAGTTTCAATCCATATACAATTACATTCATATGCATATGCAATATGAAAGTGACTGAGCCGATCTAGTGCCTAATGTGTGTATATGCATCCACGAGCATCCACTAGCAACCACTTGCAACTATCAATCATAACATGTTTCAAATACATGTTTACATCCATTGGCTTCTACTTAAGGATCAAAGATATGACCTGGAGGATATATTTAAAAGATAAAGACTATCATGCAAATAAACATTACAGAGAAAGTGGAATCAAGGATATACCCTCAAATAGGGTGTGATGCGCGTATTTAGTCTTCAGTCTTCTAAGTCGCATCTTCTTGAGCTTCACTCCACTGTACCTTAACTAATTTAACTTCACGGTTGCGAAGCTTCTTGACCTCCATTTCCAAAACCCACTAGTAAAGATAGGACCTCGATCACTTACTATGTTAGAGGATATCCAATGTAGTCAAACTATCTTTCCAAGATAAACAGATGTTAACCATGATACCAAGTGTATATACTAAGATGATTAGAGGTCTCTTTTCTACTTAGCTTATCATGTCACAATTCTGAGGGTCTAAAGCTAAAGGTTGCTATATACTTTTTACCTCTCTTAAGGTCAGTCTTACTTAGGGCGCCTGCCACAACCATTTATTTCTCACGCAAACCATCCTGGTCGAACTCGATATCCCTTAAGTACAAGCCCTAAAGGCCTAAACCAATATCAGACAAGAACCCAAGGAATACCTCCTCCTAATTTGGACGATTTACATGAGATGATACTAGCAAAACAATCAAACAATTGAGCACTTAACCGACTCTGGCTATCCTTGCCAATCTTGCTCCAAAACTATCGTTGATCGCATAACTGGCTTTGCATTGTCAACTAGATATATGCGGAAGTTTGTCTCGGGTTTTAGGGGGAAAACCCCTACCCTAATCAAAACATATTGCGTACTCATGGACTACTCCAACAGATCGGAAATCGTCTACAGATACATAAAGTTATTCTAGGTAACTAAGACAAACTGATCCCTTAGGATCGCACGAAATCTCGAGGGTATTCCCGAGGCAAGTCGAAAGTCTAACTACCCTCCTTTCACAATTACTAGCTAACCAATCCATGCCTAGAATCAACCCATAGCCCATAAAACCAAAAACATAAGTATCTCAAATCCTTACAAACAAAATATAAATGAGCCGAACCACAAACTGGATTTGAGATAATAGTGGGATCTTCTAATATACAAGTACTAAGGTGCAGAGACTCAGCTATGGAAGCAGGCATAAACGAATGTGAAGCACTAAAATCAAAAAGGGTACTAACAGGATGATTAAGAAGAAAAACTAAACTTTTTCAACAGAAACCTTACTACCTCTCTCTCAGGTACGCTGACGGTGAGAGCATGCATTTGCCCTCCTGAAAATCCTGTCATTTATTCTTGCCCTTGCCCTTAATTATACGACCCGTTATACCATAATAAAGATGCTTCCTCTTGTTTTAGGTTTTACTGTTATTTCCTCTCCTCCTTTGTGAACCAAGTCTATATCCATAAGTTCTTCATCCTTGGGTTGTACTCCTTAGCCAAACTCCCTCATTCTCATCTTTGCCATCCTTGTGTAACTTGTTGACATGTCTCTTGAAAGCTGCCTCCATCGCACGGAAAATCCTACAAAGCTCGAAAGAAAATTAGCCGCAGGTGAAACTACAGCGTCTATAGATGGAAGTTGGGCACTTCTTCGCCCTTTGACGGGTATCGTAGTCTTATTAAGCCTACGGAACCATGCCGCGATGTGGTTACCTCCCAGAAAGCCAGGAGCCCCGGAGACTTAGTAAAGAAAGAAAACAAGGATTCAAATAGAGGATCAAAAGATAATGCATATGGATTTGGGGAATATGCCTTTAAAACAACACTTTTCCTTTGAAAATGCTTCCTTTAAAATCGTTTTGAAAACAATTTTTCAAATCTTTTATCTGATCTGGTAACCTTCAACTCTGATACCAAGTGAAACACCCCACCTCCGTTAACGTCACTCACAAAGGGAACGCCTTAACTTCAGTGGAGCATTATAGGTAAAAGATGCAGATAAATTACAAGACGGACAAATAAAGCAGTGGAAAAATAAAATCATTTTATAGATAATATGGTTTAGTCAAGCATTTACAATAGTTGTCTCAATCATACTTAAAAGTAATACATAGAACTTCTGTCTTGATCTAAAAACTTCCAAATACAAAACAAGCATAAAAACCATAATGATATTCCCCAATAAAGAATGAACCAACCATAGCAGTGGAAGAGAGAGTCTAAAGCAGTACGTCGACTATCTTCGAGCTTGGAAAGAAAACTGAGCTAAGTGGTAACATTTCCTCCCTGTGAACCGGGGGGGAGGAAAAGAGGCGAAACAAAACTAGTTCAGACATAAGTCTGGTAAGTCAGTGACTTTCAGCATATAAACAAGCAAAAGCATCATGACATAAATAAACTGAATATAAGACAATACCGTGAGAACAAGGATAGCATGATAACATAGGATAAGTACAACGTATGATAAGGCAAGATAAACTGAATGTGCTTATAGCCTTTCTCTGCTTCGCTACTACTTTGTTATTCTGATTTCTATATCTATCTCTGCACCACCTAACTAGTGTCCTAACTAGTAATCTGTATAAAAAGATAACGTGATTACGTAATCCCAATCCCTGCAATAGTGAATGTGATTACGTAATCCCAATCCCCGCAATTGTGGTTGCCTTCAGGTGTGCATCTATCCTGAGGATTCCACCTCAATCTGCCTAATTGCCATGAACATGTTAGATGTACCCTTACTACCCTATCGATCGGCTCCCTACTTATATTAATTTCTCTAGTGCCTGTGTCAATCAGCCCTCTCTTGCGTGTAGATACCCTGTGCAGGTCCCACCATAAGGTGTATCAATCCTCATGATAGCAACCCGACACGATTCAAGATGTATAGTGTATAACTACTGGTACCCAATGCCTGTATTTCCCACTTCGGAGTACGTGCATGCCCATAAACTATTGGAACCTACCCTGACGTACCCCCTACCGCTGTTTTGACTGCTTATAATCATCCCAGTAATCATGCCCCACCCTGCCTAGTTTCAGGGTACCATGATACATCTATGTGGGTTACTGCTGAAATGGGTCCCCATTACTAGGGTTTCCTACTGGTTAAGTTTGTGGGCCTATATATACAAATATTACACACCTATACGAGATGTACTTAACCCTCCCACCGATTCTAGCATGTTTTCTTAACGGTTAAGTTTGTGGGCCTATATTTACTAATATTACCCATCAACCCGATATATACTTAACCCTTCCATCGATTCAAGCATGTTTATTTAACGGTTAAGTTTGTGGGCGTTTATTTACTAATATTACCCACCAACCCGATATGTACTTAACCCTCCCACACATTATGCCATATTGGTTAAGTGTCGTCCATTCATGTTAACTTAACCCACCCATTCATCGGGTCAAGTTGGTTAAATATTTTCTTATTAACTTAACCCCGTTCGTTCATCAAGTTATATTGGTTAAGTGTTTTCTTGTTAACTTAACTCCACGTGTTCATCATGTTGTATTGGTTAAGTGTCATCAATCAATTCAAGTTAACTTAACCCACCTACTTGTCATGTTACTTTGGTTAAGTGTTGCCTTCTTGTGTCAGCTTAACCTTACCACAAATCAAGTTATATTGGTTAAGTGTTGCCCTCTTGTTTTAACTTAACCTTACCACAAATCAAGTTATATTGGTTAAGTGTTTCTCATTAACTTAACCATAGTCATTCCTGTTATATTGGTTAAGTGTTCCTATGAACTTAACCCTAGTCATTCATCTTGTTCATTAGCATTAATCGATTTATTAATGCACCAACCTCTCACATTAGATATGTGTTGTTGCGGTTACTGGATGTGCCATGCGGTTCCGGGCAGTTTTACACCACAACTCAATATAACCTCGGGTTTTTCTTGGGCATTATGCACTAACCTCTCACATTAGATAGGTGTTGTTTTGGTTACTTGATGTGTCGGGCGGTTCCGGGCAGTTTTACACCACAACTCAGTCTAACCTTGGGTTAGGCATATTCATCTTTTCCCTAATTTACATATTTATAGTTTATATGTAAATTATTCACAATTATTGTCAATTTCAGATTATGCCACATTTTTCAAAAATGTCCAAGTCCAGATTTACATGCTAATTATCCCAACCAGTCATGTTTCAATTCCCAAGTTATGCCCAACAAAGCTAATTACAAGTTATGGCTCCCAAATTCAATTTCGAGTTATTACTCAAATTAGTCTATATCTAATCTTCCCAAGTTTGTACTAATAGTCATGCCCCAATACCCCAAGTTCGCAACAAAGACAAATTATGCCCCAAATCGTAAGTTATAAGATTATGTTCCACCATTACCAAATAGACTATTCCCCATTACCCCCGCATTCCAATCGCACTCATAATAAGTTTCAGTCTAGATTCGAGGTTAATCTAGATTCATAAAATAAAGGGGATGAAAGCGGAACATAAATGAGAGTAGGCATAAAATAGGCATTAAATTGGTAGATCTGTCAAATGTTTTGGACTTAACAGGATTACAGATCTGTTATAGTTGGGGTATAACAAAGATAGATTTGAAACAAAATGACAGAAATAACCTCATAGACATATAGATCTGATATAAATAACATCATGAACCTAAAAGGATTATATATCAGATGTCCAACAAAGACATGCATGATTGAATAATAACTTCCTAGGCATGTAAATCATTGATTCAATAGAAAGATAGGAATTAATCTAAAAATTTATCTTAGACTTAGATCCATTTCATTATATGCCAAAATCACTATTAGGTGTTTAAATCTGAAAATAACTTGAACTCACATGTTTACAGTTCAATTTACGCCCCAAATCCCAAGTTATATGTCCAATATACTTTATGCCTCAAATCTCAAGTCATATGTCCAATACTTTATGCCTCAAATCTCAAGTCATATGTCCAATACTTTATGCCTCAAATCTCAAGTCATATGTTCGATACACTTTATGTTTTAAATACAACAAGTGTTATGTCCTCAAATCCGTCAAAAATCAGTTATGCCCAAGTATACATAATTTAATACTTTTTCCAATTTTGGCGCTAGTCTTGCCCAAATCATATATTATGCCCAATTTTAGCGCTGGCCATGTTCAAATCATACATTATGCCCAATTTTAGCGCTGGCCATGTTCAAATCATATATTATGCCCAATTTTATTTCCAACGTACGTTCATCTCTTATGAGATTTGGCTCAGGCTCGCAGCAGCCTGGCTATAAAAAAAAAGGGAAGAAGGAAAGATGAGATAAAGAATGGACATAATATTATCAATGAGATAAATCCAATGGATATAGAAAGACAGATAGAAATAGGCATAATCTTAGATCCTGCTTTATTACAATGTTAGAATCCCAATTAACTTTTATTTCTGAAAGTAACGTGAACTTACAAATTACAGAACGGTCTTGAATTCTGGGATCTGTTTTCTGAAACTGAATAGCTCTCCCTTGAAGTAGACTATTTGTTCTTCTAATTTAGATTTGATTTGATTCTTAGAAATAGTCGTTAAAGTCGTTGAATTAGCCTTTGAATCTCTACTCGAATTCTAAACTAGATTTCTACGAAGAGATTGAGTAGCATAACCACGTCTTTGATTTATTTTGATATGAATTAGGGTAGAGTATATAAGAAGTTGTGTAGAGAAAACTGTAGCCTTATGGGTGTTTATATAGCATAGGGATCAACGAATCTGGTCCAAACGGGCATCCAGATGCAGAAAAATGAATTTGTCCTCGGATCTGGAAATAGGGGGGAGGCCGACCCTCTGGTCGACCTGTGCGACCCAGGTCGACCCCCTGGTCGACCTGGGTCCTGGGCGGGAAATTTCCCGTCCAGCCCTGGCGTGTGAATTGAATTTCGAATTTCAAACCTAAGATGTTTTATTTAAATCTCTGAAACTTCTGAAGGTCATAACTTCTTCATACGGAGTCCGATTTACGCAAACTCAGACTCTATCTCAAGCAGTATTCCGAGACGAACGCAATGGCGTAACCCATTTCCCTTAATTCTTCTTCTAAAAATTAAGTATACTTTAATTTGTTACTTTAATGTTCAAAGAAAATACGGGGTGTTGCAATACATATCTTGGATTTGAAAAACATTTAATCAGTGTGCAATTAATCCATAATTTATGCAGCTAACGTATGATTAATTCACAATGTACGAAATTAATGCATCACAATATGAAACAACATATATCCCAAATACACACACAATCAAGGGTTGTATTTATTTGTTGCATTACAATATGAAATTAATCAAACATGCGACTTATTTGTTGCTTGTTTTGATTTCTAGTGTATTTATTTCTGGACTGTTTTTATTTGTTTCTATATTTTTATTATATTCATATTCGGTTTTGTCATGCGTTTAAATTCCAAATTCAAACGCATAATTTATATGCATGTATACTTTGAAATTTATTTATTTATATTTACACAAAATTTCTAACGTTATTTTTAATATTATATTTATTTCCTATTTTATTCTATGTGCATTAATTTGCTTCCGTTATCTACACGCTTTAATTTTGATTTCAAACACGTACCATTTCTAGAATTAATACGTGCATACTCATTTTAAATTTGAACGTTACTTAACATCATTAAATAGAAATATATACACATTCACACACATATATATATGTATATAAATACACACGCACGCACGCACACATATATACACATAAATATATGTATACACACACATACATACATATATATAATGTATAATATAAATATACATATATATGCACACACACATACATACATATATATATATATGCGTGTGTGTGTGTATATTTATACACACATACACACATCTGTAATCTTTTATTTATTCCTTTGTAATGTTACTATGAACGTTTCCATTAATTTTGTTTATTAACTTAAAATATTATTTTTTTCATAGCATTAACTTTTAAATGTTCAAGTCTGTTAATTAATTAATCAAAATTTTAGGTTGTTACATTTTCCCTTTCTTAAAGGATTTCGTCCTCGAAATCTTCAAGGTTAGAAGAATGACATAAGTATTTTCATCCAATATCTACAATCATCTACTCAAACACCATTCATTAGCATCCATTGTCCTTAAATTTTCTATTGCTATTTTTGTAATTATGCAATAGTGTAGTGTGTAAGTCCCTAACTAATGCAAAAGATTAGGTGGTCTGCTGATTCAGTTGACCTCCTTTTATGCAATTATGCTTGTGCAATGCATCCAAATATAAGCAAAAATCCTAATGATAACAGTTAGTTCTACATGAGTGTTTCAACCATCATTCGTATGCAAAAGCCATATGATAACATCCATTTCACAACCATGGGAATAAAATCAAATATGCATATACATCCTTATGCATAAATTAGTGTCCTATTTGTTGATCCCTAGTATTGCTTGGTGTCAGGGCCGGGCCCAAGCCAAGGCCAAGGCTTGTGAGGCAACCACCTCGAGCAACCCCCCCTCGACGAGGTAACCTTTGGCGGTGGGCAAAAGTATTAACAAACCAGGTAGTAGATATATAGATTCATATATAAAGTTACATCAAAATAAAGCTTGGCTGAGTTGGTTTTGCGGTGTAGCCTAAGGAAGTAAGGGTGTGCAAGTTAACTCCCTTGTGTAGGTAACAAATTCTGCAAAAAAAAATTGGCAGTAAAAACATTTTCCCGCCTAGGGCAACCCTCAAGCTAGGATCAGGGTTGCCTGGTTAACAATGTCAATCTCCCTACGGGGTTAAGAAACTACTACTAGGCCTAGAAAGGTGAAAACAATCAACTAGTGCTATAATAGCACACTTGAAGATTTATTATATTTGTAAATGATGGCTTCGTTAGGCCTACAATACAGATGCCTACATGGCTTGCCTAAAACCAACGTTGTTATGGCCCCATACAGCCACCCCAACCACGAACCAAAGGAAAAGGAATGAAATACTCCTAATGTAACGACTTAGATTTTTACCATTTAATTGAATATATGAAATTGGTTTTAAATGTTGATTTGGGAATATAAAAGGATTATTTATTTATTTATTTAACGACGTTTGAATGTATAATTTAAATTTAATTTATAAAACAAGCTGTAGCATCATGGTAGTTCGTAATATTACGTTTTGAAATTCAATTGAATGTACAGAACCCAATATAAGTCAGAATTCTTTGAAAGAAGAATTGTCCAAATCTATATGATTATAATTTTCTAATGGAAGAGAAAAATCGAGATTTCATGCTCTAGATTTTGATTTAAGACCAAATCAAATTTTCAAATTGCCGTTATGGAATCGTTTACAAAATATAACATTTTAAAATAAAAAGGGTTTTAATAAATTTAATATCATTTTAACCTGGGATCTAATCAAAATGATTTCTGAATAGTTTTATACGTTGTTGGGATATTATGGAACCTGATAGAGTTTTAAAAAAAAATTGTTTAATATTGATCTGGCGAAAATATGAATTTTATCTTAATATAATCTAATTAAGAATGGCCAATTCTGAAACAGTCATAGATTTCAACGAAATCAGTTTCATAGGATCCGTAACATTAAATTATTGTACGAGAATAAATTTTGTGGCATTTCGATATCGCATGTGACCTCGGTAGCCATGAATGCGCAACTAGTCTGTGTAGCGATTAATTTAATTATTTAGAAGAAATTTGAGTATAACTTGAGATAACGGTCGAATTGAGATGTGAAACATGTCCCATTAAATTCAGATTGACGTTTAGAGTTAGGATATGTGTGGATCGTTATTTTTGGAGAGCAAGGATTTTAGTGTCCAAAATAACGTCGTTTTACGTGTAAAATATCGTTCCGAGTGAACAGTCTCAAAATGCGATGAAACTTGTGTTATTGGATACATATTAGTAAGTTATTAGAGGATTTCGATTTTTGTATTGATCGGACTTAGCGTTTGATCATACGAAGGGTAAACGCCTAGGTTTTTTAATTGTTTTATCAGTTTAATATGGAACTTAATAATAACCAATTTCCAAACAACTTCAATTGACAATGAAACTAATTTTATTGAATCCCTAATGATTTATTATTGTAAGATTTATAATTTCAAAATTTTTGGAGTTGATATATGATCGTGCACACCCGTCGTTCGTAGCTCGGGTGGTTTGAAGTCGGGAGATGTGGATCAAAGCACTGTGTGCGGGCAGGTTCGAATCCCGTTGCAAACCACTTTAGGGGTTAGGACATTAAGCATCCGTGTGTGATGACTATACAAAGCGGGGTAGACACATAGCGCGGGATTTACTTAAGTGAGCGTCAATGCATGCTGTGATCTTTAGGTTCCACGTGTTACTTTTAAAAAAAGTGATCATGCGCAATATAAAAGTGTATCGATTCACATTCTGACATTTGTAAAGGATTTTTTACAAATAATCTTGGAATTCGACGAAACATGTTCCATCGTGTCCTGAATATTTAAATATTCTAGGATTTCAATTTTCCTCTCAATCGAAGGTCGTATGAGGTGTTTTTGCGTTGAACTTACGGCGTAAGTTTCATAGATATTAAAATATTAATATAAATACCCACTATCAGTCGAATCCATAAATCAACGTTTTCCCCAAATTCAATGAACGAATGATAATAATTCAAATCTTCTCTTCGAAAAATTGTTCAATCGATTCACCTAAATCCAAAATTACTAACTACATAAAGGATGAGCTCAACGAGATCTTGGTTCTGAACGATGATGATGAAGTTTATTTTGTTGTAATGACCTGAATCGATCCACGAAGGAGGGACAGTCATTGGCGAATTACAAGCGATTGGGGATGCTATGCAAAGCATCGTCTAAGTGAAGGCGAAGGGAAGTCACATTCGTGTTCTGGGGTGGTCGGATGGAACTGCGGTCGTCGGGGGTGATTGCGGTGGTGGGTGTTGGTCTCAAGCTGGGTCACTGCAAACGAGAATGCGAAGTAGAAGATAAGAAAAGGATCGACGTCGTAATCGTTTAACATAAGTAATTAGTTAAATTAAAAGTAATTAAGGAATTAATTTTATTAATATAACCATATAACTATATAATGGTATAACTTGCATCTATATTATCAGAATTCAACAAAACTAAAGCCGTTGGGATCGTATGATCGAATGCTGGATTGCTGAGATGGTTCGGAGTGATCTGGAAAACAATTAGGATTTCATTTAATTTTAAATGTTTTTAAAATTAAATAAAACCACATGAATCGTCAATCAAACAAAATTGTGAGTTAACTCTCACACTTTCTAGAATTCTATGTTATGTTAAATTCATATAACTATAGTTCATAGTTAATAGTTTAAATTGGATGAGTGCCTTGTTTGCTTATTGATTGTTTATTGGTTATCGACATTTATATTTACGTCGTATTGGATGAATTGGTTTAAAATATTTCATATGCTATTATATAATGTTATTATAAGCTGTGTTGCAGGGAAGAACATGTTGGAAGGATCCAACCAGATTCCTCAAATAAATTATATGTTAGTTGTTTTTCACATTATTCATATGTGAATTGTTTATCCCAAATAATGTTATACCCTGATTGGATGTTTGATTGTTGATTGTACGTAGATCGTTGAATTGGTATTCAATGATCGTTGTATTTTAAATCAATAGACAGTATTGATTCAGTGGTTGGCAGTAGATGGCCTAAAATCTATCATTTTTAGATGTTGATTTGTTGTTAGGAAAATTGATGCGATTGATGTTGTAAAATTTATTTTTATAACTGAATCGATAGTTTTCAATTTTACATTTATAAGTTATTTGAAATAAACGTTTTATAAATATATCCATATTTATAACCGTGTATTACAAAGAAATTATTCAATGATTTATATAATAAATTCATATGTTTATAATAAGTAAGATGACTGAAGTTATCTGAAAGGTTAATAATCTGTGATAATTGTTTTCAAGGAAACTATTAAGAAAGTTATATTAAATTAACTATATTTTTAACTAATTTAATAAGAGGGATGAAAAGGAACCAATAAACAAGTTAGTGTGTTTTTAAGTTGGCTTAGTTAAGCTGTTTCAATTGAAGTGTTATTTAAATTGTTATTCAATATTTTTAAGTTGGCTTAGTTAAGCTGTTTCAATTGAAGTGTTATTTAAATTGTTATTCAATAGAAATAATTTAACTAATAAGTGTTTAAAACTTAATAGGTGATCTTGGAAATTAATTAATCTCTAATTAATTGTGTTTAAAATGATATTCAAGTTATTTATTATTAATTAGAATTTAATGATCAATTATTCTAGTAACGAAGTTAACTACTGTAGTAACGATAAAATCAATTATTATTTTAATTAATAGTAAAGGGATTACTTTTTAATTGGAATTCGTTTAAAAAGTAATCGAGTTTAATTGGATTTAGTTAAATTTTCTAAAGCGTTCTATAAAAGGATTTATAATCCAACTTTATAAACAAGGTTTTTAAATAAAATTTATGAAGCTAATGCGATGAATTTATGTAAGATTTATCTAATTAAGGTAAATAAGTGAAATTAAAATAAGATTTCCAAGAAAATGATTAATAAATTGTAATAAAGAATTTTGGTAAGGAAATCATTGAATGAATTTAATTCTAAAATCCTAATTTCATAAATAAGGATAAAAAGGGACTTGAGCTAATGTGACAGTTAAAAATGAATGTTGTATTAAGTAAGAAGAATTTAGATGGAAAGAAGGTTTCTAGAATGCAAAGAAAAATATTTATCGGATTTTAGTAAAGATGTTTGATGGACTTTTGATATAAAACCAAAAAAAAAAAGTTATCGGTTTTGGCTAGAAATTGATAATATATTTTTGTTATAAAATCCAAGAATTTAGTTTAATAAATGACGTAAAATGGTTTCGGGAAAAAGATTGGTAAAGGAATTATCGTAATTGCAAATGGAATTGTGTAAGAAGGTTATAGCGGAAGGTTAGTATTTCGTTAATGATTTACTTAATCGACGAATTAAGTAGAAGTGGTTAAAATCGACGAAGGTTTCCAAAAATAAGGTTATGGGTTATTGAACCATATTTTAAATAAAAAGGGCACCTGAGTTGCCAAAGTACTAATCTATATTGTTTGAGTTGATAGTTAAAAATCCAACTATCAATGAATATATGTTTAGACCTTTGACGAGTTAATTCGAAGAGACTGGAATTGAAACTAGACTTAAAACCACTTCGAACCAACTGTGTGTTTGAAACTGATCTGCAGGGATGATTATAAAGATGGAGCTTTGAAGACCATGGATCTTCATGAGCGGAAGAACTACTCATTAAATTTCTCTGATTAGCTCCCAAGATTATTATGACTTGTGATTTTATCGTAATTGAAATCTTTTGATTGCAAGGACTACTCGCTACTGATCCTTAGGGTGGTTTCTATATAAGATGCAGTACCCTCGGTTCATCCTATTCCCGGATGACTTGTATGGACGAATGTCTAACAGAGTATTTCTTGAAACTCACGTACAAATATACCAAGTTTGGTAGCGGATAAGGAAACTTCTCTTAGCTTAACACCCAAAGTGTATTTGTGGATGTCAATTAATCATTTGACGGATCTGATGATATTGCATTCAAAGTGAATAATGATATGATGTTCTAAAAAGTTAACCGCGACTTAAGCCCCATCTACCGGGAATTGACAGAAATCAGGCAGGTAGCATTGCTAAGTGGGTCATCCCATTAGGGTATATTTTTCACCATCTAGAGAAAATTCTATTTGTTCTTCTTTCGTTTCTGTATCTCCCAGGAAGTATGGTGATTGCGCAACCGTAGGGTGACAATATATTCGATACACTCAAGTTGAATGAGTGATCAGTCATGTGTAGCTGGGTTGCAAGATATCCTTGTTGAACCCTAGTGTATTGCTCTCTAGAGGTACACTTTCGAAAAGTGGTCCCATACCTTGTCATATTGGAAATCCAGTCTCCATTAAGCACCATGTGGTTTTTGATTATATACTAAATATATAGAGCATGAGATGCAAGCGTTCTACTTGCTGGTTATTTATTTATAATTTGATAGACATTATTATAATATCACTGAATTTTTGATATAGGAAAATGTTTTGGGTTAGTAAGGTAAAAATCGTCTGTGTTTATGTGTGGATTGGTTACGATTATCCTTTTCTTTCAAATGGATTTTCTTTGGTTAAACAAGTTGTTTGTAATACGAATTTACCACTAAAAGTATTCCAGACTGATCCGAGTGAATTTTGCTTTGCTTCAAATGTGCACGGGTTAAACCGAGTATATTATCAGGTTAGGTTTTGCTTGGAGCTTCAGAAGAGGAGATGAAGTCGAGACGTATATCCATATTTTTTGGTACTAGTTTATTATGCTGTGTGTGTTGATTGAAATGAATGTATACGTTGACGTTGTAATCATATATATATATATATATATACAGTTTCTTTTTTGTGCCAAGAGTTTTGATATATATTTTATTCGTTCCATTGTGAGACTCTAATCTTCTTATTCTGCTATTCTAATATTTCTTCCTTTCTTTTCTCATCCTCTAATTTCTTTTCATTAACAATCTGAGTTTTCTATACTTGAGTTTTTGAGAAGTAATATGGGATTATGTATTATTATCGAAAATTCAATTGTCGAATTTTCCTGGTCGTTACAGTTGGTATTAGAGCATAAGGTTGGTAATAAGCTTGGCTTTGTGGCATAACTCCATAGAGATAGGGTTAGCAATACCCTAGAATGAGTTTGAGTGTATATATATATAAGAGTGCATATTTGTAATTTGATATAAAATTATTTTAAATTATTTTAGCCTAATATATTTTGTAAAGTAATAAAAGTAATAATTTTCTCAAATTATTACAATATGGGCAATCAATCCAATACACCAATATTGATTCGAATGTATTGGATTCTGAAGTTGGAATAATTTAACCAAAGAGAATTTCAAATTTGAAATGTGAAATATGGAAATTAATATTTAATTTAACTTATGTTGAGTTAATTTTATAAATTTGAAATTGAAACCAAACTTAACTTAAGTCAATAAGAATTTTACTTGAGTTTAGAAATAAAAGACATGCAAGTTAATGAATCCAAATGGAATTAGTTAGATTTTATGGTTGAAATAAATTTCATGGATATGGATATGAACTTGGTTGAAAACCAACCCAGAATGAATGAATTAATTCAAGTAAAATAAATTTGAATGGTATATATAGAAATCAATTCAAATGGATTGCTATTGGGTATTAATAAATCTCATGTGAATTGAGTAGTTGAAATGGATAATCTGGAAATTTGAACCTATGTTGCATAATTATGAAGCTAATGAACTTCATCTGAGTTAAGAACAGGTGTAAGGCCTAATTCATCCTTAAGCCTATATTGATTAAGTTTAGGAAACTGGCTGAATCCAGTCTAGCTATAGCTAAATAATAATGGAGCAAGCTCATGTATAGGTTCTTGCTTATCGCTTAGTAACACTCGTGAAAGGTATGCCTACGCAAAATTTAAAAAGTTTGGGTTTTGATTTGATTTTTCCGACCTGTGGGTCATTGTATATATATATTTATCGTTCCTGCAATATTGCGGAAGTCCCAATGTATAGGGGACCCTACTGGCTACTAGGCATTGAGCCTTTCGGTGCAGAGTGTCATCTCTGCCCCTTTTCCCTTTTTTCGGTTGGTCGCATCTTTCCGTTTCGCAAGATAGCAGGCTCTCACCGTGGCATGGTTGACCTGGATAATCTTAATCTGATTTTCAGTCTTGAACTTGATGAGTAGGCATCATGGTGCCATGTATATTTGGAATTCCGCAAGAGCCGGATGCCCCCAAAAAGAAATTGTATGAAGTAGGTACGTTAATGAAGACGAAGGTGAGGATTTTGATTTGGCTTCTATCCCCATTTCCGAGTTGCATCGGCAGTTCATCGAGTTTGACTATTTTGTTTGTTGAGCCATTGAAGTTGTAAATAGTTACATGGTAGGGATTCAAGCCTTCAGCCTTAAGTTTCATTTGATTGTATGCCCTCTTGAAGATTGTGTTCATGGAACTCCCTGAGTCAAGGAGGATCTTTTTAACATAGTCCGGGTCTATGTAGGTGGAGATGACAAGTGTGTCAATGGATGAGGCCTCAACCCTTATAGCATCATGTTCCCTGAAGAAGATGTAATCTCTCATGGTCTTCCATAGTTTTTCAGAGACTGTCATGTCCGCGACGAAGCACCCTTGATAATTAGAATGCTTGATAAAATTGACATACTCCTTCATACGTCGAAAGGTTTCATTTGCAGGGTGAGAACCATTGCAGATGGTGTCAATCATAATACCCATTTGAGGGGGTCTTGGATTGGAAGGCTCAGGTGCTGCTTGGATTTGAGGTGGTGTGGGTGTTAAAGGGACTGTGATTGCATCTTTTGGAGAAGGATTCTGAACATACTATTCGAGACGCTTTTCACAGATAAGATTTTCGATTGCGTCCCGAAGGTGCCGACAATCGTTATTGTTATGGTTGAACATGTCATGAAATCTGCAATATTTGCCAAATTTCCTCTACCTATCGGTAAATTCCCTTGATGTAGGCATCTTGTACTGCATTTTGTTACAAGTGACGAGGTAGATTGTCTCCAATTGAGCATTTAGCGGAGTGTAGACCTTGTAGGAAAGAAAGGGGTCATGCTTTTTAAACTACTTCTCTTGATTGCGGCTCCCAACTTTCCATTATTTGGCTTAGGCTTGTTGAGGCAATCCCCTTACCTTTCTCGGAGCTTTCTCCGATTTACTTGACCATGACACTGTCTTGAGCAAAGCCTTGGTGTAGGTTACTGGGATGGCCGCTTCGAGCATCCATGCTCCTACGCGCTTCTTCTTGGCATAAGAACTGATTAGCTTTCTCGTTGAAAAACTCCAAAGATTAGACTGTTTTCTGTCAATCCAGACCTCGAATTAAGAATCTGGCAATATGCCCGTGACAAATTAAACAAGGACAGTGCAGGGTTCTAGGTCTTCTACTTCTGCCAGGATATTGTTGAATCTTTCGAGGTATCTCTTAAGAGTTTCTCTGAAGCATTGATAGATGTTTGAGATGGTCAAGATGTCTTTGGTCCTTGTGACGTTCATCTTGAATTTCTTGATCAACTCCCTGGCGAGCTGATCGAAAGTCGATATGGTTCTCGGCGGAAATCGAGAGAACCATAATAGAAGTAAGCCTTCAAGGAATATCGAAGCATTTACATTTCATCGCGTCTGTTGCGCGATTGGAATCCATATGTCATCCGTATCGATTTATAAAGTTATAGGGATAGGTCTCCCTCGAGTAAACCGTAAGCTGCGACATGTTGAATCATCATGGACATTCGGCGTTGAGCACATCTTAAGTAAAGGGTTACCTCTCGAACTAGATTCCAAGTCGTCGGTGACGTGCCCTTGTGATTCCCTCATGATCCTATGGACCATGTCGATGAGAACCGCAAGTTGGATCATCATAGGATTCCAACGGTCATGATACAACTCTAGGGTGCGAGGCCTAAGATGCTTCCTATGACGGACGTCTTCATCCTTTTAAGAATAATCAACCTCAACCCTTTGGTTTCGTGGAGCGGGGTTAGAAACAACTTAAGCCTATGTAGTTGTTCTAAACATAAGCACCAAATTCTGAACAGTGACAGGTGGAGGGTGTGTAGCAGTGGGTTGAGCACTAGTTCCTGGAGCATTACTAAGGCCTAATCGATAGCGATCAGAATGAAGAAATCCGTCTTTGATGGTAATTATAGAACTATTATTACTAATCTTCCGCCTTTCACTACGGTTACTGTGGAGAGTATCGGAAGAACTTTCCGAGATGTAGAGAGGAGACTGAGCAATCCTATTGGCTTGAAGGCGGGTAATATCCATATGGTATTTTCTTAGAGCCTTTATATCAAGTCAATATTATGCTTAATTTTCTCATTAAGCAATCTCCGGGTTTCCTCCAATTTTTTTAGTCATTTCAAAGAAATGGGATTGAGTAACCAGAGCTTCAGGATAGCCATATCCTTAGTGGTTGGAGCTTCAGAAGGTCGTTGTTAAAGAGAGGTTTCTTGGTCGGTAGTAGAAGGTCTAACCATAGCAGCTTTTGCCTTCTTTACCATTTTCAGCAAATTTGGTAGGCAAACCTAGGAAGTTCTGAGTAGCACTCCAAGTCTTGATGGAAGAATGGTAGGAAAAAGATGACATTTTCTTAAATTTCTCCATGAAAGCAACATAATGTTGATGTCCAAAAGTTTGCTTAATACGCAAAGATTTGTATGATAGTGAAAATATATGTAAAAGGAGGTTTTTTAGTGGAGAATTGCAGTAAAGTAAATGACATGGAGTTTATGGTGATTCGGTTCGTGAGCTCCTGCATTCACTTTGAAGGTTTTTTCTCTTTATTCACTTCTAAGTCAATGTTACAATGACGAAATCAATGTTCCCTTGTTTCTACAATGGCAATGGTGGAAAAATGTCTAAAAGGTCCGAAAAGGGGCTTTATTTTTTCTTCCTGAAATGCCAAGATGAGCCCAAAAGTCCAAGTGTCCAAGGTGGAGTTGAACTTCTTCCCGAAGTGATAGAGTGGGCTAAGGAACCCAAGGTGCTAAGAATGATTCCCAAGGTGTCAAGAGAGCGAAGAACCAACCCCTATCTCGTTTTTAAAGAGGGTGTTTCTAGAAGAGAGACTAGGTAGGCGAGTGAAAGGAGCCGAAGCATGTGGCCTAAATCTCAATGTATCAGGATCGGTACCGATCCCAAAACACTTGTTGTTTTGTGATTTGGGTCACGGCATGGCGCTCTCCTTTCTTCGCTCTACTTTTGGATGGATTTTGGTTGGAAGTTTCTTGATGGATAGGGAAGTATGATGACTTGAAGTTGTGTTGAACTTCTGGATTCTGGGATATGCAGTGATCCAGAAAGTATTGGTGAAAATTTGGGGTTGCTCCATGGTTCACACTGATCCTAGAATTATCCCATGTATCATACCGATTCAGGAAAACTTATTGATTTCCTGGAGTTTCTTGAAGTGGCTGGAAGTTGCACCTATCCCGAATGCTTAGGGTATACGTACCGATCCCGGACTCACTTGGGGATACGTACCGATCCCGAAACACTAGGACATTTTGTTGAGCAGCTTGGAGTTTGGGGATACGTACCGATCTCTAAAGGTGTTTTATACCGATCCTCAAACACTTAACCATCTTAGAGTTGTTTTGACGATCTTGGACGATTATACTTACGCAACTCTGTCTAGACTCATCTTATGGGTGTTCTTACGATATTTCTGTGTCGTTTGGCCACGCAATGGTTGAGTTGTGTCGACCTGGTCTGCTTTTGATAACCGGGTCAAAACATCGGGTAACACCACCAATCAATGCTAAAGACTCTAATAAGCAAAGGTTGCCTAAAAAATGTGATATATCTCCCAAAGCATCATCAACGAAAGATATTGTACGTGTTTAGATATCACCTGCGAAATGTGCACTATCATCACGTATGAAATACTCGTACATAATAGATTACATAATTGTCATTATAACATACTTCTAACTCTCACTGTGTTTATAGGCATAAAGGAGGTTAGGGATGCCAACAAATACTTTCGGATATGGATAGTGCTATATCCGTATTTGTATCCGAAATTATATCAAGATATAGGATATCTGTATCCGCGGATACAGACGGATATCAGATAATTATCCTACCCACCAAAGATCGATAAATCAGGAAATATAAATAAAATTTATAGTTTAACATAAATGTTTTTCAATTCAATTGATCACAAAAGTGTTAAAAATAAACATATATGATGAAATTAAATAGATTTGAGTAGCTAATATGCATTTAGTGTATATAATATAAATCATTGACTTAGTAAAGCAATAAATAAATTTGATTTATTGTACTAAAATACATATGATTTTGAGCATAATGTTAAAAAAAATCAGACGGATAATTTTCAGATGCGGATATCTATGTATCCGTATTATTTTTTCGGATATCGGATATTTATTCGTTTTTCGGATAAAAATGCAAATGGATTTCATATTTTTGGGTTATCAATTGAGAGGAGGATACTTATGCCTCCGTTCACTCCTGACTTCTCCTAAAGGTCGTCAAAAAAAAATCCAAATTTAGGGTTGCTAAAATTCAATCCAACTCATTTAGCGTTCTAAAACAAAAATCAACCCAATGGGTGAGCATTCGGTCGATTTTGAGGTAAAAAAGTCAAATCAAATTGAAACTGAAAATTTTCTAAACCGAACCAAACCAAATTAAATTTGGTTAATTTGGTCAGTAACCGATTTAACCAAACTTGAAGGATGTATTATTATTTAAATGATGAATTCACTCAATGTAAAACATAAATTCATGTTTGGAGAAATTTTATATGGTAAATTTTATGTTTATAATAAAATTTGACCAATTTGCAACACATGTATTTGTATTTCATTGCTAAACTAATTATTTAATATACTACAACACAATAAAATTAGAAAATAAATTAAAAGTTCATTTAATTCAGTTAAACCGATAAGAAAAAATATATATATTTTACAAACCAAATTCAAACCGATTTAGTTTTAAAACCGAACCGACCGAAATCAACCAGTTTGGTCATCGAACCCTAAATTCCACATAGTTTGAGTTGAATATTGCTCGCTGCTTACTCATTTATGCATTAAACCCTAAATTCCACATAGTTTTCGTTTCTTCGAAAAAATGGCGACGTCGACAATCTCTCAAACCCTAAATTCATGATTCCCTTATTTCTTTCAAACACTCGATCTCACCCTCGTCGTGGCTCATAATTGCATCAACCCTATCTCTGGCATTTATATGAAATCTCGTGTGATTCGACCTTCAAAGTTGAATGACCGTAATCTGTATGCTGCAATTTCTGGAACGTTTTCTTCTCATGTCTTCTTCACCGCAGAGTTGAAAGTATACTTGAAAATCGCAATACTAATTGCCTTGTTAGAAAATCAAAGTCCATTTTTGTAATTGGCTTCATCGTTTTGATTTCTATTTCAATATTGAAATGTGGTTTGTGGATTTTCTTTATCACTTTATTTCTTTTGAATTACCTTTTATGTAACTTTTTTATCGGTTAAGTGGTAATCATCAAGTTCAATCACAGACTAATAGTATTGCCAGCTGGATACAAAAGGTTATAAAAGAGTGTTTTATTTGATTACTGTCTTCTACGTGCCTATAATTGATAACGTTGTCAACTGGGTATGAAAGGTTATATGTATGGACGATGCCATGTAACTTTTTTTTTGGGTCAGTCTATTAACACCCTGCTATTTGCTCTTCACACTCCGTTGACTAGAAAATAATATGCATACCCCAAAGTTTTCTTTTCCCACCCCATTTTCTCCCAAAAATGCCATTATTTTATTTTCATTCTTACTGTTTTTTTTTTCTCATTTTTCTTCTTTTCTCCAACCTCCTAATTGTTAGTGCTGCTCTCTTTAAAATCTTGATCAAACTAACGTTTGTAGGTAACGTCATTGATTGTTTGGCGTTGGTTATGAAAATTAACGTTGCATACTCGCTATTCAAGTCTTTGCAAATTTTGTGCACTATAAACTTACTCAGTCCTAAAATACATAATCATATAAAATGTCAACTTTACAGTTTTTAGACTTTTAATCATTATTTATAATTTTAATAGTTGTTTTAATCATTCTTAATCACCGTTTGTAATTCTTGTCTTAACCTTTTTTTTAAAAAGAAATCACGTATACTGTTTTTTTTATTTTAATCATTGTGTGTAATATGCATAGATGTCTATAATTGATTTTATTATTATTTTTAATCATCATATAACATTAGACAAGTTATTAAATCAATTATTAAAGGACATAACTGGAAATAAAATTTTAAAACTTTAGTCGGGGTGTAAAGAGCAATTACCGAGATGTCAATAGCTGGACCCTTTTTTTTCATGACTGAAAAAGTAAAAGGCAAGCCATTACTTCATTGCTAACTGCAAGCTGAACCTACACACCCGTTTCAATTGTTTATTAGTATATTGTGTTTCACTGTTTACGCTGTGGAAAAACATACACGTCTAGCTGTAATAAAAATTAGATAAACTAAAATGTATGATATATGTATTGTATTCAACAGTACAAACATGATTTTTTTTTAAATAAAATAAAAATAACCCATTGTTTTTTATTGTCATAATAATTGATTTATTAATATTTTGGTTTAGCATAAATCATCTGCAAGACCGATTATAAAAGTGGAGAGCATGCATTCACATAACCACTTTTTTATAGATATGTTAGACTTACAATAGTTGATACAGTCAAACATCATGACTACGGTAATGAGTTGGCAAGATATGGGACCCAAAATCGAATTAAAAATAAAAGAAATAATAATGATGATAATAATAATATATATATATACATAAGGGTCTAAAATAACCAAACAGATAAAAAGTCGTCTGATAAAGGTTTTTTTTTAATTTAAAAAAAAGGTTCTGGTACATGGATTGCCAACTTCCATGCACTCATATCCACTACCAGCTCTTCAGATATACTCCAATTACTTAAATCCCTCTTTATTATCTCCTCCCATTTCATTTTAGGTCGACCTCTACCTCTATTTGGGCTTTCGGCATGGCCTATAATTCCAACGTGCACAGATGCATCGTGTGGTCTACATTGGATATGTCCAAACCATCTCAAGCGGTGTTGGACTAACTTCTCTTCAATGGGTGCAACTCCAAGTTTTTCCCGAATATCCTCATTTCTAATCCGATCTCATCTGGTATGCCACAGCTCCAGCGCAACATCTGCATCTCTGCTACACTTATCTTCTGGACGTGTTGCCTCTTAGTAGGCCAACATTCTGCACCATATAACATTGCAGGTTTGATTGTTGTCCTATAGAATTTTCCTTTAAGCTTCTGAAGAATCTTCCTATCACAGAGAATGTCAGATGCTAGTCTCCATTTCCCCCTTCCTGATTGAATTCTAAAACTAACATACTTATCAATCTCCTTATCAAACTGCAACATAGATCCTATGTATCAAAAAGATTCCTTCTTGGGTACTACACTACCGGCCAAGGTGACCTCTCCGTCATCTGAGCTGGCACCGCTAAACTCACACTTATATACTCTGTTTTAGTTCCGCTAAGCCTGAAACCCTTTGATTCCAAGGACTCTCTCCACAACTCCATTTGTCGATTAACCCCTGTTCTACATTCATCAATCAGCACAACATCATCGGCAAAGAGCATACACCAAGGAATCTCCCTTTGTATATCTTTTGTGATTTCATCCATTACTAATGCAAAAATATAGTGGCTCAAAGCCGAACCTTAATGTAACCCTATGTTAATTGGAAAGTCTCTGGTCTCACCATCGCATACCCTGACACTAGTCACAACCCCCTCATACATATCCTTGATAAGGGGAATATACTTTGATAGCACTCTCTTCCTTTCTAGAGCCCACCACATAACCCTTCTCGGCACTCTGTCATAAGCTTTCTCCAAGTCAATAAAAACCATGTGGAGATCTTTCTTTTGCTCCCTGTATCTCTCCATAAGTTGTCTAACCAAGAAAATCGCCTCAGTGGTTGACCTTCCAGGCATAAAACCAAATTGATTCCTAGAGACACTTGTCAACCTCCTCAAACGCTACTCGCAAACTCTCTCCCAAAGCTTCATTGTATGACTCATAAGCTTAATTCCTATATACTTTGTGCAACTTTGAATATATCCTTTATTCTTGAAGATTGGAACTAAATTGCTTCTCCTCTACTCATCTGGCATTTTGTTTGATTTGAAAATATTATTAAACAACTTAGTTAGCCATGTTATCCCTGCATCTCCAAAGCATCTCCACACCTCAATAGGAATGTCATCAGGCCCTACCGACTTGCCTGATTTCATCCGTTTCAACGCCCCCTTTACCTCAGCTTCTTGAAATCTCCGCACAAAATGTCTATTGGTGCTGTCGGCGAAGTCTTCCAACTCGATCGAAGAGCTATCGCTTTCTTCGTCGAAAAGCTTATCAAAGTATTCTCTCCACCTATACTTTATCTCATCGTCCTTCACCGAAAGTCTATCATTCTCGTCCTTAATGCATTTAACCTGATTGAAGTCCCTTATCCTCCTCTCGCGTAGCCTAGTTATTATGTAAATGTCTTTTTCACCCTCCTTTGTACTTAGCATTTGATACAAATCTTCGTATGCTCGTCCTCTTGCTTTACTCACTGCTCTCTTTGCAGTCTTCTTTTCCACTTTGTATCTGTGCATGTTCTCTTCGCTTCTATGATGGTGCATGCATTTGTAGCATTCCTTCTTCTCTTTGATAGCCTTTTGCACCTCGTCATTCCACCACCATGAATCCTTGGGTTCTCGCTTGCTTCCTCTTGTTATCCCAAATACCTCAATAGCGACTCTCCGAATGCAAGTTGCCATTGCATTCCACATGACATTTGCTTCTCCTTCTACATTCCAAGCCCCTTCTCCCGTCACTCTATCTTTAAACACCCGTGAAGCATCTTCTTTGAGTTTCCACCATTTCGTCCTGCTAATCCTCGCCCTCTTATCCTTCACCACCCAAAGACGAAACACGCACACCAAGAGTTGGTGTTGTGAGATGACACATTCTCCAAGTATGACCTTGCAATCAACACAATCCCATTTACTGTCTCTTCTAGTTAGGACAAAGTTAATCTGGCTAGCCTGTTGTCCACTACTAAAGGTGATTAGATGTGATTGCCTCTTTCTAAAGAATGTATTAGCAATCATGAGATCAAAGGAGAGAGAGAAATTCAATATATCTTCACCCTCTTTGTTCCTACTGCCAAAGCCAAAACCACCATGCACTCACTCAAAACCCCCGCTAAATGAGCCAACATGGCCATTGAAGTCTCCTCCTATAAAAGTTTCTCGCTACTATGCACATTTCTAACCATGACATCAAATTCTTCCCAGAATTTCCTCTTGGCTTCTTCATTTAGACCTACCTGTGGGCATATGCACTAATGACATTCAAAACCGCCTCACCTACTACTAGCTTAACTAGGATGATCTTATCCCCTCGTCTTCTGAAGTCGACCACTTTGTTTTGAAGGTTCTTGTGAATTAATATGCCTGCCCCGTTCTTGTTACGTACTTCTCACGTGTACCACAATTTCAAGCCAGTGTTCTCCATCTCCTTCGCCTTTTGACCCACCCATTTAGTCTCTTGAACGTACAAGATGTTAACCGATTTCCTAATCATAGTATCCACTTTCTCTCTTAATTTTTCTGTTAAGAACCCTACACTCAAACTACCTAACTGAACCCTACTACCGTCGACTAGCTTCCTTACCCTTCGCATCCGCCAAGAAAAATGCGAGGACCCTTGCTCACTTATCAATACACCGGGGCGTCGGTGTAGCGCGCCACTAAAAGAATGGCGGCCCAGCGTTTGCATATTTAACACCATATCCGAGCCTCGATATAGCGCGTCGCTAAGAGTGTTACGCCCGAACGAAATACTATAAGGTTCCATATCCATAAGAGAGGCTAAGTTTTTACGTTGGCTCGCCAAGCCTATCACAACCCTCCTCCTTTACCCTAACTTGGGACAGGCTGCATAGATAACTACACAGGCGGAGTTAGTTCATAACAATCATCATTATTATTACTTTAATTATATTTCACGAGAAGTATCCAACTTAGTAATTTAATAATTTTTAGTTTAATGCTTGTGGTATTTATGCACCGATTAGATGTGCGTGCTAAGGACGGTAACCTAATATATGTATGATGGTTCCTTTCGTTGGAATTTTCAGGCTAAGGGAGTAAATTGAGAAGTTGCTAGTTGATATTGAATTATATATGCTATATGTGAAAGTTTACAACTTTCATATTGTTGAACGACTCTCAATGGTCGGTCGTCACAGACATAACAAAGAAAAAGTTAGTTGCAACAAAAAAAGATAGTAAATGAGGATCTCCTACACCTTTGGCTAATTGGTACCTAGATTTTAGAGGTATGTTTCTTTATGAACTTACAGCCAATTCACCATTATTTAGTGAAATACCGAAGCAACACATCATTTCTATGTGTTTTCTGTTTTTATTGAATTACATAAGCTGATGTGGGCAAAGTTGCGTTGCAAACCTGCATAAGTTGCAGTATGCTTGTAAGCTCGCTCATTATTCTGAAAACATCGTTTTGTACAATGGCGGACCCAGGAATTAACAAAGGGGTGGGCTGATTTACAGTTTGGCTAATTTACATTTTGATAGCAACCATTTTGTAATTTTTGACATTAAGTAAGTAGCATTGTTGAATAATGAGGCTATTTAAATTTAACATTACACCAAAGTTTGCCTAATTTACTCAAACAAATTTTACATTGAAGAAAAAAGCAATGTCATCTAACCCAAGTTTGCCTATTCAAACAAATGACAACACAACAATTGGGACAGTAAACAACATTGGAATTTAGGCTAAAAAGGAAAAAAATCAAATTTAATTTGATAGAATTGACTTACCCACTAATTCACGTGTCAGCACGTTAGCTTTCTCCTCTGTTGCCCACTAACCTTAAATTTTGACAAGCCAACATTTTTTAAATCCTTCTTCCCCATAATTTAATTCTAGTCCTTATCACTACTGCCGATTCTCTTTAATAAGCACCAGACCCTCAAGAGCCAAATTCTTCTTTTACTGTCAATTTCTGCTACTCAAAATCACTCCAAGTTGATCTAAAAGTGAAAATATCCCTCATTTTCACCTCGTGACCTTATTACGAACCCATTCCCAACTCCTTAATCGTCAAAACTTGTCGCTCTTTGCAGCTGCTCAAATCACAATTGCCTTATTTGACTAAATCTCTCCTAAACTGTTTAAGCTAAACAACAACAGCCGTGGATAGAATAGCAGCACGCTCCCTCCAATAGTCACGCGGATTAAAGAATCAAAGGCCGGTTTGATTTAAAGTGAAGAGGGATTTCATGAAATAGAAGAAAAAGAGATCGTTGGCTGTAAATATATGGGGTTTGAGATTTTTGACAATGGGCTGCAGCCTAGGCCCGCCCGGGGCTAGATCCGCCCTTGGTTTTGTAGTAAATAACAAACTACAAGAATTCAAAAATTACCGTTGAATCAACAATGATGCTTATGAGGCAAACTGTTGTATATATAACGTTGATTATGCACATCATACTTGATTGGTGATTTGTTTTTTCTCAGTAAATGTTTTAGGAATTTCACGTTGGATACAATTGAATTGAACGATGTAAGAGTTTTTTCCCCATAAGAAGTCCTTTATATAAACTACCTTTTTGTATATGATATTTTATTTGTATCCACTAATTTTGTTTGTTCATCCACATGTTTGACTTTTGTAAGTTAATCCACCAATCTAGTTGTAAGTTGATTCATCGTGGATTAACTAACAAATAAACCATGTTTTCTATCCACCGTTGATCCACACAATGTATATTAGCATCTTCTTCTCTCAGCTCTCTCCCTTTCATTGCTCAATCAACTCACAAACATCACTTTGGTTTAATAAAAAAAGGATGCTGGTTCTGGTCCATTATTCTCACATTCAAAGTAAAAGAGTAAAAGGTTGTGGATGAATAAAATTCATATTATCATAGCTCAAAAACATACTTACTTTATAAAGCCAAGGTAGTAAACTTACAACCACATATAGGTACTCACATGCATATTCAGGGCAGAGTCTGTGGCCTCCTAAGAAATTGGAAAGTACCAAAAAATTGCCAAATTGTTGATCCTTGTGATCCATTTATCTGGCTTGTGAGGGAGATAACAAGTTTGTATTCCAAGGAGGTTACTAGATGGACTCTGAGGCATTACTTGCCATACAAGAGACAGCTGAATTTTTTATAATTAACTTGTTTTGAGAGGCAAACTTGTGTGTCGTACATGTGAAACGCATTATACGCAAAAGGACATTTAGTTGGCAAGGAGCATTGGTGGCTCAAGACATTTTTCATGATTCAGTATCGACATCATATACTAATTAACTTGTGTTCTACTTCTACCTAATTCTATAACCAATTGAAACTCTCTCACTGTTTGTTTATCCATATTATTCTGGTGTACTTTTAGCAGTAGGATTGTATTCACATGCTTTTTGGAAACCGATCTTCTCACATGACCACTGGGATCAAAATCAGGTAGGACGATGGTTGTAAACATTCGTACATAAAAGTTATATTCTGAACCGCTATTATACATTAATGTACTAGTATCATGTCCATACATGCAGCCAAGGTTTCAAATCTCGGATTTTAGAGAAAATCTCCGATTTATACACTACAAGAAAACTGCATTTTTACCTATGTCAAAATGGCGTAGGTGAGACTAAAACCTACGTAGGTAAAAATATTCTCACGTCTTACCCACGCCATCCGTAAGGGTGTTTCCTACGCCATCCTTACGCCATTATTTACCTACGTTTTTCCTACGCCGTGATCTTCCTATGATTACCCTACAACATATTTATGTATAGCATTTCCTATGTCATCCCTACGCCATCCATTTTCCTACGTCTTACCTACGCCATTTTTTTTGGTAAATTACCTACGCCTTTCCTACGCCTACCATACGCCTTTTCTAAAGTAATTTTGCTATATTATCTTCATATTCCATTTCATCATATTAAACAAAAATTAAATAGACTAATTTCTTATCTATATCAATTCAAGTAAAAAAATTAAAACCAAATCACTCACCATCAATTAATTTCAAATACCGAATCAATATTTACAAAGTCTAACATAACATTAATCAAGGTCTCATACATCTAAACGATCCAATAGTGTGTTCATGATACATGACATTTTATAAAATGTCACTATGTATAAGAAATTAATTAATTCTCACGACGGTCATTTGACTCTTCATCAAACCACTGTCGAAACATCTCAGAAAGTTGTTCATACTGCTATTTTACCTTTTCCTCTAGTTTTGCTTTAGTAAGTGCTTCTCCTTTATTGATGCTATAAGTGGCATCTTTGTATCTCTGCATTTCATCAAATATTGCATCAATTTCAACATTTTAACCAACTAAATTCTCTTACCAGAAATTCCTAAAACATCACTTTCTTAACATCATATACTTTTATATGGCTATTTGGGTGTCACTATCAATTTAATATTATTCTTATGGACGGTAATCTATGCCATTTGGGCTATAAGCCGAATTTCATCGTACATACAAAAGATCTTATAACAAACTATAAACATACAGAAACACGTGCATACATACAATGATACAAATATTAATGTATACTATTTGGGCTATATGTAAATTTCATCTTATATACAAAAGATCTTACAACAAACTAAAAACATACAGAACATATCCAATAATACAAATATCAATGTATGCTATTTGGCTATGTGAAAATTTCACTGTATATACAAAATATCTTATAACTAACTAAAAATACAATAATACATGCATATATACAATGCAGATTTTCAAAATTACATAGCAGTTGACCTTTTCTAAGTTTGCAGAATATATTTAGCTTGCAGAATACTGGCCATAAATTGACCACAAGCCAAGTCGCTCGTAAATGGTCCATGCATGCTTATCTTTTACATTTCATTTGCTGAACAAGACTCTTGGATTAATTAAGGTGTAACAATTTAGCTTTTTAATAGTATAATGGCAGTAAAATAAATTGCAATGTTCATTTTCAATAATTGTCGTCAATCTTTAATTAAATCTCAAGTCAGGAAACATTAGTTCAGCTAGCTTCCAAAAAACAGTGACAAATACACCTAACTTGAGAACTTAAAAGCAGTATTTGTAGTCTTTGGTAATTCTATATGACCATTCTAGGATAATATATGATATAAATTGTTTGAAAGGTCATCAAAGTCAATAAATATAGGCACTATTACATGTAAGTCTGATAGTTATAATGAATCACTTAATTGCTGAGTAACTTGTCTGAAATGCATCCTAATTATTTTTCAACAATGCTAGGTAGACCGAAGCTTTTTTTGTCAAAATCTGCGAAATAGAGAGAAAAAGATGGGTTCCACCCCCTATTTTTTAGGCGTAATTCATGGGGTGTCCTACCTATTTATCTCACATTCGCACAATTTGACTTAAATTATTTCGGTTCATTTAGCATTTTTGATTATTATATATATGTACGTTATGATGTAACTGGGATCAGATAGCATTTTATTTATTCATATATCAATCAAAACTTAACATCTGGTGCCATCTGAATTAATATATACAATGCAGATATTGTTTTATTGAAAATTAAAGATCTACATGTTTGATTGACAATTAAAGATCTACATGTTTTAATGAAAATTAAAAGCATATTCAAGCAAGGCCAATTTTAAAGCATTAATAATAGATTGCCTTCACAGCTACTGTGGCCATTTCCCTTAATTTGCACACCATTAAAAACAGACATCGGCGAACTCTACCACTGATGTTGTCTTGCAACATTGTAACATCCATTAACTCCATATCATCGGAAAAAAATTCCTACCTAATTTCTCTAAATCACAACATCCTACTTCTTCACTCTAACTTTATCAATATGTCACCGTGAGGATCACTCATGGCTTCGCTCACTCAAATTAAAAAAATTGACTGATAACTCAGTCGGCCTCCTCAGCAAATGGAATAATCTACATGCTGATGCCAAGGGAATGGAATCACGAGCAATCTAGTAACAAATAGACTAACATCCCTAACTCGACCAGATTTATTCAATGGTGGATCCAGTAACAAGAATAATAATAGTAACTTAATTTTTACTATTTAATTTTATCTCAAACTTCAAATTCAACACAAATGCTTTCTAACTTTGTAACTTTGTTTGGACGTGCACATCTCAAGCAAGTTGGATGCAGATACATCAATCAAACATGACTCACAAACAAGAAGCAAACTAAAAAGCAAACAAAAGTAGTTTCTAGTTTTTGAGTTTATACTGAATTTTAAAAACATACCCGAGCTCGAAAAAATGCAGAGGCAATTGTCCATCTAAATTTCAGTTCAATGTTACTTACAAAGCAATGTCTCTCTGCTTCGATTTCCCGTTGTTGAATTACACTGACAAATAACGAATAAGAAACAAGAAGGCTATTTGTATGTTAATTTTGGCTAAAGTAGTGCCACTTACCCATCTGCAATTTTACAGAGGTACTAACGCGGGTCATCTTGCACTGGCACATGAGTGAAATCCGAAGAAAAAATAAATATGGGATGATATTTTCAGGTAAGGTCCATGATACTCTTTGCAGCACTTATTTTTTTTATAATGCTATATTAAGTACAAATGGATCAGATACCATAATGGGATAATGATGACCATACAACATAACAAAAAAGTGATTACATTGTTCAAAAACAATGACAGTTTCACATGAATCAGGCTAATGTTTCAAAATATAACAATAGTCAGTAAACAGTATTATTAAAGGCAAAAAAGCACCCTATGTGCCTGGGTGCTAAGCCCAAAAACAAAGCAGTGACTAAATATGATATATCACTAAAGTTTACCTAAGCTTGACCCTCTCGGCATATATCATATATCCATTAGCTCTACATTTCACGATATACTTAATCAGATTTCCAAGCTCACAAAAAGTACGCAAGGACATTCAAATAATGACATTTTTTTAAAAACAAAATAGTAGGTTTAGAAACTAAGACCAAGCAGGATGGATTTATTTACAAATGTTAGAAATTTTGATAATAGATGATGACAACAGAAAAACAGAGTGAAACTAATGATCTAGAACAAACTATTACATTTCTTAAGCAATATGAAACATAACATACTGTGATTTTTTTTTTATTAAATCTTTTCACTGAGATGAAAAATGATAAAAACACTCAGTTATAGCAACGGAGGATTACCTCGCATCGCTAATTTCGATGATAATATGCTTCCAGATTTATTTATTTTACTGCAACAAGCAAAGGAAAGATTGGTGATAGTCTTAATACACGTTTGCAAATCTTCTCTGGTACTACTAATCCATAACTCCACCCCCTAAAAAGTACCCAGGTAAAATTACCCAGGTAAAATTGAACACACAGAAATCACTTTCCCCAAAAGGAGAACTCCATGCCCTAAAAAGTACCAAAGAGATCCCCTCCAGCTGTGTACAGTCTCGATTAGAGGCGGTGTTGGTTGACAAGGACGAGTAGAACCTTGCGGTGGACCATGACTCTGCGCTAGAATGAAATGTCAGTGAATCATCGGATCTTATGGAAACAGGCTTCAGCGTAACCTTATCTGGTAGATTTGGCAATAAGTAGTATGGATTGTGTGGAAAGCTGACCGCAAGAAATTAGGCAAAGCGAAAGCTAGGTTTAAAAGAGAGAGACGAAGAAGCGAAGGAATCGAAGGGAGAGAAGAAATGAAGGAGGCGACGTCGAAGATAACTTAGTCGCCATTTCCGTTTTCGTCTGAAGCTTTGATTTGTATTTGTTCGGCTACGTAAAAAATATTTTAGGCCCAAATAATCAAGCAATAATTAATTAGTATAGTAATTATTCCAAGTAAATTAAATTATAATGGGAAAATAGCATTATTCCAGCCAATCGAAGAAGAGTGCATGGATTGGTTATTTGAACCGTTAATTAAATTCGATTTGATGGTTGGATGTTAATGGTGGAGGATGAGTTGGATTGGTTTGTTGTACAAACTAAATTTTTGGTGTGGCAAAGACAAAGAAAATGCCAACGTCATTCCTACGCCTCCGTCTTTTCAATAGTGGCGCAGGAAAGCGTAGGAAATTAATATGGGCGTAGGAATAACGTAGAAGATTATCCACGTCCTTGCTACGGTGATAACTTTAACGTAACAAATTTCTTGTAACTTTCATATGCCTTAATTAATTTTCTGCATATTACGGTTGTCATAGATATGGCGTAGGAAATTTCCTATGACTTTCCTACGTCATTACCTGTTTCTACTTGTTTCTTACGCCTTCTCTACGCCCCGCATTTTGGCGTAGGAACGGCGTAGGAAATTATGTATAGAAAATTGAGGTATTTTCTTGTAGTGATATCTCGGTCAAAATAGACGATATTTATAACACTTATAACTAAAAATGCTATCAAATCTTAGATCTCGAGCAAAATCTCGGATTTTCATCTCGGGCGAGATGAGCGATATTTATAACCTTGCATACAGCTTCATGTTCCTCATTCAGTACTTAAGTACTGCTCACTGTATAGAGAACTAAGGGCAAGCGAAGTGAAAGCGACAACTTTAATATAGCTTCTGCGTATACTAAATTAGTCTTTGATCTTCACCTGAAAATGAGTATGGTGATAACAGACCATGGACAACGCTTAGCAAAATGAGAGCACCAGAATCTACAGTCTTCTCAAACGTCAGCTCGTCTACGCTTAGGCTTTCTATGTGGCTCGCTTGCATGAAGAGTTCATTTTATCTGCTTCCTTTTATTTGTAACGAAAATCGACTGAAGGAATTTACATAGAAAGAACACTGAAAATGCAAAAGGAACATACGACGTTATCAGTGCTAACGTAACATATACCTTGGTTAAGTTATGCCTGCTTGGATGTTCATCGATGTTACTTTTTACCTGAGTACAGTGTGTGTTGTTTCTTCCAGAAAGGACAGCATGCGAGCAACATATTCTGAGAGTGGCTTTGGCGAGTTTCTTAATTTTTCAACGTAAGGTTTAGTAACAATAAAAAACTGATTATGGCACGACTTTAAAAGTTGATCTATATATGGCATTATATAGCTCCACGCCTCCTAATAATATGACAAAGCCATTTCCTATAATCGGTCATAATGTGTTTTCATTGTGTTCTTAGATGCCTCATAATCTTTAATTGGTGAACAACTTTTTCACATCCACTTTACTTGTTAGTTAATCCACCCTAATTTATAGAATTACTACCTACTTTTATGTTTTTTCTAAATTTTAAAAATTTGATTAGTTAACCCGCGCAACGTATACTTTATCCCTTTCTCAAGGTTCTTTTTCCGTGGTTCTCTTTCTTCCTTTTTCAAATCATCTAGTTTGAGATACATATAAATCAGAAAAGAAAAACAAAGATTGCCAAATTTAATCTTTCTTTTTTCTCATTATAATGCACTGTGAAGAGGACTAAATGAAAATATGAAATATAAAAGTATAAGATGTCTTATCTCAAAGTGATTTTTTTTCCATGAGATGATTTTATATGCAATATAACTTTGATTGTAAATATAGTTTATTTTCAAAAAAAAAAAAAAAAAAAAAAAAAAAAAAACCTCTATGCAAAATCAATTGTTGATTTATTGACAAATCAAACCAATGTGAAACAAATGCATGAAATTCCAGTGTTTCCTTCTAAAAATCTAATTGAAATAGGAAGTGAAAATTTTGGTTTTTTCCCCTCTTTGTCTTTTGATGTGTAATTATTTGTCAAAGTAATATCACGATGCAATATCATTTGTTAATATATTGACAATTCAAGGAAACATGAAACAAATGCATGAAATTACCGTGTTTACTATTAAATTTGGTGATACAAAATCACAAATTGATTGGAACAAATTTGCAAAGAATGGAAAATAAATATTTTTATAATGTGAATGCATTGATTGCATTTGATGAGGTGGTAGAGAAATAAATGAAGGGATTAATTTCTTCAATCTATGCTAAAGAAACAGATTGATTTACTTCCTATGTTTGCACATTTGTTGTTATGGTAATTTGCCTCCATTATATTATTACCATATGTTGGTAATTTAATTGATGACTCACATAGATTTGCACTGGTTATATATTGAGGGGTAAACTTTAGTGTAAACCCATCCTGGCCTAGAGCCAGTGATCCCCAGTGGTGTCTCTTCTTGTTAAACCCAATTGAGGTTTGGATATGTAAACTCTTATTTTGTAATCTCTTGTAATTCTCTCATGTGGAATAAAATATCTCTCTGTTGGACTGGACATACACAATCTCAAGGATAGTGGAACCAGTATAAATATTGTGTCTCTTTATTCTCTACTATAGTTATTTACTATTTTGTTGATGTAATAGAATAATTGCTATCGGATTAGATTGGTGTTCAATTGGCAAATCTAGATCCAATTTATTGCGCTTCCGCATATGCTCAATTTTCATAACAGATTGGTGTCAGAGCAATTTTTGCCTAACAGATTGGTATCAGAGCGAGGCAATTTATTTTAAATTGTGCATCAATTATTTCTACAAAGGTTGGTAGATTAAGTGGTGATTATGCTATTACTATTTTGGAGAAAAGGAGACTTTGGTGGAGGAGATTATGTTGAGAGTGAAGAGCATTCCAATTTGGAAACTTTGACGTGATATGGAGTTTATTGTGAAGAAGCCCTCTGATATGGATGGGGGAAGATGGAAGAAGACGAAGAAGAAGGCGGGTGACGGTTGAAGAACCTAGTCCACAGCAAGGTGGAGAGGTTAATATGGTCACTGCTTATGGTCCTAAGGTGGAGGATCATGGTATCGACAAGGGTCTAGATGTTAACGATGCTCGAGGGATCCTAGAGATGAAGAGATCATGTCAAACGGAAGACGGATGTCGAGTTTTGAAACCACAAAGACGATGGAGATCTTGTGGTATTGAAAGCATTTTTTAGACCGTTGGTTGATGCACGGTGCCGCTCAGGTGGTAGAAGCATCTTTTGCAGGCGGTGGGTTGTGTTTGTAATTGAGGTGTGGTCGTAGTCCTTTCAAATCGACTGGGCGTACCTCGTTGCCTGAAATCGAGGTTGGCTTTAATTGAGAGAATAATTTTTTGGTCTTGGTGGTGTTGGGATTACTTTGGAATCTGCTTTTTTTTATTTTGGAAATTTGCAACATTTTGTTGGCGGGCGGGGACGTAGTCTGAGCTCATTAATAATTGTGTGATGGAGGCACAGCTGGCCCTTAGCCCGTGCAAACAGTGCATGGGCACTGGGCAGCAAGCCCATCCAGGGCATAAATTTCCAAACACCTGTATGGCCGAATAAAAAAAAAAGAAACTGAAAATGCACGCAGACAGAAGGAGAAGGGCGATCTCATTAACGCATAAATCTTCAACGGAAAAAGGTCCAATCTTTGGAAAATAATTTCTAAGGTATGCTATTTATTCTTCTCACCATGGCAGTCTGTAAGTTTGAACCGTATATGATAGTCGATCTTAAATCAATCAGTTGTGAGTCGTAGCCTCTGGTAGATCACAATCCCTAATTATCAATTGTTAACAGTAGTTGAAATTGTTGATATGATTTATGGAACTGGATGAAATTGGTTGTGATATACTGATTGTTTACAGTAATTACTATTTAGGGATGTCTGATATGAGGTATACAATCCCTAATTGATATACCGATTTTTGGTGCCTTTCTGAAACACCCCACCTCCGTCAGGGTCACTCTCAAAGGGAATGCCCTAATTTTGGTGGAGGTTTATAAGTACAAGTCACAGATATACAAGACAGATATAAGAACACATATTTGTAAACAGCGGAAGAACAACAAACTTTTATTTCATAAAGTCAAATACGTGTTACAACAACATCCTTTCCAAAAACATACATAACACTTTCATAATCTGTCTGGAGTACATTATTTAAAGAAGCATAAATAAAACATAGATAAACTGCAAAGCCCCCATAGCGCTTGTCCAAAGCCATAGTTCAAAACAGGAAAGTCCAAGCAATACATTTCTCTTCTTCAAGCTGGATGCTAAGGTTGGTCAAGCTGTTGTGTTCCCTCCCTGTGGACCTGGGGGGGAAACGGAAGAAAGAAGACGAAAGAAAAATAGAGTCAGACATAAAGCCTGAGTAAGTCTAGTACTACTTTGTCTATGAATAAAGAACTGGGTATGATAAGTATAAACAGGAAGTGGGCATGCATTATAACTTGGTTAAGTTGTCTAGGGTCGAATATACTATCGTACCCCATGTTAATCTCTGAACATATTTAACTAGTTTCCAACTGGCACCCCATAATCAGGGTGAAGTGATCCATTCTATGATGATCGGCTCCTACTCGCATAGTTCCATGTGTCTTACGGCCCCCGATGTCTGTAGTTACCTATGCTGGTCCCACCATGGGGTGTATCAAGTCCCATAGTGGCAACCCGACACAACCTTAGAGTGCACAGGTATGCTACTGGTGCCCAGTGCCTTATTTTTCTGCGCCGGAGTGTGTGCACGCCCGCACTCCGTTAGAACCTACACTGCTACACCACCGCCGTCGCTTTGACCTCTTACAATCAGCCCAGTAATCGTGCCCCACCCTGCCTAGTTTCAGGGTATCCTGATACACCTTTTAGGGTTACTGCTGAAAAGGGTCCCCCGTTACTAGGTTTTCTATCTCTAGCCAACATGCTAAGTTGGTTAAGTGTTTTCTAACCTAACCCCCACCAGTCCGTTTAGTTTAGCATGTTCCATTTTGATTAAGTCTTTAGTTCACTTAATCCTAACAATCCTGACTCAGCCTTAATAGTCTTATTAAGGCCCTGACCTCTCACATTAGACAGGTATTGTTGTGGCTGCCTGTTGCCGGTTGGTTCCGGGCAGTCTTACGCCACAACTCAGTCTAACCTCGGGTCCTTGCTGGGCTCCATGTTTAACCTCCCACATTGGATAGGTATTGTTGTGACTACTGGACAGCCGGGCGGTTCCGAGCAGGTTTACATCACAACTCAATCCAACCTCGGGTTAAACACATCGTATTTTCTACATTTACATATTTTGTCATTCTTCTTTATTTCTTATATGTAAATATTTGCGGCCCATTATTAAGTTAATGGTGTAAAGGTTACACCAATCATGGGCCCAACCCATACTTGAATTTGGGCCCTTCTATTTCATATTTTCATTCATTAATTAATTTTTAACCCAACGTTATTGTCCCCCGTTTAACACGTCCGTTCATATATATTGAGCTTAGGCTTTTAAAGCCCAATTTAGCCATGCGAAAAGGGGAGGCTTATGGCGTATACACAAAGAGGGGAAGGTGAGCGCATGAACTTGCAATACGACGTTGGAAATACGAAATAGAAATTGGTGTACTTGCATAGTGGTAACATAGGTGACATGAATCAAAGCATGTGAACTTGCATAGGTTTAACTACAACATGAACCTATATTCTTATTTAGGCATAATGTCAAACATAAGCATGTCATAAATACTTTCTAACATAAGCATGGCATAAGTAAAGTTAAATTTGTTCATGGCATAAACATAAACAAGTCATGTTCATAAGGTTTCTACATGTTTACAAAGGGAATACTTTGTTACTAACACAAAAACATAGTTCAACTTAATCATGATTTAAGTCTAATCACATAACAACAGTATAAACATACTTATGCATAAATATTCCTAATCATGGTGTTTGCTTTAAACTTGCAAAAAGGGGATTTTTGAGTCTAACCTAGCCATGTCTCACATATGTCATTTTAACAATATAGAACTAACATGGATTTCAATTATGCCAAATATCATTCATAGCCTAGCCATATTCATAAGTTTTGCAAAAGCATGACTTAATACATGGATTATGGTGTCAAAATTCCAACAAAGTTTCATATGAACTATAACAACCAAACTTGTTTCAATTACTTGCAAATTGATTTATGCACAAAAATATACATCATGATGGCATAATAACAAAGCCCCAAACTTGCATGAATTTCAATCAACTACATACATGTAGCTTCAACATAGATTACATAATTTGCGAAATATTCCAAACGTTTACTTGCATAGAACTACCGCATGTAGTTCTTTATAACATAATTCAAGAATATCCAAACGTATACAAATTGATAAGAACGCATAAGTATGAATTACTTTTACTGCCACAATTCAAGCATACATATCAACATAATTGTTTATTCATACCAAAGTAATACTCTACTTACAATAGTTGCGGCGAATTCTCAAATTAAGAGATATGATTCCTATGTTGAATTGATTGGCTTTAGGTTGCTTGAATTGCTTTAGGCTTTAGAACTTTCTTCCTAATCCTCTCTCTAGTTGGCGGCTACTCTTAGTCGTTCCTCAGCAACATGGCGGCTATGTTCTTAATTTGAATGAATAGATTAGGGTTTAGTCTAGGGTTGTTTATATAGAGGTTAGGAATTGATTAGGACCATTGATGTTGCTAGGTTAGATCGTAGCCATTCATTAGATAGAGAGACCAATAAAAACCCGCCACCTAGCCCTAATGACAAAGCAGACCACAGAAATTCGACCAAACACAGACCTGGCCAGCCAGGTTGACTGGGCTCGACCAGGTCGACACCCCTGTCGACAGGGCTGTCGACAGCCCTGTCGACATGGGTAGCCCAGGTCGACAGCCCAGTCGACCTGGGTGGCCTAGGCGGGTGTTTATCCGCCCTGGCCCACTGGGCCCGATTTTTAATTATTATTTTATTCTGTTTGAATTTTAAATTTAATTCAAAACTTCCGAAGGCCATATCTTCTTCATACGGACTCCGTTTTTCGAAAACTCGGACTCTATTTCGCGTATTTTTTCGAGACGAACGCAATGGCGTATCCCGTTTCCCTTAGTTCTTTGATTTCAGATTAATTATACTTTAATTTGTTAATTTCACAGTTATAGAATTTTCGGGGTGTTACATTCTCCCCCACTTAAAAGGATTTCGTCCCCGAAATCTTCAAGTTAGGAGAATGTATATCCTAACATCCAATCATCCATCTACTCATCCATCAAACACGAGCATCCATTGTCCTTAAAAGACTTCTAATGCTTCATGATCATATGCAAAGTGTGTGTGTACATGTACTTATCTAATGCAAAATCAGGCGGTTTACTGATTCAGTTGACCTCCTTAATGCGAATTATGTAAGTGCCATGAATCCATTATGTATGCAAATTTTCCTATTCTTGATTCTACATGAGTGCACAATCATTCAATACAAATGCAACATCCACATGACAACACATTAAAGTTCAACCATATACAAATACAAACATATATGCATATGCAATATGAAGTGACTGAGCCGATCTAAAACCTAGATTGTGTGTGTATATGCAACCACGAGCAACCACTAGCAATCACTTGCAACCACTTGCAACCATCATCCATAACATGTTTCAACTACATGTTTCCATCCAAAGGGTTTCTACCTAAAAGATACGGTCGAAGAAATATACCTAAAAAGATAAAAGCGCAACTTAAGGAAAGAGAAAGATCAAGGATGTACCCTCGAACAGAAAAGGGTAGGCAGTACGTATTCTAGCTTCAGTTTCCCAAGTCGCGTCTCCCTCGGCGTCACTCCACTGAACTTTGACGAGCTTGACTTCGCGGTTGCGTAGCTTCTTCACTTCCGTTCCTAAGATGCGGGTTGGAACTTTTCTTATGGTTGCTTCGTGTTCCACTTCGGCCTCTTCGAGGATATTTGGCTCTACCACTTCAGCAGACTCATGTAGACATTTTCGGAGATGCGAAACGTGAAAGACGTTGTGGACTCCAGCCAACTTCTCGGGTAGCTCTAATCTATAAGCCATTTTCCCAATTTTCTCGATAATAGGGAATGGCCCAACGAACCTTGGTGCTAGTTTTCCTGTGGTTCCAAAACGAACAACGTTCCTTAGCGGTGATACCTTGAGAAAAACTCTGTCTCCAACTTCAAATTCAAGGTCGGTCCTCCTCTTGTCGGCGTAGGACTTTTGTCTGTCTTGGGCCGTCTTCATCCTTCTTCGTATTAAGTCCACTTTCTCTGAAGTCTCTCGGATCATGTCTGGTCCAAGTATGAGCTTATCCGTGGACTCCCACCAACAAGTGGGCGATCGGCACGGTCTTCCATATAAAGCTTCGAAGGGCGCCATTCCGATGGTTGCTTGATAGCTGTTGTTGTAGGCAAATTCCACCAAAGGAAGGTGGTCTTCCTATGTCCCTCCGAAGTCGAGGACGCATAGCCTTAAAAGGTCTTCCAAAACTCTGTTCACTCTCTCTGTTTGGCCGTCGGTTTGGGGATGATAGGCCGTGCTCAAGCATAGCTGCGTTCCTACTGCTTCTTGCAGACTCCGCCAAAATTCACTGGTGAAGATGGGGTCTCGGTCACTAACAATACTAGATGGTATCCCATGGAGTCTAACTATTTCCTTGAGGTAAAGTGATGCTAGGGATGAGGCAGTTCTCTTACTTTTGACAGGTAAAAAGTGGGCGCTTTTAGTAAGCCTATCCATTATTACCCAAATGCTAGTGTTGCCTCTCCTAGACCTAGGCAGCCCATCGATGAAGTCCATTGAGATGCTATCCCACTTCCACTGCGGGACCTCCAGAGGATGTAGTAGTCCGCCAGGCTTTTTCTGTTCCGCCTTAACCTGTTGGCACACCATACATTTAGAAACGAATTCTGCCACGTCCTTTTTCATGCCATTCCAAAAGAAAGTCCTTTTTATGTCTTTGTACATTTTATCCCCGCCTGGGTGTATCGTCATCTTGGAGTGATGCGCTTCCTCGAGAACCTTCTTTATTAAATCGTTTGTTTGTGGGATGCATAGTCTTCCGTCTCGCCTTAGCAAACCCTTATCGTCGATGGAGTATCTGTTGAGGTGACTTGAAGTCTCACCCCTAATTAGCCTATCAATTATTTCCACAAGTTGAGGGTCTTCGCGTTGTGCTGCCCCTACTGAATCCACTAAAGTTGGGCGCACTTCGAGAGATGCTAGCAAGCCCGGTACGAAATCGGAGGAGGGCCTAAAGTCGAAACTAGCTATAAACTCTAGGCTTTGTCTTTCAACAAACAACGGGCTTAGGGTCAATTTCTTTCGGCTCAACGCGTCTGCCACTACGTTGCCTTTGCCCGGAGTGTAGGAGATTTCGAAATCGTACGAGGCAAGAAACTCCATCCATCTTTGTTGCCTCAAATTAAGATCCTTCTGCGAGAAAAGATATTTCAACGATTTATGGTCAGTGTAAAGTTCGAACTTCTCACCTAGGAGATAGTGTCGCCAAGACTTGAGTGCAAAGACGATGGCGGCTAACTCAAGGTCGTGGGTTGGGTAGTTCTTTTCGTGCACCTTCAACTGCCTCCCGCCATAAGCTACTACCCTTCCTTCTTGCATTAAGATGGCGCCTAGCCCTGTCCCACATGCATCCGTATAAACAGTGAACATCTTGCTCCCATCTGGCAGCGTCAAAACTGGGGCTGTTGTAAGAGCCCTTTTCAGTCGTTGGAAAGCAAATTCGCAATCCAAATCCCAATTGAACACTAGATTCTTCTTGGTCAATTTCGTGAGCGGAGCTGAGATTTTCGCAAAATCCCTTATAAATTTTCAATAGAAACCCGCTAGTCCTAGAAAGCTTCGGACCTCAGTCGCATTCCTTGGTGTCTTCCAATCTTGTACCGCCACTACCTTAGCAGGGTCCACCGCTAACCCTTGTTTGGATACTATGTGCCCAAGGAACCTCACCTCTTCCCTCCAAAAGTGGCATTTGGAGAATTTGGCTTTTAGTTGATGGACTCGCAAAGTTTCCATGATTGCCCTTAAGTGTTGAGCATGTTCCTCTTCACTCTTTGAGAAGATAAGGATATCATCTACGAAGACCACTACGAATTTGTTGAGGAAATCTCTAAATACCCTACTCATCAGATCCACGAAGTAAGCAGGTGCATTTGTCAAGCCGAAAGGCATGACAAGCCATTCAAAGAAGCCGTCTGGGGTTCTGAAAGCCGTTTTATCGATGCTATCTTCAGCCACCCTTAGCTGATGAAAATCGGTTGCTAAATCGAGTTGGGAGAAAACAGACGCTCCTACAAGCTGGTCAAATAAATCGTCAATTCTAGGGAGAGGGTGCCTATTCTTTTTCGTTAGCTTGTTGAGCTCCCTATAGTCAACACATAGACGGAGTGAACCATCCGCCTTTGTAGCGAACACCACTGGAGCGCCCCATTCTGAAATGCTCCTCCTAATGAACCTCTTTTCTAGAAGCTCTTTAATCTGTTTACTGAGCTCTTTCCTTTCTCGTGGAGCCATATGTCTAACGGGCAACGCAACGGGCTTTGCATTATCTACAAGATATATGCGGAAGTCTATTTCCCGCTTCGGAGGCAAGCCCTTCACCTCTTCAAAGACATCCGGATATTCCCGTACCACTCTAACTGATTGCAAATTTTCAACAGAGGCATCTAGCGATTCAAGATAACTAAGCATAACCGCATACGAGGGATTACAAGAAATTTCCAAAGTGTTACCGAGCTGGGTTAGGAGCCTAACCACCCTTTTCTCACAATCAAGGATGGCCCCATTACTGGATAGCCAATCCATGCCCAAAATCAAACCATACCCCGAAAAGCCCAAAACAAAGGCACTACATTGAAATTCTACACTTAGAATGGAAATTTTCAATCCCAAACAGATCATAGACAAATGAGCTGGGCCCCCAATTGGGTTTGAAACAATTAAGGGGTCCTCTACCATACTAGTTTTTAGGTGCAGAGATTCTACTAAAGCAGACGAGATAAAGGAGTGTGATGCGCCCGAATCAAATAAAGTGCGAACGGGGTGATCATAAAGATAAACTACACTTTCTACAGAAGTATTTATACCTCGCTGTTGCAGAGGTAGCGCTTCTAGCACATGAACCTGTGCCCCTGGGGTGGATCCAGCCCTCTGCCCCTGTCCTCGTTTCTTTGGGCAGTCCTTAGCCCTATGGCCCGTCTCACCGCAAGAAAAGCACCCACCATTCTCCTTGGCCTTCTTTTTCCGGCAGTCCTTTACTAAGTGCCCCACTTTGCCACAGAAATTGCACTTCCTCTTCTCTTTGTTGCCTTTTCCGCCTTTCTTAAAGTCCGCCTTCTTAGGCTGCAAACCCTCTTTCTTCCCTTGAGAGCTTTCTGCCTTTGTCTCCTTCTTGCCCTTATCCTCTTCATTCAGCAATGCCATTTGCACCAATCTTTCATACGTGGCTCCCATGGGTATATGGGTCATGGCCAAACTGTGTAATGGCTCATTTAACCCTTTGACGAAACGGAGAGCCTTCTTGTGCGGGGTGTTGACTAGGTCAAGTCCAAACCTAGCCAGCTCATCGAATTGATTCACATACTCTCTGACTGTCTTGTCCCCTTGCTTAAGAAATAAGAATTTTTCCAACTGCAAACTTCTTTCCGCATCTGAGAGAAATTTGGTCTCAAACCTTGCCCTAAAGTCCTCCCATGTCTCCACTGGTCTTTCAGCATTAGTGACTTCCCACCAGTAGGAAGCCTCGCCCTTCAATAGCCATACCGCCAGTTGTACTTTTTGTCTATCTTCTACTTCAAAGATGATGAATAAGTCCTCCGTTTCTTTCAGCCAATTTCTAGCTGCCACGAAGGACTCAGTTCCATGGAAATCCCTTCCTCCCATAGCTTTAAAATCTTTACATATCTTAGCAAACGTGTTTCCCCGAGGAGGAGGTGGAGGAAAAGGTGCCGCTGCAGCTGGATGATTTCCCTCAGCTGGGGGAGGAGGAATGGTAGGACCTGGCTGAGTGGCCCTTGCTTCTAAGAACCGTCTAAACCAACCAGGTATGGGCACCCCTTCCGGCAAGTTAAGTTCTTGGGACATGCTGAAACAAAAAGGATAGATTCAAAACGAAGGATAAGAGATAGCACCTATGGCTTTGGGGAGTGGACTTTGCCTTTTCAAAATAAAATAATATTTTTCCTTAAAAATGCTTCTTTAAATTTCCTTTTTGAAAACAATTTTCAAAACTTTTTATCTTATCTGGTAAACCTATGCTCTGATACCAAGTGAAACACCCCACCTCCGTCAGGGTCACTCTCAAAGGGAATGCCCTAATTTTGGTGGAGGTTTATAAGTACAAGTCACAGATATACAAGACAGATATAAGAACACATATTTGTAAACAGCGGAAGAACAACAAACTTTTATTTCATAAAGTCAAATACGTGTTACAACAACATCCTTTCCAAAAACATACATAACACTTTCATAATCTGTCTTGAGTACATTATTTAAAGAAGCATAAATAAAACATAGATAAACTGCAAAGCCCCCATAGCGCTTGTCCAAAGCCATAGTTCAAAACAGGAAAGTCCAAGCAATACATTTCTCTTCTTCAAGCTGGATGCTAAGGTTGGTCAAGCTGCTGTGTTCCCTCCCTGTGAACCTTGGGGGGGGAACGGAAGAAAGAAGACGAAAGAAAAATAGAGTCAGACATAAAGCCTGAGTAAGTCTAGTACTACTTTGTCTATGAATAAAGAACTGGGTATGATAAGTATAAACAGGAAGTGGGCATGCATTATAACTTGGTTAAGTTGTCTAGGGTCGAATATACTATCGTACCCCATGTTAATCTCTGAACCTATTTAACTAGTTTCCAACTGGCACCCCATAATCAGGGTGAAGTGATCCATTCTATGATGATCGGCTCCTACTCGCATAGTTCCATGTGTCTTACGGCCCCCGATGTCTGTAGTTACCTATGCTGGTCCCACCATGGGGTGTATCAAGTCCCATAGTGGCAACCCGACACAACCTTAGAGTGCACAGGTATGCTACTGGTGCCCAGTGCCTTATTTTTCTACGCCGGAGTGTGTGCACGCCCGCACTCCGTTAGAACCTACACTGCTACACCACCGCCGTCGCTTTGACCTCTTACAATCAGCCCAGTAATCGTGCCTCACCCTGCCTAGTTTCAGGGTATCCTGATACACCTTTTAGGGTTACTGCTGAAAAGGGTCCCCCGTTACTAGGTTTTCTATCTCTAGCCAACATGCTAAGTTGGTTAAGTGTTTTCTAACCTAACCCCCACCAGTCCGTTTAGTTTAGCATGTTCCATTTTGATTAAGTCTTTAGTTCACTTAATCCTAACAATCCTGACTCAGCCTTAATTGTCTTATTAAGGCCCTGACCTCTCACATTAGACAGGTATTGTTGTGGCTGCCTGTTGCCGGTTGGTTCCGGGCAGTCTTACGCCACAACTCAGTCTAACCTCGGGTCCTTGCTGGGCTCCATGTTTAACCTCCCACATTGGATAGGTATTGTTGTGACTACTGGACAGCCGGGCGGTTCCGGGCAGGTTTACATCACAACTCAATCCAATCTCGGGTTAAACACATCGTATTTTCTACATTTACATATTTTGTCATTCTTCTTTATTTCTTATATGTAAATATTTGCGGCCCATTATTAAGTTAATGGTGTAAAGGTTACACCAATCATGGGCCCAACCCATACTTGAATTTGGGCCCTTCTATTTCATATTTTCATTCATTAATTAATTTTTAACCCAACGTTATTGTCCCCCGTTTAACACGTCCGTTCATATATATTGGGCTTAGGCTTTTAAAGCCCAATTTAGCCATGCGAAAAGGGGAGGCTTATGGCGTATACACAAAGAGGGGAAGGTGAGCGCATGAACTTGCAATACGACGTTGGAAATACGAAATAGAAATTGGTGTACTTGCATAGTGGTAACATAGGTGACATGAATCAAAGCATGTGAACTTGCATAGGTTTAACTACAACATGAACCTATATTCTTATTTAGGCATAATGTCAAACATAAGCATGTCATAAATACTTTCTAACATAAGCATGGCATAAGTAAAGTTAAATTTGTTCATGGCATAAACATAAACAAGTCATGTTCATAAGGTTTCTACATGTTTACAAAGGGAATACTTTGTTACTAACACAAAAACATAGTTCAACTTAATCATGATTTAAGTCTAATCACATAACAACGGTATAAACATACTTATGCATAAATATTCCTAATCATGGTGTTTGCTTTAAACTTGCAAAAAGGGGATTTTTGAGTCTAACCTAGCCATGTCTCACATATGTCATTTTAACAATATAGAACTAACATGGATTTCAATTATGCCAAATATCATTCATAGCCTAGCCATATTCATAAGTTTTGCAAAAGCATGACTTAATACATGGATTATGGTGTCAAAATTCCAACAAAGTTTCATATGAACTATAACAACCAAACTTGTTTCAATTACTTGCAAATTGATTTATGCACAAAAATATACATCATGATGGCATAATAACAAAGCCCCAAACTTGCATGAATTTCAATCAACTACATACATGTAGCTTCAACATAGATTACATAATTTGCGAAATATTCCAAACGTTTACTTGCATAGAACTACCGCATGTAGTTCTTTATAACATAATTCAAGAATATCCAAACGTATACAAATTGATAAGAACGCATAAGTATGAATTACTTTTACTGCCACAATTCAAGCATACATATCAACATAATTGTTTATTCATACCAAAGTAATACTCTACTTACAATGGTTGCGGCGAATTCTCAAATTAAGAGATATGATTCCTATGTTGAATTGATTGGCTTTAGGTTGCTTGAATTGCTTTAGGCTTTAGAACTTTCTTCCTAATCCTCTCTCTAGTTGGCGGCTACTCTTAGTCGTTCCTCAGCAACATGGCGGCTATGTTCTTAATTTGAATGAATAGATTAGGGTTTAGTCTAGGGTTGTTTATATAGAGGTTAGGAATTGATTAGGACCATTGATGTTGCTAGGTTAGATCGTAGCCATTCATTAGATAGAGAGACCAATAAAAACCCGCCACCTAGCCCTAATGACAAAGCAGACCACAGAAATTCGACCAAACACAGACCTGGCCAGCCAGGTTGACTGGGCTCGACCAGGTCGACACCCCTGTCGACAGGGCTGTCGACAGTCCTGTCGACATGGGTAGCCCAGGTCGACAGCCCAGTCGACCTGGGTGGCCTAGGCGGGTGTTTATCCGCCCTGGCCCACTGGGCCCGATTTTTAATTATTATTTTATTCTGTTTGAATTTTAAATTTAATTCAAAACTTCCGAAGGCCATATCTTCTTCATACGGACTCCGTTTTTCGAAAACTCGGACTCTATTTCGCGTATTTTTCCGAGACGAACGCAATGGCGTATCCCGTTTCCCTTAGTTCTTTGATTTCAGATTAATTATACTTTAATTTGTTAATTTCACAGTTATAGAATTTTCGGGGTGTTACACTTTCAATTACTTTGTTTCTAGGCATATCACAATCCGCAATTGTTATTAAACATTACATTTAATTTATTTAGCGTGTGTATAAATTAATCACATAAACAGTAGAATAGTGAATTTTTTAAATAGTCGATCAAAACTGACTACTCTTCATTTGTTTTCATATTTCACCTAACAAAAGAAAGAAAATACTTCCTTTTTTTTTTGCATTCACGTGTGGAGGAGAATTTGGAATTTGGTTACATATGTAAGAAATTCTAAACGTTGCCGAAATTTTTTAACAGCAGTCAAATTTTCACCGCAACAAAATTAATTTTTTTCAGCATATGTAAGAAAAAACTTTTTTTTTTTTTTGCATTTCACCTAACAATTTATTTTTCTTACTACAAATATTGATATTTTTCAACAGGAGTTATATTTTCAATTTTGAAAAAAATATAAAAGGTAGTTGAAATGTTTCCAAAAAAACAGCCATCTGGAAGTTCAAATAGGAGTTATATTATGTCTATTATTTTTTAAATATATTTTTCATAAATGACCAAGTTATCCATATCATAATTTACAGAAGTGCTAGCTTTCGAGTGGTACAAAAGAAGCAATTGTTGATTTCTAGTTTTTGAAATAGCTCAAGTCTTGTATGTAAAATTTCTTCATATTTAGGCTTATTATTTATGATTTTTTGCATTATGACCGTGTTATTTTTATTAACAATGCATGCGTTATCAACCCATAATAGCAGTATTGAATATTCTAATATTAATGCCTTACAAAATGAAAATTATTTAGTATCGCTGTGAATTTTTTTAACCTTGGGGCATCATTTATCACATCCGCACCGGATATCATAAGTCTCAAGATCAGCTCTGAACGGGAGGTGGCTTTGTTGGAACCCATTTGGTAAATATTCATTTTTTGGTGTATCTCGTTGTGAGATTTTGATTGAAGGTGGAGTTCTGTTGAAGAGTTTTATGATGAGAAGAGAATTTGACTCAAGGTGGGGTGCTGGAGATATATGATTTTGCATCAAGGTGGAGTGTTAAATTTGGTGATACAAAATCACAAATTGATTGGAAAAATTTTGCAAAGAATGGAAAGTAAATATTTTTATAATGGGAATGCATTGATTGCATTTGATGAGGTGGTAGAGAAATAAATGAAGTGATTAATTTCTTCCATCTATGCTAAAGAAACGGATTGATTTACTTCCTATGTTTGTACATTTGTTGTTATGGTAATTTGCCTCCATCATATTATTACCATATGTTGGTAATTTAATTGATGACTCACATAGATTTGCACTGGCTATATATTGAGGGGTAGACTTTAGTGTAAACCCATCCTGACCTGGAGCCAGTGATCCCCAATGGTGTCTCTTCTTGTTAAACCTGATTGAGGTTTGGATATGTAAACTCTTATTTTGTGATCTCTTGTAATTCTCTCATGTGGAATAAAATCTCTCTCTGTTGGACTGGACATACACTATCTCGAGGATAGTGGAACCAGTATAAATATTGTGTCTCTTTGTTTCTCTGCTATAGTTATTTACTATTTTGTTGATGTAATAGAATAATTGCTATCAGATTAGATTGGTGTTCAGTTGGCAAATCTAGATCCTATTTATTACGCTTCTGCATATGCTCAATTTTCATAACATTTACTTCCGAAATTTTAATCGAAAAAGAAGTTAAATATTGGTTTTTTCGTTGTGTTTTGATTTTAAGCGTAGTTATTTGTCAAAATAATATAATGAAGTTGGATCAATTGTAGATATATTGACAATTCAAAGTAATGTGAAACAAATGCATGAAATTATAGTGTTTACTGCTGAAAATCTAGTCAAAAAAAGCAAAAAAGTTTGCATGTTCTCTATTTTATTTTTATATGACTTATAATGTAAATTCAACAGGAATATATATGAAAAGAGTAGTTCTTATAATATAAATGTGAACATGAATTTTTTAAGTACAAAAGGAAGTGGACTGTGGACTGAGTATTCAAGATTTCTAAGTAATAAGACAGATGAAGAGTCGTTAAATGCAACTATGGTAGAAAACAAGGATACATACAACAATGATATTGTGGATCAGTGTGCAATTAATCCGGAGAAATCAATTTTTAGTACAGTAAATTGATTTTTTTATTTTTATTTTTTTTGCTATTGTACATAAAGTTTTATTTTGCTTTCTTATGTATACTTTATATTATGTTATCCAAGATAGCTAGCTACTTTGCACTAAAGATCAAGTATTAGAATGTGGTTGTACTTTTGTATTCTAACCTAGTAAGGTATGTTAAATTTTTTTATTTTAACATTACAAAATGGATATATAATTGATTAATTTTTCATATATAACTCAGATCTTTAACTCACGCGATGAACTTGCTGAATGATGCAAAAATGTTGGAAAGTCATGTGAGGTAGTTTTCACTATAATACAATGTGAAAATCCAAAAAAACGGACGTAGAGTTCGAATATCTTGTTGGTGTGAGAGAAGAGGATTTTATGTTTGGATAAAAAAAAAGACATCCATTAATAAGTGAAGGCTAAAACGATTGAAACATAGAAATTTGGATGTCCTTTCTTATTAAAAGGAGTTAAATTTCTTCAAATGCTTGATCAATGGAGAGTAGAAGTTATATATGTGGACTTCATAATCATCCAGTGGAAAAAAATACTAATTTTGAAGGATATTCATATGTTGGAAGACTTATCACAAATGAAGAGAACGAAGTAATAAAATTAAGCGTGTGTGGTGTAAAATCGAATGAAATGTTAATGTATTCTCATAAAAAACCTAAATAATGTCTCTACGATCAAACAATTTATAATTTTAAGGCTGAACATCGAGTTATTGAGATTTAAGGTAGGACATATATGCAATAAATGTTGTACATGTTAGATGAAACAAGTGTATTGAATTCCATCGACGAGATGAAAATACAGAAGAAGTATTAGATTTATTTTTTCTACATCCACATTCCATTACGTTTATTAAATGTTTTTCGTATGTTTTGATTATGGATTGTACCTATAAAACTAATCATTATGGTAAACCTTTATTGGAGATAGTAGAAGTCACATCCATGTGGAAAACGTTCATAGTTGCACATGCTTTTCTTAATAATGAAATGGTTGACAACCGTACATGGAATTTGCAATGTCTAAATGAAATTCTTTGTCCAATCAATTTTATTTCCTTATTTATCACCAACCATGAAATATCCTTAATGGATGTCGTTCATGCCATATTTCATGTTGCCTCCCATTTATTATGTACATTTCATATATCAAAGAACATTAAAGCAAAGGGGAAAGTACTTTAAAACAACAGAAGAGTGGGTTGATTTCATTCAACAATTTCATGTGTTAATTGATAAGCCTACCGAGAAGTCATTCATTGAAGCATGGAAAAATTTAAAAATAAGAATGCTAACCTTAAAGATCTCATATTTTTTATCAAGGATAATTGGATTGTACCATTTAAGGAAAAAATTGTGGTTGCATGGACAAACAATGTAAGACGTTTTGGATATCGTACAACTAACAGAGTAGAATCACAACATTCAACATTGAACGGATGTTTGGCTTCATCTCAAGGTAAATTGATCCAAAATTTAATTTTGATCAATAGATTAGTAATAACACGCGATCATCATAGCTCCTCTTCGTAAATCACTAAGTACTAGTTTGCATGACCATCGTATAATATTTTTCAATAATCTAAAAGGATTTGTGTCACACCATTCACTAGACCAAATTGGCAAAGAAATAAAAAGACCTAAATTATTGGTTTAGATATTTCCAAACGTGGTTGTATAATTAAACGAACACACGGTCTTCCTTGTGCACATGAAATCGTACAGTTAAAGCAAGAAAATGGATTGATCTTATTATCATCTACCCATCCTTTTTGGAGAAAAATTAATAAATTTGTCAATGAATCCGTTGAAGTTCCACTTGATCCTAATCCGGAAATCACCACATTTTTATGTAAATTTTATCATTCTACCGAGGAACAACTAAAAATGCTGAAAGTGGTAAAAAGAGGTACATATGGTATTTAAAATTCTTTTTTTTTAATTTCTACCTGCCAGCATCTTAAGTCACTTGTACGTTTTGTTCTAGGTTAACTATCCTAAAAGTACAAATATGGAACCAGCAAAGTAAAATACAAAGCTCAAAGGACGCCCCAAAAGAATGCCTCACAAAAGTCAATAGTACAAAGCGTGATAAATCTGCTTTTGAGTACGCACAAACAAAGGAGGAAATACAAAATATGCTCAATAAAAGGAAAATATATATTGCTAGTAATGGAAAACAGAAGGAAAAAAGGTACAGGCTTACTAATGAAGATGATGAGTTGTCACCTATTGAATTTGTTTTCAATTATTTTAGTCTGTCATTTAGCGAACATGTCTTTCAAAGCGTGGAAGATGCTCCATCAGACGGACATTGTAGATATCATTGTTGTGCACGACTGTTGGCTTTTAAAGATGATGGTTCATGGAAAAACCATGCAACTAACCATGATAGAGGAATTACACTTGCATAAGGAATAGTATACCAACTTGTTAGGTTGTGTGAAGAGATATCAACAAGTTGAATCGGCATTGGCATATTTTGAGCAATATAAAGGAAAAAAAACATTGGTTGAGTTTTCGAATATGGGATGTTTATTCGTAACGTCATTCAATTGTATATTTTGTACATGTTCTTCGAAAGAATACATGGCATATTTGCCTTTAAGAGTAGGTCCAAAAGAGGCGGAACTTGCTAAATCCAAATGGCGACTAGAGTTCGCGTTTTCCCCCTTTCTTCTTATGTCTCTATCTTCGTCCCTTCCGCCACCTAGATCCCTTTCGTTGTACGTCCTTTTTCTCCCCCCAGCTTTCGCCGTTGTGGTTTAGTGGGTCCTCCGCCAGACCTAGACCATTGCCCTGTGTTTCACCTTCAATCTATTTCGATTGTACCCATCTTCGTCTCCCTTCCCCTTCCCCACATTTCTAGCAGCCTAACGCTGCTTTCTTTTCTTTCCCCTAAACCCAAGCTACCATCGTCCTTTGCTCCACTTGTGAAACGACCCAAACTCGCCCTTTCGGGAAAGCCCGGATTGAATTGAGAACACGACAAATTAGAACATAAACAGAAGAACATTTCATTGCTATTACAACAATTTACATCAGAGTACAAGAATATACAGAGTATGAACAAATAATATACATTTGATAAATATCAGAGACTTACAAATTACAATGCAACGGAAAATAATACAAAACACAACTGAAAGAAATACACGGATACAGAGTGTTCCGAATATAGCTCCAGTTGTAAACCAGGATCCTGTGAATATAATATCTGCAAAACCAAAACTACTAGCTATCCGTGCAGAACTAGGGGCACCCAGAGTTTAGGTTAAAACAATAAACTCCAAGTCAGTCATGAGACTGGTGTGAGAACTAAAACAGTTATTAAATCTTTACTTCGGAAATAAAGTAAATCAAGGGACCATGCCGTATAACACGGAACGGGTTTCCTCCCAAGAATACCAGTGCATACAACAAACAACGCAATGCTTTTTGGAAAAATAAAGCTATTATAAGACTCCGGTCCCATCACACAATGCAACGCTAGCCAGAGAATAGAGTTTTCCCTTATAATAGCCAAACATGCTTGGTACGTTTAAAACAAATCATTTGATACTATTATAAGTGCATAGTGTATCATACAACTTCAAATATAAATGTATCAATCATAGACGGCGTAGTATCCCATGCTACTATGTCGCCATACTAGTTCTGTAATTCAAATCGCAATGTCATGTATTGGAAATTGGATTCCATTTGTGAACCAAGGCAAAGGGATCATCCTGTGCAAATTCGAGATAATCTAGCCTACCATGTCTCAGGAACAGCCGCAACTGCACTTGGATCGTCAAGGTCGGTCCACATTTTAAGTAGATTAAAATCCCTGAACATGCGTTTCCCCGCCCTATGGGGAGAAATGGTCAGTATGTCGACCATATCATCCATCGGTCCCGTAGAGACCGACATAACCGAGGCGCCTTGCTATCCATCATCCACATAAGTAAAATGTTTGGGCTCCATATCACGACACCACTCCTAGCTACAAGGAAACGCATGCCCTCCCTGAAGTCCCTCCCGTTTCTGGTTCACACCGGGGTGGGAGGCTCGCGAATTAACGCTTTACACAAAGGTATGCTATATTAAAGCTCTGCTTTGATCATCATCCACAAGACTTTGCTTTTCAATAGAAGCCTTGATCATTTGCATCTCAGCATGCCACACAGGCAATTCACGCCATGCGACTAATGTCTATCGATATATAACCTCTGACCTCGTACGTCCCAGAGAAGGGTGTTAAGTAAGAGAATAAATTCTCCGCCACCAAACAAATATATATTTAATAGAGATCAATCAACACAGAATAAAATCCAATGCCAGACACACATCCATTTACAAGTTCGTTCTGGGTCTGAACGAAACCGAAGGAACCTTATTCCTCGTCCTATATGTCTAATACAGGAGAGAGGTCCTCGCATATCCGGTCGATCTCCAAGTACGTCTGGACGATCATCACTTTTTACCTCGTCTTGGGTGTACAACCCAATTAAGACATCAGCAATCATCCAAACGATGTGACGACCTCCGGTCTTCAACCACTGTCTTCATCGTCGACTTATCGTCGAATCAGTTATTCAGAATGGGTATAAACCCGGCCTTTCCGAATAACTCGCGTATATAATAAACAAGTGCTATAAAAACACAACAGATGCCTCATTCCAATTCTGAATATTATTTTATTTAAATATTCATATCCTTTGGGAATGGTTCCCATTAATTTTATCAAAGATAAATTCTTTAATCTTCCATTGGTTATCAATTCAAATCAAATTAAGGTTTACCCAAACTAGTCGGGATTAGCGAACCTTACCGAAGTAATCATTTATATATTTCCCAATCCCAACCTATTCATCCCATGGAGCAAAACTGGTAATACTCCATATCTAACACCATGGTGTTATCGGTAAAATTATTTACTATTTCAGGTTCAAATCTAATTAAAGATTTAACTATAGCTTGGAGCAAAACTGGTGATACTCCATTCTCGATCATTTCATGAATTCGATAAATTTAACTATCTCAGTCACATTCCAATCTAATTAAAGATTCATTAAAACTCTAATTCAGTTTTAATCTCAAAATCATTACTTACTGATTATTCAAAGTTTAGTAATTATTCTTATCTTTAACTGGATTAAAGAACTAATGTCATTTAAAATACAGTTCACGATAAACCCGAATCACATTCCATTATTTATGGAATCTTCACGGAAAACAGATCAATATATAATCGATATCAATTTTCGTGTCCGACTAATAATATAAATGGAATAACGACAAAGCATTTTAAATTCCATATATATTAATAGTCATCCTCCACAGAAGCTCACTTCGATTATTATCCAATCGAATTCCATTCCATTCCAAATTATTGTATTAAATTGGAAAACTTTACTCTGGAAAATTTCCTTTAAATCTTAATAAAAGATTTATAGATTCTCAATCACATTTCATTGTAAATCGGGTTAAAGAACGAATGTCGTTAAAAACACAGTTCACGATAAACCCGATTTACATTCCATTTTATTCCAATTACCAAATGTAACTGGAAACTCTAATAATCTTAATTAAAAGATTTATTCCTTTCAAATGGGTTTAAGAACAGTGTTACTGAAGACACCGTTCACGACAAACCCAAAATCCAATTATTTTATTCAATTCCAATTAAATATTAATTAGTTGGAAATTTTCACTAAATCTTAATAAAAAAGATTTTTTTCTTTCCTCAATTAGGTTTAAGAACAGTGTTATTTACGGCACCGTTCACGACAAACCCAAAATCCCATTTGATATTAAATAAAAGGCTCTTAATAGAAAATATATTCTTATATTTAATATCAAATTCTGAAACTAGCAAATATCATATTGGAAATAACGATATAAATATATCTTTCAAATTTCCATAACAATATCTGTATAATCACGAAATCCAACATCGAAATATTATGAAGATGATTTCCATTCAAATCCACTCCAATTCGTATATTGGACATTCTGGTTATATTAAAACCCATTCTCAATCCAATTTATTTATTTAAAAATAATTGGATTATAATTTTAGTTAATAACTAGTTCATTTCGATAAAAATATATTTTTATCTTTTGAAATATGAAAATTTTCATCCCAATTCTTTCCAAATCATTTATTATGATTTTAAAAATATTATTAATATTTTTAATAGTTTTATCAAAGCCCGTACAGTCGATTTCCATAAATAGTCATCGAACTGCACTTACAACGACCTTTTCCCAATTTGATTTGGGCATAATTCCAAATACAACCGTTAGATTTCAAATCTTTTATATTCGTTGGAAAGCTCTTTTCGATGCGAACCCAATGGTTCCAGTTTTACGAGAATCCGACTATCGGATCTCCTGTAATATCAATTCGAAGTCAATGGCCGAAATTCGTGAACGGCCGCGGCGCGACGTGTTCTATTCAGGCCATTATATTATATATATAATATATATTTCGCCGATTTCCATTTAAAATGTATTTTATAATTCGTTTTAAAATGATTCTAACTTCATTTTCAATTTTTAATCAAAATTGAATATTCCATATCATTATAATATTAAATTGATAATATTTTCAAAATATCAGATTTCGAAATCAATTCTTTTCGATATTCATTATAAAAATGAATAAAATCGATATAAATACCGTTCACGTCAAAATGGCGCATATCTAATCAACACGGCTTCATATATTTCAATATTTTCGTGTCCATCCTAAATCGGACATCAAAATCATATTTTGATCCATTACTGAATATTATTTTAAAATATTAGTTATTTTAAAATATTAGTTATTTTAAAATATTTATTATTCGTCATTTTAAAATATCCGTTAATTTAAAATATTCGTTCTTTCCGAAATGGAATCAAACACAGTCAATTACCATATAATTTTATTTATATATATTTCATACACACATGTATACAACAATAATCGAACACAGTCAACCATCATCCAGAGTGCATTACACAACTGTATAAGTGTTAAATATAAATAATTTACGCTTACAACAGCCTGGCAACCAATCGATTGACATAAAACTAAACAATTGGGATTAATGTATGTCAAATATCATCCCAATACTCGTGTGGGGTTTCAATCAACACACACCGATTTTATATTTGTGCGGTTGGGTGATGTGTAAAATAAATCATCCCAATCATTATCAGTCAAATCAGTGCTCATAAACAAATCGTCCGATTTATAAATGAATATTTATTTTCATTCATATACTCGTTAAAATTTATATTTTTAACGGTAAAATATTTATTTCAATATATGAATATTTTATACATTTCATTTATACAATAAAAATGATATTTTTGTTATTTAAATATTTTATTCATCACATGAATATTTTATACAATTTATATATACAATAAAAATAATATTTTTATTATTCAAATCTTTTATTCATCACATAAATATTTTACATTCCATTCACATCACAACACAATACAGTCCAAACAAACAATCATGGTTTGTACAATAAATGGTGTCGGGTGCTGCTAAGCATCGTCTGCATCCTAATATATATTTAACTGGAAAATAATTAGAGTGAGAAGGGGTTCTCACATTGACTGGTTTTAATTTCTGAATTTCTGTTTGCATTCAAATTTCCTTGAAATTCTAAAGTGCTCCGTTTTTCCCCTAGTTTGTTCCATTGCGTAGAGTTCGTCGCCAAGATCGCAACGCAATTGAAATCACTGGATTTCGACCTCGTACGGAAAAGATACGATTTTTTAAAACATGAGATAATTAAATAGCATAATTAATTAAATTAATAATGCTAAAAAGCTACCTTTTTCCCCTAACTAACCTCCCTGTTTAAATCGTTCAGTGAAAAAAATCGAACCCTGCTCCTTGACGTTGATCGACTACCGCATCTCCACGCCGCTACCAGAATCCGATCTGACATCGCCCCTCGAATCGTCGTAGCGTCGCCACACTATACCCTAAACCGCTCGCCGCTCGACATCCCCGTTAGTCCCCAAATCTAGATCGAAACAGCCCACTTCACGATCAAAAATCGAACTAAATAGGTTATGGAATCTCATCATTCCTCTATGGATCGGAATAGTACAAGATTCACTACAATTTTTGCTTCAATTTCATCTAATAATTCGTTTTAATTAGAGAGCGATTTGGGGGATTTGTTTGGAACGATATCGGCCGTTCAAAACGTGGAGGCGGCTAGGGTTTCTCAGGAGAAGAGGGATTTTATGATTTTTATTTTATTAATATTTATTTCCAAATTTAATTGTTTATCAATTCTAAGTCTAAATCGAGTCCAACGACTGTCGCGCCTAGTTAAATACCCCCATTTCGGACATAATGGAATATGTCCTGCAAGCCAATTCGACTGTTTCGAGTGGTTTTCGTCAAAATTAAAATATAAATCAATATATATTTAATTTGAACGCACATTTTAATTTACCGAGGCCATATACGGACTCCGAAAATTCCAGAAAAATTATATCTGGCTTTGTTTTGACGATACGGTCCTAACAAAACTAATTTCATCGAATTTGGAGGTCATTTGAATAATGGCCATTTTTGGTCGATCCAATTCAATTGAAATTAACAAAATACGTTTTCTTTTGCCACACTCACATATTAATTCCAAAAATTCTGAAAATTGGAATCTATCAATAATTTGACATTCTGGATCCAACCAAAGTGGTTTCGTCAAAAATGGAGGTCGTCTGCAGAATGGCTATGTTTAGGGGCTATATTTTATATAAAATCCATAACAACTATTCTAAATCTTCAACTGGACATAACTTTTTATTACCGTTATGAAATATGGATTTTTCACATTCATTGGAAAGATATTATTAAACAGATTCAAATATTTCTGGTTTTACTGAAATCTGATTTATTTCGAATCATGTACATTCAATCGAATTTTCAAACTACCGCGCCATTTCAGGATCGTTTTATAATTAAAATAAATTGACTCGTTCTAATTTCATTTAAAATTAATTTTTAGTCGTTATTATTTAAAATAAATCATTTCAAATATTTGAAATTCACTAAAATTGCTAAATTAAAAATTTTAAATTGGTTTTGATTTCCGGGTTATTACAACTTGTTAGTCATTTCCAGCTTCTGTCCAGTTTCTCAGCTCGAGATCTCCTTAGGTTGTTTCCTCCTTTCAACAGGCTCAGATCATTGCTGAATTTGTTCGGATAGTCGATTGTGCTCCATGCAGTCTACTCCTTTGGATCTCCTTCTCCCCCTCAGTCTAGCTTAGTTGCTTGAGACGTGCTAGATGATGTTAGTGCTGTTACGGTAAGCTTCTTGGGTTTTTTTTGCTTGGTATTGTCTTATTGTGTTGACTTGTTGGATGCTGGTGGTTACTGGTCAACTTGAAAGTGGTTGTGTCATAATTGGATGTGCCCTCTTAGTGATTCCCTGGGTGGTTGTGTGTAGTTTTGGTTGGCTGTTGTTGGTTGTTCCTAGTGACTTGTCTGATCTTGTTACGTTGACTTAGCTTTGTGCCTTTGCTGCCATCCTTTTTCTGTGTTGATGTGTGCTGAGCTTTACTTCATCTTTCTACTTCTATTCAATCTTCTGCATCTTGGCTGCATAGATTGTCTCTGGTCTGTGGTGGTTGCTGAGGCTCGGTGCTTCTGATTTGAATACATACTTCCTTTCCAATAGTTCTGGTCATTTGTTGGAAACGATAGTTCACCTGAGGTGTCAAAGAAGAGTTGTTTATTAGTTTTTGGATTAGCTGCGTAGCTTTGTTTACTTTGTATTAGATTCAACCTCTGCAAAGCTTCATTGTAGCAGAATCTGGAAGCTGGTAAAGGCCGTGAACAAAGAAATTTTCTAGCCAAGTTGTGTTTATTAGGACTGCTTGCAGTCTATTCAAATAAGATTATGTTGTGTAATGCAATGAGCTGTAATATGTATGATTTGATTCGCCTCTTAACTATTCTGTAACTCATCTCACCCTGTGTGGTGATATATAATAATTTAGATCTTAGTTTATGGCAAATCATGTCTGTAGCAAATAGGCGAACATCCTATCTCTTGTTATCTTTTGTTTTCATTACTTGTTATAATGAAAAAGTGGTACGGTCCACTAAGAGTAGGTTCAAAAGATGAACACGGGGTGATCTCAATTGTTTTGATGGGCGAAAATCACTTTATGATAGTCCACTTGAAAGAAGAAGCACCACTACCATATATTTATCCAGGTTGACAGAAACACTGTTATCCGGATGCGCAGAAATGGTTTGATGTGGTCAAGAATAGAATTGTCAAATGGAACACACTGACAACTTCATAATTCTCCTCACTTGGTAAATTATCCACTACTTTTACATGTTTTAGTACTCTTCTTATTGTAGATATCTACTTGAAGTTCGCTAATTTCATTTCTTTTTTATAAAAAATGGTTTACTAAATGAGATGTAATTAAATATTATGATTGTATTCATGCAGCAGGGCAAAAAAAAAAAAGAATGGAAAGGCACAATGTTCACAAGATTTCAGTCTGCAAATGTTATTTGTAGTTTAGTAGCACTATTTTATGAATGAAGCATCGTTGTTGTTTATATAATAGGTTCTTTGATTATATAAATGGTTTGATTTTTCTTTTCTTTTTTGCTTTGTTTTGTTGTTTGATATTATATGAATTAATGCCGGAGTTTTGTTTTTGTGAGCAGTATCTGTAACAACTGGGGTTGTAATTCAAAACCTTATTGAAAAATAATTGTTTAGACAAAAATGGTTTCAAAAAACCTATATTTTTTGTTAGGACATGTCTGTATTTGCTTCTTTTTGTTCTACTAAACAAGTCTGTTAACAGTTAAGGAAGAGAACTAAATAATTAAGCCAGCTTGATGTACAGCTTACAAATTAAAAAAAAACATCAGCATTGCACATTGAATTGAAATTGGATAACGAAATTTTCTAACATAACAGGGACCATCACACTATTACTCTAGTATAAAACAATAAAGCATATAATATTGTTTAAAAGGCTTATTACATGTGGAAAAGTTGTCCACCAAAACTATTGAAGTTTATGAGGCGTCTAAGAGAACAATGGAAACACATTATGACCGATTATAAAGAAATGGCTTTGTTATTTTATAAGGAGGCGTAGATCTATATGATGCCATATATAGATCATCTTTTAAAGTCGTGCCTTAATCAGTTTTTTATTGCTACTAAACCTTATGTTGAAAAATTACAAAACTCGCTAAAGCCCCTTAAAGAATATGTTGCACGTATGTACAACATGCTTTCTGGAAGAAACAACACACGTCGTACTCAGGTAAGAGTAACATCGACGAACATCCAAGGAAGCATAAGTTAACCAGGGTATATGCTATGCTGGAACCGATAACGGCGTATGTTCTTTTTGCATTTTCAGTGTTCTTTCCGTGTAGATTCCTTCAGTCGATTTCCATTACAAATAAAAGGAAGCAACTACAAAGTACACTTCATGCAAGAGAGCCACATAAAAACCTAAACGTAGACAAGCTGACATTTGAAAAGATTGTAGATTCTGCTGCTCATTTTGCTAGGCACTGCCTATGATCAATTATCATCATACTCATTTTCATGTAAAGATTAAAGACTAGTTTAGAATATAAAAAAGTTGTATTGAAGTTCCCACTTGCCCTTGGTACTCTGGACAATGAGCAATATTTAAGTACCGAATGAGAAACTTGAAGTTGTATGTATGGACAAGATATTAGTACTAATGTATAGCAACAGTTCAGAATATAACTTTCATGTACAAATGTTTACAAGCATTGTCCTACTTGATTTTGAACATCCCAGTGGTCATCTGTGAAACATTGAGATAAAAAAAAACACATGTGAATACAATCTTACTGGCAAAAGTAAAGAATAATATAGGTAAACAAACAGTGAGAGTGTTCCAATTGGTTGAAGAATCAGGTAGATTTAGAACACAAGTTAATTAGTAAATGATGTCGATATTGAACCATGAAAAATGTCTTGAGCCACCAATCTTCCTTGTCAACTGAATGTCCTTTTGCATGTAATGCGTTTCGTACGTACGGAGCAAAAGTTTGACTCTTGCAACAAGTTAATTATAAAAAAAATCAGTTGCCTCTTATATGGCTAGCAATGCCTCAGGAGTCCATCTAGTAACCTCCTTGAAATAAACTTGTTATCTCCCTTACAAACTTGATAAATGGAGCAGCAATGATTAACAATTTTTGTGGTTTTTTGGTACTTTCTGATTTCTCGAGGGGCCACGGTGCCTAGCCTAAATATGCATGTGAGTACCTATATGCAGTTGCAACTTTACAACCTTGGTTTTATAAACTTAGAATGTTCTGGGGTTATGATAACATGAATTTTTTCATCCGCAATCTTCTACTCTTTTCCTTTGAATGTGTGCGTGATAACAAGGAGAATAAGGGAAATTTTATTTGCATCCACCTTGTTAGTTAATCCACCCTGATTTATAGGATTACTAACTACTATTATAGTTTTTCTTAATTTTGAAAATTGATTAGTTAATCCACACAATGTATACTTTATCTTTTTCTCAAGATTCTTTTTCAATCGTTCTCTTTATTACTTTTTCAAATCATCGAGTCTGAAATACATATAAATCAAAAAAGAAAAACAAAGGTTTCAAAATCTAATCTTTCTTTTTTCTCATTATAATGCACTGTGAAGAGGACTAAATGCAAATCCGAAATAGAAAAGCAGAAGATTGAGGTAAGATGTCTTAGTATCAAAGTGAGTTTTTCCTTGAGATGATTCTATATGCAACAGAACTTTGATTGTAAATGTAGTTGATATTCAAAACAATATCACAATGCAAAATCAATTGTTGATTTATGTAAAATCAAATTATTATGAAACAAATGCATGAAATTACAGTGTTTTCTTCTAAAAATTTAATCCACTAAGAGAGTAGAAAAATTGGTTTTTTCCCCTCTTTGTCTTTTGATGTGTAGCTATTTGTCAAAGTAATATCATCATGCCATATCAATTGTTGATATATTAACAATTCAAAGCAACTTGAAACAAATGCACGAAATTACATTGTTTACTTCTGAAAATTTAGTAAAAAAAACCTTTTTCTTCTTCTTTGTCTTTTGCTTGTAAGTGTAGTTATTTATCAAAATAATATCACGAAGCAAGATCAATTGTAGTTATTTTTCTTCTTCTTTGTCTTTTTCCCTATTTTGTTTTTATATGTATTATGATGTATATTCAACAAGAATATGCCTGAAAAGAGCAGTTTTTCTTATATAAACGAGAACATGAATTTGTGAAGTACAAACGTAGTAAACGGTGTCGGCGTATTCAAGATTTCTAAGTAATGAGATAGATAAGGAGTGACTAAATGCAACTATAGTAGAAAATGAGGACACATACAACAATGATGTTGTGGAGCAGTAAATCTAAAGAAGACAATTTTTAGTGCGGTAAATTAAATTTTTTTTTTGAGCTGTTGTACATAAAGTTTTATTTTGTTTTTTTATGTTTACCTTGATATTATGTTATCCAAGATAGTTCATTATTTTGCTCCAAAAATCATAGTATTAGAACGGGATTGCACTTTTGCATTCTGAACTAGTAATGTATGTTACTTTTTTATTTTAGCACTACAAAATGGATATAAAATAATTAATTTTTCATATATTACTCAGGTATTTAACTCACGTGATAATCTTACTGAATGCTGCAAAAATGCTGGAAAATCGTGTGGGGTAGTTGTCACCATTAAACAATGTAAAAACCCTTACGTCCAAACGTAGAGGTCTAATATCTTATTGGTGTGAGAGAAGTGGATTTTATGTTTGGATAAAGAAATGATTTATTGATAAACAAGTGAAGGCTAAAAAGACAGGAACAAAGAAATGTTGATGTCCTTTCTTATTAAAAAGAGTTAATCTTCAAATGTTTAGTCAATGAAAAGTAGAAGTCATATGTGGAATCCATAATTACCTAGTGGAAAAAAATACAAATTTTGTATGTTAGAAGAGTTACCACAAGTGCAGAGAACAAAGTAATAAAGTTACTGCATGTGGTGTAAAACCAGGGAAAGTGCTATGTATTCTCAAAGAAAAAAAACCAAATAACACCTCTATAATTCAAACCATTTATAATTTTAAGGCTAAACATTGAGTTATTGAGATGGAATGAAGGATGTATATTCAACAAATGTTGTATATGTTAGATGAAACCAAGTATATTTAAATTACACTAAAGGGATGAAAATACAAAAGAGATATTAAATTTATTTTTTGCATATTCATTTTCCATAATGATTATTAGAAGTTTTTCGCGTGTTTTGATTATGGATTGTAACTATAAAACTAGATGTTACCGTAGACCATTACTGGAGATAGTTAGAGTCACAACCACGTTTCCATTATGGAAGTAGGATGTGACTCTTACTATCTCTAATAAAGGTCTACCATAACGTTTAGTTTTGTAGGTACAATCCATTATCAAAACATGCAGAAAACATCTAATAAGCGTTATGGAAAATGGATATGCAAAAAATAAATCTAATATCTCTTCTGTATTTTCAGCCCTTCAGTGTAATATAATATACTTGTTTTCATTTAACATATACAACATTTGTTGCGTATATGTCATTCCTTCCATCTAAATAACTCGATGCTTAGCCTTAAAATTATAAATGGTTTGAATTGTAGAGGCATTATTTGGGTTTTTTTTTCTTTGAGAACAAGGAGCACTTTCCCTGGTTTTACACCACACTACACCATAATGGTCATTTGGCAACCCTTTTTTTTCACAATCGCCAACACTTATTTATGTTGTAAGGTAATAACAATAATAAGCGTTGGTATATGAAAAAAGTGTCGCCAAAAATACATAATTATAATTTCTTTATTGGCAACGCTTATATGGGTTGGTAGGCTTGGTTCGCGGGGGCAAAAATGTAAATTGCCAGCTATTTTCAATCCGTAAACCCTAACTCCTCTAACATCCCCTTTCTAAACGCTTTTCACTTGCAAGGCCGCTTCTTTAGAAATAGAAAAGAACGACTTCTTCTTTGAAAACAGAAAAGAGCGATGGCGCAACTAATTGATCGATTTCTATCCTAATTTCTCAATCCAACCATTTCTGATCAACTTCGAACTCGGGGCAATCGACATCACCTTCAGACTCCACGACTTGCGCTTTGCAAACCTACGGATGTGGGGTTCAGATCCCTTGGCTTCGAAGCTGGGCAATCGACTATGGCTTTAGAGAATCGACTCCTCAACTTCGACTTCTGATTTGTGTGTACCGATAACAGGCTACTCAATGTTGAGTTCGAGGAGACGCGATTTCAGCTCTTGGATTTTGTCTTCAGGTAAATGTCTTGTTAGGGTTGACCATTTTTATTTGATTTGTAGTACTCCTGATTATATAGCACCTGAAATGAACATATTTGGTTTTATTAAGGTGAAAATCGTACTGAGTTTAGAAGTTTGGGCTCTGATTGGTAAACTGCGGTTAAGATCTAACCTTTTAATTGCTTTGTGCGTTTGTAGGAGATCGATGTATGCCCTAACTCGCTGGAGAAATCTGTTAGAACCAAGGCTAAGAGGCACAAAATTAGTATGTTTTATTTTATGTGGTTAATTTTTCTTTCATTATTATAAGCTCATTTAACTGTTGTGTATATGCATCCTTTGGACTTGTTGTATCTCCTGAACTGAAAGAGGTTATGACATACACGTTGTGAGTTATTGTTTGCCTAATGTGATGAATTACGCATAAAAGTTCTTAATTGAATAATCCTTGGGTAACAAGTATTTATATAGGTTAACAGAGCTTGTTTGATTTATTGATTGTAAATATTGTCTATATTAAGATGCTATGGATCACATACATCAGGCTATGTTAATATGGACATCATCAAAACCTATGTGGGTAACAGGAAATCATAGGCTAGTATATGAATCAATGAGGATATATACATATGAATATTACTGAAAGAAGTATGACCGTATTCTTACTTTTACTCGTAGTGCTAGTTGTAAAGGATACAACTCTAAATTAATAACTGAAACAGATAAGAATGTTTAGATTCAATTTGGTTTACATAGCAAGAGTTTGTACATGATAAGTCTGGATTAGTTAGAATATGAGCAATTGTATTCTAACTTTGCAACATGATGTTTATGTTAAAGACAAAATTCCTTTTAAATAAGAAAATATAGCTTTGGATATCTTTCTGTTAAAACCCAGTGGGATGTTTAGAAATGTAATCTCTTTGCTATTTTTAACTCCAGTACAAGAAGTATATATAAGTGAAATATGAAGGAAACTGTGTATTAGTTTTTCCGTAGGTATATGCCAATAAGAAGTGTAGAGTGTAGGCTATGCTTAATATACCAAAATTGATAATGTAACTGCTATTTAAATATTAGCTGAGAACTGTCATGAGTACCTATTAGAACCTAGTATGACAGGAAATTGCAAAGTGCAAGAATCTGTGATTTAATTGAATAAGATATAGATTGTTATATATATTCTTTAGTATATCATTAACCTTCCCTGACGTTTAAGGCTACTGTAAAGGAAAGTTATTATTCTAGATATATATTGGATCTGTACTAAGGGAAAGTGATCCTACTATAGATGAGTTTTTAACAGTTTTCCTAAAGCTAGGAAAATTATGCTTACATGACTTACATGGTTTGCATGAGAGGGCTGGAAGAGAATAACCCTTGAGAAGAGGACCCAGGATAGTTGTAACTTATAATTTGTAAAAAAAAATATTGGATTGTATGGGTTCCTTTCATTAAGGTTATGTACTGTTTTTTCTTAGTTCCTGGCATCTTTTAGCTCAGTTTTGAGTTAAAAAGTATGCAATTAGTAAAGCTATTTTTATTCGACTACTTCATCAACATGCATAAATCTTATTCAATATTTTTTTAAACATTTTTTCCATTTGCTTGTTGAAACAGGAGGCAATATCAAATGAAACCTTCTACAAGGTTGAAAAGTGCAAAATTATTCAAAAATTCCTTTAAACGAAGCCAGCCGGTGAAAACAAAATGCGGCTCTAAAAAATTCCACTTTCTTCGACCATCCTTAACTTGTTGAACAACTTGCAAGTATCAACGTGAAGGTATATGTATCTTACTGCATATCATAAATTACATGCAGTTTTTCTTATTCATAGATGAATATACATTGCTTATAAAATTATTTGATTGTTATACAATCATGAAACAGGCTTTTTCAGATTGAAATAGCACGGTGTGGTATTCTATTCATAGCTGAAGTATACTGCCTGACACTAATATATGATATTGGTATGTATTTTGGTCATGAAGCTTTGGAAGAAATTATGTCAGTAATGGGTCCAAGGGCATTTAATGATAATATTTGTTGGGTACACTAACGAGTGGGCTGGTTTAATGTGTTGATGCGAACATACACTGACTAAATGATTAGTTTACACTGGTAAAAGTTGACACTGCCTGAATGATGAGCGGGCATGATCGGCCACTGCTTCTTGATGAATATGACGGTTTCCTTAGCCCCTTATCGTGTAAGTTTATATCAAAGATTTAAAATATAGTATGCTTAGTTCATAAATTAAGCCAAAAAGTACCATCATTACATTAAGCATGTTGATTTCGAACGGTCTCTATATTGCTTTTAACTGTAAGCAAATAAAATTATCAAACCTTGTATTTTTGCAGGGAGGACTTCAAAAATTATGCCAATGTATGTTTTGCAATGTTTGGAGACAAAAAAGAAGAACTGGATCACGCTACACGAACCATGGACTTTTTCAGTATGTGGATACTCAAGTGGCGTTCATGCTCCTGGTCGATGCTCGGGTTGGAAAAATAGTTTGTGCAGCATGGGCAATTCAGGAACTGAGCCCTATATCACAGCCCATCATCAATTGTTAGCTCATGCTGCAGTTGTTAAGCTATACAGAGATAACTACCAGGTAAATGTTCTGTAGTTTTTGTATTTCTTTCAACACTAATACAACGTTTTTCGGAAAACAGAGATTATGTACATTATCTATTGTTTAACATTTTCTAAGATCATGTTGGGTGCCTTACCTATGCTGCCTCAAACATATGTTGCCTCATATGATTTCCTTTATTGTTTTGGCATTCATCTCTCTCTACCATGTACATGTTCATTCCTGCTACCAAATAAGCTTGTCAAAGTACCATAGTGTGTATGTTGGACCCTTAGATATTTTAATTGGACCATAGTGTGTATGTTGTACCAAATAAGCTTGTCAAAGTACCATAGTGTCTCGTTGCATTCAGCATTATGTCAATCTGATGCATGCTGGACCCTTAGATATTTTAATCGAATAGTCAATGGAGTCTTATTTATATTAATAAATGTATTGTTAGGTACTCAACCCTTTTAAACGTATGCCCTTAGTATACATCCTGTTGATAACGTCTGTTTTGACATTGATATAAATGGGTTTGGTACATCTGTTTTAAATCACTTGTGAACCTGAATGTACACCAAATTTATACCTGTACTAGCCGATGCCTTGTCCTGATTCCAAACCCTGTACTTATATGTGTCTAGCCATAAGTTTGTATTTGATTTATCTCAACCCTTATTTCATGACGATGTATGTTAGAAGCTGGCCATTTTTTTTGCTGGCACCTTCGAAACATATACACACAACATTGAAGAGTTTGCTATGCCATTTGTTGATCTGTCTAATGTCTATCAGTTATAAAAATCATTTATTCCATGGCAGTTCCACTTATATGTTGACGAATTGGTGCACTCATATCCACCGTTATACCCTTAGGGACCTGATTTTATTACTAACTAATTTTGAGACAGTAAGCATTTGGTGTTATATTAATTATACTGCATGACAAGCATTTGATATCATGTTGATTATACTACAATGACAAGCATTTGATACTTGCATCGAGCCTTTCTATAACACTTTGTTCGATAACCCGATTGTTATGAGTGGTGATAAATTGGTACACATGCCCTGTTCTGTGGTTGAGCTTTGTATACCAGTTTACCTTGTTGCAAATCTGAGAATCACACATTATGTTCATCTTTTATGTAGCATGCTATAATGTGATTTGAGTTATGAGTATTGAGGTTTAGCATGCTATAGCGCTCAGTTTTGCTGAGCCATAAGCTCAGAAAAACTGAGCCGTAAGGCTCGGTTTTGCTGAGCCTTATGGCTCAGCAAAACTGAGCCTGTGGCTCAGTTTTTATGAGCCTTTACGGCTCGGAAAAACTGAGCCGTAAGGCTCAGTTCTGCTGATCCTTATGGCTCAGCAAAACTGAGCCTATAGCGCTCAGTTTTTCCGAGCTTATCGGCTCAGAAAAACTGAGCCTATAGCGCTCAGTTTTGCTGAGCCATAAGCTCATAAAAACTGAGCCTATAGCGCTCAGTTTTTCCGAGCTTATCGGCTCAGAAAAACTGAGCCTATAGCGCTCAGTTTTGCTGAGCCATAAGCTCAGAAAAACTGAGCCTATGGATCAGGTTAACTGAGTCGTAAGGCTCAGAAAAACTGAGCCTATAGCGCTCAGTTTTTCCGAGCTTATCGGCTCAGAAAAACTGAGCCTGTGGCTCAACAAAACTGAGCCGTATGGCTCAGTTTTGCTGAGTATATGGCTCAGAAAAACTGAGTCGTGGCCGTTTGGTATTATTTAGTCACTCCGAAATTTTCTGTTGTGCGAGATGCAAATTCATGTTTTTCTGCTTTTAACAAGAAACCAAAATTTTCAATTTAATATGATATTCATTAAATGCAGGCACTTCTAGAGGCAACGGAAGAAAAGAGAAAATTAGATGGTAGTTCTAATGGTGCAGTAGATGATCTTGATAATTATCCAATTGCAGAAGTTTTTGGTTCCGACAAGAAGAAAAATTATTGTCGAGCAATTAGTTCTACTTCTTCTATAAAACAAGTAAAGGTGGCTCGAGCTGTAAAAGTTGTAACTGATAAAAAACAAGCCGTGGATTTGTCCGTTTGGAAATTGGAGATAGAACGGCAAGTAGCTACTCAAGTTAGTAACGTCATCAATTCAATTACTTCAACTTTTATGAATTTTCAGATGGAGGCTTCGTTATATGGCCAGAGTTTTCAGATGGAGGCTTCGTTATATGGCCAGAGTTTCGTATTCGGTATTTGTAGAATCTCATTTATGTGTTGAATTTAGCAAACTAATTATGTATTGAATTTGACATCTTAATTATGTATTGTGTTTGTTTATTGTTAACTGATATTCTATGTCGTTATGTGATTATGAATGTTATCTATTAGTATGCATTGAGTTTAATATTAGTTTTTGATTCATATTAAATATCGTCTATATTATCATCATGTTGGTTATTAATTGACTATTAATGTTAGAATATACGAGTTGCGAATACATATTTCTGTTATTATTAAAATTTATATTTCTTGTGAATTAAAATTTTGTAACATGTATACGCGTTGCAAACAAATATATTGCAACATGTATAAGCGTTGCGCACAAAAATCTTACAACGTTTATAAGTGTTGGTAAAGAAAATCTACCAACGCTTATAAGCGTTGTTAAAGAAAATCTACCAACGCTTATAAGCGTTGCTAAAGAAAATCTACCAACGCTTATAAGCGTTGGTACTAAATTGCCACCCCCTCATAGCAACGCTTATAAGCGTTGTGGAAATTGTTTGCGACGGTTATACTCGTTGGGAATCACCTGTTTTGGTGTAGTGCCACATGCACTTAACTTAATTACTTTGTTCTCTTCATTTGTGGCAACTTTTCTAACATATGAATGTCCTTCAAAATTTATATTTTTTCTACTGGATCATTACGAAGTCCACATATAACTTCCACATTTTATTGATCAAGTATTTAAAGTTTAACTCCTTTTAATAAAAAAGGCCGTCCACATTTCTTTGTTCCATCTTTTTAGCCTTCACTTGTTTATCAATAAATGTCTTTTTTTATCCGAACATACAATCCACTTCTCTCATGCCAATAAGATAGACCTCTACGTCCTTTTTAGGATTTTCACATTGTTTAATGGTGACAACTACCCCACACGACTTTCCAATATTTTTGCACCATTCAGTAAGTTCGTCATGTGAGTTAAAGACCTGAGTTATATATATGAAAATTTGATTAATTATATATCCATTTTGTTGTGCTAAAATAATAATAATAATAATATACGTTACTAGTTCAGAATGCAAAAGCGCAATCCATTCTAATACTATGATCTTTGGAGCAAAGTAGTGAACTATCCTAGATAACATAATATCAAAATAAAACTTTATGTACAATAGCCCAAAAAAATTCAATTTACCGTACTAAAAATTGTCTTCTTTGGATTAACTGCTCCACAAGACCACTACATCATTGTTGTATGTGTCCTCGTTTTCTACTATAGTTGCATTTAGTCAATTCGTATTCGTCTCATTACTTAAAAATCTTGAATACGCCAACCACCGTTCACTACCGTTTGTACTTAACTAATTCATGTTCTCACTTATATAAGAAGAACTGCTCTTTTCAGACATATTCCTAATGAATATATATCATAAGCCATATAAAAACAAAACTGGAAAAGTCTTTCTTTTTTCTTTTTTCTTTTTTTGTGCTTTTTTTACCAAATTTTCAGCAATAAGCACTGTAATTTCGTGCATTTGTTTCACATCGCATTGAATTGTCAAATATATAAACAATTGATCTTACTTCGTGATATTAAATAACTATATTTACAATCAAAAGATAGAAAAAAAGGTTTTTCTACTTTCTTTTACGATTAAATTTTCATAAGTAAACACTGTAATTTAATGCATATTTTTTCATGTTGCTTTGAATTGTCAATATATCAACAATTGATCTTGCACAATGATATTACTTTGACAGATAACTACACATCAAAAGGCAGAGAAAAGAAAAACAAATTTTCTACTTTTTTTATCGAATAAAATTTTAGAAGGAAACACTGTAATTTCATGCATTTGTTTCACAATAATATGATTTTACATAAATCAACGATTGATTTTGCATGGTGATATTGTTTTGAAAACCAAATACATTTACAATCAAAGTTCTGTTGCATATAAAATCATCTAAAGGAAAATAAATCACTTTGAGTATTAGACATCTTACCTCATTCTTCTGCTTTTCTATTTCAGATTTGCATTTAGTTCTCTTCACAGTGCATTATAATGAGAAAGCATAAAGATTAGATTTGGTAATATTTCTTTTTCTTTTTTTGATTTATATGTAATTCGGACTCGGTGATCTGAAAAAGAAAGAAAGAGAAACACGCAAAAAGAACCTTGAGAAAAAAGATAAAAGTTGCTAGTAATCCTGTAAATTAACTAATCAATTCCTAAAATTTAGAAAAACCATAAAAGTAGCTAGTAATCCTATAAATTAGGGTGGATTAGCTAACAAGTAAAGTGGATGCAACTAAAATTTCCCTTTTGTAAATTATTTATGCATGATTTTCTTCTAAGGACTTTCTAGTTAAATGATTGAATTGATTTTGGTGAACTATGCTAATGTTCATGCTTTGTCTATCCCAACCATAGACTGAGCGGAGATTTCTGCTGTTTAAAAGTAGTCTAAAGATTGCACACACTGGAACTGTAGATGAATGTGGTGACTGAGGTTTTCTTTTGCACCTTAGTTGAATTGTGAAAGAAGATTTAACTAATTTGCATGTTAAAGCAAATTTTTGAATATTGTTTCATGTGTTTTGTTCAAATTATTGTCTGCATTCAACAAAACACCAACACATTTCGATTTCAATGTAGGTGCTCAGACTGAAGTAGGTGTCTGGCACAATGGTCTGAATTAGATTTGAATTTGGTTAGTAAGGCTTAGAAAATGATAGCAACATTCATTTTGTTTTTAAATACAAAGGATGGATAGCCTTATGTAATAGCTGCAATGATTTTTTCTAAAAAAATCAGCAGACAATTCTAAAATATGCTTTGTGTTGTTGAGCCATCCTCAGAACACAAATAGCAGTGCTTGTTTTGTGCTTTAAGAAATAAATAGTTGGATATCTCCCAAGTTCAAATCATTAAAGATAAATTATCTAAGCATTCCCAAGCTTGGAGGTAATTAATTATGTCCTTTTAAGCTACTTATGGTTCTTTGCAGTTAGAGGAAAAGGCGCAAGAATTGTATTTTGAAACATTTTTACATGACACATTTGTTTATAATATAAATATAAAACGGTCTATGGGCATATGAAAGCATCATTCCTTGATTGTTTTCAAGTGGAATGTTGGCTGCTTCCTATGATGAAAAAAAAAAAAGAACTATTTGAACACAAAATATCTACGTTTGAAAGTCATTTATATATCATACGTACATACTATCCAATTTAGATTATTCACTGAGCTGCATTTTTTGCGTCTTTAATTATTACTGCAACTATTGGAAATATTGTAAAGATTATTTGTCCCACATCGGCAAATAATGAGGAAGCAATTCTACATAAATACAAATCCTTTGAATTGGATATTGTGAATTGAAATAACATGGGCTTGGAAATGATGGCTTGGGCTTGTAGGAGTTGGGCCTATAAAAAATTATTATAGGTCAAAGATGGGCACTTTGGACACGTGAGCGCGGGTGCGTCTGTACGGAAAGGGTTCGGCCATTTCTAACGGTCGAGTTTTCAAACGAACGGACGCATTTATTCGCTCACAACCCCTTCCAATAGTCATGACTCTTCAACCGCTATAAATATTCATCATTTCTGTTTTTCTAGATCACTTTTTCTAAATTGCTCTTCTTCTTTCTTCCACTGTTCTTCTGTGAAACATACTCTGTTTGTTGTATCCTGGAGGAATTTCGCCTGTCTCCATACTGTAAACTATGGGGGCGAATAATTCCTTAAGGAAAACGTTCTGTACGTGCCTCAAACGTCTACTCCTCAATTTATTAATTCATCGCATCAGAATATTCAACAATCTTAAGGAATTATTATGGCTACCACGTCCGAATCGACATACAAAATTATGAATCAGGAGTTCGCAAATCTAGATCGTTTTGATGGAACAAGTTACACCCGATGGAAAGACAAAATTATATTCCTCCCTACCACATTGAAGATTGCATATGTGCTTGATGATAACTTAGCACCAATACCACCCCCAACTGACAAAGATAATGCAGAAATTAAGGCCCAAAGAAAGAAACGCGAGGAAGACGAGATTGTATGTAGAGGCCATATACTCAACACACTCTCGGATCGTTTATATGATCTTTTTACTTCAGTCAAATCTCCGAGGGAAATCTGGAAGGCGCTGAAGACCAAGTATAGCAACGAAAAGCAAGGCGCAGATAAGTTTCTAATTTACGAATTCTTCGAATTTAAAATGCTTGACAATGCATCGGTACTAGATCAAGTCCATGAGTTACAGGTTATTTTCAATAAATTGAAAAAAGTTAAGATTGATATTCCTGAACCGCTACAAGTTGGCGTTGTTATGGCCAAACTCCCTCGCGGATGGAGTGACTATAGAAAGAAACTTATGCACTCAACGAAGGATTTCTCCATGGAATAGATTCAAAAGCATCTTCGTATCGAAGAGGAAACAAGAAATCGTGAAAAGAAAGTATTTGAATCTGATTCAAATATACATGCAGTTGATGCAAATAAAAAAGGCATAAGGAATCTGGAAAGCGAAAAAGGGATAACAATCAGAACAAGGCTAAAGGGAAGGACTGTTATTTCTACGGAAAGACAGAGCATTTCAAAAGAGACTGCAGATTCTATAAAAAGGAAAAGAAGGAACAAGGACAGAACTCCAATCATGGAAACAATAAACCAGATTCTGCGAATATGGTGCAACAAGAGGGATCACCAATTGTTGCAATGGTGACAGAATTAAACATGGCCAATAGCATCACGGATACCGATTGGTGGTATGATTCTGGTGCTACCGTACATGTCTGCAATAATCAGTCAACATTTAGTTTTTATGGGAAAGTTTCCGATGACAACAAAGTTCTGATGGGAAATCATAATACATCAAATGTCATTGGAAAAGGGACCGTGGAGTTGGAATTCACTTCTGGAAAGAAACTAGTACTCCTAAATGTTCTACACGTTCCAGATATGAAGAAGAATCTTGTCTCGGCAAGTCTTCTTTGTAGTAAAGGTGTAAAATGTGTACTAGATGGAAATAGTCTCATATTAACAAAAGGAGGAAAATTTGTTGGAAAAGGATATGCTTGTAATAGGTTGTTCAAATTAAGTATTAATAAAATGACTGAATTTGCTTATGTTCTTGATTCTTTCGATTTATGGCATAATAGATTAGCGCATCTAAATTTTAAATCTTTAAAATTTATGTCTAAGGATGGCTTGATCTCATATGAAAATAAAGATGCATCAAAATGTGAAATATGTATTGAAGCCAAAATGTGCAAAAAGCCTTTTCCCAAATCTGAAAGAAATACAAAATTACTTGAGTTAATTCACTCTGATATATGTGAATTGAATGGTATTTTAACCAGAGGAGGGAATAGATATTTCATTATTTTATAGATGATTATTCTAGATATACACATGTTTACTTGCTTAAAAAAAAGACTAAGCATTTGATATGTTTAAACTTTTCAAAACTACGGTTGAAAATCAAAAGGAAAAAAATTAAGGTGTTGCGTAGTGATAGAGGTAGAGAATATTTCTCTATGGAATTTTCTTCATTCTATGAAGAAAATGGAATCCTACATTAATCAAGCGCACCATATACCCCACAACAGAATGGTCTAGCCGAACGTAAAAATAGAACATTAGTAGAAATGACTAATGCTATGATTCTGAATGCAAAGAAAAATATAAATTTGTGGGGAGAACCACTTTTAACAGCATGTCATTTGTATAATAGAATTCCATCAAGGAAAACAAAATTATCTCCTTACGAGTTATGGAAAGGAAGAAAACCAAGTTAAAATACTTGAGAGTTTGGGGTTATCTAACCTTTTATAGAATAACAGATCCAAAAAGGGTTAAATTAGGACCAAGGGCTTTGAAAGGTGTATTCGTAGGATACGCTGAGAATTCAAAAGCATATCGGATACTAGACCTAGATTCTAATATTATAATAGAATCAAGGGATGTAGAATTCATTGAAAATAAGTTTATATGTGATTCCAATCAAATCTCATCTCCCACTCAGGAAATTCCTGATAAAGAAAATGAGATGTCTCAACAAACTTCTTCTAACAAAAGGAAATCTTCAAATATACCAGAAGAACCTAGAAGAAGTCAAAGAGAAAGGAAAGCCAAAGATTTAGGACCAAACTTTGTTTCACCTGATGATGTAAATCATCTAGTAATAGGTAATAGAGAGAATATTCTCGATGACATTATTTATGTCCTAAATACAGAAGGTGATCCTAAAACTTTTAAAGAGGCAATGGCCTCTAGGGATGCAGCTTTCTGGAAAGAAGCTATACAAGATGAAATGGATTCAATTCTATCTAATAATACTTGGGAATTAACAGATTTACCTTATGGATAAAAACCAATTGGATCTAAAAGGGTATTTCGTAAGAAATACAATACAGATGGATCGATACAAACTTTCAAGGTAAGATTAGTTGCTAAGGGATTCAGACAAAAGGAAGGTATTGATTTCTTCGATACATATGCCCCTGTTGCAAGGCTAATGTCCATTAGAGTTCTATTTTCTCTTGCTTCCATTCACGGATTGCATGTGCATCAAATGGACGTAAAGACTGCTTTTCTTAATGGAAATATGGATGAAGAAGTATACATGGAACAACAGAAGGTTTTGTTATGCCTGGGAATGAACACAAAGTTTGCAAACTTGTTAAGTCTTTATATGGATTAAAACAGGCCCCAAAGCAATGGCATGAAAAGTTTGACTCTGTGATTCTATCCAATGGTTTTAAACACAATAATGCTGATAAATGCATCTAATCAAAATTTACCGATAGATATGGTATCATTATATGTTTATATGTGGATGATTTACTAATATTTGGCACTAATATGGAAGGCATTAATGAAACGAAAAAATATCTAACTTCATGTTTTAAAATGAAGGATTTAAATGAAGTTGATACTATATTGGGAATTAAGGTAAAGAAACATAATAGTGGATATGCATTATGCCAGTCTCATTATATTGAGAAACTGCTCCTTAAATATAAACACTTAAATATTAAGGAAGCAAGCAGTCCTTATGATTCTTCCATTAAACTGTTTGCAAATTCTGAAAGGGCAGTAGCTCAATTAGAATATGCAAGTGCTATAGGAAGTCTTATGTATGCAATGCATTGCACTCGTCCAGATATTGCTTTCGCTGTGTGCAAATTATCCAGATATACGCACAGACCAAGTATTGAACATTGGAAAGCGATACGCAGAATTATGGGTTACCTTAAAAGAACCATGGGATTAGGACTCAACTATGGAAATTTTCCAACAGTTCTAGAGGGATATTCAGATGAAAGTGGTTCAACACCTGAAAATGAAAATAGAGGAACTACTGGATGGATTTTTACACTTGGAGGCAGTGTTATATCTTGGGCCTCTAAGAAACAGACAGTTATAACACGTTCTACAATGGAAGCTGAATTTATTGCTTTAGATGCATCAGGCAAGGAGGCAGAATGACTAGAAATTTATTGCTAGATATAGAGTTGTGGCCACAACCAATGTCAGCCATTTCTGTGTATTGTGATAGTGAAGCTATACTGTCTAGAGCTTATAATAAAATCTATAATGGAAAATCTAGACATATAAGTTTAAGACATGCATATGTCAGAGAATTAATTGTAGATGGAATCATTACTATTATATTTGTTAAATCAAAAAAAAAAAAAAAAAAAACCTAGCAGACGCACTAACCAAAGGATTACCAAGAGAAGTGGTGAAAACTACTAGTAGTGCAATAGGTCTGAAGCCATTCTAATCACCTGCAATGGAAATCAAACCTTAAAATATTTAAGGTTTAAAAGGTAAGAACAAGTTGCAGAAAAGTGGTTGATAAACATTGAATATCAATGTTTGTATTGTTACGTGGTGGTGATCATTTGTCTATAGTAACAAAGACGGAAAAAATGAACACCTATATGAACATAAGATATAGTATCTAATAAAGTTGGTAGAAACTTTATAAATGTTCATGAAAAACCAAGAGGAAATTAGTGAGCGATACGTGGTTATGATAATTTACAGAAGCAGCGTTTGAGGAGGTTGACAAGTGTCACTAGGAATCAATTTGGTTTTATGCCTGGAAGGTCAACCACTGAGGCGATTTTTTTGGTTAGGCAACTTATGGAGAGATACAGGGAGCAGAAGAAAGATCTCCACATGGTTTTTATTGACCTGGAGAAAGCTTATGACAGAGTGCTGAAGAGGGTTATGTGGTGAGTGCTAGAAAGGAAGAGAGTGCCATCAAAATATATTACCCTTATTAAGGATATGTACGAGGGGGTTGTGACTAGTGTTAGGGCATGCGATGGTGAGACCAGAGACTTTCTAATTAACATAGGGTTACATCAAGGTTCGGCTTTGAGCCCATATATTTTTGCATTAGTGATGGATGAAATCACAAAATATATACAAAGGGAGATTCCCTGGTCTATGCTCTTTGCCGATGATGTTGTGCTGATTGATGAAAGTAGAATAGGGGTTAATCGACAACTGGAGTTGTGGAGAGAGACCTTGGAATCAAAGGGTTTCAGACTTAGCAGAACTAAAACAGAGTATATGAAATGTGAGTTTAGCAGTGTCAGGTCAGATGATGGAGATGTTACCCTGGCCGGTAGAGTAGTACCCAAGAAGAAATCGTTTCGATACTTAGGATCTATGTTGCAGTGTGATGGAGAGATTGATAAGGATGTTAGTTTTAGAATTCAAGCAGGATGGGTGAAATGGCGACTAGCATCTGGCATTCTCTGTGATCGGAAGATTCCTCAGAAGCTTAAAGGAAAGTTTTATAGGACAGCAATCAGGCCTGCAATATTATATGGTGCAGAATGTTGGCCTACTAAGAGGCAACACGTCCAGAAGATAAGCGTAGCGGAGATGCGGATGCTGCGTTGGAGCTGTGGGCATACAAGACGAGATCGGATTAGAAATGAGGATATTCGGGAAAAACTTGGAGTTGCACCTATTGAAGAAAAGTTGGTCCAATACCGCTTGAGATGGTTTGGACATATCCAACGTAGACCATACGATGCACCTGTACACGTTGGAATTCTAGGCCGCGCCGAAGGCCCAAAGAGAAGTAGAGGTCGACCTAAAATGACATGGGAGGAGATAATAAAGAGAGATTTAAGTAACTGGAATTTATCGGAAGAGTTGGTAGTTGATAGAAGTGCATGGAAATTGGCAATCCATGTACCAGAACCTTAGGTTTTTTTTTTTTTTTTCACGTTTACTGAACCGTTTTACTTTTTATTACTATTTTAGATTTTATTTCACTTTTATTGAACCTTTTTACTTATTATTATTATTATTGAAAAAAAAAAAACCTTTATCGGACGACTTTTTATTTGTTTGGTTATTTTAAACCCTTTATATATATTATTTTCATCATTATTAATTTTATTTTAATTTAATTTTGGGTTCCAGATCTAGCCAACTCCAACTTGTTTGGGATATATGGCTTTGTTATTGTTGTTGTTATCATGATATTTATGTGTTTATATATTTCGTTTCATCACAAAGGATTTTGGTTTAAGATATTAACTACCAAATATTCTATTGAAACTTAAATATATGAACTGAGAAGAAAAGTTTAAACCGAAAGGTACTTTCTTGTATGCATAAATAAATAATATTACAATATTGTGGGGGATTATTGGAAATATTGTAAAGATTATTTGTCGCACATCGGCAAATAATGAGGAAGCAATTCTACATAAATACTAATCATTTAAATTGGATATTGTGAATTGAAATAGCATGGACTTGGAAATGGTGGCTTGAGCTTATAGGAGTTGGGCCTATAAAAAATTATTATAGGTCAAAGATGGATACTTGGGGCACGTGGACGCGGGTGCGACCGTACGGAAAGGGTTCGGCCATTTCAAACAGTCGAGTTTTCAAACGAACGGACGCATTCTTTCGCTCACAACCCCTTCCAACAGTCATGACTATTCAGCCGCTATAAATATTCATCGTTTCTGTTTTTGCAGATCACTTTTTCGAAATTGCTCTTCTTTTTTCTTTCATGTTCTTCTGTGAAACATACTCTGTTTGTTGTATCCTGGAGGAATTTCGCTTGTCTCCATACTGTAAACTGTGGGGGCGAATAATTAATAATTCCTTAAGGAAAACGTTCTGTACGTGCCTCAAACGTCTACTCCTCAATTTACTGATTCATCGCATCAGAATATTCAACAACAACTTCTGGTATATCATTTAGAATGGTTGGAATTTTAAGTCACTGGATAGTTCAAGGGCATACAGTGTATGTGAAGAACTGACTCACTGTTGTATATGTACAGTTTTAGAACGCTTGTTCACTAGGTAGTTTGTTTATAGACCATTATGCATTTGTGACAGCAAACAGTTAATAGCACAGAAACATCTAGTGTGCTTTCATGAGAATCTACTTATGTGTTTATTGAAATTACACTCATGTAATATAGATTTGGGGTTGCTTTAAGATTTTACATGTTTGCAAATTTCTACATGGTTTATGGCTTTATGTTTAAAAATACAGTACTTACGGACTGTTTTTAGGAAATGGTTATGAAGCATTAACCGTGTTTCATTGTGACAGGTTTTCTGCAAAACAGCCAGTACCAGGAAGAATGATACAAAGACTGAAAGCTTTGGTTTTTATATTCGTTTTTATTTGAAGTACTTTTCAAAATCAGTGTTTTGATACAATTGCAGTGTTACATTGGTATTATTGTTTGATGCAATTCTATAGTATTGTGCAGTTTAAACCAAGGTTCAAAGTTCTGCTTTCCGTTTCCATATTCTGAAATTTTGGTTATGTTTTGAAAATTGCGTTTTAATTCTGGATTATAAATTCCGCTATTTTTATAATTAATAAATATTTAAGTCAACTTAATAATTTTATACGAAGTTTATGTTAACACTGCAAAGGATGTTATCGACACAAACTCAATTTTAACTGTATATAGCTAATTGATCTAACCTTGTTTCATTGAATATACGCTATTTGAATAAACTGTTCTAAATTATTGGCCCAACATAGCTCAGCCCAATGGAAACCTCTCAACTAAATAGTACGCACAGTACTACTTCCTCCCCTTTTCTTCATTGAAACCCATGCTCAGTAATATCCAACATCCACCAAATTTCAACGGAAAAAAAAAACGCAATATTGAAGGAAAATCGAAATCGATTATTTTAAAACTTAATCCAAATGCAACGTTATATGTTGCTCGAAATTGATGTTTTAATCCAACTTTTTCCATGCATCAGCAAGCTGATCTTTGATTTTCTTCCTTGTCAAATCCCAAAACAGGATTTTTATGATATTACGGTCCATTCCATGCCGGAACGGAAACGCCGGCATTTTGGCATGCCAGCTGAAATTAGTACCTTGGTTTAAACAGTTTTCAAGTTATATTTATGCACTTTCATTCAGCTTTATGTATGATATTTAATGATATTCCTGTTATCTTAATTAATGCAATTTCAGTGACATACTGTTGTTATTTGATGCAATGCAAAATGCAATGACCACAATACATAATCATGGACGCTTATCTTGGAGACTTGATTTTAATGTATAACCGTTCATAAAATCAAGTCTCCAAGAAACAGAACTTGATTTTATGAACGGTTATACATTAAAATCAAAATGCAATGACCATCGTACATAAAGGAAAAAACGCAAAGCACTCGACCAAACAAGCAACATACATCCTCTATTTTACTTCACAAGAAAATCAATGCAACCGATATATTAGTTAATACCACCATCATATTTCGTTCATGTTTGTTTACACAGATGTTTTAAGCTTAAATGGTGATGCAGGACTACTGTACGAGAAGAACAACACTTTTAGAACAAGTCTTGGCTACAAAGATATGTACATTGCAAGAGAAATTTAAAATACTCCAAGATAAAATTAGTACTCAAATAGAAGATCCAGACCTAAGAACCTTCTCAAGCCTCTCTGCTTTCAAATAGTCTTTCTCGGTGAGTGGGCCATTAGGAAAAGGTGTTATCTCAATGTTTAAATGTGGAGTTGGAAGTTCATCAAACAACGCTCTTACATTGTTACAACACACGCTTTCTCCATGAGCAGTTTCTCGCCTTATTTGACATCCCTAAATGTCAGCAAAATTGGGTCATTATGGCGAGAAAGAAAAATTCCATTAAACTGAACTAGTAAAACAAAGATTAGCACGAGTATGTAATAAATTAATGAATAAATATCTTGCTAACCTTCATTGATAACTGAAATAGCTTAATGGTGTTTTGGTCCATCGTACATTCCCTTCATAATTCATACGCAAACGCAGTCACAAAATCGGATCTCACAACGGCAAAAGGTTAACATTTTGATGTGATTATATCTTTATTTGAACATGTCACAGTTATAATACTTACCCACATTTTGATGTATATGCAAAAACCTGTCACCTTACATTTTCATTTAAAAGCATTAAGGTCACCAGATTGTATATGAATCCTTAAAAAAAAAAAAAAAAAAAAAAAAACTACTTTTTTTTTTCTTTATTCCTTTCAATTCTGATTTGAGTTTCTGTTATTATATTTCAGAATCATGTATCTTTTATAATGTATATTCTTCAAGGTTCTTTTACATTTACACATCTGGTATTTGATATATTACAAACAATATATATCTTGAAATAAAAATTATTTCTTAGATCATTTTAAGTATAGATTCTGTTACCATAAAGTATTTTTCAAATTATAGATTATATATACTACGAGTAAAAGTAAACACTGACTCTTTTTCCTTCCAAAGTATTTTTTTTACAAAATCATGCCCCGGATACCCTTGACATGAGAAATAAAACAAAAAAGAGTAACATAGAGATTTAATAAATAAATGAATCATAATTTCATAGTGCTGATTTCTGACAAAGTAAAAAAACTTGAGACCAATGCAAGTGACATTATCCAATCAGAAGTAACAAGAATTAAGACAAATTCCTCTACGCTATTCAAAATTTAAAAATGACTAAATGCAATAATTTTGACATGTTTTATCGGTGGAATCAACAGCAGTATCAATATGGAGAACTTTTATATATGTGCGATCTGTAACAAATCTAATGTTTACTAAGTATAGATCACATTTTCATCTTTCTTACATATACTAAACCAAAGAAACTAATGGCACCATACATAAACGTGTTATCCAATTCATGCTTTAGTAACTTATTCAAGGTTTTATCTCGGTAATCTCAGCCAAAATCTCATTTTCAAGGTCAAGCGAGTCAAAACATGAAAAATCATATACATCTCGCGACAACTGAATCTCGAGCTAGATATTCAAACTTGGATCAATATCTCGGACGAGACTGATCTATGAGATCTCGACCGAAATGATGTGTTTCTCAATTTTAGTTCTTAATAGGCTAGGCTGGGAGTATATGCCTTGTTGGCTAGGTCCAAAATTTCTTCTTTATGTCAACCAACAAGTTGGACTGTCAATTCAATTTCCAACCATTCATTTCTTTTTCCCCTTTTCCCAAGTCGCTCGTCCTCAAATCTGTTAAGCTTTCACGCTAAATTCTTTTCTTTTTGCAAATCCAAACCTAAACATTTCGTACTATTTTCTTCTCTGTTTTTCTTCAATTCAGATTTCTATACCATTTACAATTTTTATGCTTTCTATTATATCATATTTGAAAATAAATTCACCACTATTAACTTCGAATGTCATAGCAGAATTCAAAATTCTATATGTAATCCAGTTTTTTTAAGTTGGGCCTTGGTATGTCCTACAAAATCTTATATTCCTTAGTATGGATTTGGTTTTATCACAATTAACTTAAAATGCCGACCCCTTTGCAAAATCAAATCATTCTTTTTAAGAAACATTGAAAGATCTTGATGCTAGTTTATTTTTCATGCTTATTCAACATAGTTTATTTGCCAATATTTTGTATATTAGCTTAATTGTATTTGTTCATGTTTAAAAGAATTATATTAGTGATGTTAATCTGGTTTAAATAATTTACTAATTTATGTTTTTCTATTAAAAGAACTTGAGTAATGAATTGAACATTTCAGCTTTACATATTTTTGTTTAAAAAGGTCTGTTTGCTTACTTTAACGTTAATCAATAGTTAAAATATTAAATGGTCTGAGATCGAAAATCTAGTGAGTTAAGTCATTTTTGCAATTAGTGTTTATAACTTTAGTTGCATATTTGCATGTAAAACAATACTGAAAATATTAGATAGTCTGAGATTGTTCCGAGATGTAATTCCAAGATGAACACCCGATACACATTTATCTTGCCCGATATCTTACAGGTCTCTAAAATCTCCAAGACAAAACATGGTCAAACTCTGAAACCTAGAACTTATTACAATCTAATATAGTTTTCAAGGGTTTGAATTCAAGAAAATACACGTCCGAATAAACTGGCCATGATGTAAGATACTGCAATATATGTTTTGTTCCACTTCCAATGATTTGACAATGAAGTATGCACTATCAAAGGTTAAGCAAAAATGTTTTAGCATTGCCATTTTATTGATAATTTATTTAGCATAAACTAATGTATTACCTTGTGAGAAGTAGCATCAACAAAATGATCATCTTCAGAGAGTAAGGATGCAATGGCTTTAAGAAGCTGCCTGCCTTGAGCTTTTGAAGGTACTCTATAACTCCGTTTAAGTGTTCCCTTTGTCGTGGGATGCCACATTCGAACTAATTTTCTTCTGCTGTTAGCATCCTTTTCTTCTGCTTACAGCATTCACAATAAACAAATAAATAGCACTGCAACAATATCCGTCCTATAGTAATAAGCACTGGGAGGAAATATATATTTTTGGTAATTTACCATAGAATAAATTACCCACACTGTCACATATATTAGATGTCCAAACTTATTGGATTCATTTAAATCAAATGGAGGTTTAATCAGACCGTAATATTCAGAATCTAACTGTTCAGATCTGAGACTTTTGTCACACACTAACGCATCTTTCTATAACAGACCAACGCTTAGCAATGTTACACCATATGCTTAAATCTGAGTCTATACTTAACTATACAAGCTACTTCAGTTGCTAAGAATGGAAAACTGAAATAGACAAATTAACAAAATCCAGATACCTGAAGACCCTTTGAATGCTTCAATCCACTTCGAAAACCCTAAATCAGCTCCATCGCCTCCATTCTCTAAAATCAAACATTAATTCTGAAAAATCACCAAACTAAAAATAAATAAATAAAGAGCACCTGTAAGAAACAAACCAGATGACACAATGGGATTCGAAGGAGAGCCAGCAAGCCCAGATTTAAGAAGAGCATAAAAAATGCACACTCTTCCAGCCCAAATAACAGGTGCTTCAAGCAAAGAGCAGCATAGGTTCGATTTTAAGCTCTTTTTATTGCTTAACGACTTGTATCTGGCTATTTTAACGGAAGAAAAAGGAAGAAGTGATTGAAGAAATTGAGTTTTGGAGGATTGAAAATCAGTTTTCACCAACTGAAATGAAGGCGAAATTGCAGTGGTACAAATTGAAGATGGAAGAAGGTAAAGGATCATTGCTTAAGCTGAATTCTTGCACAATTTCCCCGGATATTGTATATTTTCAGAGTGGATTCAGATATAATCAGAGCTTGAAAGGGACGGCATAAGAAAGTTACAAATGGGATTTCGAAATTTTATCCATCTGTTTGTTTGTTACTGTAGCTTAGGGTCCGTTTGATTTTGAACGGGAAGGGCATTTGAAAGGAGCATTGTTGGGAACGGGAAATGTGTTCTTTTTACGAAATGGGCATTTTGGAAGGGACAGAGTTATTATTTTATTGTTTTTGTATATATTATTTTTAATTGTTTGTGTTTGTGTGTGTTTATTGTTAAACAGAATAATAGACCGCAGAATACAAATTGCATAATTCAAATTGCAGAATACAAATTGCAAAAATAAAAATACATAATTGCAGAATACAAATTGCAGAATACAAATTACGGAATACAAATTACATAATTATTAAATATAGAAAACAAGCTACTGTGGTGGATACTGGGGAGGATACTGGGGCGGATACTGGGGGCGTACTGAGGTGGATACGGAGGGGGTAGTCATCTTAAACTGTCTGTATCGTGGTGTTTGCTTGCGGACCTCGATTTCAAAACGCAACCAGCCTCTTGCTTCGTCATCAGGAAGAATCATGAACGTATCTTGATTATCCTTACTTGTGAGAATTGATGTTGCGTGGGGCATGTCAATACCATCAAATGTTCTTGCACGGTCTATTGCTTGCTTCACCTTCGAAATATCAGTAAAAAGAGGGCTTGCGTTTGACGGCGAATTACTGGCAAACGTATCAGAATGTGAATTCGGACTGTCGGAGTCAGAACGTGATTTCTTGGTAATTTGCCTGGAGTGTATCATATCAACAATTTCTTCCAACCTCGAGGAAGTTTCAGTTCTACCTCTTCGGCCAGACCGAGGTTTAGATGAAGAACCTGCACCCCGTTGTTGGTTCGGAGGCTCAGGAATCGATTGTTGAGTCTGGATGTCTTCTAATGGCACTTGAGTTTCATCGAAGAAGAACGTAGGATGTACGAACTCGGGTGGAGGAGAATGTGGTTGTGGTTGCACGTTTTGACTTGTACAACCTGGAGTGTAAGCGCCATATCCTGTTGCAATGCTGTTGGTGAATATTTGCTCCAGTTCGGTCAAATTATCTATTGGGGACGTCTTGTAGTTTAACACCATAGGGCCGTACTCCTAAATATACGTTTAAGTTGTAAATTGATATATGAAATACGGTACTAAACTTGTTAATATACAAAAAAGGAGTTAACAATATTTTACCGCCACTCGATCAACCCACCAACTTTCACTTCCACTCACTGTTCCGTATTTAGCATCCCATCCGGCGCCCGTTTTGTCATTCAAATTGCGCCATACAGTCCATTTCTTTTTATAAGCGCCGTACTTAGCCGTCACTTGTTCAGTAGAGACTGTTATTTCGGTCGGTGATGTAGCTAAGGACTCGTTCAGAGCAGCTGTAATTTTTTTGTGTATCCCTTTTTTGTTCTTTCCAGCAACTTGGTAATGTTCAACAGCTATACGAAGAAACTCTGAAGTTGCAAACGAAGACCATACTTTCGGAGGACGTCGAAATGTTGTTTTCGGAAGATTTACTTCAGCCATTGTCGTTGAAAAATTGATGAGTTTGCGATTTGAATTGTTGAAGGAAATGGTTTGTATTGGTGAAGGGAAGAGGTTGGATTTATAACTTGGCAAAATATAGCCGTTTTGTAAATTTTCTGTTGGCGTCCGAATCCGCGTCGGACGCGTCCGACGCGTCTGACGCAAAAGCTATATTTTCAACCGTTGAGCTTGAAGGGGCAAAAGTGTGGGATCTATCGTAGACGCGTCCGACGTGTCGGACGCAGACGCGAACATTAACTGGCCAGTTCAGAAATCAAACGCTACCTTAGTCTGCATTCCATCCCTTTCTCCGTGGAAAACATGTGAACGAATATCCCTAACCTTTTTTGCATGAAGAAGACATCATAAGCGTCAACGTGGACAAACTTAATTCTTGGGCAAATTCTATTTCAACCCACATAATTAATTAGTAGTCCCCCATTTTATCAAAAAAATACGATGACCAAACTGTCCTTTTACTGTTATTTTTTTTTTTCCAATTTTTTGAACATCTCGTAGTTGCATTACGTGGTTTTTTGGTGTACCTCGTAGTATGTCTACGTGGTCCATGAATGAACCATGGAGATCATCTACGTGGTACTTTGATGAACCACGTAGGGCAAATACGAGGTACAGTGAAAAACCACGTAGTCCCCCTACGTGGAAGGGTATTTTTGGTTTTTTTTTTTTTTAAAACGGGGGGCTACTAACTAAATTTGCGGGTTTATTGATTATTTCATGATTTGGGGAGCTACTACCTAAAATGGTGGGTTGAAATAGAATTTGCCTAATTCTTGATAGTAGGACTTCTCCCTCTCCAGCTTAATTCTCTCTTGGTATTTAATATTCAAATCTTTATCTGGTTATTCTACAATACACTGTTTATATTTAAAACTTTTATAGTTATCTACAAGTAATTCATCGAATAGCTTTTAATATTTTACATTTATATTAATTACATAGTACAAATTATAACTATCGGAATGAATTTGATCAACTAATATTAAAATTGATATTAAAGAACCGTAATTTAATATGAATACAATTGCTGTACCAATAAAAATGGTAACTTTTATTTTTTATCCAGTTATGATATATGAATCGCATAAAATAACAATAGCAAATTTATTTTTTTATTTTTTTATCATTAAATTAAAATACTCATATTTAAAATGGTAAAATACATTTATCATGCATTGAATTATAAAATTTGTGTGCTGCTAAGGGCATCTCGTTTTCTTCTTACTGATACCATTACTAAAAGTACCATAAAATTTTATGTTATACTCTTCCTAATACCAAACTTTTTAAGGGGATACCAAATACATTATTTTTATTTATTTTTGTATAGCGAACAACTGCCGACCAACACCGTTTTTCACAATAATGAACCACCAATCAGCAGTAGTTTGGCGATTGATGACAGTGGAAAACAATGTTGGTCGGCGGTTGTTTGTCATGCAAAACGATTTTGCACGGTGGTTGGTTGCCATGTGAATTGTGTGTGTTATTAGAAAGTACATAAAATTTATTGTGCTTATTATTTTTATTCGTGGTATTAGGAAGAGTAAAACAGTGTGTCTTTAACATCACACTAAATTTTTACATTTAACCTGAGATACACGTATTTAAAACTACCATAATTATTTACAAAGCTTTCTTTACTTTCTCCTGTGTTTTACATTTATTCCATATGTTTATGTTAATTTTGTAATTTTAAGTTCATAATAATAATATAATCGTAATTAAGCGATATTCGTTGGTTCAGACTCTAATGACAATATGAAAATTTTCAATAATATACATCATACCCATATCAGTAAAATATGATTAAATTACATTTTTCATTACACTAGAATACATAAGTCAAACAACATACGATAACAAAACACTAAAGAACTTTTGTAAAATATGTTATTTAAATTTTGAAATACACAGATGCTCTTTTTCAAAAACATGTTTAAAAAACACTATTATTTTTAGTTCTAGCCAATTTGTAAAAATTGCAATAAAAACAGAAATTATTTTTGCTTTAGCAAAAAAGCACTTTTGCAAATAAATTCAAAAAAAAAACTCATATAAATGTGAGATTAGGTACAAATTTAACTTTTAAAATAAAACAGAAAACAATAGCAAAAAAATTATCAATAAATTCGTATTGCTTATTTTTTTACAAAAAAAAACATTAATTTTAAAATTTCTACAACACTTTACTGTAGTATTTTAGTTCCGTTCGAATATCTTATATTCGACTTCATATATTAAAATTAATCACGAGTCTTAAAACTATAGTTAAATTTAGTAAACTATTAGTTGTTGATGTGTCAAATAAATCATAAAAATATGAAATTTCAATATTTGTACAATATTCATATTAACAAAAAGGGTATAAAATTCATTTGGATATACAAATACAACGATACATAACATAGCTATATACGAAAGCAATAATTGCAAATTTAGTTTATGATTCATCTTTATCAACACAATAATGCACACTACATTATAAAATTCTTTTTTAATTAAAGTGCTTGCATTTTGAAATTTCTATAGTTGCTTACCTACCTCAATATCGTATAATTTTGTACATTTATATCAATATACTTTTAATTAATCATGTAACATTGGTTTTAGTTTATTTGAATAAACTTTATTAATAAATATTCAATAATTTATTTAATAAATTCCTAAATGCGTCGGTTTTAATATGTATATCATATTCATATTATAAAAGTAGTCAAATAGATTATTCACTTTGATATAAAGATATATAATTCTGCTATGATAAATAACATTAACGAAACTAATTTATTATTCATTTATTTCGATAAATTTATCTACGTTGTAGAATTTTATTTTTAAATTCAAATTTCTATATTTTTACATTTTTGTAGCTATGTAAAATTTCATCGACCGTTTCCTAACATTTCGTGTTTCACTACAACAAAAACACCATATTACAACTTTAATTTTACAACTGTGCGAAAAGCACAGTTGTAATAAATGCTTTTTTTACAACTATGCAAAACACACTATTGTAATAAATGTTTTTTACAACTGTGAAAAAATCGCTGTTGTAATAAACATATATATCACAACTAATAACTAATATATACTAATTAATTTCTGATAATTAATAGTTAAATTAGAAAGTTGTTTAAACTTATTTTTAGTAACTCTTTTTTCCGTTTCTTGTATTAGAGACCTATTAAATATTAATAACAACTTATATTTAATAATTAGTAATATTAACATTTAAGAATAATTCATATTCAGTAATAAATTTACAAATTAAAACCAATTACTATTAATTACTATTAGATTAGATAAAAACTGCTTGATTGATGATTAATAAATAATAGTTACTTTTTAAAAATTACTATTAAATATTTAATAGTATATAATCAATAACATTTACATAATAATTAACTTTTAATAGTTGGAATTCAATTATAACTTTGAAGAAATAGGCAATAATTAATAATAACTATTTTTAATCAGTAATATTTAATATTTAATAATTATCTTTAAAATAATTTTGTTAAGTGTTTAATAATTAATAAATAGTAACATATACATAATAAATTTTCAATAATTAATATTCAATTATAACTAAAAAGAAATAAGTAATAACTAATTATAACTATTAAAATTTAATATTTTAATAAATTAGTTCTGAAGAAATCCCATATATATAATATAAATTTTTAAACGATGCTTCTTTTTCCAGTACCTCACGCTGTCATGAAAAGTTGGCGCACCAAGATGAAACTTAGGAGGGAAAAGCGAAAATTTCGCTCAAAATTAAATGACGCTTCTATTTCCAGTACCTCACGCTACTTCTCCTACTCTTCCCTAAATCTAGATTGATCCCCAATTCTTCTACAGGAAAAAGAAATTTATCGTGATCCTGTACGCAGAAAAAAAAATGGCAATCTGCAAATCGCAAAATTACGAAATGGAATCAATAAATCAGTGAGTGCCGCGAACGACGAACGATCTCCACACGATGACGGTCCAAATCGCGGATCTCAGGTGAACAATTTTTGAATCCAAAGGACATCTTTCACCTAGGTTACTTTTTGTCTTGAATTCTCGAACCTTGAATATTCTTTTTGGGTTACTTTTCTAGCATGAATTTTAAGGATCTAAAACTGTTTTTCAGTTTAATGTGATTAATACTGCTGTAAATTTTAGTTCGGATGATTCTTCTTTCAAGAAATCTAGAAAGAATGATTCTGGCTTTTTTGTTAAATCAAAGACTATTGATACCTCTACTTCATCGAATCTTGATTCTATTTTGATCAATAATTTACATTTGAATGAGCTTTCTGATGTTGTTAATTCTCATGAATGTTTGTTGAATGTTGATTCTGTGCTAAGGCGTACTGATTCCACTGTCTTATGTTTCTTTCACCATTAGATGTTCTGTTTTAAACATATAATTGTATATGCCTTTTTGTGAACTGAAGACTGAAGCTCCCCCATTGTTTGTCTGAAGCTATTATGCTTCATTGGATAATAGTAAAATGTTAGTCTGAAGCTCCTCCGATGTTCCATCCTTTTTGTAAACTGTACCGGCGGTTGTGCTAGTTGTCATGTAACATTACAGAAAGTACTTGTCCTAAAAGTGAAAACATAGGAATTCAGTAGTCTACAATTCTCGCATTTCAGCTTGTTTATTATTATATTATACCAGTCAAACTTGTCTCTTTTTAACATGTCTGTAGAGTTTAACCTCAAAACGTTCGATTATGGGTTAGATGGTTTAAATAATTAATTAAATCCTAATTTGTTGTATTAAAAAAATACAAAAAATAAAGTATATGCCGTGCTATCATGTCCTTCAGGCTTCAACATCTATCATTTATGTCTAGCTTGTGGAAAATAGTAATAAGGACAAATTTTGGAGAAAATTTAGTTTGAAGGACGCCAAGTTTTATTTTTAAGCTGAAGGACAAACTTTGAAAAAAATTAGGCTGAAGGACAATGCTAAATATAATTAGCATTTTCTGCAGTGTAAAACTGAATAATGCTAGTACAATTAGCATTTTCGTGTAGTGTAAAAAACTGAATATAATGCTAATTACGTTTAGCATTTTCCTTCAGCTTAATTTTGGTTCAAAGTTTGTCCTTCAGACTAAAAATAAAACTTGGTGTCCTTCAACCTAATTTTTCGGCAAAGTTTGTCCTTCTCCCTAATTACCTCTATATTTTTTTTTTAAATATGGCATGGCATTTACTTGAGTATGGAGTTGAATATATTCATATTACTATAAGTAGAAAACTGCTCTCTATTATTGTTAATTTTTTTTGATTTTATGATCTTTAAATATCAGTATTTCTCAATCCATATAGATTTAACAAAAACCGTGAACTAATGAAATGTTGAGCTCAATGTCTTGTATGTGTCATGGGTTGAAGTAGATAGGCTCAACTTAATCCTTATTGGAGTTGGTTGGTCCGTTGGTCCTTCCGGAGGTCTTCGGTATCGCGGGATTTCTAAATAAAAAATGTATAGATTTGATGCACACATACATAAGTATGCATGTGTGTATGTGCATGTGCACTATTTCTCCTTTATTAGTTACACTATAATTAAATAATTAATAATATTTAATGGCTTTAGTTAATTACACCAACAAACAGTCTCTTGAAGTTCATGAGTGTCATCACTTTAGCCATGTTGCACTATAATATATTATAATTGGTTTATAACTTTCTTACCGCTTGAATAATTAATTTTACTCTACAGGTTATTGAATCAAGAATTTCAACTTTTCAACCATCCCTTCAGCTGTCAATTTATTTGGATATCCTAACATCTAGGGTGAGGTTCTTTTCATTCCTTTACACTTGGTGAAACTTCAAACATTTGGTATTTGCATTCATTTGATTGTCGTTTATTATCTGTTGAAAATTTCATTCACAGATTAGAAATTTTGGATTAAATGACTACTTTGTCTATTAATGGATTTAGCTACCATGTCAATATTATCATTTGCTAATTTGTTTTCTGAAAGTCCAAGTGTAGATGCTCTTTTTTTAGAAGTTGTGCAACATCCAATTGTTTAAAAGGGGCTTTGGACCACATGCAGTTCATGCTATCAGGTACGTTAAGCATTATTGTTAAGTTTTAGTATTGTTGGCTTAAAAAACACTTTTTGTTCTTTTTTCTAACAACAGACATATTCTTATGCAATAGGTTTGATCACTGCAGTGAACTTGCACCAAAAAGATAAATGGCGTAAAGATTTCCTTGTCTTCGACTAGTGTACTCCCGTATGATATGCATTTTTGTGTGGATAACTTGTGCTTGTACTAAGTTGCTTTGTAACGGTCAAATATGTAATTACGTACGAAATATTTTCTAAAACTTATTATTTGTAATACTGAATATTTGAGCATTTTAATAAATTAGTTTGCAAATAACTGTAATATCGGATTTGCTTATGGAGTATTGCTATATTTAGTGTATTGTTCTTTTCAGTTGCAAAAGATGTTTATTTTTTTAAAAACCCAAATGTCAATCACAACGGTGGATAACAGTTGTAGTAGATTTTATTACAACGGTGCATAACTGCTGCAATAAAGTTTATTACAACAGCGGAAAAAAGTTGTAAAATATACATATTACAACGGTGTTGCAACCGTGTAAAAAGTTGTAAAAGATATTAGTCTATTACAACTACTTAATACACGACGGTTTGCCCACCGTTGTAAAATGTATATTACAATGGTGTTCCACCATTGTAATAGGGTCATTTTGCTGTAATGTTTAGATCCATGTATCTATATTGCGTACGAAATCTCAAATTTAAATATTTTATTTGTTTATATATGAATCGTATATGTATGCACATACATACTAATAAAAACCATAACAAAATTTCATGTTTATTTATATAGATATCTCGATCAAATACATATTTTTATGTATACAAACACCAAAACATAGTTAATTTATAATTTGACTGTAACTATTTATGTACATAAATAATAAATTTATTGTACATTATGTTAAAAAAAATTCTTTTACTTCAAATAACTTCATATTAAGATATCTGTAATTTTTTACAAAATTCGTCTCAATTTACTCATATTATTTACTCTTAACTCAATATATTTTTAGTGGAAATAAGGGAGACATTCTTATTTTGAAACTTAATTGAAAGCGGCTCATTATGTAACTTTACATGTAAATCGTTTTCCTATTTTACTGTTGCATCATACTTTCGTGTTTTTTTGCATTGCTGTATAATTTTTTTCAAAAATTTGTAAACATTCACGGAAGGATTTTACAAAAAAAAAATGTTGAAATATCAGCAATTTTTGTAAATAATCACAGAAATTTCTTCAATTATTTACATAATGCAATGCATGTATTAAACGAAGGAAGAATAGTTGTAGTAATGTCTGGAATTATTATAAATAACTATAGACATGCAATTCTTTTATAATATAGTGTACTATGTGGAAAACTTGCAGATTCTCTGCAATTTTTGCAAATTATTTCTTCTATTTCAACAATTTATTGAAGATGAATAATTTTTCAATTGTATGTAATTTTAATAATTTTTATGATGATTTTTCTGCAATACTTCGATGTTTAAACAAGTGTAGGTTTGAATCTAAAATTTTGAAGCAAATTATCAAAAATTACATGAAAACCTACAAGTTTTTGAAATAACTGTTGCGATATCTACAACTTTACGAAAAGTTGCTGAAATTTGTTGTTACGTGAATATATTTTTTTGAATAATTTTTTTGTAGTTTCCTTTCATGAATTTGAGGATGATTATGTGTTGAATTAAATTCCGAACTTTGGCAAATTCTTATGTTTCTATTGTTGTTTTTATGATGATTTTCAAAAATCAGGGACCTAATTTATAAAGTTTTTAGATATAGAGTTTTTTTTTGTATTTTGAAACTTAAATTGGACCTAAGCTAAAGTATCCCTATATTTTAATCAATCACATAATTTCAAATTTAACATGTTTAAAAAATAAGTTAAATAATATTTGTTTATTCATCTAAAATAATTAAAAACAAGCTTATCCTGCGTGGGATGCAAGTGGATGTCAGCTGTAGTTTCTGTAGTGCACATCAGATTGCTAATCACATTTACTTCCAGTGTGCTGCCATTCTTCCTATATTGAACGAAACGATGGCTAAAGCAGGATGCAGTCACGGTCAACCTTTCAATTGGAACAACTTGAGGACCAAATGCAAGGGGAAAAGTGTGAAAGCTAACTTGCACAGTTTTGTTTTGAAGGAATATTCTAATAAAGTGTGGCTGGAAAGGAATGTGCGAGTGTTCGAGCCAATCAAAGCTAAAAACCTTACACAACTAAAGCTATGGCAAGAAATTCGAGAAGGAATCAAATACTTAAAGTTTACTTTTGACCCTGGAATTATGAGCTTTTTATTTATCTCAGTCTAGTTTTGTTATTTTTATGTTAGCTTCTTGTAGCCGTTGATATGCTGTGTTCGCTTAGTTTTCTTTTCTGTTTTTTGTCTTCTTTGTTGCTATGTAATCGTCTCTGGTATATCAAAAAGTTGAAGGGGGCCACTCAACCCCATCGGCTTTGCCAAAAAAAATAAAAAATGTGAGTTTTAGTATGAATATTTGCTCATAGCAACGTGAACAATAAAAATTATTGTTTTAATCTAGAGAAATACAAGATACATAACACATGTTATATATAAACAACAACAATTTATAGTATATTTATTTTGTCGGATTCATCGTATATTATATTGTATAATAGAATTTCAATTCTGACACTAAAATTTTAAATGCTATATTTTATAATATTATCATGTGCAACGAATGAGTTAAACACTATCTATTAAATAATAGTAAAGCAGAACCTTTTAAAACCCTCTTATTAATTCTAGGAGTTTTCTTTCTTCTCCTTAATTCTCTACATATTATTTTAAATTAGTCTATCACTTTACATTTATTTAGTATTTCTCTTAAATTATATTACTTTTTCTATCATTTTACATTTTGGTATGAATATTTCAAAGTTTAACAAATTATTTATTAACAGTTAGCTCCTAACATTTAACATTTAAGTCCACATATTTAAATTAATTAAAAAAATCCAAAATTTAAGTAATTTAAATAAATTTAATTAGCTAATATTTCTTTTAAATACTAAAATTGATAAAACTATGTTTTTTGGCTCTAAATAACGACACTTTAAATTTTCTTAATTATTTAAATCTCTTTTAATTCTTTTCTAACATTTACATTTAGTATCATATTTTACAATTAATTACATAATATTAGAACTATTTAAATAACTTTAGTAAACTATCATTCATTGATTCGCCTAATAAATCACATCATGTTTAATCATATTCATATTAACAAAAATGAAAAAAATTCAAGTATATAAACACGTCAATCACATAACATAAATTATACATATAATTCACTATCACAAGATCAAAGTTGAACTCATTTACATCGGTATATTTACCGTGTATTGCATTGTAATATTAATGTCAAACGCTACATCTCAACATTTATTTAGTCATTTACAAAACACTTCACAATATAACATAACATTGTACATCTAAGTCAATATGTTTAAATTAATTATGTGATTTTGAATTTAATAAATAAATTCAATCAATAAATTGTTGTTAATTCATCTAATTAATGCCAGGTATGAGGTTTTAAACTTACAACTTGGTCATATTAACAAAAATGGCAAAAATTAGTTTTTCTTTCAAATATAAAGTTAAATAAATTACACAATTTAAATAATATACGTAAAAAATAATAAAAAAATTAATACATTATACACTTATCTAAATAGATTTATCTTATGAAGAAAACAATTGCTGCTTCACTACTGGAGTACATGGTAATTATTCCAACGGCTCAAAGCCGTTGGCGGCCGTTTGAAGCCGTTGGAATAGAGTTAACGAAATCCAACGGCTTCCAACGACTACCACAGACTATTTTCAATGGCGATTCCAACGTCTTTAAACGGCTATAAGCCGTTGGGAATCGTTTAAAACAATGAGACCATTGAAAAAACTGGGTTATTTTTTTATAACAGCAAGCAAATAACCTTCCAGCCACCCCATTTCCAATCCAATCCATTTCCAATCAATTCCACATATATACCAATAACAATATAAACAAGCAAAATAAATCAAAGAAACATCAATATATACAAAACAAACCATCCAAACATGCAGAAAACCAACACATACATGTATGTAAATCAAATACATCAAAGTTAAATATCCACAAACCATCAAAACATATCAAAAGTAACATCCTCACCCACTCCGTGCCAATATATACAACATTCAAAGAAAATGACACCATATCCAAGTCATAAAAAAGACATACCTCAAGCATCGCCTCCAGAACCACCAGAAGACAAAGGAAAACTATCATGATTGTGCACATACTCCACAAACTTGTGATTTAGCTGCACCATCTGCATAGTCTGAAGATGACTCTGCTCCTGTAGCTGCTCAATCATGGTTCTAAGCTCTTTGATTTCATCTTTGTCTTGAGCCTTCTTAGCTTGTCGAGTCTGCAAATATAATGAATAGCAAAAAAATTATGCCAGCATATAAAATATTATAACACTATATATTTAAATGTTAATTTATTATATGTATGCAAAAGGATTCATTACCGTTAGGTTACCGCCATGTCGTTGAGAACTAGAGCCAGAGCCAGATGTAATATACCTGCCACATAGATACATATACAATTCATAATAATTATGATATGATGAACCATTAAAAAAGTAATACATGCTACACATTTGTCATGTTGTGTATGTGTTGTATATGTAATGTGAATAATTGTGAAAATTACCAGATTTTACTCAATCTTCATCGTTTTCTGATTCAGACTCAGTTTCATGTTCTATATCGTTTTCCTCTACACTCTCAAATGCATCGACTAATACATTTGTCTCATCATTCTAAGGTCCAAAATCAGTTTGATCGTCTGCAATTGTTATTTTTACATTTTCCTCCAGATCTGCTTGATAGGCCTATTTACGAGGAATACTCTGTCCATCGAACGTAAATCTTGCCTTGGTTTTAAAAACCGCAGACCAATTTGCTTTATCCCTTTTTAGAGACGGATAAGGGGCATAATAAGCTTGTAGGGCTTATTTGCTAGTACAAAAGGGTCGTACTTTTGACAACGTGAGGCATGTTTAGTTTCTATAAGATTATAATTTGGATGCAGTTAATACCAGAACCTGGAACATTGTTGAACCAGTTGCATCTAAACAAATAATCATCCTCTACAGGCCTTGTAAAATATGTCAATTGCAAAATCTGTGTTAACACGCCATAAAAATCATTTATATGATTATTAGGATATTCAGTGCCTTTAACAAACATTTTTCTTTTTTGAATTTGTTCAGGGGGGAAACTGACAGAAGTCGTAAAACCCTCCTAGTGCACCTAGCCCAGTCCGCGGATACCACATTGTGGCTAACCGTAGTGTATGCACATGGTAAACCCTTTAACAAACACACTAGTATTGTTTGTTAATTTTTCAGCACCGTATTCTTTGGTGTTGAATTTATACCCATTAACAAAATATATTGGATATGTTTTACTTTTCTTTTTGGTCTAAAGGCCAAATGTTTCAATCCTTCGTTGAACACATGATTTGTCGGATCATAAACGTAGTTCCTAAACCAACTACTAATTTTTTTGCTTAAATTGCCACTTGGATTTTGTGATTCATAAATACTGCAAACACAAATATGATATGTTACATTATTATTAATACGTGTAACTTAAATTTAACAAAACTTGTAAAAAAAATGATTACCTGACAAGAGGAGCAACTTCAGGACAATTAAGAAGAATATATGTGTGTGTTGCATGGTAATCTTTATCATCTAGCCATATTCTCACACATTTTCTAGTATGCCGGCCATGTTGTTTAAAAACAGATAATGTTGCTTTAGAAGAAGAATCTTGTTCAACCCTCTCATCATTACGTGAAACTCTTTCAAATGATAAGTTCACATGCTTATTAAAATAATGAGAGAAAAAAAGGAGCTTCTTCTTCGATATATGATTTGCAAATAGAACCTTTAACTCGAGCTTTTTGCCTCACTTTTTTCTTTAAATGATTTAAATACCTAATAAAAATAGTTCGGATCATTACTAAGTTCTATCTATAATTAAATTAACATTTGAATACTTAGTATGATAACATACCTTTCGAATGGATACATCCATCCATATTGCGCAGGACCTCGAAGACGTGCTTCGTTGGGAAAATGAACAGGTAAATGCTCCATTACATTAAAGAAACCCGGAGGAAATATTTTCTCCAGTTTGCAGAGCAATACAGGTATTTCTTCTTCAAGTTTAAGTAGACGGTCAAGTTTTAACATACTTGAACAAAGCTCCTTGTAAAATAAGCTAAGTTCTGTCATTACCTTCCAAGCTTTTCCAGGTAACAATTCTTTGAATGCGAGGGGTAACAAATTTTCCATCATTACATGACAAATCATGGCTTCATTCCACGCAACCTTCTGTTTTCATAGTCGATACATCTACGAAGATTAGAGGAAATTCCATTGGGAAAACGTAATTCTTTCACCCATTTTAACGGTACTTTAACTTGGTTGTTGTCTAGTTCATAGCATGCTTTGGGTTTTTTTACTGTCATTATGTAATGAACCGGATTTTACGTTTTAAAATTTTGATATTTGTTTGAATTTTGGTATTTAATAAATTTATATTTTTTGTTGTAACAGCCCGCACCTCTGTTCACACGAGATATTGTCCCCAACTTAGCCACCGTACAGGTGTGGGGTTTTGTTTCTCAAAAGGCCTCGACGTTAGTAAGGGATGGGCTCTACTATATAAGTACTCACTTCACATAGGCTTCCACGATGTGGGACTTAGGGGTGTTACATTCTCCCCTCCTACAAAGCCTAACGTCCCCGTTGGCTCATAAACACATCACCCAGATGTTGTGGTCCACACAGGAGCCACAATTCCGACTAGGTATTGGCTCTGATACCACTGTAACAACCCGCACCTCTGTTCACGCAAGATATTGTCCCCAACTTAGGCACCGACGCACCGTACAGGTGTGGGGTTTTGTTCCTCAAAAGGCCTTGACGTTAGTAAGGGATGGACTCTACTATATAAGTACCCACTTCACATAGGCTTTCACGATGTGGGACTTAGGGGTGTTACAGTTGTCATTTTGGAATTTAGTCTATTTAAATAATTTTTAATTAATGTAACAAGTGTGAATTTAAAATTTTGATCTTTGGTTCTATTTAATTTGATAAGTTTTAAACTAATTTATTTATTTGTTTCGAATTTTATTTGAGAATTTATTTTAATTTAATTAGATTTAAAGTGGTTTTAAAATTTAATGTAAGTTATATTTCAAATGTATGAATACTCGTTGTGTTAGTATACTAGTATGGTATTTATACTTAGTTAAATAATTGTTTATTAGTTATCTTACACATGTTCCTACATAAGGAAAATCGGTTGCAACTTATTTTATCAATCATGAGAAGAGTAACGCGTGTCCCTGCTCTTTATTTTGTTCACCACATGTCTTTCTTCTCCTGTTTATTTGTTCCCCTTTTCCACCGTTCATGTTTTCACTTAGAAAATTAATTTCCCCAATTCCAATCTTTACCTTTTCATTTTCCTAAGCCCAATAAAATTTCCCGAATTGAAATCAAATGGCCTCCACGCACTTCCTCTGCTCCTTTCCATCATCTCCAATCGGTCACCGCTCCTCTCCGCTAACCCACGCCGGACCCCACCAATCGGGCCTCCGCCTTATTGGTCCACCGAATCGACTTCTGCCTTAGCCATCGCAAGGTCGCGCAAGACCTGGACCCTGCAACCGCCTTGATCTACCGCACCTCCAGTCAACCCTTAGTTCACCGCTCATATCGTAGCTGTCCTCGGCTGTTGTTTCTCTCCTCTCGATGAACAAACCAGACTGGTTGTAGCACCAGGTGCAGCTGGATGTACTGTGCCACACCACTGAAACTATTGTGTCCTGCTTCTTCCTTCGCATGCTGGTTCCTTTTTTGATTCGCCCGCTACGGAGATTGAGGTAAGTTTACTTACGATTAATCTATTTCAAGTTTCCACTTCGGTAAACTAAATATAATGGTTGATCTTTGTGTGGTTTGCTGATTCTCCCCTACTGTCTACTGGTTTTGAAATTTAATTTGTTTTTTCTACCATACAAAGAAGTCAAATTCATTTCTGTTGTTTGAGGTAGAAGTACATGTCCATTTTTGCCTGTATGTGTGAACACAAAAATATTTGCTTTTGGCTTTAACTACAAGTTTGGCCCTATTGAACTTGCTGTTACATGCATTACTACTCCATCGTGAATGATTGTTGGCCATATTTTCAAACTGTTAGTAAATGATTGTCATGCTTATGACTTTTATTTCATTACATACATGTCTCGGTATTAATGCCTGGGATTCTTGCATCATATATTAATGCATGAGTATTCTGTAATTGGAATAAGTGCACGACAAATTTTCATGCAAAATGGTAGGTTTGTTTACAAAACATTAATTAAACATTGGGTACCCTGTCTTAACTACCATGTAGATCTCCACTGTGCTTGCCTTGCATACTTATGTAGCCAGTATCTACATGTGTTACCTCTCTTTTGCTTGGGCCTGATTTTCCATTGCATGTTACATTTAGGTGGCCACATTTGCTGAAAGTGTAATTTCAGCTATACTTGCCTTACCTTGTTCGAAACTTGTCTGTGTTAATCCCATTTATATGTTTTATTGAAATTTTGGTTGCATGAATTTGTCCTCTATTGCACACCTGTTCTATGTACGCCATGTTTATACACATGCAATTATAATACATACACGTAATATGCATTATTCCATTCGACCCTATTTACATCAGAAACGTTGGCGGTTCTGTGGTATGTTTGCCTTATTATTCTGGGACTATAACGAGCTTATCGACTAATTTAAACTAAGATGTACGCATCACATTTAGTAGGGATGGATTTCTATAAACTGGTATATGAAGGCATATAAATATTTGCATGGTTTATGCTTGCTGTATAACTATGATAGGTATAAAAATTTAAACATTGCTTCACATATATGTAAGTAGTTGAAATATTGGATTTGGTTTTAAAGCAACTACACACATATTTACCTTACTGCATGTGACCGACACAAGGAAACCACACTTATTTGCATGTCATTCCATCTTGAAATATGTGCCCACGTAACCCAGATTTCCCTTCTGTTACTCCTATTGTTGTAGCACCCACTATTTTGTATTATTTAGGTGACATTTGCGTGCTATATGGGTGTCTTGGTTTGCATGAGTTTTGCTTTGCATTATTTCGCCAAATCTGCTATGTATAGAGACCAAAAACATTTACACATATATGAGCTGTTGATTCAATATGCTCTTACTTCATTTCAGCAGTTTTCACAGGTTATCATACTCGAATTATTTAAATGTTGTCAAGATTAACGATTATATATGTGATTTAGTCGAAGTTTACTAACTTGAATAAGTTTAATCCTGACTCGAGTGCTTTGTGTATTTTGCATGGAACCCTTGGGTTAGGTCCTAAGTGTTCCAGATTTAAAGTTTTCAGCTTGCAAAACTGGAGAGAAACGTGAAGACGCATATGTGCGCGTATGGCCCGACCAGAGTGTAAAACTTATATTTATTTTAAAATTCATGTATACATTTTATATTTCTTCCGCTGCATAGTACAAATTTGTAAAACTCTGATTTATGTATAAAAATTTATTCCGCTTGTGAAATATGTTGTTGTATGTTTTATCATGCCTGTGATTCTGTGTGTTATTTCTGTTAAAACCCGCTAAGCTAAATAACTACCCGTCGTTTTGAGCGTTCTGAGTTGGTTTAAATACCGACTTGGAGCGGTCAAAAAAGGCAGGTCGTTGCACATTAGGCTTCATATGAAGCTCAGGACGATTGCATATTTCTTCTATATCACTTCTAGATTTTTGATCGTCCTTAGTCTTTCCCTTCACATTCAGAACTGTATTAAACACATTATCAAATACGTTTTTCTCGTTATGCATCACGTCAATGTTATGACGGATTAAGAGATGTTTCCAATAAGGCAATTTTCCAGAATAACTCTATTTGCACCAATTATGAATCATCAATTTACCTTGAATTTCAATTTGTTTTCTGGTTTCATGTATCTTTGGATAATCTTTTACAAGTTCATATATTTCCTCGCTTGACCAAACCGCTGGTGGTCGTAGAGTCTTATGTCTATTAGCTGTGAAGTTTTTTTGTCTCTTCTAAAAAGATGACTAATATGAAGAAAACATCGATGACAATCAAACCATGAAATTTGCTTTCCATACGGTAACGAAAATACTCGTGTTTCTTCCATGCAATAAGGAAAAGCAAAACGACTGGCCGCACTCCATCCCGAAAGCATTGCATATGCAGGAAAATCACTAATGAACCATAACAAAAAAGCGAACATCCAAAAAAAAAAAAATCCTTTTTGATACGTCGTACATTTCAACTCCTTCATAACCTAATTCTTCCAATTCTTCAATTAACGGTTGTTAGTAAACATCAATGCCCTATGTCGGATCATCATGGTCAAGGACGACACACGTGAGAAACATGTATGGAGTTTTCGTACACATCCATAGGAGTAGATTATAAGGTGTGATTATTATAGAAAAAGATGAATATTTAGAACAAAACTAAGAAAATGGTGCGAAGCCATCTGTACATAAACCTAGTTAAACGTTGCAACTCTCCGCTGCGAAATCGGAATATTGTCAAAATGTTTTCATGCTTCTCCATTCGATGGATGTATCAACGTACCTTCTTGAGGTGTTCTCACACTATGCCATCTCATATGATGCGCTATTACAGATGATGCATATAATCTTTGAAGTCCAGGGGTGATGGGTAAAAAATGCATACGCTTGTATGAAATTTCTTTTCCCTTCTTTTTCCTTGGTTTGTATCTTTCTTGATTACAATACTTACATTTTCTACGATTGTTGTCTTCTTTCCAATACAACTTGCAACCCTTTAAACATGTATATCTATTTTATGGTACGGCAAATCAAAAGATGACATAAGTTCTATCACTTCATAATAATTTTCGCACATTAAATTATCGGATGACATATGGCATTTAGCAGCTTGAACAACAACCGTAAATCCAGCTTCCATAAGGTTGTATTTTGATTTCATTGCAATGTATTCTGCAGTTACCGATAATTGAGTATCGCTTTCACATCCATTCCAAATGTTTTTTTAGCATTATTCAATAAATCATTTTTTTTTATCTTCAACCTTTGGTTGCTCTTCGACGCTAACATCGTCGTTACCAATTTCAACGGTAGGGAACATTGATTGTGCAATATCTTCGGCCATATTTTCTATAAGATTCGTGCTAACTTTAACACTATTGACATCCATCTACTGTTCTTGATTATTAGGGGCTACAATTTCTCTATGACAATCCCACACCAAATAATTGGGTAGGAAACTGTATTGGCGCAAATGAATCTTAACTATATTCGGTATTAAATAGTTCAACAATTTGCACCTACTACATGGATCCAATATTACTTATTGCAAATTCGATGAACACTTTTACTCCATTTTCAAAATGTTCATTTATTGCACAACTAATTTCCCTTCTTTGATACATCCAACTCCGATTAATAAAGTAATTGACCATTTTTCCTACTTTAAAACCTATGATGAAGTAAAAAATATTAATCGTTAATTTTATATGTTGTTTAAATTTTATTTACTGATTTAGTAAACAAGTACTAATTAACTTTATATTTTTTTTACAAACTTTAAATAAACAACTATTGGTTCATTGACGCTTATTGTCTTCGTTAATGGTCGGGCATCCTACTTCACATTACAAACACAATGGTAATTATATATCGTATATCATATCATTTTAAATGATTTTAGAAAATTTCGGCAGTATTTCCCCCGTGCCCCTTGTATTGTACACACATGCATGTACACAAGGATCGTAAAGGAAATGCCGTCAAAAATTTTTGAACCGTTTAAAGTGATATGATTTACGAAATATAATTACTTTACAGTGTTTGTAACTTGTCCAATATAGGGACAAATCCGACAAATGATGTATTAGATGAATAGAGATGTCCGTTTTGTAGAAAAAACGATTATCCATATAACAATCATATACAACACTTGTCAAACGGGGCCAACTAATAACTAAGGGTTTAAATCTTTGTCTATATTAAATTCAAATATACAATTTGTTTATATTTTACTGTTTTATTACATGTGTACTAAGTTATATATTTTTGCAATTTACTAAATTCTAACTACGACGATTTCTATTAAAATCATTTATACATCAAATCATTTCACATAAGCACAAAACTTAACTTCGCACAAATTATCCAAAACCACAATCACTCAACATAATATATACTTTGTGTTTGCATAAATTATATTATTAGCAAACTCTATCGCACACATAACGTTCACTACTAACCAAAGCTTCTTTAACTTACACAATGTACAAAACTAAAAAAAATTAAAATTCCTAACAATTTGATCTTGGTAGTGATAATAATAACAATCAGGGTGTAGCATGATGTAATAAACATATAAAAAACTAGGAATTAAGCAAACTTCAAATTAAACCCGAAATTGATTAAAACCTAAAAATTAGGTTTAAGGAAATCACCTAATTCGGAGACCAAGAAGGGTGGAGATGGGTTGGAGAAGCTCCTAGATGGCGTCGGAGGTGGTTGGATTGGTGGTGGGAGTGTTGCCAGCAAGTTTGACGGTGAAAAAATGAGGAAAAGAAAAAAAAAAGGTTATTGGGGAAGATAATGATTCTCGGCTTGCTGGTTCAGGTGATATCCTGAAAATTTCCAATAGTTGCTAACGACCGCCAACGGCTACTTTTTTATCGGTTTCCAATGACTTCCAACGGCACTTTTATAGCCATTGGCGGCCATTGGAATACTCAGATTTTCTAGTGTTGCTTTAAACACCTGCATTTTAACATGTCGACAATTATTTGCTAAGCTACCTCAGTTCTCTAGTGATATTTTATATTTCAATCCATATGTTTAAACTACTCATGAAATCTTAAGTTATATTTATTTAAATAATCTTTAAAGAGTATATAGTCCATTTTTCTAATAGTTCTTAAAATATATGCCAATTTTACTATGTATATTCATATTAGAAAATGTAGCTTTCTATGCAACTATAAATATGTATAAATCCCATAAGATGAACTATGTTTATCGACAATAATGACAAAGTTAATTTGTAAATTAGTTACAATATATTTATATCAAGAATATATCATATATTATATCATAAAATTCTTTTTGAACATCAATAACCCCACAATAAATTTATGTATCTCTTGCCTTTTTTTTCCAATTCTTCTTGCTATGTTATAAAGTTATACTAACTTCGTAATTTTACATTTAACTTATTTGAAAAATTCTATTAAATAATATTTGCTAATTCATTGAACAGATTATTAACAATACACCAATTTCAACATGTATACCTATATTAAAAAAATGAATAAAAAAATTCTTAAATACACATACATACATATTTTTTATATAAGCTATATAACATAAACACGCAAACAATAATAGTAATTTTAATTAATAGTTTATGTATTTCACATCAAAATTTATTATATATTACATAACAAAATTGTCATTTTAATATTAGAGTAATAAATACTATTTTTAACAATATTATTATGTGCAACGCACGAGTTACACACTAGTCTAATTATAATTTTTGTTCCCCTGCCCGAAAACAGATAAAAGTGGAAATTAGGAGTATTTGTCCATTTAGTCCCACGTCATGAAATAAATTTAGGGCACTGTTATTCACACTTCAAAATTGTTAAGGGGTGACTCATTTTTTATTTTATTTTAAAATTTACTAAGAGTAGGACATTATAAAGTAACCTCCCCTTAAAACTAAATAATAATATGACCAAACTACCACTACCCTGATAATTAGCCTAACTGAACTGGGTGTTGTTATTGAAACTCCAAAATGGTTAAGGGGAGACACATGAAATTTGGCAATGCTATGTCACATATATTCTTGGAATTCAAGCAGGGTATGGTTGCGTTTCACCCTTAAAATCGGCAAAGGGCCATCGAAAATGAAAAATAATGAAAAATGGTGGAAGTATACCGAATTTTGTTTTTGACCGTGTCTTCTAACTAATTTTGGAGTGTTAGTAACAATTTCAGAGTATGGGTATTTTTGTAAACTATTTTTTGTGTTCAGTACGCTCCATATCAATTCTAAATATGATTGGAGTGCCCTTAAAATTGACCACCCCTTAACCAAATTTGGAGTGTGAATAACAATGCCCTAAATTCAATCACTAGCTCTAAAGCCTATATATGAAGAGTCTATGTAATAGGAATAGACAACTAATATCCTGAATGAATAAAAGTATTTCTCTTTATTCGCTTAAGGGAATTCTAATTTTTTTTATCCTATAACATGTTACCAGCACAATAACAAATTAATCAAATATTTCATTTATATCCATATCTATTTCTTCTTTCCAATGTAGATTTCAGATTTGATAACAGATCTTCAAAATGGTAAGTTATTTACCTGATCTAATTGATCAAATCTTTCAGATCTTATTTTGTTAATTTTTTTTTACATCTCATTGTATCATTGATCTACTTGTTCAAATCTGATGTTTTTTGTACATCATTTTTTTGTTCCTGTATTCTAAATCTCACTTTGCTATAGATTTTTTTTTTCAAATCACATGTATATCCATGTTTTTTTGTGATAATTTAACAACTGACCGAGAACTAAAATTGTTTCACACACTAAAATGTAATTTCATATCTTATTATGTTAATTTTCTTTTTAGATCTAAATATCATATTTCTAATTTTCTAGATTTTATTATGTAGATCTTATCTTATAAATATTTCTCTATTAATCTTATCACTTTAGATTTCATTTTATCATAGATCTAAACTTTCTGATCTCATTCCACCGTGTCTATGTTTTAATTACATTTCAGCTCTCATTCTATTGTAGATTTGATTTTTTTTTAAATATTATATTATGTTATAGATCTCAGTTGGATCTTATTATATTATAGTTCTTAACATCGTTTTTGTATTTTTTTAGTTCATTTATTTTTGAAAAGTAAGTTTTGAGTTTGATAATTTCTGTTATTGTTGATACAAATTTTTTTTGAACCTGTAGCATTTTGGTTTGTGATATGGATCTGAATAATCTCTACATGTATAGTAAATGAATAATGTAATGGCTCGATTGACCTGAAGATCAATAAGTAATAAGATTTCTTGCTCTAATCGTTAATTGATTAAATTGAAATCCAAAAGTTCTGTATATCTAAATGATTTATTGACAAAATATTTTTTTTGGAAGAATTCAACGAATAAATAAAACCAATGAGAGAAAAAAAATGATGTTTTATGCTTATTTAAATCTCTAGAAGTGATTTTTCTATTTCTTCTAAAGTTAAGAAAAGCTTTCATTTAATTAAAAATCTCCAAAAGAGATAAAAAGGATTTATTTCCAACATTGTTTACTCCTTGTATATTATTACACATTGCTGGCATGAATTAGTAAAAACGTTGAGTTAGTTTGCCTTTTATTTTTACTTTATTTTTTTGGCATAGCTAATCGGTTTTTACAGGGTTCCTAACACTTTTTTTATTATAACCAATAATAAAAATATAGTATAGTACAGGTGGTTGTGGTTGACAATCAACTAATTCGGTTTTTAAGGTGGACCATCCATTGCCTACGTAGTTTATGGTGTTTCATCCACTATACTTATCAATCTTATAACACTAGAGCTAGCTATGTTACTAGACTAAAAATTAATTACATCTCCACACAGGGAGTGAAGTACATATCAATTACATACTGCACATGGTAGTGTATTACGTATATTTACAAAAGTGAAGCAAAAAGCAGTACTAGGTATACAAGGTACTTGGTACAACCATACTTACGCAGAAGCACAGTGTAAAAGTGGTGTGACAAGTAGGTAGCAAGCTGCTCCATGATAAGTGATGGCAATCACATCCAGTAAAACCAGGGTGGCCATCAATTCTAAGCTAGGAGAGCCTATGTAGAAGCTTTGGAAGGAGTAACAACTTTAACCCAAAAAAACAAAGGTTCGAGCTAAAAGCATCCATATATTGCTTAATGGATCAAAGCGAGAAAAGAATCCAATACACCAAAAATAGAACAAAGGTCAGAACTCCAAAACAGTCCGAAGTAAAGCTCATGCTCGTGAAAATGGTTGCCCAATCAGGTAGAACATCAACAATACAGATTGACAGGGTCAGAGCCGAGGCTTCACATATTTTGCCAATCTGTCCATGTTGTTATACCCAATTTAAGCAAGATAAATAATAGCAAACATGAAAAATACCAAAGACCAAGCAACAAAAAAAGCTTAGAATGTTGAGGAACTGAGAACTGAAGCTGAAGGATAAATCAAACACCAAACTTGAAAACGAACTGCTATATAACACTCAAATACCACCACGAACTTCCAGCAACACGAAAATGTAACAACCCACCTGGAATAGGCCTAAATTTTGACCCAAAAAAGTCCCATCAAAACTTAGAACCATCCTAAATGGGTCACTCGTTCCTGTAAGGATTACATTTGCACAGATAATAACATATACTTTGAATGGAAATCTCACACAGCCGAAAGAGAAAATATAATAATCAAATAAGAGTACCATTATTTCAAAATCTCAGAAATACAAAGTCACAGTTACATTTATTCCAAAGGTACATCAAATAGTTCCATCTCATAAGATTCCAAAAGAAGTAAAGTAATAACTGCTAGTAATATCATAATAACTTCGTCTTCTCCATCAACCTCTGTCATGACTTCATCCATAGCTTTACCCCACCTACTGACCTGTTAGATGTTAAGGAGATGGGGTCAGAACATAAAGTTCTGTGTGACTGAAATATAGTTTTACTTAATGTCCATACCCTATATTTTTAGTAGGTCACATTTGTCGAGGTATGTCTATGTAGCACACAACAAACATCAAGTTTCTAACCAATGGGGTGGATATCCAAGTCAATCGCCCATTAGGGTTTTTCGGGTAAAGACCCAACGAGGTGGCATTCTCGGTCACTTATGGCCCTATTAAGGGTGGAATCTTACTATCTCTTATAACCCTGAGGCGGACCCTAGCCCTTTCATACCCCGCCCTAATACGTAAACGTTCTTAAGTCTATTCTCTCATTTGTAATATGAGAGAATAGACTAACCTCGTGTCTATTTGTCATTTATTTATATATATTTAAGCCATTCTAAATATACGCACACACAAGCAAACAAATATATATGTATATTTGTTAAGGGGACATTTCAAATTCAAACTCTAACCTAATCGCATTTATTACGTTATTACAATGTTATTTATGCTGATTACGCTCATATAAGTAAAATAATAATAGTGCCTAATTAACGTAAACATTCGTATAAACAGGAAATTTTCTAATAAGATGGCAATTGTCATCTTTTCCAAATTAAGGCATATAAATTGGGTTTTCCACACTTTTACCGCTACAACATAGGCATAATAACAATATGATAACATAACAAGTAGCAGTGGACGGAAACACATATATACATAAAATTTTAAACTTGCGTCCTAGGCATGTGGAAATGATTTCAATACTAAATTATAAGTAGAGTATTTCATACATTCACACATGTATGATTACAATCCATATTTCACCCAATTCGCCCTTTTTGTGGTGTTATACACCCAAAAATGTTTACATTTGACTTATTGTAATGGCCCGAATTTCCATACCGTTTGAGTTGACTACTTACACCACACGTCCAACCCAAATTGCAAATAAATACAAATCATTATAAGAGAAGTTAGAGGATGAGAAATAGAAAGAAAGAAATATTAGAATAGAAGAAAACGAAGAACAAAAATCTCACAGCGGAACAAATAAAATATATTAAATAACATAACTTTTGAAATACAAAACAATAACTGTACATACATACCGCTATCAGAGCACCACAGTTATTCCTGGAACAGTTATAAACACCTGTTTCTAGATACAACATAGTACACAATGGTAAAATATGGTAGTCTATTGCTAATTTGTTGAAGCCTCCTGCTTCAAGCTCCTCCATGTGAATCTATAAAATCCTGACAACTTGACTGCCCATACAAATTTTAGGCACCCAAGAGTTTAGGAAAAACAAACAAAATAAACTCTGGGTCAGTCATGGGACTGGTGTGAGTAAACTCCAACCATTTGTTTAACTTTCAAAAATCCCTTCAAAAGAAATGATAATCGTAAGACCGATCCACACATAAACACGAATGGTTTTTACCTTACGATAACCAAAAATATTTTGATATCAAATCCGGTGATATTATAATAGTGTCTACAACAAATAAATATAATCTAGCGGAACGCTTGCATCTCACGCTCCATATATAATATAAAATCAAAAACCGTAGGGTGCTTATTGGAGATTGGATTTCCAACATGACAAGGTATGGAACCACCTTACGATAGTGTATCTCTAGAGGGGAATACACTTGGTTCAACAAGAACGTCTTGCAACCCAGCCCACACATGGCTGACCACTCATTTAACTTGAGTGTATCGAGCATATTATCACCAACGGTTGTGATCAGCAACCGTTACCGAAAGCATACAGCAGCGAATAGAACAAGAAGCAAATGAAATTTCTCTAGATCAGGTGATAATAACCCTAATGGGAATGACCCACATGGCCATGCTGCCTGCTCGATTTCTGTCATTTCCCGGGTGATAAGGCTTGAGGTCATGATTTCCTTTTAGAACATCTTGCCACCATTTACTTTGAATGTCACGTCGTCATACCGTCGTCCATATACGTTGTCCTAGGACTGGACAAACCGAAGGCACCATTCTATTAATCCATCTTGGGAAATTTCTACCTAGGTATAATAGAACAACCCTTGCATTTTACTCCGTCTTTAATTATCTTCAGCATAAGTTGATTCGTAATGCTTATGCCAATATGGAGTGGTTTTCAGATAATAAATCTGATCTCGGTCTCTCCATATTGACAACGGAGGTATAAAATAAATCAAGACATTGATAGCCAGTGATTTAACTATCAAAGAAAACATCCATACAACCAATGATCCTATTCCCAAATGGAAATTTTAACGATCAACCATCAAACAACACTGGCCCCTTTTTGAATTAGTTCCTATTTATATTATCATTTCCAATTCCCATTTCCCATCTTTCGTATCCTTTCAAAGCTCTAATTTCTCTTTTGATTCTTAGATAAAAAAAACATTTTGAATGTCTAATTTTTTTATTCGAGAAAATATCTCTTATTCCAGTCAGAAACATTTAAAAATATTCACGAATCTTTATTTTCTATATTCAGAAAATATACCTTATTAATATCGGTAAAATATTTCCATATTCCATTTCTTAATTCCTCGTTGACCAGTTCATTTCATTTTCTGTGCATAGGAAATATCTCTTGTTTTATTTGGGGAAACATTTCAAAATCCTTTAAATTAATGTGATGTTACAAAAACATCGTTATTATAACTCAAACCATTTATCATTTATCAACTCACCATATTGCTAACCATTCTTCACTATAGAACCTTAACCATTCCTCCATCAATCATAAAGTCAATTAATATAATTACCTCTCAGACCTTAATTGAACAACATTATCAACTTTGAAATAGTCAATGCTCACGACTTCAAACAAAATAGCGCTTACGCGACTCTCAGATTCAATCTAAGAATCCACTTCCTTTACGGAAAAACATTTGATTATAACGGAAGCGTCATAATCGTTGTTTCCAAATATTTGATTTATAAGTCATTTATTATAACGACAGTGTTAAAATCGCTGTATAGATTTACAAAACATTTATTATAATGACAACGCTAAAATCACTGTTTAGATTTTATAAAACATTTATTATAACGACAGCGCTGAAATCGCTGTTCCCAAATAATTGGTAAATAAAAATACAATTTGTACTTATTAATTCAAAAAAACAAACAAACAAATAATTAGATTTGATTCAAAACGGAAAGTAAAAATAACTACTTCCTTAAATTCGATATAATTGAATTCCTATAAATAACTCTCATTCGAATAATCTATATTCGATTATATTTTGAACTTCGGAATTTATTTACCATTTCAGGTTAATTCAAATTTCAAGTCCACTTTTGACTTTATCATGTCCAAATCATTACCAAATTCCTTCATAACCATTCCAGTCTCAAAACGTTATCACACTTTATTTTATATTCCGAATTTGAAATAAAACTCGTTGTTTTTTTTTAAAACGATTGCCCATTCCCCTTTTTAATAAATTTCCAATCTGGATTCATATTTCAAACCCAGATTTCTTTTGTGGATGCTTTTATTTTCAAAATATCTGCTCTAAAACATTACCCTCTTAAATCGTGAATAAAATTTCTTTTTACATAATCAATTCCAATTGATTTTATCATATCAAACCCAATTCCATTTATAACTTCTATTTTTAATTGTTTATAGATAATATATATATATATATACACACACACATATATATATATATCAAACATTTATAATCTTGCTCATCATTCTTTTATAACTGCTCAGTTTAAATCTCATTTACAATTATTGATTTCAAAACCAATTTCCATTTTCCGATACAAATTCCCACTTGAATTTATATTTGAATTTATCTAAAGGTAAATATTTTACTAAATTTATAATCATCGTTTATAATCAACATTTTGATCTCATCCGTTAAACAAGTTCCTATTTCAAGTTTATTTAGAATCAAATTCCTAATTTGGAAATAACAAATTATTTTAATTTTAAATTCAAATTTCTTTTCTATATTCAAAAATATTTTCTGTATTTAAATACTAAAATTCAAGGGCCAGTGTAATTCAAACAAAACCTAGTCAAATCACATATTATATAACACATCATATAGCACAATCAATAAAAATAGTAATATAAATGTTCAGGAATCCAGTTGGATTCCTCCAACCTGTTTCCCTCAATCCACAGATGTTAGTCAGTATAAATAACATCAGTTTCACTTAAATAAGCAATAATATGGTATATAAAATCAACATTTAATCTATGATTTCATATATATAACTATTTCAGCCATTTCAATCAATTTATCAACCAATCATCCAAACAACCATCACACAGTATAAAATCACTATAAATAAATTTAAAACTCGTTTATATAAAAATATAAACAAGCCAGAGTTAGTGAGTTTACTCACCTTATTTGCAGTTGACGGTTCTGCTTTTGTTTCATTTTAAAATCAAACGGCGTTTGATTTTAACATGAAATTCCAATAGATTTGTTTTCAGTAAGATCAGTTCTATGGTGTGAATTCCTTCATTATGATCCCACCCTGACCGGTCTCGTCTGATTCTGGTAACATATGACTAAATTATAAATACAATAGTATTAACATTAATTTAGAATAATTAGTTATCTAAGTTCCCTAATTACCTTACTAAGGTTTAAATTAATCATGGTTTATTTCGTGCACTAAGGTTTTTAAACAAAACCCATCACTGAGCTTCCTTGTTCTTTAAATGCTCTGTTCCCTTTATCCACGAAGTAAAAAAACTCCACACCATAAATTCTAACCTATATTCCACCATCATTTCCCTCTAGTAATTTCCAAAACCATGATCGATCTTGCTTCCTTCAAATGAATGAAAGTCAGATCCTAAAGTCCTAACACATTTTAACATTACACCGTTATTTAATAATAAGTTATAATATACTTTAGTTTATAATTAAACAATAGGTTTAATTAATTACCCCCATAATCTATTTTAATCTGATCGCATATCGTCTCCTCTTTCCCTCTTCTTTGCAGCTTTCTTCCTAACAATCAGCACACGCCAAGTTTCTCACCTAAAAATCAGTCAAACCCCACCCATAAAAACAAACTCCAGCATTCTTCGAAAGCTAATTGAAGCAGCAACGGTTTTAACACCAGACTCTATCATTAACAACAACACACCCATTCGATGCTCAACTCCATTCGCGTCCTTCCCTTTCACATGCAACAAAACGAAACCACGAGGCAATCCTTATTCATTCCCTTTATTTTCAAATGCTAATTACAGCTAACTCCTCTTCAACGTCTTCTTCCCCGACCCCCACTCTGCTGTGCACCACCGCGTGTTTCTAAGGACCAATACCCTCATCCAAACATCCGTTCTTTTCCAGCAAATGCTAGCACGTGTAACCCCATATGCTAAACTGAATCCAACACCAGCATTCCAACTTGTTGCTTAAACAACCCTACAACAAATGGAAACTTGTGCTTCTTTCCTTTGTGAATTGTTGTTTCACCAATTTACCATCGTTCATAAACCCAACAGCTCATCCTCAGTAGCTTACTTTAATCACAACGCTAACCTATCCTAATCATAGTTAAGGCATCTGACTTCACCACTTTCACAATCTACTTCTCCTCTAAGAAGAATCCCCCACCATTGCTACTCCTCTTTGCTGTTCAACACACAACTTGACCAACAGATCATCCACCTTCACCCGCTACAGCGCTTCCTTCCACTCATTACAACACAAACCATCTCAAGAAGCTTCAGGCTTCTATATTTAAAGCAAAATAAAAGACACCAACTTCACCGTGATCCAAGAGCTTGTCACTGCACTAACCCACAGCAGTATCTCACGCTTAATACTTAAGCCCCATACAAAAATTCTTGCTCCACCATCAAAACTTCTACCGCGCCGCCTGAGTTCAACCACATCATTTGTTTCCTCTTTGGCCTCTCGTAACTCGCTGCAAACCCACAAACTTTACCTAATACCCTCGACAAGCTCGTGTTCTTGAATCCCTGAACCAAATCTCCACTCCGAGGCCAATAACGTTCCTCCTCATCGATGGCAACCATCTACTCCAGCCGTGACCCTTCCATAACTCGTGCACGAGAACCAATATCGGATCCCAGTTGAAAACTTCAACTCGCAAACCCAAGAATCGAAGTTCGTTGATTTTTATTTGAATTTTCTAGAATGATATTAATTACTGGAAGGAATGTATTTGGTATGAGGAAAGAACGGTGGAGTGAAAAAAATGAATTGGGAAACGAACTGGTGAATTGGGAAATCACATTTTGGGATAGGGACGGTTTTATAAATAGATTTATTGTTATTATTCTTATTTTTTTGAATCTGGAAGCGAGAAAGAGGATAAAGGAATACAGTATCTAAAGCAGACGATAGTTTGGCACGCACGGTATTGTGGTTTGGGGAACACGGTATGTAAAGGCTTGCTTCAAACGGAAACTGATGGTGTGCCATGCACGGTTCCAAAAACTTGACAGACACGGTATCGGTAGCTTGGTACTCATGGATGAATAAAGTGGGGAGCACGCTATTTTGAAAGGAAAAAGGGTAGCCATCACTTTTATAATGAATGTATTATTAAAGAAAATAATTTCCAAAGCTTTGTCACTGTAATATATTTGATTTTTTTCAGTCTCATAATTTATGCCGAGATTTGTTCTGAGATTGGCTAAGATTTCTGCTTAACGTGTACAAACTATAATTGGTCAAAATAATATCTGCCCGATATTGCTTTTAGATTTGAACGGAGTTACAGATTTTCCTGCAAGGATTTTGTGAAGATATGTTCTACCCGAGATATTGTTCAAAAGATTTTTTTCATTTCGTAGATATAAATTTTAAAGATCTCGACAAGATTAGACTGACATGCAGAATATTTTTGAAAGCAGTTTTTTTAGCTTAAGTAATTCGATAAAATATAAATAAATCTCCATTTATATTTCTAATGCAACATTTTAAATAAATTTAAATGTTCAAAATAAATTGGCAAAAATCTGGGTCGTTACATTCCTTCCCCCTTAAAATAATTTCGTCCTCGAAATTGCTAAGCAGTAAAAATGCTATAACTCTAACTCCTCATAACCTGCTTAGTTGAAATCGTATATTCTATATCTTCATAACCCAGTTCTTACTCGACTTTCAAATTCTTATACCAATATTCGACCATTCATAATTCTTTCCAAGTGATATGTCCACCATTTTTGGTCAATCCATCATCACATTCTTATCTTCAATCCATATGCTCTTCTGCATATCCACACCCATTCCAATTGATTTTAAATCCATTTATCAATTTCATTATTCCACTTGAAATTTTATTAACCAATTCTGGTTTTCTTATTTTAATTACAATTAACAACTCGATTTTAAATTATAAAAAATTCCTTGAAATTTTTATAACTCTTTAAATTTTTGAAAAATTTCGCCAACATCTTCTTTGCACGACTCAATCGGTACAACCACAACTCGCATTTCTAAGCCTTCTCCAATTCAAAAGAAAATCAAAAATCCAAGCGGCTTGCCCAATAGGCTCATAAACCGTTAAACCCAAGTAGTATTGTAAATATGTACCTTTTTGTCGGACATAAATTCTATCTCTTGCATTTGCTCCCATTCAATATCTGCTCAGCATACATATACCCATTTCCAGTTGGTTTTAAATCAATCCAACTTCCAGTTTTTAACACTCTAATAAACTTCTGATTAGTTCAATTCCATTCTATCAATTCAAATCTGATTTCTATTTAAGTAAATCCACTTATTATACTTGAATCCAAATTTATCCCAATTAACAACATTCAATATATATTCAACTTGCTTATTCATAAGTCGAATTCGTATTAATAATTCGAATCTCAACATTTTTCTTTAGTTAATTTCGTTCGGAATAATTTCTAATCCAATCCAATTTTATTTAACTTAACATAAGTTAAATTTCAATTCATTTGATACATTTTTACCATTTCAATCTATTCAACTTATACAAGTTAAATTTTAATTTTAATTTTAGAATTCAAATTTCCAGGTTTTATTTTGAATTAGTTTGAAATCATATATATTTGTACACATATATGTATAATCAACTCAATTCAAAATATTTGAATTTCTAAAACAAATTGTCCTTTTCAAAATTTTCATTCCCAAAATACTATGGTAGCAATCCATCACTCAGAAACTTGAAGATGAATACTGATAATGTCGCGATCCATTATCAGAATTATTTTCTCGCCACTGAAGTGATTTCAATGCTTAATTACTTCTCAAAATCCATTTAAAACCTATTCTTATTCAAAATCCCTTAAAGTAATATTATATTACTTTTTTTAAAAAATACTTCAAAAAATATTTCTGAACACCTGGGATTTAAATTCCAAATTCAGCTATGAATCTAATTTTATTTCAGTTCATTTGTATATTTCATTCCTATGCAAACTCGATTTGGTTATATATAACCATTTCAATATTTTATAATTTCATTTGATTGTAATAACAGATAACACATTTATATATTACAATATTTTAGAAATTTTCTTCTTCTTTTATATCAAAATTAATTTAGGAAAAATTATTTCATTTACCCATTTTAAAAGAATACTGTATTGAATTGCTTTGTTTGAGAGTTTAGAAACACCTATCGATACAGTTGTACATCCTATATCGACCAGAATTCATAAACCACTCAACAAACCAACCAACACAATATAAAACATTTTTGTATCAAATCTACAAATACACGCTCATATATATGCACGCAAACTCAATCTAGGGTATTACTAACCCATCTCTATTGAGTTACGCCACAGAGCCAAGGTTATCACTCAACCTTTAGCTCTGATACCAACTGTAATGGCCCGAATTTCCGTACCCATTGAGTTGACTACTTACACCACACTTCCAACCGAAATTGCACAGAAATACGAATCATTATAAGAAAGAAGTAAGAGGATGAGAAATAGAAAGAAAGAAATATTATAATAGATTAAAAACGAAGAACACAAATCTCACAGCGGAACGAATAAAATATATTAAATAACATAACTTTTGAAATAAAAACAGTAATTGTATATATATCGTTATCAGAGCACCACAGTTATTCCTGGAACAGTTATAAGCACCTGTTTCCAGATACAACATAGTACACAGCGGAAAATATGATAGTCTATAGCTAATTTGTTGAAGCCTCCTGCTTCAAGCTCCTCCATGTGAATCTGTAAAATCCTGACTACTTGACCGCCCATACAAATTTTGGGCACCCAAGAGTTTAGGAAAAACAAACAAAATAAACTTTGGGTCAGTCATAGGACTAGTGCGAGTAAACTCCAACCATTTGTTTAACTTTCAAAAATCCCTTCAAAAGAAATGATAATCGTAAGACCGATCCACACATAAACACGGATGGTTTTTACCTTACGATAACCAAAAATATTTTGATATCAAATCCGATGATATTATAATAGTGTCTACAACAAATAAATATAATCTAGCGGAACACTTGCATCTCACGCTCCATATATAATATAAAATCAAAAACCGCAGGGTGCTTATTAGAGATTGGATTTCCAACATGACAAGGTACGGAACCACCTTCCGATAGTGTATCTCTAGAGGGTAATACACTTGGTTCATCAAGAACGTCTTGCAACCCGGCCCACACATGGCTGACCACTCATTTAACTTGAGTGTATCGAGCATATTATCACCAACGGTTGTGATCAGCAACCGTTACCGAAAGCATACAGTAGCGAATAGAATAAGAAGCCAATGAAATTTCTCTAGATCATGTGATAATACCTCTAATGGAATGACCCAAATGGCCATGCTGCCTGCCCGATTTCTGTCATTACCCGGGTGATGAGGCTTGAGGTCACGAATTCCTTTTAGAACATCTTGCCACCATTTACTTTGAATGTCATGTCGTCAGACCCTCGTCCATATACGTTGTCCAAGGACTGGACAAACCGAAGGCACCATTCTATTAATCTATCTTGGGCAATTTCTACCTATAATTAATAGAACAACCCTTGCATTTTACTCCGTCTTCAATTATCTTCAGCATAAGTTGATTCGTAACGCTTATGCCAATATGGAGTGGTTTTCAGATAATAAATCTGGTTCCGGTCTCTCCATATTGACAACGGAGGTATAAAATAAATCAAGACATTGATAGCCGGTGATTTAATTACCAAAGAAAACATCCATATAACCAACGATCCTATTTTCAAATGGAAATTCTAACGATCAACCATCAAACAACACTGGCCCCTTTTTGAATTAGTTCCTATTTATATTATCATTTCCAATTCCCATTTCCCATCTTTCGTATCATTTCAAAGCTCTAATTTCTCTCTTAATTCTTAGAAAAAAAACATTTCGAATGTCTAATTCCTTTATTCGAGAAAATATCTCTTTTTCCAGTCAGAAACATTTATAAATATTCACGAATCTTTATTTTCTATATTCAGAAAATATACCTTATTAATATCAGTAAAATATTTCCATATTCCATTTCTTAATTCCTCGTGGACCAGTTCATTTCATTTTTTGTGCATAGGAAATATCTCTCGTTTTATTTGGGGAAACATTTCAAAATCCTTTAAATTAATGTGATGTTATAAAAACATCGTTATTATAACTCAAACCATTTATCATTTATCAAATCACCATATTGCTAATCATTCTTCACTATCGAACCTTAACCATTCCTCCATCAATCATAAAGTCAATCAAGTTGGGGTATAATTACCTCTCAGACCTTAATTGAACAACATTCTCAACTTTGAAATAGTCAAAGCTCACAACTTCAAATAGAATATCGCTTACGCGACTCTCAGATTCAATCTAAGAACCCACTTCCTTTATGGAAAAACATTTGATTATAACGAGTTATAATCGTTGTTTCCAAACATTTGATTTATAAGTCAATTATTAGAATGACAAAACATTTATTATAACAACAGCGCTTAAATAGCTGTTTAGATTTTATTAAACCTTTATTTTAACGACAGCGCTAAAATCGCTGTTCTCAAATAATTGGTATATAAAAATATAAATTGTACTTATTAATTCAAAAAATAAATAAATAAATAGATCTGATTCAAAACGGAAAGTAAAAATAACTACTTCGCTAAATTCGATATAATTGAATTCCAAAAAATAACTCTCATTCGAATACTCTATATTCGATTATATTCCGAACTTCGGAATTTATTTACCATTTCAGGTTAATTCAAATTTCAAATCCACTTTTGAATTTATCATTTCCAAATCATTACCAAAATCCATCATAACCATTCCAGTCTTAAAACGTTATCACACTTTATTTTATATTCCGAATTTTGAAATAAAACTCATCGTTTTCTTTTAAAACGATTGCCCATTCCTCTTTTTAATAAATTTCCAATCTAGATTCATATTTCAAACCCATATTTCTTTTATGGATGCTTTTATTTTCAAAATATCTACTCTAAACCATTATCCTCTTAAATCGTGAATAAAATTTCTTTTTACATAATCAATTCCATTTGATTTTATTATATCAAACCCAAATTCCATTTATAACTTCTATTTTTAATTGTTTAAAGAAAATCTTTATATATATATGTATATATATATCAAACATTTATAATCTTGCTCACCATTCTTTTATAACTGCTCAGTTTAAATCTCATTTACAATTATTGGTTTCAAAACCAATTTCCATTTTCCTATATAAATTCCCACTTGAATTTATATTTGAATTTATCTAAAGTTAAATATTTTACTAAATTTATAATCATCGTCTATAATCAACACTCTAATCTCATCCATTAAACAAGTTCCTATTTCAAGTTTATTCGGAATCAAATTCCTAATTTGGAAATAACAAATTATTTTAATTTTAAATTCAAATTTCTTTTCTATATTCTAAAATATTTTTGGTATTTAAATACTAAAATTCTAGGGCCAGTGTAATTCAAACACAACCTAGTCAAATCACATATTATATAACACATCATATAGCACAATCAATAAAAATAGTTATATAAATGTTAAGGAATCCAGTTGGATTCCTTCAACCTGTTTCCCTGCATCCACAGATGTTAGTCAACATAATAACATCAATTTCACTTAAATAAGCGATAATATGGTATATAAAATCAACATTTAATCTATGATTTCGTATATATAACTATTTCAGCCATTTCAATCAATTTATCAACCAATCATCCAAACAACCATCACACAGTATAAAATCATTATATATAAATTTAAAACTCTTTTATATAAAAATATAAACAAGCCAGAGTTAGTGAGTTTACTCACCTTATTTGTAGTTGATGGTTCTGCTTTTGTTTTGTTTTAAAATCAAACGACATTTGATTTTAACATGAAATTCCAATAGCTTTGTTTTAAGTAAGATCAGTTCTACGGTGTGAATTCATTCGTTATGATCCCACCCTGACCGGTCTCGTCTGATTTTGGTAACATATGACTAAATTATAAGTACTATAGTATTAACATTAATTTAGAATAATTAGTTATCTAAGTTCTTGAAACACCCCACCCTCCATTAAGTTCACTCACAAAGGGAATGCCTTAACTTTGGTGGAGGTTTTTAAGTAAAAGTCACAGATAAACACAAGACAGATATATATAAACACACACACATATATATATATATATAAGTAGCGGAAAACAACAGACTTTTTACTTCATAAAAATGTGTTCATACAAAGCCTTTCCATAATTGTCACATAATAACTTCCAAAACATTACATCATAATTTCTGTCTTGGTTATTAAATAAAGAATCATAAAAAGATAATTAAAACTGCATAATCCCCATAGAGTGTGTCCAACTGCCATAGCCAAGGAAAGAGAGTCCAAAACGTACATCTACTATCTTGAAGCTTGCAAAGAATCCGACTAAGCTGGGTTGTTTCCTCCCTGTGGACCTAGGGGGGAGGGGAAACGGAAGAAAAGAAGACGAAAGAAAATAGGGTCAGACATAAAGCCTGGTAAGTCTAGTGACTCTTCAGTATGAGAATAAGAAAAAGGACATGATAAGTATAAACTTGAAATAGGAAAGTATCATAAACTCGGGTAAGGCAGTTTGAATCGAATATACTATCGCACCCCACACTAAATCTCTACACCTACTTTCTTTGTCTCAACTGGCACCCCATGATCAGGGTGATGTGATCCCCTTTCTAAAGATCGGCACCTACTTGCATAATCATCTGTGTCTTACGACCCCCAAAGAGTGTAGATACCTATGCTGGTCCCACCATGGGGTGTATCAAGTCCCATGGTGGCGGCCCCACACAACTCTAGAATGCATAGGTTATACTACTTGTTCCCCCAATGCCCTGTTTGTCTGCTTCGAAGTGTGTGCACGCCCGCACTCCGTTATAACCCACACTGTTGCACCCACAGTCGTCGCTTTTGACCGTTTACAATCAGCCCAGTAATCGTGCCCCACCCTGCCTAGTTTCAGGGTACCATGATACCTAATTGGGTTACTGCTGAAATGGGTCCCTGTTACTAAGGTTTTATAGTCAAACATGTTAAGTGGTTAAGTGTCTGTATTTACCTAACCCCACCCATCAGTTTAATTAACATGTTGAATTGGTTAAGTGTTTTAGTTAACTTAACCCTACCATCCTGACTTGTCTGTCCTTAGCATTTTAAAGAACCGACCACTCACATTAGACATGTATTGTTACGGTTACTGGATGTGCCGGTCGGTTCCGGGCAGATTTACACCGTAACTCAGTCTAACCTCGGGTCCTTATTGGGCTCAATGCTTAACCACCCACATTGGATAGGTATTGTTGTGACTACTGGACAGCCGGACGGGTCCGGGCAGGTTTACATCACAACTCAATCCAACCTTGTGTTAAGCATACTCGTATTTTCTAAATTTACATATTTATCTTTATTACTTATTATATGTAAATTTGTCAACAATTAAATGTTGTGGCCCACTATCCAAGTTTAACATTTTTGGTATAAGGATTTATACCATTTAATTGCCACCAATTTCGGCATATGACAAACATGCCAATTTCATATATTTTTACCGATTTATGTCAAGTTACCAATTTTCCCAACGTTACCCCGTCTAAATATTAGGCTAACAATCTTAGCCTGATTTTCGTTCGCATGGTTTTTAACATATAATATTAGGCTAAAAACTTAGCCTAATTTTGCGCACACTAAATTTTCATAAGGGAATTCATAACCATAAACATGACATAGGTGTAAACTTGGCATTCTTGGCATAGTCAATATGAACATCATAGATGTGAACTTGCAAAATAGTCAATATGAATATCATAGGTGTGAACTTGCAACATAGGCTAAATCAATTTACATACATGTGAACCTGCATTGAAATAGGGGTCTAACCAAATAGATGTCACATTAATTAACATATGATTTAGACAACATAAGCCTAAACATGTTTAGATCTAGGCATAACATCGAACATCACTAGCATAAGAATATGACATGTTCATAAAGTATATATAATTTCATCGCATGAGTGAACTAGATCCAATCATATGTCCAACTACACATGAAACATGTATTAAAGTGGATCTTGGCGTGGATCCAATTGTTGACTTTGCAACTTTTGTATAAACATATAAGCATGTATATGAACTTAGGCATAGGTGTCGATTACAACATGAACTATACAACTTTCACGTGATTCTAAATGTACAATAGGATCAATATCAATTCAACTATACCACAAACATCACAATACCACAATCATTTCAATACATAGGTCTGAATTAACATCGTTGTTACAACATAAATTCCATTTCCATTTCACATCGAATCAAATCCTAACTTTTATTCACATCGGAAAAATCACTATACTTACAACAAACGACGGTCTTGTTTTTTGATTTCTGAATTGCTTTCCTTTGGGTAGACAACGTTGATTTGATTCTCGTTTTAACTTTAATTTGGCTCGTCTCTAAGCTTTTCTACAAGTGGAGGCTCCTCTCAATTTTCTTCGATAGCATGGCGGCTCTAGTTCTATATTATTTGTGTGAATTTAGGTTGAGTGTTGAGTTATATTTATAGAATTTCAGATTGATTTGAGCCGTCAGATGATCACAGATGAATCTAGACCATTCACTTCGAGAGGAGCCAACCAAAATGTGACAAATCAGCCCTAGTGACACAGCCAAGCTCAGAAATTCGACCAGAAACTGAAACACCCCACCTCCGTTAGGGTCACTCTCAACCCTAATTTTGGTGGAGGTTTATAAGTATAAGTCACAGATATACAAGACAGATATAGTAACACATATTATTGAACAGCGGAAAACAACAACTTTTATTTCTTCAAAATACGTGTTACACAAACCATGCCATAATACTTCCCAAAATCATAACTTTCTTGATTACATTATTTAAAGAAGCATGAAGAAAACATAAATAAACTGCAAAAGTCCCCTAATTGATGTCCAAAGCCATAGTCCAAAACGGAAAAGATCCAAGTAATACATTCTTTCTCTTCAAGCTGGATGTGAAAACTGATCAAGCTGCGGTATTCCCTCCCTGAGAACCTGGGGGGGGGGGGGGGGAGGGGGGAACGAAAGAAAAAGAGGCGAAAGGAAAAGGGTCAGTCATAAAGACTGAGTAAGTTCTAGTGACTTTCAGTGTAGAAACGGTTAAAACAACCTATCATGTATGAACTGGAACTAAACTTAAGAATGGTGTCAAGGTGAACAAGATAGACTAAGGTGATTAGGATAAGTCAAGACAAGTCAAGTAAAGCATCACATGTTCGAGATTCGTTGCATCGACTGTACTAGTATACTAAGCCCATATCATAAGTTAATCACGAAATAAATCCCATGGCCCAATGTCATGAAATAACCCTGAAACGGGGTCTGACCCAAGTACGGGGTCCTACGGAGCGATTATCTAGTCGATCGGCTCCCTACAAGTTCTAGCTCGTCAAGTGTCCGTGTCATACGGCTAATCACGAATGTAGTCACCTGTGCTGGGTCCACCTTCGGGTGTATCAGCCCTAGGGTGTCAACCCCTGACACGACTCAAGATGCACAGATAAATCTACGGATACCCAGTGTCTGCCCCGTATACGTGCACGATCGTAGTCCGCCGAACCTACACTGGCGTACCCTACTGCCGTCGTTCACCTCTTACAATCAGCCCAGTAATCGTGCCCCACCCGGCCTAGCCCTAGGGTACCTTGATACTTCTAGAGGGTTACTGCTGAAAGGGGTCGTGTCTAGGGTTTCGCCTAATAGATTAGGTCATGTAATTCGTGACCTAACCCGCCTAACAGATTAAGTCATGTAATTCGTGACTTAATCCTTTTCTAGTCTAGTCATGTCAAGATGGTTAAGTATGTCATTTCAGTTCGCGACTTAACCCACCTACGTGTCATGTCAAGTTGGCTAAGTGTTGTCGTTTTCAAGTTCATGACTTAGCCCTACAAACCGTGTTCAAGTTGGTTAAGTTGTCTTTTCATGTTCATGACTTAACCCTAATTGGCATTAATTGATTTGTTAATGCACCGAACCACTCACATTGGATCCTGTTGTTCGTAGCCACTGGATTTGCCGGGCGGTTCCGGGCAGGTTTACGCTACGAACTCAACCCAACCTCGGGTTTTCAAGCGCGATGTGACCAACTACCCACATTGGATCCTATTGTTTGTAACAACTGGATTTGCCGGACGGTTCCGGGCAGATTTACACTACAAACTCAACCCAACCTCGAGTTGGCCACCTTCTTGTTTTCTAAAGTCATGCCCATGTTCTTATCAGATTTTGCTATTTCCACATCATGTTCATATGTCAACTTCGTGCCCAACTAAGGCATGTTTAAAGTCAAGTTATGGCATGTTCAAGTCAAGTTTTCGTGCCATATTTCATGTTCTACTTATGCCAAATTTCACAGTTTATGCTTATAATTAATTCAAGTTTTGCCTATTCTACCCAATCGTATCCCCAACGTATATAAACGCACTTCGTTCACAAGCATAAACAATTCAAGAGATAAAGGGGAATAACACCAAACATGTGATAGGCATATGTGACAATTCCAACATCACTTGCATAATAAACAGGCTATAACATATCACATGGTTGCAATACTAGTATGATGATAACTTGGCATAGTAATGATTCCAACTTAATTTAACATGATGATTTCAACTTTACATCATAAGCATAATAATCATTGCGGGCATAATAATAATTTTATTATAAACATGAAACATTAAAGGCATAGTAATCCTAATAGGCATAGTGGATTCCAATTTAGCATTTTTAACATAATAATTCTCAACTAACATTATAGACATAATGATTCCAAATTTAGTATTTTTAACATAATGATTCTCAACTAACATTATAAACATAATGGTTCCAATTTAGCATTTTTAACATAATGACTCTCAACTAACATAATAGACATAATGATTCCAATTTAGTATTTTTAACATAATGATTCTCAACTAACGTTATAGACATAATGATTCCAACTTTTCATCATAACCTAGCAATACCCAATTTTTCATTAATCATGATGGGTATATTTACATCACAGGCATAATTCCATCAATAGTCATAGCCATGGTTTAATTAGTACCATAGGCATGGTTTAATCAGCATAAAGATTTCAATAAACATAGCGAATCCATTGACATGTATTAGTCCAACTTGCCAAACAATTAAGCCCAAGTGATTCATAACAACAACAAAATCATGACAAGTTTAACTTGCAACGTTGCCATAGCAATATCCCCAAATTATAATTCAAAGATAAACAATATAAACAATGGATTAACAATAGTTCCTAAATCCGGTTTCAATTTATGGCATGTCCATATTGTTTTAGCGTTTTTGCCTAAAAAGTAACATAGAACTTACAATATGAAGCAAATAACCCAAATAAAAATCCCAAATCAAATAGTCCCAAATTCGTTGTCTAAGGCGTCGTAGTTGTTGTAGCTTCTAGTTGTAGCCTTCAAGAATCATCCTCTATCTTCTATAATTTTATTCTTTGTATTTTTAATTCAGAGCTCTAGGTTTAATGGCGGTGGCCTGAGGCTAAAATGAGATAGTATGATTTAGGCTAGGTCTTAGGTCCTTTTTATAATGTTTGTGAGTTGTTTTAGACCGTCGATGGAGCTTGATTCAATAATAGCCGTTCGTTTGAAGGAGCGGCCAATCCGGAGCTGACACCTAGCCCTAGTGAAAAGGCAAGGCTCAGAAAATCGACTAAACATAGACCAGGCCAGCCAGGGTGGGCTGGGTTCGACCTGGCTCTGGGGCCAGGTCGACAACCCAGTCGACACCGTGTCGACTTGGCAGTCGACACGGGTGTCGACAGCCCTGTCGACCTCTAGCCCAGGTCGACTGCCAAGTCGACCTGGGTGCCTTAGGCGGGAATTTTCCCGCCCTGGCCAATTGGGCCCGATTTTGAATTTTAAACTTATTTTTCTGAGCTGCTTTCGTCTGTTTGAATTTTAAACTGAATTCTGAAACTTCCGGGGGCCATATCTTGGTCATACGGACTCCAATTTTCGAAAACTCGGACTCTATTTCGCGTATTTTTCCGAGACGAACACAATGGCGTATCCCGTTTCCCTTAATTCTTTGATTTGAAATTAATTATACTTTAATTTGTGAATTTCACTGTTATAGAATACACGGGGTGTTACATTCTCCCCCACTTAAAAGGATTTCGTCCCCGAAATCTTCAAGTTTAGGAAAAATATATATCCTAACATCCAAACATCCATCTACTCATCCATCAAACACGAGTATCCATTGTCCTTAAAAGACTTCTAATGCTTTATGATCATATGCGAAGTGTGTGTATATGTTCCTTAGCTAATGCTAATGATCAGGCCTGATTGATCTTCTAAATGCAAAATATGTTTAGTGAAATGAATCCAATATGTATGCAATTTTTTCCTATTATAATTCATAATTTCTACATGAGTGCTCGAACATTCAATCATATGCAACAACCAAATGATAACACAACCAAGTTTCCAAAATAAACACTCATGCATATGCAACATGAAAATGTGTCTGAGCCGATCTAGTGCCTAATGTGTATTCATGCATCCACGAGCAACCACTTGCGACCACTTGCAACCATTTCGCAATCATAACATGTTTCAATTACATGTTTACATCCAAAAAGATTCTAACTATGGTTCTCAAGATAGGATCGAGGAGAGAAATAAGATAAAACAAAGCATCTAGAATAGGTTAACGATGTACCGCCAGAAGGTCCGGTCTGCTTCTCAGGGCAGTCTTTGCTGATGTGTCCAGTCTTCCCACAATGAAAACATTCACCTTGCTTTCTCTTCCTCTTTCTACAATCCTTGGCTATGTGCCCTTCCGTACCACAGTAATTGCATTTCCTTTTATCGCGTGAGTTGTTGTTCTTGCCTCCCTTCTCGGAGTCTACCTTCTTATTCTTAGAATCGTTAGGCTTGACCTCTTTCTTCCCTTGAGAGTTTTCTGCCTCTGTCTCCTTCTTGCCCTTATCTTCCTCGTTCAGCAATGCCATCTGCACCAACCTTTCGTACGTAGCTCCCATGGGTATATGGGTCATGGCCAAACTGTGTAATGGCTCATTCAACCCTTTGACAAAGCGGAGAGCCTTTTTGTGCGGGGTGTTGACTAGGTCTAGTCCGAACCTAGCCAGCTCGTCGAACTGATTAACGTACTATTTGACTGTCATATTTCCTTGCTTAAGAAATAAAATTTTTTCCAATTGAAGACTCCTTTCAGCTTCTGAGAGAAATTTAGCCTCAAATCTTGCCCTAAAGTCCTCCCATGTTTCCACTGGTCTTTCTGCATTAGTGACTTCCCACCAGTAGGAAGCCTCGCCCTTTAGTAGCCACACTGCCAATTGTACTTTCTGCCTATCTTCTACCTCAAAGATGACGAATAAGTCCTCGGTTTCTTTCAGCCAATTTCTAGCTGCCACGAAGGACTCCATTCCATGAAAGTCCTTTCCTCCCATAGCCTTAAAATCTTTACATATCTTAGCAAAAGTGTTTCCCCGCGGAGGAGGTGGAGGAAGAGGTGCTGCTGCAGCTGGATGATTTCCTGCAGCTGGAGGAGGAGGAACGGTAGGACCTGGCTGGGTGGCCCTTGCTTCTAAGAATCGTCTAAACCAACCAGGTATTGGTACACCCTCTGGCAAGTTAAGTTCTTCGGACATGCTGAAACAAGAAGGATAGATTCAAAACGAAGGATAAGAGATAGTACCTATGGCTTTGGGGGACTTTGCCTTTTTAAAATAAAATAATATTTTATCTTTTAAAAATGCTTCTTTAAATTTTCTTTTGAAAATAAATTTTCAAAACTTTTTATCTTATCTGGTAAACCTATGCTCTGATACCAAGTGAAACACCCCACCTCCGTTAGGGTCACTCTCAAAGGGAATGCCCTAATTTTGGTGGAGGTTTATAAGTATAAGTCACAGATATATAAGACAGATATAATAACACATATTATTGAACAGCGGAAAACAACAACTTTTATTTCTTCAAAATACGTGTTACACAAACCATGCCATAATACTTCCCAAAATCATAACTGTCTTGATTACATTATTTAAAGAAGCATGAAGAAAACATAAATAAACTGCAAAAGTCCCCTAATTGCTGTCCAAAGCCATAGTCCAAAACAGAAAAGATCCAAGTAATACATTCTTTCTCTTCAAGCTAGATGTGAAAACTGATCAAGCTGCGGTATTCCCTCCCTGAGAACCTGGGGGGGGGGGGGAACGAAAGAAAAAGAGGCGAAAGGAAAAGGGTCAGTCATAAAGACTGAGTAAGTTCTAGTGACTTTCAGTGTAGAAACGGTTAAAACAACCTGTCATGTATGAACTGGAACTAAACTTAAGAATGGTGTCAAGGTGAACAAGATAGACTAAGGTGATCAGGATAAGTCAAGACAAGTCGAGTAAAGCATCACATGTTCGAGATTCGTTGCATCGACTGTACTAGTATACTAAGCCCATATCACAAGTTAATCACGAAATAAATCCCACGGCCCAATGTCATGAAATAACCCTGAAACGGGGTCTGACCCAAGTACGGGGTCCTACGGAGCGATTATCTAGTCGATCGGCTCCCTACAAGTTCTAGCTCGTCAAGTGTCTGTGTCATACGGCTAATCACGAATGTAGTCACCTGTGCTGGGTCCACCTTCGGGTGTATCAGCCCTAGGGTGTCAACCCCTGACACGACTCAAGATGCACAGATAAATCTACGGATACCCAGTGTCTGCTCCGGATACGTGCACGATCGTAGTCCGCCGAACCTACTGGCGTAGCCTACTGCCGTCGTTCACCTCTTACAATCAGCCCAGTAATCGTGCCCCACCCGGCCTAGCCCCAGGGTACCTTGATACTTCTAGAGGGTTACTGCTGAAAGGGGTCGTGTCTAGGGTTTCGCCTAATAGATTAGGTCATGTAATTCGTGACCTAACCCGCCTAACAGATTAAGTCATGTAATTCGTGACTTAATCCTTTTCTAGTCTAGTCATGTCAAGATGGTTAAGTATGTCATTTCAGTTCGCGACTTAACCCGCCTACGTGTCATGTCAAGTTGGCTAAGTGTTGTCGTTTTCAAGTTCATGACTTAGCCCTACAAACCGTGTTCAAGTTGGTTAAGTTGTCTTTTCATGTTCATGACTTAACCCTAATTGGCATTAATTGATTTGTTAATGCACCGAACCACTCACATTGGATCCTGTTGTTCGTAGCCACTGGATTTGCCGGGCGGTTCCGGGCAGGTTTACGCTACGAACTCAACCCAACCTCGGGTTTTCAAGCGCGATGTGACCAACTACCCACATTGGATCCTATTGTTTGTAACAACTGGATTTGCCGGGCGGTTCCGGGCAGATTTACACTACAAACTCAACCCAACCTCGAGTTGGCCACCTTCTTGTTTTCTAAAGTCATGCCCATGTTCTTATCAGATTTTGCTATTTCCACATCATGTTCATATGTCAACTTCGTGCCCAACTAAGGCATTTTTAAAGTCAAGTTATGGCATGTTCAAGTCAAGTTTTCGTGCCATATTTCATGTTCTACTTATGCCAAATTTCACAGTTTATGCTTATAATTAATTCAAGTTTTGCCTATTCTACCCAATCGTATCCCCAACGTATATAAACGCACTTCGTTCACAAGCATAAACAATTCAAGAGATAAAGGGGAATAACACCAAACATGTGATAGGCATATGTGACAATTCCAACATCACTTGCATAATAAACAGGCTATAACATATCACATGGTTGCAATACTAGTATGATGATAACTTGGCATAGTAATGATTCCAACTTAATTTAACATGATGATTTCAACTTTACATCATAAGCATAATAATCATTGCGGCATAATAATAATTTTATTATAAACATGAAACATTAAAGCAATAGTAATCCTAATAGGCATAGTGGATTCCAATTTAGCATTTTTAACATAATAATTCTCAACTAACATTATAGACATAATGATTCCAAATTTAGTATTTTTAACATAATGATTCTCAACTAACATTATAAACATAATGGTTCCAATTTAGCATTTTTTAACATAATGACTCTCAACTAACATAATAGACATAATGGTTCCAATTTAGCATTTTTTAACATAATGACTCTCAACTAACATAATAGACATAATGATTCCAATTTAGTATTTTTAACATAATGATTCTCAACTAACGTTATAGACATAATGATTCCAACTTTTCATCATAACCTAGCAATACCCAATTTTTCATTAATCATGATGGGTATATTTACATCACAGGCATAATTCCATCAATAGTCATAGCCATGGTTTAATTAGTACCATAGGCATGGATTAATCAACATAAAGATTTCAATAAACATAGCGATTCCATGGACATGTATTAGTCCAACTTGCCAAACAATTAAGCCCAAGTGATTCATAACAACATCAAAATCATGACAAGTTTAACTTGCAACGTTGCCATAGCAATATCCCCAAATTATAATTCAAAGATAAACAATATAAACAATGGATTAACAATAGTTCCTAAATCCAGTTTCAATTCATGGCATGTCCATATTGTTTTAGCGTTTTTGCCTAAAAAGTAACATAGAACTTACAATATGAAGCAAATAACCCAAATAAAAATCCCAAATCAAATAGTCCCAAATTCGTTGTCTAAGGCGTCGTAGTTATTGTAGCTTCTAGTTGTAGCCTTCAAGAATCATTCTCTATCTTCTATAATTTTATTCTTTGTATTTTTAATTCAGAGCTCTAGGTTTAATGGCGGTGGCCTGAGGCTAAAATGAGATAGTATGATTTAGGCTAGGTCTTAGGTCCTTTTTATAATGTTTGTGAGTTGTTTTAGACCGTCGATGGAGCTTGATTCAATAATAGCCGTTCGTTTGAAGGAGCGGCCAATCCGGAGCTGACACCTAGCCCTAGTGACAAGGCAAGGCTCAGAAAATCGACTAAACATAGACCAGGCCAGCCAGGGTGGGCTGGGTTAGACCTGGCTCTGGGGCCAGGTCGACAACCCAGTCGACAGCGTGTCGACTTGGCAGTCGACACGGGTGTCGACAGCCCTGTCGAACTCTAGCCCAGGTCGACTGCCAAGTCGACCTGGGTGCCATAGGCGGGAATTTTCCTGCCCTGGCCAATTGGGCCCGATTTTGAATTTTAAACTTGTTTTTCTGAGCTGCTTTCGTCTGTTTGAATTTTAAACTGAATTCTAAAACTTCCGGGGGCCATATCTTGGTCATACGGACTCCGATTTTCGAAAACTCGGACTCTATTTCGCGTATTTTTCCGAGACGAACACAATAGCGTATCCCATTTCCCTTAATTCTTTGATTTGAAATTAATTATACTTTAATTTGTGAATTTCACTGTTATAGAATACACGGGGTGTTACAGAAACCGACCAGGCCAGCCAGGGCCAAACCCAGGTCGACCCTATGGTCAACTTGGTCACCCAGGTCGACCCCCAGGTTGGGCCTATGGTCGACCTGGTGCCTGGGCGGGAATTTTCCCGCCCAGCCCAGTTTGGGTCTGAATTCGAAATTCGAACTAAATTTTGAGTTGTTTGAACTTTAAATTTGAATTTTGAAACTTCTGAAGGTTTTAACTCCTTCACACGGAGTCCGATTTACGCAAACTCGGACTCTATCTCAAGCAGAATTCCAAGACGAATGCAATGGCGTAACCCATTTCCCTTAATTCTTTCATTTAGAATTAATTATACTTTAATTTTTTAATTTACAGTTAACAGAAAATTCAGGGTGTTACATTCTCCCCTCCTTAAAGGATTTCATCCTGGAAATCTTCAAGTCTAGGAGAACGTAAGTCCTAATATCCAATCGTCCATCTACTCAACCATCAAACACAGGCGTCCATTGTCCTTAAAAGACTTCTAATGCTTCATTATCATATGCACAGTGTGTGTATATGTCCTTATCTAATGCAAAAATTAGGCGGTCTACTGATTCATTTGACCTCCATAATGCGAATCATGTAAGTGCGATGAATCCATTATGTATGTAAATTTTTTCTACTCATAATTCTACATGAGTGCGCAACCATTTATACAAATGCGACATCCATATGACAACATATCAAGTTTCAATCACATACAAATGTGAATACATATATGCATATGCAATATGAAGTGACTGAGCTGATCTAAAACCTAGGTTGTGTGTGTATATGCATCCACGAGCAACCACTAGCAACCACTTGCAACCACTTGCAGCCATCAATCATAACATGTTTCAAATACATGTTTACATCCAAAAGGGTTTCTACCTAAGGATAAAGGATAATATCGAAGAGATATACCTAAAAAGATAGATACAAGCACAACTTAAGGAAAAAGAGAGGTCAAATATGTACCCTCGAAAAGAAAAGGGTAGGCCGCGCGTATTCTGTCCTCAGTTTCCCAAGTTGCATCTTCCTCGGTGTCACTCCACTGAACCTTAATGAGCTTGACTTCGCGGTTGCATAGCTTTTTCACTTCAGTTCCTACGATTCGAGTTGGAACTCTCCTCACAGTTGCCTCGCGTTCCACTTCGGCTTCTTCTAGAATGCTTGGCTCCTCCACTTCCGCAGATTCATGTAGACATTTTTGGAGATGAGAAACGTGAAAGACGTTGTGAATTCCAGCCAATTTTTCAGGCAGCTCTACTCTATAAGCCATTTTCCCAATCTTCTCAATGATAGGGAATGGTCCTACAAATCTTGGTGCTAGCATTCCTGCGGATCCAAAGCGAACGACGTTCCTTAAAGGAGATACCTTAAGGAAAACCCTGTCCCCAACCTCAAACTCAAGGTCGGTCCTTCTTTTGTCTGCGTAGGATTTCTGTCTATCTTGGGCAGTCTTCATTCTCCTTCGTATCAGGTCTACTTTTTCTGAAGTCTCTCTAATCATGTCTGGCCCGAGTATAATCTTGTCAGTAGACTCCCACCAACACGTTGGTGATCGGTATGGTCTTCCGTACAAAGCTTCGAAGGGCGCCATACCGATGGTGGCTTGGTAACTGTTGTTGTAGGCGAATTCCACTAAAGGAAGATGATCCTCCCAAGTCCCTCCGAAGTCAAGAACGCATAGACTCAAAAGATCTTCGAATACTCTATTCGCCCTTTCTGTCTGACCATCAGTTTGGGGGTGATAGGCCATGCTCAAGCATAACCGTGTGCCTACAGCTTCTTGCAGACTTCACCAAAATTCGCTCGTAAAGATGGGATCTCTGTCACTCATTATGCTGGAGCCACACTACACGAAAAATATCGTATTGCAACTAGCTATTTGCAACAGGCGACAAATGACAGTTGCAATAAGTGATATTTAGCAACAGACCTATTATAGCAGTTGCAATAGATGTGATTTAGCAACAGGCTTTTTTTTCCTGTTGCGAAAAACATATTTTTAGCAACTGCGCTTCCCTTCCTATTGCAAAAACATGCTTTTAGCAATTGTGCTTCCATAATAGTTGCAACAAACACATTATTTGCAACTGCGCTTCCAAGCCAGTTGCGAATAAATATCATTAGCAACTGTCTTGGCCACTTGCAATAACTGTATTTTTTACAACTGAAAAAGCCTGTTGCGAAAAACATACAATTAAAAATCAACATTAGCTTTTAATGATTAACTTTTACTAACTAATTTTAAATAGTTACTATTAAATTGTTAAATACTAGTAATTATATAATAATTAAAATTAATATTTAATAATTATTAATTAATAATAAAATTTAAACATTATAAAGTGATATTTATAACTGATAATTAAATACTATGAATTAATACTTTAATAATAAATAAAAATGAAGTAATTATTTAATAATTAATACAACGTCTAATGACTAATATTAAATATGTAATAACTAATAATTATTAATAATAGTTAAGCAATATATATGTATGATTAACATATAATAATTAATATGTACTAAATGTGTAATAATTAATATTAATAAGTAGTAACATATGGGTATAATTAACATTTAATAACTAATATTCAATTGTAGTCATGCAGTAATAATAAATAACAAACAGTAATTAAAAAATAAGAAGTTAAATTTTTAATGATTAATAATTACTATTTATCAATGAATATTTAATATGTAATATTGAAACTAGTAACTAATAAATAATATATTTATTAATTATTAGTATTGCAGTACATTCTGATAATAGCGTATGCTTGCTATAATATTCAATGATTAAAATTCCTAATAATGTAATTATGATCTAATGAATATTAAAATTGTGCTGGTCTCAAATATGTTGGCCTAAGGTGAGCATTGATTAGCAATACAGACAACGTAGTAAGCTTTTATGAGCATATTCAAGAGCCAAGGTCAGTAGTGGAAAATGTAGTCATTCAACATAAATAAAGGAACCTGGTTCATTTCATAACTGGTGATTTGTGTTTGCACTATTGTTTACTTGCTCATTTCAAGTGAACTAACTTCACCGAGATTTTGTATAACAGGAACAAGAGAATTCACAAATCTTGTGTGTGATTTAATATGGGTTAGGTATCCATATACATGTGATGCTTTAAAGTCTAAAACTTATTGAGGATAGTACGTGGTTTCAGGCAAATAAGTAGATATAATTCGGTCAGTAATATAATTTTTGACAATTCCATCAATTTTAAAATGGCAACATATTGGCATTTATTAGTGCGTATACAATGTCAATAGTTAATTAATTTATATCACTATAAATGACTACTTTGATGGTATGTACAATTAAGGTTTTGGTATAACTGAAGGTACCGCGTCCAATTCACAATATGGAAACATGCGTCGGTCATCAAACAGCGAAAGCACAACAGCTTCAATATCCAACCCGATTCGATGTCTAGAAACTTCATACTAGAAAACCATATTCCTATCTCCCTCATCCCATACGAGCCGCCAAATCGACAAACCCCTAATCTAAACCTAAATCGACTTTTCCTCCATCAAAGACGTCGCAATCCCTTCCGTCCTTCACCTACATATCCAAAAGCTGTCGCATCCCCCTACGAGCAACCGCATCCCGAGCGGGTTCATGTGGCCGAATAGCTAGTTCAACGCAGGGCACGATTTAAAATGGACGACCACTAAGCAGTGATTTCAGTTAATGATGATGCTCAACAACATAGCTTCCCATCCATGCCCGTAAACATGAGAAATGCAGCCATCAAAGTTATAGTCTCTTCTGCGTTGCTTCAAGAGGCTGCAGTTTTTGTTCTAAAATGTCCAAATTAGGAGGAGAATTCCTTTGGTATGTAGTCCTTTGATTTATGTGAAATTATTAAACCGTGTCAGAAATTAGACAAGTTATTAAACAGTTTATAAGAAATCCTTTGATTTCCAATCTATTTTCTTTGGTAATGCGGTCCTATGTGAAAATGAATGAGATTTAGCATTCTGTTCATAATCATTTTAAGGATATTTGATTATACTTAGCATGCAAGACATGTTGTAGCTATGATGTATTTCTGTCTAGTTTGTAATTCATATTGTTTGTAATAGTCAGTTGAAAACCAAAACGTTTAAAGCAAGGCTTTGCATGCCTCGGAAAGTATTTTCAGCAAATAGGATAAATGTATACATATAAGAAATCATGATGCGGCTATTAAACTGATCTTTAATTATATATTGTAAATTATACTAGAAGGTTTGCCTTACCTTTGCGAATTATACTGGAAGGGTTGATTTCGTTCTGTATATGATAACAACAAATTGAAGGATGAATGATTTTTTTTTTCCTTCTCTTCTTTTTGCCACATGATATTCAGCTTTTACTTGCAGTTGGGACAAAGTCGGAACATGTAATTAGCCAACTGGCTCGCGGAGTGGTTGAAAAACATTCAGCTGTACATGGAGATTTGGTAGTCAAACCTTCAGATGATTATTTCTGGTTCCAACGCCCTCGGATTCTGCTTTATTTTATACACTTTATCCTCTTCGAAAACGCATTCCAAATTGCTTACTTATTCTGGATAGTTGTAAGTATCATTCTGTTCTCATTTAGTTTTTATAGTGTCAGTCATTGCATATATTGTTACGAAAGAAATAACAGTATCAAATTATGGATCGATGTTAACCAAGGTACATTGGTGTTAGAATATATAAAAAAACAATGTAATGCAAAGATTTTTATGTATTATAATTTATATCAAATAATATTGCATGTGTTTCAGCAAATAAGATTACCAATGTTATTAACCCAAAAACCGCCAGTAATTTTACATCTTGTGTTTGTTTTTGCCATAAAATAGGTTACTTACTGGTTTCGAGCTTGCATCATGGATAAATTTGGTTTTATTATTCCCCGGCTTATTATTGGGTATTTACCTTTACCGTTTCTTCTGTATATGATCAAATTCTAAATTTGACATTTAACTAAAATGTTCATTTATATCAACTCCAATGCCACAGGGGAATCATTCAGATTTTGTGTGGTTACAGCACATTATCACTATATGTTATTGTCACTCAGGTGAACTAAAACACTTGATCTTTTTCTTGCTCTTTCTTTAACCGCTTGATGCTAATATGTTTCGGCATATTTAGAGTGTGTTTGGTTTGTCATTTTCGGGTCATTTTCAATTTTCTATTTTGAAAAATACTAAAAATATGTTCCCTTTGTCATTTTCAAAAATTCATTTTTAAAAATCTATCATTTTCCAAAATGGGCCCAACAAAGAAAATTGAAAACTTTTTCTTGTTTTCCCCGTTTTGAGGCCCATATGAAAAATCGAAAAAACAAAGCTGAAAACAAAACGAACGCGTTAAACAAAGCCTAACCATTTTATACACTGTATGAAACTGTATACTGTAATGGACGTATAAAATTGTATATGATTTTTTTTTAACTGAGCCCTAAAGGGCATAGCATGTCAGAATATATAACATAAAACCTTACACTAAAATAAATGTACAATCTTAAGTTTAATTTGTCAGTGAACTTAGAGGAGAATGATGACATGCAACATGTTCCAAAGTCAGTGGGAGTAATAATGATGCTAGTGAAATTTTAAGATAAGCATACAGTCTTAAATATGCATCTATGAGTTAAGCAAATATTAGGATAAAGAAATCATATAATTTGTTGGTGCTAATTATGAATGATATGTTCTTCAAATTTATTATCTGCCATTGGATCAAAGTGATTTTTGTCTTCATTGTTGTTGAGTAATAATAGTATCTTCATTATGGGTGTCTATTTGTTCTGTTTGTGTTAAGAAACAATTGTTTCAATACTGGATGGTAGTAATTTTACTATGCTGGATCTCTTACAAAATATTAGCTGTAAATATATGATTCCAATGTATCTAAACTCTAATTTAGATGTTGTTTCTTTTTTCATAAAATAAAACAAAACAGTGTAAGTGAATAATAATGTTCACCACTACATGGTAAAAAATTCATTTTGTTGCTGCATTAAATCCACAAACCTGGATTTTAGCTATATGTTTCTTTTTCGTAATTTATTTTTATAGTGGTAGTTGGTGTACTTGTAGGTATCCCCGTCTCAAATGTTCCTGCCCTCTAATGCATATGCAAGAATGCATCCCTCTAATTTGAATTAGCAGCCATAAACAATTGTTGCATATAGACGGTTTGCTTTCAAATGCAACAATTTTCCACACTTCCAAATCCAGTTTCCACTGCAGAATCAAACTGTTGGAATTCCAGTAATTAAAAATAGTTGTACAGTTTCGATTTTTTAGTGTAAAACCTCAATTTACGACCACTAAAAATATTAGTACCGTTTTATGCCCTCTTGTTTTGTATTTCATGTTATATATGATTCAGTAACTTGAATGCGTTTGGTTCTAACATCTATAATATGCTTCAGAACTTTTAATATATGATGGGTAGCCTTTGAATTATTATGACTCTGTTTTTAGCTAGATTGAATTTTGGACATATATGAGTATATTGGTGAATAGGGTTAGCCACTTAAAGCCAAATTGGTTTGGCCAGAGAGCTACACTGGCATAATTTAATTGGTTTATATAATCCCTTATGTAGTGGCAAATCTGCTTTGTTGTAAACAATGTCACAAAAAGTATTACTCACTTTCAATTCCATAGTGGCAAATCTGTTGTCTTTTTTTTTTAAATTCATTATGGTAGTTTCTTATTTAATGTACATGTTTTCTTTTTAAGTCTGCATTTTCAAACTAGTGTCATATTTCTCTATTTCTTGATGCCATGTAAAAATTTATTCCTTAACTATTGTTATTAATTGTTTGGGCATACACACTAATTTAGTTTTAAATATGTAAACAAAAATTATAAATGCATATTATACTAAATAATATTGATCCAATGTGATAGTCAGCCTTTGATCAATTATCCATTTATTAGATGATAAAATAATATTGTTGAGTTTTGAATGTTATATGCGTCAGGGTTATCATCTTGATATTGCAAGTTTTTAATATAATTATATTACTCTTGTTATATGACTCTTGTTTTGACCTTTTTCATACTTTAGTCGTTGTGGTTATCCATGGTATTCTAACATGACACTGCTCATATTCCAGCAAACTGCACAAAAATCAGTTGCAAGTTAATCATGTTTGCCTGAAACATGACATGTTTGTTTGTTAGTGTTTTGCAGGTTCATTTCAGGTTTTAAGGTAATTTCTCTTTTTTCTTCACCTTTAATTTTCCCCTCAAGCACGGCTATATTATACAGATCATTTAAATCTGTTATGCTTTCAATAAGTATATTTGTAAGCATGGGTAGCTTTTGTTGCAAAACTGTTCAATCTTTTATACGATCCTTGTAAAAATGCAATATCCAGTAGCGGTAGTTGGCTGCCAACTTAATCATGTGTGCTTATGTCCAGGTTTCTAATGCGTGGGGTTACATTTCATGAATAATCAACATGCTCTAAAGCCTTTTGTTAAGTTCTATTGTTTTATTATTGTAAACAATAAGGCTGATTTATCAAACCCTACAAAGATAACCTATGTGATACTTTTGCTGTTTCAAAGTTTGTTGATTTTTAGTTTATTAATATTGTATATTTCCGACAGGGTTGTGGCAGGTGAAGGAATCTAATTCCAGTGCCAATAAAAAAGGATGGTCTAAGTTTGGGTAACAAATTTTTAGTGTGAGATTTCAACTAAGGCCAAATTCGGAGATGTACAACATTCAAAAGGCCGTTGGAACAACCATGGCTTGGCACAAAGACTTCGTTTCACTAGAGTGATCCGTAGGATAGAGTAGAAATAAGATCAGAAAATACTGTATTCGAAAAAATGTGTTGTGTGAGAGAAGAAATTGTTGTACATGAATGATGTATGAGAATTATAGAAATTTTGGTTGTAATTGTTTGTACTGTTAAAACTTTGTTAAAATAAAATTTTTATTTGTTTATTTCATTTTTTGATATACACTAGTACTCAAATTAATATATTTAATATGTAGTATCTATAAGCTGTGATAATTTTTTTAACGATTTATGAATCTATTGCAACTGGCATATACTGTTGCAAAAGTATCTGCTGCAACAACAAAAGCCCATTGCAAAAAAGTTTACTGCAACATCTTATTGCAACGGGCAAAAATTGTTGCGAAAAGTGACCAACCTTTTACAACTTCGGCTATATAGACGGGCGCTGGCCTGTTGCAATAGGTCTACTGCAACAGATATGACCTATTGCGAAAAGTGTTTTTTGTTGTAGTGCCATGGAGTCGAACTATTTCCTTGAGATAAAGAGAAGCTAGAGACGAGGCAGTCCTACTCTTGATAGGTATAAAGTGGGCACTTTTAGTAAGTCTGTCCATTATTACCCAAATGCTAGTATTGCCTCTTCTTGACCTAGGCAACCCGTCAATGAAGTCCATTGAGATGCTATCCCACTTCCACTGTGGGACTTCTAGAGGATGAAGCAGTCCTCCAGGCTTCTTTTGTTCTGCCTTGACCTGTTGGCATGTCACGCACTTAGAAATGAAATCTACCACGTCCTTCTACATGCCGCTCCAATAGAAAACTCTCTTTACATCCTTGTACATTTTGTCTCCACCTGGATGTATTGTCTTCTTGGAATGATGTGCTTCCTCGAGAACCATCTTTACTAAATCCCTTGCTTGTGGGACACATAGTCTTCCATCTTACCTTAGCCAACCCTTACCATCGATGGAGTACCTATTGAGGTGTATGGAAGTTTCACCTCTAATTAGTTTATCCATCACATCCACAAGCTGAGGGTCTTCGCTTTGTGCGGCCCCTATTGAGTCTAAAAGAGTGGGCCGTACTTCTAGGGATGCCAATAAACCAGGTATAAAATCAGAGGAGGGCCTAAAGTCGAAACTAGCTATATACTCCAAGCTTTGCCTTTCTACAAAGAGAGGGCTTAGGGTCGGCTTCTTATTGCTCAACGCGTCTGCTACTACATTGCCTTTGCCAGGAGTATAGGAAATCTCAAAATGATACGAGGCAAGGAACTCCATCCACCTTTGTTGCCTCAAGTTAAGAACTTTCTATGAGAAAAGATACTTCAATGATTTATGGTCAGTATATAATTGGAACTTCTCACCTAGGAGATAATGGCGCCAAGACTTAAGCGCAAATACGATGGCGGCCAACTCAAGGTTGTGGGTTGGGTAGTTCTTTTCATGAACTCTCAGTTGTCTTCCACCATAAGCTACTACCCTCCCTTCTTGCATCAGAACAACGCCTAGTCCTGTACTACAAGCATCCGTGTATACGGTGAACATTTTGCTTCCATCTGGCAAAGTCAGAACTGGGGCTGTTGTGAGAGCCCTTTTTAAGAGTTGGAAAGCAATGTCACAATCCAAATCCCAAGCGAACGCCAGATTCTTCTTCGTTAACCTTGTGAGTGGAGCTGAGATTTTCGCGAAATCCCTAATGAACTTTTAGTAAAAACCGGCTAGCCCAAGAAAGCTTCGGACTTCTGTTGCATTTCTTGGTATCTTCCAATCTTGCACTGCCACTACTTTCGCCGGGTCCACAGCTAACCCTTCTTTGGACACTATATGTCCAAGAAATCTTACTTCTTCTCTCCAAAAGTGGCACTTGGAGAATTTGGCTTTTAGCTGATGAACTCGAAGAGTTTCCATGATCTTCTTCAGATGCTGAGCACGTTCTTCCTCATTCTTTGTGAAGATCAAAATATCGTCTACGAAGACCACCATGAACTTATTGAGGAATTCTCTGAACACCCTGCTCATTAGGCCTACAAAATAAGAGGGTGCGTTTGTCAAGCCGAAAGGCATGACAAGCCACTCGTAGAAACCGTCTGGGGTTCTGAATGCCGTTTTATCAATACTATCTTTAGCCAACCTTAGCTGATGGAACCCAGTAGCCAGATCAAGTTGGGAGAAGACCGACGCACCTATAAGCTGATCAAACAAATCATCTATTCTGGGAAGCGGGTGTCTATTCTTTTTAGTCAGCTTGTTTAGCTCCCTATAGTCCACACAAAGACGTAGTGAACCATCTGCTTTGGTGGCGAACACCCCTGGAGCACCCCATTCCGAGATACTTCTCCTTATAAACCCCTTCTCAAGAAGCTCCTTAACTTGCTTACTGAGCTCCTTTCTCTCCTTCGGAGCCATGTGTCTAACATACAGAGCTACGGGCTTTGCATTATCAACAAGGTATATGCGGAAGTCTATTTCCCGCTTCGGAGGTAAGCCTTTCACCTCTTCAAAGACATCCGGATATTCCCAGACCACTCTAACCGACTGCAAATTCTCAACAGAAGCGTCAAGCGACTCTAGATAACTAAGCATAACAACATTCAAGGGATTACAAGAAATTTCTAGAGTGTTACCGAGCCGAGTCAAGAGTCAAACCACTCTTTTCTCACAATCAAAAATGGCACTATTACTGGATAACCAGTCCATGCCTAAGATCAGTTCATATCATGAGAAGCCCAAAACAAAGGCGCTACATCTAAATTCAACACTTAGAATAGAGATTTTCAAATCCAAGCAAACCATCGACAAATAAGCCGAGCCCCCAATTGGATTTGAAACAACCAAGGGATCTTCTACCATACTAGTGTCTAGATGCAGAGATTCTACTAAAGCAGATGAAATAAAGGAGTGTGATGCACCAGAATCAAAGAGAGTGCGAACTGGATGATCATAAAGATAAACTAAGCTTTCTACGGAAATATTTATTCCTCGTTCCTATGGAGGTGCTACCAGAGCGTGAACCTGTCCCCTTGAGGTGGATCCAGTCCTCTGTCCCTACCCCAGCTTCTTTGGGCAGTCCTTAGCCAAGTGACCAGTCTCTCCACAATGGAAACAACCACCATTCATCTTTGCCTTCTTCTTCCTGTAGTCTTTTGCTATATGTCCCACAATGCCAAAGAAATTGCACCTTTTCTTTTCATGGGTTTTGTTGTTCTTCCCGCCTTTCTTGAAATCTGTTTTCTTAGCCTGTAAATCCTCTTTCTTTTCTTGTGGCACTTCCACCTTTGCCACTTTCTTGCCTTTATCTTCCTCGTGTAGCAGCGCCATGTCCACCAAGCTTACATAGGTCGCTCCCATGGGTATATGTGTCATAGCAAGGCTGTGTAGAGGCTCATTCAGACCTTTGACGAAGCGAAGGGCCTTCTTGTGTTGGGTGTTTACTAAATCCAGCCCAAATCTGGCCAGCTGATTAAAATGATTGACATACTCCTTGATCGTCATACTTCCTTGTTTAAGAGTTAGGAACTTCTCCATTTGCAGGCTTCTTTCAGCTTGGGAGAGGAATTTCATCTCAAACCTCATCCTGAAATCTTCCAAAGTCTCCACTGGCCTTTCAGCATGGGTAACTTCCCACAAATAGGAAGCTTCATCTTTAAGCAACCACACTGCTAGTTGTACCTTTTGCCTGTCGTCAACTTCGAAGATGACGAACAAATCTTCGGTCTCCTTCAGCCAGTTCCTGGCTGCCACAAATGATTCAGTTCCATAAAAGTCCTTTCCTCCCATAGCCTTGAAGTCTCTACATGTCTTAGCGAAAGTATTTCCATGAGGAGGAGGAGGAGGAGGAACCACTACCACTGTTGGAGGAGTTATGTCTGCTGGGCCCGCACCATTGGCCCTAGCCTCTAGGTACCTTCGAAACCAGCCAGGGATCGGTACTCCTTCCAGAAGGTTAAGATCTCTAGACATGCTGGAACAAAAGGAAAGTATTTAAGACAAAGGATAGAGAGATAGTGCATATGGATTTTGAGGAACTATTCCTTTTAAAAATAACTCTTTTTCTTGAAATCAATGCTTCTTTAAACTTCTTTTTGAAAATAGTTTCGAAAACTTTTATCTAGTCTGCTAAATCTGTGCTCTGATACCAAGTGAAACACCCCACCCTCCATTAAGGTTACTCACAAAGGGAATGCATTAACTTTGGTGGAGGTTTTCAAGTAAAAGTCACAGATAAACACAAGACAGATATATATAAACACACACACACACACACATATATATATATATATATATATATATATATATATATATAAGCCGCGGAAAACAACAGACTTTTTATTTCATAAAAATGTGTTCATACAAAGCCTTTCCATAACTATCACATAATAACTTCCAAAACATTACATCATCATTTATGTCTTGGTTATTAAATAAAGAAGCATAAAAACATAATTAAAACTGCATAATCCCCATAGAGTGTGTCCAACAACCATAGCCAAGGAAAGAGAGTCCAAAACGTACATCTACTATCCTGAAACTTGCAAAGAATCCGACTAAGCTAGGTTGTTTCCTCCCTGTGGACCTGGGGGAGGGGGGAAACAGAAGAAAAGAAGACGAAAGAAAATAGGGTCAGACATAAAGCCTGGTAAGTGTAGTGACTCTTCAGTATGAGAATAAGAAAAAGGACATGATAAGTATAAAATGGAAATAAGAAAGTATCATAAACTAAGGTAAGGCAGTCTGAATCGAATATACTATCGCACCCCACACTAAATCTCTGCACCTACTTGCATTGTCTCAACTGGCACCCCATGATCAAGGTGAAGTGATCCCCTTTCTAAAGATCGGTTCCTACTCGCATAATCATCTGTGTCTTACGACCTCCAAAGAGAGTAGATACCTATGTTGGTCCCACCATGGGGTGTATCAAGCCCCATGGTGGCGGCCCCACACAACTCTAGAATGCATAGGTTATACTACTGGTGCCCCAGTGCCCTGTTTGTCTTCCCCGAAGTGTGCACGTCCGCACTCCGTTATAACCCATACTGTTGCACCCACCGCCGTCACTTTTGACCGCTTACAATCAGTCCAGTAATCGTGCCCCACCCTGCCTAGTTTCAGGGTACCATGATACCTAATTGGGTTACTGCTGAAATGGGTCCCCGTTATTAGGGTTTTCTAGTCAAACATGTTAAGTGGTTAAGTGTCTGTATTTACCTAACCCTACCCATCAGTTTAATTAACATGTTGAATTGGTTAATTGTTTTAGTTAACTTAACCCTACCATCCTGACTTGTTTGTCCTTAGCATTTTAAAGCACCGACCACTCACATTAGACAGCTATTGTTATGGTAACTGGATGTGCCGGTCGGTTCCAGGCAGATTTACACCGCAACTCAGTCTAACCTCGGGTCCTTATTGGGCTCAATGCTTAACCGCCTACATTGGATAGGTATTGTTGTGACTATTAGACAGCTGGGCGGGTCCGGTCAAGTTTACATCACAACTCAATCCAACCTCGTGTTAAGCATACTCGTATTTTCTAAATTTACATATTTGTCTTTATTACTTATTATATGTAAATTTGTCAACAATTAAATGTTGTGGCCTGCTTTCCAAGTTTAACATTTTTGGTATAAGGATTTATACCATTTAAATGCCACCAATTTCGGCATATGACAAACATGCCAATTTCATATATTTTTACCAATTTATGTCAAGTTACCAATTTTCCCAATGTTACCCCGTCTAAATATTAGGCTAACAATCTTAGCCTAATTTTCGTTCGCATGGTTTTTAACATATAATATTAGGCTAAAAACTTAGCCTAATTTAGTGCACACTAAATTGGCATAAGGGAATTCATAACCATAAACATGACATAGGTGTAAACTTGGCATTCTTGGCATAGTCAATGTGAACATCATAGGCGTGAACTTGCAAAATAGTCAATATGAATATCATAGGTGTGAATTTGCAACATAGGCTAAATCAATTTACATACATGTGAACTTGCATTGAAATAGGGGTCTAACCAAATAGGTGTCACATGAATTAACAAATGATTTAGACAACATAAGCCTAAACATGTTTAGATCTAGGCATAACATCGAACATCACTAGCATAAGAATATGACATGTTCATAAAGTATATATATAATTTCATCGCATGAGAGAACTAGATCCAATCATATGTCCAACTACACCTGAAACATGTATTAAAGTGGATCTTGGCATGGATCCAATTATTGACTTTGCAACTTTTGTATAAACATATTAGCATGTATATGAACTTAGGCATAGAGGTTTTAGCATATATATATATATATATATATATATATATATATATACATGAAATCTTAATCACATACAACCTATATAATCACATAAACATATAGGTGTCGATTACAACATGAACTATACAACTTTCACGTGATTCTAAATGTACAATAGGATCAATATCAATTCAAATATACCATAAACATCACAATACCACAATCATTTCAATACATAGGTATGAATTAACATCGTTGTTACACAATAACACAATTCATTTCCATTTTACATAGAGTCAAATCCTAACTTTTATTCACATCGGAAAAATCACTATACTTACAACAAACGACGGTCTTGTTTTTTGATTTCTGAATTCTGAATTTGAATTGCTTTCCTTTGGGTAGACAACGTTGATTTGATTCTTGTTTTAACTTTAATTTGGCTCGTCTCTAAGATTTTCTACAAGTGGATGCTCCTCTCAATTTTCTCCCGACAGCATGGCGGCTCTAGTTCTATATTATTTGTGTGAATTTAGTTTGAGTGTTGAGTTATATTTATAGAATTTCAGATCGATTTGAGCCGTCAAATGATCACAGATGAATCTAGACCATTCACTTTGAAAGGAGCCAACCAGAATGCAATAAATCAGCCCTAGTGACACAACCAAGCTCAGAAATTCGACCAGAAACCGACCAGGCCTGCCAGGGCCAAACCCAGGTCGACTGGGCAGGTCGACCCACAGATCGACCCTCAGGTCGACTTGGTGCCTGGGAGGGAATTTTTCCGCCCAGCCTAGTTTAGGTCTGAATTCGAAATTCGAACTAAATTTTGAACTGTTTGAATTTTAAATTTGAATTCTGAAACTTCCGGAGGTCATAACTCCTTCACACGAAGTCCGATTTACGCAAACTCGGACTCTATCTCAAGCAGAATTCCGAAACGAATGCAATGGCGTAACCCGTTTCCCTTAATTCTTTCATTTATAATTAATTATACTTTAATTTGTTAATTTACAGTTAACAGAAAATTCGGGGTGTTACAGTTCTCTAATTACCTTACTAAGGTTTAAATTAATCATGGTTTATTTCGTGCACTCAGGTTTTTAAACAAAACCCATCACTGAGCTTCTTTGTTCTTTAAATGCTCTGTTCCCTTTATCCACGAAGGAAACAAACTCCACACCATAAATTCTAACCCATATTCCACCATCATTTCCCTCTAGTAATTTCCAAAACCATGATCGATCTTGCTTCCTTCAAACTAATGAAAGTCAGATCCACAAGCCCTAACACATTTTAACATTACACTGCTATTTAATAATAAGTTATAATATACTTTAGTTTATAATTAAACAGTAGGTTTAATTAATTACCCCCACAATCTATTTTAATCTGACTGCATATCGTCTCCTCTTTCCCCCTTCTTCACAGCTTTCTTCATAACAATCAGCACACACCACGTTTCTCACCCAAAAATCAGTCAAGCCCCACCCATAAAAACAAACTCCAACATTCTTCGAAAGCTCATTGAAGCAGCAACAGTTTTAACACCAGACTCTATCATTAACAACACCACACCCATTCGATGCTCAACTCCATTCACGTCCTTCCTATTCACGTGCAACAAAACGAAACCATGAGGCAATCCTTATTCATTCCCTTTATTTTCAAATGCTAATTACAGCTAATTCCTCTTCAACATCTTCTTCCCCGACCGCCACTCTGATGTGCACCACCGTGTATTTCTAAGGACCAATACTCTCATCCAAACATCCGTTCTTTTCCAACAAATATTAGCACGTGTGTAACAACTCGGAAAATTCGAACCAATTTAAAATTTTTATTTTGGCAATTTTAGTGAATTTTGAATATTTAAAATGAATTATTTTAAATAATAACGACGAGAAGTTTACTTTGAATAGAATTAGAATGTATATATTTATTTGAATCGACGTTGGAATATTAATATTTATTTTTAATTATAAAAGGAATTGAAAATGGCGCGGTAGTTTGAAAATTCGATTTCAAAGTTCAAATGAATGTACAGGATTCAAAATAAACCGGATTTTAGAGAAACCAAAAATATTAGAATTTATTTGAAAATATCTTTCAACGAATCCGAAAAATTGAAATTTCATAGCGGGAATAAAAAGTTATGCCCAGTTGAAAATTCAGAATAGTCACTATGGAATTTTGGCCCTTAAAAATGGAAATTTTGCAAATGACCTCTGTTTTTGACGAAATAACTTTTGTTTGATCCGGGATGTCAAGTTATTACTAGATTCCAAAATTCATAATTTTCTGCATTAATATGTGAGCGTGTTCAAGTAAAACGTGTTTTGCTAGTTTCAGTCAATTTTGATCGACCAGAAATTGGCCATTTTTCAAACGATCTCAGAATTTGATGAAATTAGGTTTTTTAGGACCGTATCGTCAATACGAAGCTAGAAGTATTTTTTCTGGAATTTTCAGAGTTAGTATGTGGCCCCGGTAAATTGAAATGCGCGTTCAAATTCAATATATAGATTTATATTTTGATTTTGATCAAAACTGATCATAACGGAAAAATTGGCTTACGAAACATATCCCATTATGTTTGGAATGGGGATAATTAGCTACGAGCGATAGTCGTTGGGTTTGAATTGGAGTTCATATGGATTAGTGGGTATTTTCCAGATTAAATAAATAAAATAAAATAAAATATGCTATATATATACCCTTGGAAGTCAAACCCTAAGAAAAATCAAACCCCCAGTCAACATTAAAACCCACCCCTTTTCAAAACCGTCGCCCTCCCTTTCTCAGCCAATGCGCGCCACCGTAAGCCCGCCACCAGCATCGCACGCCCTCCCTCCGCCTCCCCTACCTCCGGCGACCCCTCCTCCCCCCTTCTCTCTCTTATTTCTCCATTCAAATCATAGATCCCTGAACCCCCTCAGCCAAACCACACCTAAATCCGCCGCTACCTGACTCCCACCGCCTGAGCACAACCGCCGCCGCCTGCTGGGGAACCCCACCTCCGCCGCCGAGCGCAACAGCACCCCCCTTATCCCGATTTCAACTGTGAGCTTTTGTTTTTTTATTTTTTTTATTTTGTCTTTGTTCATTTTGATAATTAGAAAAATATGTATATGTTTCTATGAATACAAATCAGTTTTATATTTATATATATAAAACTAAAAAGATTAGATTTTTAAAAACTGAAAAGATCGAACTTTTATAAATAAAAAGATTGAATTTTTATAAATAAAAAGGTAGGATTTTTATAAATAAAAAGGTAAGATTTTTATAAATAAAAAGGATATGATTTTTCATAACGAAAAAGATTTGGTTTTTACATAGAAGTTAGTGAGATAAAAATATAATCTTTTATATGTAAAGAGGCGATAAAAATAAGATTTTTATCACGAAGTTAGTGTATAAAAATATGATTTTTATATTATAGAGATAATAAAAATATGATTTTTATATTATATAGATATTAAAAATATGATATTTATATTATATAGATATTAAAAATATGATTTTTATATATGTAGTGAATTAAAAATATGATTTTTATATTATATGGATAATAAAAATATGATTTTTATATATGTAGTGAATTAAAAATATGATTTTTATATTATATAGATAATAAAAATATGATCTTTATATATGTGACGAAATAAAATTTTGATCTTTATATATGTAGCGATAGGATAAAAATATGATTTTTATATATGAAGTGGTTTTCATTATATGAATCATTATAGAAAAATTCGATTTTTATATATGTTATTTCGAAATAAAAATATGATTTTTATTCTGAAGAGGGCGTTGTAGAAATATAATTTTTATGTGAGTGGCAGTATAAAAATAGTGATTTTTAAATATATGAACAACATATTAAAAATGTGATTTTAAAATGAACAGCGTGGAGAAGACTACGTTGGAAGTACGGGAAAATCCAGACTGTTCTGAATTTCAGAAATAAAATAGAGGAGGGGAACCCTCGGTGAGAACTTCTCACTTTTAATTTATTTTCTAGTTGAAATATATACTAGGATGCAGATGGTGCTTAGCAGTACCCGACACCCGTCGTCCACAGACCATGGATGACTTGTTTGATTGATGTGTTGTGAAAATTGATTGTGTGATGCGGAATGAATAAATATTTTATATTTAAAAATATAATTTTTAACGTGTATATAAAATAAATATTTATAAACAAATCGGATGATTTGTTTATGTACACACATTTGACTGATATGGATTGGGATGATAAATTTTACACATCGCCCAACTACACAAATAAAATCTGTGTTAGTTGTTTGAAAACCCCACACGAGTATTGGGATGAAATTGGATATACACTAATCCCAATAATTAGCTATATGTTGATCAAAGGATTGACAAGCTGTTGTAAGTGTTAAATATTTATATTTGATGCTTATACAGTGTAGAATGCACTCTGGATGATGGATTGTTGTTTTCATTATTGTTATACACATTTGTTGTGTGAAATCCATATAATCACATTATATGGTAATTGATTGTGTATGATTCCAGTTCAGAAAGAATGAATATTTTGAAATAACGATTATTTTAAAATAACAAATATTTTCAAATAATATTCAGAAAAGAATCAAAATATGATTTTGATGTCTGATTTGGGATGGACACGGTTATATTTAAATATATAAAGCTGTGTCGATTAGATTGACGCCATTTGGACGTGAACGATATTTATATCGATTTTATTCATTTTATAATGAATTTCGAAAAGGAATTGATTTCAAAATATAATGTTTTGAAAATATTATCATTTATATATCGATGATATGGAATATTCAATTTTGATTTGAAATTGAATACGAAGTTGAAATCGTTTTGAAAACGAATTTAAAACGATTTATAAAATACATTTTAAAAGGAAATCGACGAAATATATATAATATATATATTATATATATAATGGCCTGAATAGAACGCGCTATGTCACGGCAGTTCGCGAATTTCGACAATTGACTTCGAACGGACGTTACGGGAGATCTGACCGTCGGATTCTCCTAAAACCGGAACCATTGGGTTCGTATCGAAAAGATCTTTCTAAAAAATACAAGAAATTAGAAATCTAACGGTTGGATTTGGAATTATGTCCAAATCAAATTTAGAAAAGGTCGCTGTAAGTGCAGTTCGATGGCCGTTTATGGAAATCGACTGTACGAGCCTTGATAAAATTAATAAAAATATCAATAATTAGTGTAAAATCATTAGAAATGATTTGGATAGAATTGGGATGAAAAATTCCATATTTGAAAAGATAAAAATAGATTTTTATCGAAATGAACTAGTTTTGAACTAGAATTATAATCCATTTAATTTTAAAAATAAATAAATTGGATTTGAAATGGTTTTAAAAATAACCAGAATTTCCAATATATGAATTGGAAATGGATTTGAATCGAAATTGTCTTTGGAATATTTCGATGTTGAATTTCATGACTATACAGATATTGTTGTGGAAATTTGAAAGATATATTTATATCGTTATTTCCAATACGATATTTGTGGGTCGTAGAATTTGATATTGAATATCAGCCGATATATATTCTATTCAGAGCCTTGTATTTAATATCAAATGGGATTTGGGTTTGTCGTGAATGGTGTCTTCATTAACACTGTTCTTAAAACCCAGTTGAGAAATAGATTAAATCTTTTATTTAGATTTAACAAAGTATACCAATTAATTAATATTGAATTGGAATTGATTTTCGGGTTTATCATGAACGGTGTTTCAAATAACACTTGTTCTTTAACCCGATAATTAAGGGAATGTAAATTGGGTTTGTTGTGAACTGTGTTTTAACGATATTCGTTCTTTAACCCGATTTACAGTGAAATGTGACTTGGAATTTATAAATCTTTTGTTAAGATTTAAAAGAGATTTTCCATAGTAAAGTTTTCCAATTTAATAAAATAAATTGGAATGGAATGGAATTTGATTTGGTAGCAATCGAAGTGAATTTCTGTGGATGAGGACTGCTAATATATATGGAATTTAAAAGGCTTTGTAGTTATTCCATTTATATTATTAGTCACATATGGAAGTTTATATCGATTATATATATCAATTTTTTTTCCATGAACATTCCATCGTTAATGGAATGTGATTTTGGGTTTTCGTAAATGGTATCTTTAATAATACTGTTCTTAGACCTAACGGAGTTAAGAAAATCAGAAACTAACTGGGGATTAGTTAAGTTGATTGGTTTCCTGGGTATTGATCTGATGTTGGTTTCGGCCTTCGGGGTTATTACTTAGGGAATTGTTCACTTGCTAATTTATGGTTAAAGGGTGATGGAATGAAAGTGATTTTGGGTTTATCGTGAACCGTGTGTTAAATGACATTGGTTCTTTAACCCAGTTAAAGACATGATTTATTTCCTGGATTTGAATAATCATTAAGTAATGATTTTTGGAAACTGAAACCGAATTAGAGTTTTAATGAATCTTTAAATAGATTGAAAGGTGAATTTGATAACTAAAATTATCAAATTCAAGAAATGATCGAGAATGGAGTATCATCAATTTTGCTCCAGGCGATGGTTAAATGTTTAATTATATTTGAACGTGAAATGGTAATTGAATTTACCGATAACACCGTGGTGTTAGATATGAAGTATCCCCAGTTTTGCTTCATGGGATGAATAGGTTGGGATTGGGAAATTAAAACAAATGATTACTTCGGTAAGGTTCACTAATCTCGACTAGTTTGGATAACCATAATTTGGTTTGAATTGATATTCAAAGGAAGATTAAAGAATAAATTTGAAGAATTTATCTTTGATAAAATTAATGGGAAACATTCCCAAAATGTAAGAATATTTGAATAAAGAAATATTCTGGATTGGAATGAGGCGTATGTTGTGTTTTATAACACTTGTTTATTATATACGCGAGTTATTCGGAAAGGTCGGGTTTATACTCATTCTGAATAATTGAATCGACGATAAGTCGACGATGAAGACGGTGGTTGAAGACCGGAGGTCTTCACATCGTTTGGATAATTACTGATGATCTTGATTGGGATGCACACCCAAGAGGAGGGAATCAGTTGGTGATCGTCCAGACGTACTTGGAGATCGATGGATATGCGAGGAATAAGGTTCCTCCGGTTTCGTTCAGACCCAGATTAGACTTGTAAATGGATGTGTGTCTGACATCGGATTTCATTCTGTGTGATTGATATACATCGGTTGCATAGCGTGAATTGCCTGTGTGGCATGCTGAGATGCAACTGATCAAGGCTTCTGTTGAAAAGCAGGGTCTTATGGTTGATGATCAAAGCACGACCTTTTTGGCGTAGCTTTGTGTAGCGTTAATTCGTGAGCCTCACACCCCGGTGTGAACCAGAAACGGGAGAAGGACCTCAGGGAGGGCATGCGTTTCCTTCTACCTAGGAGTGGTGTCAGTGTTTTTACATGGCCTGACATTTTACTTATGTGGGTGATGGATTTCGAGGCGCCTCGGTTATATCGTTCGATCCGGGACCGATGGAGTCATTTGGCTCATTTACGCCCCATAAAGCGGGGAAACGTAGTGTTCAGGCATTATAATCCACATTGGGTGGACCGGCCCTGACGATCCAAGGGATGATGCGTTCTATTCCTGAGACTCGGGCTAGACAGCCTCGAAGCAGTAAGGATGATCCATTGCCTTGATTCACAGATGAAAATCCAACTTCCAATACGTGCCATTTGCAGTTTTGATTGTAGAGCCTAGTATTGGCAACATGATATATGGTACCCATGCCGTCTAGGATTGATACATTTATATTTGAAGTTGTTTTATACACTATACTCTTATAATAGTATCAAATGATTTGTTTTAACGTATCAAGCATGTTTGGCTATTATAAGGGAAAACCCTATCCCCCGGCTTGCGTTGCATTGTGTGATGGGACCTGGGTCTTATAATTGCTTCATTTTTCCAAAAAAACATTGCGCTATTTTGATATATGCACTGGTATTCTTGGGAGGAAACCCGCTCCGTGTTATACGGCGTGGTCCCTTGATATATCTGATTTAAAGCAAAGTTTTAAATAACTGTTTTAGTTCTCACACCCGTCACATGACTGACCTTGAGTTTATTGTTTTAACCTAAACTCTGGGTGCCCTTATTTTCGACGCGGGAAGCTAGTAGTTTTGGTTTTGCATATTTATATTCACCGGATCCTGGTTTACAGTTGGAATGATATTAGGAAAGCTCTGTATCCGTATATTCTTTTCAGTTGTGTTTTGTATTATTTTTCGCTGCAGTAATGTAATTTAAATCTCTAATATTTATCGAATGTGTAATATTTATTCATACTCTGTAATATTCTTGTATTCTGATGGAATTGTTATAATAAGCAATGAAATGTTCTTCTGTTTGTGTTCTGATTGGTCTTGTTCTTAAAGTCAATCCGTTCTTTCCTTAACGGGGAAGTTCGGGTCGTTTCAATGTGTAACCCCATATGCTAAACCGAATCCAACACCAACAATCCAACTTATTGCTTAAACAAACTTATAGCAAATGGCAACTTGTGCTTCTTTTCTTTGTGAGTTGTTGTTTCACCCATTTACTATTGTGCATAAACCCAATAACTCATCCTCAGTAGCTTACTTTAATCACTACGCTAACCTGTCCTAATCATAGTTAAGGCATCCGACTTCACCACTATCACACTCTACTTCTCCTCTAAGAAGAATCCCCCACCATTGCTACACCTTTTTGCTGTTCAACACACAACTTGACTAACAGATCATCCACCTTCACCCACTACAGCGCTTCCTTCCACTCATTACAACACAAAACCATCTCGAGAAGCTTCAGGCCTCTATATTTAAGGCAAAACAAAAGACCCCAACTTAACCGTGATCCAAGAGCTTGTCACTGATCTAACCCACAACAGTATCTCACGCTTAATACTTAAGCCCCATGCAAAAATTCCTGCTCCACCAGCAAAACTTATACCGCGCCACATGAGTTCAACCACATCATTTGTTTCCTCTTCGGCCTTCCGTAACTCGCTGCAAACCCACAAACTTGACCTAATACCCTCGACAAGCTCGTGTTCTTGACTCCCTGAACCAAATCTCCACTCCGAGGCAAACGACAGTCCTCCTCATCGATGGAAACCATCTGCTCTAGCCATGACCCCATAACTCGTGCACAAGAACCAATATCGTATCCCAGTTGAAAACTTCAACTCGCAAACCCAAGAATCGAAGTTTGTTGATTTTTATTTGAATTTTCTAGAATGATATTAATTACTGGGAGGAATGTATTTGGTATGAGGAAAGAACGGTGGAGTGAAAAAAACGAATTGGGAAATGAACAGGTTAATTGGGAAATCACTGTTTGGGGTAGGGACGGTTTTATAAATAGATTTATTATTATTCTTATTTTTTTTGAATCTGGAAGCGAGAAGGTGGATGAAGGCATACAGTATTTAAAGTAGATGATAGTTTGGCATGCACGGTATTGTGGTTTGGGGAACACGGTATGTAAAGGCTTACTTCGCACGGAAACTGATGGCGTGCCACGCACGGTTCCAAAAACTTGACAGACATGGTATCAATAGCTTGGCACTCCCGGGTGAATAAAGTGGGGAGCACGCTGTTTTGAATGGAAAAAGGGTAGCCGTTACTTTTAGAATGAATGTATTATTAAAGAAAATAATTTCCAAAGCTTTGTCACTATAATATATTTGATTTTTTTTTCGGTCTCATAATTTATGCCGAGATTTGTTTTTGGATTGGCTAAGATTTCTTCTTAACGTGTACAAACTATAATTGGTCAAAATAATATCTGCCCGATATTGCTTTTAGATTTGAACGGAGTTACAGATTTTCCTGCAAGGATTTTGTGAAGATATGTTCTACTTGAGATATTGTTCAAAAGATTTTTTTTTATTTCATAGATATGAATTTTAAAGATCTCGACAAGATTACTGACATGCAGAATATTTTTGAAAGCGATTTTTTTAGCTTAAGTAATTCGATAAAATATAAATAAATCTCCATTTATATTTCTAATGCAACATTTTAAATAAATTTAAATGTTCAAAATAAATTGGCAAAAATCTGGGTCGTTACACTTATTCCAATTTATGAATGCGTTTACACCCAAATTAGGATCCAAACCCAATTCAACTACGAATAAATTCAAATCTAAACCTTTTTAGGCTAAATCAAATGATCATAATGGTGAACTGCATAAAATATAAATAATATACAACACTCATATTTACCTTTAATTCAATACAAAAACCACAATTCCATAAACCCAATTCGTTATGACAATTTCATGTGTAGTTACAAAATAGAAGATTTGGGGATTTTCTTGTTCATATTATCGAATAACCAAATCTTCATAAGCATATCAATTCATATAGCAAACTATTAAAAACATGAATATGCCTTTAAGTAAAACTAGATTCCACTCACAAATTAGGCGGAGATGTGGTAGAATTCCAAGATCTGCAACAGTTCTTAACGTTCAAGCGAGCTCTGATTCTCCTCCTAACAATATACATATAAGAAACATAAAATTAGATTCCTAGACAAATAATTTTATGCTAAATTCCAAATTCCTAACCTTAATATAAATTGAAATAGAGAGACATAAAATGAAGGGAGAGAAGTAGATGACACCTTTACCCTTTTCTCTTTATTTTTCTATGGAATTCAGCAGCATGGAGGCAGAGGTTTAGAATAATTAGTGTTTCTAGTGTGGGGTTTGAGGGGTTATTAATACTTTCTCGTGTGATCGTGAGTCATCGGATTAATAAAATTTAATTTGAACCTTTTATATAAATATAACCTCTTAGAAAACCCTAATCCACATAGGCAGAATTGTGCTTGCCAACCGATTAGCGGTCGACCCCCCTTCGGTTGGAACACCCAATTTTGCTCTGTTGCTGAGCAGTTTATTTATTAATTACATTCTTAATTTGTTTCATTCTTTTTCATATATCCTATATTCGTTGCCCCCTAGATCTTATCTCAACATTTCAAAATTGAATTTCCCACTTTTATTTTAATTATTATTCAGACAATATATATAATATTCATATAATTATATATATATTTTCTGTGTGAACTATCCAAATTCATTTGTTCATAACTTCTTCATACATTAACCATTTTAGCATATTATGTATGAAAACGATTCAGAATTTCGCCATGAATCCAAATAAAAGAGTTTCATAGCCAAATTCCTAAAGCTGCAAAATCTCATTTTCCAGCCATATCATTTAATTGCTTGTTTTAATTATTTATTTATTAATACTTATGAATTTACGGGGTGTTACATTCTCCCTACCTTAAAATAGATTTCATCCCGAAATTTGTTTAAGGGGCGAAAAATACAACTCGTACGAAACATCTATGTCGTATACCCATGGTATTTACAATTCATCCATAAGCATCCATAACTCACAGTGATTATGAACTGCAGACTCACTAAAGTGCGCTCTATCCTAGCATGTAGATGTAATAAGTGATGCAATATGTATGAAAACAACCTAAATATGAATATATTTCTACATGAGTGCTCGGTGCAATTGTGTTGCATTCATTTCCTAACATCCAATCTAGCAATAACGATGCATCCCTAAACGATATTTTAAGGAAAATTTTACCTGTGAAAAGATCTGAGTGAGTTTGTCTCATCTTATCCTCGGTCTCCCATGTGCTTTCCGTAGGGTCATTTCTCCATTGTATCGGACGAGGCAAACCGTTTTGTTGTGGAGTCTCTTGATTCCGTGCTTTACAATACTTGCAGTGGCACATATGGGATACATGAAAAACATTGTGGATTCCCGATAGACGCTCTGGGAGATCCACTCAATATGCCAAATATCCTGTCTTTTCGATGATACTAGAAGGCCCAATAAAACTGGGAGTCAACATCGTAGTCTTTCCAAACCAAACAATTTTCTTAAGAGAGGATACTTTCACGAATATCAAGTCTGCAACATTGAATTCTAGTTCCCTCCTATGCTTGTAGGCATACAATTTCTGGCGGTCTTGGGCTGCCTTCATTCTCTGCTTAATTAAAGATACCTTTCCCATGGATTCACAGACAAAGTCTGGTCCGAGTATAATCTTGTTGGTAGTTTCCCACCAACAAGTTGGCGATTTGCGTGGCCTCTCGTATAGCGCTTCGAAAGGGGCCATACCAATCGTCGTTTGAAAACTATTATTATACGTGAACTCCACAAACTGTAGATGTTGCTCCCAAACTCCTCCAAAGTTGATGATACAAGCTCTGAGCAAGTCTTCTAAAGTTATGTTTACTTTGTCTGTCCATTAGTTTGCGGATGATAAGCTGTGCTTAAGTTAAGGGTTGCCCCCAAAGCTGCTTGTAAGCTTCTCCAAAATTTGCTTGTGAATAAGGGATATTTATCACTTACGGTACTTGATGGAATACCATGGAGTATGGCTATCTCTTTGACATATAATTGGGCTAATAAAGCTGCAGTCTGTATCTTCTTGATTAGTATGAAATGAGCACTTTTGGTTAAACGATCTACCACAACCCAAATAGCCTCATTTCCTTTTTGGCTTCTAGGAAGTCCATCTATAAAGTCCATGGAAATATACTCCCACTTCCACGTGGGGATCTCTAAAGGTAACAACAGTCCTCCGGGCTTCCCTTGTTTTTTTGCCTTGACTTTTTGGCACGTTAAGTATTTGGCCACGAACTCGGCTACATCTCTCTTCATTCCTTCCCAATGGAGATTCCTCTTCATATCCTTGTACATGTTATCCCCACCGAGGTGTGTGGTCAGTTTTGACCTATGACATTCCTCTAAAATTTCTTTTCTCAACCCTTCATTCTTAGGGACGTAATGTCATCCATCCCAAAGTAAACTCCCATCATTGCCAATCGAATACCTAACCGAATGAGGAAAGGTTTCTCTATTTACCACTTTCTCCTTTATTCCTCTTAATTCCTCATCAATGTCTTGTGTGCTTTGGATTCTTTCTCTTAGGGTAGGTCAAATTATCATAACCCCAAGAAAACCATTGGAAGTGGTTGGTGAGGATTGCAAATTAAAATTACTGAGGAACTCCAATTGTTTCCATTATTTTATTGCATTTAAAGTCGCATGTTTCCTACTGAAAGCATCTGCCACAACATTCCCCTTGTCTGGGGTATACTGAATCATAAAGTCAAATGAGGCAATATATTCCATCCATCTTTGTTGCCTCAAGTTTAATTCATGTTGAGAAAATAAATACTTAAGGGATTTATGGTCGTTAAATAATTCAAACTTCTCCCCTAAGAGATCATGCCTCCATATCTTAAGGGAGAACACTAATGCAGCTAACTCAAGGTCATGCACTGGATATCTTTTCCCCGGATCCTTGAGTTGTCTACTAGCATAGGCAACTACTCTTCCTTCTTGCATAAGAACTGCTCCTAAACTGGTCCCACATGCGTCAGTGTAAACAGTAATTGATTTTGAACCGTCGGGTATAATTAGGATTGATGCACTAGTTAATGCTTCCTTTAATTTCTTAAAGGCTGTATCACTTTTATAACTCTAAGTGAACACCAAATTCTTCCTTGTCAATTGGGTTAATGGAGTAGAAATCTTTGCGAAGTCCTTAATGAATTTCCTATAATATCCGACCATGGAACGACCCATATTTTTGGACGATTAATTTTAAATATTTAATATGGTTTTAAAAATGGAGTCGATAATATAAATGATATTCTATATAGAGTTACCGATTTAATAATCGAAATACGATTTATTTTGAATATATATATTGAAATACGAGAACTGAAATAATTCAATTCGAAATTTAAAACGAAGTCAGATTAATTCAAATGGTTAATAGAAATTCTATTTAAAATAGAATCGACAATGATAATAATTTATTATCAAGGAATAAATCGTTTTGAATTTAATTTATATTGATTTAAATTAATATCTTCTCCAAATGATCAATTGAAGCTTCGAAATTTGTCCCATTGTGTCCAAAATAGTGGTATAAACCTAAAAATGTCGGTTATTGGGTTCAGAAAGGAGTTCAGAATCATGGGGTATTTTAAATTAAACTAAATTGTGCCGTTTTAAATAAAGTAAAAATAAAAATAATTTATATCTGTATTTGAATACTTTCCTTCCTACCGAAGTATAACACTGTAAACCTACCCCAGCTGCCATCTTCTTTCACTTCACGTACTTTCTGCTCCCTGCCTTTGTGACAAAGTGAAACACCCAATTTAATGGTGCGTACAGTCTCTGTTCCCTCTCCACATTATATAAATCAAGCCCTCGCTTGTTTTGTTTCCTTTCAGAAACCAAATTCATTCTCCTCTTCATTCCTTTTCCAAGCAAAATCTGAACTCTTCGATTCGAGTTAAAAAGAAAAAGAAAAAGAAAAAAAAGGAGTCTGCCCTTTTCAAATTCACATTTCCAACGAAAACTTCAAATTAAAATCGAAATGGATGACCCTTTAAAAATCCAAATCATGTAAATATTCTGCTCTTAAACCCATAGGAAATCCGGAAGTTTTAGGAAATGGAAATCGCGTTCAATCCACAATCGCGACTGGAGATCGTGAGTTCTTTAAAGCCTGTTGGAGCGCTCGCGAATCAAGGAGGCACGCGGTGAAGGGATCAAAAGCATCAGGTATCGATTTTGGTTAATCAGTTCCAAAAACAGACGCTGTATTGGAGGTCATAAGGAAGTTAGCATCGATGTGGAGTTATTGGGGGATTCCGACGTTATACTGAAGTGCGTGTAACAACCCGGAAATTCTTAATCAATTTAAAAATTTTATTTTAGAAAATTTAATGTAATTTTAATAGTTAAAATAATTTATTTTAAATAACAATGACCAAAAATTTATTTTAAATCGAAGTTAGAACGAAAAATTTTAATTAAATTAAAAAAGGAGTTAGAAATAGCACAGTAGTTTGAAATTTTGAATTTAAACTTTAACTGACTGTATAGGATGTAGAATAAAACAGATTTTAGTAAAACCAAAAATATTATAATCTATTTAAAAATATCTTTCCAATGAATCCGAAAAATTGAAATTTCATAGCGGGAATCAAAAGTTATGCCCAGCTTAATTTTTAGAATAAGAATTTATATATATATATTTTAATATTAAAAATAACCATTTTGCAAATGACCTCCATTTTCGACGAAACTGCTTTTGTTGGATCCAGAATGTCAAATTATTGCTAGGTACCAATTTTCATAATTTTTAGAATTAATATGTGAGCGTGGCGAAAGAAAATGTGTTTTGTCAATTTCAGTCAAATTCGATTGACCAGAAAATGACTATTTTTCAAATAGTCTCCAAATTCGACGAAATTAGTCTTGTTAGAACCATATCGTCAAAACATAGCTAGAAATAATTTTTCTGCAATTTTAGGAGTCAGTATGTGGCCCCGGTAAATTAAAATGTACGATCAAATTAAATAATTAAATGATTTATATTTTAATTTTGATAAAAACTGTTCGTAATAGCCGAATTGGGTTACGAAACATGTTCCATTGTGTCCGGAACAGGGGTATTTGGCTATGGGCAACACTCGTTGGGTTTGATTTGGAGTTTGTATCAACATACGGATAATTTTGGAAAATAAATAAATTAAAATAAAATAAAATAGTTTTGGAGTCACACCTCTTCTAGAAACTGTGCATTTCTTAATTTTGCATTCTATTGGGTTATTTGGAATGAACGAAACAGTAGATGCTTTAAAAACGTTGCTAAATCATCAACTGTCATTGTTTTTCTAGTTTTAAAGTACTTTTACAAGTGGGCTGGTATTGATGATTGGGTTTTTATTGATTGTATTACAGATGGCAGGGGAGCTGGAGGCGTCTGATAGGCTCCTACTGCTTTGGAGTTACACGGCACTAATATGTAGCTAGCATTTTGTTGTAATCACATTTTGTAGCTCCTGCGTGAGCGTTTATATGACGATGTTTGTAGTATTTTTTTGGCTCCTACATGAGCGCTTTATGTTTCTTTTTGTGGTGCCGTTGTATCTCTAGACTATGTATTTGCTTCAGTATTTATATATGGCGTGGCGCTCTATGGAGTCGCCACTACCATGCTCTCAAAAAAAAAAAAACGCTATGTATACTCCTAATCCTAATACATAAGCCGCCACCGTATATTTTATTTCAATGGCCACGCATGCTCCACCTTTCTCCCTCCTATCTCTCTCAGTCCTCTGAGTGAAATCCAAAGCACGAAGAGCATCTCAAGAGCCTTCAGACCAACGGCGGTGATGGAGTTTAGGGTCCTAGATCGTGAGAATTTGGGTGTCGAAGTCGTTCGGTTTGTGACTGTTTTTGGGGAGGACTGAGGCGGCGAGTTCGTCGGCGCTTTAGGCATGGGGGCGGCAGCGAGGGGGCTCCGTCGTGGGGGGGGGGGGGTCGGATCCAGCGTCGACTGGCCGGAGGAGGTGTGATGAACGGAAGTTAAATCCTACGATGGGTTTCAACATTTCCAGTACGGAAACGATGAAGAGAAGGATTAGAAAAGATGGTTAATTAACTAATTTTTATTTAATTATTTTAATTAAAGTTTAAACACTCATAGTTTCTCCGAATCAAAATAGAATTGAACAAACCAAGCACCGTTGGAATCGTGTCGAAAAGTACTATGTGGTGGAACAGACCAGATCTGAAAACAGAACACGTTGGAAATTCAGAATAAAATCAATGTGAGATTTTTGATTTTAAATAATTAATCAATTTAAGTATTTTTCTCGCTGTTAAATAAATGTATGTATGTTAATGAATTAGTTATGCGATGAGATGAAATTTTGGATGATTGATCTGTTCATTTTGTATGTATGCATGATAGATCTTAGATTTGCATATGTCGTTAAATTAAAATAAATCATTTTCTTTGCCAATATTTTGTAAATCATGAATATTAAACAAAATGAAATATCTTTTTTGTTTATATTGATTGAAATGAATTTGTTCTCCAAATCAATTAAAATATCATTTTGGGTTATATTGATCGAATAGAATTTGTGATGACCCCAAACTTCCATGGTTCGAAAGTAAGGATAATCATTTTGGAATACAACATATTTACAACAAAAGAAGATCTCAGATAATTATCATAACACATAAACCATTGCAGCGGAAATAAATGTCATCAGCATCATAATATCCAACACATCAGGGTACGCAGTACAGGATACAACTTAGCCAAATAAAGAGTCTCAACAAAAGGAAAATAAGTTTGGAAAAGAAACAAGTCTCAAACTCCATTACATACATCAAAGCTACAGAAGATAAAATGACTCAAAGCAGAAGTAAAAACTAGAGAAAAGGTCTTCTTCTTCTTCCTTCCAAGCAAGCTCCAATCAGAATGTATCACCTGAACCTGTCAATTGGCTGCCCGTGTGGAAAGAGGGCACCCGAGTTTGCAAAAGTGAAACAAACTACGAGTCAGTCATGGGACTGGTATGAGAAATCTTCCTATACTAACTATCAATATGGCGAATCACAGGACCACGCCGCTAACGCGGAACGGGTTTACTCCATTGGATTGCCACTGCATAATTTTATAAAGTTTATATAAAACAGCGAAATGAATTTTGAAAAAAATGAAATCGTCATAAGACTCAAGTCCTATCACACAATGCAACGCACACAGGAGGATAGAGTTTTCCCTTATGATGATCAAACATGCTTAATACGTAAAAATTAATATTTTTATATTATCATTAGTGTCTAAGCAATATTAAAATACTTCAATATAAATATATCAATCCTAGACGGCATAGTACCCCATCCTACTATGTCGCCGTATATAAGTTTACAACCAAAACCGAAATGTCGTCGTATTGGGAATTTGGTTTTATGTCATGAAATCGAGGCTAGGGATCGTCCTCTTCCGATTTGAGACACTCTAGAAAATGCCTCAGGATCCCCCGCAGTGAACCCTTGGATGCGGTAGGGCCGGTCCCTACCTAACGGTAGTGGATTAGTTATGCCTGAACACACGTTTCCCGGTCCCTTTGGACCTATAATATGACCACTTACGGCCTATAAAAAAACCCGAGGTACCTCAATCCATAATCCACATAAGTAAAATGTCGGGCCGTTTTAAAGCCCAAACACCACTCCTAGCTAGAAAGAAACGTGTGCACTCCCTACGGTCCATATCCCGTTTTTGACTCATACCGGGGTGTGAGGCTCGCGAAGTCACGCTATACACATACCTATGCCTAAACAGGCTATGCTTGATCATCAGCCACAAGGCCTGCTTTTCAACAAAGCCTTGATCATTGCATCTTGGCGTGCCACATTGACAATTCAACGCCATGCGATCGATAACTATTACTATATACCAGGATGTTAAGCAGAGAATCAGTTCTCCACCACCAAACAGACATATATTAATACAAACCGATTTAGTTACATGGGATGAACTCCAACGTCAGACACGCATCCATTTACAAGCCCGTTCTGGGTCTGAACGAAACCGGAGACACCAAAGAGGTTCTCGCTTATCCGCACGACAACACATACGTCCGGATAATTACTGCTTCAACCTCGTCCTGGGAGCAAGTCAGTCCAAGGTATCAGAAGTCGTCGTCCATTCGATGTGAAGATCGCCGGTCTTCTACACCGTCTTGTTACATCTTTGATTTAATTGTCGTGCAATTATTTGAAATGAGTTAAACTCGGTCTTTTCAAATAATTGTCGCATAATTATAATTTAAAACATTTCAAATATATTTATAACTATTTATCGCTATTTTTATTTATTAAAAATAGTTCGAAATAAATAAACGACGTTTCGGGTCAATGGGCGGCCCTGGCGCTGTTTTTACCAAAATTTGATTTACACATATCTTAGAATCAAACCGTCAGATTTTACTGAAATTTATATCGTTAGAAAGCTCTTCCCAAAGCGGTCCTAACGGTTCCAGTTTTGGGAAAATCCAACGGTCGGATCTTCCGGAATAATCGTTTGAAGTTACGATTGTCGATACACGAACTGCCGCGCTCGTTTCGTTTAATTTTATATTTATATTTATGTAAACAATTGGGCGATTTCCACTATTAGAATCCATTCTTTTTATTCTATAAAAACAATATTTTTTTTGTTCGCCAATTCTAATGTGACAAAAATGACATTTTCAATAATGTATATTTTTATATTCAATAATATAACATTTTTGTTCGCCCATTCTAATGCGACAAAAATGACGATTTCAACAATGTCTATTTTTATATTCAATAAAATAACATTTTTGTTCGCTAATTCTAATGCGACAAAAATGATGATTTAAAAATGTATATTTTTATATTCAATAAAATATCATTTTTTTGTTCGCCAATTCTAATGCGACAAAAATGACGATTCAACAATGTATATTTTTATATTCAATAAAATATCATTTTTATTCGCTAATTCTAATGCGACAAAAATGATGATTCAACAATGTATATTTTTATATTCAATAAAATATCATTTTTTTTTCGCCAATACTAATGCGACAAAAATGATGATTCAACAATGTATATTTTTATATTCAATAAAATATCATTTTTGTTCGCCAATTCTAATGCGACAAAAATGACGATTCAACAATGTATATTTTTATATTCAATAAAGTATCATTTTTATTCGCCAATTCTAATGCGACAAAAATGATGATTTAAAAATGTATATTTTTATAATTACATAAAATGTTCTTTTTCTCCAATTCATTTTCATAACATAAAAATGTACTTTTCTCTAATTCATTTTTTTATAACATAAAAATGTGCTTCTTATCCTATTCCTTTTTAATACATAAAAATATACTTTTTATCTAATTCGTTTTAAATACACAAAAATGCACTTTTTATCTAATTCATTTTAAATACACAAAAATGTAATTTTTATCTAATTCATTTTTATAACATATAATGTACTTTTTATGTTTCTATAAAATGTAAATATTTTATCTCTTTTCTTTTACATTGAAAAATGTAAATTCTTTACCTTTACATTGAAAAATGTAAACCTTTCATTGTTACATAGAAAAATGTAAATCTTTCATCTTCACATAGAAAAATGTAAATATTATATTTTTACATAGAAAAAAAATGTAAATCCTCTAATTATCTTTGTTACATTAGAAAAATGTAAATTTTCCAATTATCTTTCCTTAATGTACATTTTTCTTATAGGGGGTATTTTCCTATCTAACTCAACTCAATTTGGTGTCAAAATATGATAACAAAAAATAATGGTTTTTGTCTAACCATCTCTATTTACCCAATGTCGTAATTTCAATGTCCACACATACAATAATATGGTTTTTGGTCTAACCATTTCTGTTTACCCAACGTCGTAATTTTAATGTCCACACATACAACACCATATATGAGATGAATCACAATAAAAGGTCTCATCTTTATTTTATTTGTAAATCAAATAAAATATCTAATCTTTATTTTATTTGTAAATAAAATAAAATATCTAATCTTTATTTTGTAAATCAAAATAAAATATCTAATCTTAATTTATCTATTAATTAAAATTAGAAGACTTAACTTTTGTTCTATTATGCAAATCAAAAATAAAGATTCAACTTTTGTTTTATTATGTAAATCAAAATAAAGATTCAACTTTTGCTTTATTATGTAAATCAAAAATAAAGATTCAACTTTTGCTTTATTATGTAAATCAAAATAAAGATTCAACTTTTGCTTTATTATGTAAATCAAAAATAAAGATTCAACTTTTGTTTTATTATGTAAATCAAAAATTAAGATTCAACTTTTGTTTTATTATGTAAATCAAAATAAAGATTCAACTTTTGCTTTATTATGTAAATCAAAATAAAGATTCAACTTTTGCTTTATTATGTGAATCAAAATAATGATTCAACTTTTGTTTTATTATGTAAATCAAAAATAAAGATTCAACTTTTGTTTTATTATGTAAATCAAAAATAAAGATTCAACTTTTGTTTTATTATGCAAATCAAAATAAAGATTTAAGCTTTTCATTCTATTTTGTAAAAACAAAATAAAGATTCAAAATTTCATTTTTGTTTGTAAAACAAACAAGATTCAATTTTTTCCATTCCTATAAGGAAAAAAAATAGAAATAAAATAAAAATAAAACTAATAAAGATAAGAACTTTATAGAGATTACATCAGAATTTTATAGATCTAAACTGACATGCTATATCATGATATCACAACGAATATTGATCAACCATACAACAATCACAACATCGTAGATCAGAAACAATAACATACAATGATTCACATAACAAATAGAATTAAATTATTTAATTATTAAAATTTAGGAATCTCATAGTCATTGCAGATTTTGGCCAAAATTCAAACTATTCAAAAGGGTTCCGTTTCAGTCTCAACACGTTCTATTCGTTGTTACGATTCCAATGCTTCCAAAATCGTCAAATTCTGAGTTGAAACGAATCAATTATGGTTAAATCAAGCTTTAAAACAATTTAAATTAATTAATTAATTAATTAATTAGGAAAATAACCTTTCTTCTTCCTTCAGCTTAACAGGCTGTGGGTTTTCACTTCTAGTTCGATCTTAGGGTTGGAAATTGCTCGAGAACCGGGACACCTGCTGACGATCGGACCAGACCACGACAGAGGGCTAGGAGCGGCGCAAGAGGGGGGGGGGGTGGTTTGGCTCAGCTCGGTCGAGCCCAGGGGGGCCGACGGCGGTGCAAAGGCGGCGCCTTTGGGGCGTTGGTGCTCAGATTTCAGGCGACGAGAGGACGATCTATCCATATTAGATTAAAGAGGGAGGAAAGGGCTTCAATTTGGTATAAAGAGTGGGTTCTAATTCGAAGAGATGAAGGAGAAATTAGGAGGAGAAGTTCGGAGGACGGTGGCCATGGATTTGGGGGGTGGCGGCTGGAAGAAGACACGTGAATAGTGTTAGGGTTTAATTCTCCTATTATTTATATAATTTAAATTGTAATTTTCTAATTAAATCCCTATCTTTTCAACCGGTCCAATTCCAGTCTAACAGAAGGTGCCCCTAGCCAATAGCCCATATTCCGGATCCAATGGGATGGGTCCCGTCAGCCCAAACGGCTGTCTATGGCCTGTATTATTTAATTTAATTATTAAATCCTTTATTAATTTAATTTGTCTGCATAAATAAATTCACAGAGGCCACATACGGACTTAGAAAAATCCAGAAAAAATATATTTTCCCTTGTTATGACGATATGGTCCTAACAAAACTAATTTCGTTGAATTCTAGGACAGTTTGAAAAATGGCTATTTTTTAGTCAATTAAATTTAACTAAAATCGACCAAACACATTTTCCTTCGCCACGCTCACATATTAATTCGGAAAATTCTAAAAATTGAAATCTAGCAATAATATGACATTCCGGTTCCAACAAAAGTGGTTTCGTCGAAAACAAAGATCGTTTGAAAATTGACTATTTTCACTGGCTTTAATATTATTTAAAAATGAAATTTTTTAATTTCTGCCACCTTTTTCCACCAAATTATTTAAAATAAATTTTTTAAATTGGTTCGGATTTTCCGGGTCATTACAATCTCCCCCACTTAAGAATTTTCATCCTTTAAAAGGAAACAATGTAAAGTAGGAAACAAGGTGGAAAATGTAAATTGGGGTAAATGTACCTTAACACGAGAGTTATTCGGAGATGTCCACTCTGCACTTGGGGTAAGCCTTTTTGATGCTATCCTCTGTCTCCCAAGTACAGTCTCTAGGATCCCCACTCCATTGAACCTTGACTAGGTTGATCCTCTTGTTCCTCAAAATTTTGGTTTCTTTGCTAATGATCTTAATCGGGTCTTTCCTCACTGTTAGATTTGGAGCAATATCTAGGACCTGTTGGTTTAGTTCATCCTCAATCAGATCTGGATCATGCACATGCTTGCGGAGTTGAGACACATGCACCTCTGGCAACCCGTCGGCAGCTGCACTCTATAAGCGAGAGTACCAATCCTTTCTAGGATAGGGAATGGACCAATGAATCTCGGTGCCAACTTTCCCGTCTTCCCAAAGAGAATCACGCCTCTCAAAGGAGAAACCTTCAAGTATACTCGATCACCCACACAGAATTCTAGATTTCTTCTTCGCTGGTCTGCAAAGCTCTTCTGTCAACTCTGAGCAGTCGACAAGCGCTTCTTAATCAAGTCAACCTTATCCGATGCTTCACGAACCATGTCGGGGCCCAAGACTAGTCGATTTCCTGACTCCACCCAACATGCCGGAGATCTGCATGGCCTGCCATATAGTATTTCAAACGGTGACATCTTCAAGCTTGCTTGGTAGCTATTATTATAGGAGAACTCCACCAAGTGCAAGTGGTCCTCCCATGAACCGCCATAATCAAGAATGCAAGCTCGCTACAAGTTTTCCAAAACACGGTTCACCCTCTCAGTCTGGCCATCTGTTTAAGGGTGATAGGAAGAGCTCAGATTCAATTTGGTCCCAAGCTCTTCTTGAAAAGCTTCCCAGAATTTGCTGGTAAATAATGGATCGCGATCACTGACAATGCTTTTGGGAACCCCATGTAGCCTGACTATCTCTTTAAGATAAAGCTGTGCCAAAATACGAGCTGTTCTATTGGACCGAACAGGGATGAAATGGGCAGACTTTGTTAAGCGATCCACAATCACCCATATGCTATCATTCCCTTTTCTGCTTCGGGGCAAGCCATCTATAAAGTCCATAGAAATTTCCTCCCACTTCCAACCAGGAACTCCTAGCGGTTGCAACAAACCTGCCAGTTTCTGTTGATCACTTTTAACTTGCTGACAAGTGGGATATCTAGCAACGTAAATAGAAATATCTCTCTTCATCGACCTCCACCAAAATGTGCGCTTAAGATCATGGTACATTTTGCTTACAAAGCTTCTGAATAAATTTATCATTCTTCTGAAGAGCAGAAATTTTATCAATCAAAGTAAGAGTGATAATGAGACTGGCGATAATGAGATTGTTGCATTCTGCATTCTTTCTACTGAGCGCATCGGCTACAACGTTGGATTTTCCCGGAGTATATAGGATATCCAGGTCATATGATGCAAGAAATTCAACCCAGCGTTGCTGCCTCATATTCAAATCTTTTTGGGTAAAAAGGTGTTTCAAGGATTTGTGATCCGTGTAAATTTCGAACTTTTCACCCAAGAGATAATGCCTCCATATTTTAAGAGCAAACACAATGGCCATCAGCTCAAGATCATGCGTGACGTAATTCTTCTCATGCGGTTTCAGCTGGCGGCTAGCATATGCGACTACTCTACCTCTTTGCATCAGCACCGCACCAATACTGTAACAACCCGAAATTTAACAACATATTAAGACAAGAATCAAGACAGAATTAAATGTTAAAATTTGAATCAGGTAAAATGGACATCACCATTGTGTTCCTCTCGAAAAAAATACATTAAATAGAGTCCGAGTTTTCGAAAATCGGAGTCCGTATGACCAAGATATGGCCAAAACAAGTTTTCAGCAGTTTTCTGGCAGACTGACTTGTGTCGATTGCCAAGTCGACCTCCACCCCCTGGTGTCGACTGGGGAGTTGACTCCCCCCTGTGCAGGTCGGTTTCTTTGTCCTGGGGTGGCCCAGAACCCATTTTTGAGGTCTGGGATGAGTTTTGATGGCCCGAATTGACTCTAGGGTTGATTTTAAGGCCCTAAATGGTTCCTACATGTGACTTCTTCCCCAAGACATGCTTTAAAGGCTAGGATTGGTTCTAGGGTTTATCCTATGGCTAAAACTATCCTAGTCTTCTATAAAAAGACCCCTAACCCTCTCCTAAAATCCTCATAAATTGATCCTACAACTAAACTATGCCAAAATGATTCCTCATCATGGCCTCCACTTCAACCCATGGCCTCCATCTTCTTCTTCATGATAGCTTAAGTGTTCTAAGCTAGTTTCAAAGTAAAGGAGCCTCTTTTCTTCATTCATGAGAGATTCTATGATCATTTGAGTGATTTCATGTTTGTATGAGAGTTCATAAGTTGCATTCTAGCCAAAGTTGCAACCTTTTCTTGACCAAAAAGCAAGTATCCTGCATGAGAGCTCATACGCTTCATTCAAAGCCAAAGTTGAAACCTTTCTTCTTCTTCAAAACAAGGATTTTTATTGATATTTGCTCAAGGGTTTCATTTGGAGCTTGTTCTTTTGGGGTTTTTGGGTGATAGCATGAATGGCTTCGTCTCAATCTTTGTTTTATATGTTGATTTGTGCCTTCATAGCATTGTAAGCCCTCTTCCTACTCTTAGATATTAACTTTAAACTTAATGTGACATGTTGTAAGTTGGGTTTGGACATTAAGTATGTTGCATGCTATCATGTTATGTATCCTATCATGACTAAAAAGTCATTATCTTGATCTTGTGGGCTTAAAGATATAAACTTTATGTTGAATGTTGCATTTTGGCAACATGAGAACTATCATGTCCCTTATGATAGCTTACATGTAATGCCATATGCGAACTTCTAGCCATCTTTCTATGTCATTTATCACCATGATTCACCTATGTGCTAAGTTTGAGGTTGTGCATGTTTTTGAGGCCTAATAATGTAATATGCAAGTTAATGAACACGTTTATACCTCATTTGCCACCATGTTTAACTTGTGGCCTTATACCCCTTTTTGTCATGCCTTTGCCAAGTTCCTTCTTTTAATCCATTATGCGTTGTTGCGAATGTATATGCGCGTTTAAAAGCGTTGGGTTACGTTATGGGTAAAACTTTAATGACGTGAAACATGATTTGGGTAAATGGGTATAAACATGACAACATGTAACTTTGGCTATGAGCATGGGACTTGAAAACTTGACACGTATGGGTTGTAAGTGTAATAAGACACTAGACCAAACATGAAATTGGCCAACTCGAGGTTGGGTTGAGTTTGTAGCATAAATCTACCCGGACCCGCCCGGCTTAACTAGTGGCTATAAACAATAGGATCCAATGTGAGAAGTTGGTCATGACGCGCTTAAGACCCGAGGTTAGACTAGGTTGTGGTGTAAAACTACCCGGACCCGCCCGGCTTAACTAGTAACCACAACAAAGTCTAATGTGAGAGGTTGAGAGTGCATTAATTAAATTAATGCCACATGATAAGGTTAAGTAAGTTTGACTAATGACACTTAACCATACAAGACAATTAGGGGATGAGGTTAAGTAATTTACGCTTAACTAATCCGACTTGGTAATTAGATGGGGTTAAGTAACCTTCACTTAACTAATCTAAACACGGTAATTAGATGGGGTTAAGTAACCTTCACTTAACTAATCTAAACACGGTAATTCGATGGGGTTAATTTAAACACTTAACCAATCTAAACGTGGTAATTCAATGAGGTTGAGTAACCAGTACTTAACCAACTTAACACGGTAATTTAATGGGGTTAAGTAACCAGTACTTAACCAACTTAACACGGTAATTTAATCGGGTTAAGTAACTTATACTTGACCAATTATACATGATGATTTGATGAGGTTAAGTAACCTATACTTAACCAATCTAATAGGTGGACCTGATAGGGTCAAGTCACAAGGCCTTTCAAAATTAGGCTTAACCATTGTAATACGATTAGTGGATGGGGTTAAGCTAACCCATACTTAACCAATCCGACTCGATAATCTGATGGGATTAAGATAATCTATGCTTAATCAATCTAACATGATAATCTAATAGGGTTAAGACAAATAAATACTTAACCAATTTGACTTGATAGGGTTAAGTCACGAGCTTCTTGGTACACTTAACCAACTTGTAGGGCTAAGCCTTGAACTTGAGTACTTAGCCAATCTTGACATGATTCGTAGGCGGGTTAAGTCATGAACTTGGATAACAACACTTAACCCATTTGTCAAAACCCTAGCTCAGGGGACTAGGTTGGAAATCGTAGTTAACAAGGATAGCGGAAAGAGGGGCTAAGTGGTAAACCTTAGTTAAGGGTAACTAAGTAATAATTCTTAGCTAAGGACATGGGACTAGTTCATAAAGCGATGAGTAACCTGGTACGGTAGGTCATCGCTTAGTATACGAGGAGGAGCAAGTTATCTGACTTGGATAAAAGCTCCAGCGAACTGGGTAACGAAGCGGAAGCTTCGGGGAACGTGAGGGTACTCTTGGTATCCCTCTGTGAGGTGGCGTGCGGTCCATGAAACCCGGCCTCACAGAGGTTAAGGTCTGCGGTAGAAGAGCCAAGAGTATGCCTTGGTTGCTATGCGAGCGACCTAAAGACTAGGATGGGTTAGCGTGGAGTCGACGATACTTGATTTTGCCCCGGGATAGCAGGTCGCCGACTACCTACCATCTTTAGTCAAGCGTGTACGTACGGAAAGGCAGGGAACTCCCAAAAGACCATATACTAGCTATCAAGTTATGGGTGAGGTTGGCTATCTGGAAGTGGGCATCGATGGGCCTTAGTGTAGTTCTCATACATGATTTTTCTTGGATTGCCTTTCAGTAGTTGAGGGAGGGGTCACGTGGGACCATAACCACGGGTACAAAAACAGACCTTGATATCTGCATCAGCAGACGACTTAAAGCTCCCGACCGAGTTCCGTATTTCTTGGTTTGCCCTGGCACGGAACTCGGATGGCACATTGAGAAACATGTGCGTCTAGACATGGAAAACGGTTCACGATACATACGTGGGATAAAGGGCGCGGTTGACGGGTGGCATAATCCCTAGTGGCCCTAGGTGGCTGAACCCAAACCGAGACACGGAAACGTTCATTAGGTAGCATAATCCCTAGTGGTCCTAGGTGGCATAAATCCTAAGTGAACGCGCGATAGTTCATGGTAAGGAAACATAACTAGATAAAGGGTAGCAGTCCAAAATAACCTCAAGGATAAAACGTTTACATGGGAAAGCCCGTATGGCCTACGGCAAAGGACTGAACTTATACATGGAAAGAAACATACGAGTTGGGAAAACCTACATATGCTATATATTAGGTTGACATGGACCATTACATGACATTGGGCAAGGGACATTCATAGTTAACACATGACGCGGGTTGGGATACTAGTACGAGGGGTGCAGAGCAAATATACATGTTAGAACCAGGGGAAATATACATGATAGATACCGTGGGACGTTATACAGGGTAGATACCTTGGGATAGTATACTTGATAGAAACCTGACAATGTGATACCTTGATTTATCTTGACACCGTAGTTTATCATGACACACTCGTGTATCTTGGTACAGTAGTTCATCCTGTTATTTTGGTTTAGCTTATCTATCTTGTCATCATACTTATGTTCATCTCAGTTCCTCATGCCAGTTAACTTTACTAGTTTATATACTGATAGTAGATAGGGCTTACCAGTCTTTATGACTGACCCCGTTTTGTTTCGCCTCTTGTCTTCCTTTTCCCCCCCAGGTTACAGGGTGGAAATGCTATTGTTAGTTTGGACTTCTTCTGTTTGAAGGTCATCACGCATGGCTTGGACTTTTCTTGGCTATGGCTATTTTATTGTTTTACTTGGGGAATAATTGATGAAAAGGTTTTTATGCTTCTTTACTATTACAAGACAGGTTTCCATGTAAGAAATTCTCTGATGTAAAAGGCTTTAGACCTTATTTTATAAGGTAATAAAATTTGTTTTACTTCCGCTATTTTATATGTTCTGTCTTGTAATATTTCTGTACATGTTTACCAATAATACCCCTCTAAAGCTAGTGCATTCCTTTGCGAGTGACCCTAGCGGAGGTGGGGTGTTACATTTGGTATCAGAGCAGAAGGTTACCAAACTGGGCAAATGTTTTTAAAACCTTCTGAAAACTATTTGAAAAACCGTTTACAAAGAAGCATTTTTCAAGAAAAGTTTTTAAAGGCTATTCCCCTAAAGCCATTAGCACTGTCCTTTGTTTCCTTGATCGAATCTCTTTTCCTTTCTTCCCTCCATCTGTAGTCACAGTAGTTCTAACTGCGACTAATCCTTGTCTAGCTACGTAAGTATTTTCCCGTGCGATGGAGGTGGTTCTCGAGAGACCTGTTACCGTGGTACAAGGAAGGATAATAAGAGTAAGGATAAAGGACGCGAGCTTAAGGATAAGCAACTGTTTCTATGGCTTAGTCCATCAAGGAGGACAAGGACAAGATCATCGTAGAGGGCAATTGTACGCTCCCATTTCTAGGGTACCTAAAAGAAATGGTACCGTTTCTGGTAAAGATTTAGTCGTTCTTTTATATCATCCCGTCCAGACTTTGTCTTGATCATCGTATCATTTAAGTCTGCTTGGATAGTTGAGTCTCTGTACCTTAGTACTAGCATGGTAGAGGATCCCAGTTTTGTCCCAAAATCTGGTTGGAGAGTCGGTCCATTTATTCATGACTTATTGGATTTGAGAACGTCTATGCCAAGTGTTGAGATTAGAAGCAATACTTCTATTGTTGAGCTATGGATGGATTCTAGGGGTAAAGTGGTTATCCAGTAAGGGATACCATTCTCGGTTTTGAAAAGAGGGTAGTCGGACTCTTGGCTTGCTTTGGTAATACCTTCGAAGTCTCGTGTAACCTTTTAGGTTCTGTCATGGTTAGTTACCTAGAATCTCTTGATGCATTTATCGGAAATCTCTGATCCAATCGAGTAACGTCCGCCAATAAGACGGATGGTTCATTCTGCTTGAGCATGGGTTACAGGAACCACCCTAGTAAGTGCACATGGTAACATGGATTGGCATTGGTAAACGAGATCCAGAATTCACTAGTGAATTTTGGAGAGCTTGCATGAGTACGTAGATATGGTTGAGCCAAGTATACTAGGGAAAGAATAAATGGAAGTGGAATGAGAGGCGACAGTGAAAAGAGTTCCGACTCATACCTTGGAAATAGGAATCAAGGAACTACGAAATCATGAAGTCAAAGGCAGTCAAGACATACTGGAATTAAGCTCGAGGAAATGTGGCTTAGACGCGCGCATCGTGTCTCTTTGTAAGAGTATATCGTTGATCCCTGGTTCTCCTGTAGAGATTACTTACATGCTATCGCTTGGTGGGTATCCTCTCGGTCCTGTTTCTGTTACAAACCCCGTAAGGAGTTTGTCTTGTTTATCTCCTCGATCTTATCTTGGGAACCTTAGATAGAACTCTATGGATGTAAACATGTATTTGAAACATGTTATGATTGATATGGTTGCAAATGGTTGCAAGTGGTTGCTCATGGATGCGCGAATACACATTAGATACTAGATTGACGCGGTCACGTTTCATGTTGAATATGCACGAGTATTTATACTTGTTTATGGATGAAATTGAATGTGTTATCATGCGGATGTTGCATATGAATGAATGTTTGTGCACGCATATAGTACTTATATGACTAGGACTATTCGCATACATGTTGGACTCATCGCACTAAACATATTTTGCATTAGAAAGATCATTCAGGCCTGATCATTAGCATTAGCTAAGGAGCATATACACACACGTTCTGCATATGTTCATATGGCGTTAGAAATCGTCTAAGGACAATGGTTGCCTGTGGACGATGTTTTGAGTAGATGGATGATGGATGGTAGGATACGTTCTTCCTAACTTGGAGATTTCGGGGACGAAATCCTTAAAGGAGGGGAGAATGTAACAACCCGAAATTTAACAACATATTAAGACAAGAATCAAGGCAGAATTAAATGTTAAAATTTGAATCAGGTAAAATGGACATCACCATTGTGTTCCTCTCAAAAAAATACGCGAAATAGAGTCCGAGTTTTCGAAAATCGGAGTCCGTATGACCAAGATATGGCCAAAACAAGTTTTCAGCAATTTTCTGGCAGACTGACTTGTGTCGACTGCCAAGTCGACTTGCAAGTCGACCTCCACCCCCTGGTGTCGACTGGGGAGTCGACTCCCCCCCGTACAGGTCGATTTTTTTGTCCTGGGGTGGCCCAGAACCCATTTTTGAAGCCCGGGATGAGTTTTGATGGCCCGAATTGACTCTAGGGTTGATTTTAAGGCCCTAAATGGTTCCTACATGTGACTTCTTCCCCAAGACATGCTTTAAAGGCTAGGATTGGTTCTAGGGTTTATCCTATGGCTAAAACTATCCTAGTCTTCTATAAAAAGACCCCTAACCCTCTCCTAAAACCCTCATAAATTGATCCTACAACTAAACTATGCCAAAATGATTCCTCATCATGGCCTCCACTTCAACCCATGGCCTCCATCTTCTTCTTCATGATAGCTTAAGTGTTCTAAGCTAGTTTCAAAGTAAAGGAGCCTCTTTTCTTCATTCATGAGAGATTCTATGATCATTTGAGTGATTTCATGTTTGTATGAGAGTTCATAAGTTGCATTCTAGCCAAAGTTGCAACCTTTTCTTGACCAAAAAGCAAGGATCTTGCATGAGAGCTCATACGCTTCATTCAAAGCCAAAGTTGAAACCTTTCTTCTTTAAAACAAGGATTTTTATTGATATTCGCTCAAGAGTTTCATTTGGAGCTTGTTCTTTTGGGTTTTTTGGGTGATAGCATGAATGGCTTCGTCTCAATCTTTGTTTTATATGTTGATTTGTGCCTTCATAGCATTGTAAGCCCTCTTCCTACTCTTAGATATTAACTTTAAACTTAATGTGACATGTTGTAAGTTGGGTTTGGACATTAAGTATGTTGCATGCTATCATGTTATGTATCCTATCATGACTAAAAAGTCATTATCTTGATCTTGTGGGCTTAAAGATATAAACTTTATGTTGAATGTTGCATTTTGGCAACATGAGAACTATCATTTCCCTTATGATAGCTTACATGTAATGCCATATGCGAACTTCTAGCCATCTTTCTATGTCATTTATCACCATGATTCACCTATGTGCTAAGTTTGAGGTTGTGCATGTTTTTGAGGCCTAATAATGTAATATGCAAGTTAATGAACACGTTTATACCTCATTTACCACCATGTTTAACTTGTGGCCTTATACCCCTTTTTGTCATGCCTTTGTCAAGTTCCTTCTTTTAATCCATTATGCGTTGTTGCGAATGTATATGCGAGTTTAAAAGCGTTGGGTTACGTTATGGGTAAAACTTTAATGACGTGAAACATGATTTGGGTAAATGGGTATAAACATGACAACATGTAACTTTGGCTATGAGCATGGGACTTGAAAACTTGACACGTATGGGTTGTAAGTGTAATAAGACACTAGACCAAACATGAAAATGGCCAACTCGAGGTTGGGTTGAGTTTGTAGCATAAATCTACCCGGACCCGCCCGGCTTAACTAGTGGCTACAAACAATAGGATCCAATGTGAGAAGTTGGTCATGATGCGCTTAAGACCCGAGGTTAGACTAGGTTGTGGTGTAAAACTACCCGGACCCGCCCGGCTTAACTAGTAACCACAACAAAGTCTAATGTGAGAGGTTGAGAGTGCATTAATTAAATTAATGCCACATGATAAGGTTAAGTAAGTTTGACTAATGACACTTAACCATACAAGACAATTAGGGGATGGGGTTAAGTAATTTACGCTTAACTAATCTGACTTGGTAATTAGATGGGGTTAAGTAACCTTCACTTAACTAATCTAAACACGGGAATTAGATGGGGTTAAGTAACCTTCACTTAACTAATCTAAACACGGTAATTCGATGGGGTTAAGTTAAACACTTAACCAATCTAAACGTGGTAATTCAATGAGGTTAAGTAACCAGTACTTAACCAACTTAACACGGTAATTTAATGGGGTTAAGTAACCAGTACTTAACCAACTTAACACGGTAATTTAATCGGGTTAAGTAACTTATACTTGACCAATTATACATGATGATTTGATGAGGTTAAGTAACCTATACTTAACCAATCTAATAGGTGGACCTGATAGGGTCAAGTCACAAGGCCTTTCAAAATTAGGCTTAACCATTGTAATACGATTAGTGGATGGGGTTAAGCTAACCCATACTTAACCAGTCCGACTCGATAATCTTATGGGATTAAGATAATCTATGCTTAATCAATCTAACATGATAATCTAATAGGGTTAAGACAATTAAATACTTAACCAATTTGACTTGATAGGGTTAAGTCACGAGCTTCTTGGTACACTTAACCAACTTGTAGGGCTAAGCCTTGAACTTGAGTACTTAGCCAATCTTGACATGATTCGTAGGCGGGTTAAGTCATGAACTTGGATAACAACACTTAACCCATTTGTCAAAACCCTAGCTCAGAGGACTAGGTTGGAAATCGTAGTTAACAAGGATAGCGGAAAGAGGGGCTAAGTGGTAAACCTTAGTTAAGGGTAACTAAGTAATAATTCTTAGCTAAGGACATGGGACTAGTTCATAAAGCGATGAGTAACCTGGTACGGTAGGTCATCGCTTAGTATACGAGGAGGAGCAAGTTATCTGACTTGGATAAAAGCTCCAGCGAACTGGGTAACGAAGCGGAAGCTTCGGGGAACGTGAGGGTACTCTTGGTATCCCTCTGTGAGGTGGCGTGTGGTCCATGAAACCCGGCCTCACAGAGGTTAAGGCTGCGGTAGAAGAGCCAAGAGTATGCCTTGGTTGCTATGCGAGCGACCTAAAGACTAGGATGGGGTTAGCGTGGAGTCGACGATACTTGATTTTGCCCCGGGATAGCAGGTCGCCGACTACCTACCATCTTTAGTCAAGCGTGTACATACAGAAAGGCAGGGAACTCCCAAAAGACCATATACTAGCTATCAAGTTATGGGTGAGGTTGGCTATTTGGAAGTGGGCATCGATGGGCCTTAGTGTAGTTCTCATACATGATTTTTCTTGGATTGCCTTTCAGTAGTTGAGGGAGGGGTCACATGGGACCATAGCCATGGGTACAAAAACATACCTTAATATCTGCATCAGCAGACGACTTAAAGCTCCCGACCGAGTTCCGTATTTCTTGGTTTGCCCTGGCACGGAACTCGGATGGCACATTGAGAAACATGTGCGTCTAGACATGGAAAACGGTTCACGATACATACGTGGGATAAAGGGCGCGGTTGACAGGTGGCATAATCCCTAGTGGCCCTAGGTGGCTGAACCCAAACCGAGACACGGAAACGTTCATTAGGTAGCATAATCCCTAGTGGTCCTAGGTGGCATAAATCCTAAGTGAACGCGCGATAGTTCATGGTAAGGAAACATAACTAGATCAAGGGTAGCAGTCCAAAATAACCTCAAGGATAAAACATTTACATGGGAAAGCCCGTATGGCCTACGGCAAAGGACTGAACTTATACATGGAAAGAAACATACGAGTTGGGAAAACCTACATATGCTATATATTAGGTTGACATGGACCATTACATGACATTGGGCAAGGGACATTCATAGTTAACACATGACGCGGGTTGGGATACTAGTACGAGGGGTGCAGAGCAAATATACATGTTAGAACCAGGGGAAATATACATGATAGACACCGTGGGACGTTATACAGGGTAGATACCTTGGGATAATATACTTGGTAGAAACCTGACAATGTGATACCTTGATTTATTTTGACACCGTAGTTTATCATGACACACTCGTGTATCTTGGTACAGTAGTTCATCCTGTTATTTTGGTTTAGCTTATCTATCTTGTCATCATACTTATGTTCATCTCAGTTCCTCATGCCAGTTAACTTTACTAGTTTATATACTGATAGTAGATAGGGCTTACCAGTCTTTATGACTGACCCCGTTTTGTTTCGCCTCTTGACTTCCGTTTCCCCCCTAGGTTACAGGGAGGAAATGCTATTGTTAGTTTGGACTTCTTCTGTTTGAAGGTCATCACGCATGGCTTGGACTTTTCTTGGCTATGGCTATTTTATTGTTTTACTTGGGGAATAATTGATGAAAAGGTTTTTATGCTTCTTTACTATTACAAGACAGGTTTCCATGTAAGAAATTCTCTGATGTAAAAGGCTTTAGACCTTATTTTATAAGGTAATAAAATTTGTTTTACTTCCGCTATTTTATATGTTCTGTCTTGTAATATTTCTGTACATGTTTACCAATAATACCCCTCTAAAGCTAGTGCATTCCTTTGCGAGTGACCCTAGCGGAGGTGGCGTGTTACAAATACCTTAAATAAATAAGGGATAACATGTTAAAATGAGCTTGACATTAGAAGAAAATGTTATCTCTGACATGTTAATTTATAAGAGAAACAACCTTGCTTAGAAGCGTCGGTCCAGACCTTCAAATCCTGATTTCCATCTATGATGGTCAACACAGGGGCATTGGTCAACCTCTTCTTTAGATCTTGGAAAGCTGTCTCGCATTCCGGTGTCCACTTGAATTTTGTATGTTTCTTGGTCAGGTTTGTCAATGGGCAAGCTACCTTTGAAAAATCTTTAACAAATTTCCGATAATAGCCAGCCAGTCCTAAGAAACTTCTGACCTCCGTGGGAGTTCTAGGCTGCTTCCATTCTTGGATGGCTGAGATCTTTCCTGGATCTACTGAGATGCCTACAACATGGCCGAGGAATTTCACCTCTTCTTGCCAGAATATGCATTTAGAAAATTTTGCTTTTAGCACATTTCTTCGCAAAATCTCTAAGACTTCTCTCAGATGCTGTTCGTGCTCAGCAGTGGATTTAGAAAAGATGAGGATGTCATCGATGAACACGAGCATAAATTTATTTAAAACATCTCTGAATACTCTATTCATCAGATCAAAAAAATATTCTGGAGCATTACATAGACCGAAGGGCATTACTAGCCATTCATAAAAGATATCCGGTCCTCTGAAAGCAGTTAGAGGCACACATTCTTCTGCAATGCGAAGTTGATGGAAGCTGTAGCTAGGTCCATCCTAGAGAATACTCGTGCTCCATGCAAGCAGTCAAGTAAGTCATCAATACGAGGCAGTGGGTATTTGTTTTTCAGAGTTTGTTTGTTGAGATCACGGTAGTCTACACATAGCCTGAGAGTACCGTTTGATTTTGGGATGAACACCACTGCTTCTCCCCATTCTGAGAAGCTGGGCCTGATCAGACCCTTCCACAAAAGCTGCTTGGTTTGATTTCTCATCTCCTCTCTTTCTTTTGGCGACATTCTCCGAATGGGATGTACGACATGCCTCGCATTCGGAGCTAAATCAATTCGGAAGCTGATTTCTCTATGCGGAGGTAAGCCCTCAACTTCTTTGAATACATCAGCGTAATCTTTGATGACAGGAATATCCTCCATAGAAGTAGGGGTAACTTCTAGAGAAGACCAAAATGTTTTCCTGTCGGTGGCTGAGCCGTGGCATGGGATACATACATTCCCGAGATTAGTTTTAACTTTGACAATTCTTTTGGCGCATACTAACTCAGCCTCATATTTTGCTAGCCAATCTATACCAAGTATGATGTCATATCCAGAAAACTCCATGATGATCAAATTAAAAGGAAACTGATAGCGAGAATAAGAGATAAGCACTTTACAATACTGATCTAGAATGAGGGAACCTCCTTTCGGACTATTAGCTCTAATTAAATTTGTGAGTTTTCTTGGTTTCAGTTTCAACTTTTTACTTGCATCTTTAGAAATAAAGCTTCTTGCAGCACCAGTATCAAATAAGACAGTAATAGGGATGTTCTTAATATTAAGCGTACCTCCTAAGACATCGGGTTTATTAGGCCCCTCAGTCGAAGCTGGTGCAACTGCTCCCTCATAAACATGTGCCACCTGAGCATTCTTTAGCAGTGGGCAGTTCGCCTTAATGTGCTCCTTTTGATGACAATTGTAGCATTCCCTCTTGTCTTGAGAACTCTGGCCACGATGCTGAGGATTTGAGTTACGGTTCTGGCTAGGTCCTGAATCATTTCTCTTGACCTTTTTAGGTTCTCTACACTCGTAATCAAAATGTCCAATCTTGCCGCAGTTATAGCAGGTCACCTTGCTCATGTTCCTCTTCTTCCCTTGGGGCTTAGCAGTAGAAGAATTGCTTGCCTCCGGTTTCTTGTTAGCTTGTTCTTTCGGGTTGTTGCCTTGACTTTTCCCTCTATCCTGCGGTCCAGACTCTCATTTTCCTCGTAGCGGCACGCCATCTCTACTACTTCATTGAAGGGAAGCGTGATATGGGCAGTGACTCGGTTCAAATATTTCTTTGACAGACCCTTGATAAATTTCTTATTCTTCTCTACCGGGTCTTGAATCAAACCAGGAGCATATCGTGAAAGCTCATCAAACTTCCTCACATACTCAGAAACGGTCATATTCCCTTGCTGTAGGTTAACGAACTGCTTGCGTAGGCGCTCTCTAGCTTGTGGGGGTATAGACTTCTCATTGAAAAGTTCCTTGAATTTGGCCCAGGACATATTGGCCACGTCATTGCAGATCTTGATCGTATCCCACCAATGCCCGGCTTCCTCTTTTAATTGCCATACTGCCAGGTAACGCTTTCGCTGATCTTCCAGTTCTAAGCCCTCTAGGATCTTTTCACAATCTGTAAGCCATGCTTCTGCCTGAATCGCAGACTCTCGCCCCGTGAAAGGTACACCTCCTAGGTTTTTGAATTTCTTTGACATTCTCTCCAAATCGAAAGGCTGTGGAGGTGGAGGTGGTTCGGCTACGACCTCTGAAGTATGTTGTTCCTAAGTGATGGGGGTCTCATCTCTTGCTTGCCCTCTAGCTCCTACTCGGGCTACTCCTCTAGCCCTGCCTCGAGCTCCACCTCGGGCTCCGCCTCGGGCTATTCTTGCTCTAGTATCCATTTAAATTAGTCTGTACCATCAAGGAAAGAGTCAGACCAACAAAAATGAGAATTTTCAAGAACAGATAAGATAAGGACATGATGAAAAGATGATGATGTAATGACTGATAAATATGTGCTATTCTGCTGTGCTTATTCTAGGACATTACTAGTCCTATCTCTAATGAGCTACTCGTCTTAGAATAATGTGGATTCTATCTAGACGAATTGTTCTAAATATGTTATTTCTGAAGCTAAGGTTAACCTTATGCTCTGATACCAACTGTGATGACCCCAAACTTCCGTGGTTCGAAAGTAAGGATAATCATTTTGGAATACAACATATTTACAACAAAAACAGATCTCAGATAATTATCATAACACATAAACCATTGCAGCGGAAATAAATGTCATCAGCATCATAATATCCAACACATCAGGGTACGCAGTACAGGATACAACTTAGCCAAATAAAGAGTCTCAACAAAAGGAAAATAAGTTTGGAAAAGAAACAAGTCTCAAACACCATTACATACATCAAAGCTACAGAAGATAAAATGACTCAAAGCAGAAGTAAAAACTAGAGAAAAGGTCTTCTTCTTCCTTCCAAGCAAGCTCCAATCAGAATGTATCACCTGAACCTGTCAATTGGCTGCCCGTGTGGAAAGAGGGCACCCGAGTTTGCAAAAGTGAAACAAACTACGAGTCAGTCATGGGACTGGTATGAGAAATCTTCCTATACTAACTATCAATATGGCGAATCACAGGACCACGCCGCTAACGCGGAACGGGTTTACTCCATTGGATTGCCAGTGCATAATTTTATAAATGTTATATAAAACAACGAAATGACTTTTGAAAAAAATGAAATCGTCATAAGACTCAAGTCCTATCACACAATGCAACACACACAGGAGGATAGAGTTTTCCCTTATGATGATCAAACATGCTTAATACGTGAAATTAATATTTTTATATTATCATTAGTGTCTAAGCAATATTAAAATACTTCAATATAAATATATCAATCCTAGACGGCATAGTACCCCATCCTACTATGTCGCCGTATATAAGTTTACAATCAAAACCGAAATGTCGTCGTATTGGGAATTTGGTTTTCTGTCATGAAATCGAGGCTAGGGATCGTCCTCTTCCGATTCGAGACACTCTAGCAAATGCCTCGGGATCCCCCGCAGTGAACCCTTGGATGCGGTAGGGTCGGTCCCTACCTAACGGTAGTGGATTAGTTATGCCTGAACACACGTTTCCCGGTCCCTTTGGACCTATAATATGACCACTTACGGCCTATAAAAAAACCCGAGGTACCTCAATCCATAATCCACATAAGTAAAATGTCGGGCCGTGTTAAAGCCCAAACACCACACCTAGCTAGAAAGAAACGTGTGCACTCCCTACGGTCCATATCCCGTTTTTGACTCATACCGGGGTGTGAGGCTCACGAAGTCACGCTATACTCAAAGCTATGCCTAAACAGGCTATGCTTGATCATCAGCCACAAGGCCTGCTTTTCAACAAAGCCTTGATCATTGCATCTTGGCGTGCCACATTGACAATTCAACGCCATGCGATCGATAACTATTACTATATACCAGGGTGTTAAGCAGAGAATCGGTTCTCCACCACCAAACAGACATATATTAATAGAAATCGATTTAATTACATGGGATGAACTCCAACGTCAAACACGCATCCATTTACAAGCCCGTTCTAGGCCTGAATGAAACCGGAGACACCAAAGAGGTTCTCGCTTATCCGCACGACCAACACATACGTCCGGACAATTACTGCTTCAACCCCGTCCTGGGAGCAAGTCGGTCCAAGGTATCAGAAGTCGTCGTCCATTCGATGTGAAGATCGCCGGTCTTCTACACCGTCTTGTTACATCTTTGATTTAATCATCGTGCAATTATTTGAAATGAGTTAAACTCAGTCTTTTCAAAATAATTGTCGCATAATTATAATTTAAAACATTTCAAATATATTTATAACTATTTATCACTATTTTTATTTATTAAAAATAGCTCGAAATAAATAAACGACGTTTCGGGTCAATGGGCGGCCTTGGCGCTGTTTTTACCAAAATTTGATTTACACATATCTTAGAATCTAACCGTCATATTTTGATGAAATTTATATCGTTAGAAAGCTCTTCCCAAAGCGGTCCTAACGGTTCCAGTTTTGGGAAAATCCAACGGTCGAATATTCCGGAATAATCGTTTGAAGTTACGATTGTCGATACGCGAACTGCCTCGCTCGTTTCGTTTAATTTTATATTTATATTTATATAAACCATTGGGCGATTTCCACTATTAGAATCCATTTTTTTTTATTCTATAAAAACAATATTTTTTTTGTTTGCCAATTCTAATGTGACAAAAATAACGTTTTCAATAATGTATATTTTTATATTCAATAATATAACATTTTTGTTCGCCCATTCTAATGCGACAAAAATGACGATTTCAACAATGTCTATTTTTATATTCAATAAAATAACATTTTTTGGCCAATTCTAATGCGATAAAAATGACGATTTAAAAATGTATATTTTTATATTTAATAAAATATCATTTTTTTGTTCGCCAATTCTAATGCGACAAAAATGACGATTCAACAATGTATATTTTTATATTCAATAAAATATCATTTTTGTTCGCCAATTCTAATGCGACAAAAATGATGATTCAACAATGTATATTTTTATATTCAATAAAATATCATTTTTTTGTTCGCCAATTCTAATGCGACAAAAATGACGATTCAACAATGTATATTTTTATATTCAATAAAATATCATTTTTGTTCGCCAATTCTAATGCGACAAAAATGACGATTCAACAATGTATATTTTTATATTCAATAAAATATCATTTTTGTTCGCTAATTCTAATGCGACAAAAATGATGATTTAAAAATGTATATTTTTATAATTACATAAAATGTTCTTTTTCTCCAATTCATTTTTATAACATAAAAATGTACTTTCCTCTAATTCATTTTTTTATAACATAAAAATGTGCTTCTTATCCTATTCCTTTTTAATACATAAAAATATACTTTTTATCTAATTCGTTTTAAATACACAAAAATGTACTTTTTATCTAATTCATTTTAAATACACAAAAATGTACTTTTTATCTAATTCATTTTTATAACATAAAAATGTACTTTTTATGTTTCTATAAAATGTAAATATTTTATCTCTTTTCTTTTACGTTGAAAAATGTAAATTCTTTACCTTTACATTGAAAAATGTAAACCTTTCATTGTTACATAGAAAAATGTAATTCTTTCATCTTCACATAGAAAAATGTAAATATTATATTTTTACATAGAAAAAAAAATGAAAATCCTCTAATTATCTTTGTTACATTAGAAAAATGTAAATTTTCTAATTATCTTTCCTTAATGTACATTTTTCCTTATATGGGGTATTTTCCTATCTAACTCAACTCAATTTGGTGTCAAAATATGATAACAAAAAATAATGGTTTTTGTCTAACCATCTCTATTTACCCAACGTCGTAATTTCAATGTCCACACATACAATAATATGGTTTTTGGTCTAACCATTTCTGTTTACCCAACGTCATAATTTCAATGTCCACACATACAACACCATATATGAGATGAATCACAATAAAAGGTCTCATCTTTATTTTATTTGTAAATCAAATAAAATATCTCATCTTTATTTTATTTGTAAATCAAATAAAATATCTAATCTTTATTTTGTAAGTCAAAATAAAATATCTAATCTTAATTTATCTATTAATTAAAATTAGAAGACGTAACTTTTGTTCTATTATGCAAATCAAAAATAAAGATTCAACTTTTGTTTTATTATGTAAATCAAAATAAAGATTCAACTTTTGCTTTATTATGTAAATCAAAAATAAAGATTCAACTTTTGTTTTATTATGTAAATCGAAATAAAGATTCAACTTTTGCTTTGTTATGTAAATCAAAAATAAAGATTCAACTTTTGTTTTATTATTTAAATCAAAAATAAAGATTCAACTTTTGTTTTATTATGTAAATCAAAATAAAGATTCAGCTTTTGCTTTATTATGTAAATCAAAATAAAGATTCAACTTTTGCTTTATTATGTAAATCAAAATAAAGATTCAACTTTTGTTTTATTATGTAAATCAAAAATAAAGATTCAACTTTTGTTTTATTATGTAAATCAAAAATAAAGATTCAACTTTTGTTTTATTATGTAAATCAAAATAAAGATTTAAACTTTTCATTCTATTTTGTAAAAACAAAATAAAGATTCAAAATTTCATTTTTGTTTGTAAAACAAACAAGATTCAATTTTTTCCATTCCTATAAGGGAAAAAAATAAAAATAGAAATAAAATAAAAATAAAACTAATAAAGATGAGAACTTTATAGAGATTACATCAGAATTTTATAGATCTAAACTGACATGCTATATCATGATATCACAACGAATATTAATCAACCATACAACAATCACAACATCGTAGATCTGAAACAATAACACACAATGATTCACATAACAAATAAAATTAAATTATTTAATTATTAAAATTTAGGAATCTCACAGTCATTGTAGATTTTGGCCAAAATTCAAACTGTTCAGAAGGGTTCCGTTTCAGTCTCAACACGTTCTATTCGTTGTTACGATTCCAATGCTTCCAAAATCGTCAAATTCTGAGTTGAAACGAATCAATTATGGTTAAATCAAGCTTTAAAACAATTTAAATTAATTAATTAATTAGGAAAATAACCTTTCTTCTTCCTTCAGCTTAACAGGCCGTGGGTTTTCACTTCTAGTTCGATCTTAGGGTTGGAAATTGCTCGAGAATCGGCACACCTGCTGACAATCGGACCAGACCACGGCAGAGGGCTAGGGGCGGCGCACGAGGGGGGGGGGGTTTGGCTCAGCTCGGTCGAGCCCAGGGGAGCCGACGGCGGTGTAAAGGCGGCGCATTTGGGGTGTTGGTGCTCGGATTTCAGGCGACGAGAGGACGATCTATCCGTATGAGATTAAAGAGGGAGGAAAGGGCTTCAATTTGGTATAAAGAGTGGGTTCTAATTCGAAGAGATGAAGGAGAAATTAGGAGGAGAAGTTCGGAGGACGGTGGCCATGGATTTGGGGGGTGGGGGCTGGAAGAAGACATGTGAATAGTGTTAGGGTTTAATTCTCCTATTATTTATATAATTTAAATTGTAATTTTCTAATTAAATCCCTATCTTTTCAACCGGTCCAATTCCAGTCCAACAGAAGGTGCCCTTAGCCAATAGCCCGTATTCCGGATCCAATGGGACAGGTCCCGTCAGCCCAAACGGCTGTATGTGGCCTGTATTATTTAATTTAGTAATTAAATCCTTTATTAATTTAATTTGTATGCATAAATAAATTCACAGAGGCCACATACGGACTCAGAAAAATCCAAAAAAAGAAATATTTGTCTTGGTTATGACGATACGGTCCTAACAAAACTAATTTCGTCGAATTCTGAGACTGTTTGAAAAATGACTATTTTTCAGTCGATTAAATTTGATTGAAATCGACCAAACACATTTTCCTTCGCCACGCTCACATATTAATTCGGAAAATTCTAAAAATTGAAACCTAGCAATAATATGACATTCCGGTTCCAACAAAAGTGGTTTCGTCGAAAACAGAGATCATTTGAAATTTGACTATTTTCACTGGCTTTAATATTATTTAAAAATAAAATTTTTTTAATTTCTGCCACATTTTTCCACCAAATTATTTAAAATAAATTTTTTAAATTGGTTCGGATTTTCTGGGTCATTACAGAATATGTTTGTCAATTCAGTTAAAATATCGTTTTAGTCATATCTATTGAATTGAAAAGAATTGTTAATTCAATGAAAAAAAAAAGAAAAAAATATATATCATCTTTGTTTATATTATTGAATTGGAATAGAATTGTCAATTCAGTAAAGAAATATCATTTTTGTTTATTTGAATTAGAATTTTTTATTCAATAAAAACATTGAATAAAAAGTTAAAATTTTAGTTGCATTCTTTGATGCAAATAAAACATTGAATTAAAAGTTGCATTCTTCGATGCAAATAAAACATGAAATTAAAGGTTGAATTTTTATTTGCATTCTTTGATGCAAATAAAACATGAATTTAAAAAGTTACCTTTTTGTTTGCCTTTTAGATGCAGATAAAAGCCTAGTTTAAGAAGTTACATTTTTCATTTGCAATTTTGATGCAAATAAAAGAATAGAATACAGGTTATATTTTTCACTTACATTTTTGATGCAAATGAAAGGATAGAATAAAATGTGCATTAGAAATAAAATAGTATTCTTGTTATAAAATGTGAATTAGAAATAAAATAGTATTCTTGTTATAAAATGTTCATTAGAAATAAAATAGTATTCTAGTTATAAAATGTGCATTAGAAATAAAATATCATTCTTGTAATAAAATGTGCATTAGAAATAAAATAACATTTTTGTTATAAAATGTGACATTGGAGAAAATGACATTTTTTTAATAAAATGTGTCATTAGATTAAAATAGCATTTTGTTGAGGAAGAGTGAAATAACATTTTTGTTAAGAAAAGTTACATTAGATTTTGTTTACAAAATGAAAATAAACATTTTATTTTCATATTATGTTAGATTTGTATACAAAATGTAAATAAACATTTTGTTGTAAATTGTTACATAAGGAAAAATAAAATTCTTATTATTAAAATGTTACATTAGATTAAACATGTCATTTAGAGCATAAAATGTTACATTGGATAAAAATAACATTTTAGTATGAAATGTTGTATGAAAATAAAATACATTTTTGTTATGAAATGTTGTATGAGAATAAAATAACATTTTTGTTATAAAATGTTGCATGAGTATAAAATAACATTTTTGTTATAAAATGTTGCATGAGAATAAGAATTGTCATTTTCATTAGAGATGTTTATTTAGATTAAAAATAACATTATAGCTAGAAATGTTTATTTAGATATAAATTTGTCACTTTTGTCAAATCTAGAATTGGCATCTAAAATTGTCACTTTTGTTAAATGGAAATTGTTGAAAAACAAAAGTATCATTTTCATTTATATTGAAATTATAATTGTCCACAAATAAAAGTAACATTTTTATTTATGTTGAAATACGAATTGTCGACAAAACAACATTGTCTTTTATTTCGTCGCCAAAAATATGAAACATGTCATACAAATAAAAGTATTTCTTTTTATTTGCTGTGTCTAAAATAGAAATGTAATGTGCATAAAATATTCTTTTTGTTCGCCATTAGAATCATAGAAAATGAAACGTGAATAAAATATTCTTTTGTTCGCCATTAGAATCATAGAAAATGTAATGTGAATAAAATATTCTTTTTGTTCACCATTAAAATCATAGAAAATGTAATGCGAATAAAATATTCTTTTTGTTCGACATCAGAATTGGCTAAATTTGTTAACCAATGGATTATTTATATAAATTGTTGTTGTTTGAAAACCCCACACGGGTATTGGGATGATATTTGTCATACACAAGTCCCGATATTTAGTTATATGCCAATTGATGGATTGACAGTCTGTGATGAATGTTATTTAATGCTCGCACAGTTATAAATTTCACTCTGGATGTGAATGGATTGTTTAATGATTGTTTATCATTACTTTTATATACATATGCAATGTATGAAATCCATATGACCGAATTCATATGGTAATTGATTGAGTCGCGTTCCGATTCAGAATATTTTAAATAAAACAATATTTCAAAATAAAGAACATCTTTATATAAAGAAATATTTTTAAATTAAAGAACCTTGTAGATAAAGAATATTTTAAAATAATGAATATTTTAAAATAATATTAAATGAAGAATAAAAATATTAAAATATGAAGCCGTGTTATGTGGGAACGCTATTTTTAACCCGAACGGGTTTATCGATCGATTCATTTCATTTTAAAATGAATATTGAAAAGAAATGATTTCAAAATTTAATATTTTGAGATATTATTATTTTAATATGAAAAAAATATAGAATATTCAATTTTGCTTTAAAATTTGAAAAGAGTTAAAAATCATTTAAAATAAATTTATAATTATTTTATAAAATATGTTTTGAATAGAAATCGATGATATATTATATATATTTATATAATGGCCTGAATAGAACGCGCCGCGCAGCAACCATTCGAAAATTTCGACCACTAACTTTAAATTGACATTACGGGAGATCCGACCGTCGGATTCTCCTAAAACCAGAACCGTTGGGTTCGTATCGAAAAGAGATTTCCAATGAATATAAGAGTTTTGAAATCTAATGGTTGGATTTGGAATTATGTCCAAATCAATTTTGGAAAAGGTCGCTATGGATGCAGTTCGGTGGCCGTTATTGGAAACCGGCTATACGGGCCTTAATAAAATTAATAAAATCACAATAAATGGTTTGGAAAGATTTTGGATGAAAAACTACATATTTGAAAAGTGAAAAATATATTTTTACCAAAATGAACTAGTTATTAACTAGAGTAAATCTTTAAATTAAGATTTAATGGAGTTTTCAATTAACTAATATTTAATCAGAATTAAATAGAATAACTTGGATTTTTGGGTTTGTCGTGAACGATATTTTAAAACAACATTTGTTCTTGAACCCCGTATGAAAAGAATAAATATTTTAATTAAGATTTTATAGTTTTTCAATTATATTTAATAATGGGAATAAAATGAAATGTAAATTGGGTTTAGTGTAACGACCCGTATTCTACGCATCATGGGATCGTAGAGTATTTATTTCTCTCACATATGAAGTCGTATGGTCATGTAACTTTGGGAGACGACTATTGGGGTCATTTCCCATATTCATGATTTTTGTCGATTTTTAAATGACCGTTTTGCCCCTAGTTGGCACTGTTTTGGCCATAACTTTTGACTGGAAAGGAATTTTGACCTGAAACCACTTCCATTGGATTCAAATGATGGTTTCTCTTTCCGTAGAGTGGTTACAATAGCCAAACGGACTTACCGTTTGGGAGATATGGCTGAATTAAGGTTCAGAAGTGGAAAAACACCTTAATTGGGCCAAACCGGGTGATTAACAACTAGGCCCAATGGGGGATTTCGGGTTTAGGGATATATGAGGGCTGATAGGGTTAGAATTTCGGTTTCTTCCTCATTTTTCCAGCCGCCACTTGCTTGCCTTCAACCTAGTCATGGCCTCCATCCTCTAGAATCATCCTAAATCACTTCTAAAACACTTTCTAGTTGAAGATTAAGCTAATTAGCATCAAACCAAGGCTAATCAACATCAAATTTGGAATAGAGCTGCTGTGTTGCATAGAGATTCAACCCAAACAGAGAATCATTTCAGATCTGTAATTTACTTTGTGGCAAAGGTGAGTGATTTGCATTGTTTTTCACTAATTACGGCTAATTATGGTAATTAGCGAAGATTAGCGAAATTATGGCTCAGAAAAATCTAGAAAAATTCCTAAAATTCTAAAACATCATTTTATGCCTCTGATATGAATTTGGGTTAATTTCGACTAATTTTGCTAATCCTATGCTTAAACATGATTAAGGGGGATTAAGGGAAAATATGGGGTTTTTGCCATGTTTGATACATTTTGCCATGTCATATTGTTGTTTTGGTGTTTGAGGTCACTTGTATGTGTTGTTATGACTGTATGGTATGATTTGTTATCGATTACAATAGTTAGAATGGTTGAAAACGCCGTCGAGAGGCGTATAAACAGTTGCAGGAAAAGTGCAGAAAGGTACCCGAACCGGATCGGATCGGGGGAAGAGGTCACAAACCGACCCGTTCGTGGGAAGGTGCCACGACCCGATCCCTCGCGTTTGAAGTTCTCCGATCCAACCACTCGTGCATGGTAGTTGCGAACCGAACTATCCCAGCTGGAGTTCATGATCCGACCCGATGGAAACTGGAGACCACGATCCAAAGAGAAGGCACGAACTGATAGAAGGAGCGCGATCCGATCCAGCTTGATGAGGCGCCACGATCCGAGCTGGAGGAGTACTCGAACCGATCCGAGAGGAGGTGGTGACCACGATGCGACCAGGAGTTGAGGCCACGAACCGATCCGCCTCATATCCTCTGAAGCGATGCCTCTATGAACTGATGAAGCGCCACGATCCGAAGGGAGAGCCGATCCGAACTGATGTAGCGCCACGATATGATGCCGCGGGACATGCACGACCCGAACCCAGTGGGCGATCGCGATCCGACATGGATGGCCACGACCTGAAGCGAAGCGAACTGAATGAAGACCGATCCGGATGGAGATGACGACCAAAACCCGAGATGCAAAGGTAGTCCAAATGGAAGTTAGAGCTCAGGATCCAGACGGGAACCAATGAGTTCACTTCATGATTGGGCTTTGCTGCGGGACGTGTGCAAAGGGGTTGTCGGTACCCATAACTTTGGTTCACCACTGAGAGATGGATAGTGGGCTTGTAGTGATAGTTACACGGGATTGGATTCCGTCATGGCCCAAAGTATTAGGTGACCAAAGTAGTGGATATCGTATGCTTTACGCACTGAGTGAGGGATGCGAGGATGATTGCTATGCTTGACTGTTTGACATGCACACCCCCACCCCCGTTATCTTTACACCATTTGAAAGGGCACCTTAGAGTGTTGTACAGTATGTAGTGCTAACTCTTTGGTTGCAGGTCCAGGTTCAGGTATGATTGGATTATACCTGTTATTATTCTGTTTAGATGCTTATCGCTCATACCAGGCTTTATGTCTGACCCAGAGTTTTATGTCTCTTCTTATTACTCTGGGTGCTCACACGAGCAGACTAGAGACAGGTTATGGTTAGCTGGTGATGCGCGAGTAGCTGATTCGGAGGCGAGCAGGAGGCTTCCACGTATGATATATAGATATTCTCCCTGTGTCGTTGGTGGTCACTACTTGGGCATTAGTAGTGTACCTCCTTTATCTTGCTTTTGTTTTGAGACAGTTTGAAAAGTTTTAATAAGCTATATTTTGGATTTCCGCTGCTATGATGCTCAGTTCTGGTTTTTAGCTTATGCACTGTCTCTTCTGTTTTATGTCAAGTATGTTATTATTATATTTTGTTCTATGCGCTGTGAGACATATTACAGGTTCCTTGATTAGTCCATTCTCTTCTTTCTTTTTCTTCTGGCGACCCGTTCCGTGCTAACTGGACATGTGTACAGCACACTTTTGGAGTAAATGTCGGTTCGTGCGGGGCGGGCCGTCACACTTGGTATCAGAGCTCTAGGTTGCGTGGTTAACCTAGGGAAAGACACTAGGGAGAGTTAGTACGTATATGAGAGCGCGTATTTGTGATTACTTTGGTTTTCAAAAGCTAGTTATATATATATATATACTAGTAGTATTAGTAAGGATGAAGTCACACTGCACTAGTACCACTATGGAGATGGCTGATTCGTTCTCTTTACAGATTGAACGATGAGCCGAAACCTGAGGAACAACGGTCCAAGGGGTAACAATAGGAATGACCCAGACTTGAGGACGATGTTCACCAACTTCATGCGAGATATGATTAGGGATGCTCAGGGAGCAGTCCCTAATGCTGTTAATGGTGGTGGTGCAGCGGTGCAGGCGCCTAGGGTCGATTTCGCCAAGTTGTGCAAGGATTACACTAACCTTGGTGGGAAGCCGTTCCACGGAACGGAGTCGGCCACAGATGTTCAGGATTGGTTGGATAGCTGTGATCGTATCTTCGACGACTTGGGTCTTGAGGATGCGATGAAGAGAAGGCTAGCGCCTCGTCAGCTGCAAGGGCGAGCGATGAATTGGTGGAATGCCATTAGAACGGCTACCCCAGAAGATCAAGTTACTTGGAATCAGTTTAAGACTCGTTTTTGTGATAAGTTTATTCCAGCTGCTCATAAATCAGAACTGTTCAGGAAGTTCTTGGAGCTTAAGCAGAACGGTAGAGCAGTCTCGGAGTATATCGCTGAATTTGACACTTTATCGAAATATGGATGGTCCCTTATCGATACAGTCGAAAAGAAGAACGAGAAGTTCATAACTGGCTTGGATGGGTACTTGGGGGAAAGACTTATAAACCATATCGATGAGACGTTCGAGTCTATTGTAGGAAAGGCATTAAGGTCAGAGAGCCTTTTCCCTAAGTCGAAGACTGAGGTTGCTACGGCATCTGCAGAGGAGCCAAAGCCGCACGCAGGCGGTGAAGGCAAGAAGAATTCTCAGAACAAGAGGAAGCAGAACCCGACCAAGGATGGTCAGAGTAAGAAAAATAAGAAAGATGGCGAATGCTTTAGTTGTGGCAAGAAGGGCCATTACGCCAGAGATTGTCGAGAAAAGCCTGGGGAAAGGAAGTGCTTTAACTGCGGCCAGGCGGGACATCACAAGGATGATTGCCCACAACCTCCTAGGGAGAAGCAGATTGTGAAAGCGTATGCTATCAACGCTGTTCCTTCTTCGTCAAATGCCCCAACTGCGGCGCAGAAGGAAAAAGGTGTCGTTATTCGAGGTATGCTTTCTATTTAAGACGTTTTGATCGGGTTTTGTTTGACAAACCTGAGTTAGTCGATAGACCTTTAGTAGTGACGAACCCGATTTGGTGGTTCGACTAGCTGGGCATGATTTGTTAATGTGGTCTTATCGAGTCATGGATGTATGTTTCCTTGTGATTGCTTTGTTTTGGACTTTACTGGGTTTAGCATTATTTTGGGGAGTCGATCTACTCCAAAGGAATAGGGTGGTATTAGGTACCTACCTAGGGATGGCATGGGTAACTGGAGTTAAGGAAGCTAGGAGGTTATCGTTGCAGTAAGTTCTAGTTGTCTCTGGGAGGCAAATGAGTACTCTAGTGCTAGATTGTTTTGCTAGTATCACCTCATGTGGATTATCCGAACTCGGAGGGGATGTTCCTTGGGTGCTTGTCTGATATTGGTTTAGGCCTTTGGGGCTTGTGCTTGGGGAATGTCGATTTCGACTAGGATGGGTTGCGTGAGGGGTAAATAGTTGTTGTGATTTTTCATTGGATGATATCTTGGTTCACTCGAGGAGTGATGGGCAGACGGAACATGATAAGACTGTTCAATGGTATGGACTGCCCAGAGTTAGACTCGATAGGGTTATGAGATTGCTCGAGTGGGACTCGAGAGAGATGCAAAGAAATGGATTGGTTAGGACCCTATGTTGATGTTCTTTTTGAAAGAATAGGATGTGTTCGTTGATCATGGAAGATGCAACGAAGATTGGGACGATTCAAGTTAGACTTGAACTCGTAAAAGAAAAAAAATGGGGCGAGTTCGTTAGTCATGGTGATATAACGAATATGGAAATACCTCACATTAGATTTGAAGTATGTTTGGAACATAGTGGGAAGCTCGTTGATCTTGGAGATTCAGCGAACATAGGAGAGTTTCACGTTGGACTTGGACTCGTAGGTAGAGTACCTAGATTCACTAGGTGGGTCTAGTTTACCTTTGGAAGGTGAATGTACGTTGGACGTGCAGTACAAGATTCATTGGATGAGTCTAGTTTATCTCTGGGAGATTGACTCGAGTTAGACTCGAGAAGGCTGCAAGGAATTGGATTCAGCTCGAGTTGGACTCGAGAGGGCAGCAAGACAATGGATAGTCTTGGGTTAGACTCAAGCATTTTAGGAGGACTAAAAGAAGGGGTATCTGGGGACGCCCGTTACCTTGGATCCGTTGGACGTGATCTAGTTATCCTTGGAGGATAAACGTACGTTGGACGTACGGTAGTCCGATTGGAGGCTGGGCTTCCATTAGTTTAATTATCCTTGGAGGATAAACATGCGTTGGACGTACGGTAGACCGTAGGGAGGCGGGGCTTCCATTGGCCTGGGATTGGTTGGACCAGTCAAGTAGGCATCGGTGTATGTATGGGGGCTGGGCTTCCATTAGTTAGTGATGTTGGTTGGATCAGACATGCTAGAATCGACATATTGGGATTGGTTAGACCAATCATGTAGGTGTCGATGTGTTTATGACTTTAGCAGGTGATAGATAGGATTTGTTTGATGGATGTTATGGTTGCTATGTTTGTTCCTATCTTTCTTCTCTTGAGTAGACTATCACCTGTAGGGTTCCAGCGATGGGGAACAAAGTGATTGTAGTAGGACTATGAGCCAGTGCAGTAGAGTCATTGTGACTCGAGGGGCAAAGTGGGCATAGTAAAGGATTAGTAAGGCTATGAGCCAGTGCAGTGGAGTTGTTATGACTTCATGGGGCAGAGTGGACATAGCAAAGGATTAGTGACTATGGATCAGTGCAGTGGAGTCGCCATGACTCCATGGGGCAGAGTAATCATAGTAAAGGATTTGGGTGCAGTATTAGTTGCATTGAGTAGGAGACATGCCAGTTTAGGGGTTTTGTTTCTAGGATGGAAGCAACTAGAGTATGTCACAGGATATGATTTCAGACCCAAGACTGAATTGGATTCAGAAACGCTAGTAAGCTTGACGATTAGATCGATTTTGATTGAGTGGATTGTTTCCAGTTAGAAGGACGATCCTAATCTATTGGGAACCATCTCTAGGGTAGAGATGGGTATGGATGGAAAGAGAATGATTAGGTAAGGATTTGATCGAGAAGGGTGGCTTCGAAAGAATAAGGGACTAGTTGTACCCAACGTAGATGGACTGAGAGGTGAAGTGCTTAGAGCATATCATCACTCGAGATTGACTATACATCCCAGTGGTAACAAGATGTATTGAGACATAGAGCAGATTTACTACTGGGAAAGAATAAAGATAGGCAGAAGGATTATCTCGATAAGAGACGAAGAGATTTGGAATTCTTCGTTAACGACTTGGTGTTCGTCGAGATCTCTCAATAGAGAATGTGATTCGGATTGGTTGGAGAGGTAGGTTAGCACCAAGATTTGTTGGCCCATTCCCAGTCCTCGAGCAAGTTGGGAATTTGGCGTATGAAGTAGAGCTACCTAACAAGATAGCGGGAGTTCACAACGTATTTCATGTTTCCCAGTTATGGAAGTTTGTGCAAGACCCTAATGTGGCTATTTCACCAGATCAGTTGGACGATATCGAGGTTGAACCCGAGGCGGTTGGGAACCGCAAGTCTATGCGTTTTGTTGGGAACGATACGAAGCAGCTTCGAAGGAAGGCGGTGAAACTAGTCAAAGTCCAGTGGGGTGAGATTGAAAAAGGCTGTACTTGGGAAACAGAGGAGGATAGAAGGAAGAAGTATCCAGGACTCTTTGCCTAGTAAGGTTTTGGTAGTGATAGTTTCTTCCCTTGTTAGTAAACCGCATGCTAGGATAGACTTGTTTTGCATGTTGATTGTTGTTTTATGGTTGATAGGCATGCGGAACCCTTTGTGTGTTTTGGTTAAGGAATTTCGGGGGCGAAATTTCTTAAGGGGGGGAGAGTGTAACGACCCGTATTCTACGCATCATGGGATCGTAGAGTATTTATTTCTCTCACATATGAAGTCGTATGGTCATGTAACTTTGGGAGACGACTATTGGGGTCATTTCCCATATTCATGATTTTTGTTGATTTTTAAATGACCGTTTTGCCCCTAGTTGGCACTGTTTTAGCCATAACTTTTGACTGGAAAGGAATTTTGACCTGAAACCACTTCCATTGGATTCAAATGATGGTTTCTCTTTCCGTAGAGTGGTTACAATAGCCAAACGGACTTACCGTTTGGGAGATATGGCTGAATTAAGGTTCAGAAGTGGAAAAACAGCTTAATTGGGCCAAACCGGGTGATTAACAACTAGGCCCAATGGGGGATTTCGGGTTTAGGGATATATGAGGGCTGATAGGGTTAGAATTTCGGTTTCTTCCTCATTTTTCCAGCCGCCACTTGCTTGCCTTCAACCTAGTCATGGCCTCCATCCTCTAGAATCATCCTAAATCACTTCTAAAACACTTTCTAGTTGAAGATTAAGCTAATTAGCATCAAACCAAGGCTAATCAACATCAAATTTGGAATAGAGCTGTTGTGTTGCATAGAGATTCAACCCGAACAGAGAATCATTTCAGATCTGTAATTTACTTTGTGGCAAAGGTGAGTGATTTGCATTGTTTTTCACTAATTACGGCTAATTATGGTAATTAGCGAAGATTAGCGAAATTATGGCTCAGAAAAATCTAGAAAAATTCCTAAAATTCTAAAACATCATTTTATGCCTCTGATATGAATTTGGGTTAATTTCGACTAATTTTGCTAATCCTATGCTTAAACATGATTAAGGGGGATTAAGGGAAAATATGGGGTTTTTGCCATGTTTGATACATTTTGCCATGTCATATTGTTGTTTTGGTGTTTGAGGTCACTTGTATGTGTTGTTATGACTGTATGGTATGATTTGTTATCGATTACAATAGTTAGAATGGTTGAAAACGCCGTCGAGAGGCGTATAAACAGTTGCAGGAAAAGTGCAGAAAGGTACCCGAACCGGATCGGATCGGGGGAAGAGGTCACAAACCGACCCGTTCGTGGGAAGGTGCCACGACCCGATCCCTCGCGTTTGAAGTTCTCCGATCCAACCACTCGTGCATGGTAGTTGCGAACCGAACTGTCCCAGCTGGAGTTCATGATCCGACCCGATGGAAACTGGAGACCACGATCCAAAGAGAAGGCACGAACTGATAGAAGGAGCGCGATCTGATCCAGCTTGATGAGGCGCCACGATCCGAGCTGGAGGAGTACTCGAACCGATCCGAGAGGAGGTGGTGACCACGATGCGACCAGGAGTTGAGGCCACGAACCGATCCGCCTCATATCCTCTGAAGCGATGCCTCTATGAATTGATGAAGCGCCACGATCCGAAGGGAGAGCCGATCCGAACTGATGTAGCGCCACGATCTGATGCCGCGGGACATGCACGACCCGAACCCAGTGGGCGATCGCGATCCGACATGGATGGCCACGACCTGAAGCGAAGCGAACTGAATGAAGACCGATCCGGATGGAGATGACGACCAAAACCCGAGATGCAAAGGTAGTCCAAATGGAAGTTAGAGCTCAGGATCCAGACGGGAACCAATGAGTTCACTTCATGATTGGGCTTTGCTGCGGGACGTGTGCAAAGGGGTTGTCGGTACCCATAACTTTGGTTCACCACTGAGAGATGGATAGTGGGCTTGTAGTGATAGTTACACGGGATTGGATTCCGTCATGGCCCAAAGTATTAGGTGACCAAAGTAGTGGATATCGTATGCTTTACGCACTGAGTGAGGGATGCGAGGATGATTGCTATGCTTGACTGTTTGACATGCACACCCCCACCCCCGTTATCTTTACACCATTTGAAAGGGCACCTTAGAGTGTTGTACAGTATGTAGTGCTAACTCTTTGGTTGCAGGTCCAGGTTCAGGTATGATTGGATTATACCTGTTATTATTCTATTTAGATGCTTATCGCTCATACCAGGCTTTATGTCTGACCCAGAGTTTTATGTCTCTTCTTATTACTCTGGGTGCTCACACGAGCAGACTAGAGACAGTTATGGTTAGCTGGTGATGCGCGAGTAGCTGATTCGGAGGCGAGCAGGAGGCTTCCACGTATGATATATAGATATTCTCCCTGTGTCATTGGTGGTCACTACTTGGGCATTAGTAGTGTACCTCCTTTATCTTGCTTTTGTTTTGAGACAGTTTGAAAAGTTGTAATAAGCTATATTTTGGATTTCCGCTGCTATGATGCTCAGTTCTGGTTTTTAGCTTATGCACTGTCTCTTCTGTTTTATGTCAAGTATGTTATTATTATATTTTGTTCTATGCGCTGTGAGACATATTACAGGTTCCTTGATTAGTCCATTCTCTTCTTTCTTTTTCTTCTGGCGACCCGTTCCGTGCTAACTGGACATGTGTACAGCGCACTTTTGGAGTAAATGTCGGTTGGTGCGGGGCGGGCCGTCACATTTATTGTGAACAATGTTTTTAAATGACATTTGTTCTTTAACTCGATTTACAGAGAAAATATAATTTGGAATTTATAAATCTTTATTTAAGATTTGAATGGGAATTTTCCAAAATAAAGTTTTCCAATTTAATATATTAAATTGGAATTGAATGGAATTCGATTTAATAGTAATCGAGATGAGATTCTATAAAAGAAGACCGTCAATATATATGGAATTTAAAAGGCTTTGCCGTTATTCCATTTATATTATTAGTATGATACGGAAATTTATATCGATTATATATTGATTTGATTTCTGTGAAAATTCCATAGTTAATGGAAGGTGATTTTGGGGTTTATCGTGAACAATGTTTTTAAATGACATTTGTTCTTTGACCCAGTTAAAGATAAGATTTATTTCCTACATTTGAAGAATCATAAAGTAATAATTTTTGATATTAAAAACCAGATTGGGGTTTTAATGAATCTTTAAAAGGAGGATTTAGGAATAAATTTAAATAATTTATCTTTGATAAAATTAATGGGAACCTTTCCTTAATGTTGTGAATATTTATTTAAAAGAATACTCTGAATTGGAATGAGGCGTTGGATGTGCTTTATAATATTTTATTATTTATTATAAAATAGGCGAATTATTCAGAAAGGCCGGGATTAACCCATTCTGAATAATTACTACAACGATCAAAAGTCGAAGATCAAGACGGTGGTTGAAGACCGAAGGTCTTCACATCGTTTGGATGATTACTGAGGTCTTGATTTGGGCGGCCACCCAAGACAAGGTAATAAGTGGTGATCATCCAAATGTACTTGGAGATCGATGGATATGCGAGAACCTCTCTCCTGTATTGGACATATGGGAGAGGAATAAGGTGTCTCCGGTTTTGTTCAGACCCAGAACGGACTTGTAAATGGATGGTATGTCTGAAGTTGTATTCCTTTATGCTGTATTCGTTGATCTCTGCTAAATATATATCTTTTGGCGGAAGAGAATTTATTCTCTTGCATAACACCCATCTCTGAGACGTACGAGCCTAGAGGTTATATATTGGCAGAAATCAATAGTATGGTATGGATTGACAATGTGACATGCTAAGATGCAAATGATCAAGACTTTTGTTGAAAAGCAGAGCCTTGTGGTTGATGATCAAAGCACAGCTTTAATTTAGCACAGCTTTGTGTATAGCGATATTTCACGAGCCTCACACCCCGGTATGAACCAAAAACGGGAGTAAGGACTGCAGGGAGGACATACGTTTCTTTCTAGCTAGAAGTGGTGTCATGGTTTTTACAAGACCTGCTATTTTTACTTATGTGGATGATGGAATGAGGCACCTCGGTTATTTGAGTCCCTAATGGCTCTATTTACGCCCCATAGGGAAGGGAAACGTGTTTTTCTGGCATTACTAATCCACTAACCTATTTGTGGACCGGCCCTGAAGATCCAAGGTGCAGTTGCGGCTGAGCCTGAGACATGGGCTAGATTGTCTCGAATTCGGTAAGGACTATATTTTGCCTTGATTCATGATGGAAATCCAACTTTTAATATGACCCATGCGGTTTTGATTGTATAACTAGTACGACAACATAGTATATGATAGCTATGTCGTTTATGATTGAAATGTTTTTGAAACATATATACACTAATAATAATATCAAATTTGTTTTATTGTATCAAGCATTTTTGACCATTATAAGGTAAAACTCTATCCTCCGGTTTGCATTGCATTGTGTGATGGGACTTGAGTCTTATAATGGTTTCATTTTTGTAAAATGCATTGCGTTGTTTAACGATTTACTTTATTTATGCACTGGCAAGCCAATAGAGTAAACCGTTCCGCATTAGCGGCGTGGTCCTGTGATTAGCCTTATTATTAAATAGGTTAAGTAAGATTTCTCATACCAGTCCCATGATTGACCCGTAGTTTGTTTCACTTTGCAAACTCGGGTGCCCTCTTTTCCACACGAGCAGTCGAGTAGCTTCTTTTGCAGATATGCATTTCTTCTCAGGATTCTGGATCGAAGCTTAAAGCCGTGTCCAGAGCATTGATAGTCTTCCGCTGTATTGCATTAATTTTATTGTAATTTAATCTTCCACTGTATTGTTTATCCAATGTACTCTGACATTTTGTACTCTGATGTAACATTATTATAATGTTTATGAAAGTCTTCTGTTATTTGTTCTGATGTGTTGTATGACCAAAGTTAAAGTATTCGTGAATTTTCAACTTTTGGATCAGACCTGTGTGGTTTATGGTCGATTCAAAGGGAGGGGATTTACGGGTCTTTACAGTTGGTATCAGAGCTCTGGTTAGCTCAAATCTTTGGGGTACAACTCGTTTGAACTGAACAAAAGACTCATCAGAGATTGCATTAGTAATATCCAATAAGAATACTCATTAGAGATAGGATCAATAGCATCCTAGAATGAGAAAACTCATTAGAGATGGGGTTAGAAATACCCTAGAATGAGTTGAGTGCGACAAGTAACATATTTGAAATTATATAAATAATCCGATCGTAGAAAATATGATTTTTAAATATATAAAAGCTATATATTTGAAAATTTAATCAACTAATTGATTGATGATTGTGATGTGTGAATATTAGTTCAACTAATATAATTATTGAAAACAATAATGGAACGAAAATTTAGTTGGTTAATTTAACAACTTTTAACTTCGTTTTTTTTCGAGGACGAAAAGATTTTAAGTAGGGGAGATTGTAACAACCCGGAAATTCTTAACAAAACTAAAAATCTTATTTTAAAAATTTTAATGGAATTTTAACAGTAAAAATAATTTATTTTAAATAATAACGACAAAAATTTTATTTTAAATCGAAGTTAGAATGAAATTTTTTTATTTAATTAAAAAAGGAGTTAGAAATAGCACGGTAGTTGAAATTTTGAATTAAAACTTTGACTGACTGTACAGGATGTAGAATAAATCGGATTTTAGTGGAACCAAAAATATTAGAATCTTTTTAAAAATATCTTTCCAATGAATCCGAAAAATTGAAATTTCATAGCGGAAATCAAAAGTTATGCATAGTTTAATTTTTAGAATAGTCGTTGTAGAATTTATATATATATATTAATACTAAAAATAGCCATTTTCCAAATGACCTCCGTTTTCGACGAAACCACTTTTGTTGGATCCGAAATGTCAAATTATTGCTATATTTCAATTTTCATAATTTTTAGAATTAATATGTGAGCGTGGCGAAAGAAAATGTGTTTTGTCAATTCAGTCAAATTCGATCGACCAGAAAATGACCATTTTTCAAATAGTCTCCAAATTCGATGAAAATTAGTCTTGTTAGAACTGTATCGTCAAAACATAGCTAGAAATAATTTTTCTATAATTTTTAGAGTCAGTATGTAGCCTTGGTAAATTAAAATGTACGATCAAATTAAATAATTAAATGATTTATACTTTAATTTTGATAAAAACTGTTTGTAATAGCCAAATTGGGTTATGAAACATGTTCCATTGTGTCCAGGACGGGGGTATTTAGCTATGGGCGACACTCGTTGGGTTTGATTTGGAGTTTTTATCGACATACAAATAATTTTGGAAAATAAATAAAATAAAGTAAAATAAAATACGCCATATATACTAGTATAAATATAGTAAAATACGTAACCCTAATCCTTATACATAAGCCGCCGCCGTATGTTTTATTTCAATGGCCACGCACGCTCCATCTTTCTTCCTCCAATCTCTCTCAATCCTCTCAGTGAAATCCAAAACACTCTGAACGAAATGGAAGAGCATCTCAAGAGCCTTTAGACCAACGGTGGTGATGGAGTTTAGGGTCCTAGATCGTGAGAATTTGGGGGTTGAAATAGTTCGGTTCGTGATTGTTTTTGGGGAGGACCGAGGCGGCAAGTTCGCCGGCGCTTCAGGCATGGGGGCGGCGGCGAGGAGGCTTCGTCGTGGTGGGGTCGGATCCGGCGTCGGCTAGCCAGAGGAGGTGTTAAATCCGACGATGGGTTTCAACATTTCCAGTAAAGAAACGATGAAGAGAAGGATTAGAAGAGAAGGTTAATTAACTAATTTTATATTTAATTATTTTAATTAAAGTTTAAATACTCATAGTTTCTCTGAATCGAAACAGAATTGAACAAACCAAGCAATGTTGGAATCGTTTCGAAAAGTACTACGTGGTGGAACAGACCAGATCTGAAAACAGAACACGTTGGAAATTCAGAATAAAATCAACGTGAGATTTCTGATTTTAAATAATTAATCAGTTTAATTATTTTTCTCACTGTTAAATAATTGTATGTATTTTAATGAATTAGTTATGTGATGAGACGAAATTTAGGATGATTGATCTGTTTATTTTGTATGTATGTTTGATAGATCTTAGATTTGCATATGTCGGTTAAATTAAAATAAATCATTTTCTTTGCCAATATTTTGTAAATCATGAATATTAAACAAAATGAAATATCTTTTTTTTATATTGATTGAATCGAATTTGTTTGTCAAATCAATTAAAATATCATTTTGGGTTATACTGATCGAATTGAATTTGTTTGTCAATTCAATAAAAATATCATTCTGGTCATATTTATTGAATTGAATAGAATTATCAATTCAATGAAAAAAAATATCATCTTTGTTTATATTATTGAATTGGAATAGAATTGTCAATTCATTAAAGAAATATCATTTTTATTTATCTGAGTTAGAATTTTTTATTCAAAAAAAAACATTGAACAAATAGTTAAAATTTTAGTTGCATTCTTTGATGCAAATAAAACATTGAATTAAAAGTTGCATTCTTTGATCCAAATAAAATATTGAATTAAAAGTTGCATTCTTCGATGCAAATAAAACATGAAATTAAAGGTTGAATTTTTATTTGCATTCTTTGATGCAAATAAAACATGAATTTAAAAGTTTACCCTTTTGTTTGCATTTTAGATGCAGATAAAAGCCTAGTTTAAGAAGTTACATTTTTCATTTGCAATTTTGATGCAAATAAAAGAATAGAATAAAGGTTATATTTTTCACTTACATTTTTGATGCAAATGAAAGGATAGAATAAAATGTGCATTAGAAATAAAATAGTATTCTTGTTATAAAATGTGCATTCGAAATAAAATAGTATTCTTGTTATAAAATGTGCATTAGAAATAAAATAGTATTCTTGTTATAAAATGTGCATTAGAAATAAAATAGTATTCTTGTTTTAAAATGTGCATTAGAAATAAAATAGCATTCTTGTAATAAAATGTGCATTAGAAATAAAATAAAGGATAAGTGAGGAGGGGGTTCGGGGGAGGAGAGGTTCTGGATCCGCCCCCCACGATTCCGCCGACGAATTCTTGAAAAGAGTTATTAAAAGAGACGAAGTCGATAAATATAGGAAACGAGTCAAGGGAGACGCAGTCGAGTGAGACGAAGTCGAGGTTTCTGAGAAGTTAAGTCAAAACTAAGTCAAGTAAAGTGAGACGAAGTCGAGCACTTAAGAAAGTCGCACATAAGCCATTTTTGTTTAACAAAAACTGGCGTTTAGAGTGGCTTATGGGTGATACAGCATGAGACATCAAAAATGAATTCTAAGTCATTTTTTATGAATACATATCAGTTTAGACTCTATCAAGCGAGGACAACCCTTGGGTGGCCGAAGCGATGGAGGCGTCTTCCTATGAAGTATTCCATCGAGTCTTTATGAAGTATTTGACCGAAAAGGTCGAATTTCTACCCTAAAAAAAAATTTCTTTTGACCAAAATGCAAAAAAAGTGTTGGGAAAGTTTTCCCCTCAGGAAATTCCCATCCCTTTAGGGGAGGTTTATATCTTCCTACAACCACTTAGTATTTTTTCCCCTCGTTGTGCTTAGGGAAAATACCCCTGAATGACTGAAAATAGGTCCCCAAAGGCCTTCTTTTCGAATTTCCAATCAGATGTTTTGGTTTCAGTTGTTACCTGACCTGTTTGTTTATCCTGACCTGTTGAGTTTGACCTGACCTACTGAGTTTGATATGGGCTTGTGAATAGATGCGAAACTGGTAATTCACAGATTACATAGAACCCTTCATTCTTGGGCTCGGGGGTGGTCGCAGGGATACGGAGGTACATCACTTTGCGCATGCCTGCACAAAACGCTTAATGTGAGCTTAGTAACACAGAATGAATGACTAAAGTTCCCTTAGGTGGTGGCTTCCTAGTCTGATGATTCTGTCTTGATTAAGTTTAAATGACTTGTTAGTTAATGAGGCTAACAAGGGGAGAGAGCCAAGGCCCCAAGGCTATGGCAATCGCAAGAAGCTAACTAGTAGGGTAGTAAAGAGATAGTCCTGAGCTCCGGGTTTGATCCCCGGAGCGAAGCCTTAATCTGCCCTACTAGTTAGCATAGTAAGAGAGAGCCATGGCCCTAAGGCTATGGCGATCGGTAGTATGGGCCCGAGCCCTCCCCGGCGATTGAGGGGATATCCTCTTTTGGAGGAAATATCTTCTCCGGCTTACAGGATAAGGAGTGAAGCCTTGGCCCCAAGGCTAGGGCGAGTGTATAACTCCGCTCTCTGGATTCGTTGAATGAATGCGAAGCTATGAGACGCGAAGCCATTTCCTGGCCGGTTTGGGCGAGCGGACCGCTCTCAATAAGCACTGAGACTTACGCAGTGTAGGCCCGAGTTCCCGAGCCCGTCGCACACAAAAGCAGAGGGCATAGGAGCACATAGAGGCTAGACACGGAGTAAGGCGTAAAGTGCACAGAAGAACCCCCCTTTGGTCAAGGGGGCAGGGGGATAAGTCCGCCAAGGATAGATGAGGAGGGGGTTCGGGGGAGGAGAGGATCTGGATCCGCCCCCACGATTCCCCCTGACGAATTCTTGAAAAGAGTTATTAAAGAGACGAAGTCGATAAATATATGAAACGAGTCGAGGGAGATGTAGTCGAGTGAGACGAAGTCGAGCCCTATTTCCTAATGAAGACGAAGTCGAGGCTTCCGAGAAGTTAAGTCAAAACTGAGCCAAGTAAAGTGAGACGAAGTCGAGCACTTAAGAAAGCCACACATAAGCCATTTTTGTTTATCCAAAATTGACGGGTTAGTGTGAGCTTATCCATGCGGTTATAAAATGTGACATTGGAGAGAATAACATTTTTTTTATAAAATGTGTCATTAGATTAAAATAGCATTTTGTTGAGGAAGAGTAAAATAACATTTTTGTTAAGAAAAGTTACATTAGATATTGTTTACAAAATGAAAATAAACATTTTATTTTCATATTATGTTATATTTGTATACAAAATGTAAATAAACATTTTATTGTAAATTGTTACATGAGGAAAAATAACATTCTTATTATTAAAATGTTACATTAGGTTAAACATGTCATTTAGAGTATAAAATGTTACATTGGATAAAAATAACATTTTAGTATGAAACGTTGTATGAAAATAAAATACATTTTTGATATGAAATGCTGTATGAGAATAAAATAACATTTTTGTTATAAAATGTTGCATGAGTATAAAATAACATTTTTCTTATAAATTGTTGCATAAGAAAAAGAATTGCCATTTTCATTAGAGATGTTTATTTATATTAAAAATAACATTATAGCTAGAAATGTTTATTTAGATATAAATTTGTCACTTTTGTCAAATCTAGAATTGGCATCTAAAATTGTCACTTTTGTTAAATGGAAATTGTCGACAAACAAAAGTATCATTTTCATTTATACTGAAATTAGAATTGTCCACATACAAAAGTAACATTTTTATTTATATTGAAATACGAATTGTCGACAAAACAACATTGTCTTTTATTTCGTCGCCAAAAATATGAAACATGTCATACAAATAAAAGTATTTCTTTTTATTTGCCGTGTTTAAAATAGAAATGTAATGCGAATAAAATATTCTTTTTGTTCACCATTAGAATCATAGATAATGTAATGTGAATAAAATATTCTTTTGTTCGCCATTAGAATCATAGAAAATGTAATGTGAATAAAATATTCTTTTTGTTCGCCATTAGAATCATAGAAAATGTAATGCGAATAAAATATTCTTTTTGTTCGACATCAGAATTGGTTAAATTTGTTAACCAATGATTTATATAAATTGTTGTTGTTTGAAAACCCTACACCGGTATTGGGATGATATTTGTCATACACTAGTCTCGATATTTAGTTATATGTCAATCGATGGATTGACAATCTATGATGAATGTTATTCAATGCTCACACAGTTATAAATTTCGCCCTAGATGTGAATGGATTGTTTAATGATTATTTATCATTACTTTTGTAATGACCCGCATTTTCTGCGGTATATAATTAATTTATTTAATTATATAATTGGTGATTTAGAGAAGTTAATGATCGTTTAATTAAATAATATTGAATATTTAATTAACAATTATAATATAATAATATATTATTATAATGTCGAAATAGTCGGAAATAGTGAAATTCACAATATCATGTGAATTGAATAGCATACGAGATTTTGTGGAGTTTCGATTCGAAATATAATAACGAATATATTCAATCGACGACAGTTTGAACGTATAATTATAATATAATTAAAATATAGCTTGAAATGGCACTGCAGTTCGTAAATTGGCGATTTGAACTTCAACTGAATGTACATGATTCGTTTTAAGCCGGATTTCTGTGAAACAAGAAACGTGTGGAGCTGGTGGAGTATATCTTTCTAGTGGAAGAGAAAAATCTGGATTTCGTCGTGTAGATTTTGAGATATGTCCGAATCAAATTTTAAAATAGTCGCTATAGAATCATTTATCGACCGTAATGGTTTATTCGATATAACTAGAGATCGAGATTGAATTTAGACAAGGTTCTTTTGGGAAATAGTGATAATTTAATTTTTAGAAATTTTTAATTAATTAAATAAACAACTTTTTGTTTGGAGTATTTTTCACCCTGTAATCAACATTTTGGGGTTTCAAAAAAATGAGTTAATCTACCGGTATTTTTATATTTTTGAAATCGTGGTACCTTACTGGTCACAACGGTATTTTCATGTCAGTCCATGGACAAAACAGAGTTTCGTATAATGGGGTACTCTAGAGTGTAAAACAAATATCTCATATCCATTTCTATTTCTTTGATCAAACAACAGTACACGCTTCATCCTCTCAGCCACTATTCAGTGAGTGGAAACCGAACAACCACATTTCCAATTATTCCCTATAAAATAACTTAACCCTTTGAACCTAATTCATTTCCCGGGGTCAACAAATAAATCCGCCGCCACTAAATGATTCAACATCAAAAACCACGAGCTTAGATTTATGACTCTCGTTCAAATGAGAGCTTCGAGGGGGTATCGATACTCTGAAGTGTGATCGAAATCCTCTGATGATCAGAAGTGTACAGTCGAGCTAGGGTTGTGGAGCTTGGCGTTCTGGAGCACCGATGGGAGCAACTGAGTTGATAATTGGGTTTCAGACGTGAAATCGAGCAAGTGCTTGGAGTTAGGGGATTTTCTGGGTTTAAAAAGGACGCATGGATTTCCTGGGAAGTTTCAAACTGCTGTACAAACGCGATGGGGAGGGAGTAGTGCGAGTTTCCATCCGTGAAGACAAGGAGATAGATGTTGTGTAGCGTTGACTTTTGCTGAGTTTAATGGAGATGTCGGACTACTATTTTGCTGGAACGTGTTTACATGATAAGGAAGAAAGAAATGAGGGTGACATTTAGGAGGTTAATGATGTGTTTAGTGGGGTTAAATAAAGGATGGCAATGGAAGTGTTACTGGGGCTAGAAGACAAACTCGCGGCATTTCAGTTTGAACAAATAAAAGGTGGATTTAAGGATCTGTTGCGATTTATTTGTTGGAATATAATGGAGAAGATAGAATATGAAGGCATTGTGGAGTTTCTGGTTTCTGTGTAGAAGAAGGGCGGATCATTTAACATGAGAGGAAGGAAGAACGTCTCGTGGGCTTTAAAGTGTGGGATGGGCCGAGTGTTTTTGGTAAGGCCCGGATGCAAATAAAATGTTGGTTTAATTTTATTTAAAAATATATAGACTTGTTAAAGCTATAACGTGGTCATACGATATCAGATTGACAAACTGTGAGTTGCGTTGGGATCGTATGGACGGGAGCAACACAATGAGACTGACCGGGAGTGAATCCGAGCTCGTTACAGTTTATGGCGAAATAAATTGTCCGACTGAATCAAATAACAACTTATCGTTCTTTAACGATGAACTGCAACTGTGAGTAAAACTCACTAACTCTCCTCAATTTATATTTTAATATAAATTGTACTTTATTTTGTTGACTGTTGTATATTGATTGTTAAACTGGACTGTTAAATAGATTTGATTGAAAACATAGATATAGTCATATGTTATATCATTAATCAAATATTGATTTTGTCCAGTAGAATATTTCATATTGAAACGAAATTGATGTATATTATACTGTGTAACATCTGTGAATGCAGGGAAATAGGTTGGAGGAATCCGACTGGGCTTCTCAACAATTATTTTACTGTTTTCATATATTGTGATATATGTTGTGATTTATATTATGTTATTGATTATGGATGTTAGAACGATACTGATCATCGTTGTTTGATATTTTGAATATCATAAGAAACCCTGAGTTGTAATAAAAAGGAATATTTCAATGTATATCGAAATAAAGGAATTTTATAAAATCACAGGATTTTATAAAAGGAAATTACTTATAAAACGAACACGGTTTTATAAAAGGAAATATTTGTTAGTAAACAAATAGGATTTTATATAGGAAATATTTGTAACGGTAAATAGAAGTTATAAATAGGAAATATTTGTAACGGTAAATAGAAGTTATAAATAGGAAATATTTGTAACGGTAATTAGAAGTTATAAAAAAGGGAATAGTTGTAACGGAAAATAAACGTTATAAAAAGGAAATTGACGAGATATAAATGAGATAATCGAATAGAGTTAAATCGAATTTAGTATTCGAAGGAGCTAATCGAATTAGTTATTTGAAAGAGTTTATTGAATATTAGTTATTCAATTAGAGACAATCAAATAAAGTTAATCGATTAGAGATAATCAAATAAAAGTTAATCGAATTAGTCGAAGTAAGTTAATCGACTATTAGTTAGTCGAATTTTGGTTAAGCAAATAAGTGTAAATCGACTATTAGTTAGTCGAAGATTAGTTAATCGAATATAGACATTCGAAAGGAGTTAATCGAATATGGTATTCGAAGTTAGTTAATCGAATATGGTATTCGAAGTTAGTTAATCGAATATGTTATTCGAAAGGGGTTAGTCAAGTCGAGTTAGTCAAATAGAGTTTACCAGTTAGAGTTAACCAGTTAGAGTTAACCAGTTAGAGTTAATCAGTTGGAGTTAATTAGTTAGAGTTAAAACGAACTAGAGTTAATCAAATATAGTTATTTGAGACAGAGTTAGTCAAACATAGTATTCAGGGTAAGTTGCCATCTTGTACGACTGCTAGCGTAATTCGCAGGGCTGTAAATAGCCTACGGCGGTCGGATGTTTCCTGAGGGAATCAGGCGTAACCATTGTGATCGCTGCGATCTAGAGTCAAGCGAATGGAGTTTAATCGAATATTAGTTATTCGATAGGAGTTAATCGAGTTGAGTAATAAGTTAAGTTAAATAAGTTGAGTTGATCGAGTTGAGAAATAAGTTAAGTTAAATAAGTTGAGTTGATCGGGTGGTTCGACCAAGTTAGTCGAGCCTAGTTAATCGAATCGAATTGGTCGAACCAAGTAAGTCGAGTTAAGTTAGTCAAGTTAGTCGAGCCTAGTTAATCGAATCGAATTGGTCGAACCAAGTAAGTCGAGTTAGTCGAGTCAAGTTAAGTTAGTCGAGTTAAGTTCGTCGAGTTAAATAAATCGATGTTAGTTTCATCGAAAGGAGTTATCGATGTTAGTTTCATCTAAAGGAGTTATCGATGTTAGTTTCATCGAAGGGAGTTATCGATTTTAGTTTAATCGAGGTGAGATTCTCACATATGAGATATTTGAAAAGGAAGAGTCATCGAATATTAGTTATTCGAAGAGAGAATATCGTTTATTCGAGAAGGAGTTAATCGAATATAGGTTATTCGAAGAAGAGTTAATCAAATAGAGATTTCTCGAAGAGAGTTAATCGGCAAATTCGATTATATCGAATTCGGGAAAGTACTTATACTTTCCAGTGTTTAAATAGAGATTTATTTATTTATAAATAAATAAGTGTTAGGTTAATTATTCACTAATAAGAATAGAAGTTATAATTAAAGTTAGATAATTCGAAAGTAGGGATTATAACGTTATCGTTATAACCAATGTTTTAAATATAGAAGTGGATTAGTAAAATTGAATCCGAGAAAGGCGTAAAGAAGTTGTTAAAGATTAAAAGATAAACTTTGACCATTTCGAAGTTATAACGTTGTTCAGTTAAGGTCTGAGAGGTAATTATACCCCAACTTGAGTGACTTCCTTCTTGACTAAGAAATGGTAAGGTTTGATCGTAAAGGAGTTTTGGAAATGTTTTCCAAACGAGAATCAGAAATGTTTTCTGATAAAAGAAAAATAAGAATTTAGAATATAGGGAAATAGGAGATAAGTAAATAAATGAACTAAAGAGATTTATGTTAAATGATGTTTGTTCGATATAATTTCCATTTGGAAATAATATCGTTGTTTGCACACTTGTTTTTCTTTGATAGTAAACTCACCGACTATCGAAGTTTTGACCATTTTAACGTTGTTAATATGGAGAGACCGGTTGGATTATTATCCATAGAACCACTCTGTATTGGCATAAGCGTCGCGAATCATATATGCCAAAGATAATTGAAGACGGAGTAAAATGCAAGAGCTGTTGTATAAGTCTTAGATAACAGTGACTAAGATGGATATACGGAATAGTGCCTTCGGTTTGTCCAGTCCCAAGACAACTTGTATGGATGAAGTTCTGACAGAGTATATCCAATGGATCGCGTAAGTTGATCTGTTCAAACGTATTCACGTTTGGTGGCGGAGGAATTCGTTTCTCTTAGCTGTATACCCGTGTTATTTTTGGATAAGTCAATTTGTGATTTGGCGGGTATGACGATGTGACATTTCTAAGTGAATGAAGATGGATGTCTAACAGAGTATTTCCAGAAAGGTCACGTACATTGATTACTTCAACCGTACCAAGAGTGGAAGCGGAGAAGGAAACTTCTTTTAGCTGACACGTAATGTATGGTTGTAGACGTCAATTAGTGATTTTCGATGGATCTGACAATGTGATATTCGAAGTGAATCTGATGTAATGATAAAGCGTAGCTTCTAGCCTCATCAACCAGTAAATGACAGAAATCGGGCAGGCAGCATGGCTAAGTCGGTCGCACCGAAGTATGGTGTATAATCACCTATCTAGTGAATATTCATTTGTTTCTTAAATCTATCAATGTGTCCCATATATATACAGGAACGGTTGCTGATCCCAACCGTTGGTGATGTACATTCGATACACTCAAGCGAAATGAGTGGTCGGTCATGTGTGGCTGAGTTACAAGATGTTCTTGTTGAACCCCAGTGTATCGTTCCTAGAGTACACTGATCGGAAGGTGGTTCCATACCTTGTCATAGTTGGAAATCCATTACCCAATACGTTCTTGCGGTTTTGATTGTATACTATATATGTAGAACGTGAGATGAAAGCATTTCTGCTAGTCGATATCTATTTGTACATAGACATTATTATAATAACAAAAGGTTTTTGATATAAAGATATTTTGCATTCTCATAAGGGAAAAACCCGTTCCATTCTGCGGCGTGGTCTTATGAGATATCGTTTACTTGTTCATATACCTGTTTAAACTGTTTTACTCATACCAGTCCCATGACTGACCCGGAGTTTACTTTGTTGTTTTCCCTAAACTCTTGGGTGCCTAAATTTGTACGGGCAGTCAAGTAGTCGGGATTTGCAGATACATTGAAGAGCAGGAGGCTTCAGAATTATATAGCTATAGTTTATTTCTGCTATGTTGTAAGTACTGTACTCCGATAAGTGCTATTGTATACATAACTGTTATATTTCAAAGTTATGTTATCTATTATATGTTATTCGTTCCGCGGTGAGGTTCGTGTTACTCTGATGTTGTGTTCTTCTTCTTCTTCTATTCTAAGTTTCTATCTTATCTATTCTCATCTTCTAATTTCTTTCATTAATTACCGGGATTTTTCGATGTTTTGGTTATCGACATCGTGCTTATGTCGATAACCAAAGTCGCTCAAAATCCGGGTCGTTACAGTTGGTATCAGAGCTTAAGTTAAGAATTACCTTGGCTCTGTGGCGTGACTCGGTAGAGATAGGGTTAGTAATACCCTAGATTGAGTTTGAGTGTATATATACGAGTGCGTATTTGTATTTGATATAAAAATTTGTTTTATATTGTGGAGATTCATTGGCTGAGTTGTTTATGAGTTCTGGTCGATCAGTTTGATCCACTGTATCGGTAGGAGTAAATAAATACTTGAATACGATGGACCGACACAGTATGGATATGTGATATATTATCATATATAGGATATATTTGTTGCTATTATAATCTAGTAAGATTATAAATTAAATGGTTAAGTATATAACCAATCAGAATCATATAAGTAAAGTATATGAAATAAGATGAATTAAATTTGAATTTAAATCCGATTTGGAATTAAAATAAGGAAATTTTAAGTTCCTGGGAGATTTTGAAATATTTTCAAAATAGAAGTATTTAGTAATAGTATTAAAAATGATAAAGTATTGAAATCACTTGGGTCGCTGGAAAATAATTCCGATGATAACTGCGCAGTATCATCAGTGTGATTTTCGAGTTTCTAAGTGGTGGATTACTACCAGAGATTTTGATTTGAATTGTCTTGGGAAAACAAGTTGTGTTGAATTTCAAAAAGGAAAAATTGATTTTTGAAAGAGGTAAACTGTTTAAAGGCTTCCAGGAAGAAAGGGTTGTTTGAATTTAAACAAATTAAAGTAAAATTTGTAAAATCCAATAGAATTGAGATGGAATTAGAAACCACTTAAGTGGAAACTGAGTTGAAATAGAAATATCGAACAAATTTGATTTATAAGATAGGAATTTGAAACGATATTTGGTTGATGAGTTAAGAATTTGGAATCGAGAATAGAACTTTGATTTAAAGTTGAATTTGGCTTGGATAAACGAATGGTTGTGTTGAGGATAAACAGATCAGAGTTTGATTAGATTGATATTGGTATATGCTGAATTGACAGCAGGTGAAAGTGATAAGGTTGATATGCCCGACAAAAAGGTACAAGTTTATATTTTATATTAGTTTGGAATTTATGAGCCTAATTGGCAAGCCGTTTGGCCTTTTGATTTTCTTTTGGGTTGAAGAAGGCCCAGAGAGGCGAGTTGGAGTTTGAGCTATTGACCAGTACAAAGGAGGTGCTGGCGAAATTTTCCGAAAATTTAAAGTGTTAGAAAATTTTCAGAATTTTTTTGAAATTTTGGTTAGTCGAAATAAATAAATATTTTAATCGATATTAATTAGTTCTGTTGAAATCAGAGATAAGGGGTAAACAAATCTTAGGAGTTCCAATATATAGGGTCGTCCTCTAACTTAGCAATTTCGAGGACGAAATTATTTTAAGTGGGGAAGAATGTAATGACCCGCATTTTCTGCGGTATATAATTAATTTATTTAATTATATAATTGGTCATTTAGAGAAGTTAATGATCGTTTAATTAAATAATATTGAATATTTAATTAATAATTATAATATAATAATATATTATAATGTCGAAATAGTCGGAAATAGTGAAATTCACAATATCATGTGAATTGAATAGCATACGAGATTTTGTGGAGTTTCGATTCGAAATATAATAACGAATATATTCAATCGACGACAGTTTGAACGTATAATTATAATATAATTAAAATAGAGCTTGAAATGGCACTGCAGTTCGTAAATTGGCGATTTGAACTTCAACTGAATGTACATGATTCGTTTTAAGCCGGATTTCTGTGAAACAAGAAACGTGTGGAGCTGGTGGAGTATATCTTTCTAGTGGAAGAGAAAAATCTGGATTTCGTCATGTAGATTTTGAGATATGTCCGAATCAAATTTTAAAATAGTCGCTATAGAATCGTTTATCGACCGTAATGGTTTATTCGATATAACTAGAGATCGGGATTGAATTTAGACAAGGTTCTTTTGGGAAATAGTGATAATTTAATTTTTAGAAATTTATAGAAATTTTTAATTAATTTAATAAACAACTTTTTGTTTGGAGTATTTTGCACCCTGTAATCAACATTTTGGGGTTTCAAAAAAATGAGTTAATCTACCGGTATTTTTATATTTTTGAAATCGTGGTACCTTACTGGTCACAACGGTATTTTCATGTCAGTCCATGGACAAAACAGAGTTTCGTATAATGGGGTACTCTAGAGTGCAAAACAAATATCTCCTATCCATTTCTATTTCTTTGATCAAACAACAGTACACGCTTCATCCTCTCAGCCACTATTCAGTGAGTGGAAACCGAACAACCACGTTTCCAATTATTCCCTATAAAATAACTTAACCCTTTGAACCTAATTCATTTCCCTGGGTCAATAAATAAATCCGCCGCCACTAAATGATTCAACAGCAAAAACCACGAGCTTAGATTTATGACTCTCGTTCAAATGAGAGCTTCGAGGGGGTATCGATACTCTGAAGTGCGATCGAAATCCTCTGATGATCGGAAGTGTACAGTCGAGCTAGGGTTGTGGAGCTTGGCGTTTTGGAGCACCGATGGGAGCAACTGAGTTGATATTTGGGTTTCAGATGTGAAATCGAGCAAGTGCTTGGAGTTAGGGGATTTTCTGGGTTTAAAAAGGACGCATGGATTTCCTGGGAAGTTTCAAACTGCTGTACAAACATGATGGGGAGGGAGTAGTGCGAGTTTCCATCCGTGAAGACAAGGAGATAGATGTTGTGTAGCGTTGACTTTTGCTGAGTTTAATGGAGATGTCGGCCTGCTATTTTGCTGGAACGTGTTTACACGATAAGGAAGAAAGAAATGAGGGTGACATTTAGGAGGTTAATGATGTGTTTAGTGGGGTTAAATAAAGGATGGCAATGGAAGTGTTACTGGGGCTAGAAGACAAACTCGCGGCATTTCAGTTTGAACAAATAAAAGGTGGATTTAAGGATCTGTTGTGATTTATTTGTTGGAATATAATGGAGAAGATAGAATATGAAGGCATCGTGGAGTTTCTGGTTTCTGTGTAGAAGAAGGGCGGATCATTTAACATGAGAGGAAGGAAGAACGTCTCGTGGGCTTTAAAGTGTGGGATGGGCCGAGTGTTTTTGGTAAGGCCCGGATGCAAATAAAATGTTGGTTTAATTTTATTTAAAAATATATAGACTTGTTAAAGCTATAACGTGGTCATACGATATCAGATTGACAAACCGTAAGTTGCGTTGGGATCGTATGGACGGGAGCAACACAATGAGACTGACCGGGAGTGAATCCGAGCTCGTTACAATTTATGGGGAAATAAATTGTTCGATTGAATCAAATAACAGCTTATCGTTCTTTAACGATGAACTGCAACTGTGAGTAAAACTCACTAACTCTCCTCAATTTATATTTTAATATAAATTGTACTTTATTTTGTTGACTGCTATATATTGATTGTTAAACTGGACTGTTAAATAGATTTGATTGAAAACATAGATATAGTCATATGTTATATCATTAATCAAATATTGATTTTGTCCAGTAGAATATTTCATATTGAAATGAAATTGATGTATATTATACTGTGTAACATCTGTGAATGCAGGGAAACAGGTTGGAGGAATCCGACTGGGTTCCTCAACAATTATTTTACTGTTTTCATATATTGTGATATATGTTGTGATTTATATTCTGTTATTGATTATGGATGTTAGAACGATACTGATCATCGTTGTTTGATATTTTGAATATCATAAGAAACCCTGAGTTGTAATAAAAAGGAATATTTCAATGTATATTGAAATAAAGGAATTTTATAAAATCACAGGATTTTATAAAAGGAAATTACTTATAAAACGAACACGGTTTTATAAAAGGAAATATTTGTTAGTAAACAAATAGGTAGGAAATATTTGTAACGGTAAATAGAAGTTATAAATAGGAAATATTTGTAACGGTAAATAGAAGTTATAAATAGGAAATATTTGTAACGGTAATTAGAAGTTATAAAAAAGGGAATAGTTGTAACGGAAAATAAACGTTATAAAAAGGAAATTGACGAGATATAAAAGAGATAATCGAATAGAGTTAAATCGAATTTAGTATTCGAAGGAGCTAATCGAATTAGTTATTTGAAAGAGTTTATTGAATATTAGTTATTCAATTAGAGACAATCAAATAAAGTTAATCGATTAGAGATAATCAAATAAAAGTTAATCGAATTAGTCGAAGTAAGTTAATCGACTATTAGTTAGTCGAATTTTGTTTAAGCAAATAAGTGTAAATCGACTATTAGTTAGTCGAAGATTAGTTAATCGAATATAGACATTCGAAAGGAGTTAATCGAATATGGTATTCGAAGTTAGTTAATCGAATATGGTATTCGAAGTTAGTTAATCGAATATGTTATTCGAAAGGGGTTAGTCAAGTCGAGTTAGTCAAATAGAGTTAACCAGTTAGAGTTAACCAGTTAGAGTTAACCAGTTAGAGTTAATCAGTTGGAGTTAATTAGTTAGAGTTAATTGATTAGAGTTAAAACGAACTAGAGTTAATCAAATATAGTTATTTGAGACAGAGTTAGTCAAACATAGTATTCAGGGTAAGTTGCCATCTTGTACGACTACTAGCGTAATTCGCAGGGCTGTAAATAGCCTACGGCGGTCGGATGTTTCCTGAGGGAATCAGGCGTAACCATTGTGATCGCTGCGATCTAGAGTCAAGCGAATGGAGTTTAATCGAATATTAGTTATTCGATAGGAGTTAATCGAGTTGATCGAGTTGACAAATAAGTTAAGTTAAATAAGTTGAGTTGATCGAGTTGAAAAATAAGTTGAGTTGATCGGGTGGTTCGACCAAGTTAGTCGAGCCTAGTTAATCGAATCGAATTGGTCGAACCAAGTAAGTCGAGTTAAGTTAGTCAAGTTAGTCGAGCCTAGTTAATCGAATCGAATTGGTCGAACCAAGTAAGTCGAGTTAGTCGAGTCAAGTTAAGTTAGTCGAGTTAAGTTCGTCGAGTTAAATAAATCGATGTTAGTTTCATCGAAAGGAGTTATCGATGTTAGTTTCATCGAAAGGAGTTATCGATGTTAGTTTCATCGAAGGGAGTTATCGATTTTAGTTTAATCGAAGTGAGATTTTCAAATATGAGATATTTGAAAAGGAAGAGTCATCGAATATTAGTTATTCGAAGAGAGATTATCGAATATCGTTTATTCGAGAAGGAGTTAATCGAATATAGGTTATTCGAAGAAGAGTTAATCAAATAGAGATTTCTCGAAGAGAGTTAATCTGCAAATTCGATTATATCGAATTCGGGAAAGTACTTATACTTTCCAGTGTTTAAATAGAGATTTATTTATTTATAAATAAATAAGTGTTAGGTTAATTATTCACTAATAAGAATAGAAGTTATAATTAAAGTTAGATAATTCGAAAGTAGGGATTATAACGTTATCGTTATAACCAATGTTTTAAATATAGAAGTGGATTAGTAAAATTGAATCCGAGAAAGGCGTAAAGAAGTGGTTAAAGATTAAAAGATAAACTTTGACCATTTCGAAGTTATAACGTTGTTCAGTTAAGGTCTGAGAGGTAATTATACCCCAACTTGAGTGACTTCCTTCTTGACTAAGAAATGGTAAGGTTTGATCGTAAAGGAGTTTTGGAAATGTTTTCCAAACGAGAATCAGAAATGTTTTCTGATAAAAGAAAAATAAGAATTTAGAATATAGGGAAACAGGAGATAAGTAAATAAATGAACTAAAGAGATTTATGTTAAATGATGTTTGTTCGTTATAATTTCCATTTGGAAATAATATCGTTGTTTGCACACTTGTTTTTCTTTGATAGTTAACTCACCGACTATCGAAGTTTGGACCATTTTAACGTTGTTAATATGGAGAGACCGGTTGGATTATTATCCATAGAACCACTCTGTATTGGCATAAGCATCGCGAATCATATATGCCAAAGATAATTGAAGACGGAGTAAAATGCAAGGGCTGTTGTATAAGTCTTAGATAACAGTGACTAAGATGGATATACGGAATAGTGCCTTCGGTTTGTCCAGCCCCAGGACAACTTGTATGGACGAAGGTCTGACAGAGTATATCCAATGGATCGCGTAAGTTGATCTGTTCAAACGTATTCACGTTTGGTGGCGGAAGAATTCGTTTCTCTTAGCTATATACCCGTGTTATTTTTGGATAAGTCAATTTGTGATTTGGCGGGTATGACGATGTGACATTTCTAAGTGAATGAAGATGGATGTCTGACAGAGTATTTCCAGAAAGGTCACGTACATTGATTTCTTCAACCGTACCAAGAGTGGAAGCGGAGAAGGAAACTTCTTTTAGCTGACACGTAATGTATGGTTGTAGACGTCAATTAGTGATTTTCGATGGATCTGACAATGTGATATTCGAAGTGAATCTGATGTAATGATAAAGCGTAGCTTCTAGCCTCATCAACCAGTAAATGACAGAAATCGGGCAGGCAGCATGGCTAAGTCGGTCGCATCGAGGTATGGTGTATAATCACCTATCTAGTGAATATTCATTTGTTTCTTAAATCTATCAATGCTGTCCCATACATATACGGGAACGGTTGCTGATCCCAACCGTTGGTGATGTACATTCGATACACTCAAGCGAAATTAGTGGTCGGTCATGTGTGGCTGAGTTACAAGATGTTCTTGTTGAACTCCAGTGTATCGTTCCTAGAGTACACTGATCGGAAGGTGGTTCCATACCTTGTCATAGTTGGAAATCCATTACCCAATACGTGCTTGCGGTTTTGATTGTATACTATATATGTAGAACGTGAGATGAAAGCGTTTCTGCTAGTCGATATCTATTTGTACATAGAGATTATTATAATATCAAAAGGTTTTTGATATAAAGATATTTTGCATTCTCATAAGGGAAAAACCCGTTCCGTTCTGCGGCGTGGTCTTGTGAGATATCGTTTACTTGTTCATATACCTGTTTAAACTGTTTTACTCATACCAGTCCCTTGACTGACCCGGAGTTTACTTTGTTGTTTTCCCTAAACTCTTGGGTGCCTAAATTTGTACGGGCAGTCAAGTAGTCGGGATTTGCAGATACATTGAAGAGCTGGAGCAGGAGGCTTCAGAATCATATAGCTATAGTTTATTTCCATTGTGTTGTAAGTACTGTACTCTGATAAGTGCTATTGTATACATAACTGTTATATTTTAAAGTTATGTTATCTATTATATGTTATTCGTTCCGCGGTGAGGTTCGTGTTACTCTGATGTTGTCTTCTTCTTCTTCTTCTATTCTAAGTTTCTATCTTATCTATTCTCATCTTCTAATTTTTTTCATTAATTACCGGAATTTTTCGATGTTTTGGTTATCGACATCGTGCTTATGTCGATAACCAAAGTCGCTCAAAATCCGGGTCGTTACAACTTTTATATACATATGCAATGTATGAAATCCATATGACCGAATTCATATGGTAATTGATTGAGTCGCGTTCCGATTCAGAATATTTTAAATAAAACAATATTTCAAAATAAAGAACATCTTTATATAAAGAAATATTTTTAAATTAAAGAATCTTGTAGATAAAGAATATTTTAAAATAATGAATATTTTAGAATAATACTAAATGAAGAATAAAAATATTAAAATATGAAGCAGTGTTATATGGGAACGCTATTTTTAACCCAAACGGGTTTATCGATCAATTCATTTCATTTTAAAATGAATATTGAAAAGAAATGATTTCAAAATTTAATATTTTTAGATATTATTATTTTAATATGATAAAAATATAGAATATTCAATTTTGCTTTAAAATTTGAAACGAGTTAAAAATCATTTTAAAATAAATTTATAATTATTTTATAAAATACGTTTTGAATAGAAATCGACGATATATTATATATGTAATGGCCCGCAAATCCGTAATATCAGAGTTGACTACATACACCATACATCCAACCCAAATATCACGAAAATACGAATCATTTTTTTAGAAGAAAAAGGTAGAAGAAGAACAGAAATAACAACACAGAATCTCACATCGCAGTGGAACAAAATATACTATATCATAACTTTTGTAATACAAAATTTGTAGTGTATACACATATCATTATCAGAGTACAACACTTACAACACAGCGGAACACAACTCTATATAACTAACACTGAAGCCTCCTGCTCCAAGCTCCTTCAAATAAATCTGTAAAATCCTGAACTACTTGACTGCCCATACAAATTTGGGCACCCAAGAGTTTAGGTAAAACAAAACAAATAAACTCCGGGTCAGTCATGGGACTGGTATGAGTAAACAATTTAAAACAGTTCCAGAAAACTAAATGATATCTCATAAGACCACGCCGTATAACATGGAATGGGTTTTTCCCTTATGAGAATCCAAATACTTGATTTAACTTTCAAAATCCTTTTAAAAGGAATGATAATCTTTATATCAAAACTCTTTTGATATTATAATAATGTCTAAATCAAATAAATAGAAATCTAGTGGAACGTTTGCATCTCACGTTCCACATATATAATATACAATCAAAACCACAAGCACTTATTGGGTAATGAATTTCCAACTATGACAAGGTATGGAACCACCTGCCACTGGTATATCTCTAGAGGAGAATACACTGAGTTCAACAAGAACATCTTGCAACTCAGCCACACATGACCGACCACTCATTTCGCTTGAGTTTTCGAATGTATATCACCAATGGTTGGGATCAGCAACCGTTTCCCGAATGGGACAGCATCAAATAGAATAAGGAATTAAATGAATCTCTAGATAGGTGATGATACACCCTAATGGAAGCTACCCACATAGCCATGCTGCCTGCCCGATTTTTGTCATTTCCCGGTTGTTGAGGCCTGAGGCTACGATTACTTCTCTCATTGATAACACAATTACTTTGAATGCCACATTATCAGATCCGTTAATCATTATTTGGGTTTGTATAAATATTCTGGATATTATGCTAAGGGAATAAATCCGTTGCCACCATATATATTCGTACAGTCCAACATATGCGATCATTGGAAATATTCTGTCAGACATTCGTCCATATACGTTCGTTCTAGGACTGAACGAATCCGAAGGCACAATTTCCATTAATAGAAAAAGCCCTTGCACTCTACTCCATCTTCGATTATCTTCATATAATCTGATTCGCAATGCTACTGCCAATACGGAGTGGTTCTCGGATAATAATCCAACCGGTCTCTGCATATTGACAACGATATTGGCAAACACTTCGATAGTCAGTTATTTAACTATCGAAGAAAAACAAACATCGATTCAAACATCAAACATTCACTGGGCCCATTAATTAATATTTCATTAATTAAATCACTTCTCCATTTCCTTATCGATATTCGTTAACACGATATTTTCGACAATCATCTTGGCCCTTTTTCGCTGTTTGGAAAACATCTCCATATACCGCCTCTTTTTATTTTGAATACATAGAAAATATATTCTATTTATAATTGGAAAATATTCCAATCACTTATCTCTTTCCCGACCATTCGTTTTTAGACTTAGGAAATATTTATAATCATATTTCCAAACTTTCATTTCTTCGGGTTAAAACGAATGTTGTGTAAAACATCGCTACGACAACCCAAAACACTGCATTCAACTAACTCTTATTCACAAATTCCTCTTCGAGACTGGATCTTGCTATTTATCGAATAAAAAAGAAATCAATCAAGTTGGGGTACAACTACCTCTCAGACCTTGACTGAAAACATCCTTAACTTCAAAACGACAAGACCACTTAGCTCGAATAATTGACATCATATTAAACCAATTCTCCATTTTTAAAACGTATATACAATTCCCTTTCTATTTCTAGATTATCGATTTCCTTTTTGTTTATAATATTCTATTTCAAGTTCGTTTTCTTATCGAAATATATATATATATATATATATATATATATATATATATCGATACATTGATTTCTAACTATCAAAATTTCTTAAAAATATTCTAACTCCCTAAATTCCCAGAAAAATTCGCCATAACCTCGTTTGTACGGGGTTACCGAAAAAAGTCAAACCTTGCCACACAGGCCCCTCCATTCAAAAAGAAAAAGAAAAAGCCAAGCGGCTAGCCGATACGGCGCATAAAAACCCATATGAATTAAATACATACCTTTTGTCGGGCATTCTATACATATATATATATATCTTCATTAACTTCATTTCATACCTGTCTCATTTATATCCATACATTTCTAATTCATTTCAACTTAATACACTCGTTTTAACTCAACTCGTTAATTAATTCGTTAATTAACTCTTTGCCTATTTCACTTGTATATTTGAATATAACATGTTTCAAATATATTTCAACTTACTTATAAACTAATTGAATTCCATTTTCCAACTCAGGTTTCATATTCGATTCGAATATGAAGTTATAAGTTAAATTTACTTATTCAAAGTCAACTTGATTCAATCATTTTAACTAAAATCATTAATCAGTTTGCTAATTAACTCTTTTTCCAATTTCACTTTGAACATGACATGTTCAAATATATTTTAACTTGTTTATACTTTAATTGAATTCTATTGCCAAATTCAAGTTACATATTCGATTTCGAATATACATTTACAATTCCAATTCACTTTCCAAGGTCTTATTTTGATTCAAAACTTTGATTAACTAATTTCCCTTCTACTTAGTTAATTCTATTCAATAATCAAAAACATGATTATTGTTTCAAAAATCATTTCATTTACTTCACTTGAGTTTATATATATTTTATAACTCAAGTCTAGATTTTCTAAGGAAGATTCGGATTTTATTTCCTTAAAATCCTTTTATAAATTTAAATAAACCTTTATGGTTTTTAAACATTATGGCGCTGCTTTTCTGAAAATTTGATTTTGACATAAGAGTAATCTATAAGATGAAATCCAGATTTTTATCTTCCATTAGAAAACTATTATCAAATCGGTCCTGATGATTCTTGTTTCAAAGAATTCCGACTTCAGTTGAGTTTTATATACTCAATTGAAGTTCGAAACGCCAATTTACGAACTGCAGCACTGCGGCGAGTTCGTTTTAATTATATTTATATATATAAACGTTTAAACTTCGTTTATAATAAATTCAACTCCATTTTGATATATTTTTAATATATATCAAATCCATTTTTCCAATTCAACGTAATATTTCCGATCTTCTAAAATTGTCGATTTTCCCTAACTCAGAAATAATTTTATTTATACTTCGATCTTCTATATTCAAATTCCATTTCTATTTGAATCCTATATTCAAACTCCATTTCTATTCTATTTGAATTCTATATTCAAATTCCATTTCAATTTATTTTCAACACGTTTTCAAATTTCACTTTTTAAATTCTTCCTTGAATTTAAACTTCTAAATTATCCAACGATAATTTATCTCACTAAATTATAAACATCATTTATAATTTAACTTCCTTGTTTTATAAAGTTAAAACAAGTTTCCATTTCAAAATCTATTTAAAAACCAAAATCTTATTTTGGAGTATTCTCTTTATCAACACATATCTATATAATTATAGAACATGTTTTCATTTTTTATCTCTGTTTCTATTTTAAATATCCTGATTGGGAAAAATCTATATTTTTATAAATCCAACATAGTCGAATTCAAACATAAATCCTAAGGATTTATTCAACTTCATTTATATTCCGAATATCGGAATAAAGTTAATCGTATATTATTTAAACGATTCTAAGTTCTCACTTTAAATTCAGTTTTGAATTTAAATGCTTAAATTATCTAAATGGTAATTTTTTACCTTTCTATTTACAAACACCATTATTAAACAAGTCCCGCTTCCAAATAAAAATAATTCTTCTTTGGAAAAATATATTTTCCTTCCCAAAGTCACACTAGTATTTCTATTTTCTAAATTATCCAACGCTAATTCATTTTATTTCATTTATAAACTTCGTTTATAAATGAACTATTTATAAACTCCATTTATAAAGGAACTACTTGTTTTATTTTTCAAAACAAGTTTATATTTCAAATCTATTTAAAAATTCAAATTCTATTTTAGAAAAATAGAATTTCCCTTTTAAATATCAAATACCCCTTTCAGGGTATTTTTATAAATTAACATTTTGGCCTAGTGATATTTAAACACCAAACAACCAATTATTTATTTCAGGTTTTCTAACACATCATATATGACAATATATATGCAAACAAATAAACAAATAGATAATATATTTTTGAGGAATCCAGTCGGATTCCTCCAACCTGTTTTCTTGCATCCACAGACGTTAGTCAACATCGTAATACTCATCCTGCTTCGAGGCAGGATATCGTGGTATGAAGGTCATCACTAATATATATTTGTGGGGCGCATAGGGAAATCATCCGCTACGAAACTGCGGGCATCCGCTAATGAGACTGTGGGAACAATCCAATCATCAACCCAATAAATATATATATAATAGTCAACCCTAAATAACTAATATATTTGAATCAACCAGAAAGCATTCAAACAAGCAACAACAATTTTTTTTACCGAATATAAATAATTCTAAATAACAGGTGAGTGAGATTTACTCACCGGAATTTCCATTGTTGAATATCCTGTTTTAGTTATGTATCGTCGGCTACGAACCCACTCAAATGAAATTTATCATGTACCTACGATAATTTTATTTAAATTTACTAATTAAACATTTATTCATTTAAATTAACTATTTAAACGAATAAATAACTTTCCTATATATTTTCCTTCTTTTAATGGTTAGTATATTAAATTTAACTTAACACATATAATTCAACCAATCTATGTATTTTTTTTAAATATTAAACCATCTATAAATTTAAAGTTTGCTTAAATAATTAATTAACAAATTAATTACCTTCCTCAACATCAATAGGCGACCAAATCAGTCCGAAACTGCCATCATTTCCAATACGACATTTTAACGAACAAATCACAGACACTCCACCGTACAACCATTTAAATGCTTCATTCCCTCCGCCTTCACACTGCAACGAACCCCTCCACTCACAGTTCGTTCATTTACTGCACCCATCACCCAATTTGAACTATGAAACCACCCCACAACTACGCTGTAGACAAACAGAACAGTAATCAAAATCCTTAACCCACCAATCGCTTCCAACAGCATGCGAGTTTCACTTCTAATCGTCGGATCTGAACTCGAGTGCCCTAGCAACAATCGTGACATCCTTAATCACCCTTTCCACCAGAGATTTGCCTAGCAACCGCACCTTGCTGTCAATGTACGAAGTCGATCTCCCTGACTGTACTGACCCTTCCTGAAACCTGCAGCAACCTTCGCAACCCTCATATCCCATTTCCATTTGCCATACCCTTCACCTCGACTTCACCGTTCAACTTAGCTCACATCGACACCCCTCCAAGCTCGAGCACAACCGCAGCAGTACCACCGAACTCCACTATTATCGCCTTTACCTTCCGCGAGTACAAGCCCTGGCTCAATGAGACCAAGGATCGAACCCTAAATCGAGCTTCAGACACTAGCGCGCAAGTCCCCTGACATTCAATTTGATTTTCGTTTGAATGGAGATGGAGTGATAGCGGCTTCGATTTAGGTTGGAGGTGATTAAAGTGGGTCGACCATTTTTGTTTTGCGTTTTGAAGATGTCAATTTGAATTGAAGGAAAAGGAATTGCATTGATTATTTAATAGAAGAAGGTGTGGTTTTAAATGAGGTAGAGAGGCCATGGATTTGTGGAGGTAGAGAATACATGCCCCTTTGTTTTTGTGTAGAGATAGAGACCCAACGTGTTTTGTTTATGTCCTCAAAAGAAAAGAAAGAATTTTCTTTTTGATTTATTATATTTTAATTTTTTTTTGAGGCAAAACGTAGTGAAACTCAAGAGAGTTTCACGCCATATTTAAATATGCCATAAACTTACAAAGTAGCTATTACAAACCAAAAACAACTTGCGTAACAGCAAGACTAAAGCCATAACACACACTGCATCACAACAGCCAAGCAGCTATATACAACATACACTGCGAGTACAACAAAACAAACCCAAAAACAGCAGCTAAACAAAATACAACACACGCTGCATTACACAACACCAAGCCTGAAAGCTATTGCAACCATCTGCTGTGCTCTCTATTGCCGAAGCAATCTTCAAGCAAATCAGCAAACTGCCAATACTCCACTCCTGCCCAAGTATAGAAAAACTTTAGTACTTGAAAAAGAATAGAATTAGATGATTTAGAAATGTTTTTAAAACATTTATTATTCCTCTCACGCCACATGACCCAACAGAATGAAAAATATATGAAGGCTAGGTCATTTATGTTGCAATTATCCCAGAACGTATATTGGTCACGAATAGCATCTCTCCATCTCAAATCAATACCCAACTGCACCAAAGATTTACTCCAAACATAAAAATCCACATCACAATCACAAAAAAGACGCACATAGTCTTCCACCATTTCTCCACAGAATAAGCGTTTTTCTTCAATATTTAAGTTCTTTCTTTTGAGCATGCTTCTAGTATTAAGTTTGCCATGCATTATCGTCCACATATGTAATTTCACCTTCAATGGAATTTTCTTATGATTCCACATATTTTCAAAACCACATAGTTTCCTCCTTGAAAAATTCAACAGCTATAACAACTATTAACTGAAAACTTTAACTTTTCACCCCATTCAACTATATCATCTTCATTATTCAAATGCACACTCTCCAATAACTTGAACAAAACAAACAGTTGCCTTAAAGCTCTTCCTTCAATGATGCGATTAAAATTCAATTTCCATTTAGAGCCCACCAACTCATCGTCATAAACATCAGCTACCCAAGCAAGCTTGTCACTCGAAATCTCGAACAAGCTATCAAATTCAGACGCCAATGGAATTGGCAATAACCATCTATCAAGCCAAAAGGAACAATTTCTCCCATTATTAATCTTGACATTAATATTAGATCTGAAAACATGAGCAAAACTGAGGATACCCTTCCAGAAAGAAGAAGGACGAGTAACATCTTCATGCAAAGAAAAAACTCCATTATTATATTTTAATTTAAACCAATATCCTTTAATTAAAATATCCTATGATTCTAAACTCCTTTCTGAACCCAACAACAGTCCTTCCTAGGGTTAAACCACAATTCTGAATCCACTGGGACAGGTTTCAAAGCCTTATTCGATTATATAGAGAAGATATTAATTTATACTGATATAAATTAAATTCAAACAATTAATTCTTTATTATTAAAATATCCTTATTGTTGTTTATACTCAAATAAGATTTATATTGATCATCTCTGAATCGTCTCGATTCAGTATTGAATTTCGAATTCAATTATTTCTATATTACGATAATTCAATTTATTCTAAATTAAATCATATTTCGATATTAAATCGATAACTCAATATAAAATTTCATTTATATTGTCTACACAATATTTAAAACGAGATTAAATATTTAAAATTAGTTGACCGAAAACCCGGGTCATTACAATATATATTTATATAATGGCCTGAATAAAATGCGCCGCGCAGCGGCCGTTCGAAAATTTCGACCACTAACTTTAAATTGACATTACGGGAGATCTGACCGTCGGATTCTCCTAAAACCAGAACCCTTGGGTTTGTATCGAAAAGAGCTTTTCAGTGAATATAAGAGTTTTGAAATTTAACGGTTATATTTGGAACTATGTCCAAATAAATTTTGGAAATGGTCGCTATGGATGCAGTTCGGTGGCCGTTATTGGAAACCGACTGTACGGGCCTTAATAAAATTAATAAAAATATTGAAAAATTATGTAAAATCATAATAAATGGTTTGGAAAGATTTTGGATGAAAAATTACATATTTGAAAAGATAAAAATATATTATTATCAAAATGAACTAGTTATTAACTAGAATAAATCTTTAAATTAAGATTTAATGGAGTTTTCAATTAATTAATATTCAATCAGAATTAAGTAGAATAACTTGGATTTTTGGGTATGTCGTGAATAATGTTTTAAAACAACATTTGTTCTTGAACCCCGTATGATAAGAATAAATCTTATAATTAAGATTTTATAGTTTTTCAATAATATTTAATAATGGGAATAAAATGAAATGTAAATTGGGTTTATTGCGACCAATGTTTTTAAATGACATTTGTTCTTCAACCCGATTTGCAGAGAAAATATAATTTGGAATTTATAAATCTTTATTTAAGATTTGAGTGGGAATTTTCCAAAATAAAGTTTTCCAATTTAATATATTAAATTGGAATTGAATGGAATTCGATTTAATAGTAATCGAGATGAGCTTCTATAAAAGAAGTCCGTCATTATATATGGAATTTAAAAGGCTTTGCCGTTATTCCATTTATATTATTAGTCTGATACGGAAATTTATATAGATTATATATTGATTTGATTTCTGTGAAAACTCCATAGTTAATGGAAGGTGATTTTGGGGTTTATCATGAACAATGTTTTTAAATGACATTTGTTCTTTAACCCAGTTAAAGATAATATTTATTTCCTAAATTTAAAGAACCATAAAGTAATGTTTTTTTTATATTAAAAACCAAATTGGGGTTTTAATGAATCTTTAAAAAGAGGATTAAGGAATAAATTTAAAGAATTTATCTTTGATAAAATTAATGGAAACCTTTCCCTAATGTTGTGAATATTTATTTAAAAGAATATTCTGAATTGGAGTGAGGCGTTGGATGTGCTTTTATAGTATTTTATTATTGATTATAAAATATGCGAATTATTCAGTAAGTCCGGGTTTAACCCATTCTGAATAATTACAATGACGATCAAAAGTTGAAGATGAAGACGCTGGTTGAAGACCGGAGGTCTTCACATCGTTTGGATGGTTACTGAGGTCTTGATTTGGGTGGCCACCCAAGACAAGGTAATAAGTGGTGATCACCCAAACGTATTTGGAGTTCGATGGATATGCGAGAACCTCTCTCCTATATTAGACATATGGGAGAGGAATAAGGTGTCTCCGGTTTCGTTCAGACCCAGAACGGACTTGTAAATGGATGGTATGTCTGACGTTGTATTCCTTTATGCTGTATTCGTTGATCTCTGCTAAATATATATCTGTTGGTGGCGGAGAATTTATTCTCTTGCATAACACCTTTTTCTAAGATGTACGAGCTTAGAGGTTATATATTGTCAGAAATCAATAGTATGTTATGGATTGACAATGTGGCATGCTAAGATGCAAATGATCAAGGCTTTTGTTGAAAACAGAGCCTTGTGGTTGATGATCAAAGCACAGCTTTAATTTAGCATAGCTTTGTGTATAGCGATACTTCGCGAGCCTCACACCCCGGTATGAACCAGAAACGGGAGTAAGGACTACAGGGAGGACATATGTTTCTTTCTAGCTAGAAGTGGTGTCATGGTCTTTACAAGGCCTGACATTTTTACTTATGTGGATGATGGAATGAGGCGCCTCGGTTATTTGAGTCCTTAGTGGCTCTATTTATGCCCCATATGGCGGGGAAACGTATTGTTCAGGCATTACCAATCCACTAACATATTTGTGGACCGGCCCTGAAGATCCAAGGTGTATTTGCGGCTGAACCTGAGACATGGGCTAGATTGTCTCGAATTTGGTAAGGACTATCTTTTGCCTTGGTTCATGATGGAAATCTAACGTCCAATACGACCCATGCAGTTTTGATTGTATAACTTGTACGGCGACATAGTATATAGTAGCTATGCCGTCTATGATTGATATTATGATTGAAATGTTTTTGAAACATATATATACACTAATAATAATATCAATTTCGTTTTATCGTATCAAGCATTTTTGACCATTATAAGGTAAAAATCTATCCTCCGGTTTGCGTTGCATTGTATGATGGGACTTGAGTCTTATAATGGTTTCATTTTTATAAAAAGCATTGCGTTGTTTAACGATTTACTTTATTTATGCACTGGCAAGCCAATAGAGTAAACCCGTTCTGCATTCGCGGCATGGTCCTGTGATTAGCTTTATTATTAAATAGGTTAAGTAAGATTTCTCATACCAGTCCCATGACTGACCCGTAGTTTGTTTCACTTTGCAAACTCGAGTGCCCTTTTTCATCATGGGCAGTCGAGTAGCTTCTTTTGCAAATATGCATTTCTTGGCAGGATTCTGGATCGAAGCTTAAAGCCGTGTCCAAAGCATTGATAGTCTTCTGTTGTATTGTATTAATTTTATTGTAGTTTAATCTTCCGCTATATTATTTATCCAATGTACTCTGACATTCTGTACTCTGATGTAACATTATTATAATGTTTATAAAAGTCTTTTGTTATCTGTTCTGATGTGTTGTATGCCCAAAGTTAAAGTATTCGTGAATTTTCAACTTTTGGATCAGACCTGTGTGGTTTATAGTCGATTCAAAGGGCGGGGATTTACGGGTCTTTACAGTGCGACAGTGGGGTTTTAGGGAGTTGGATCTGGTTAGTTGCGATGGACTAAATTGGGTGAGACTGTAGTTGATTTTTCAAGTCTTGTGTCATCAATAATTGTCATGAAAATGATGGTAGCCGTGGTAATTTGTAGAAGTGGTGATTTCTACCTGGTGAAAGTCGCTATCTTGGTAGGGGAGTAGTTCGATGGTTCTGATGTTGAGCAGGGTTGTATTGGTGGAGCTCATGGAGGAAGGATGGTTGACAGCTATGGTGATGGTGCTAGAGGGTCAGCGATGGTTCAGCATGGGTGTTGAAGAGTCTGGCTTTGTTTTAGCTGGTGAATGGCAAACTGTAAAGCCGTGATTTCAAAATTGGTAAGGAGAAGGAAAATGTGAATTGCAGTAAGGGTTAAGTAATTTAATTAATTAATAATGTTTAATATATATGTGCAAACTGTGAACAATATAATAATTACAAATGTTGATGTTGGTGGTGAAATTATCAAGGTGTATGGAACACAGCAGTGCAAGAGAAGGGATGGGACTTGAGTTTATAATTTAAGGAAGTAGATGACAATGTTAAAGACGTGATTAAAACGGTAGCTATATTCGTTATTAATTAATTTATGTAAACACTATATAAATGGATTAATGGTAAATATATATATATATATGTTTTGTCATACGAGGTCTGATTGGAATAAATGAGTCAGAGTGGATTGGTAGCAGTGAAATGAACGAGTTGGAGTTAGCAAGAATTTTATATTCAATCGATGGTTCGATTTAACTTAAAAGAAACTAGAATGGATATTCGACAAAATAAAAGTCAAGGTGAGTAATTCTCACTCAAAAATTTTATTTAAATTATTTTTATCATTAAAAATAATTTATTCGTTGTTTGGTTGCATTTAAATATTATTGTGGATATTATTTAAATATATTAGTTATTTAGGAATGGTGTTTGTGGTTATTACATATATTGGTGATTGGATAGTTCCCGCAGTACCATTAGTGGATGCCCGCAGTTTCATTAGCGGATGACCCTATGCACCTCACGCTATGACTGTGGATGACCTGCTATACTGCGATATCCTGCCTCGAAGCAGGATGTGTATTATTTATGTGAAAAACGTCCGTGGATGCAGGAAAATAGGTTGGAGGGATCCGACTAGATTCCTCAAAAATATTATTATTTGTTTATTTCATATATATTATCATATATGATGTGTTAAAAAACGTATGATCGATAAATGAGTATTTTAGGGTGTTTAAATATCACTAGGGCCTGAATATTGATTTATAAAAATATTGCAAAAAGGATATTTTGAGATTTAAAAGGGAAATCTACTTTTCTAAAAATAGAATTCGAATTTCGATGGACTAGAAAGATTAACTTGTTTTGAATAAATAAAACAAGTACTGAATTTATAAACGATGTTATAAATTACAGGAAATTGAAGTAATGAATTTATAAACAATGTTTATAAATTAAAGAACGCAGGAAATTGAAATAAATTTATAAATGGTGTTTATAAATACAACGGAATGATTTTCATTAGATAATGTAGAGAATTAAAGCGAATTTAAAAACAGTGTTTATAACTGAAATGGAAAAATAATCATTTGGATAATTTAAATATTTAAATTTAAAAATGAATTTGAATTAAGGATTGGGAATCATGTTAATAAGGAACAAGGAAATTATTTCAATGGTTGGAATGATAATTGAATCAAAATAAATCCGTATGGATTTATGATTTGAATTCGATTAGATCATATTGATTTAAATATTTTAGAAAAAGAAAAATATTTGGATTGTATTAAATAGATGTTTAAATTTTAAATATGAAAATAAGTTCACTGTATATATATAATTTATTATAAATAAAGTATTCCAAATATAGAAATTTGGTTTCAAATGGGTATTGAAATGGAACTTGTTTAATGTATAAAACAATGAAGAAAATTTATAAATGATTTTTATAAAGCAGAATACTTATCATGGGATAAATGTGAAATTATAAATTCAAGTATGAAATTGAAAGTGAATTGGAAATCGTTTCGAAAAGGGAACGATGGTTTTTGTTTCGGAATTTGGAATATAAACTAAATTGGAAAAATCCATAGAATATATATATTTAGAATTCAATTTCATGAATTCTATATAATAATTTATTTCTAATGGAATTAGAAAATAATAACAGAAATGGAGTTGTAATTGAATTAATAACCGAGTAATGGAAAATCGACGATTAGAGATAAACGAAAACATTAAGTTGGATTTGAAAACCGGATTTAATATATATAAAAAATATATTTGAATGGAGTTGAAATTTATTATAAACGAAGTTTAAATGTTTATATTTAAATATAATTAAAACGAACTCGCCGCAACGCGGTAGTTCGTAAATTGGCATTTCGAACTTCAATTGAGTATATAGAACTAAATTTAAGTCAGAATTCTTTGAAACAAGAATCGTCAGGACCAATTTGATAATAGTTTTCTAATGAAAAGAGAAAAATTTGAATTTTATCATGTAAATTTTGAGTTGTGTCAAAATCAAACTTCCAGAAAAAACGGCGCCATAACCATTATAAAAGCATAATGGATTACTTAAATAAATAAAAAGATTTTAAGTAAATAAAATCTGAATTTCTATTAGAAAAATCCAGACTTGAGATATAAAATGAATATGAACTCAAGTGGAGTAAGTGAATAAATTTTTGAAATAAAAATCAGATTTTTAATTATTTAATAGAATAAACTAATTTGAAGAATAATTAGTTAATAGGTTTCGAATCAAAATTAGGGGTTGGATAAGTGAATGGGGTTTGTAATTCATATTCGAAATCAAATATGGAAATTGAATTGAAAATGGAATTCAGTTGATTTATAAGCAATATTAAAATTTTATTTGAATGTGTTATGTTCAAATAAAAGGTGAAATTGGCAAAATAGCTAATTAGAAAATTAATTAGCAAATTGAGTTTAAAATTAGCAAATTGAGTTGGAATAATTTAGAAACGGACGTATATGGGTTAGACATGTATGGAATGAAGTGTATGAAGATTTTAAATCGAGTGCCCAACAAAAAGGTACACGTTTAAATTCCATATTAGATTTTATGCACCGAATCGGCAAGCCGCTTGGCTTTTTAATTTTCTTTTTGAATGGAAAGGGCCCAAAGTGGCATTTTGTAATTATACCGAGTGACCTGTACAAAGGAGGTTATGGAGAAATTTTCCGAAAATTTAAGGAGTTAGAATATTTTTAAGAAAATTTGATAGTTATAAATCGATGTATATAGAATTCGATAAGGAAATGAACTTAAAAATAGATTATTATAAACAAATATGGAATCTATAATTAAATCTGGTGAATTTAGAAAGAGAAACGTATACGGATTTAAAAATGAATAATTGGTTCTTATGATGTTGATTATTCGAGGTAAGTGGTCTTGTCCTTTTTGAAGTTAAGGATGCTTTTAGTCAAGGTCTGAGAGGTAGTTATACCTTAACTTGATTGATTCATTTTTAACTAATAGATAGCAAGATCCAGTCTCTAAGAGAAATGTTTGATTAAGAGTTAGTTGAATGCAGTATTTTGAGCTGTTTGTAACGATGTTTTACAAATAGTCGATTTAACCTAAATAAGTGGAAATTTGGAAATATAAAGATATTCCTAAGTATTGAAATAAATGTATGGCCATTGAAGAGATAGGTAATTGGAACGTTTTCCAATTATAAATAGAATATATTTTCGAAGTATAGAAAATAAAGAAAGGCGATATATGGAAATGTTTTCCAAAAAGCGTAAGTGGCTAAGATGATTATCGAAAATATCATGTTAACGAATAGGGATAAGGAAATGGAGAAGTGTTTTAATTAATGAAATATTAATTAAAAAGCCCAGTGATTTGTTTGATGCTTTGTATGAATGTTTGTTTTTCTTCAATAGTTAAATAACCGACTATCGAAGTGTTTGCCAACATCGTTGTCATTATGGAGAGACCGGTTGGAATATTATCCGAGAACCACTCTGTATTGGTAGTAGCGTTGCGAATCAGATTATATGAAGATAATCGAAGATGGAGTAGAGCGAAAGGGCTTTTTCTATTAATGGAAATTGTGCCTTCGGTTTCGTTCAATCCCAGAACGAACGTATATGGACGAATGTCTGACAGAGTATTTCGAATGATCGCATACGTTGTTCTATACAAATATATATGGTGGCAGAGTATTTAATCTCTTAGCATAATATCCAAAATATATTTGTGCAAATCAATTAATGATTTACGGATTTGACAATGTGGCATTCAAAGTGATTGTGCTATAAATGAAAAGTAAGTAATCGTAGCCTCAGGCCTCAACAACCAGGAAATGACAAAAATCGGGCAGGCACCATGGCTAAGTGGGTAGCTCCCAATTAGGGTGTATTATCACCTATCTAGAGAAATTAATTTCATTCTTTTTCTACTCAATGCTGTCCCATTCGGGAAAACGGTTGCTGATCCCAACCGTTGGTGTTATACATTTGATACACTCAAGCGAAATGAGTGGTCGATCATGTGTGGTTGGGTTACAAGATGTTCTTGTTGAACCCAGTGTATTCTCCTCTAGAGATACACTATCGAAAGGTGGTTCCATACCTTATCATAGTTCGAAATTCATTACCCAATAAGTGCTCGCGGTTTTGATTGTATATTATGTATATGTGGAGCATGAGATGAAAGCATTCCACTAGATTTCTATTTATTTGATTTAGACACTATTATAATATCAAAAGAGTTTTGATATAATGATTATCGTTTCTTTCAAAAGGATTTTGAAAGTTATATCAAGTGTTTGGATTCTCATAAGGGAAAAATCCATTCTGTGTTATACGGCGTGGTCTTATGAGATATCGTTTATTTTCTCAAACTATTTTAAATTGTTTATTCATACCAGTCCCATGACTGACCCAGTGTTTATTTTATTTTGTTTTACCTTAAATTCTTGGGTGCCCAAATTTGTACGGGCAGTCAAGTAGTTCAGGTATTTACAGATATATTTGGAGGAGCATGGAGCATGAGGCTTCAATGTTTTAGTTATTGTTTTTCTGCTATGTTGTAAGTGTTTACTCTGATGATATGTATATATAGAGAGAAAAAATTTGTACTTCAAAAGCTGATATACATATATATATATAATATTTTGTTCCGCTGCGATGTGAGATTCTGTGTTGTTATTTTTGATCGTCTTCTACCTTTTTCTTCTAAAAAATGATTCGTATTTCTGTGATATTTGGGTTGGACGTGTGATGTATGCAGTCAACTCAGATAGTACGGATTAGCAGTTCGTTACAGTGGTATTAAAGCTTAGGTTAAGCAAATACGTGAGCTTTTGTGGGATGTGCTCATTAGAGAAAGGGTCAGCAGTACCCTAGAATGAGTTGAGTGTTTATATACGAGAGCACGTATTTGTTATTTAATAAAAGTTGTTTTATATTGTGTTGGCTTGTAGGCTGAGTGGTTTATGAATTCTGATTGAATCATGAGACGCCACGACGTCGATAAGAGTTTGTAAATACTTGAATAGAAGATTGAACACGATATTGTTTTAAAGTGGGTAAATTAAATAATTTTACCCAAAATTCTATTTTGAAAGAAAAGGAATGATGTTCTGAAATTATTATATTATATGGATGTGTTGGTTTTTATTTTTACAATCAGATAAGATTATAAAATTGAAATGGTTATTTATAACCAAATATAATTTGTATCAAATGAGATGATTGAATTCAAGCCGGAATTCAGAATTTAATCCTGGGAAGTTGGGAAATATTTTCTGAAATATATTAAGATAATATAGCTTGGTTGGAAGGATTTTTGAATAAAAATCAATTTAAATGGATTTTGAAAGTAATAAAGCACTGAACTCACTTCAGTGGCTGGGAAATAATTCTGATGATAACCGCAACATCATCAGCGTTCATTTTCGAGTTTCTAAGTGATCGATTGCTATCCTAGAAAAGTTTAGATGGAAATTTGTTTAAAAGAGAACAAGTTGATTTGAAAATACAGATGTTTTGATTTTGAGATGGAAATAAACATAGGTATATATTTATATGATTTCAAAAGGATTATAAGTAAAAACCCGGGTATTTGAATTATGGAATTTAAATTTAACATAAACAAGTTAAATGAATCAAAGTGAATAAATTGATTTAGAATCAATGTAAATGAATTTGGAATGAATCTCAATACATATGAATGGAATATGAATCGGATGTAAATCTATTGATTTTAAATCATTCAAATTAAATGAATGTAAATATATATGTGGTACCATATAAATAAAGACCAAAAGTTTTTGTTAGAACTAAATTTGTAGAATGTAAAGTGTTGAGTTTCAACATAAGTGAGATTTTGAAAAGTAATAGGTTTGTACCATTTTTCCTACCTTAGTAATTTCGAGGACGAAATTCTTTTAAGGGGGGAAGAATGTAATGACCCAGATTTTTAGATGATTAATTTTAAATATTTAATATGGTTTTATATATGGAGTTGATAATATAAATGATATTTTATACAGAGTTATTGATTTAATAACTGAAATATGATTTCTAATATATATATAATTATCAAAATACGAGAACTGGAATAATTCAATTCGAAACTTAAAATGAAGTCAAATTATTTCAAATGGTTAATCGAAATTCTATTTAAAATAGAATAGGCAATGATAATAATTTATTATCAAGGAATAAATTGTTTTGAATTTAATTTATATCGATTTAAATTAATATCTTCTCCAGATGATCAACCAAAGTTTCGAAATTTGTCCCAATGTGTCCAGATTAGTGGTATAACCCTAAAATTTTCGGTTGTTGGGTTCAGAAAGGAGTTCAGAATCATAGGGTATTTTAAATTAAATTAAATTAAATTAAATTGTACCGGTTTAAATAAAATAAAAAATTATTTATATATATAAATACTTTCCTTCCTACCAAGTATACACTGTAAACCTACTCTAGCTGCCATCTTCTTTCACTTCATGTACCTTCTGCTCCCTGCCTTCGTGACAAAGTAAAACACCCAATTTAATGGTGTGTACAGTCTCCGTTCCCTCTCCACATTATATAAATCAAGACACTCACTTGTTTTTTTCCTTTCAGAAACCAAATTCATTTTCCACTTCATTCCTTTTCTAGGCAAAATCCAAACTCTTCGATTCAAGTTAAAAAGAAAAAGGAAAAAAATGAGTCTGGCCTTTTCAAATTCACATTTCTAATGAAAACTTCAAATTAAAATCAAAATGGCCGAACTATAAAAATCCAAATCGTGTAAATATTCTGCTCTTAAACCCATATGAAATCCGAAAGTTTTAGGAAATGGAAATCGTGTTCGATCCACAATCACGACTGGAGATCGTGAGTTCTTTGAAGCCTGTTGGAGCGCTCACGAATCAAGGAGGCACACGATTAATGGAATCCAAAGCATCAGGTATCGATTTTGGTTGATCAATTCCAAAAATAGACGCTGTATTAGAGGTCATAAGGGAGTTAGCATCGATGTGGAGTTATTGAGGGATTTCGACGTTATACTAGAGTGCGACAGTGGGGTTTTGGGTAGTTGGATCTAGTTTGTTGCGATGTGCTAAATAGGGTGAGAATGTGGTTGATTTGGCAAGTCTTGTGTCATCAATAATTGTCGTGAAAATGATGGTAGCCGTGGTGATTTGTAGAAGTCGTGATTTCTACTTGGTGAAAGTCGCTATCTTGGTAGGGGTGTAGTTAGATGGTTGTGATGTTGAGCAGGGTTGTATTGGTGGAGCTCATGGAGGAAGGATGTTTGACAGCTATGGAGATGGTGCTAGAGGGTCAGTGATGGTTCAGCATGGGTGTTGAAGAGTCTAGCTTTGTTTTAGCTGGTGAATGTCAAACTGTAAAGTCGTGATTTCCGAATTGGAAAGGAGAAGGAAAATGTGGATTACGGTAAGGGTTAAGTAATTTAATTGATTAATAATGTTTAATATATATGTAAAAACTGTGAATAGTATAATAACAGATGTTGATGTTGGTGATGAAATTATCAAGGTGTATGGAACATAGCAGTGCACGGGAAGGCAGGGACTTGAGTTTATAATTTGAGGAAGAAGATGACAATGTTAAATATGTGATTAAATAGGTAACTAAATTTGTTATTAAATTATTTATGTAAACAATAAATATGTAAATGGATTAATGGTAAAAAATGTACATTTTGTCATACGAGGTCCGATTGGAATAAATGAGTCACGGTGGATTGGTTGCTACGAAATGAACGAGTTGGAGTTAGCAAGAATTTTATATTCAATCGATGGTTCGATTTATCTTAAAAGAAACTAGAATGGATATTTGACAAAATAAAAATCAAGGTGAGTAATTCTCACACAAGAATTTTGTTTAAATTATTTTTATCGTTAAAAATAATTTGTTGGTTGTTTGGTTGCATTTAAATATTATTGTGACTACTATTTAAATATATTAGTTATTTAGGATTAGTATTTGTGGTTATTATATATATATCGGTGATTGGATAGTTCCCGCTGTTTCATATATATTGTCATATATGATGTGTTGGAAAATCTGTGATTGACAACTGAGTGTTTTGGGGTGTTTAAATATCAATAGGGCCTGAATATTGATTTATAAAAATATCGTAAAAAGGATATTTTGAGATTTAAAAGGGAAATCTATTTTTCTAAAAATAGAACTCGAATATCGATGGACTAGAAATATTAACTTGTTTTGAATACATAAAATAGGAATTGAATTTATAAACGATGTTTATAAATTAAATAATACAGGAAATTCAAGTGAACGATGTTTATAAATTAAATAACGCAGGAAATTGAAGTAAATTTATAAATGGTGTTTATAAATAAAATGGAATGATTTCCATTGGATATTGTGGAGAATTAAAGTGAATTTAAAAACGGTGTTTATAAATGAAATGGAAATATTATCATTTGGATAATTTAAATATTTAAATTCAAAAATGTATTTGAATTGAGGATTAGGAATCATGTTAATAAGGAACGAGTAAATTATTCCAATGGTTGGAATGAGAATTGAATTAAAATAAATCTGAATGGATTAATGATTTGAATTCAATTAGATCAAATTGATTTAAATATTTTCAGAAAAAGAAAAATATTTGGATTGTATTAAGTAAAAGTTTAAATTTTGAATATGAAAATAAATTCACTGTATATATATAATTTATTATAAATAAAGCATTCCGAATGTAGAAATTTGGTTTCAAGTGGGTTTTGAAATGGAACTTGTTTAATGTATAAAACAAGGAAGAAATTTTATAAACGATGTTTATAAAGTGGAATAATTATCATGGGGTAAATGTGGAATTATAAATTCAAGTATGAATTTAAAAGTGAATTGGAAATCATTTCGAAAAGGGAACGATGGTTTTCATTTCAGAATTCGGAATATAAACTGAATTGGAAAAATCCAAAGGATATATATTTAGACTTCAATTTCATGAATTCTGTATAATAATTTATTTCTAATGGAATTAGAAAATAATAACATAAATGCAGTTGTAATTGAATTGATAACTGAGTTATGGAAAATCGATGAATAGAGATAATTGGAAATATTAAGTTGGGTTTGAAAACTGGATTTAATATATATATAATATTTTAACGGAGTTGAAATTTATTATAAACGAAGTTTAAATGTTTATATTTAAATACAATTAAAACGAACTCGCCGCATCGCAGGAGTTCGTAAATTGGCATTTCGAACGTCAATTGAGTATATAGAATTAAATTTAAGTCGGAATTATTTGAAACAAGAATCATCCGGACCGATATGATAATATTTTTCTAATGAAAGAGGAAAAAAAATCTGAATTTCATCATATAGATTTTGAGTTGTGTCAAAATCAAACTTCTAGAAAAAACAGCGCCATAACCATTATAAAAGCATAACATTTTATTTAAATAAATAAAAAGATATTAAGTAAATAAAATCTGAATTTCTATTAGAAAAATCCAGACTTGAGATATAAAAGAATATAAACTCAAGTAGAGTAAGTGAACTGATTTTTGAAACATAAATTAGAATTTTAATTATAGAATAGAATTAACTAATTTGAAGAATAATTAGTTAATCGGTTTTGAATCGAAGTTGGGGGTCGAATAAGGGAATGGGGTTTGTAATTCATATTCGAGATCGAATATGGATATTGAATTGAAAATGGAATTCAGATTATTTATAAGCAATATTAAAATTTTATTTGAACATGTTATGTTCAAATATAAGGTGAAATGGGCAAAATAGCTAATTAGAAAATTAATTAGCAAATTGAGTTTAAAATTAGCGAATTGAGTTGGAATAAATTAGGAAGGGACGTGTATGGGTTAGACAGGTATGGAATGAAGTGTATGAAGATTTTAAATCAAGTACCCAACAAAAAGGTACACGTTTAAATTCCATATGAGATTTTATGCACCAAATCGGCAAGCCGCTTGGCTTTTTAATTTTCTTTTTAAATGGAAAGGGCCCAGAGTGGCATTTTGTAGTTATACCGGGTGACCTGTACAAAGGAGGTTATGGTGAAATTTTCCGCAAATTTAAGGATTTAGACTATTTTTAAGAAAATTTGGTAGTTAGAAATCAATGTACGGGTATATATAGTATACGTTAAGGAAACAAACTTAAAAATAGAATATTATAAACAAAAAGGGAATCTGTAATTAAATCTGGTAAAATTAGAAAGAGAAACATATACGGGTTTAAAAATGAATAATTGGTTTTTATGATGTTGATTATTCGAGGTAAGTGGTCTTGTCCGTTTTGAAGTTAAGGATATTTTCAGCCAAGGTCTGAGAGGTAGTTATACCCCAACTTGATTGATTAATTTTTAGCCGATAAATAGCAAGATTCACTCTCGAAGAGAAATGTTTGAATAAGAGTTAGTTTAATGCAGTATTTTAGGTTGTTTGTAACAATGTTTTACAAACAGTCGATTTAACCCAATTAAGCAGAATTTTGGAAATATAAATATAAATATTTCCTAATTATTGAAATAAATGAATGGTCATGGAAGAGAAAGTGATTGGAATGTTTTTGAATTATAAATAGAATATATTTTCTAAGTATAGAAAATAAAAGAAGGCGATATATGGAAATGTTTTCCAAATAGCGTAAGAGGCCAAGATGATTATCGAAAAAATCATGTTAACAAATATGGATAAGGAAATAGAGAAATGTTTTAATTAATGAAATATTAATTAAATGGCCCAGTGATTTGTTTGACGGTTTGAATGAATGTTTGATTTTCTTCGATAGTTAAATAACCGACTATCGAAGTGTTTTCCTATATCGTTGTTAATATGGAGTAACCAATTGGATTACTATCCGAGAACCACTCCGTATTGGCAGTAGCGTTGCGAATCAGATTATATGAAGATAATCGGAGACGGAGTAGAGTGCCAGGGCTTTTTCTATTAATGGAAATTGTGCCTTCGGTTTCGTTCAATCCTAGAACGAACGTATATGGACGAATGTCTGATAGAGTATTTCGAATGATTGCATAAGTTGTTCTGTACAAATATATATGGTGGCGGAGAATTTATTCTCTTAGCATAATATCCAAAATATATTTGTGCAAATCAATTAATGATTTATGGATTTGACAATGTGGCATTCAAAGTGATTGTGCTATAAATGAAAAATAAGTAATCGTAGCCTCAGGACTCAACAACCGGAAAATAACAAAAATCGGGCAGGCAACATGGCAAAGTGGGTGGCTCCTGATTAGGGTGTATTATCGCCTATCTAGAGAAATTCATTTAATTCTTTATTCTATTCAATTATATCCCATTCGGGAAAACAGTGGCTGATCCCAACCGTTGGTGATATACATTCGATACACTCAAGCGAAATGAGTGGTCGATCATGTGTAGCCGGGTTACAAGATGTTCTTGTTGAACCCAGTGTATTCTCCTCTAGAGATAGACTATCGGAAGGTGGTTCCATACCTTGTCATAGTTGGAAATTCATTACCCAATAAGTGCTCGCGGTTTTGATTGTATATTATGTATATTTGGAGCGTGAGATGAAAGCGTTCCATTAGATTTCTATTTATTTGATTTAGAGACTATTATAATATCAAAAGAGTTTTGATATAATGATTATCGTTTCTTTCAAAAATATTTTTAAAGTTAAATCTAGTGTTTGGATTTTCATAAGGGAAAAACCCATTCCGTTTTATACGGCGTGGTCTTATGAGATATCATTTATTTTCTCAAACTGTTTTAAATTGTTTACTCATACCAGTCCCATGACTGACCTAGTGTTTATTTTGTTTTGTTTTACCTTAAACTCTTGGGTGCCCAAATTTGTACAGGTAGTCCAGTAGTTCAGGTATTTACAGATATATTTGGAGAAGCTTGGAGCAGGAGGCTTCAACATATTTAGTTATTGTTTTTCCACTGTGTTGTAAGTGTTGTACTCTGATGATGATATGTATATATAGAGAAAAAAATTTGTACTTTAAAAGCTTATATATATTATATTTTGTTCCGCTGCGATATGAGATTCTGTGTTGTTATTTTTGTTCTTCTTCTACCTTTTTCTTCTAAAAGAAATGATTCATATTTCTGTTATATTTGGGTTGAACGTGTGATGTATGTAGTCAATTCAGATAGTACGGATTTGCGTTTCGTTACAGGCCAATCCAAGGAGACTTCATACCTCTTAGCATTTCGAGGTATCCTCCATTCCTTGATTGCCTCGATCTTCGCGGAATCTACGGCCAAGCCTTTAATTGACATAATATGTCCTAAAAACCTTACTTCTTCCATCCAGAAATGGAACTTTGAGAATTTTGCTTTCAGTTAGTTCTTTCATAATATCCCTAACACTTGTCTCAAGTGTTTCTCATGCTCTTTTGAAAATATAAGGATATCGTCTATGAAGACCCCCACTATTTTATTTAGGATGCCCCTAAACACTCTACTCATGAGGTCTATAAAGGAGGCGGGTGCATTCATTAATTCAAAGGGCATGACTTCCCACTGGATCAATCTGTTTGGTGCCCTAAAATCAGTTTTGTCCTTGCTGTCCTCCACAACTCTTAACTGGTGAAATCCAGTATCAAGGTCTAGTAAGGAAAATATTCGGGCTCATCCCAAGTGGTCAAAAAGGTCATCGATTCTTGGTAAAGGATACTTGTTCTTTTTGGTCAATTTATTAAGTTCTCTATGGTCCACACAAAGTCTCAAAGACCCATCTGCTTTGGTGGAAAATACAACAGGGGCACCCCATTCTAAGGTACTTCGATGAATAAAACCTTTTCATAATAATTCTGAAATCTGTTTATCTAAATCCCTTCTTTCCTTGGGCACCATATGCCTCAAGGGTAGTGCTACAGGTCTAGCATCCTTCTTTAGGTCAATACGAAAGGAGATTTCTCTATGGGGTGGAAGTCCCATGAATTCCTCGAAGACATCCAAAAACTCACAGACTATAAGGACCAAAGATGGTCCTTCAGAACTAGGAGATAAGGAATATAATAAGGTTTTGCCCTTATTTCTAACATTACAAGGAATATTTAGGTTGCATCCTCCTCGGCTCCTAAAACGAACGAGTCTCTTATCACAATCTAGGGCAGCCCTATAAAATGATATCCAGTCCATGCCTAAGATAAGGTCATACCCCATAAAGTCCAACGCATATGCTTCGCAATGGAACTTGACATTGTCGACCTCCAATACTAGGTCTTTACACAACAACTCAAGATACTTAGATCCTTCGATAGGGTTGACCACCTCTTTCGGACTATCCGAGATAGACACAGTAAGGTTCAGTAGATTTACTAATCGCTTGGAGATAGAACATTGGGTCGCTCTTGAATCAAACAAGGTATAAGATGAATTTCCTAAAATGTAGATTATACCTTTGAGTGCGGGGAGCCCTTGGTCTTTTGGGTGTCGGCTTTGAATTGGGGTTGCTTCAATTGCATAATTTTGGCCACTCTTTGCAACTTTGGACTTTGGGCAGTCTTTGGAAATGTGTCCTTGTTCATGGTAGTTGTAACATTTTCCCTTGAACTCATTTTTCGCTAATGTGGTCCTACAATCCTTGGCCTCATGGCCCTTGCGGTTGCACCTCATAAAAGTCTTTGCATTCTTTTTGAATTTGTTCTTTTTCTTCCACCGCTCTTTCTTCTTTTTTTTACCGGAGCCTTCTCCTTTCTCTCCCTCTTTACTTCTTTGGAGCTTTCGGCCGCACAGAGGGTAGCTGTCTCAACTAGAGTCTCGAAGATTGCCCCAAACATTACTTAGGCAAATAAGGTCTCCTTCAATGGGGAGTTCAGTCCCTTGATAAACCTAAAGGTTTTTTTCATGGGAGTGTCTGTCAACCCTCTCCCATAATTACATAACTCAATGAATTTGGATACGTATTCTTGCATGCTCAAGCTACCTTGCTTGAGGTGCATGAACTTCTCTAGCTGAATAGTCATTTCAGAGCGTGGTAAAAAATTATCTTCAAACCGGGTCTTGAACTCGGCCCATGTAAAGATTCGACCTCCGGTTTCCATTGATATCAAGTTCCACCACTCTAGGGCTTCATCCTTCAAATGCCAGGCCGCTATCCTTCTTTTTTCTTCGTCGGGACAGGTTGTAGCCTCAAAGATTCTTTCACAATCCAAAATCAAAGATTGGGCACTAGCAAAGCCTTCCTTTCCAAAAAATGTTTTCCCTCCGAGATTCGTAAAGGTCTTACAAAAGAGAAAAAAATCGAAGGCCACTTCAGCGGCAGGAGGTGCAGCATCCGCTACGGCAGGATTTGATATAGGGAAATATTCCACAGTGCAGAAGTACTGCTGGAACCATTCGGGAAAGTATCTGGGCCTTGCCTGGTTACCCTGCTCATTTTGATTTTCAGCCATTCTATTATCTGAAAAGAAAAGAAAGAATTCCTTAGTGGATACTCCCAAGATAGTATTTAAGCTGAAAAAGGAAGAAACGATAAAGGTGCCTAATATAAATGCGTATGCTTATTGGGGTAGCTATATGTTATATGTATATATAGTTTGAAAAATCTTTTTCAAATCACAAATATGCCTCTCATACGTATATATTCCCTTATAATCGGGTAACCTAGGCTCTGATACCAAATGTAACAACCCGGCCGGAATGGGCCTAAATTTCGACCTAGAAAAGGCCCATCGAAACTTAGAACGATCCTAAACGGGTTGTTGGTTCCTGTAAGGATTACATTTGCACAAATAACAACATATACTTCTAATGGAAATCTCACACAGCCGAAAGAGAAAATATAATATTCAAATATGATTTACCATTATTTCAAGAAATACAAAGTCACAGTTACATCTATTCCTAAGGTACATCAAGTAGTTCCATCTCATAAGATTCCAAAAGAAGTAAAGTAATAATTGCTATTAATAATCATAATAACTTCATCTTCTCCATCGGCCTCGGTCATGACTTCATCCATAGCTTTACCCCACCTACTGACCTGTTGGATGTTAAGGAGAGGGGGTCAGAACATAAAGTTCTGTCTGACTGAAATATAGTGTTACTTAATGTCCATACCCTATATTTTTAGCAGGTTACATATGTCAAGGTATGTCTATGCTGCACACAACAAACATCAAGTTTCTAACCAATGGTGTGGATATCGAACTCAACCGCCCATTAGTATTTTTAGGGTAAAGACCCAACAAGGTGGCATTCTCGGCCACTTATGGCCCTATTAAGAGTGGAATCTTACTATCTCTTGTAACCCTGAGATGGACCCTAGCCCTTTCATACCCCACCCTAATACGTAAACGTCCTTAAGTCTATTCTCTCATTTGTAATATGAGAAGTAGTATTGTGTACGTTACTACTTAACTTATATTACCCGGTAGGACACCTATGTCGAGCATGTAATGGCTACATATCCTTTCAATTACGAACCTATCCCTAGTTAAGCCCTTAGAAGCTTCTAGAGGAAGTGGACATCCCCGTGAAGTGCCCTACTTCGTTACCATTTTATGCCTAATCACTTTTAAAGAAGGAGTACCCAAAAACCTACCTTAATACTAATAAGGGTGGGTCCCATGACTTTGGTTCCCCTCCAACGAAGAAACCTTTGGAGGGATCCTAGTCCTAACCACTTAAGACCCAAATTAGATAAAAAGGTGAGTTAGCCACTTTAGACCTTCTTAAGGCGTAGTAAACCTTTCTTTTATCACACATCAGACTTATATATATACACACACACTAGACCTCTCAAATTAAACCCTATACCTGTAGATGCTGGATGTGCCGGTCGGTTCTGGGCAGACTTCCACTACAAGTCGGTGTAACCTCTTGTCTAGTGTACAAAGTTTATGAATGGCCCATGCCACCTAGACATCTCACATTAGTTGGACCCACTTGTGGTTGTTGGATTTGCCGGTCGGTTCCGGGCAGGCTTCCACCACAAAGGGCAACAAACCTCTTGTCTATGTGTTATTTATTTTTATATATTTAAGCCATTCTAAATATATGCACACACAAGCAAACAAATATATATGCATATTTGTTAAGGGTAAATTTCAGATTTAAACTCTAACTTAATTGCATTTATTACATTATTACAATGTTGTTTATGCTGATTATGCTTATATAAGTAAAATAATTATAGAGCCTAATTAACGTAAACATTCGTATAAAAGGGAAATTTTCTAACGAGGTGGCCATTGTTATCTTTTCCAAATTAAGGCATTCAAATTGGGTTTTCCATACTTTTACCGCTACAACACAGACATAATAACAATATGATAACATAACAAGTAATAGTGGATTAGTGGGAATTAATTGGTTATCGTGCCATGTTGGAAAATTAATCTGTTTCGATTCAAGCACAGAGAGGCTTCAAAGATTTAGATACGCTAAGGCATTAGTTGAGATATCCCATGATTATGAACAACCTAATCAGATTGATATGGGAGTATTAGGTAAAAAAATGTCCACCAGTGAGAGTTTCATATGATTGGAGGCCATTAGTTTGTACCCATTGCAAGGTAGTTGGGCATTCAACTAATAAATGTGAAGTTAATATACAAGAGGAGTATATTCAGCATAAAGTTGTAAACATTTCAAAGAAAAATGATGTGGAAACTTCAAAGCATGGTGTTGAAAATGGTGGTTACTCCTTTGGAAAGAAGAATGATGTAGGTCAGTTCAGGAAAATGTCATTGTCCGAAGGAAACACTCAAGGATGGAACAAAGTTGTGAATAAAATGTAACAAATGTGGAAAATGAAGGAGAATAGTGTTAAAAGTAATGTAGCAGAGGAAGTCAATAAGACAATGGATGAGGTAGTTCATTTGGTTGGTACTGGCCACTTGGAAGAAATTGTTAAGTTGAATAATGACGAGCCAATGGATGTGAACAATGATATATTAGGTAGAGACAATCAAAAAAATTTCATAGTTGATGTGAATGGGAAAATGCACCATTTAAAGTTAGACTGCTACAATTGAAAATGAAAAAACAGTCCAGAATAATTTGAATTGTGACAAGCAAATTTTTGAAGACATTCTTTAGGATGTAGTTTCTAAGGAATTTCATGTTCATAATCCTTTCTCTATTTTGAACGAACATGAAAATGGTAATGTTGCTTCTGCTCAAGCAAACCTCTCTAACTTTCTTCTTCAATTAATACCTCTTCATCTTGTGTTTCGTCATTTTCTTTTCAAGCCCCTGCCAGTTCGTCCTTCAATTTTCATGGTTCTTCTCCATATTCTCATCTTTCAACACCCCCTCATATAATTCTTCCACCTCCAGCAATAAATCCATCATCAGTAGCTAATTTGGATTCCTCAACAGTTGGAAATAATTCTTCTCCAAAAGGTAGCAAGAAGAAAACTAAAGGTAGGAAGGAAAAGGCTAAGAAAGTTAGCATAGAGGAAAATAAAGTCTTTAATGAAGGGAAAGAGTATAAACAAGAGGATGTTATGCCAATCTCTGGCAACACAAGTAACTCAACAAGACATACAAGGAGTAATCCAATTTTTATGGTGGACCCCTCCTTTTTAAATGAAGAATTCAATTGGTTTTTTGGAACCCTCTAAGCAATGTGTGATTAAGACTTTGATTAAAGATAATTCAATTTAGTTGATGTGTCTTTTAGAGACTAAATTGGATGTTGTGTCAACTGAGAAAGCTGCTAATTTCATTGCTCCATCTTGGCACTTCGATCATAATCTTGTCCAAGCACCTTTTGGTAGATTATTAACCTTGTGGAATCCAATTTACTTCTCTTTATCCAAAAAATTTGAAATCGATCAGCTCATTCATTAGATTTGTATTTTTTTGCCTTCAAACTCTAAATTTCTTCTCACATCAGTCTGTGCTCAAAACTCAGTTTCACTTCGTCAATCTTTCTTTGATCAAGTTAAACATTTGAATCCCTCGAATGAGCCTTGGCTTTTAGGAGGTGATTTAACTCCATGTATAGTTGTTCACATAAACTTGGTGGCTATCCTTTATCAGTTAAAGACTTGGCTCCTCTGAATCAAATGATTATCTCCTCAAATCTTTTTCCAGTTAAAGAATTTGGTTTTTCTTTTACTTAAACAAATTGTTCAAGACATGGTCCTCCTACTCTTTGCAAACTTGATCGTATTTTCCCAAACTCTGCTCTCTATAATCTGTGGTCTAACTCAATTTATCATGCCCTCACTCCTCTTTTGTATGATCACAATCCTTTATTGTTTCAATAGGGGAATGATGATGCTATTAACAAGGGTAAGATTTCTGTAACGACCCGGGGCAAAAGTCGACGCTCGAATTCTCGACAACAATACATAAACCCGTATCGCTTGTCAAAAACCCAAGTATCGAACCCCCAGATTGTCATGAGAAAGAATTTAGAGGGTGAGAATAGAAAGAAAGAAGTATTAGAATAGAAGAAAGAAGAAGAACACGTTAGAATCTCACAGCGGAACGAATAAAATATAATACCACAAATCCTTTATACAAAAACTGTATATACATACCAATCATCAGAGTATAGCATATATCAATCACCGCGTAATAATAGCTTTATATACTAGCGGTGAAGCCACCTGAAACTCCAAGCAAAACCTAACCTGGAACATACTCGGTCTGACCCGAGCACATTTGATTTAAAACAAAATACACCGCGTCAGTCTGGAATACTATCAGTGATAAATTCACATAACACACACTTGTTTAACTTTGAAAATCCTTTATGAAACAAAAGGATAATAGTAAGACCAGCCCACACATAAACACGGACGATTTTTACCTTACTATAACCCAAATCATTTTTGAAAATCATAACTTGATCTGATATTATCATAATGTCTAATACAAATAAATATCAATCTAGAGGAACGCTTGCAACTCACGCTTCCCATATATAGTATACAATCAAAACCGCGGGCGCTTATTGGATATTGGTTTCCAACTTGACAAGGTATGGGACCACCTTCCGCACGTGTATCTCTAGAGGCGAATACACTGGGTTCAACAAGAACGTCTTGCAACCCGGCCCTCACATGACCGACCACTCATTTCGCTTGAGTGTATCGAATGTATACCACCGACGGTTGGGCTCAAACCACCGCCTCCCGTAAAGGGACAGCATCGAATATAGATTAAAGAAGCAAAAGGAATTTCTCTAGATAGGTGATTATACACCCTAATGGGAGCGACCCACATAGCCATGCTGCCTGCCCGATTTTTGTCATTTCCGGGTTGATGAGGCTTGAGGCTAGAATTCATCTCTTCGAACATCTGGCCACCATTCGCTTTGAATGCCACATCGTCAGATCCGCCAGATATCACTAATTGACGTCCACAAAAATACTCTGCGGTCAGCTAAGAGAAGGTGTACGGCCTTCCCCGCTATCAACAGAAATACGTTTGAAGAAATCAACGTACGTGACCCCTTTGGAAATACTCTGTTAGACACTCGTCCATACAAGTCATCCAGGAACAGGATGAACCGAAGGCACTCTCCTACTGCATCACATATAGGAATCACCCCAAGGATCAGTAGCGAGTAGTCCTTGCAACCCGTGGATTTCAACCACGACAGAATCACAAACCAAATAACTCTGGTTGCAAGCCAGAGAGATTGGACCAGTAGTCCTTCCGCTTATGAAGATCCACGGTCTTCACTTGCTTTGTCTTCAAATGACGTCTTCACGTATTTGTTGGACGGAATGGTTTTCGAATATAAATTCGATCCCGGTCTTTCCGTGCCAACAATCGTATTGGTCTTGTTTGATAGTCGGTGTTTTAACTATCAAATAACAAGGTGTCAATGAAATGATTTCACTGATTCAGTACGTGGCATGACTTGGCCTCTTAAAAATATATTTAACAAAATCGTTAATCAACTCTAATATATGACTTAACTCTAACTTGACTATCTTGACTTGATTACTCCTACCGATTAATTAATACTCGACTTAACTCCATTCGCTTGACTCTAGGTCGCAGCGATCACAATGGTTACGCCTGATTCCCTCAGGAAACATCCGACCGCCGTAGGCTATCTGCAGCCCTGCGAATTTCGCTAGCAGTCGTACGCAATGACAACTCTGCCTGAATAACCATGTTTGATTAACTCTATTTTAAATACTATATTCGATCAACTCTAATTGAATAAACAAATATTCAATATAATTTGAAATCAATATTCTTATTTATATTCATATTTCCAAATTCTCGCCTTCATTTTCAATACTCCACGTATGGGACATCACGTCAATCACAACACCTTTCACTCGATTCAAACCAATACCATTCTTTGATAATAACGAGGCCGTTCAAGTTGGGGTATTCTATTAACCTCTCAGACCTTGATCGACACCGTCCTTATCTCAGAATAATACCAGTTCGTCACTTAACCATCGATATTCAAATCTCGTCTACCATCTTGATTTCGAATCTGGTTTTATAAACCATTTCTCATATTTGAAATCATTATTTAATAATCACTTATACTTAATTTCCTTAATTAAGTAATTCTTGAATAAATGCCACTTTTAAACTTGGAATATTATTTCACTTATACCTTTGGTTTTATATGAAAAACCCACGCCCCATAATCAATTCCCATTTACAAATTTTGTTTTGAAAACTTGAGTTATAATCCCTTTTATAAAACTCTTATCGCTCTTTCGACCACTTATTGTCATCTAATCACTTCTACTTGAATTTCGATTACAAACCATCACTTTAATTACTACTAACCTATTTAGCATCTCCTTCATTCATTTCGCTTCAATTGAGTGCTCTTTTACTTAATTAATCAATTAAGGAAAATCCTTTTTAAATCTTTATACCTACTTACCAATTCCATTTCCAAAGCCCGTTTGCACACTTGAGTTACAAACCCCTTTATACACTCTTATTTGACTTTGGTTTGAATTTATCGAAAACTTAATAACCCATTCCTTTCATTTGAAATCCACTTCTAATAAAATCTTTTTACTTAATTCATTTGATTAAGTAAAGTCCACAAACCCCACTTTTAACTTTAAATCTTATTTCACTTATATTACTTGGCTTTATAACAAAAGTCGTTCGTCAAATAATCTATTTTCATTTACGAGCATTCTTATAGTATACTCTATCTTGGATGAAAATCTGCTTACTCCTTTCTTTACAATAAGATCCCTTTAACTTGGATTTTATTCAAACATTCATTTATCAACATTTAACCCAAACCAACGGTATATGTTTTCCCTTGCATTTCATTTTGGCCATCGCTTTGGTTTAAAATCCTTTTAACTTAGATCGCATTTCCACAGATCCTTTTATCAATATTCAACACAAAATATTGTATGTAATTTTCTTTGCGTTGAAATTTCTTATTCCAATTTTCCTGTTTCACTCAAAAATACTCTTTTAACGTTTACGTCTTCGTTTGGGTAAAAAAAACCTTTTTAAATAAATCAAATGACTTAAACAAATTTAAAACCATCATTTAATTGTTTTAAAAACAATTATCCTATTTTTCCACCCGTAGGTGGTTTCTAAACTTTCTGCTTTTAAAACTGGTCTAAACCACTTAAATATTTTCTTTTATAAACTTGATTTAATATATATATTTATAAATTTCCCATTTAATTACTCATCTAAAATGAGTGAAAAACTTCAATTTAATTATAAAATAATTAATAACTTTAAACAGCTTCGTTTCACCGAACGGTCGAACGACGTGAAAACAACATGTTTATGGCCATTCACTGCCAATTTTCAAATCAACATTGTCGGTTGATTTTAAACACAACACGGGGAATATCTGTTTGACCATCACACTCAAACAGGTTTCACAACCACATGGGGTTAAATCAGTTCAATATCAACAATATAAACAAACAAACAACATATAAATATTTGAGGAATCTGGTCGGATCAATCCAACCTGTTCTGCCCTGCATCACAGCTCGTTAAACATTTCATAATAATATATGAAATAAATTTCATATGATCGATTAAATCTAATTAACAGCATCCAATCAACCATAACAGTCAACATCAACCAATCAACTAATTCAAAGGTAAATTATATTTTAATTTGAATTTACCACATAACAGAATTCCAGAAGGTGTGAGAATTAACTCACCAGAGTTTGTTCTGGTCGACGGTTGACGCGTTTGTTGCATTTAATTTGGGACGACCGTCCAAAATTAGCTGAATTTTCAATAGCGTCAGAATGACTCCTAGTCAGTGCCATCGGGTAGGTCTCGTCCCTGCGATCCCAACGGATCTTGTTTCGTTAAATTTCGTTAATGTATGCAAAAGTTATGCTGTTTACAATATTTACCTAATTTAAATGAATATATATTTAATTAATTAAATTATTTTTATCTTAATTAATTCCTAATTGCGTTATTAGCCATATTACCTTTTCTGCCCTTCTAAAAAATCCTACTTTCCCATCTCTAGCCATATCCAATTTTTAAAATTGAAAAACCATTTTAATATTAATTAAATTTAATTTCCAAATAAAATATTTAAAAATATTCATTTAATTATAACTTAAAAATTATAACCCGGATCAAAAATCTGCTGTAACTCATTTTAAAGTATTTTTCGATAAAAATCCAACGGTCCTTGTTTCGTGGAAATCCGACTTGTTTTGGAAAAGTTATAAGCTTTTAAAGTTTATAGTTAAAAATTTACGAAAATGCCCCTGCTCTATTTTAAATTCAAATTAAATTCAAATTTAATTTTAATTTTAAATTTAAATTAATCATCCCATCCGTCGGATCAGTTAGAGATAGCCAGGGAGAGCAGGAAACTATATTTTCCAAACTCAAGCGTTAGACACTTTCCTCTCTGTCACCCTTAGAATGTTCCGATATTTATTTTTACAAATTCTATTTTAATTATAATATATATATATTTATTACCAAAATAAATAAATAAATAAATATTATTTAAAAACTTACCCCGTGAAGCCCCAGCCTATGCCTAAGAGTCCCTAGCTCCCCGTCTTGCCCTTCTTTCTCCCTTTCTTTCTTTTCCCTATTTTCTATTATTTTATTATTATTTCTGCCATTGCCAAAGCTTGAAAGAGGAGGAGGAGGAGTGAGTTTAAAATGAAAGGGGGGGGCTATTTATAGCCGTAGGAGTCACATGGATTGCTGAGGTGGCGCGAATCCAACGGTCGAAAATGGATGGCTAGGATTAATCCTTAAATTAATTAAATTATTAATAAATTTAATAATTTATGAATAGTAAAGTGTGTTTTCTCAACCCTATTCGGACGTTAATTTGACTTACTTATTGATACCTTATCCAAAATCTTTTTCAACCATGTTGTTCAATTTTTCTTGCTCTTCAATAATATACAAAAATATTTCAAATTCGAATTCGTTTGAACTTTCAAATAATTTAAATTCAATTTCAAAATAGTGTTTTGTGTTAGTTTCAACACCTTCCGGTCTCATGTTGGAGTATCAAACGATAACGGTTTTCAGAAATTCTTCCATCATCTGGTATGGTTTTTAACGTACTTCAATCCTATGTATTCAAATCAAAAATCGAAGTTCGTTTAGATTTTCAAATAATTTATTTAAATCTTGTTTCCTTAATAACTTTCTATATCCGTTATAGGATTTTCCCAGACTTCATATATAGCTAATATCCTATGTTTAGAATTTTCCTGGATAGGTCTCAGGTTCCAGTTTTGTCGTTAGCATTAGCAAATTCCAATTACCGTCCAAATTTAGTTCAAATTTTGGCCTTTTATTTTTTTCTTTTCCACATACGGATGCCATTTTTGACGTAACCTGGTTGGTTACCTAATTTCATCATTTTGGATTTAATGAAACTGATTTCATCGAAATCCGAGTTCGTTAGCTACTACTTCCTTTGTAAACGTACTATTTTTAATTAAATATTTATCCTTTTATACTGCCAGTTCACATTATATTGCAGATCCACTAAATTTCTACCATTTCGGAATAAAATTTATTATATTAATAAAATATTCAAAATCATTGAAATTAAACCATTAAAATTCCAAAACAATATAAAAAAACATTTTTAAATATTTAACTAAATGGTCAAAAATTTGGGCCGTTACATTCCTTCCCCCTTAAAATAATTTCGTCCTCGAAATTGCTAAGGCAGAAAGAATGTTGCAAATCCACTATCTTTACAAATATATTTAATTAAAAGTCGATTTTATTTTCAAAATTAATCCAATCAGTTTTAAAAGCAATTTATTTCAACTAATCAAATTTTCAAAAATCTTCAAAAATATTCCAACACCTTAAATTTTTGGCAGAGTCTCCCCTGTACGGAGGACCATCTGCAGTATCGCAGAATCAAGGAATAGATATTCCTCGACTCTCATGGTCGGAAAAATCAAAAATCAAACTCAAAACCCAAACAAAACCAAAAATTTAATATTGGCGTAGGCGTACCTTTTGGCGAGCGTTATTACGCGATAAGCTATAATTTTATATTCGAGCCTGCTTAATTTTTATGCAGCTCTACTCCAATTGGATTTAATTAACTCCAAAATTTCTCCCTTGGATGGATTTTAAAGCTGAACTGGCACTTGCACCTGTTCTCAACTCAAACATATTCATCAGCTATCACACAAGGTCAGTTATGTTTAAAACATCCATATAATTTCCTATCAACTCATTCCACACACAGTTCAATCCACACGAGATTTATTATTCATAATTACTTCCTTTATTACTATAATTATCCATTCGGATTTATTTCCCTGAATTGGCTTATATAATTACCCATTCAAAATTATTTGAATCAGGATTGATTGGTCAACTTAATTATTTCCAGATTTGTTTCAACCAACCCTATTCAGGTTCAGATTTATATTCGAGCATCCATTAACACAATTCAGCATATCACACAATCAACAAATCCAAACAATTTTCCCATACTATAATAAACTAAACTTTTTTTATATATAAAATAAATTGGGTCAAAAATAGTTTCAAAAATAATTTTATACCAAAATACAAATACACGCTCTCGTATATACACTCAACTCAATCTAGGGTACTGCTGACCCCATCTCTATTGAGTCACACCACAGAGCCAAGGTTATCTCTAAACCAATAGCTCTAATACCACTGTAACGACCCGGGGCAAAAGTCGACGCTCGAATTCTCGACAACAATACATAAACCCGTATCGCTTGCCAAAAACCCAAGTATCGAACCCCCAGATTGTCATGAGAAAGAATTTAGAGGGTGAGAATAGAAAGAAAGAAGTATTAGAATAGAAGAAAGAAGAAGAACACGTTAGAATCTCACAGCGGAACGAATAAAATATAATATCACAAATCCTTTATACAAAAACTGTATATACATACCAATCATCAGAGTATAGCATATATCAATCACCGCGGAATAATAGCTTTATATACTAGCGGTGAAGCCACCTGAAACTCCAAGCGAAACCTAACCTGGAACATACTCGGTCTGACCCGAGCACATTTGATTTAAAACAAAATACACCGGGTCAGTCTAGAATACTATCAGTGAAAAATTCACATAACACACACTTGTTTAACTTTGAAAATCCTTTATGAAACAAAAGGATAATAGTAAGACCAGCCCACACATAAACACGGACGATTTTTACCTTACTATAACCCAAACCATTTTTTAAAATCATAACTTGATCTGATATTATCATAATGTCTAATACATATAAATATCAATCTAGAGGAACGCTTGCAACTCACGCTCCCCATATATAGTATACAATCAAAACCGTGGGCGCTTATTGGATATTGGTTTCCAACTTGACAAGGTATGGGACCACCTTCCGCACGTGTATCTCTAGAGGCGAATACACTGGGTTCAACAAGAACGTCTTGCAACCCGACCCTCACATGACCGACCACTCATTTCGCTTGAGTGTATCGAATGTATACCACCGACGGTTGGGCTCAAACCACCGTCTCCCGTAAAGGGACAGCATCGAATATAGATTAAAGAAGCAAAAGGAATTTCTCTAGATAGCTGATTATACACCCTAATGGGAGCGACCCACATAGCCATGCTGCCTGCCCGATTTTTGTCATTTCCGGGTTGATGAGGCTTGAGGCTAGAATTCATCTCTTCGAACATCTGACCACCATTCGCTTTGAATGCCACATCGTCAGATCCGCCAGATATCACTAATTGACGTCCACAAAAATACTCTGCGGTCAGCTAAGAGAAGGTGTACGGCCTTCCCCGCTATCAACAGAAATACGTTTGAAGAAATCAACGTACGTGACCCCTTTGGAAATACTCTGTTAGACAATCGTCCATACAAGTCATCCAGGAACAGGATGAACCGAAGGCACTCTCCTACTGCATCACATATAGGAATCACCCCAAGGATCAGTAGCGAGTAGTCCTTGCAACCCGTGGATTTCAACCACAACAGAATCACAAACCAAATAACTCTGGTTGCAAGCCAGAGAGATTGGACCAGTAGTCCTTCCACTTATGAAGATCCACGGTCTTCACTTGCTTCGTCTTCAAATGACGTCTTCACGTATTTGTTGGACGGAATGGTTTTCGAATATAAATTCGATCCCGGTCTTTCCGTGCCAACAATCGTATTGGTCTTGTTTGATAGTCGGTGTTTTAATTATCAAATAACAAGGTGTCAATGAAATGATTTCATTGATTCAGTACGTGGCATGACTTGGCCTCTTAAAAATATATTTTAAAAAATCGTTAATCAACTCTAATATACGACTTAACTCTAACTTGACTATCTTGACTTGATTACTCCTACCGATTAATTAATACTCGACTTAACTCCATTCGCTTGACTCTAGGTCGCAGCGATCACAATGGTTACGCCTGATTCCCTCAGGAAACATCCGACCACCGTAGGCTATCTGCAGCCCTGCAAATTTCGCTAGCAGTCGTACGCAATGGCAACTCTGCCTGAATAACCATGTTTGATTAACTCTATTTCAAATACTATATTCGATCAACTCTAATTGAATAAACAAATATTCAATATAATTTGAAATCAATATTCTTATTTATATTCATATTTCCAAATTCTCGCCTTCATTTTCAATACTCCACGTATGGGACATCATGTCAATCACAACACCTTTCACTTGATTCAAACCAATACCATTCTTTGATAATAACAAGGCCGTTCAAGTTGGGGTATTCTATTTACCTCTCAGACCTTGATCGACAACGTCCTTATCTCAGAATAATACCAGTTCGTCACTTAACCATCGATATTCAAATCTCGTCTACCATCTTGATTTCGAATCTGGTTTTATAAACCATTTCTCATATTTGAAATCATTATTTAATAATCACTTATACTTAATTTCCTTAATTAAGTAATTCTTGAATAAATGCCACTTTTAAACTTGGAATATTATTTCACTTATACCTTTGGTTTTATATGAAAAACCCACGCCCCATAATCAATTCCCATTTACAAATTTTGTTTTGAAAACTTGAGTTATAATCCCTTTTATAAAACTCTTATCGCTCTTTCGACCACTTATTGTCATCTAATCACTTCTACTTGAATTTCGATTACAAACCATCACTTTAATTACTACTAACCTGTTTAGCATCTCCTTCATTCATTTCGATTCAATTAAGTGCTCTTTTACTTAATTAATCAATTAAGGAAAATCCTTTTTAAATCTTTATACCTACTTACCAATTCCATTTCCAAAGCCCGTTTGCACACTTGAGTTACAAACCCCTTTATACACTCTTATTTGACTTTGGTTTGAATTTATCGAAAACTTAATAACCCATTCCTTTCATTTGAAATCCACTTCTAATAAAATCTTTTTACTTAATTCATTTGATTAAGTAAAGTCCACAAACCCCACTTTTAACTTTAAATCTTATTTCACTTATATTACTTGGCTTTATAACAAAAGTCGTTCGTCAAATAATCTATTTTCATTTACGAGCATTCTTATAGTATACTCTATCTTGGATCAAAATCTGCTTACTCCTTTCTTTACAATAAGATCCCTTTAACTTGGATTTTATTCAAACATTCATTTATCAACATTTAACCCAAACCAACGGTATATGTTTTCCCTTGCATTTCATTTTGGCCATCGCTTTGGTTTAAAATCCTTTTAACTTAGATCGCATTTCCACAGATCCTTTTATCAATATTCAACACAAAATATTGTATGTAATTTTCTTTGCGTTGAAATTTCTTATTCCAATTTTCCTGTTTCACTCAAAAATACTCTTTTAACCTTTACGTCTTCGTTTGGGTAAAAAAAACCTTTTTAAATAAATCAAATGACTTAAACAAATTTAAAACCATCATTTAATTGTTTTAAAAACAATTATCCTATTTTTCCACCCGTAGGTGGTTTCTAAACTTTCTGCTTTTAAAATTGGTCTAAACCACTTAAATATTTTCTTTTATAAACTTGATTTAATATATATATATTTATAAATTTCCCATTTAATTACTCATCTAAAATGAGTGAAAAACTTCAATTTAATTATAAAATAATTAATAACTTTAAACAGCGTCGTTTCACCGAACGGTCGAACGACGTGAAAACAACATGTTTATGGCCATTCACTGCCAATTTTCAAATCAACATTGTCGGTTGATTTTAAACACAACACGGGGAATATCTGTTTGACCATCACACTCAAACAGGTTTCACAACCACATGGGGTTAAATCAGTTCAATATCAACAATATAAACAAACAAACAACATATAAATATTTGAGGAATCCGGTCGGATCCCTCCAACCTGTTCTGCCCTACATCACAGCTCGTTAAACATTTCATAATAATATATGAAATAAATTTCATATGATCGATTAAATCTAATTAACAGCATCCAATCAACCATAACAGTCAACATCAAACAATCAACCAATTCAAAGGTAAATTATATTTTAATATGAATTTACCACATAACAGAATTCCAGAAGGTGTGAGAATTAACTCACCAGAGTTTGTTCTGGTCGACGGTTGACGCGTTTGTTGCATTTAATTTGGGACGACCATCCAAAATTAGCTGAATTTTCAACAGCGTCAGAATGACTCCTAGTCAGGGCCATCGGGTAGGTCTCATCCCTACGATCCCAACGGATCTTGTTTCGTTAAATTTCGTTAACGTATGCAAAAGTTATGCTGTTTACAATATTTACCTAATTTAAATGAATATATATTTAATTAATTAAATTATTTTTATCTTAATTAATTCCTAATTGCGTTATTAGCCATATTACCTTTTCTGCCCTTCTAAAAAATCCTACTTTCCCATCTCTAGCCATATCCAATTTTTAAAATTGAAAAACCATTTTAATATTAATTAAATTTAATTTCCAAATAAAATATTTAAAAATATTCATTTAATTATAACTTAAAAATTATAACCCGGATCAAAAATCTGCTGTAACTCATTTTAAAGTATTTTTCGATAAAAATCCAACGGTCCTTGTTTCGTGGAAATCCGACTTGTTTTGGAAAAGTTATAAGCTTTTAAAGTTTATAGTTAAAAATTTACGAAAATGCCCCTGCTCTATTTTAAATTCAAATTAAATTCAAATTTAATTTTAATTTTAAATTTAAATTAATCATCCCATCCGTCGGATCAGTTAGAGATAGCCAGGGAGAGCAGGAAACTATATTTTCCAAACTCAAGCCTTAGACACTATCCTCTCTGTCACCCTTAGAATGTTCCAATATTTATTTTTACAAATTCTATTTTAATTATAATATATATATATATATTTATTACCAAAATAAATAAATATTATTTAAAAACTTACCCCGTGAAGCCCCAGCCTATGCCTAAGAGTCCCTAGCTCCCCGTCTTGCCCTTCTTTCTCCCTTTCTTTCTTTTCCCTATTTTCTATTATTTTATTATTATTTCTGCCATTGCCAAAGCTTGAAAGAGGAGGAGGAGGAGTGAGTTTAAAATGAAAGGGGGGGGCTATTTATAGCCGAAGGAGTCACATGGATTGCTGAGGTGGCGCGAATCCAACGGTCGAAAATGGATGGCTAGGATTAATCCTTAAATTAATTAAATTATTAATAAATTTAATAATTTATGAATAGTAAAGTGTGTTTTCTCAACCCTATTCGGACGTTAATTTGACTTACTTATTGATACCTTATCCAAAATCTTTTTCAACCATGTTGTTCAATTTTTCTTGCTCTTCAATAATATACAAAAATATTTCAAATTCGAATTCGTTTGAACTTTCAAATAATTTAAATTCAATTTCAAAATAGTGTTTTGTGTTAGTTTCAACACCTTCCGGTCTCATGTGGAGTATCAAACGATAACGGTTTTCAGAAATTCTTCCATCATCTGGTCTGGTTTTTAACGTACTTCAATCCTATGTATTCAAATCAAAAATCGAAGTTCGTTTAGATTTTCAAATAATTTATTTAAATCTTGTTTCCTTAATAACTTTCTATATCCGTTATAGGATTTTCCCAGACTTCATATATAGCTAATATCCTATGTTTAGAATTTTCCTGGATAGGTCTCAGGTTCCAGTTTTGTCGTTAGCATTAGCAAATTCCAATTGCCGTCCAAATTTAGTTCAAATTTTGGCCTTTTATTTTTTTCTTTTCCACATACGGATGCCATTTTTGACGTAACCTGGTTGGTTACCTAATTTCATCATTTCGGATTTAATGAAACTGATTTCATTGAAATCCGAGTTCGTTAGCTACTACTTCCTTTGTAAACGTACTATTTTTAATTAAATATTTATCCTTTTATACTGCCAGTTCACATTATATTGCAGATCCACTAAATTTCTACCATTTCGGAATAAAATTTATTATATTAATAAAATATTCAAAATCATTGAAATTAAACCATTAAAATTCCAAAACAATATAAAAAAAACATTTTTAAATATTTAACTAAATGGTCAAAAATTTGGGCCGTTACAATTTCTTTTTAAATTTTCAATTTTTGGTTTAATCACCCAGATTTTTCTAACATTCTTTTGCGGGTTTGGAGTTCCCAGTATTATAATAATCCTATGATTAACTTTTTGCACAAATTGAAGTTGCTTAAGGATCAGCTAAGGTCTTGGTTTTCTGCTAATTTTGGTAAAGAAGCAAAGAAATCTAATAATATAAGGGCTGACCTAGAGTATGAATAGTATGAGATTCAAAGAAATCCATTTGATATCACATTGGTTCAAAAAGAGAATGAATTAAGATGCATGCTTAAAGCAGTATTGGATATGCAAATGCAGGGATTTCGTTAAAAAGCATTCGTCTGGCGGGAATTGGAAGGTGATAGGAATTCGAATTTTTTTCACAGTTCCATTAAAGTTAAGAAAGCAAGTGATTATATCTTTTTAATTAAAGATATGAATGGTTCTATTCTATGACGGCCTACCCAACACCAACCGACATTCCCAATGAAAGTGCGCTGTGTCAATGTCCAACCAGCACGGGACGGTTGTCAAAGAAAGGAAAGAAGGGAATTTGAACTAACAAGGAACCTGTAGAATGTCTCACAATGCATGGAATAAAATATAATAATAACATATTTGACATAAAACAGGCAAGACAGTGCATAAGCTGAAAAATAAACCATCATAGCAGTGGAAAATCCAAAATACAGCTTATGTTCCATATTATCATTATTACAACTTTTAAAACTGTCTCCAAAGAAAAATAAGAAAGGTACACTACTAATGCCCAATGTAGTGACTAGCAGCGACACAGGGAGAATATATATATATATATATATATATATATATATATATCATACATGGAAGCCTCCTGCTCGTCTCCGGTACAGCTACTCGTGCATACCACCTAACCTGTCTTTAATCTACCCGTTTCAGAGCACCAAGAGTAATAAGAAGAGATATAACACTCTGGGTCATACAAAAGTCTGGTATGAGCGATAAGCAGCAAAACAGAACAATAACAGGTATACTAAACCATACCTGAACCTGACCTACAACCAAAGAGTTAGCACAACAAGATGCACAATACTCTAAGGTGACACTAACATATGGTATAAAGATACAGGGGTGGGGATGTGCATGTCATAGTGATGTCAAACAATCAAATATAACAACCATCCTCACATCTCTCACTCAGTGCGTAAAGCATACGATATCCACCGCTTTGATCGCCCAAATCCTTTGCTATGATCACTCTGCCCCACGGAGTCATGGCGACTCCACTGCACTGATCCATAGCCACTAGTCCTTGCTATGTCCACTCTGCCCCATGAAGTCATGACGACTCCACTGCACTGGCTCATAGCCTTGCTACGATCACTCTGCCACATGGAGTAATAGCTACCCCACTGCACTAATCCGTAGCCTAACAATCGTCTCTCGGTAGTGAACCAAAGCGATGGACGTCGACAAAGCACACGTCCCACAGCAAAATCCAATCGTGAAGTTCACTCATTATTTCCCATTTGGATCCGGAGTTATAACCTCGCATTTGGACTACCTTTTCATTTCGGGTTTTGGTTTCCTTCGGATCGGTTCGGTCCTTCAGTCATCATCGGTTCGGTTCTGCCATTTTGGTTCAGTTCGTGATCACCTGCTTCGAATCGGATTGCTTCATACGGGTCGGTTCGTATTGACCCCATCAGTTCGGGTCGGGCTTCTCCACTTGGGTTGGCCCATACGCTTCTTCTTCTGGTGGTTTGGTTCGGAGTAGTTCCCTGGTTCTGATCATGAGCTTCTGTTTGGTTCGGGCTTCTGATCCTTGATTGGCACTCCGATTTGGGTCGTTGCATGTAGGCCACGAGTGGATCGGTTCAGGGTCACTGTCCACGAGCGGGTTGGTTCGGAGAACTCCAGATATAGGCGGGTTGGATTGTGGGATGCTCCGCAAGCAGGTTGGTTTGTGCCCTCCTGCACCAATCCGATCCGGTTCGGGTTAAATTCCTGCAACTTTTCCAGCGACTGTTTTACGCCATACGACGGCGTTTTCGACCACTCTAACTTTTCTAATCACCCACAAAGAATACCATACAGTCATTGCAACATAGAGAATCAACAATAAGCACTAAAACAACAACTTAACATGTCAATATGGATCAAACATACCCAAAACCTATGTTTTCCCCTTAATCCCCCCAATCATGTTTAAACATACAATTAGCAAAACTTAACCAAATTAACCCAAACTTCTATCAGAGCCCTAAAATAATATTTTAGAATTTTACAAATTTTTCCAAATTTTCTGAGCCAAAATTTCGCTAATTAACACTAATTACCCATAATCAACCGTAACTAGTGAGAAACTATCCAAATCACTCACCTTAGCCAAAAATAAAACTTAGATTTGAAAAAATCTCTGATTTGGGTTGAATCTCTATGCAACACAGCAGCTCTATTCCCAATTTGATGTTAATTTTCCTTGATTATATGTAGTTTAGGCTAAAACTTGATTAAATGGTGATTAGAAGGTGATTTGGGTGTTGGAGGCCATTGTTAGGGTTATGGAAATGACCCAAATAGTCATGTACCAAAGTTACATGGCTATACGACTTTGCCTGAGAAAGAAATAAATATCCTACGATCCCCTGATGCGTAGAATGCGGGTCGTTACATTCTTCCCCCCTTAAGAAATTTCGCCCCCGAAATTCCTTAACTAAGAAACAAGTAAAGGATCCCGCATGCCTACCAACCATTCACAACAATCAAACATACAAAACAACAAACAAGCCTATCCTAGTATGCAGAAAACTAAATTGCAATTAAAATCTTACCAGGCAAAGAGTTCTGGATACGTCTTCCTAATGCTCTCCTCTGTCTCCTAAGTACAGTCATTCTCATTCTCGCCCCACTGAATTTTGACTAGATCCACCACTTTCCTTCGAAGTTGCTTCGTATTGTGCTCGATAATACGAATCGGCTTGCGGTTCCCAACCGCCTCGGATTCTACTTCGATATAATCCAACTGATCAGGTGAAATAGTCATATCGGGGTCGTGCACGAATTTCCTTAATTGGGAAACATGAAATACGTTATGAACTCCTGCCATCTTCTCCGGTAACTAAACTTTATATGCCAAATTCCCAACTTGCTCGAGGATTGGGAATGGACCAACAAATCTTGGTGCCAGCTTTCCTCTCCTTCTAAATTGAATAACATTCTTTAATGGAGAGATCTTGACAAATACTAGGTCGCCAACGGAGAATTTCAAACCTCTTCTCCTCTTATCAGCATAACTCTTCTTCCTATCTTGGGCAGCCTTCATTCGTTGTCGGATTACCCTGATCTTATCTGAGGTGTCTCTTATCACATCTGGCCCAAGCACAAATTTCTCACCGGTTTCTAACCAACATGACGGTGAGTTGCATGGTCTTCCGTACAAAGCTTCATATGGAGCCATACCAATACTGGACTGATAACTATTATTATATGCAAACTCTATTAGATGCAAATGGTCATCCCATGATCCACCAAAATCCAATATGCAAGCTCTCAAGAGATCTTCTAATACTTGATTCACTCTCTCTGTCTGACCGTCGGTTTGAGGATCGTATGCGGTACTGAGATATAATTCTAACCCTAGAGCCTCTTGTAAGCTCTTCCAAAACCCACTAGTAAACAATGGGTCTCGGTCACTCACAATGCTTTTAGGTACTCCATGAAATCTCATTACCCACTTCATATACAGTTCTGCTAACTTCGCTGCTGTTCTATTCGACTTGATGGGTATAAACCTTGCACTCTTGGTCAATCGGTCCACAATCACCCAAATGCTATCATGACCCGATCTAGTCCTTGGTAACCCATCAATGAAATCCATTGAGATTTGTTCTCATTTCCATTCTGGAATTTCTAATGGTTGCAACAAACCACTAGGCTTCTTTTGCTCAGCTTTAACTAGCTGGCAATTCATGCATTTGGATATAAACTTCCAACGTCTCTTTTCATCCCTTCCCAGTAGTCGGTCTGCTTCATGTCTCGATACATTTTGTTACCACTGGGATTTATAGTCAGCTTTGAGTGATGGCATTCTCTAAGCACTTCATCTCTCAATCCATTGACATTGGGTATAACTAGTCTTCCATTCTTTCTAAGCCATCCATCTCGATCAAGCCCATACTTGTTCATCTCCTCGTCAATACTCATCTCTAACTTGGAGATGATTTCCAATAGGTTAAAATCGTCTCTCTGACGGGAACCAATCCGCTCAATCAAAGTGGGTATGATCGTCAAACTTGCTAATACTTCTGGATCTAATTCGCACTTTGGTCTGAAATCATACACAGGGATGTACTCCAGTTGCCTCCATTCTAGAAACATAGCCCCTAAACTGGCATGTCTTCTACTCAATGCATCAGCTACCGCATTGCTCTTTCCTGTTGTATATGCGATATCAAAATCGTAGGAAGCCAAAAATTCTAACCATCTTTGCTGTCGGAGATTTATATCCTTCTGAGATAAAAGATACTTTAACGATTTATGATCGGTAAACAACTTGGGGCTTTTTCCCAAGACATAATGTCTCCACATCTTCAATGCAAACATGATCGCTACCAATTCCAAATCATGGGTAAGATATGTTCTCTATGCGGTTTTAGTTGCCGACTAGCATAAGCTACAACCCTACCTCCTTGCATCAATACAACACCTAGTCCTGTACCACAGACGTATGTGTATACCATCATCTCTTCATTCCCTTTAGGAATGACTAACACTGGTGCACATGTCAACTTTTCCTTTAGACTCTTAAATGCATTCTCGCACTTTTCGTCCCAAACAAAAGTTTGATTTTTCTTGGTCAACTGAGTCAACGGTGCCACTATCTTGGAGAAGTCCTAGATAAACTTACGATAATATCCAGCCAATCCCAAGAAACTTCTTACGTCTGTTGCATTCTTGTTCGTAGACCAATCTTGTACTGTAGCCACCTTTGCAGGGTCCACAGCAATACCATTTTCTGAAACAACATGGCCCAAGAATCTCACTTCTCTCCTCCAGAAGTGACATTTAGAAAACTTTGCTTTCAATTGGTGTTTTCTCAACACCTCCATCACTATCTTCAAATTTCCTTGTGTTCTTCCTCTGTTCTCGAGTAGACAAGTATGCTGTCCATGAACACAAGAATAAACTCATTTAATTGATCTCGGAGTACTATATTCATAAGATCCGCAAAATATGCTGGTGCATTGGTCAACCCGAATGGCATGACCAACCACTCATAGAATCCAAACGGCGTCCGAAAGGCCATTTTAGCTATACTCCAAGCTTCCACCTTCAGCTGATGAAAACCTGTCGTGAGATCCAACTAGGAGAACACTCCCGCACCACTCAACTGATCAAACAAATCATCTATCTGCGGTAGAGGACACTTATTCTTCCTCGTCACCTTATTCAACTCGCGGTAGTCCACACACAATTGAAGGGAACCATTTGCCTTGGTAGCAAACACAACTGGTGCTCCCCACTCGGAGACACTTCTTCGGATAAATCCCTTCTTCAAAAGATCGCTACTTGCATCCCGAGCTCTCGCTGCTCCCTTGGCGCCATACGACGAAGTGGCATCACTATAGGCCTGACATCTTTCACCAAATCAATACGAAACTCAATCTCTTGGTGTGGTGGAAGTCCGTTTACTTCCTCGAAGATGTTCGGATACTGGCCAGCTACGGGCACATCTAATAACTCATCATGCGGGATGTCGAGGGAATTTGGAAAACTAGTCATTACCCCATCACTAGGTAGACCATCAAACACTACCCTCTGCCCATCATCCGCTCTAACTGTCACCAAAAAGCCCTCACAGTCTGCCACCACCCCATATCTTTGGAGCCAATCGACCCCTAAAATAATGCCAAACCCAGTAAAGCCCAAAACATAACAATCACAAACAAACATGCATCCATGACTCGACAAGACCACATTACGACAAATCATGTTAAGGCTAGTTGAACCACCAATCGTGTTCATCACCGCTAAAGGTCTATCAACTATCTCGGGTTCCAATCCCAACCTATCTACTTGGTCACTAGATATGAAGGAAACCGGAAGCTCTGGTATCAAATAATACTCGAACAGGAACATCATAAACATAAATCATACCTTGAATGCCGACATTCTTTCCTTTCTCCGCTGCGGTTGGGGCATTCGACGAAGAAGGAACAACATTAATAGCATATGTTTTCACAATCTGCTTTTCCTTAGGGGGTTGCGGACACTTATCCTTGTGATTTCCCACTTGGCCGCAGTTGAAGCACTTCCTATCCACTGGCTTCGCTCGACATTCTTTAGCATAATGGCCCTTCTTGCCACAGCTAAAGCACTCAACATCTTTCTTATTCTTTTTCTTCTGGCCATCCTTGGTCTGATTTTTCTTTCATTTATTTAGAGAACCATTCTTACCTCCACTGCTTGCTTGGGGTTTTGTCTCCTCTACAGATGCAACCTCAGTCTTCGACTTAGGTTATAGACTCTCTGATCTCAAAGCTTTCCCCACAATTGATTCAAATGTCTCATCGATACGGTTTCTAAGCCTTTCCCTCAAGTACTGATCTAGGCCTATTATGAACTTCTCATTCTTCTACTCGGGAGTGTCGATAAGAGATAATCCATACTTCGATAAAGTATCGAACTCAGCAATATACTCCGAGACTGCTCTACCATCCTTCTTAAGTTCCAATAACTTCCTAAACAATTTTGATTTCTGAGCAGTTGGGATAAACTTTCCACTGAATTGGGCCTTAAAATGGTCCCATGTAACTTGATCCTCTGGAGTAGCTGCCTTAATAGCATTCCACTAATTCATCGCCCGTCCTAGCAGCTGACGGGATGCTAGTGTAACACCCCGAAAATTCTATAACTATGAAATTCACAAATTAAAGTATAATTAATCTGAAATCAAAGAACTAAGGGAAAAGGGACACGCCATTGCGTTCGTCTCGGAAAAATACGTGAAATAGAGTCCGAGTTTTCGAAAAACGGAGTCCGTATGAAGAAGATATGGCCTTCGGAAGTTTTGAATTAAATTTAAAATTCAAACAGAATAAAATAATTAAAAAAAATCAGGCCCAGTGGGCCAGGGCGGATTAACACCCGCCTAGGCCACCCAGGTCGACTGGGCTGTCGACCTGGGCTACCCATGTCGACAGGGCTGTCGACAGCCCTGTCGACAGGGGTATCGACCTGGTCGAGCCCAGTCAACCTGGCTGGCCAGGTCGGTGTGTGGTCGAATTTCTGTGGTCTGCTTTGTCATTAGGGCTAGGTGGCGGGTTTTTATTGGTCTCTCTTCCTAATGAATGGCTACGATCTAACCTAGCAACATCAAGGGTCCTAATCAATTCCTAACCTCTATATAAACAACCCTAGACTAAACCCTAATCTATTCATTCAAATTAAGAACATAGCCGCCATGTTGCTGAGGAACGACTAAGAGTAGCCGCCAACTAGAGAGGGAATTAGGAAGAAAGTTCTAAAGCCTAAAGCAAATTCAAGCAACCTAAAGCCAATCAATTCAACAAAGGAATCATATCTCTTAATTAGAGAATTCGCCGCAACCATTGTAAGTAGAGCATTACTTTGGTATAAATAAACAACTGTGTTGATGTGTATGCTTGAATTGTGGCAATGGAAGTAATTCATATTTGTGCAAAATTATGTTATTCATTATAAAGAACTACATGCGGTAGTTCTATGCAAATATATGTTTGGAATATTGCGCAAATTATGTAGTCTATGTTGAAGCTACATGTATATAGTTGAGTGAAATTTATGCAAGTTTGGGCTTTGGTATTATGCCATCATGATGTATATTTTTGGTGCATAAATCATTTTGCAAGTAATTGAGACAAGTTTGGTTGTTATAGTTCATATGAAACTATGTTGGAATTTTGACACTATAATCCATGTATTAAGTCATGCTTTTGCAAAACTTATGAATATGGCTAGGCTATGAATTATATTTGGCATAATTGAAATCTATGATTAAGTCTATCTTGTTTAAAAGAATTATATGATGACATATGTGAGTCATGGCTAGGTTAGACTCAAAAATCCCTTTTTGCAAGTTTAAAGCAAACACCATGATTAGGAATATTTATGCATAAGTATATTTATACCATCGTTATATGATTAGACTTAAACCATGATTAAGTTGAACTATGCTTTTGTGTTAGTAACAAAGTATCCCCTTTGTAAACATGTAGAAACCTTATGAACATGTCTTGTTTATGTTTATGCCATGAACAAAGTTAACTTTACTTATGCCATGCTTATGTTTGACATTATGCTATGCTTATGCTAGAAATATTTACGACATGCTCATGTTTGACATTATGCCTAAATAAGAATATAGGTTCATGTTGTAGTTAAACCTATGCAAGTTCACATGCTTTGATTCATGTCACCTATGTTACCACTATGCAAGTATACCAATTTCTATTTTGTATTTCCAACGTCGTATTGCAAGTTCATGCGCTCACCTTCCCCTCTTTGTGTATACGCCATAAGCCTCCCCTTTCACATGGCTAAATTGGGCTTTAAAAGGCTAAGCCCAATATATATGAACGGACGTGTAAAACGGGGGAAAATAACGTTGGGTTAAAATTAATTAATTAATGAAAATATAAAATAGAAGGGCCCAAATTCAGGTATGGGTTGGGCCCGTGATTGGTGTAACCTTTACACCATTAACTTAATAATGGGCCGCAAATATTTACATATAAGAAATAAAGAAGAATGACAAAATATGTAAATGTAGAACATACGATGTGTTTAACCCGAGGTTGGATTGAGTTGTGATGTAAACCTGCCCGGAACCGCCCGGCTGTCCAGTAGTCACAACAATACCTATCCAATGTGAGAGGTTAAACATGGAGCCCAGCAAGGACCCGAGGTTAGACTGAGTTGTGGCGTAAGACTGCCCGGAACCAACCGGCAACAGGCAGCCACAACAATACCTGTCTAATGTGAGAGGTCAGGGCCTTAATAAGACAATTAAGGCTGAGTCAGGATTGTTAGGATTAAGTGAACTAAAGACTTAATCAAAATGGAACATGCTAAACTAAACGGACTGGTGGGGTTAGGTTAGGAAACACTTAACCAACTTAGCATGTTGGCTAGAGATAGAAAACCTAGTAACGGGGGACCCCTTTCAGCAGTAACCCTAAAAGGTGTATCAGGAAACCCTGAAACTAGGCAGGGTGGGGCACGATTACTGGGCTGATTGTAAGAGGTCAAAGCGACGGCGGTGGTGTAGCAGTGTAGGTTCTAACGGAGTGCGGGCGTGCACACACTCCGGCGCAGAAAAATAAGGCATTGGACACCAGTAGCATACCTGTGCACTCTAAGGTTGTGTCGGGTTGCCACTATGGGACTTGATACACCCCATGGTGGGACCAGCATAGGTAACTACAGACATCGGGGGCCGTAAGACACATGTAACTATGCGAGTAGGAGCCGATCATCATAGAATGGATCACATCACCCTGATTATGGGGTGCAAATTGGAAACTAGTTTATATGGGTTCAGAGATTAACATGGGGTACGATAGTATATTCGACCCTAGACAACTTAACCAAGTTTATAGTGCATGCCCACTTCTTGTTATTACTTATCATACCTAGTTCTTTATTCATAGACAAAGTAGTACTAGACTTACTCAGGCTTATGTCTGACTCTACTTTTCTTTCGTCTTCTTTCTTCCATTTCCCCCCCCCCCCCAAGGTCCTCAGGGAGGGAACACAGCAGCTTGATCAGCTTTGACATCCAGCTTGAAGAAGAGAAATGTATTGCTTGGACTTTCCTGTTTTGAACTACGGCTTTGGACACACTCTATGGGGCTTTTGCAGTTTACTTATGTTTTATTTATGCTTCTTTAAATAATGTACTCAAGACAGATTATGAAAGTATTATGTTATGTTTTTGGAAAGGTTGTTGTTGTAACACATATTTGACTTTATGAAATAAAAGTTTGTTGTTCTTCCGCTGTTTGCAAAATATGTGTTCTTATATCTGTCTTGTAATATCTGTGACTTGTACTTATAAACCTCCACCAAAATTAGGGCATTCCCTTTGAGAGTGACCCTAACGGAGGTGGGGTGTTTCACTTGGTATCAGAGCATAGGTTTACCAGATAAGATAAAAAGTTTTGAAAAATTGTTTTCAAAAAGGAAATTTAAAGAAGCATTTTTAAAAGAAAAATATTATTTTATTTTAAAAGGGCAAAGTCCACTCCCCAAAGCCATAGGAACTATCTCTTATCCTTCGTTTTGAATCTATCCTTTTTGTTTCAGCATGTCCCAAGAACTTAACTTGCCTGAAGGGGTGCCAATACCTGGTTGGTTTAGACGGTTCTTAGAAGCAAGGGCCACTCAGCCAGGTCCTACCATTCCTCCTCCTCCAGCGGAAGGGAATCATCCAGCTGCGGCAGCACCTTTTCCTCCACCTCCTCCATGGGGAAACACGTTCGCTAAGATATGTAAAGATTTTAAAGCTATGGGAGGAAGGGATTTCCATGGAACTGAGTCCTTCGTAGCAGCTAGGAATTGGCTAAAAGAAACTGAAGACCTATTCATCATCTTCGAGGTAGAGGATAGACAAAAAGTACAGTTGGCAGTATGGCTATTGAAGGGTGAGGCTTCCTACTGGTGGGAAGTCACTAATGCTGAAAGACCAGTGGAGACATGGGAGGACTTTAGGGCAAGGTTTGAGACCAAATTTCTCTCAGATGCGGAAAGGAGTTTGCAGTTGGAAAAATTCTTATTTCTTAAGCAAGGGGACAAGACTGTCAGAGAGTATGTGAATCAGTTTGATGAGCTGGCTAGGTTTGGGCTTGACCTAGTCAACACCCCGCATAAGAAGGCTCTCCGTTTCGTCAAAGGGTTAAATGAGCCATTACACAGTTTGGCCATGACCCATATACCCATGGGGGCCACGTATGAAAGATTGGTGCAAATGGCATTGCTGAATGAAGAGGATAAGGGCAAGAAGGAGACAAAGGCAGAAAGCTCTCAGGGGAAGAAAGAGGGTTTGCAGCCCAAGAAGACAGACTTTAAGAAAGGCGGAAAAGGCAACAAAGAGAAGAGGAAGTGCAATTTCTGTGGCAAAGTGGGGCACTTAGTAAAGGACTGCCGGAAAAAGAAGGCCAAGGAAAATGGTGGGTGCTTTTCATGCGGTCAGACAGGCCACAGGGCTAAGGACTGCCCAAGGAAACGAGGACAGGGGCAGGGCGCTGGATCCACCCCAGGGGCACAAGTCCATGTGCTAGAAGCACCACCATTGCAACAGCGAGGTATAAATACTTCTGTAGAAAGCGTAATTTATCTTTATGATCACCCCGTTCGCACTTTGTTTGATTCTGGCGCATCACACTCCTTTATCTCGTCTGCTTTAGTAGAATCTCTGCGCCTAAAAACTAGTATGGTAGAGGACCCCTTAATTGTTTCAAACCCAATTGGGGGCCCAGCTCATTTGTCTATGATCTGTTTGGATTTGAAAATTTCTATCCTAAGTGTTGAATTTCAATGTAGTGCCTTTGTTTTGGGCTTTTCGGGGTATGGTTTGATTTTGGGTATGGATTGGCTATCCCGTAATGGGGCCATCCTTGATTGTGAAAAAAGGGTTGTTAGGCTCCTAACCCAGCTCGGTAATACTTTGGAAATTTCTTGTAATCCCTCGTATGCGGTTATGCTTAGTTATCTTGAATCGCTAGATGCCTCTGTTGAAAATTTGCAATCAGTTAGAGTGGTCCGGGAATATCCGGATGTCTTCGAAGAGGTGAAGGGCTTGCCTCCAAAGCGGGAAATAGACTTCCGCATATATCTTGTAGATAATGCAAAGCCCGTTGCGTTGCCCGTTAGACATATGGCTCCACGAGAAAGGAAAGAGCTCAGTAAACAGATTAAAGAGCTTCTAGAAAAGGGGTTCATTAGGAGGAGCATTTCAGAATGGGGCGCTCCGGTGGTGTTCGCTACAAAGGCGGATGGTTCACTCCGTCTATGTGTTGACTATAGGGAGCTCAACAAGCTAACGAAAAAGAATAGGCACCCTCTCCCTAGAATTGACGATTTATTTGACCAGCTTGTAGGGGCGTCTGTTTTCTCCCAACTCGATTTAGCAACCGGTTTTCATTAGCTAAGGGTGGCTGAAGATAGCATCGATAAAACGGCGTTCAGAACCCCAGACGGCTTCTTTGAATGGCTTGTCATGCCTTTCGGCTTGACAAATGCACCTGCTTACTTCGTGGACCTGATGAGTAGGGTATTTAGAGATTTCCTCAACAAATTCGTAGTGGTCTTCGTAGATGATATCCTTATCTTCTCAAAGAGTGAAGAGGAACATGCTCAGCACCTAAGGGCAATCATGGAAACTTTGCGAGTCCATCAACTAAAAGCCAAATTCTCCAAATGCCACTTTTGGAGAGAAGAGGTGAGGTTCCTTGGGCACATAGTATCCAAACAAGGGTTAGCGGTGGACCCTGCTAAGGTAGTGGAGGTATAAGATTGGAAGACACCAAGGAATGCAACTGAGGTCCGAAGCTTTCTAGGACTAGCAGGTTTCTATCGAAAGTTTATAAGGGATTTTGCGAAAATCTCAGCTCCGCTCACGAAATTGACTAAGAAGAATCTAGTGTTCAATTGGGACATGGATTGCGAGTTTGCTTTCCAACGACTGAAAAGGGCTCTCACAACAGCCCCAGTTTTGACGCTGCCAGATGGGAGCAAGATGTTCACTGTTTATACGGATGCATGTGGGACAGGGCTAGGCGCCGTCTTAATGCAAGAAGGAAGGGTAGTAGCTTATGGAGGGAGGCAGTTGAAGGTGCACGAAAAGAACTACCCAACCCACGATCTCGAGTTAGCCGCCATCGTCTTTGCACTCAAGTCTTGGCGACACTATCTCCTAGGTGAGAAGTTCGAACTTTACACTGACCATAAATCGTTGAAATATCTTTTCTCGCAGAAAGATCTTAACTTGAGGCAACAAAGATGGATGGAGTTTCTTGCCTCGTACGATTTCGAAATCTCCTATACTCCGGGCAAAGGCAACGTAGTGGCAGACGCGTTGAGCCGAAAGAAATTGACCCTAAGCCCGTTGTTCGTTGAAAGACAAAGCCTAGAGTTTATAGCCAGCTTCGACTTTAGGCCTTCCTCCGATTTCGTACCAGGCTTGCTAGCATCTCTCGAAGTGCGCCCAGCTTTAGTAGATTCAGTAGGGGCAGCACAACGCGAAGACCCTCAACTTGTGGAAATAATTGATAGGCTAATCAGGGGTGAGACTTCAAGTCACCTCAACAGATACTCCGTCGACGATAAGGGTTTGCTAAGGCGAGACGGAAGACTATGCGTCCCACAGACAAACGATTTAATAAAGAAGGTTCTCGAGGAAGCACATCACTCCAAGATGACGATACACCCAGGCGGGGATAAAATGTACAAAGACATAAAAAGGACTTTCTTTTGGATTGGCATTAAAAAGGACGTGGCAGAATTCGTTTCTAAGTGTATGGTGTGCCAACAGGTGAAAGCGGAACAGAAAAAGCCTGGCGGATTACTACATCCTCTGGAGGTCCCGCAGTGGAAGTGGGATAGCATCTCAATGGACTTCATCGATGGGCTGCCTAGGTCTAGGAGAGGCAACACTAGCATTTGGGTAATAGTGGATAGGCTTACTAAAAGCGCCCACTTTTTACCTGTCAAAAGTAAAAGAACTGCCTCATCCCTAGCATCACTTTACCTTAAGGAAATCGTTCGACTCCATGGAATACCATCTAGCATTGTTAGTGACCGAGACCCCATCTTCACCAGCGAATTTTGGCGGAGTCTGCAAGAAGCAGTAGGAACGCAGTTATGCTTGAGCACAGCCTATCATCCCCAAACAGACGGCCAAACAGAGAGGGTGAACAGAGTTTTGGAAGACCTTTTAAGGCTATGCGTCCTTGACTTCGGAGGGACATGGGAAGACCACCTTCCTTTGGTGGAATTTGCCTACAACAACAGCTATCAAGCAACCATAGGAATGGCGCCCTTCGAAGCTTTATATGGAAGACCGTGCCGATCGCCCACTTGTTGGTGGGAGTCCACGGATAAGCTCATACTTGGACCAGATATGATCCGAGAGACCTCAGAGAAAGTAGACTTAATACGAAGAAGGATGAAGACGGCCCAAGATAGACAAAAGTCCTATGCCGACAAGAGGAGGACCGACCTTGAATTTGAGGTTGGAGACAGAGTTTTTCTCAAGGTATCACCACTAAGAAACGTTGTTCGTTTTGGAACCACAGGAAAGCTAGCGCCAAGATTCGTAGGGCCATTCCCTATCATCGAGAAAATTGGGAAAATGGCCTATAGATTAGAGCTACCCGAGAAGTTGGCTGGAGTCCACAACGTTTTTCACGTTTCTCATCTCCGAAAATGTCTTCATGAGTCCGCTGAAGTGGTAGAGCCAAATATCCTCGAAGAGGCCGAAGTGGAACGCGAAGCAACCATAAGGAAAGTTCCAACCCGCATATTAGGAACGGAAGTGAAGAAGCTACGCAACCGCGAAGTCAAGCTCGTCAAAGTTCAGTGGAGCGACGCCGAAGGAGACGCGACTTGGGAAACTGAAGCTAGAATCCGCACTGCCTACCCTTTTCTGTTCGAGGGTACATCCTTGATCTTTCCTTTTTCCTTAAGTTGCGCTTTTATCTATCTTTTTAGGTATATTTCCTCGACCTTATCTTTTAGGTAGAAATCCTTTGGATGGAAACATGTAGTTGAAACATGTTATGTATGATGGTTGCAAATGGTTGCAAGTGATTGCTAGTGGTTGCTCGTGGTTGCATATACACACACAATCTAGGTTTTAGATCGGCTCAGTCACTTCATATTGCATATGCATATATGTTTGTATTCGTATGTGGTTGGACTTTAATGTGTTGTCATATGGATGTTGCATTTGTATTGAATGATTGTGCACTCATGTAGAATCAAGAATAGGAAAATTTGCATACATAATGGATTCATGGCACTTACATAATTCGCATTAAGGAGGTCAACTGAATCAGTAGACCGCCTGATTTTGCATTAGATAAGTACATGTACACACACACTTCGCATATGATCATGAAGCATTAGAAGTCTTTTAAGGACAATGGATGCTCGTGTTTGATGGATGAGTAGATGGATGATTGGATGCTAGGATAAACATTCCTCCTAACTTGAAGATTTCGGGGACGAAATCCTTTTAAGTGGGGGAGAATGTAACACCCCGAAAATTCTATAACTATGAAATTCACAAATTAAAGTATAATTAATCTGAAATCAAAGAACTAAGGGAAACGGGATACGCCATTGCGTTCGTCTCGGAAAAATACGCGAAATAGAGTCCGAGTTTTCGAAAAACGGAGTCCGTATGAAGAAGATACGGCCTTCGGAAGTTTTGAATTAAATTTAAAATTCAAACAGAATAAAATAATATAAAAAAAAAATCGGGCCCAGTGGGCCAGGGCGGATTAACACCCGCCTAGGCCACCCAGGTCGACTGGGCTGTCGACCTGGGCTACCCATGTCGACAGGGCTGTCGACAGCCCTGTCGACAGGGGTATCGACCTGGTCGAGCCCAGTCAACCTGGCTGGCCAGGTCGGTGTGTGGTCGAATTTCTGTGGTCTGCTTTGTCATTAGGGCTAGGTGGCGGGTTTTTATTGGTCTCTCTTCCTAATGAATGGCTACGATCTAACCTAGCAACATCAAGGGTCCTAATCAATTCCTAACCTCTATATAAACAACCCTAGACTAAACCCTAATCTATTCATTCAAATTAAGAACATAGCCGCCATGTTGCTGAGGAACGACTAAGAGTAGCCGCCAACTAGAGAGGGAATTAGGAAGAAAGTTCTAAAGCCTAAAGCAAATTCAAGCAACCTAAAGCCAATCAATTCAACAAAGGAATCATATCTCTTAATTAGAGAATTCGCCGCAACCATTGTAAGTAGAGTATTACTTTGGTATAAATAAACAACTGTGTTGATGTGTATGCTTGAATTGTGGCAATGGAAGTAATTCATATTTGTGCAAAATTATGTTATTCATTATAAAGAACTACATGCGGTAGTTCTATGCAAATATACGTTTGGAATATTGCGCAAATTATGTAGTCTATGTTGAAGCTACATGTATATAGTTGAGTGAAATTTATGCAAGTTTGGGCTTTGGTATTATGCCATCATGATGTATATTTTTGGTGCATAAATCATTTTGCAAGTAATTGAGACAAGTTTGGTTGCTATAGTTCATATGAAACTATGTTGGAATTTTGACACTATAATCCATGTATTAAGTCATGCTTTTGCAAAACTTATGAATATGGCTAGGCTATGAATTATATTTGGCATAATTGAAATCTATGATTAAGTCTATCTTGTTTAAAAGAATTATATGATGACATATGTGAGTCATGGCTAGGTTAGACTCAAAAATCCCTTTTTGCAAGTTTAAAGCAAACACCATGATTAGGAATATTTATGCATAAGTATATTTATACCATCGTTATATGATTAGACTTAAACCATGATTAAGTTGAACTATGCTTTTGTGTTAGTAACAAAGTATCCCCTTTGTAAACATGTAGAAACCTTATGAACATGTCTTGTTTATGTTTATGCCATGAACAAAGTTAACTTTACTTATGCCATGCTTATGTTTGACATTATGCTATGCTTATGCTAGAAATATTTACGACATGCTCATGTTTGACATTATGCCTAAATAAGAATATAGGTTCATGTTGTAGTTAAACCTATGCAAGTTCACATGCTTTGATTCATGTCACCTATGTTACCACTATGCAAGTATACCAATTTCTATTTTGTATTTCCAACGTCGTATTGCAAGTTCATGCGCTCACCTTCCCCTCTTTGTGTATACGCCATAAGCCTCCCCTTTCGCATGGCTAAATTGGGCTTTAAAAGGCTAAGCCCAATATATATGAACGGACGTGTAAAACGGGGGAAAATAACGTTGGGTTAAAATTAATTAATTAATGAAAATATAAAATAGAAGGGCCCAAATTCAGGTATGGGTTGGGCCCGTGATTGGTGTAACCTTTACACCATTAACTTAATAATGGGCCGCAAATATTTACATATAAGAAATAAAGAAGAATGACAAAATATGTAAATGTAGAACATACGATGTGTTTAACCCGAGGTTGGATTGAGTTGTGATGTAAACCTGCCCGGAACCGCCCGGCTGTCCAGTAGTCACAACAATACCTATCCAATGTGAGAGGTTAAACATGGAGCCCGGCAAGGACCCGAGGTTAGACTGAGTTGTGGCGTAAGACTGCCCGGAACCAACCGGCAACAGGCAGCCACAACAATACCTGTCTAATGTGAGAGGTCAGGGCCTTAATAAGACAATTAAGGCTGAGTCAGGATTGTTAGGATTAAGTGAACTAAAGACTTAATCAAAATGGAACATGCTAAACTAAACGGACTGGTGGGGTTAGGTTAGGAAACACTTAACCAACTTAGCATGTTGGCTAGAGATAGAAAACCTAGTAACGGGGGACCCCTTTCAGCAGTAACCCTAAAAGGTGTATCAGGAAACCCTGAAACTAGGCAGGGTGGGGCACGATTACTGGGCTGATTGTAAGAGGTCAAAGCGACGGCGGTGGTGTAGCAGTGTAGGTTCTAACGGAGTGCGGGCGTGCACACACTCCGGCGCAGAAAAATAAGGCACTGGACACCAGTAGCATACCTGTGCACTCTAAGGTTGTGTCGGGTTGCCACTATGGGACTTGATACACCCCATGGTGGGACCAGCATAGGTAACTACAGACATCGGGGGCCGTAAGACACATGTAACTATGCGAGTAGGAGCCGATCATCATAGAATGGATCACATCACCCTGATTATGGGGTGCAAATTGGAAACTAGTTTATATGGGTTCAGAGATTAACATGGGGTACGATAGTATATTCGACCCTAGACAACTTAACCAAGTTTATAGTGCATGCCCACTTCTTGTTATTACTTATCATACCCAGTTCTTTATTCATAGACAAAGTAGTACTAGACTTACTCAGGCTTATGTCTGACTCTACTTTTCTTTCGTCTTCTTTCTTCCGTTCCCCCCCCCCCTCGGTCCTCAGGGAGGGAACACAGCAGCTTGATCAGCTTTGACATCCAGCTTGAAGAAGAGAAATGTATTGCTTGGACTTTCCTGTTTTGAACTACGGCTTTGGACACACTCTATGGGGCTTTTGCAGTTTACTTATGTTTTATTTATGCTTCTTTAAATAATGTACTCAAGACAGATTATGAAAGTATTATGTTATGTTTTTGGAAAGGTTGTTGTTGTAACACATATTTGACTTTATGAAATAAAAGTTTGTTGTTCTTCCGCTGTTTGCAAAATATGTGTTCTTATATCTGTCTTGTAATATCTGTGACTTATACTTATAAACCTCCACCAAAATTAGGGCATTCCCTTTGAGAGTGACCCTAACGGAGGTGGGGTGTTTCAGCTAGCTTTCTCTTCGTCGCATCCTCGATACTTAAGTCTTCGAAGATACACTCACAGCTATCAACCAATCCTGAACTTCTATGGACGATTCCGTTCCGTTGAACGGCTTCCCACCAAGACTAGTGTAATCCTTACAAAGCTTGGTGAAATCAGCTTTAGGTGCCTGCACCGCTGCACCACCACCATTTGCAGCATTGGGAACTGCTCCTTGCACATTTCTAAGCATCTCTCTTATGAAATCAATGAACATCATCCTCATATCAGGAGCATTCCCATTATTAGCTCCTCTACCAGTATCCCTAGCATATCGGCTCATCGTTCAATCTGTAAGGAGAAAATGATTAACCATCTCTTCAGTGGTGCCAGTGCAATGCGACTTCATCCTTAAATATACTAATAGTATATATATGTAACTTTTAAAACCAAAATATAACAAATACGCACTCTCATATACGTATTATCTCTCCCTGTGTCTTTCCCTAGGTTAACTATGCAACCTGGCTCTGATACCAAATGTGAAGGCCCGCCTCGCACTAGCCAACATTTCCAATGAAAGTGCGTTGTGTCAATGTCCAACCAGCACGGGACGATTGTCAAAGAAAGGAAAGAAGGGAATTGGAACTAACAAGGAACCTGTAGAACATCTCACAACACATGGAATAAAATATAATAATAACATATTTGACATAAAACAAGTGAGACAGTGTAACACCCCACGTCCATTAATGTCACTCACAAAGGGAATGCATTAACTTCCATGGAGGTTTTAAGTGAATATAGAACAGTAAAATTACAACAAGACAGATATAAAATAGTACTTGGAAATTCAAAAACTTTATTTCATTGTAGCAGAAGTCAAAACATGTTTGATTTCATCATAACACCATATTCAATGTCAAGTACAATATCTATCTTGATAAAACAAGTACATAATCCCATTACATGAATAGCCATTAAAAAGAAAGATAACAAGCTGGACTTTACTTCAGCAGTCCAAGCTTTCCAGAAGATAAGCGATCCAACTAGACTCCACTAGAACTTGGCCCAACCTGCGGACCTGAAGGGAGAAAAAGGATGGAAAAGAGGGGGGTCAGACATAAAGTCTGGTGAATATGATAATTCTACAATACTATTACCAAAATAACTGGACTAAGGCATAAGCTGGAAAACAAGAAAATGTCTATGAAGAGCAGATTAAAGACATAGACAATCGCTAAAGGCAACGTTATAGGCGCTCCTAAATACTAAAGGATAAACACTATACTGCACCACACCAGTCACCCTAAAGATTCATCCCACTTAGCTTCACTTAGAAACTTTCCCAATGGCTTTACGTACCCCTAGCTGACTACATAGGTGCCGCCTGCCCCTATCTCCACTAGGTGTACCCTACTTCCCATTATTCGATCGGCTCCCTAACTCGTAGATACCCGTGCTGGCCCCACAGTGGGGTGTATCACTCCCCTAAAGTGGCAACCTGATACAACGGACATGCACGGCTTATACCTACACGATGCAACAACGTCTTACCTACCAGCCCGGGTCCACACACGCAAATGAAACCCGTTGGACTTGCGTTGCCATCGCTCCCTGTTTTGGCCTCTTATAGTCAAACCCAGTATGCGTGTCCCGTCCTCGACTTGGGTCGAGCCCACAAAGATACGTTTTGGGATACTGGTTGAAATGGGCCCCCACTATTTACCACAAGCATTCCACCTAAGCTTGTCCCCATTAGTCCATCCCACTTAACCCACTTAGTCATGTTCATTTACATGTGTGTTTGGTTAAGTCTAATCGTATTTCAAATGCCTCTAAAGGCAACCACCAGATTCCTCATGCCACCCAAGGCACCTACTTAACCCCCATGTCCCACCTTACATGATTATCTGGTTAAGTATTTCTTAGTTCATTAAGGCCATAACCTCATAAAGACCTCTCACATTAGACTGGCATTTATGGCAGCTGAATTTGCCGGGCGGGTCCGGGCAGTCTTACACCATAAAAGAGTCTAACCTCGTGTCTTTACAACTGTTATGCTTTAGTTTGGGCCTAGGACCTCTCACATTGGGCCGACATTTGTGACTACTGGATTTGCCGGGCGGGTCCGGGCAGGTTTACATCACAAACGGGTCCAACCTCGTGTCCTAAGCATTGATTATTAATAATAATCCACTTTCCCCCAATTTTAATAATTCCCTACTTGAATTATTAATTACTTCCGATTTTTAACAATGTCTATAATTGACTCAATTATGGACATCCATTCATGGTATGCAAAATCTTACAAAATTGCACCCAATTTATTAATTCCTAATATTACCCCTAACCCACGTTTGAACATTTATTCGCAAAATATATGTTAGACTCGAATAGCCTAACTCATAGCATAAAAGAGATTATCATAATAACAACATGTATATGTGACCAAATGAATCATAATAAGGGGTGAAACTTGCATATGTCCAACTTGCATAGATTATACATGTCATGGACCTAAAGGTGTCAACTTGTTCAAAATTCACCTAATATAATCTCAATCAATTTTCATAAACTTACATATGAACATGTGTGAATCAACATCATCTAATTTTTTAACAACATGGTTTTATATGGGTACACCTAACTCAATAGGCAAATTCCCATAATCAAGTTTTATTTAATTATAGTTTCAAGTTTATGGGTGCACCTAACCTAATAGGCAAATTCCCATAAACAAGATCCATTTAAATTAAGAAAAAAAAACATAACTTTAAGCATGATCCAACAACATGATTTTTCAACATAATATAGCATGATTTATAACATGGCATAGTATGATAGTATAACATAGCTTGACATGATTCTCAACATAGCACGACATAGCATAAGAGAATTTACAACATAGCATGACATAGCATATATAATTTACATCATACGACAACATAATAACATAATAAGAGATCCACAATATATAGAATTTACAATTACAAATCACATCACTTTCTTGTGATCCATTCATAACTGAGTCAAATTAGTTTGTAATAGTCTTGTGAGAATCATCATACTCACCAACAAAAGAAAAGAATTAGAGAAAGAGAGATCTTTTGATTTGATTTGTGTAGATTTAGCTGTAGATGATTAGGCTTCCTCTTCTTAGTTTGTGACGGCTATGCTGAACTCCATGGCAGCAGCATGACGGTAGCTTCTCTAATTTTACAAATGATTTAGGTCTAGGGTCTACCCACTTATTTATAGATTTTAGAATTCATTTAGGCCATTAGATTTAACCTAGAAATAACTGCAGCCGTTCAGACAAGATGGGGTTTATCTTGTTGACTCAGCAATGAGTCAGAAGTGACTCAGCAAACACTCAGCATATTAATAAACTTCTATTCATGTCATAAATATATATATATTTTCTACAATGTACATATTAGATACATCCCCCTTTACTTATTATTGTTTTTATATACATATTAGATACATCCCCTCTCTCACACACTTATTAATATTTTTATATTCATATTAGATACATCCCCTCTCTTACACACTTATTAATATTTTTATATTCATATTAGATACATCCCCTCTCTTACACACTTATTAATATTTTTATATTCATATTAGATACATCCCCTCTCTTACATACTTATTAATATTTTTATATTCATATTAGATACATCCCCTCTTCTACACACTTATTATTATTTTAGCAACTTTAGTGTTGATAGAAAATTCGGGGTGTTACATTCTCCCCTCCTTTTAGGATTTCGTCCCCGAAATCTTCAAGTCTGGAAGAATGTATATCCTACCATCCAAACGTCCATCTACTCATCCATCATACACAGGCATCCATTGTCCTTACAGACTTCTAATGCTTTCATGTTTAAATGCACAGTGTGTGTATATGTCCGTATCTAATGCAAAATCAGGCGGTCCACTGATTCAGTTGACCTCCTTAATGCAACTATGATCGTGCCATGCATCCATTATGTATGCAAAAGATTCTTAATGCTACATAATACTTCTATATGCGTGCACAACCATCATCTGAATGCAGCATCCACATGATAATACAACCATCGTTCATCCATTTTACTAAATACATCCATATATATATGCAATATGCAATATGTAGTGACTGAGCCGATCTAGTGCCTAAAGTGTGTGTATATATGCATCCACGAGCAACCACTAGCAAACACTTGCATCCATTTTGCATCCATCATACATAACATGTCTCAAACACATGTTTCAACCATAGGATTATCCTAACTAAAGGTCAAAGATACTAATGAGAGGACATACTAAAGATAAGATAAGATAAGCTAAGCGATAAAGGAGAAATTAAAAGACATACCCTCAAAAAGAAAAGGGTACAACAAACGCATCTTCTCTTCTGTCTCCCAAGTTGCGTTGCTCTCATCATCTCCCCATTGCACTTTAACCAGTCTGACCTCTCGATTCCTCAACTTTTTGATCTCCGACCCAAGAATGCATGTAGGAGCTCGTCTAATTGTTGCATCACGCTCTATTTCCACCTCTTTAAGCAAGCTCGGCTCTACCACCTCCGCGGTCTTGTGCAAACACTTCCTCAAATGTGATACATGGAATACGTCGTGTACTCCACTAAGTTTCTCAGGCAACTCCACCCTATATGCCATCTTCCCAATCCTGTTTTTTTACAGGAAACGGCCCTACAAACCTTGGTGCTAATTTCCCCACGGACCCAAAGCGAACAACATTCTGTAACGGAGATACTTTGATAAAAACCATGTCCCCAATGTCAAACTCAAGATCTGTCCTCCTCTTATCAGCATACGATTTTTGCCTATCTTGTGCTGCTTTCATCCTCCTTCGAATCAACTCAATCTTCTCCGAGGTTTCCCTAACCATATCGGGCCCAAGTAGGATTTTATCGGTAGATTCCCACCAACATGTAGGCGAACGGCAAGGCCTTCCATAAAGATCTTCGAAAGGTGCCATGCCAATACTAGACTGAAAGCTATTATTATATGTGAATTCTACTAACGGAAGGTGCTCTTCCCATGTACCCCCAAAGTCTAGGATACAAAGCCTTAAAAGATCCTCTAGAATGCGATTCACCCTCTCGGTCTGGCCGTCTGTCTGAGGATGATATGCGGTGCTCAAATATAGCTGAGTCCCTACCACCTCTTGTAAACTCTTCCAAAATTCGCTAGTAAAGATGGGGTCACGGTCGCTTACTATACTAGAAGGAATACCGTGCAAACGAACTATCTCCTTAATGTATACAGAAGCCAACCACGGAGCAGTCCTCTTACTTTTCACGGGAATAAAATGGGCGCTTTTAGTAAGTCTATCTACTATAACCCAAATCCCCGTGTTACCCTTCCTTGATCTTGGTAATCCATCCACAAAATCCATTGAGATGCTTTCCCATTTCCATAGTGGAACTTCTAATGGGTGAAGCAACCCACCGGGTTTCTTTTGTTCTGCTTTAACTCGTTGGCACACCAAGCATCTAGCGACGTACTCGGCCACATCCTTTTTCATACCGGCCCAAAAGAAAACCCGCTTCATATCTTTGTACATCTTATCCCCGCCGGGATGAATGGTCATTTTTGAGCGATGAGCATCATCAAGAATGGCCTTCCTTAAGTCTTCGTCTTGTGGTACACAAAGTCTATTATCCCTTCGTAACCAACCCTTATCGTCTAGGGTATACCTACGAAGATGGCTTGACGACTCCCCCCCTTTGAGCTTTTCTACTATCTCAACCAACTGTGGGTCGTCTCGCTGTGCCTCACCAACCCGTCCTAGAAGTGTAGGTCTAACCTCCAAGGATGCTAACAGACCGGGTACTAAGTCAATGGAGGGTCTAAAGTCAAACATAGAGATGAATTCTAAGCTTTGTCGTTCAACAAACAACGGACTCAAGGACAACCTTTTCCTACTTAAGGCGTCTGCCACCACGTTACCCTTGCCCGGGGTATATGCTATTTCAAAATCGTAGGAGGCTAAGAATTCCATCCACCGTTGCTGCCTTAAATTCAAATCCTTCTGAGAGAATAAGTATTTTAATGATTTGTGGTCAGTGAACAGTTCGAATTTCTCACCAAGAAGATAGTGACGCCAAGACTTAAGCGCGAAAACAATTGCGGCTAGCTCTAAGTCATGCGTGGGGTAATTCTTTTCATGAACCCTCAACTGCCTTCCACCATAGGCTATTACTCTTCCCTCTTGCATGAGGACCGCGCCAAGTCCCGTCCCACAAGCATCAGTATAGATGGTAAACGGTTTATTCCCGTCTGGCAGCACTAAGACTGGGGCTGAAGTTAAGGCTCTCTTTAAACGTTGGAACGCATCATCGCAATCTTTGTCCCACGTAAAAACCAGGTTCTTCTTCGTTAACCGTGTTAATGGAGCTGATATTTTTGCGAAGTCTTTGATAAACTTCCTATAATAGCCAGCCAACCCCAAGAAACTTCTTACTTCGGTTGCATTTTTAGGGACCTTCCAATCTTGGATGGCCACCACCTTTGCGGGATCCACTGCTATCCCTTCTTTGGAAACCACGTGCCCTAAGAACCGTACTTCCTTCCTCCAGAAGTGACACTTAGAAAATTTTGCCTTAAGGTTATGCGCTCGAAGGGTTTCCAACACTTCCCTAAGATGTAGGGAGTGCTCTTCTTTATTCTTAGAAAAGACTAAGATGTCATCCACAAAGACTACCACGAATTTGTTAAGGTATTCCCTAAACACCCTACTCAACAAATCAACAAAATATGCAGGGGCGTTTGTCAAACCAAAGGGCATCACTAGCCATTCATAGAATCCGTCAGGAGTCCTAAAAGCAGTCTTATCTATACTATCCTCAGCCACTCTCAGTTGATGAAAGCCAGTGGCTAAGTCCAACTGTGAAAACACTGAGGCGCCAACTAACTGATCAAAGAGATCGTCAATCCTCGGCAGTGGGTGTCGGTTCTTTTTAGTAAGCTTGTTTAGTTCTCTATAGTCCATACAAAGTCTAAGAGACCCATCCTCCTTTGTGGCAAAAACTACTGGAGCACCCCACTCCGATATACTACGTCTTATGAACCCCTTCTCAAGCAACTCCTTTACTTGCTTATTGAGTTCCCTCCTTTCACGAGGAGCCATGTGGCGCATTGGCAAAGATACGGGTTTAGCATTATCCACAAGATAAATTCGAAAGTCTATCTCCCGCTTTGGAGGTAAGCCCTTCACCTCCTCAAACACATCCGGATATTCCCGGACCACTTCTACCGATCGCAGGTTCTCTACAGACGCGTCAAGCGATTCAAGATAACTTAGCATAACGGAATTTATGGGATTACAAAAGATGTCGAGAGCATTACCAAGGCGAGTCACAAGCCTAACTACTCTCCTTTCACAATCAAGAATGGCCCTATTTCTAGACAACCAATCCATTCCTAAAATTAGCCCATAGCCCGTGAAGCCCAATACATAAGCATCACATCTAAATTCAACGCTAAGTATAGAGATTTTCAAATCCAAACATATCATGGTCAAATGAGCCGAACCCCCAATTGGATTTGAAACGACCAAGGGATCCTCTACTAAACTGGTGTTCAAGTGCAGTGATTCAACTAATGATGCAGAGATAAACGAATGAGATGCGCCAGAATCGAATAAGGTACGGACAGGATGATCAAACAGAAAAACTAAGCTTTCAACAGAAATTGTTCTACCTCTTTCTTGCAGCGGTGGGGCCGCAATAGCCTGAACTTGCCCCCTTGCCTGCCCTGGTGCCATAAGAGCCTGCACCTGTCCTCCCGAGGTAGACCCTGCCCTCTGCCCCTTCTTTGGACAGTCCTTCACTAAATGTCCCGCATCTCCACAATGAAAACAACCAGTCTTCTTTTTCTTTCTACAATCTTTGCTGAGATGGCCAGGCGTCCCACAATTGAAGCATTTCTTCTTCCCTTTGCCATTATTGTTTTTACCACCCTTCTTATTTTGCTGTTGGGGTTTCTTCTGATCCCCTTTCTTTTCAACTGCCTTATCCTCATGCATAAGTGCCATTTCTACTAGCTTTTCAAAGGTGGCTCCCATAGGGATGTGGGTCATAGCCAACCCTTGCAACGGTTCATTCAAGCCTCTAACGAACCTCAAAGCTTTCTTCTCTGGCGTGTTCACCAACTCCAAGCCAAACCTTGCTAACTGATTAAATTTATTGACATATTCCTTTACTGATGAGCTCCCTTGCTTTAGTGCCAGGAATTTTTCCATATTTAAGTTCTCCTCTGCCCTTGAAAGAAACTTTGCCTCAAACCTTCGTCTGAAATCCGCCCATGAATCAACTGGACGTTCCCCGTTAGTGACCTCCCACCAAAACGAGGCCTCTCCCTTCATTAACCAAGCAGCTAAACGGACTTTCCTCCCATCTTCCACTTCAAAGATATCCAACAATTCCTCAGTCTCCTTAAGCCAATCTCTGGCCTCCACAAACGTCTCAGTCCCTTGAAAAGTTTTTCCTCCCATAGCCTTGAATTCCTTGCACGTCTTTGCAAAAGTGTCAACACGAGGAGGAGGAGGAGGAATGGGTGCAACTAGGGGTGGAGGAGTATCCGCTGGGCCTGCAGTGGTGGCCCTAGCCTCCAAGTATCTCCTAAACCACCCTGGAATCGTCACACCTTCTGGGAGATTAAGATCTTCAGCCATGCTGAAACGAAAAAGGAAAGATTCAAAATGGAGAATTCGAAAGATAAAGATAAGGATGTGGCTATTTGGGATTATGTTTTTCATAAAAACTCTCTTTAAATAACATGTTTTTTTTTTTTTTGAAAGCACTTCTTCCAAAAATACTTTAGAAAAAAAATATTTTTCTAAATTTTTTTTAATCTGTTCTGGTAACCTTATGCTCTGATACCACGTGTAACACCCCACGTCCATTAATGTCACTCACAAAGGGAATGCATTAACTTCCATGGAGGTTTTAAGTGAATATAGAACAGTAAAATTACAACAAGACAGATATAAAATAGTACTTGGAAATTCAAAAACTTTATTTCATTGTAGCAGAAGTCAAAACATGTTTGATTTCATCATAACACCATATTCAATGTCAAGTACAATATCTATCTTGATAAAACAAGTACATAATCCCATTACATGAATAGCCATTAAAAAGAAAGATAACAAGTTGGACTTTACTTCAGCAGTCCAAGCTTTCCAGAAGATAAGCGATCCAACTAGACTCCACTAGAACTTGGCCCAACCTGCGGACCTGAAGGGAGAAAAAGGATGGAAAAGAGGGGGTCAGACATAAAGTCTGGTGAATATGATAATTCTACAATACTATTACCAAAATAACTGGACTAAGGCATAAGCTGGAAAACAAGAAAATGTCTATGAAGAGCAGATTAAGGACATAGACAATCGCTAAAGGCAACGTTATAGGCGCTCCTAAATACTAAAGGATAAACACTATACTGCACCACACCAGTCACCCTAAAGATTCATCCCACTTAGCTTCACTTAGAAACTTTCCCAATGGCTTTACGTACCCCTAGCTGACTACATAGGTGCCGCCTGCCCCTATCTCCACTAGGTGTACCCTACTTCCCATTATTCGATCGGCTCCCTAACTCGTAGATACCCGTGCTGGCCCCACAGTGGGGTGTATCACTCCCCTAAAGTGGCAACCTGATACAACGGACATGCACGGCTTATACCTACACGATGCAACAACGTCTTACCTACCAGCCCGGGTCCACACACGCATATGAAACCCGTTGGACTTGCGTTGCCACCGCTCCCTGTTTTGGCCTCTTATAGTCAAACCCAGTATGCGTGTCCCGTCCTCGACTTGGGTCGAGCCCACAAAGATACGTTTTGGGATACTGGTTGAAATGGGCCCTCACTATTTACCACAAGCATTCCACCTAAGCTTGTCCCCATTAGTCCATCCCACTTAACCCACTTAGTCATGTTCATTTACATGTGTGTTTAGTTAAGTCTAATCGTATTTCAAATGCCTCTAAAGGCAACCACCAGATTCCTCATGCCACCCAAGGCACCTACTTAACCCCCATGTCCCACCTTACATGATTATCTGGTTAAGTATTTCTTAGTTCATTAAGGCCATAACCTCATAAAGACCTCTCACATTAGACTGGCATTTATGGCAGCTGGATTTGCCGGGCGGGTCCGGGCAGTCTTACACCATAAAAGAGTCTAACCTCGTGTCTTTACAACTGTTATGCTTTAGTTTGGGCCTAGGACCTCTCACATTGGGCCGACATTTGTGACTACTGTATTTGCCGGGCGGGTCCGGGCAGGTTTACATCACAAACGGGTCCAACCTCGTGTCCTAAGCATTGATTATTAATAATAATCCACTTTCCCCCAATTTTAATAATTCCCTACTTGAATTATTAATTACTTCCAATTTTTAACAATGTCCATAATTGACTCAATTATGGACATCCATTCATGGTATGCAAAATCTTACAAAATTGCACCCAATTTATTAATTCCTAATATTACCCCTACCCCACGTTTGAACATTTATTCGCAAAATATATGTTAGACTCGAATAGCCTAACTCATAGCATAAAAGAGATTATCATAATAACAACATGTATATGTGACCAAATGAATCATAATAAGGGGTGAAACTTGCATATGTCCAACTTGCATAGATTATACATGTCATGGACCTAAAGGTGTCAACTTGTTCAAAATTCACCTAATATAATCTCAATCAATTTTCATAAACTTACATATGAACATGTGTGAATCAACATCATCTAATTTTTTAACAACATGGTTTTATATGGGTACACCTAACTCAATAGGCAAATTCCCATAATCAAGTTTTATTTAATTATAGTTTCAAGTTTATGGGTACACCTAACCTAATAGGCAAATTCCCATAAATAAGATCCATTTAAATTAAGAAAAAAAAACATAACTTTAAGCATGATCCAACAACATGATTTTTCAACATAATATAGCATGATTTATAACATGGCATAGTATGATAGTATAACATAGCTTGACATGATTCTCAACATAGCACGACATAGCATAAGAGAATTTACAACATAGCATGACATAGCATATATAATTTACATCATACGACAACATAATAACATAATAAGAGATCCACAATATATAGAATTTACAATTACAAATCACATCACTTTCTTGTGATCCATTCATAACTGAGTCAAATTAGTTTGTAATAGTCTTGTGAGAATCATCATACTCACCAACAAAAGAAAAGAATTAGAGAAAGAGAGATCTTTTGATTTGATTTGTGTAGATTTAGTTGTAGATGATTAGGCTTCCTCTTCTTAGTTTGTGACGGCTATGCTGAACTCCATGGCAGCAGCATGACGGTAGCTTCTCTAATTTTACAAATGATTTAGGTCTAGGGTCTACCCACTTATTTATAGATTTTAGAATTCATTTAGGCCATTAGATTTAACCTAGAAATAACCGCAGCCGTTCAGACAAGATGGGGTTTATCTTGTTGACTCAGCAATGAGTCAGAAGTGACTCAGCAAACACTCAGCATATTAATAAACTTCTATTCATGTCATAAATATATATATATTTTCTACAATGTACATATTAGATACATCCCCCTTTACTTATTATTGTTTTTATATACATATTAGATACATCCCCTCTCTCACACACTTATTAATATTTTTATATTCATATTAGATTCATCCCCTCTCTTACACACTTATTAATATTTTTATATTCATATTAGATACATCCCCTCTCTTACACACTTATTAATATTTTTATATTCATATTAGATACATCCCCTCTCTTACATACTTATTAATATTTTTATATTCATATTAGATACATCCCCTCTTCTACACACTTATTATTATTTTAGCAACTTTAGTGTTGATAGAAAATTCGGGGTGTTACAGACAGTGCATAAGCTAAAAACTAAACCATCATAGCAGCGGAAAATCCAAAATACAGCTTATGTTCCACATCATCATTATTACAACTTTTAAAACTGACTCCAAAGAAATATAAGAAAGGTACACTACTAATGCCCAAAGTAGTGACCAGCAGCGACACAGGGAGAATATCTATATATATCATACGTGGAAGCCTCCTTCTTGTCTCCAGTACAACTACTCGTGCATGCCACCTAACCTATCTCTAGTCTTCCCATTTCAAAGCACCAAGATTAATAAGAAGAGACATAAAACTCTGGGTCAGACAAAAGTCTGGTATGAGCGATAAACAACAAAACCGAACAATAACAGGTATACTAAACCATACTTGAAGCTGGACCTGCAACCAAAGAGTTAGCACAACAAGATGCACAATACTCTAAGGTGACACTAACATATGGTGTAAAGATATGGGGGTGGGGGTGTGCATGTCATAGTGATGTCAAACAATCAAGCATAACAACGATCCTCACATCTCTCACTCAGTGCGTAAAGCATATGATATCCACCGCTTTAATCGCTCAAATCCTTTGTTATGATCACTCTGCCTCATGGAGTCATGGCGACTCCACTGCACTGATCCATAGCCACTAGTCCTTGCTATGTCCACTCTGCCCCATGAAGTCATGACGAATCCATTACAATGGCTCATAGCCTTGCTACGATCACTCTGCCCCATGGAGTAATAGCTACCCCACTGCACTAATCTGTAGCCTAACAATCGTCTCTCGGTGGTGAATCAAAGCGATGGACATTGTCAACTCCTTAGCACACGTCCCACAGCAAAGTCCAATCGTGAAGTTCACTCATTAGTTCCCTTCTAGATCCTGAGTTACAACTTCACATTTGGACTACCTTTGCATCTCAGGTTTTGATCTTCTTCGGATTGGTCCTTCGGTCATCATCGGTTCGGTTCGGCCATTCTGGTTCAGTTCGTGATCACCTGCTTCGGATCGGATTGCTTTATATGAGTCAGGTCGTATTGACCCCATCGGTTCGGGTCGGGCTTCTCCACTTGGGTTAGCCCATACGCTTCTTCTCCTGGTGGTTCGGTTCGGAGTAGTTCCCTGGTTCTGATCATGAGCTTCTGTTAGGTTCGGGGCTTCTGATCCTTGGTTGGCACTCCGGCTCAGGTCGTTGCATGTAGGACACGAGTGGATCATTTCATGGTCACCGTCCACGAGCGGTTGGTTCGTGCCCGCCTCCACCGATCCGGTTCGGGTCAAATTTCTGCAACTTTTCCAGCGACTGTTTTACGCCATACGACGGCGTTTTCGACCACTCTAACTTTTCTAATCACCCACGAAGCTTACCATACAGTCATAGCAACATAGAGAATCAATAATAAGCACTAAAACAACAACTTAACATGTCAATATGGATCAAACATACCCAAAAACCTATGTTTTCCCCTTAATCCCCCTTAATCATGTTTAAGCATACAATTAGCAAAACTTATCCAAATTAACCCAAACTTCTATCAGAGCCCTAAAATAATATTTTAGAATTTTACAAATTTTTCCAGATATCTCTGAGCAAAAATTTCGCTAATAAACACTAATTACCCCTAATCAACCGTAATTAGTGATAAACTATGCAAATCACTCACCTTAGCCATAAATAAATCTTATATATGAAAATATCTCTGATTTGGGTTGAATTTCTATGCAACACAACAGCTCTATTCCCAATTTGATGCTAATTTGCCTTGATTAGTTGTAGTTTAGGCTAAAACTTGATTAAATGGCGATTAGAAGGTGATTTGGGTGTTGGAGGCCATTGTTAGGATTAGGGAAATGTTTTAGGCGGCTGAGAAAATGAAAATAGATCATTTTCCTACTGTTCTCAGCCTCCCCATAACCCTAATCCTGAAATGGGCTATGGGCCCTCTTGCTAATCACCCTAATTAGGCCTGGTTAAGCAATTTTTCAACTTCTAAACCTTGTTTCGGCCATATCTCCCAAAAAATGAGTCTGTTTGGCTAATGTGACCACTCTACGAAAAGGTAGACCATCATCCGAATTTAATGGAAGTGGTTCCAAGTCAAAAATCCTTCCAATCAAAAGTTATGGCCGAAATAAGATCAGCTAGGGGTAAAATGGTCATTTAAAAATCGGCAAAAATCATGAATATGAGAAATGATCCAAATAGTCGTCTCCCAAAGTTACATGGCTATACGACTTTGCATGTGGAAGAAATAAATATCCTACGATCCCCTGATGCGTAGAATGCGGGTCGTTACATATTCACTCTGATGAAGGTATGATCAATAAAGCTTTCATTCAATACTTTTCATCCATTCTAGCCAATCCTTTTTCATTTGTTGATATAAAGCCATTATTCAAAATCAACCTCCCAACCTTATCCCATGACCAAGCTGGTAATCTTATTCAATTTATCACCAAATAAGAGGTTAAAGAAGCAGCTTTTAGTCTAGATCCTAGTAGATGTGGTTGTCCAGATTTTTTCAACTCTTGTTTTCTGCAAAAATGTTGGAATGTTATTTTGGATGATGCTACAAAAGCAATTCTTCATGTACAATGAGCTTTCTGCTAGCTTGTCTGCTACTGCGATTGCCTTTATATATAAAGTAGATAATCCATCCTCTGTTCCAATTTCCTATTGTAATGTCATTTATAAGGTCATATCAAGAATTCTTGCTAATAGAATTCAAGATGTTTTGCCATCCATCATTGCTCCAAATCAATCAGCCTTCATCAAGGGTAGATCTATCTCTGATGACATTTTGTTAAACCAAGAATTGTTGTACGATTATAATAGGGTAGACATCTCGCCTAGATGAAACTTGACATAAAAAAGGCTTTTGATTCAATTGCATGGCATTCAATCTTAGCAATTTTGGCAAGGATGAATTTCTTGCTTCCTTTTATTGCTTGGATTCATTCTTTAATCTCATCACCCTATTATTATATTGCCAGAAAAGGTTGTCTTCATGGATATTTTAAAGGGTCTCAAGGTGTGCGTCAAGGTGATCCAATATCACCATGCATATTTATTATTGTAATGGATTTGTTTAATGCTTTGCTGGTTGATCAAGTTTTAAAGAAGAAGATAGATTTACATCCAAAGTGCAAACGTCCTTTGATTACATACCTTTTTTTGCCGATGATTGGGTTATTTTTACTAAGCCATTTTTTCATAATATCCAGTGTGTTGTAGATGCACTCCACTTTTTTCACTCAATCACCGAGCTTCAAATCAATCTCAGCAAATCAAATATATCGGTTGCTGGACTGTCTGTTTATAGTAAGAAGGACATAATAGAAAGATCAGGTTTACAAGAGCTTCCAGTGAATTCATTTTATCTTGGTTTGTCTCTTATTAGTTATTGAATTACAAAGGCAAATTGTACTCCAATATTTGAGAAAATCATTGGAAAGCTTCAACAATGGCATGCTTGTAAACTTTCTCAAGCAGGAAGGCTTGTTATTGTTTAGTCTGTTGCGCTTGCATTCACAACATATTGGTCTTGTCACTATATATTACCAGTGAAACTTATTCAGATGATAGAACCAGCTCTCAATAGTATTTTATGGCTTGGTGATCCATTTGCACAGGTTTTAGTTCCAATTTCCTTTTCCAAGTTATTTGAGGCCAAAGAGTACGGTGGACTAGGTATTACAAATTTATCTCTCTGGAATAAGTCGGCTACTTCGTCATATATAGATAAGTTGTTTGCTCATGAAGACAGTTTATGGTCAAAATGGATTAACAAGAATTTAATTGGGAACAAGCAGTTTTGGACGATGGATGTGCCATAAAATGCTAGCTGGAGTTGGCGCAATATTTTGAAATTAAGAAATTCCTTTTTGCCTTTTATCCAGTGCAATTACAAGTTCATTAAAAAGCTTTCTTTCTATTTTCACCCTGGGTTAAACCAGATTTGGTTCTGAGCTCTATTATTGATTTTAATTTGAGGTGACAATCTGGTATTGCTGAAAATGCTTTAATTGTAGATTACATTCATGATGAAAAATTAATCCTTCCTTATTTTAGCTCAGTTGTTCTTAGATCTCTCTGGTCTGAATTATCGGATAGTTTCAAATTTGATGGTGTTAGCGGTATTTTATGGGGTGGCAAAAATCATTCCATAAAGCATGTATGTAATTTAATGCAAGGTGAAAAACAACTTTTTCCTTGGTCCAAAAGAATTTGGAATTCTGGTAGCTCAGCAAAGGAAAATCTTCATTTATGGAAGGTCATGGCAAATGCGGTTAATACAAAGGAAAGTTGTTTAAAATTGGTATTGTGCCTGATAGTATTTGTTTGTTTTGTAAATCTGCCGAGGAATCGAATACACACCTATTTTTTGAGTGTAGCTTTCCATTTCTGGTGCGGACGAGGCTTTTATCCATTGGTGGTTTTTATAAGCCTGTCAATAATAGCAAAATTGAATGGTACAATATCTATAAGGAAACCAGGTGGAAGAGAGGAAGTACCAAGTCCTTGTTAATGATCTTAAAGACATTTTGTTAAATATTATGGTTAGAAAGAAATAGAAGAGTTTTTGGGTATGGGGAGTATAATGCAAATGAACTTTTCAATGTCATTTTCAGGAAATTGGTGAAGAAGTTTGGTTCAGCTTCATGAAGGTCGTGGCTATATAGTTATCAGTTTTGTAACCTGTGTATATTTTTGTATGTCTGTAAATTTGAGTTGTATAGTTGTTTGTAGTTCTTTGGTTGTGATACTTTTGTAAGTACCACTTTGTACTTGTAAATAGGCAATAAAAATTTTGCCATTCAAAAAAAAAAGTAGTAGTGGATGGAAACACCTATATACATAAAATTTTAAACTTGCATCCTAGGCATGTGGAAATGATACCAATATTAAATTAAAAGTAGAGTATTTCATACATTCACACATGTATGATTACAATCCATATTTCACCCAATTCACCCTTTTTGTGGTGAAGAAATCAAATTGTCTCACCTAGAACTAAGTGTCGATACATAGACGATCTATTCGATTTTCTAAAGCCAATGATTCGGTTTTTCAATGAAGTGCTTTGATTGATACATCTAGATGATATACTGTTATGTATAGTTGGCATCAGCGATTCATATTCTTAGAGGAACACCTATTTCTAAAGCTAGTGAGTTCTGGTGGATTCTCGTGGAATTTCTGCATTTGAGAAGTGGATTTTTGCTGCAGAATTTATGTTATAAGCTTTAAAGAATTGAAGCTTCATGAAATTTATACTTCATGCTTTTGGGCATTAAGCCGATTAATGGAGATATTGCTATAGGGAATTTATACTGGTGTGAAAATTTTATCATTTTAATGCATTTTGTTTTTTACTGTTCATTGAGTTGTTTAGAGAGTGTTTGTTAATCTTTAGCTTAGGTTTGTTGTAATGTATATACTCATGTTGTACTACTTATTGTAATTCCCTTGTTGATTAATAAAAAAAATTACGCTTGCCTTTAAAAAAAAGATAAAAGCAATTATCTTTTATTAAAAAGATAAGAAAGATAATAACCATCATAATAAAATTGTTGGTTATATCTTTTTATTATTATTGATTTTAAAATATAAGTTTTATTTAAGTAATAGTAAAAGTTAAAAATATGTAAATGTCAAAAACAGTAATTTATCTGAAAAAGATAAAAGTATTTATCTTTATCTAAAAAAGATTAAAATATATACATGTTCAACTGTTCTAGAGTCAGTCCCTCTATCCGTAATACCTTCCCTGCTACGGATTCTGCATTGTTTGCACTTTTGCTTGTATTGCAGTACACATATACAAAAAAAGGCTCAAGTATGCCAATATGATTTAGATCACAAGTTGTTCTTCCTTTTCTGAAAAAGATAAAACTATTTATCTTTATCTGAAAAAGATAAAATATATACATGACAGACACTTAAAGCTTCTGTAACTGCGTTTGAGAGCAATAACACGGATCATTTATGGATTGTTTGGATCGATTAGAATAATTTGTTTAAAAAAAACCAAAAAACTAGTTCTAACTTTTTAAATTTTAAAAGACGACTTGTATAAATCGATCTAAACAAGTCCATAGTTTCTATCTTGTATCTCAAAACCATATTATCTTCTTTTAAATAAAGTAGAGAAAAAGATAAGTACATTTATCTTTTTAAATAACTTATTTTCTCATATAAAAATAAGCAGACTAGAAGATAAATATTTTTATCTTTTTAATAACTTATGTTTTATCATACAAAAAAATATACAAGTTATCTTTATTACTGAAAATCATTGTATTAAATATACAAATCTATCTTTTGTTGTACTATAGGGTTCGCTTAGCTTATCTCAAATCATTCAACATTCTCTAAAAAAATGACTTTCCTAAAAGCAATTTTTTATATTTAGTTGTTATTTGTTATAAATTGCTGTCGGTTTTGCGAAAAAGATAAATGCATGTATTTTTTTTCATTATTTGGTATACGCTGTTGTCAGTTTTGTGAAAAAGGTAAATGCAATTAAAATTATTGCTGTAGTTTCTGTCAATGGGGTTTAGCAACATGAGGTAGATAATATGGAATTTCAGTTTAGTTTTGTAGTTAGAATATGGGTGATGCTTATTGTTTGAGTCAATGGTGAGTGCTTATCTTGTGATATGAATTTTCGAAGATGGTAGGCTGTGTCATCAAAGTCACATTATTTTATTGTTTCACTGAACTCCTCAACCTAATTTGAAACAAATTTTAAGTGATTCAACTATATATTAGTTTGAATTCCAGAAAAGATATACGGTTATATTTTTCTAAAAAGTGGGTAAAAATGGATCTGTTATGTACTATTTTATGCAAATAGTTGCTAATTAAGATTATATATTGTAAAACATTTTGCAAATGCATTTATTTGTTTACATCGTTAATTTTAGGTGTGACATTTATTTATTTTAAATGATAAACGTTTAATTTGGTTATTAAGATGGGGACTTGGCAACAGTGAGTTCAATTCCTAATTATGTTGATATGAAAGTCAAATCAATTCTGTCTTTGCAAGGAATTCCATATGCAACGCATTGATGTCCCATGGAATAATCAATTCTTCCAAGTTAATGAATAAGGCGTATTGAATTTAACACTTTTTTTTGTTCCAAATGAATGCCAGAAAAAGGGTACTTGTTATTGAATTTCATTATACACATGTAAAGTAGGAAGCATTAACCGTGTTAAGGTATTTTTCATGGAATAATTTGGGAAAAGGTAATCTTCTCAACTACAACTTAAGTTGTCATATTTGTTTTGATTAGATCAAGCCGTGCTCCATGTTCATTTTTGTTCAATTAGGCCTCAATTTGTATGGGTTTGGTAAATGAATGGTTTTAATGTGAATTTATATGCTTCTTGTTATTGTTATGACAGAAAGCTAACATTTTGTTTTGTAGTTTGATGATCATTCATCGTGATTTTGATTAATACACTTGAATCACTCCAACTGATCTTTCTAACTAATAAACGCGTTCATTAAACAATAAAGTTGACAAATAAATGTCACACGGAATACTGGCTGGTTTAAGACATTTGCGTGAAGGTCTTACTGTGTATTAAAGCTAACATTTTGATTAACATTTGGTAAAATTCCCCATTTGTGGAAGTTTGTTGCACAATGTTGGGTATGTTGTTGCCGTCAGTCCCTGGATAACAGCTCCAGGTTTGTTTAGTCTCAAAATATAAGTTCCATGCAGAAGATTCTAGTCGATAAATTATTTCTTGTTATACATTTAAGTGGACCGAGAACAAAAAAGGCACATTGACTAAAGTAAATACTAACAATGTAAGTGGTAATACGCTTAAAAAGGAGAGTGCATCTGCTTTTCCTACAAATTTTAATACCAAAAATAAAATTAAAATGATAAAACACTTTATCATTTTAGATTACCACAAATAAAATTTAGCAAAAACAACATAGATCAACAAATAAAAACTCAAAAAAATGTGAATAATATAAAAGATAAGTTTTTTTTTCTTTTGTTATTTTGTATAAAACAAATGTATAGGCTATACAATGAAGCTGCTGATATGTATTGGCTATACAATACAATAGAACAAAAGAAAGATACATACATTTATCTTTTCAGCGACATTTGCTATTTATACTCTAATGACCTACGGGAATTCGAGCCCGAGTTCCGACAATAATACGGATCCTGTATCACTTGTCAGATCCCAAGTGCCGAAAACACAGGAACGTTATTAGAAAGAAATTAGAGGGAGAGATAAGAAAGAAAGAAACATTAGAATAGAAGAAGAAGAAGAAGAACCAACACCACACAGAGTCTCACATCGCAGCTGAACAAAATATAATATAGAAATAAATCTTTATTGAGAGCTTTAAATAAAACTTACAATCATAAGAGTACATTATCATATCTGGACAGTTATAATAAGTTGTCCTCATATACAGTCACACAGCGGAATAAATACTAGACATCATACGTCTAAACTCATCCAGCTCGTCACTAGACTTCACAGCATCCGATAACCTGGACCTGTACAATCCGTCTAACCCGAGCATTTCAAACACCGAGTCAGTCTGGTGAACCAGAGTGAGATAAACACACTAAGTTTAAGGGGAATCAACAACTTGATTTTAAAGTTCAAAATCTTTTCGAAAGAAAAGGATAATCATAAGACCAAATCCACACATAAATACGGATGGTTTTTACCTTAGGAAACCCAAAACATTTTTGAAGAACAATTTCTTTCTTGATATTATGATAGTGTCTAAATACAAATAAATATCAATCTAACAGAACGCTTGCATCTTACGCTCCACATATATAGTATACAATTAAAACTGCTGGCTCTTATTGGAGATTGGATTCCGACTATGACAAGGTATGGAACCACCTGCCGATAGTGTATCTCTAGAGGGGAATACACTGGGTTCAACAAGAACGTCTTGCAACCCGGCCCACACATGATCGACCACTCGTTTCGCTTGAGTGTATCGAATGTAAATCATCAACGGTTGGGCTCAAACCACCGTTTCCCGAAAAGGGACAACATCGAAATAGATTAAAGAAGGAAGTGGATTTTCACTAGATTGATGATTATACACCGTAATGGGAGCGACCCACATTGCCATGCTGCCTGCCCGATTTCTGTCATTTCCCGGTTGATGAGGCTTGAGATCATATACATATATATATATATATATTCGTAACTTCTAAATCTTGCAATATTTTTAAATATTATATTTCTACTTATTTTATTATAACAGGATTCTCCAAACTATTTCATATATATGTATATATATTCCTAACTTTGGGTTTAATCAAATTTCACATAAATTCTCATTACGACATCTCTTTTGTTCATTTCTCGAAAAACAATACTATCCCTTCCCTTTGAATAAACGTATTCAAACTTATCCCATTAATTCCTAAATCTTGAAAACATCATAATAATTTTGCAATATCTCTTTATATTTCCGTTACTTTGGAAATATTATTTCATATTCTCAAATCCCTTTTATTTCCATTATTTCAACATTCATTAGTCCCTGACCGTAAATTGGTAAGCCAATAACCTCCTAAGTATCAACCCCGAAGACCGAAATCAACAATAGATTAATACTTAGAAAATCGCTCAACTTGGCCGATATTCAGTTAGGTTCCAATACTTTTAATTTCCATTCTTAACTCTCATCAACCCGTATTATTCCCCTTTTACTCCATTCAACCATTTCCCTCGGTTAAAATCTTGTTTCAACTCCATTCATTTCACTTAATTTCATTATTAAGTAACATTAATTTAAAATTACCGCTTTAATACCTCATCCCATTGTAAAAACTTTGTTTATATAGGATTATTTTAATATCAACCCTTTTTATCTCAATTTCTTAATTCAAATGTTAACTCAACGTTTATTTAAACCATCATATTTACTTTAAAAAAAATCATTTTTATCACTTTATTATAAAACTCGAGTTTTAATATAAATCCATTCATAAACTCCCTTTTAATTTAATTAGATCTCATTACACTATACATAATTTATTATTAGTCAAAATAATAATTTATTCCATCATTAACTATTGTGGAGGTAATTAACTTCTTAATTAATGAAAATAAATAGTAAATCCATTTTTAAAATCTTATCAAATTTAAAATGAATATTTATTAAATTATAACATTAGATTAATTCAAATCAAATTAATTTAATAATAAATCTTCAGTTAAAAATTAGACTAAGTCAACCCAAACACGATTAATTCATTATTCGTTTGCAATTAGTTTCCACTTTAAATTAATTAATAATGTAATTAACTTAAATAATTCTGTTTAATTGTTTCTTAAGAAAATAATTATCTAACTCTTAACTGTTAGGTTCAGTTCTGCTCATCTGCTTATAAATTTTCTTAACTTGGGAACTTTCTTTATACATTCATTAAATAATTAATTGTAAACTTATTTAATATATAATAAATATTTATTTCCTATTAACGAACTTTTATTAAAAATACAGATTTAAAAATCTATCTTCAGTTATAAAATAAATTTGTTACGTCATTTTATCGATTTACCTGACGGTAAATCGATATTTATAAATCGACTGATTTATAAGCCATATACTACCAATTACTCAACCAATATCACCCATTGGTTTAAACAAGACAACTATTGCATTTCAGGTCAACATTCAACAACCAAATCAATCATCTAATTCGAACAGTTCATATAATGATAATATGAAAATAAATAACATTAAATATAATTGAGGAACCTCATTGGATCCCTCCAACCTGTTCTTCCCTGCATTAAATATGTTATCTCAATTATGATCATTTAATTCAAATAAATAATGGTCTTCATAACAGTCAATAACGATAATTCAATATCAACCAATTTATTTCACACAATCATAACAATTCAAACAAATTATAAAATTAAACACGTCTATTTATAAATGTGCCCAATAAGTTAAGTTACCTTAATTGGGGCCAATCGTTAAAATAAAGATTTGGTGTTTTACTGATATTAAACCACCATTTAATTTCATGGGTTCAATAAATATATGAACATGTATATTTAACTAACACGAAACGGTCAACCATTAGCAAACATAGCACATAAAAATAAAAACCCGACATATATAAAAATATAATTGTGGAGAATTGAGTGAGTTTAACTCACCTTGGTTTAATTCATCAATTTAATGCTTCTTTTTAATTAAATTAAACTGATGTTTAATTTAATTAAAAATCCCGACTGCTTCAAATCTTGATCAGGCCAGCTCCATCATATAGTCCTCTCTAATACGATTCCAATGTGATCAACTGTTCTCGATTCTGATAAAGTTCATGTAAGATATTAAGTTTGCAAATTTGTTTGAACATTTAATTAAATTAAACCCTTAAAACTTTAAAAGAAAATTGGGCCCTTATCATTTTTGTTTGGCCCACCATCACACTAAGGCATTCCCGCATAAAGTTTTCCCCATGTTGCTTATGTCCATTTTTCCACTATCTGCACGTTTCCGCCCCTTTGCTTCATTTGGTCTAAAAGTGCCCCCTTTCTTTTTCTTTTTTTTTGAAAGCGTCCAAGCCCAATTGCTAGTTTGAAGCCCACGTTATACAGTAATGTCCTTCTTCGCCTTCTTACTTCCTACAATGCTCCACCAACTATCCAACATCGCTACTATGCTGCTCCCCTACGCCAGCTCAACACGTCCATCACCCTTAACCTGAGCTCGCAGCAAACCCCATTGGTGATTGCATCAGCCACCTCTGCTACATAAAGTAGTGTATTTTTTTCCCACACTATATATATATATATATTATATGGCACCACCGATTACTTTACCAACCCCCATCACTGTCGCCCATCACCAGAACCTTGCGCCGAGCTTCCCCGTCAGCTTCGAGCCTCCGACCCAGCTTGCAAACACCCTCATCAGCACTAGTTGCCTACCCAGAAATACGCCACTGCTTCCTTCTTGCTATTATAAAATTGCCGAGACTTTCTGAATCCTCCTCTCCCATGCAAACACCACCAACCCACATCTCTTCTTTCCACTTGCATACCACCTTCCTTCCTTTATACTTCTTAGTGCATACCAGTGTCAATCATTTCTTCATCTCTATTATAGGTAGTTGCTATAATTTTCCTTTGCTTCTATATCATCTTAATTCATATCATGTTCAAGCACAACTTCAACTTAGTGTAATATGCACCATATATAAAATTGAATAACTCGCTGGTTTTATAGTTAAATTCTGTAGTTTGAGGAATATCTGGCTTCATGTGAGAGGAGATTTTGTCCCAAATCCTTTTTCAGAAAGGAAAATAAGGATAGTAGTTTCCATTTTTGGGGAAAAAGAACGGAGAGATCACCATATTTATAGCAAGAGAAATACAAGATAAGGATCATGTCATAATCAGTAGTACATGCTAGTATGGAGAGTCTGTAGAGGCATGGTGTTATCACCTCGATAGGCTGTATACGATTGGGACATTGCTTAGTTTTTATGTTACTGCATTTTGTTTGACTCAGACTTAACGAAAGAAGGTAAGAAAAGAAGGATAGGATAGCTCGCGTGCCTGTGTGATTTCATTTCAGGCTTAGGCTATTGCTAACTTGCTATAGCATGTGCGCATAAAACAAAAGAATAACAGTTCCTATATTTATGATGTTACTTAAAAATGAAGAAATAGGTAGGAAAAGATTTAAACTAGCCTGCCCCAATCTTTTTCATACTACTAAATTGATTCAACTAGGGTAGGCTGCTTATTTTAATATATGCAGTCTGTGTTTGGAGTTAGAGCATCTCCAACAGTGTTACGGGCCGTAACGTTACGGCCCGTAACATTACGGAAGATATCTTTGATATCTCCCAACAGGCGCGAGCTGATTTTATCAGCTCGCGAGCTCGCGAGCTGATAAAATCAGCTCGCGCCTGTTCCCGACCTATAAAATCAGGTCTACAGTGATGTTTCCAAGTTTTCTACTGAAAGAAAATTATCTCCTATGTAACAAAATAGTTGGGAAAAAAAAAAGGCTACGAGCTGATAAAATCAGCTCGCGACATCACGAGCTGATAAAATCAGCTCGCGACATCACGAGCTGATAAAATCAGCTCGCGCGCCCTATTACGAACTCTGAATCCAGCCCGTAACATTTGCCTTTATATTACACCGTGTAACAACTGTTGGGTGCAAAAATAAGGGATATTACACCCCTTAACATGAATTTCCTCCACTGTTGGAGATGCTCTTATAGGTAGGCTTATGTGTTTTATAGAAATATATTTATCTTAAAGACGAAGTAACATAGGATAGGCTAGAAAAATATATGGTGTGTTTTAGGTATGAAACATCTAATTTATTTTTATCTAATACGGTCAGTTTAATTTACACCGCACTGTCCCATACAAATTTCCAAATGTAAAGAAAATACACATACTGCTTTGTCTTGAAGTTAACGGTTTCAATAAAACTAATTTCATTTAAAACTGACTCCGTTTGTAAAAACGTCGCTATTTGGATCCCAATTTATCCATTGGTTCACTTTAAATTTCGTCTATAGACAAAACAACTCCAATTGGCTCCAAACTGAGTAATAATTAATTATACATATTCCAATGAAATTTGTTTCAGAGATCGTTGGGAAAACAACTCGCTTATATACTATCGATATAATATCAATTTAGTTCCAAAATAATTAAATAAAATAATAATAAATTATTATCGTCATGTATATCCAAATAAAATAATATATACTTCAAATATAACCAATATAGAATTATAACTCGATATTAACCTTTTCGAGTCAAACGATATTCGAATTACATTAAAATCCTTATATAATTAATTTAATAAACGTTATCGTTTATTAACGATTTCCATAGCGGCTATTTTAAAATTTTGATTTGGATATAGCTTACAATATATAAACTAAAATCTCAATTTTTCTCTTTCGTTAAAAAAATATAATCAATCTGATTCTAAAGTTACCTGTTTCACAGAATTCTAACTTATAATGGATTCTGTATATTCAATTGAAGTTCAGAACTCAATATTACGAACTACCGCGCCGTTCTGAGCTCGTTTATAAATTAATATAAATATAAACGTTCAATTATCGTTTAAATAAACGAATAAATCCATTAATATTTCAAAAATAATATTTAAAACAAGTTTAAATATTCGAAATCAAATGACTGGAAAATCCGGGTCATTACATTCTTCCCTTCTTAGAAGAATTTGGTGCCCGAAATTACTAAGTAAGAAGAATGCACCAAACCTAATAATTATCAAAATAATTAATTTCAAACAATTAATAAATAATTTTAGATTTTAAAAGTTACTGTCAAGCATATTCTAATTTTCAAAGATTTTCGAAAAATTTGCCAACACCTCCTCTGTACTGTTTGATCCAAACAACTACAACTCGTCACTCTGGGCCTCACATCGATCAAAAGAAAACAAAGCCAAGCGGCTACCCAACTCATGGGTATAAAATAAATCTCCAATTAATAATATTAAGGTTTAACTTTTTTTGTCGGGCAACCAATACTTTAGTCACGAGGCCAATCAACTAACAGCTCTTCCTCTTTCCAACCGACACTTAACTCAATATTCAATGTCAATAACACATATAGGGTTAAATCATCTGCTTTATTTCATAATTGATTTTATTCAAATTAATTATACTAAAATTTGTACTTTTAGTTTTCAATTCATATTTACTGTTCATGAATTTTATTCTCCAATAAACCAGACAATCCACAATCAACATACTCCCAAACCAATTAATTCATATTCGATTAACAAATTAATCATTCAATTATTTCAGTTTTCATTTTCATATTCTTATTCATTAATTTTACTGGTTATATTAAACCATTTAAATTCACTAACCCATTTGAATTTCTATTCAACTCATAAAATTATTTCTTTTCTATATAAAAATATAATTTGGGAAAAATTATTCCATTTACCCTCTTTACAAAACAATATTGTATCAATTGTCAGTTCAACTGAACCGATCAAACAACACAATACAAAACATTCGTATATAAAATTTACAAATACGCTGAAGCGACCCGAACTTCCCCGGTCTCCGAAGAGATGAGAAAGAACGAATTACTGTGAGGACAAGACAAATCAGAACGCAGACGAAAGAACATTTCACTGTATATTACAACAATGCATCAGATTACAAGAATATACAGAGTATAAATGAATAAATATTACACAGAAAATATGAGAGATTACATTTAAATACTTCGCAGCGGAAAATAATACAGTACACAACTAGAGGAGATATACGGATACAAAGCTTTCCGGATATCGTTCCAGCTGTAAACCAGGATCCTGTGAATATAAATCTGCAAAACCAAAACTACTAGCTGCCCGTGTCAAAATAGGGGCACCCAGAGTTTAGGTTAAAACAATAAACTCCAGGTCAGTCATGGGACTGGTGTGAGAACTAAAACAGTTATTAATCTTTATTTTAAAGTTAGGTAAATCAAGGGACCACGCCGTATAACACGGAACGAGTTTCCTCCCAAGAATACCAGTGCATAAAACAACAACGCAATGCTAAATAAAGAAAAATGAAGCTATTATAAGACTCAGTTCCCATCACACAATGCAACGCAAACCGGAGGATAGAGTTTTTACCTTATAACGACCAAAATATGCTTGATACGAATAAAACAAAGGCAATTGATATTATTGCTAGTGTTTATATGTTTTGAAAACAATTTCAAATCATAACTATCAATCATAGACGGCATGGTACCATATATCATGTCGCCATATATATATACAATCAAAACCGCACGATGTCGTATTTGGAAATTGGATTTCCGTCATGAACCAAGGCAAAAGATAATCCTTACCGAATTCAAGACTGCCTAGCCCGAGTCTCAGGATCAGAACGCATCGACCCTTGGATCGTCAGGGCCGGTCCACACGGAGTGGATTAAAATGCCTGAGCACTCCGTTTCGCCGCCCTTTGGGGTGTAAGCGAGCCAACGAATGACTCCATCGGACCCGGATCGTCCGATCTAACCGAGGCGCCTCGCAACAGCAACAACCACATAAGTCAAACTCGTCAGGGCGTGTAAAACCACTGACGACACTTTTAGCTAGGAGGAAACGTAGGCCCTCCCTGAGGTCCTTTCTCCCGTTTTTGGTTCATACCGGGGTGTGAGACTCGCGATTCAACGTTACACAAAGCTATGCCACAAAGGCCGTGCTTTGATCATCAACCACAATACTTTGCTTTTCAACAGAAGCCTTGATCATTTGCCACTTAGGCATGCCACATAGGCAATTCACTCCATGCGTTTGATATCCATCAATATATAACCCCTGAGCTCGTACGTCTCAGAGAAGGGCGTTAAGCAAGAGAATAAATTCTCCGCCGCCAAACAGATATATATTTAATAGAGATCAATCACACGGACTAAAATCCAATGTCAGACACACAGTCCATTTACAAGTTCGTTCTGGGTCTGAATGAAACCGGAGGCACCTAGTACCCCGCATATCCATCAATCTCCCAGTACGTCTGAACGATCACTAACTGTTTCCATCTTCTTGGGTGTACATCCCAATCAAGATCATCGGTAATTATCCAAACGACGTGAAGACTTCCGGTCTTCGACCACCGTCTTCATCTTCGACTTATCGTCGTAGCAGTTATTTAGAATGGGATAAACCCGGTCTTCCCGAATAACTCGCGTATATTTTAAATAAGTGTTACACAAACACAACATACGCCTCATTCCAATTCATCAGTCACTAACCATACATTAATCAAGAGAATAATTCCCCAAATATTAATCTCGAAGGCCGAAACCAACATCAGATCAATATCCAGAAAACCATTCAGCTTAGCTAATCGACAGTTAGTTTCTAAATTTCACATTCATAGGGAAAGGTTCCCATTAATTTTATCCAAGATAAATTCCTTGAATTTATTCATTAATCTTCTTTTGAATTTCGATTCCACTAGTCGGGATTAACGAACCATACTGAAGTAATCATTTGTTTTAATTTCCCAATCCCAACCTATTCATCCCATGAAGTAAAAATGGTAATACTTCATATCTAACACCACGGTGTTATCGGTAAATTTAATTACCATTTCACGTTCAAATCTAATTAAAGATTTAACTATCGCCTGGAGCAAAACTGGTGATACTCCATTCTCGATCATTTCAATCTAATTAAAGATTCATTAAAACTCCACTTAGTTTTAATCGTTAACTGGGTTCAAGAATCAGTGTCATTTAAAACACGGTCCACGATAAACCCAAACTCACATTCCATTAATTGTCGGGTTAATAAACGAGTGTTATTTAAAGCACCATTCACGATAAACCCAAGAATCAATTCGAATTCAATTCCAATTAAATATTATTTAATTGGTATACTTCATTAAATCTAAATAAAAAGATTTAATCTTTTCTCAACTGGGTTCAAGAACAGTGTTAGTCAAGACACCATTCACGACAAACCCAAATCACATTTGATATTTAATACAAGGCTCTGAATAGAAAATATATCGGCTTATATTCAATATCAAATTCTACGACCAACAGATATCGTATTGGAAATAACGATATATAAATATCTTTCAAATTTCCATAACAACATCTGTATAATCACGAAATTCAACATCGAAATATTCCGAAGACAATTTCGATTCAAATCCATTCCAATGTAATTATTGGAAATTCTGGTTATTTTCAAAACCATTTCAAATCCAATTTATTTATTTAAAAATAAACAGAATTATAATTCTAGTTCAAAATTCGTTCATTTCGATAAAAATCTATTTTTATCTTTTCAAATATGGAGTTTTTCATCCCAATTCTTTCTAAATCATTTCTTATGATTTCACATAAATTATTACTATTTTTAATAATTTTATCAAGGCCCGTACAGTCGATTTCCATCAATGACCATCGAACTGCACTTACAGCGACCTTTTTCAAATTTGATTTGAACATAATTCCAAATCCAACCGTTAGATTTCTAATTTCTAATATTCTTTGGAAAGCTCTTTTTCGATACGAACCCAACGGTTCCGGTTTTAGGAGAATCCGACGGTCGGATCTCCCGTAATTTCCGTTTGAAATCAATGGTCGAAATTCGCGAACTGCCGCGGCGCGGCGCGTTCTATTCAGGCCATTATATTATATATATATATAATATATAATATATATTTCGTCGATTACTATTTAAAACGAATTTTATAAATAGTTTTGAATTCGTTTCAAAAACAATTTCAACTTCCATCTCAATTCAAATCAAAATTGAATCTTTCCTTATAAATTCGTTTTAAATTCATTTCTATTCAATTCAAGTTTCAATTCAATTTGAATTCATTTCAATTCGTTTTAAATTCAATTCGGATTCGTTCTATATTCAATTCATTTCGAAATTGTTTTATATTCAATTCATTTCGAAATCGTTTTATATTCAATTCATTTCGAAATCGTTTTCAATTCATTTCGAAATCGTTTTCAATTCATTTCGTTTCCAAATCGTTTTCAATTCATTTCGAAATCGTTTTCAATTCATTTCATTTCGAAATCGTTTTCAAAATTACTTTTCAATATTCATTTTAAAATGAATAAAATCGATATAAATATCGTTCACGTCAAAAAGGACGTCAATCTAATCAACACGGCTTCATATATTCCTTTATTCTATTCAACAAATGAATATTTATTTTTGTCACACACGACTAATCTCAACGAATGAGTACTGTCCACGTGTGACTATTTTTGTTAAATTATTTCGTTCAACACATGACTAATCTCAACAGATGAGTACAGTCAACACATGAAACTTTATTTAATAGTGATAAAGATATAAAATTTATTGTTAAAATATTACGTTCAACACATGACTAATCTCACGAATGAGTACAGTCAACACATGAACCTTTACTTTATAATATTCTTTATTTTTCCGATTGGAATGAGGCCCAATCAATCACCATATAAAATTAATTATATGAATTTTCATACAACACATGAATATAATAGCATTGAAAAATAATCAACCATCACCCAAAGTGCACTACACTGTATAAGCATCAAATATAGATATCTAACGCTTATAACAGCCTGTCAATCAATCGATCGACATATTTAATCAATCAGGATGAGTGAACTTCATATTTCATCCCAACACCCGTGTGGGGTTTCAAACAATCAAACACAGATTTTATTTGTGCAGTTGGGCGATGTGTAAAATTTATCGTCCCAATCAATGTCCTTTAAATAGGTGTACATAAACAAACCGTCCGGTTTGTAAATGAATATTTTATTTTATTCACTTCCACGTTAAAACTATATTTTTAACGATAAAATATTTTATTTAACTTATGAATGTTCTATTCAGTTCATTTATTCAATAAAATGATATTTTTATTTTTCTAACATATTTTAGAAAATTTCGACGGCATAACGACACGATACTAGAAACGGGACAAGGCCTAGCCTTATCCCCGGTCTAGTGAAGGCCCACGCCATTCACACATCAATCAAATCCATTCATTTCATCAAACAATTCAATTTCAATCAAATAATCTAACTAATTTTTGCAATCAAACAAACAAGTCCATGGTCTGTGGACGATTGTGTCGGGTGCTACTAAGCACCGTCTGCATCCTAGTGTATATATATAACTAGAAAAGAAATTTAAGAGTGAGAAATTCTCACCGATAGCTATCCAATACCATGACTCTTCATTTATAGAAATCTTCGTCGTTCTCGCCTTTTGTCACCTTCGTTGTTGTAGCCACTACATATGTAAAAATCGAATTTTTACTTCGCTATTCAATATATAAAAATCGAACTTTTACCTTGTTATTCAATATATAAAAATCGAATTTTTACTTTGTTATTCAATATATAAAAATCGAATTTTTACTTCGCTATTCAATATAGAAAAATCGAATTTTTACTTCGTTATTCAATATACAAGGTTTCGCCTTTTCAAATATTTCATTATAAAAATCACATTTGATATTTTTCTACACATATAAAAGATGCTATTTTTAATATTCCTATCTTGTAAAAATTATATTTTTACATTTCTACTTAAACAAAAATCATATTTTTACACCTCCTATATAGTAAAGATTATATTTTTAATACTTTAAAAATATAAAAATCATATTTTTCCTATGCTAAAAATTATATTTTTACATGAATTAAAGTCCTATATTTTTAGTTTTTGAAATCGTATATTTTATCATATAAAAATCCTCACTTATTATTTTTAAAAATCATTACTTTTTAATACTATAATATTTATAAAAACTGATTTTAAATTTATGCTAAAAAAAATCAATTGCATTATATAAAAATGAATAAAAATAAAATACAAAAACTTACAGTATTTAATTGGAAAAGGGGGGACTGGTGCTGTGCTTGGCGGCGTCGGGGAGGTCGGTGGGGTTTGGGCGCGTCTGGGTTTGGGGGGGGGGGGGGAAGCTCGAACGGAGGCCGGAGATGGGGGAAGCGGAGGGCGTCGGAGAGGGTTCCAGGAGGGGGAGGCGGTGGTGCCAGGGCGTCCGAGGTGGGCTAGGGGATTTAGGGGAAATCGGTTTGGGGAAGAAGAGGGAGGACGAGACGCGAGATGGCGGGAGAGAAGCAGGGCGTCGGCAGCGTGGTGGGGGTCCTCCGGCGATGGCGCGGAGGTGTTGGAGGCGGCTCCGTCGAGGGTTGCTTCGTTTTTTTTTTTTGAAATCGAAATGAACCGGGGGGGGCAGAGGAGATAAACGGGAGAGGAGAGAGAATGATTTTTTTATTATTTATTTTAATTCCTAAATGTTGACTTTTTCATCCGACCTCTATACGAGGCCCAACGACTGTCGCCCCTAGCGTTATACCCCCATTCTGAACACAATGGGATATGTATCGTAGGCTGATTCGACTGTTTCGATCAGTTTTCATCAAAATCAACATATAACTCTATATATTGAATTTGAATGCGCATTTCCATTTACTGGGGTCACATACTAACTAGAAAAATTCCAGAAAAATATTTTCTAGCTTCGTATTGACGATACGGTCCTAACAAAACTAGTTTCGTCGAATTCTGAGACCGTTTGAAAAATGGCCAATTTCCAGTCGATTAAAATCAACTGAAACTGGTCAAACGCATTTTCCTTTGCCATGCTCACATATTGAATCGAAAAATTATGAAATTTGAAACCTAGCAATAACTTTACATCCCGGATCCAACAAAAGTGGTTTCGTCGTAATCCGAGGTCGTTTGCAAAATTTCCATTTTTAAGGGCTTGAATTTCATAGCGACTATTCAGAATTTTCAACTGGACATATCTTTTGATTCCCGCTATGAAATTTCGATTTTTCGGATTCGTTGGAAAGATATCATCAATTAGATCCTAATGTTTTTGGTTTCACTAATATCCGAATTGTTTTGCACCCGGTACATTCAATTGAAGTTTGAAATCGAATTATCGAACTACCGCGCCATTTTCAATTCTATTTATAATTATATATAATTATTTATATTCTAACGACGACGTATATAATATATACGTTCGAATTATATTCAAAATAAATTTTTCGTCGATATTATTTAAAATAATCTATTTTAAATATTAAAAATTCGCTAAAACCGCCAAAATAAAAATTTTAAACTGGCCCAGATTTTTCGGGTTATTACAAACGCGCTCTCAAATATTTACACACCAACTCAATCTAGGGTATTACTAACCCCATCTTTATCGAGTTATACCACAAAGCCAAGGTTATTCCTAAACCATTGCTCTGATACCACTGTAACGACCTGCGGGAATTCGAGCCCGAATTCCGATGATAATACAGATCCTATATCACTTGTCAGAACCCAAGTGCCGAAAAAATAGGAATGTTAGTAGAAAGAAATTAGAGGGCACGATAAGAAAGAAAGAAATATTGGTATAAAAGAAGAAGAAGAAGAACCAACATCACATAGAGTCTCACATCGCAGCGGAACAAAATATAATATAGAAATAAATCTTCATTGAGTGCTTTAAATAAAACTTACAATCATTAGAGTACATTATCACATTGGACAGTTATAATAAGCTGTCCTCATATACAGTATCACAGTGGAGTAAATACTAGATATCATACGTCTGAACTCATCCAGCTCGTCTCCGTACTTCGCAGCATTGGATAACATGGACCTATACAACCCGGTCTAACCCGAGCTTTTCAAACACCAAGTCATTCTGGTGAACCAAAGTGAGATAAACACACTAAGTTTAAGGGGAATCATCAACTTGATTTTAAAGTTCAAAATCTTTTTGAAAGAAAAGGATAATCGTAAGACCAAATCCACACATAAATAGTAAATAACAAGTGAGAATAGTAAATAAACATAATAATTAAAATTAACAAAAGTTGGATTGAACAACTAAACAATGGTATAGAGTTTGTTACTGCAGAATATTTGCAGTAGTCTGTGCTCTCAACTGAACAACAACAAAAGAATATAAAGTTTACAAAAAAAATATTCAAATTAACAAAAAGAAACTCAGCACATACAAATACATTTATCTTTTTCAGAAACTATGAGCACCATATAATTAAAGCAATGTTCATGGAACTGCTGAAAAAGATAAATACATTTATCTTTTTCAGAAACTATGTGTTACTTGTATTCATGTAACTTGTATCATTAATTATGTTAAATATTTTTCTAAAAAACAACATCAACCATTAGAAATTCATTATCAAATTCATCATTACAGTTTCAACATCAGCCATTACAAAATAATTGTAAATCAAAAATATTATCAATAAAAGATAAAATGATTTATCTTTCTTCAAAAAGCAGTAAAATCGTATTACAGAGTATAAACTCATTCTCAGTTATCCGAATAACATCATTAGCCATTAGAAATTAATTATCAAATTCGTTATTAAAGTTTCAACATCAGCAATTATAAATTCATCAGCGAATTCAGGTAAATTAAAAATATTATTAATAAAAGATAAAATGATTTATCTTTCTTCAAAGAGCAGTAGACAAACTCATGCTCAGTTATGTGAATAACATCATCAGCCATTACAAATTCATTAACAAATGATGCCATTACGAAATGATATATTTCATCCATTATCTTTGCATAGATCAAAAAAGATAAAACCAATTATCTTTTGCACAGTTCAAAAAGATAAATCTCATACGTTGAACTATTTGTTTGAATTAACAATAAAATAGAAAATCACATACAGTTAATTATTTAATCATTGAACTGTTTTTCATAGTTGTTATTATTAACAAAAGGACTGAAAATCTGGATATACACAACAAATGAAAATTGCATAATCAAATAGGAATAATCTGGATATACGCAACAAATGAAATCACCTAACAACAAAAGGACTGAAAATCGCATAATCAAATAGAAATAATCGAATCATGAGATATAAAGAAAATCACTTATATCTTTCTACATCCAAATCCAAAAAAAATTGAAATTAATAATCTGGATATACGGGACAAATGAAATCGGCTGACAATAAAAGGACTGAAAATCACATCTTCAAATACGAATAATTAAATCATGAGATACAAAGATAATTGCATATATCCAATTTGATTAAGTGAAATCCAATTTGATTTGAGAGGAAATAACTGTATTTGATTTGAGAAAACAGAAAGCAAATGTGATTTGAGAACAAAATGATCGATTTTGTCCTGGAAACTAATTGTTTTAAACCCGCGTCCTTAAAACAAATTGGACCGGACTAGTAAGCCCTTCGCGCAAGTTTCCACATATAAATAATAGTACAACACTCATATTTACCTTTAATCCAATACGAAAACTACAATTCCACAAACCTAATTCATTATGACAGTTTCATGCGTAATTACAAAATACAAGATTTGGGTGTTTTGATGATCATGTTATCGAATAACCAAACCTTCATAGACATATCAATTAATATAGCAAACTATTAAAAATATGAATATGCCTTTAAGCAAAACTATATTCTACTCACAATTTAGGCGGAGATGTGGTAGAACTTCAAGATCTGCAATGGTTCTTAATGTTCAAGCGAGCTCTGATTTCCCTCCTAACAATATAAATATAAGAAGCATATAATTAGATTCCTATACGTATATTTTTATGCTAAATTCCAAATTCCTAAACTTAAATAAATCAAAATAGAGAGATATAGAATGGAGGTAGAGAAGTAGAAGAAACCTACACCCTTTTCTCTTTATTTTTCTATGGAATTAAACAGCATGGAGGTAGAGGTTTAGAATAATTAGGGTTTCTAGTGTGGGGTTTGAGGGGTTATTTATACTTGCTCGTGTGAGCGTGAGACGTCAGATTAATAAAATTTAATCCGAGCCTTTCATATAAATAAAACCTCTTAGAAAACCCTAATCCACATAAGCAAAATTGGGCTTGCCAATCGACCGGCGGTCGACCCCCCTTCGGTCGGAACGCTCGATTTTTCTCCGTTGCTGAGCTGTTTATTTTATTAATTACGTACTTAACTTTCTTCATTCTTTTCCATATATCCAATATACGTTCTCCCCTAAATCTTATCTCAACATTTCAAAATTTGAATTTCCCTCTTTTATTTTAAATTATTATTTGGACAATATATATATTATTCACATAATTATATATATAATTTTTGCGTGTACTATCCAAATTCATTTGTTCATAACTTCTTCATACATTTACCGTTTTTAGCATATTATATTTGAAAAAGATTAAGAATTTCGCCACGAATCCAAATAAAAGAGTTTCGTAGACAAATTCCTAAAGCTGCAAATCTCATTTTCCAGCCATATCATTTAATTGCTTGTTTGTAATTAATTATTAATAATTAATACTTATGAATTTTATAGGGTGTTACATAAAATATGAAGAAACACTGAATACCAAGTCAGTTATTAAGAACCATCACAAATGAAACTAGGGACTACAATGAAACACAAATAAAACAACCAAAAAGGAGTTACTGCACTCCATATTACTCCACGCAAGAGACAGCTTCCTATACTACACAATCCAGACAGTTGAAGAACCCAAAACAGGTAGGTACTTGAAATTTCATGACATAACACAGGAGAGGTGGCAGAGGCGATTATAGTAGCCGTGATTTAGATCTAGAACGGCAGGGGAAGAATTGGAGCAACATAACTTAGATTCAATCCATGGGAAAGCTTCAAATCGAAAAAGGTAGAGTGGTTGTTGTGGGACACCACGCATGATAAAAGCAAGGTGTTTGGTTAAGGAAACGAGAAACGAAGATTGTAGGGGTGGTTATGTAGAGATTTAGAGGCGTGAAGCAAAATAAAAAATAAAACTCTGTCACCATTAGCAGTATCCCACGCACAACGAAGCTTTAATGAAGTTTGCTATTTATTTATTTTGCTAAGTACTAAGTACTATGGAAGATTAGTTTATTTGTATTCATTTAGCATTGATTACATTAAACAAATATAATGATATGTTTGATACTTATTTTGTTGTCATCCAAATCAAGGAAAAATCACTTGAAAATTTAATTATTTATATTTGTCATCTTTTGAATCAAGATGAAAGGTGGAACCTTAAGTGAATTAATTGAGATTTTTATACATTCCTATGCAAAAAAAGGAGTGTTGTCTTTTGCTCTTATAATGTTACAATCCACCTTTTCAAATCGTTATAAACGACAATAAACCACACATGTCCGATTCAAACCATTTAAAAAGATAGATTATTAATGGGTTTGTTCTAAAGAAATAAAATTAAGAAGAACGAATATAGAATCACGCAATAGAAGAATTAAAATATAACAAACAAATATCATAAGTACGTAAAACAATTCATGAAGCTGTTTACATTTCGATTTTTCTTATACAACATACACAGATTTATAAAAATTACCATATAAGAAAATGCTAATATAGTAATAAATAGGGTCTTCCACTCCATCTTCATCTCCAAAAATGAACTTCTTTGAAAACTGAAATACTCGGTTTGACCCGAGCGTAAAGTAAACAGAACACTCGAGCTAGTATTAATATTCTTATGCAAATAAATCAACTCAAATGAAATGATTAAGTGACATATACAAGTAGTTTAATACATTATCAAGATCCTGGCATCATACTTCATCTTATTAATTGTTTTATTATAAGTATCAACTTCAATATTATTTCCCACAGATCAGATCAATATTCAAATTCTAGACTTCAAAACCCAATTCAGCTTCATATATTGGTTTTAACCTCAATTTCCAATTCATATTTCAAGAAGATTCATTTTCCCAAAAACTTCAATTCGTTTTAGATTTTATATCGCACTTCTCATCTATGATCTTATAAATCCGAGGAATCCCAGCGAGTATGTTCCTTCACATTGCTAGACGTATTTATGTCATGCGGCTGTCTGACCTTTGTTAGGTAGAATGGGGACAGTCTTGGTGTTTTCTAGATCTGTTGAGTTGGTTTCGAACGTTGGTATTGTCTATGGTTTGGTGTTGGTTTCAGCGTGCTTAGGAATTGTAGGTTAACTTCCACTGCAGAGCTTCTATGTTTCGTAGTAACTTTGCGTTTTGTGTAGTGATTCACGACTCATCACTCCTCGATCCTAGGATGCTTTGCTTTCACTTATTTACTGAGTATGTTGTGTATCTAGCTTGGTGAGTTGTTGTTGTGTTCCTTGGCTTTATTGGTTTATTAATTTGGTTGTATTGGTTCACTATTTGGAGTATGATGTTCAATATGAACTTAGTCGTTGTCTTGTTGGAACTGTATGTTGGCTTTGTTGTTTTTTGGGATGAAGTTAGGTTTGCTGTAGTGTTATTGGGTTTTCTACTTTGGTAGTATGGAGTTTGATTATCTTCTTGGAAGCAAGGTTAGGGTTGGATCTTGTGTGTTTGGTGTTTTGGTATATTTTGTCTCACTATTTTCTAAATCGGCAATTGAAACACACCACACCCCTTAACGTAACCCATAAAAGTATGCGCTAAGGTTTATGAAGTGCTTAGGTATAAGGTAACAACACAGGTTCTAAAATTCACTAGGTAGAAATAAAAAACACAGTGGAAATTTTAAAACAACATTTAATAAAGCAAGTCAAATCACAATGCTTGTTACATTTCCAAAGTATCAAATAGTGTAACGACCCGGGATTTTGGCGATCTTGGTTATCCGATATACAACACATATCGAACATCCAAGGATCGAAAATACCGGTCATTAATGAAAGAAATTAGAGGGTGAGAATAGATAAGATAGAAACTTAGAATAGAAGAAGAAGAACACAACATCAGAGTAACACGAACCTCATAGCGGAACGAATAACATATAATCGATAACATATCTTTGAAATAAAAGATTTTACTTGAATATACATATCATCATCAAGTACAACACTTACAACACAACGGAAATAACTATAGCTATATAATCCTGTAGCCTCCTGCTCCAAGCTCTTCCAGTATATCTGTAAATCCCAACTACTTGACTGCCCGTACAAAATTGGGCACCCAAGAGTTTAGGGAAAACAAAACAAATAAACTCCGGGTCAGTCATGGGACTGGTATGAGTAAAACAGTTTAAGCAGGTAAATGATATCTCATAAGACCACGCCGTATAACGGAACGGGTTTATCCCTTATGAGAATCCAAATTATCTTTATATCAAAAACCTTTTGATATTATAATAATGTCTATCAACCACAATATAAAAATCATCTAGCAGAATCGCTTTCATCTCACGTTATGTAGTATACAATCAAAACCGCAAGCACGTATTTGGGTAATGGATTTCCAACTATGACAAGGTATGGAACCACCTTCCAATAGTGTACCTCTAGAAAGGAATATACTGTGTTCAACAAGAACATCTTGCAACCCGGTAACACATGACCGACCACTCATTTTGCTTAAGTGTATCGAATGTGTATCACCAACGGTTGGGATTAGCAACCGTTTCCCGAATGGGATAGTATCGACAATAGATTTTTAGAAATAAATGAAAATCTAGATCAGGTGATTATACACCCTACTTTGGAGCGACCGACTTAGCCATGCTGCCTGCCCGATTTCTGTCATTTACCGGTTGATGAGGCTTGAGGTTACGCTTCATCATCGCATCAGATTCACTTCGGATGCCACATTGTCAGATCCATCGAAAATCACTAATTGACATCTACGACAGTACATTACGTGTTAGCTAAAGAAGTTTCCTTCTCCGCTTCCACTCTTGGTACGGTTGAAGAAATCAAGGTACGTGACCTTTCTGGAAATACTCTGTCAGATATTCATCCATACAAGTCATCCGGGAACATGATGAACCGAAGGCACTATTCAATACATCCATCTTAGACACTGTTATATAAGACTTATATAATAGCCCTTGCACTTTACTCTGTCTTCAATTATCTTTCGAATATATGATTCGCAACACTTATGCCAATACAGAGTGGTTCTTTGGATAATAATCCAACCGGTCTCTCTATATTAACAACGTTAAAATGGTCAAAACTTCGATAGTCCGTGATTTAACCATCAAAGAAAAACAGGTGTGCAAACAACGATATTATTTCCAGATGGAAATTTATATCGATCAAACATCATTTAACATTTATCTCCTTAATTCATTTTTCATCTCCGGTTTCCCTATATTCAACACTTCTTATTTTCTAAATTTGGAAAATATATGTTATTACCATTGGAAAACATTTCCATTTCTTGTTTTCTATATCAGAAAACATTTCTGGTTCTTGTTTGGAAAACATTTCCAAAACCCCTTCATTGGACTTAGACAGATGTTTAAACAAACCATCGCGATGCCAACTCAAACCATTACGCTTATTAACTAAATTCCTTTAACCCACCTTCACTATCGAACCTTAACCATTCCTTAGTTAAAAATGAAGTCAATCAAGTTGGGGTAATACTACCTCTCAGACCTTAACTAAACAACGTTTCTAACCTTGAAATAGACAAAGTTCACCTTTAAATTCTTTAACAAACTTCCTTACATAACTCTCTTTTGAATCATCTCTATTCGATAATTCTTTCCTTCGATAAGGTATATTCGATAACTCTATTCAATTTACTCTATTCGATTAACCCTTATCAATTAACTCTATTAGACCAACGCTATTGGATTAACTCTATTTGATTTAACTCTAGTCGATAACTCCTTTAACTCTATTCGAATAAACCAAATTCGATTAACTCCTTTAATTCCATTCGAATAAACTATATTCGATTTATTCCTTTAACTCCATTTAACTCTATTCGAATAACTAATATTCGATAACTCTATTTGAATAACTCTAGTTTGATTTACTCTAACTTCTTAACTCTAACTGGTTTAACTCTAACTGGTTAACTCTAACTGGTTATCTCTAATTGATTAACACTAACTGGTTAACTCTTATTCGAATAACAAATATTCGATTAACTCTATTCAGCTAACTCGACTCGACTAACCCCTTTTCGAATAACATATTCGATTTTCTAACTTTCGAATACCTTATTCGATTGACTCCCTTCGAATACCATATTCGATTTAACTCTATTTGAATAACTAAATTCGATTAACTCCATTTGAACAAACTACTCATTTATAAAGATTTACTTTTAGTATCGGTTCTTCACTTTACAAATGATTTCCTTTTTAGTAACGTTTTCCTTTTTTATAACATCCTATTCGGTTATAAACAAATTTCCTTTTTATAACTCTATTTATTTTCTAAATATTTCCTTTTTAATTCTATTTGTAAATGGTTTTACAAATATCTCCTTTTCGATTTCATTTGTAAAGGTTTTACAAATATTCCTCTTTCGATTTCATTTGTAAAGGTTTTACAAATATTCCTCTTTCGATTTCATTTGTAAAGGTTTTACAAATATTCCCTATTCAATCTCATTTGTAAATTGTTTACAAATATTTCTCTTTCTGATTGATTTGTAAATGGTTTACAAACCTTTCTCTTTCTATTTGATTTTTAAATGGTTTACAAACATTTCTCTTTCTAATCTAGTTGCAAATGGTTTGCAAATAATTCCTTTAGGGTTTTATTTCTAAGTATTTTCTATTCATAAATAATCCATTTATAAATAAATTTCTATTTATAAATATTCTATTTATAAATATTCTCTTTTATAAAATCCTCTGATTTTATAAATATTCTCTTTTCAGTATTCACTTTGACAAATTCCCCTTTTCTTCAAATCCCGGTATGTTATGGTGTTTAACATATCAAATTACGATGTCCAATATTGTCCATACACATATAATCAACAACAGATTATAAATCAGGTCATATATCACAATATATGAAAACAATAAAATAAATGTTGAGGAATCCAGTCGGATTCCTCTAACCTGTTTCCCTGCATCCACAGATGTTACACAATAAAATCAACATCACTTTCAGTTCCATATGATATATTCTGTTAAACAGAATCAATATAGAAATTCAACTAACTGACTAGCAGTTCAATCAAACAGTCAACACACAGTCAATCAGCCAATATGTAACAGTTGTAAAAATACAACATGAAAATATAAACTGTTCAGAGTTGGTGAGATTTACTCACGTTGGACGATCATCGTTAATAACGATAACCATCGCTCGGTTTGATTCAGACGGACAATTTATTTTGTCATAAATTGTAACGAGCTCCCGATGAACTTCCAGTCAGTTCCATGGTGTAATGCTTGCCCATACGATCCCAGCGCAACTTACGGTTTGTGGTTCTGATATCGTATGAAGTAGTTACGACATTTAGAAGTTAATACACAAATTGAATTTAAATAAAACCCTTGAATTTCAACTACCATTGGGCTCACCATTTAGCTTAAGGCCCAAAACCCATACCCGCTCTCACTAACCCTTCTTCTTACTTACGTGCAAACATAGTACGCCGCTCCTGTATAAACACCATTAGCCGATCTTTACCAAATCAATACTCCTCCATTTCACCATGAAATCCAAAACGAAAACCACTATTGTTCTTCCCTGCGATTTCTCCATCAACCCATCATCTCCTTGCTCCACTCTCATCCCATTCTTCCACCGCGATTTCAGGCATCTCTGCGTAAGTACTGTGCAAGCACCGAAGAAAATTATCCTCTTTTTCCATCAAAATTGGTCAGCAAGTGCTATTTCTTCACGTGAAATCAACTACATCCTCTATCTCTTCTAACATTGCTTAGCTTTTGACATAAGCGCAGCCTTAGATGCTCGCTATTCTTTTTCGACCCTTCGGAAAATGCATCGCAACACATAAAAGTGGTACGAGGTTGAAGTGTAAGCTAGCAGGAATCATAATACATGAGTAATATGATTTTAGGAATTTTGTTTGAGTTTGTTTTGGTTTTATTTTGATCTTTGCAAATGCTCGATTTGTTTTAGTGAAACAACAAAGTAGCAGTGCACTTTTTGATCAGAAGAGAAATTTGTTTAGGGTTTAAGGGAAAGTTGGTTATTTATAGTGTCTGATTTCAGTTTGTATGAATTTAGCTTCCTCCACGTTTTCTCTTTTGGTTTGTGGTTGTCCTTCTTGCACCGATCTACCAAAATATGTTGGCTCCTCCTTTCAGTCATTAACGAAAATGTCTACACCCATATATTCATCATTCAAACAACCACGCATTGCTCACTACTTCTCACTGTACACTCACACTCCCATTTCATTTTTCTTCACGTGTAAAACCCTATACACTAGCTACTCCATATGTTTACGAGCTGGCAACGAGAGAAGTAAGAATACCATTGTGATGTTCAACGTGACCCAGTTCCAAAAATATAAAAATATCGGTAGATTAACTCATATTTTGGAAACCCAAAATGTTGATTACAGGGTGCAAAATACTCCAAATAAAAAGTTTCATATATAATTAATTAAAAATTACAGTAAAATTCTAAAAATTAAATTATCATTATGTCCCAAAAGAATCTTGTCTAAATTCAAACCCGATCTCTACTTATATCAAATAAACCGATACGGTCGATAAACGATTCTATAACGACTATTTTAAAATTTGATTTGGACATATCTCAAAATCTACAGACGATATCCAGATTTTCCTCTTCCATTAGAAAGATATACTTCACTAGCTCCACACGTTTCTTGTTTCACAGAAATCCGGCTTAAAACGAATCCTGTACATTCAGTTGAAGTTCGAATCGCCAATTTATGAACTACAGCGCCATTTCGAGCTCGATTTTAATTATATAATAATTTATACGTTCAACCATCGTTCAAATAATATATTCGTTATTCTAATTCAATTCCAAGCTGAATTAAATATCACAGATGATCCAGTTCACACTATATCGCCATTTCAGCCAATTCTGATTATTTCAGAATTAAATATATTATTTAATTTATTATTTTAAATTAAATATCCACCATTATTTAATTAAACCACCATTTAATTCACTATATCACTATTTATATAATTAAATAAATTAATTATAATACCTCTGCAAATGCGGGTCATTACATTCTTCCCCACTTAAAATAATTTCGTCCTCGAAATTGCTAAGGTAGAGAACGACCCTATCGACTGGTTAGAACATATTTGTTCACTTCTTAACTTCAGTTTCAAATGAACCAATTTAATTTCAATTAAATTATTAATTAATTTTTATCAATGAAAATCTTCAAAAATCCTGAAAATTTTCTAACACCTTAACTTTTTGAAAATTTCGCCAGCACCTCCTTTGTACTGGTCAATAAGTCAAACTCCAACTCGCCTCCCTGGGCCATCTCCATCCCAAAAGAAAATCAAATAGCCAAGCGGCTTGCCAATTCGGCTCATAAAACTCATATCCAATATGAAATATAAACTTGTACCTTTTTGTTGGGCATATCAACTTTATCACTCCCATATGCTATCAACCCAGCATATACAAAGGTCATCCCAATCAAATCCTAATCTTCTTTTATCCACGACACAACCATTCGCTTATATCTGAGCCAAATATCATTTCAACTCGAGTTTCTTCTCGATTCCCAACTCTTAACTTGATTATCACATTACACTTCAAATTTGAATCTCACAATCCAATTTGTCTTGATATCATTCTAATTCAATCTCAGTTACCACTTTACTGGCTTTACTTTAATTTAAATTTGCTTTCATAAATTTATGTTAAATTTGTTTTTAATTCAAACAGTCTTTCCCTGGGAGTTTTTAAACAGTTTACTCTTTTCAAAAAAACAAATTTTCCTTTTGAACATGTCACTGAGCCCTTAATTAATATTCCATTAGTTAAATCACTTCTCTATTTCTTTATCAATATTTGTTAATCAAATATTTTCAATAACCATATTGGCCTTTTATGTTATTGGAAAACATTTCCGAATATCGCCTTCCTTTATTTTCTAAACTTTAGAAAATATATGCTATTTATAATTGGAAAATATTCCAATTACTTATCTCTTTTCCGATCACGTTTATTTCTATACTTAGGAAATATTCTTTATTATATTTCCAAGCTTACACTTATTTGGGTTAAAACGGATGTTGTGTAAAACATCGTTACGACAACCAAATATTATATTCAACTAACTCTTATTCAACATTGATCTTCGAGCCTAAAATCTTACTATTTATTTGTTAATAATGAAATCAATCAAGTTGGGGTATAACTACCTCTCAGACCTTGACTGAATAACATTTATAACGTCAAAACAGATATGACTACTTACTCGAATAATCAATACCATACAACTATTTATTCACTTTTAAACACGTATACGCTTCCTCTTTCTATTCTTACTAGATTTTATTCTTAGTCTTCCTTTTTGATTTTACTATTCTATTTCTAAGTTTGTTTCTTATCGATTTCTATATACATATCGATACATTGATTTCTAACTATCAAATTATCTTAAAAATATTATGACTCCTTAAATTCCAGGAAAATTTCGCCATAACCTCCTTTTTACCAGGAGCATCGGGATATCTCAAATAGCCTCTCATGGCCCTCACCAATCCAAAAGAAAAAGAAAAAGCCAAGCGGCTAGCCGATACGGCGCATAAAATCTCATATATGAATTAAATACATACCTTTTCGTCGAGCATTCTATTTATAAACCTTCATACCTTATCCATACCTAACTCATGTGTATTTATACCTGCCCAATCTATTTTAACTATACCTGATCGTTTTAACTCAATTCGTTAATTAATTTGTTAATTAACTCTTTAGTCGATTTCACTTTTATATTTGAACATGACATGTTCAAATATATTTTAACTTGCTTATTAACTAATTTGAATCCAAATTTCAAATTTAAGTTCTATATTCGATTTCGAATATCCATTTACAATTCCAATTCACCTTTCAAAGTTCAACTTCAAATTCAAAACTCTATTAACTAATTCCTCTTCAACTTAGTTAATTCTATTCAAATTCTATTCAAATTAAATATCACTTCTATTATTCAAAATCTATTTCACTTCTATTATTCAAATTCTATATATCAAATTCTATTATTCGAATTCTATATATCAAATTCTATTCAAATTCCATATTATAAATCCCATTTGAATTTCTATATTCAAATTCTATATCAAATTCTATATTATAAATCCCATTTTGAAATTCAACACAACTTGTCTTTCCCAAAACAAATTCAAAACAGTATCTCTGGTAGTAATTCGTCACTTACAACTCGAAAATGAATACTGATGATGTAGTTGTCATCATCGGAATCTATTTTCCAACGATCGAAGTGAGTTCAATACTATAAAACCATTTCTAAACATTTCCACTTTGAAATTCATTTCAAAATATAATTCACACTGCTTGTAAAACAATTTAAAATCTCCAGGATCTTAATTTTTCGTTATTTTTAATCCAAATCCATTTACAAACACTTATCCAATTTTCCGGAGTTTTAATTCAATTTCTGGTTTAAATTCAGATTTAATTCATTTCGTAACACTTGTACGAATTCTACTTGGTTATATATATAACCATTTTACTTTTATAATCTTACTCGATTATAATCACAACCAATATATCCAATATATTATAATCATTCCAATTTAAATCCTTTATATCCAAATATAATTTGGGTAAAATTATTTCATTTACCCTCTTTTCAAAACATACCATGACGGTCCATCGTATTCAAGTGTTTACCAACTCCTACCGATACAATGGATCAAACTGATCGACCATAACTCATAAACAACTCAACCAATAAATCTCCACAATATAAAACAAATTTTTATATCAATAACAAATACGTTCACTCGTATATATACACTCAAACTCAATCTAGGGTATTACTAACCCTATCTCTACCGGGTCATGCCATAGAGCCAAGGTAATTCACTTAACATAAGCTCTGATACCAACTGTAATGACCCGGGATTTTGGCGATCTTGGTTATCCGATATACGACACATATCGAACATCCAAGGATCGAAAATACCGGTCATTAATGAAAGAAATTAGAGGGTGAGAATAGATAAGATAGAAACTTCGAATAGAAGAAGAAGAAGAACACAACATCAGAGTAACACGAACCTCACAGCGGAACGAATAACATATAATAGATAACATATCTTTGAAATAAAAGATTTTACTTGAATATACATATCATCATCAAGTACAACACTTACAACACAGCGGAAATAACTATAGCTATATAATCCTGAAGCCTCCTGCTCCAAGCTCTTCCAGTATATCTGTAAATCCCGACTACTAGACTGCCCGTACAAAATTGGGCACCCAAGAGTTTAGGGAAAACAAAACAAATAAACTCCGGGACAGTCACGGGACTGGTATGAGTAAAAGAGTTTAAAATAGTTTAAGCAGATAAATGATATCTCATAAGACCATGCCGTATAATGGAACGGGTTTTTCCCATATGAGAATCCAAATTATCTTTATATCAAAAACCTTTTGATACTATAATAATGTCTATCAACCACAATATAATAATCATCTAGTAGAAATGCTTTCATCTCACGTTCTACATATATAGTATATAATCAAAACCGCAAGCACGTATTTGGTTAATGGATTTCCAACTATGACAAGGTATGGAACCACCTTCCGCTAGTGTACCTCTAGAAATGAATACGCTGGGTTCAACAAGAACATCTTGCAACATGACCACACATGACTGACTGCTCATTTTGCTTGAGTGTATCGAATGTATATCACCAACGGTTGGGATCAGCAACCATTTCCCGAATGGGACAGTATCGACAATAGATTTTTAGAAATAAATGAAACTCTAGATCAGGTGATTATACACCCTACTTCGGAGCGACCGACTTAGCCATGTTGCCTGCCCGATTTCTGTCATTTACCGGTTGATGAGGCTTGAGGTTACGCTTCATCATCGCATCAGATTCACTTCGGATGCCACATTGTCAGATCCATCGAAAATTACAAATTGACGTCTACGACAGTACATTACGTGTTAGCTAAAGAAGTTTCCTTCTCCGCTTCCACTCTTGGTACGGTTGAAGAAATCAATGTACGTGACCTTTCTGGAAATACTCAATCAGACATTCATCCATACAAGTCATCCAGGAACAGGATGAACCGAAGGCACTATTCAATACATCCATCTTAGACACTGTTATCTAAGACTTATACAATAGCCCTTGCACTTTACTCCGTCTTCAATTATCTTTGGAATATATGATTCGCAACGCTTATGCCAATACATAAAGGTTCTTTGGACAATAATCCAACCGGTCTCTCTATATTAACAATGTTATAATGGTCAAAACTTCGATAGTCTGTGATTTAACCATCAAAGAAAAACAGGTGTGCAAACAATGATATTATTTCTAGATGGAAATTTATATCGATCAAATATCATTTAACATTTATCTCCTTAGTTCATTTTTCATCTCCTGTTTCCCAATATTCAACACTTCTTATTTTCTAAATTTAGAAAATATATGTTATTACCATTAGAAAACATTTTCATTTCTTGTTTTCTATATCAGAAAACATTTCTGGTTCTTATTTGGAAAACATTTCCAAAACTCCTTCATTGGACATAGACAACTGTTTAAACAAACCATCGCGATGCCAACTCAAGCCATTACGATTATTAACTAAATTCCTTTGACCCACCTTCACTATCGAACCTTAACCATTCCTTAGTTAAAAATGAAGTCAATCAAGTTGGGGTAATACTACCTCTCAGACCTTAACTGAACAACGTTTCTAACCTTGAAATAGACACAGTTCACCTTTTAATTCTTTAACAAATTTTCTTATGTAACTCTCTTTCGAATCATCTCTATTCGATAATTCTTTCCTTCGATAAGGTATATTTGATAACTCTATTCGATTAACCCTTATCAATTTACTCTATTGGACTAACGCTGTTGGATTAACTCTATTTGATTTAACTCTAGTCAATAACTCCTTTAACTCTATTCGAATAAACCAAATTCGATTAACTCCTTTAATTCCATTCGAATAGACTATATTCGATTTATTCCTTAAACTCCATTTAACTCTATTCGAAAAACTAATATTCGATAACTCTATTTGAATAACTCTAGTTTGATTTACTCTAACTGATTAACTCTAACTGGTTTAACTCTAACTGGTTAACTCTAATTGATTAACTCTAACTGGTTAACTCTTATTTGAATAACAAGTATTCGATTAACTCTATTCAGCTAACTCGACTCGACTAACCCCTTTTCGAATAACATATTTGATTTTCTAACTTTCGAATACCTTATTCGATTGACTCCCTTCGAATACCATATTCGATTTAACTCTATTCGAATAACTAAATCCGATTAACTCCATTTGAATAAATTATTCATTTATAAAGATTTACTTTTAGTATTGGTTCTTCACTTTACAAATGATTTCCTTTTTAGTAACGTTTTCCTTTTTATAACATTTTCCTTTTTTATAACATCTTACTCAGTTATAAACAAATTTCCTTTTTATAACTCTATTTATTTTCTAAATATTTCCTTTTTAATTCTATTTGTAAATGTTTTTACAAATATCTCCTTTTCGATTTCATTTGTAAAGGTTTTACAAATATTCCTCTTTCGATTTCATTTGTAAAGGTTTTACAAATATTCCTCTTTCGATTTCATTTGTAAAGGTTTTACAAATATTCCCTATTCAATCTCATTTGTAAATGGTTTACAAACATTTCTCTTTCTGATTGATTTGTAAATGGTTTACAAACCTTTCTCTTTCTATTTGATTTTTAAATGGTTTACAAACATTTCTCTTTCTAATCTATTTGCAAATGGTTTGCAAATAATTCCTTTAGAGTTTTATTTCTAAGTATTTTCTATTTATAAATAATCCATTTATAAATAAATTTCTATTTATAAATATTCTATTTATAAATATTCTCTTTTATAAAATCCTCTGATTTTATAAATATTCTCTTTTCAGTATTCACTTTGACAAATTCACCTTTTCTCCAAATCCCGGTATGTTATGGTGTTTAACATATCAAATTACGATGTCCAATATCGTCCATACACATATAATCAACAACAGATTATAAATCAGGTCATATATCATAATATATGAAAACAATAAAACAACTGTTGAGGAATCCAGTCGGATTCCTCCAACTTGTCTCCCTGCATCCACAGATGTTACAAAATAAAATCAACATCACTTTCAGTTCCATATGATATATTATGTTAAACAGAATCAATATAGAAATTCAACTAACTGACTAGCAGTTCAATCAAACAGTCAACATACAGTCAATCAGCCAATATTTAACAGTTCTAAAAATACAACATGAAAATATAAACTGTTCAGAGTTGGTGAGATTTACTCACATTGGATGATCATCGTTAATAACGATAACCATCGCTCGGTTTGATTCAGACGGACAATTTATTTTGTCATAAATTGTAACGAGCTCCGATGGACTTCCAGTCAGTTCCATGGTGTAATGCTCGTCCATAGGATCCCAACACAATGTACGGTTCGTGGTTCTGATATCGTATGAAGTAGTTACGACATTTAGAAGTTAATACACAAATTGAATTTAAATAAAACCCTTGAATTTCAACTGCCATTGGGCTCACCATTTAGCTTAAGGCCCAAAACCCATACCCGCTCTCACTAACCCTTCTTCTTACTTACGTGCAAACACAATACGCTGCTCCACCATTAGCCGATCTTTACCAAATCAATACTCCTCCATTTCGCCATGAAATCCAAAACGAAAACCACTATTGTTCTTCCCTGCGATTTCTCCATCAACCCATCATCTCCTTGCTCCACTCGCATCCCGTTCTTCCACCGCGATTTCAGGCATCTCTGCGTAAGTACTGTGCAAGCACCGAAAAAAATTATCCTCGTTTTCCATCAAAATAGGTCAGCAAGTGCTATTTCTTCACGTGAAATCAACTACATCCTCTATCTCTTCTAACATTACTTAGCTTTTGACATAAGCGCAGCCCTAGATGCTCGCTGTTCTTTTTCGACCCTTCGGAAAATGCATCGCAACACATAAAAGTGGTACGAGGTTGAAGAGTAAGCTAGCAGGAATCATAATACACGAGTAATATGATTTTAGGAATTTTGTTTGAGTTTTTTTTGGTTTTCTTTTGATCTTTGCAAATCCTCGAAGTGTTTTAGTGAAACAATAAAGTAGCAGCGCACTTTTTGATCAGAAGAGATATTTGTTTATGGTTTAAGGGAAAGTTGATTATTTATAGTGTCTGATTTCAGTTTGTATGAATTTAGCTTCCTCCACGTTTTCTCTTTTGGTTTGTGGTTGTCCTTCTTGCACCGATCTACCAAAATATGTTGGCTCCTCCTTTCAGTCATTAACGAAAATGTCTACACCTATATATTCATCATTCAAACAACCACGCACTGCTCACTACTTCTCACTGTACACTCACACTCTCATTTCATTTTTCTTCACATGTAAAACCCTATACACTAGCTACTCCATATGTTTACGAGTTGGCAGCGACAGAAGTAAGAATACCATTATGATGTACAACGTGACCCGGTTCTAAAAATATAAAAAATATTGGTAGATTAACTCATATTTTGGAAACCCAAAATGTTGATTACAGGGTGCAAAATACTCCAAATAAAAAGTTGAATATTTAATTAATTAAAAATTACAGTAAAATTCTAAAAATTAAATTATCACTATGTCCCAAAAGAATCTTGTCTAAATTCAAAACCAATCTCTACTTATATCGAATAATCCGATACGGTCTATAAACGATTCTATAGCGACTATTTTAAAATTTGATTTGGACATATCTCAAAATCTACACGATGAAATCCAGATCTTCCTCTTCCATTAGAAAGATATACTTCACCAGCTCCACACGTTTCTTGTTTCATAGAAATCCGGCTTAAAACGAATCCTGTACATTCAGTTGAAGTTCGAATCGCCAATTTACAAACTACAACGCCATTTCGAGCTCGATTTTAATTATATTATAATTTATACGTTCAACCATCGTTCAAATAATATATTCGTTATTCTAATTCAATTCCAAGCTGAATTAAATATCACAGATGATCCAGTTCACACTATATTGCCATTTCAACCAATTCTGATTATTTCAGAATTAAATATATTATTTTAAATTAAAAATCCACCATTATTTAATTAAACCTCCATTTAATTCACTATATCACTATTTATATAATTAAATAAATTAATTATAATACCTCTGCAAATGCGGGTCATTACAAATAGTCATCAACATAAAACCAAATTCACTATCTCGTGGAAAACCATTATATCAGAGTACAAAAGTAAAACCATCCTTATCAATATCAGCAACAATAAAAAAATGAGAAATGAACCAATACATGAATCTGAAATGAGTTTGAATCCAAGATGAACCGAAAAATCAAGAATCACTACTGAGGCCCTCCACCACACAAACCTAGAGGGGGAAGGAAGAGAGAAGGAGAAAACAAACTAGGTCAGACATACGTCTTGTGAGTTTTAGTAATCTCTGGCATAAGCATAAAGCAAGGAAGCATTAGACGGATGATTAGTTCTAAGGACATAAGACATGAAGGCATAACAACTGTAAATAAAGTTAAGAACGAATAAAGATTGTCTTCTCATCTGTGCAGTTAAAGCGCTTAGCGGTTCTATAGCGGTGGAAGGGCAAAAAGGTGTAGTGGGGATAAAGCGGGGAAATAGCGAGGATATAGCGGAGGCACAAAAAGGTTCATTAGATGTAAAACCGAATATTTGAAAATTAGTTTATCATCTTTCTCACAATATATGTGCATAAGAAACTAATATTAATTAGTTTTATATAACAAAATCATGGAATACCATAATTATGCATGATAAATTCCAAGAGTGTAATTGATTATTACTATATATAAGGCACTTGTGCCTTAAATTTAACCCTTTACGCTAATTTACTGAGTTTTTTGAAAAGAGAACTAGTCAAATCAAGTTCTATATATTAATATTGCCAAAGCGAAGGCTAAAAACCTGATTTAGAGCGGAAAATAGTGGGGCTAAAAGCGGATCTACTGTTCATCAACGCTAAATTGAAACAGCACAGCGGCTGAAGAGCGCTATGGGCTATAGCGGGGATATTGCGGGGCTTTAGTGGAACTTTAACTACATAGCTTCTCATTCATATCCAAGATTGTTGCACCAACCTACCAAGATATAATAATTTGGCTCTACCTAATTTTTACCCGTTAATCAGCTGCTAAAACCACAATGTGATAATTCATGTCAGTTATGGAACTTGGGATTATAATGCCCGAGCCCATCAACTAAAGGACATAGCTGTTAATCGCAGGAGTTACAATAGAATATTTTTGCCAATCGGCACGATGCACACTTATTGTCTCGTTGGAGCGCTCCTGTACCACCTCATTTGGACCTCTTACTATCTAGTACAGTAAAGTGTACCCTCACCTCTACCTAGTGTGAGACCTTGATATATGATAATAGAGATACTGCATGATATGGGTGCCCAATCAAATATGCAATTGACACAAGTCACCCTCTAGAAGTGGTCCCCATTTATTTTCCTATTAGGCCATTTAGCTTCCCCAATCATCCTCGTGCTACCGGAATAGACCTAAACCACGAGCCTCATAAGCCCTACGTTACCGGAACGGACTCCTACTACACTTTTATTAGTTTATTAGGTCTTTATTTTTCCTAATCATCCCCACGCTGCCGGAAAGGACCTAACCCACGAGCCACTGATTTTTCCCAATCAGCCCCACGTTGCTGGAACGGACTCCACTATCTTGGCTTATTAATTTTATCTTTAATTTAACTTAACACGATTTAAGTTTATTAATAATCACAATATAACCTCATGTTATATTCCTAGGTTGTATTAAACATTCCTAATTAAAGTTTATCTTTTTATACAACCCATCCTTGCATTACTTAGCGTCCAACTAAGTTAATCATATTCTAGTTTATCTTTGCATGTTTTCCAATTACATATTAAGTTTATACCAATTTACAGTCCAATACTGATTATAATATTTGTAACACCCTAAATTTTAATAAATAAAAATTATAAATGTGACAACCCACATCCCTTAATGTAATCCATATAAGGATGCATTAAGTTTTGTGGAGTACAGTAGGTATAAAGTAACAATACATAGACTAAAATTCACAATATAGAATGTAAAACACAACGGAAACTTTTAAAACATTTATTATTAAATCAGTTACAACATTGATTACAATTCAAAATATAATGGAATCATTATCATTAAACAAACTTTCTCATGGAAAGAAAAACATCAAAGAACAAGAATAAAACCACAAAAGCCATCTCCTTCATAAGTCATTACAAAAGTTATAAAGAAAGTACTGAAGTAGTACATGAAATAAGAAATTGTTCGAATACAAGTTAAATCAAAAGATCAAATTCACAACTGTGATCCTACGCGCCGAAAACCTGGAGGGAGGAAGAGAGAGGGAAAACAAACTAGGTTAGACATAAGTCTGGCGAGTTCTAGTAATTTTTAGCATGAGCATAAGATGAATAATAATGGACATGAAAATATAGTAAAGTAGGGAATATGCAACAAGATAAGCTTCTCATTTATATCTCAAGAATTTCTGCACCAACTATCAGAATATCATAATTACTTTTTACCTGGTTTCTACCAAGTGATCATCTTCTTTACAAGATGTGAATAACTTGTGTCAGCTATGAAATTTGGTGTTATTAGTCCCGAACCCATCAACTAAAAAAAATACAACCTGCCTATTACAACGTCTTATCTTCCCTGTTTAGAACAATGCAAGCTCACGGTTCCTACAGAACGCGCTCGTACCCACCTCGTTTTGAACCTCTTACTATCCAAATCAATAAAGTGTGCCCTAGCCTCTACCTAGTGCGAGACTCTAATGATAATAATAGGGATACTGATTGATACGGGTTCCACACAAGTAAGCATTTGACGCAAGTCACTCCTAGACTTGGTCTCCAAGTTAACTAGGATTTCTATGATCCCCTTAGATCTCACTGCAATGGAAACCTTAGCTTATTAATCACAACATGTTTAAGTTCATTAATAATCCAAATTTAACCTTGTGTAATATTCCTAAGTTGTAATTAACATTTCTAATTAAACGTAATCTTTTTATACAACCCTTCCCCGTGTCACTTATTGTCTAAATAAGTCCAGTACACCACTGTTTCAGATGTTTTACAGTTACAAGTTACTTACTGTACAATTAAATATATTTTACTCCAAGTTCTCATATTTTCTAGTAACATGTTACTTAATGTATAATTAAGTATAACTTATTCCAATTCATAAGTTTGTATATTCTTCCATTAGAACTTATCCCAATTTATAGTCCATAATTTGAATGTAATATTCACCAATTCTCAATATGCCCAAAATCCCATTTTTTGAGATTTTTTCATATTATTCCAATTTTAATCAAAACGGTAAAGGCCTAGACTCTCGTTGGACTAGGCTCAGCGTTAAAACAAAGAAAAGGGAGAAATTGGTCTAGGATACTTGTAAGGCGTAGACTCAAAAATGGACAAAATGAATAAATAAGCATTGCAAGACTGTAAATAAAATAATAACAGAGAAGGGGATAAATAATAAGAATTTACTTATAAATAAATAACAATTGAAAATGGATAAACAATAGACATTAAATAAAATGAACAGTAACTTGTAAATGATATAATTATAAACACCATAATTGTCAAACTTTCATATCCAATCTATTTCACTGTCTTAATCCTTTTTATTTAGGTTATTGATCTAAGAATAACATAGAACTCATAGAGAATTGGTGTAGATCCAGAAAAAGGCCTTTAAAAGAGAAGAAAAAGAAGAATATTCTTTCAAATCCACAATTTGACAACACTCTAACTTGTTCCCCAATTTCATTTCATTTCAGAGTATAATGAGGGGGAGACTAAGAAGATGAAGAAGAATATGTGTAGGGAAATAGTGAAGAGTAGCAGTCTATTTATAGGTGTGAAAGGATAGTTTAGGCCTTAGGATATTAGGTTTCTAATCCCAGCCTTAGAAGATACCCCAGCAACACATCTGCAAGAATTACCCAGAAGCAGCAAAGTAGGCTCGACATTGCTAGGCACAGGTTCGTGCCTGGCTCAAACTGGGTCAACCTACCTTGTAAGTGGGTCGACACAGGGGTCAACCCATATAAGGGTCGGGTCGCTATTTTACTATTGTTTTATTTTCTGTTTATTATTTAAATTCTCTAATTTAATTTCAAACTTTGATTAATTATAACTTATTTATTTCTCGTTCGATTTAGTGAAAGGCAAGCGCCAAAAAAAAGTTATTGCTCAACTTTGATTACAATATATACGACAATATATTCGACTATATATCCATGTATCACCTAATTACAACACCCATAATCTTGACCTAATATTTGATTACAAATCACTAAACATTGAATATCAATATTCAAAGAGAAAATATCTAAAATGATTCCCGAATGTATTGATTATGAATCAGCGTACCCAAGCACTAGAAACTTGATAACATCCAAATATCATGCACCCAGGCCTTAATAACCAAAAGATAACCCCAAAATGACAACACTAGAATTGTAGCAAACATGACAAGCACCAATAATATCCAAATCAAACAGGATTTCTATGAGTGTACCTCTCATTTGCTTTAAAGCTATTCGATGGCCGCACATCCTCCATACCATAATCAACTCCATCGTCTAAGTCATCCCAGAATTTCCCTTTGATCATATTAGTCTTTTAGACGATGGAATGGAGCTTTTCGATACTGCTTAGATAGTACTGATTGCTTAATAATAGGAAATGTTAACCCCGCACTGGTAACTAGAGTTGATGCCGATGTAGTAGTGCATGATGGTGGCAATATTACATGAGGGGGTGGAGATAACTTTGCATAAGGAGAAGAAACAAAGGGGTTTTTCTTATTGCAGTTAGATGAAGACGCAGTTGCATTAATAGATTTGGCATTCTCAAAAGCAGCTACGTCATCATAGAACAAAGACTTCAATCCAAAATCCCTACGTTGCTCCATGACATCCAAACTAGAAGATGCTTTGGAGGCCTTACCAGTTAATTTATCCTCTGCAATATTCAGATTACCACTTGCCATTTTTGATTCACCAGCTAATTAACATTAGCCGAGTTCGATCTACCACCTTCTAAATTGGATTCACCTTCCGGTTTTCCTTTACCCTGCGTATTATTATTATCACCAGACTTATCTTTTGGATCCTCAATTATTACAGTAGATGTATTATTCCTACTGATATTATTGGTAGTACCCTCAACTGTAGCACTTTCAACATTGTGCTCAACATTGTTGGCAGTACCCTCATTCACAGTTGAATCTTTCTGTACTACAGATTTCCTTTCCCATCTCATCTGCTTCTTGGAGACATATCTTGTCCACCCCTTCTCACCACTTTGAGTATGATCTCTACTTCTAAATTGCGTGTTATATATATTATTCTCCAAATTATTATCAACATAGGAATCATCATACTGCATTCCATTGATACCTTTATCCTTACCCCCTAAATCAGAGTCATCTGTACGATGACCAAAACATTTACATTTAACACAAATTCTTGGTCTCCATTAATACGAAAGCTTACGAGTAGGCTATCACTTAAGAAATCAAACTATATAACATCTGGCAAATCTACATCAGGAGAAATCTCCATAAGAGCTTTTGTGTAACTAATCCTCTGCAACTTTTCAGTAGTGTAATCAAGACAAATTAATCTACCCACATACACGCTAACCAGTTTATTCCCACTAAGGTCCATAGTAATAAGCAAATGTTAGAAAATTAGATCCAAATAGGAATTTTCTTAATCTGTCTTTGAGAGCTACCAATGGTAGGATCCCAATTAGTTATAATAAACATACGGCCCCTAATGAAGATCGGATCTAATTTAAGGATCTTAACCCTATCAATTTCATTAGTGAAATGAATGTAAAAATTTAATCCATCATATTTAACACTAAACTCTCCAACCAATTTCCAACGGGCTTTCAGAAAATAAGAAACAACAGAGAAAGGAAGAGTACCATCAAGAAAAAAAATCCAACCAGAGTCTTACTCCAATATTTCAAACCCTCATTCCTTACGAGATCCGGTAAGTTACTATCCTTATTGATATCAAAATGGATAGGCTTATAGTGTCCAGCGTTCCTAGGAAGAGATCGAAACAAGGAAGCAAAATCCGATTTAGCTGCCAATTGATGATTCACCGTAGACCCTGGATTCAAATTAGAAGTAGCTTGTACTGGATCCAAATCTGATTTAGCTGCCAATTGATGATTCACCGTAGATTCTGGATTCAAATTAGAAATAGCTTGTACTGGATCCACATCAGATTGCAAAGAAATAGCTTCAGATTGATTAGCCTTCGAGTGAGATCCATCAGAAGAGGTATGAGGAGGTGGATTGGGACGGGAAGATGAAAGAGGGGGGAAGGAAGAAGAATCGAGATTAAAAGAGGAGTCAGAGGATGGAATCGCCATTTTTGTTCACCATTTTTAATTGAAATACAAGTTAGCACCTATTTCTCGTCCGATTTACGCAAACTAAAAGTCTACCTGAATAAGAATTTTGTAACAAACTCAGCGGTGAAATCCATTTTACACATTCTGAATATTATTTTAATTAATATTTGATTTATTAATCTTCTTCGTATAAATTTTGTTTATTAAAATCTGGGGCCTTATGTTCTCCCCTCCTTAAAGGATTTCGTCCCCAAAATATCCAAGGTTAGAAGAATGTTATGACTATTATCAACCATTATCTACACCCATCTACTCAACCTTCAACCACTGGCATCATTGTCCTTAAAATTTCTAATGCTTTGTATGAACATATGCGAAGGTGTCATGTATATATTTCTAATCTAATGCAAAAATTAGGCGGTCTACTAATTCAGTTGACCTTCTTAATGCAATTCATGTCTGTGTCATGCATCCAATTATGTATGCAAAAGAATACTAATGATACATATAAATTCTACATGTGTGCAACAACCATTCACCAAAATGCAACATTCGAGTGATGATTTAACTATTTTTCATTTATATTTATAATAAATTACAATGCGCACACATTCATATGCAATATGTAAGTGTCCTAGTTCAGTCGATCCCTAATCTAGTGCCTAGTGTGTGTACATACATCCACTAGAAAACACTAGCATCCACGTGAATACATTCAACCATAACATGTCCTATTAACATGTTATAAACATTCCTATCATCTATAGACTTCTACCTAAGAATCGAGATTCAAACGATAGGAAAATAGATTCAAATTAAAAGCTTAGAAAGGAATTAAGAACACATTCTCAAATAAAATTAGAAAAGAAGCGTGAATGCTATCTTCAGGTTCCCAACTTGTGTCGTCATTATCTTCTCCTAATGTGTCTTAACTAGCTTGATCTCCTTATTTCGTAGCTTCTTAACTTCTAATCCTAGTATCCGATTAGGAATTTTTCTGACTAATGTCTCCTTATCTACCTCAATATCCTCGAGGGTACTCGGCTTTGCTACCTTTGCGGAATCATGTAGACACTTCCTCAAGTGTGAGACATGGTACACATCGTGCACTCCCATCATCTTCTTTTCTAGACTAACTTTGTAGGCCATCTGACCTATCCTATCTACTATAGGGAATGGCCCTACAAACCTTGGCGCTAACTTCCCTACCGAGCCGAATCGAACAACACTCCTTAAAGATGTCACCTTAATAAAGACTATATCTTCTACCTCAAACTCTAGGTCTGTACTCCTCCGATCGACATACTTTTGCATGCCTTGAGTTGCTTTCATCCGCCTCTGTATCAAGTCTATCTTCTCTGACCATCTCACGTCCAAGTAAAGTCTGTTCGTAGACTCCTACCAGCATGTAGGGGGTCTGAAGGGTCGTCCATAATATGCCTCGTAGGGAGCCATACCAATACTAGTCTGATATCTACTATTGTATGTGAACTCTAGCAATGGAATATGCTCCTCCCAGGTCCCTCCAAAGTCTACGAAACACATCCTTAATAAATCATCGAGAACCCTATTGACCTTCTCTGTTTGTCCATCCGTCTAAGGGTGATAGGCGGTGCTAAGTTGTAGCTTCCCAATTACTCCTGCAGGATCCAAAACTCACTCGTAAAAATGGGTCATGGTCACTAACATTGCTATAGGATACCCCATGAGGTTGGGTGATTTCTCTAAGATATACTAATGCCAACCAATCCGCCGTACTCTTACTCTTGGCTAAGATAAAGTGAGGACTCTTAGTCAATCTATCAACTATAACCCAAATACCGGTGTTGCCCCTTTTTGGTCTGGTAAACCATCTATAAAATGCATAGAGATGCTCTCTCACTTCCACTATGGTATGTATAGAGGCTGAAGCAAACTGTTAGGCTTTCTCTGCTCAGCCTTTACCTTGCTGATGCCGGGAAACTACTCCGCCACGTCCTTCTTTATTAGAGTCCAATGAAAAACCCTCCTCATATCTTTGTACATCTTGTCACCGCTCGGATGGATAGTCATCATATAATGATGAGCTTACACTAAAACTGATCTCAACAAATCTCCAACTCTAGGAATACACAGTCTCTCCACCCTCTCTCGTCAACAGAATACCTAGCATGGTGACCGTAGGTCACTTCTCCATTGAGTCGATCCATGATGCCACTAATTGCTGATCTTCGCGCTAACTGGATCCAACTATGAGAAAACTGAAGCGCCCACTAACTGGTCAAATAAGTCATCTATCAATGGGAGTAGGTGCCTATTCTTCTTGGTGAGCTTATTCAACTCCTTATAGTCCATACATAGATGGAGAGAGCGGTCTGCCTTGGTTGCTAAGACAACTAGTGCTCCCTACTGAGAAATGCTCCATCTAATGAATCCCTTTTCGAACAGCTCACCAACTTTCTTATTGAGCTCCCTCCTCTCTCTAAGATCCATGTAGCACACTAGTAAAACATCAAACTTAGCATTCTCCATAGTATATCCAGAAGTCTATCTCACACCTGGGTGATAACCCTCTCACCTCATCGAATTCGTCTGAAAAGTCTCCAACTATGGGTATCAAGCTAAGATTGTCAACAAAACCATCTAGAGAATCAAAGAAACTGAGCATAACTGACCCTCGCGTGTCACAGAAATTCTCGAGAGTCCTACCACGGCACGTCAAAAGCCTAACGACTCTCCTCTCACAATCAAAGATGACACTATACATGGCTAGCCAATCCATCCCTAAAACAAGCCCGTAACCCCTAAAACCCAGAACATACGCATCACACTCAAATTCGATGTCAAGAACAGAAATCCTCAAAACCCTACACATCATAGACAGGTGAACCGCACCTCCTATGGGGTTTGAGAAAACTACAGGATCAGAAACTAAAGAAGCATTTAAGTGTAGGCTATCAACAACAGAATTGGATATGAAAAAAATGAGAAGCACCAGAATTGAACAAAGTCCTAACACGAGAGTCAAAAAAGAGAAATCAAACCTTCTACGATGACTTTCCTACCTCAGTCCTGACAACCAGTCTGAGTCGCCTCAAGCACATGGACTTGTGCTTCAGTTGATGCTACCCTTGACTCAACTTCTGAGGGCATTGGCTGGTGTATAATGTCCTATATTTGACGATCACCCACAACCCCCGCACTATACAATAGGAATAATGCACTGAAAGGTATGCCATGCAACTATGGACAATCATCAAAGTATGGTAGATAAACGAAACCTACCGTAAACTCACAGCGTAAGGATAAAATACAATAGAACATATACAACAGGTAGTGATAGTGAAGCAGAAAACACTAAACATTCATGACAACTAGAAAGTATTTCCCATACACATGGATAACAACAATTGTGTTTGTACAATTTGCCTCACTACAACACTCAGAGAAATAGTAAATAGCGGAAACAAATACTAGATAGTGATAAAACTGGTACGTGAGCCTCCTGCTCGCCGTCGATCAGCATTGCCGTCCTCACTAAAGCAATACCTGCCATCTGCTACTCAGTCTGCCTATCCACAACTGGATGAACAACCCAAGGTAATAAGAGGAAACATAAAATATTGAGTCAGACAACAGTCTTAGTGAGCGATAAAACATCTAACAAACTTCATTAATAAAGTATACGAGAATGGGAAAATAGTCAACTAATCTACCCAGCTCAAGAGAACTCTCAATTTCCTTCCCCATTACATGGTAGTGCTAGCCATTACGATCCATACATCCAAAGGAATAACAATTCAGTCATGGCAATTAAAACATCAATTCATATATGGCAAAGAAACTCAGTCATGATCACACATGCATTCAAACGTCCATGACTGACTCTGGATATCACCGCCAACCTAGCTTTAGAATTCTCGTTATCGTATGACTGGTTAACAATTTGCCGTCAATTGTTAAGGACGACACACGACGCCCTGGTTCTAGCAAAAACTCCACATGCTATACTCAACACATGCCACATGCTATACGGAACTCGTGTCTAGGCCATACACGATTCCCAAGGCACTCGATATACAATTGGTCTTCAATTGTACGTCTTCTTTAAGTCCGCTAGAACCTACGACAACGATAATTCCTCGGCCTGCGTCCCTCTAGTCGTTATCAATTACGACTATTAATTAGCTCAGAACACCTTAAAACTGTCACTTCGCACGAACTCAATACATCCTTGAGTTGTCTCCCCATTTGCTGCGTACAACAAACAACAAACACTTTTCAACACTTCCAAACTTCCTAATTGATTCACTTTGAAGTCACATCATCATTGGAAATGTCCGACCAGAAATGGCAAAAATGGCCGACCAGAAATGGTTGACTAGAATAGGCCGACCCAACTTGGTCCGACCCAACTTATGTCCGACCTAACTTTGGTCCGACCCAACTTTGGTCTGACCCAACTTTAGTCCGACCCAACTTTTGTCCGATCCAACTTTGGTCCGACCCAACTTCTTCTGACTAGGCCGACCCACCTTTGAATGACTAGGCCGACCCACTTTTTCGGACTAGGCCGATCCACTTCTTCTAACTAGGACGACCGACCTCGTGGCCAAACCAACCCATGGCCGATCCAACTTATGGCTGATCCAAAACCTGCATATTGCAATTCAACTCTGATTTCGATCAAAACTTCGCCAAACGATAAATCCGATGAAACTAACTCATCCAATTCATCAAAAAGGATTACAAGCATATTATGAATATCAATATGACAATTCTATCAAGGATAATGCCAAATTCACCAAAATCTCCACAAATACGCATATGAACAATAACCATGGATCTAACTTGCACATTCGGATGAAATATAATAGAAATTACATATCTAAACTTGCTAAATTAGATCCTAGGATGATCTATATGAAAATAAACTTACAATGCATAGATCTAAGGAAAAACACTTGAATTTAATATAAAAAAACATGATCTACTACCCATACCCTTCATTGGATCCATGTAAGAGATGTAAATCACTCACCGATTCTCTAATACAAGCTAAAATGATAGAATTATGAATCCGGACAGCGAGCAATGCGAACCAAACTCCTCAATCCTATGAATTCACCTTTTAATTGATGTAGATCTAGCCTCCAAGGGTGTAGATCTATGATTTCCCTCCTTTGATTTGGATTTTTAGTGGTGGAAAGGTGTTAGAGGAAGAAGGAGATCAATGCCTCCAAATGAGAAAATGGGAAAGTAAACTTTTTCCCTCCACTCTCACCCTCTATTTATAGGATTCCACGAGCCCACTAATGGGCCTACCCAAATCAACATATTAAGCTCCCAAAACCTGAACGACTAACTGAAAAATCTTAAAATAGCGATTCCTTCCAAACTATTGAGCCAAATCTTTAATGTAACCACTCTACAGAAAGGCAACCATCAATTCCTTTTCAATGGCACACGTCTCACCCTCTGAGTCGACCTGAGTCAAAAATTATACCTTGTACAAGACTGACAGAGGCAAAATGGTCACAAACAAAATCGGTAAAAATTATGGACATGTCTCACATCCCCATAAGCCACATATTAAAAGATGAGAATGATCCAACCCTCAGGGAATAAAATAATTTTTTTTACGATCTTCCGATATGTAAAATCCGGGCTGTTACATTCTCCCCCCTTAAGAATTTCACCCCCGAAATTCCAAGCAAACACAACAATTTCGCATGCCTACCATCCATGAGAAGCCAATTCTATCATCCAGACTAGCAACCATCAAGCCATGCATCCACAGCCTTATCGTAGCATATAGAATTCTGTCAAACAACAACAAGATACAACGATGATATGATATCAAAGGGTCCTACCAACGAAGAGTTCTGGATGAGTCGCCTTCACGCACTCTTCCGTCTCCCATGTACAATTGTCACCATCTTCGATCCATTGTATCTTGACTAGCTTAAATTTCTTCCTTCTAAGCTGTTTCTTGTCATTCTCCACAACACGAAGCGTCTTGCGAGGTTTAACAACTGCGGTTTCCACTTCTAGGTCCTCGTACTGTTCTGGAGATACCACCACATTCGAATCACGTACGAACTTCCGTAGAAACGACACACGGAAAACATTATGCACACGTGACATCTTCTCGGTTAACTCCAATCTATATGCGATCTTTCTAATTCGCTCGACTATCGGAAATGGTCCAACGAACCCAGGAGCCAACTTTCCTTTACTCCCAAATCGAACCACATGCTTCAATGGTGAAATCTTCACAAAATCCATGTCACCAACTTCGAATTCCAAATCTTTTCAATGCTTATCAGCATAGCTCTTCTGGCGATCTTGGGCCGCCTTCATTCATTGCAGAACAATCTCGATACAATCCGAGGTCTCTCTAATCATCTCTGGCCCAAATACCAACTTATCTCCAGTTTCTAACCAATATGCTGGAGAATTACACGTTCTCCCATACAATGCCTCGTATGGTGCCATCCCAATGCTGGACTGGTAGCTATTGTTACATGCAAACTCAATCATATGTAGAGGGTCCTCCCATGATCACCCAAAATCCAACACATAAGCTCTTAGAAGATCTTCCAAAACTCGATTGACTCTCTCGATCTAACCATCAATTTGGGGATGATACACCATACTCAAGCACAACTCGGTTCCCAAAGCTTCTTGCAAACTTTTCCAAAATCCACTCATAGATAATGGATCTCGGACACTCACTATACTCTTTGGGACACCTTGGAATCGATCTATCTATTTCACATAAAGTTCAGCCAATTTCGATGCCGTCCTAGTCGACTTGACAGGAATGAATCTTGCACTTTTGGTCAAGCGATCCACAATAACCCAAATTCCTTTATTTCCTGCTCTGGTTCTAGGTAGTCCATCGATAAAATCAATCGATATTTTCTCCCACTTCGACGTAGGAACTTCCAATGGCTAAAGCAAACTACTTGGCTTCTTTTGTTCAGCTTTCACCAACTGACAGTTCATGCACTTGGAAATGAACTTTCCAATATCTCGCTTCATCCCCTCCCAGTAGTAAACTCTCTTCATGTCCTGATACATCTTATTACCACCGGGATGAATCATCAACTTCGAGTGATGACATTCTCTTGGAAGCTCATCTCTTAATCCATCAATACCAGGAACAACTAATCGCCCTTGCTTCCGAAGCCAACCTTCTCGATTGACTTCGAACTCTTTATCTTCTGGTTTTAGCTTTTGGATAAACTCAACAAGCTTTGTGCCTCACTTTTGGCTCTCGCCAATTCTTTCAATAAGAGTGGGTATTATCGATAAGCTTGCTAACATTTCAGGTTCTAAATCACACCCTAGCCTGAAATCGAATCTTGCCAAATACTCAATGCTCTTCCATTCCAAAAACATCGCTCCCAAACTCGCGTGTCTTCAACTTAATGCATCTACAACTGCGTTACTTTTACCAGGAGTATAGGCTATATCAAATCATACGATGCCAGAAACTCTAACCATCGTTGTTGCCGAAGATTGATGGTTGCTACCGAAGATTCCAATCCTTTTGTGAGAAAAGATACTTCAACGACTTGTGATCTGTAAGCAACTCGAATCGGACACCCAATAGACAATGTCTCCACATCTTTAGAGCAAACATAATCGCTACCAACTCTAAATCATGAGTTGGTTAATTCTTCTCATGTGGCTTTATCTGTTGACTCGCATAGGCCACGACCTTATCCTCTTGCATTAGCACTGCTCCAAGCCTTGTACCACATGCATCGATGTATACCACCATCTCTTCATTCCTACTTAGAATGGTCAACACAGGAGCACTTGTCAATCTCTCCTTCCGAATTTCGAACGCTTGTTCACACTTCGCATCCTAAGTGAACACTTGGCTCTTCTTTGTTAATCATGTCAACGGTGCAGTTATCTTGGAGAAATCCTTGATAAACCGTTGGTAATATCCTGCCAATCCAAGGAAACTCTGAACATCTGTCGCATTCTTAGGTCGATCCCAGTCCTGGATTGCTGCAACTTCAGCAGGGTCAACTGCAATCCCTTTTCCAGAAACTACATGGCCTAAGAATCTCACGTCATCCTTCCAGAAGTGACACATCGAGAACTTAGCTTTCAACTGACGCTTTCGCAAGATCTCTAACACAACTCTCAAGTGTGTATTGTGTTCTTCTTTATTCCTGGAGTAAACCAGAGTATCATCCACGAACACAAGCACAAACTTATTTAACTGATCTCTTAATACCCTATTCATAGGATCCATGAAATACGCTGGCGCGTTAGTCAACCCGAATGGCATCACCAACCCCTCAAAAAAACCCGATGGTGTCCTAAAAGCAGTATTTGGTACATTATCCTTAACTAACCTCAATTGGTGAAATCCCGTTGCTAAATCCATCCGAGAAAATACTTTGGCTTCGAGAAGCTGATCGAACAAGCCATCAATCCTTGGCAACATATACTTGTTCTTCTTAGTCAACTTGTTCAGCTCACAATAGCCCACACACAATCCTAACGAGCCATCTGCCTTGGCTGCAAACACGACCGGTGCACCCCCATTCGAAAACACTTCTCCGAATGAATCCCTTCCTTATGAGGTCACGAACTTGCACCTCCAATTATCGTTGTTCCTTAGGTGCCATCCTCCTAAGAGGCATAACGATTCTAACACCCTCGACCAAATCGATCCTAAACTCAATCTCTCGATGCGGCGACAACCCTCAGAATGTTAACTAACTAGCTAAAAATTAGCAAAATCTAACAAACTATTAACTACAAACGTTGGTTGGAAAATAAAAGATTAAATAACAACTTAGGAGAAAATTCACTCTTAAGATCACATGAATCAATATAAAATGAAACCATGATCTCTCTTTTTGGTAAATAGTTAATTTAATTGATGTGACTATTCTAAGCATGACTTATTTGTGCTATTGATCAGCCCAACATAAGCCATCAAATTTTGTCACACTTCTTAAACAACTTTAATAATTTTATGAAAAATGATAACAAGTTGAAATTGAATCGTACTTTAAGCATGGCCTATCCCCTATTAATTAAGAGTATAAACAATTAAATTTAGATTTCAATCTCCACTTAATTACCATAATCATATGTAGATGAAGAGGTAATTGGTGAGCATATGAACAAGCATAGCCTATGTGGTGTCAACACTATAGGCTATCAAACTCAATAATGAACACAAAAACCATAACCATCAACATGAATTAAAGCACAAAGAGAGATCATGAATAAACAAGTACATTAAAACTACTTGAATAAAGAGAGCTTCATTATCCCTAAGTTGTAGGGATTTAGCCTCTCATGTTTGTTATTTTAACAACAAATGTAGTTAGCAACATGAAAGAAATAAAAGAAAATGCAAGCTAAATAACTAAAACTAAAACTAATTTGCTTGCATAAAAGAAAATAAAATGTAAATAAAAGACAAAAAATTAAGATTGCATTCAAATGAGAGATTACAAAAACAAATGGCTAAGAAGCCATGGAAGAAAAATAGAGGTTTTTATTTCAGCCTCTACTCTAAATTAAAAATCCAAGATGCCTTTTACATTCACATACATGGGTTATTTATACATGACTAAACACTAATTCACTTTTTGCGTGCTACCAAGAATGCCCCCCGTTAAGCTTCATTTTGTCTTTAGCAATAATGATTCATGAAGCCATAATTTTTGTCCCCACTAAAGGAGGGAGAGTGAGTGGGGTCCTCCATTGATCCTCTATTTGAATTGAATCCCTTTTCATTAATTGATTTCCCTTTTCATTTTTTGGGCAAGGCATTGATTTCCTCCTTTTTCCTTTGTATGCATATATATCTTTATGAAGTCCTCCTTCTACATGCATCCAATTTCTGCAAAAATATAAAAAAATGTCCAAGTAAACATTCTCAAAATAATACAAGCACAAAAATGACCATTTTCCCCCTATATGATGATAAATGCATGATGTTTTGAAATCAATTCAATTATTGTTTAAACATGATAAAATACCCATATATGACATTTATTAGCACTAAACAAGAATAAATATGTGCATTTTTACATGCACATCAAATATCCCCACACTTATCTTTTTATTCGTCCTCGAATAAAGTAAAAAATTAAGCTAAATCCATTTTCGTAGGGAGCACGATTGCATTGAGCGTATGCAATAAACCGTTAAACCTCTGGGTGTCCCCAGTAGGACTAGTGTTGTCTCGTGAGGGTTTTCAGCGGATACTACCCACAAAATCCAAAAGTTAAATGCAAAAAATATTTACAAAATGCAAGATTCGAAAATATTTACAATATGAATGCAAGCTTTTAAAGGAATATTTACAAATGGATAATTTAATTTTAAATATTACACGAATGAGTTAACACAAATTTGGGTCGTCACTACGAAATTTGAGTCTGTTACTAATCAAAACTTCAAACATAATTCATGTTATCATCACAAACTCCTCCTGCTTGGCGAGTTGTTTTGGTAGAAACAAGTGCAAATATGAAGTGAATTCTATAATCGATATCAACAGTCATAAAACGGCATCTTAACTTCCTGTTTGTTAACGAGCTAGGTCGAATAAGTGAAGAGTGTGCTTGGATTTTAAGTGCTAACTCTCTCTTTATTTTTAAAATTATTTACATTATTATTATTATTATTTATAAACACCTAACTGAAAAGACAAAGGTATACCTCCCATGCACTGCCTTGCGGACTGACGTGAGAGTTCGGGATAGAGCTTGGCAGATTGTGCAGACCAACGCTGACTTTTTCAACAAGATGTTGGTAATCCTTAGGTGTCCAACTCATAAAATGAGACCAAGATATACCGACGCTAACTTTGTCAAAAAGGTGTCGGAAAGAGCTTGGTGGGTTTGCACACCAACGCCAGATGTACCAGCAATGTTGGATACCCTTGGATTATTATATATATGTACCTTTTTTTTGGCATAAGAGTGAGAGTTAAGCAAGAATATCTTAGCACAACTTCACTTAAAAGATCTAAAATGTTATCGCAAGTAGTCAAAATCAACCGTTCATTTAATCGGATTACGATTCAGAAAACATTTCTTATTCATCACCTACGAATTTCCCAATTTACAAGTTACACAAAATTTGCTCATAATTCAAACTTTCCTTTCGTTATCCGCTAAGAGAAGTAAATTTCCAAATATTTAAATTGAACGACCAAAATTATGTGCTAACTCCATCATGTATTATTTAGAAGTAAATAGACGTGCGAAACTTTTACTTTTTTTTAAAGAAAAAGAAAAAAAAAGCAAAAAGAGAAAGGAAAAAAATTGCTAACTTAAACTATGCAAAATAGAATGAAGTTGAAACTCCCCCCACACTTGATTTCGATTGTATCCCCACAGTCAATACGTGACACAGTGAGTGAATGGAAGAGAAATATTTACATATGTACAAAAAAGGATTAGTGCGACTTACCAAATGTGCGTGCAGAAAACATGTAGTCATCGAATAGATGAACCGGTCCACAATGGACCAATAGATCAGCTCATAAGGATTATGAGACACAGATTAAGCACAAAAAACCAAATCATAAAGAATTTTATATTACCTTTCAGATTTGGAAAAACAAATTTTGTTTTTTCAAGTTTTTGAGTTGCTAATTTTAAAATTTTGAGATTACAATTGATCCTAAAATCAAATTGGATTTCTGTAGCAACCAAAGAGAGGTCATCGAGCCGTGGTTCAGTAAAAGTTTCAAAAACAAAGTTTGATTTGTGCAGATGATGTATAAATTGAGAGACGTGTTCATCGTTCTCACCCTCACACTTGTTTTGAGAAATATTGTTCAGTTTCGCTTTGGTATTTAAATCGTAAACCTAAAGTTAAAACCAAATAAATGAAGTTTCAATAAATTTTGAAATCGTTTTTTCTCAAAAACAGTGTTATTCCAAAAACATTTCATGTACTGCAGAAATTTATCATTGAAAAACAAGTGATCACAGTGAGGTAAAGTTGAAACAATTAAGTTGAAAGGAGTTTCAACAGTTTTTGAAAAATCGTCATTGTGTTCAAGATCACATTCAGCGGTTTCGTTATTTTCAACCTCAAGAATTCAAAGTTTTCAAATGTTTCATTTTCAGTTTCAGACCCAACAACGTTATCGTCAATCAATTCAAGAACTTTTGGCTCATCAAAGTCTCCTCACTTAAACAGCTGTTAACAACTTCATCATTTTTGTCAGGTTGACAATCTAAAGTTGCTAAATTTTCAAAATTTTCAGAATATGAGAAAGGAAGATCAAATTGAAGATTAACGTCTACATTTTCAAGAGAATTTAAATTCAAATCAAGCACAGGGCTTTCAACAACTTTATTAAGAGTTTCATCAATTTCAAAAGTTGTTAGTTGAAAATCGTCGATTGTTGGCAAAGGTGGATTTTTATTTGAAGCGTCACAAGTTTGGATTCGATTTTGTTTCTCATGAAACTTCAAGTAATTGTCAAGTATGTTCGTTTGCTCAACAAGATCAAATTATAATTATTTACATGAGAATTTTCAGTTTGAAATTGTTGAGAACAAAATTTTTCAGTAACACCACAATTGAAATTATTCCCATTGCCAAAATCATTTGAAAAATTATTCATATTTTCATTTTGAATTTAAAATTCATTTTGCAGTTCGAAATTTAATTGGCAAGGGTTATAATCAAAATCATTTGAATTTGGAAGTGAATTCAAATTTTGATTATTTTGAAAACTTTGATTTGAATTGTTGCACATTAATTCAATTAACCTTTGACTTGATTCATTAAATCTTTGACTCTCTTCATGTATAGCTTGAACACTTATTTCAAGTTACTGGACATGCGAGTTTGATCTATCCCATTTGATATCTTCGTATACGAGAATCAACAAATTCCACCCCACATTCTTCACAAAATTTCGGGTCCTCTTTTTCCGCTCCGATCACTCGATAATTTCCACAGGCACAAATTCCACTTTTTATGGGTCCAGAGATTCTTTCACAAAACAATCCATCTTTTTCCGGTTTATCGGTTTTATAATGAAAAGTATAGGGCTTTGTCACCTCTCCAACTATCTCCCCATTTGGTAGGATTTTGTTGGCCAAAGCCCTTTTTTGTTGAGGAGACACTAATCCAATTCGAAGTTGTTGATGCGGTCGATCATAGAATAGAAATTCTGATTCATTCGGCCGATTCATCTGAAAATTCTTCTCAGATACAAGGTGACCATAGGGAGGTTCCAGAGCCAAAGCCAATTAATATCCTGGGTTCTGAGCAATCGAAAAGATTCTGGGGCATCCTTGAGGGTTGATCATCATTTTGAAAATTTGGTGGTGTACAATCAGGATTATTTTGAAAATTTTGAAAAGTTGGTAGTGTAAAATCCAAATTATTTATACAATAGTTGTCATTAAAATATCCATATGAATTTGGTGTAAAAATATATGGATTATATTGATTTTCAAAACTATCGTAAAATTCATGAGGATAAGGAAATTGGGACATCTTCATTTTTTTTATATATGCATGAACCTAATGCAACTATATGAATGCAAATTATATATTTACAGTTTTTCTAAAATTATATAATGACGGTTAGATTAATTTCAACAAAGGATTTATCAGCCAGTTAATGGACAGGAGTTATCGGTGCACCAGGAATCACCCTAGCAATGCAACCGAATGTTTAAGTACCTTCAGAGGAACAACCGATATAATATTTACGAATCACCGTAATATTTATAAGCGGTAATTACTCTGCCATAGTCTAGACACTAAGAAAAAATTCGTTGGAAAGAAACCAATTTGTCAAAATATAAAAAGTCCTAAAAAAATGAAAATAAAACGAGATGAATGCAAAACAAAAATTAAACGTGACTTAACGATGCAACTATGAATGAATTTTTTGTTTTGTTTTTGGATTTTTTTTTTTAGAATGCAAAAGCAAGCAACCAACAATGCGAGGAAAGTAAAAAAAAGAATGAGAACACAATACCAGAGGGTGCAGATTTTTTTTTAGCGGCAAATTTTTTTATTGGCAAGCAAATAAGCAAGTAAAGTGTCGCAATTTAACAATTCCAAGCGAGTTCAGGCACGACAAATTCAAGCAGTTTAGCAATGCAAAGCAATTTCTCTTCTTTTTGCAACCTGAAAAGTGTATATACAATGAAAGAGAAGTGATTTTTTTATATTAAGCAAGCGTAAAGCAATTTATCCAGCAAAGGAATTCAAAGCAAGCAAGCCTCTTCAATTTCTACAACCTGAAAACAGATGAATAACAACAAATTTCTTTTTCCTTTTTTTTTTGGGGAATAAATAAGTAGCTCTGAGTCAACCAAACAAGTTCCTCCCTGCTAAAATCCTGCAACCTGAAAAACAATTGATCTCTATTATATCAGAAGAAAAATACCCATACAATTTCAACACCACACAACAAATATAAATACACAGAACCAAAGAAACCAACAAAGACCAATATAAACATACGCAAACACCTAAGCCAGCTCAATGCAATTTAATTTAATTCACTATTCAAAACACTCAGCAAAATTTATTCTTTGTTCACAACCACTGCAAATCTGAAATTCGGCTCAATCAAATTCCGACCTTCCTCAGTTACGTATAGTTCAGCCCCCCTTAAAAAAAACTAACTCTAATCGCTAAGATTAAATTCAAATCGAAATACAATATTTCGAAATTGTTGTACGATTTGTGATTACAGATTTTGGATCAAAAATGAGAATTTGCAATCCTAAAATCGATGCAAATAGGGGCTAAAATTCGGGCTTAAGTTGGGGTTCAGTGGTGATTGTTTGAATTGGGTGTAAATTTGGATCCAAGGATGCTGGTTCTGATGTTGAGTTCGGACTGGAGGCGTTGTTTTTTACGGCATGTGGTTGAGGAGTATGTGGTCGGCTGGTGGTGAAGTGGTTTTGATAGGAACTGTTTGGTGGTGAGAAGGGTGGGTATGCCTGTGGGTGCTGTTGTATTGGTGAATTATGTGTGTTGTGTGGAAGTGGTGAAGAGAAGATGGTTATTGATGCTTTGGCTTTTAAAGATGAGAGAAGATGTAGATGAGGGAAAGTTGGTAGGAGGCAGAAATTTGGATTAGAAATAAGGCAAAGAAGGGAAAGAATATTAAAGAGGGAAGAAAAGGAAAGCAGTAATTTTTTTAATTATTTGCACGAAAAAGAAAAAGGAAAGAAATAAATGAGAGAAAGAAAAAGGGAAAGAAATAAAGGAAATTGAAAACACAAAAATGGGTAAGGGATTGAAAAAAAGGCAAGTGTATATTTCTTTTTTTTTCTTTTTTTTTAAGAGAGGAAATAGAAGAACTAACACAATATGAAATCTATCAACACACATACACACAAAAAAAACACATACGAACAAAAGTAAAACAAAACACAAACACAAAATGGAGCAAAACACACAACTCCTTTTTTTTGCTTTTTTATTTAAATGAACACAAAAACAAGAACACACAAAATGAAACAACAAAAGATCAAAACAAAACAGAAAAACTATGAACAACACACAATTTTTATTTTTTTTAGAAAAACAACAAATAAGAAAATTAACTCGAAGAATAAAAATAAAATAAAATTCTTTCCCCGGTAACGGCGCCAAAAACTTGTTTGCAAACGGTGTTTCTATGGAATTAGAAAACCGTTGACAAAATATCATAATAATAACCGCAAGCGCATGGCGTACAATCGTAGTACGTGGCGAATACGGGTCTATCAACAGGGAAAGAATTTATTCTAAAATTACTCAATCAAATTAAACCGAAAGCGAGTGAGAATGTTAACTAACTAGCTAAAAATTAGCAAAATCTAACAAACTATTAACTACAAACGTTGGTTGGAAAATAAGGGATTAAATAACAACTTAGGAGCAAATTCACTCTCAAGATCACATGGATCAATATAAAATGAAACCATGATCTCTCTTTTTGGTCAATAGTTAATTTAATTGATGTGACTATTCTAAGCATGACCTATTTGTGCTATTGATCAGCCCAACATAAGAAATCAAATTTTGTCACACCTCTTAAGCAACTTTACTAATTTTATGAAAAATGATAACAAGTTGAAATTGAATCGTACTTTAAGCATGGCCAATCCCCTATTAATTAGGAGTATAAACAATCAAATTTAGATTTCAATCTCCACTTAATTACCATAATCATATGTAGATGAAGAGGTAATTGGTGAGCATACGAACAAGCATAGCCTATGTGGTGTTAACACTATAGGCTATCAAACTCAATAATGAACACAAAAATCATAACCATCAACATGAATTAAAGCACAAAGAGAGGTCATGAATAAACAAGTATATTGAAACTACATGAATAAAGAGAGTTTCATTATCCTTAAGTTGTAGGGATTTAGCCTCTCATGTTTGTTATTTTAACAGAAAATGTAGTTTGCAACATGAAAGAAATAAAAGAAAATGCAAGCTAAATAACTAAAACTGCAACTAATCTACTTTCATAAAAGAAAATAAAATGTAAATAAAAGACGACAAACTGAGATTGCATTCAAATGAGAGATTACAAAAACAAATGGCTAAGAAGCCATGGAAGAAAAATAGAGGTTTTTATTTCAGCCTCTACTCTAAACTAAAAATCCAAGATGCCTTTTACATTCACATACATGGGTTATTTATACATGACTAAACCCTAATCACTTTTTGCGTGCTACCAAGAATGCCCCCTCCTTAAGATTCATTTTGTCTTTAGCAATAATGATTCATGAAGCCATAATTTTTGTCTCCACTAAAGGAGGGAGAGTGAGTAGGGTCCTCCATTAATCCTCTATTTGAATTGATTCCCTTTTCATTGATTGATTTCCCTTTTCATTTTTTGGGCAAGGAATTGATTTCCTCCTTTTTCCTTTGTATGCATATATATCTTTATGAAGTCGTCCTTCTACATGCATCCAATTTCTGCAAAAATATAAAAAATGTCCAAGTAAACATTCTCAAAATAATACAAGCACAAAAATGACCATTTTCCCCCTATATGATGATAAATGCATGATGTTTTGAAATCAATTCAATTATTGTTTAAACATGACAAAATACCCATATATGACATTTATTAGCACTAAACAAGAATAAATATGTGAATATAAATATGCAGTTTTACATGCACATCAACCCTCGACCAAATGGATCCTAAACTCGATCTCTCGATGCGGCGGCAACCCTTTGACCTCGTCAAAGACATCCTCATACTCATTAGCGATCAACACAGATGACAAGTCTTCTTGTGGAATCACAAGCGAATGTAGACAGCTAATGAAGACACCCTCTTCGCGCTTACACTTTATCAACACCTTTCGCCCTTCCACATCCCCGACTCTTACCTCTAGCTTCTCGCAATTCACCCTTGCCGCATACCTCTTAAGTCAATCCATGCCCAAGATGATCCCAAACCCAGCGAAGTTAAGAACAAATCAATCACACACAAAAGGGAAACCATGACTCAACAACACTAGACTCCGGTACAACATGCACAAACCGGACGAACCCCCAACTGGATTAGTCACGATCAATGGTCTATCAAAAATCTCGGGTTCCAAACCCAAGAGACACATAAGCTCATTGCAAATGAATGAATGCGATGCTCCAGTATCAAACAAAACTCGAACTGAAACACCATGAACATAAAGAGTACCTTGCACCACGATACCCTTTCCCTTCTCCTCTGTAGTAGGAGCCCTCGAAGATGATGGCACTACCTCCAAAGCATAAGCCTTAACCACTTGCTTCCCTTTGGCTGATTCTAGACAATATTTCTTCTCATGTCCCGGCTTCCCACACTTGAAGCACTTCTTCTCAGCTTTAGGATTCTTGCATTCACTAGCAAAATGGCCTTTTTGCCAATAATTGAAGCAAGTCACTTCTCCTTTCTGCTTCTTTTGTCCATCCTTTCCTTTCTGTTGTTGTTGCTTCCTTTTCTTATTATTACCACCCTGTTGTAGCTTCTGTTTCTCATTAGGTGCAACAACAGACATCTTCTTAGGGAACAGACTATCATGCCTCAAAGCCTTCTCGACGATCTTCTCAAATCTATCATTGAGGTGATCCACAAGCTGATCCCCAAGATATTCATCCAATCCCAAGACAAACTTCTCGTTCTTTTGATAAGGAGTATCCACATATGAACGAGCATACTTCGATAGAGCCTCGAAGTTGGAAATATAGTCAAGAACTGGATGACCATTCTGTTTAAGCTCCACGAACCTCTTAAACAGAATAGACTTCTGCACGGTGGAGATAAATTTTGCTTCAAACTTTGCTTGGAACAACTCCCATGAAATATCCTCTTCAGGGGTCTCAAGTGTGACAGAGTTCCACCAGTCCATTGCTTTGCCCACTAACTGCCTTGATGCAAGCTTCCTCTTTGTTGCATCATCAATGCCCATGTCCTTGAAAATCCTAACACAAGTATCCATCCACCTCTGGACTTCTTCAACAGTTTCAGTGCCTTTGAACTCTTTTCCTCCCAATGAAGAAAAATCTTTGCATAGCTTTGCAAATTCTATAGCTATAGGAACTTGGACTCCAACATCAACTGTAGCTGCCACTGGAGTGGGGTTCCTTCGAAGGCATGCATCAATCGTAGCTTCAAACATGCCCGGGTAGTCTTGTGCCCCGCTATTACCCCCTCCAGTATCTAACAGCGTGTCTTGATGGTTGTCTACTCATTCTAAATCTGTAATTTAGAATAATTAGCCACTTCCAAGAAAAAATGCTAAAGAATACAACCTCTACTACTATATATGCTAACACATATAGTAAGCATCCAACTGAAATCTATAAGTACGTCTCTCAAAGGTGATTACGTCTTAGAACTTTGGCTAAAATCGTTAACCAGAGCTCTGATACCAAATGTGACGACCGCCCACAACCCCTGCACTATACAAGAGGAATATTGCACTGAAAGGTGTACAAGGCAGCTATGGATGATCATCAATGTATGGTAGATAAACGAAACCTATCGTAAACTCATAGTGCAAGGATAAAATATAATAAAACATGTACAACAGGTTTGTGATAGTGAAGCAGAAAACACTAAACATTCATGACAACTAGAAAATATTTCCCATACACGTTGATAACAACAATAATATTTGTACAATTTGCCTCACTACAACACTCAGAGAAATAGCAAATAGCGGAAACAAATACTAGATAGTAATAAAACTAGTACGTGAGCCTCCTTCTCACCGTCAATCAGCATCGTCGTACTCACTAAAGAAATACCTGCCACCTGTTACTCAGTCTGCCCATCCACAACCAAATGAACAGCCCAAGGTAATAAGAGGAAACATAAAACCTTGAGTCAGACAACAGTCTTAGTGAGCGATAAAACAACTAACAAACTTCGTCAATAAACTATATGAGAATGGGTAAATAATCAACTAATCTACCCAGCTCTAGAGAAGAACTCTCAATTTCCTTCCCCATTACATGGCAATGCTAGCCTTTACGATCCATACATCCAAAGGAATAACAATTCAGTCATGGCAAATAAAACATCCATTCATATATGGAAAAGCAACTCAACCATGATCACACATGCATTCAAATGTCCACGACTGACTCTGGCTATCACCGCCAACCTTTTTTTAGAACCCTCGTTATTGTATGACTGCCTAACAATTTGCCACTAATTGTCTAGGACCATACACGACGCCCCGGTTTTAGCAAAAACTCCGCATGGTATACTCAACACATGCTATACGCTATACTCAATTCGTGTCTAGGCCATACACGTTGCCCAAGGAACTCGACCTACAATTGGTCTTCAACTGTACATCTACTTTGAGTTTGCTAGAACCTATGACAACGATAATTCCTTGGCCTCTGTCTCTCTAGTCGTTATCAATTACGACTATTAATTAGCTCAGAACACCTTAGAGCTATCACTTCACACGAACTCAATACATCCTTGACTTGTCTCCCCATTTGTTGCATACAACAAACAACAAACACTTTTAAATACTTCTAGACTTCCCAATTGAATTCACTTTGAAGTCGCATCTGTCCAACCAGAAATAGCCGACCAGAAACATAAAAATGGCTGACCAGAATAGGCCGACCCAACTTTGGTCCGACCCAACTTATGTCCGACCCAACTTTGGTCCGACCCAACTTTGGTCCGACCCAACTTTGGTCCGACCCAACTTTGGTTCGACCTAACTTTGGTCTGATCCAACTTTGGTCCGACCAAACTTCTCCTGACTATGCCGACCCACCTTTGAATGACTAGGCCGACCCACTTTTTCTGACTAGGCCGACCCACTTCTTCTGACTAGGCCGACCAAACCTATGGCCAATCCAACCTATGGCCAATCCAACTTATGGCTGATCCAACTTATGGCCGTTCTGTAACACCCCACATTCGTTAGTGTCACTCACAAAGGGAATGCACTAAGTTCTGTGGATCATTTAGGGTAAAAGATGCAGATAAATTACAAGACAGAAAGAAATTAAACAGCGGAAAATAAAACTTTGCTTTATTGATAAAATAGTTTGTACAATGGTTTCTTTACAATATCAGAGTATCATCTGTCTTACAAAACAAAGAAGCATAAAAACAACATTTATATTCCCCGATTTTAGCAAGAGCCAGCCATAGCATCTGAAAAGAGAATCCAAGCAAACTTCGACAAATCTTCAAGCTGGGAAAGAGTGACAGTCCAACTTATCCTGTGCTATACTATTCCCTCCTTTACTACCTTGGGGGGGGGGGGGAACGGAAGAAAAGAAGACGAAAGAAAAACAGAGTCAGACATAAAGCCTGAGTAAGTTCAGTAACTTCTAGCATATGAACATAGAGAAACAAAACGGCATGAATTAACTGAATACAAGATTATACCATGACGAGAGGGTCAGCAAGATTAGACAAGATAATCACAAGATATGCTAAGCTAAGATAAACTGGATACGCTCTAATACTTTCGCCGCTTCGCTATTTCCTTGTTATACTGATTTCTATATCTCTGCACCACCTAACTAATGTCCCAACTAGTAACGATAACGTGATCCCAATCCCTGTATTTTCCATCGCCTTCAGGCATACATTTATTATTTGTTACCTAGATTTAATCTAGGGTTTTCTACCAAGTGCCTTCTAGATTTAACTAGAGTTTACGTTATCTGCTGAACGCTTCTCGGATTCACGGTTTATGCCACCTAGTCCAACTAGTGCTACCTGTCGAACGATGCCCCCAAGTCTAGGACACACTACCTAGAGTGGTATATGTTCCTATACTTCCCCACGCATGTATCGCGAATCGTTATCTCTTGTCTAGATGCACATGTCCCGTAATGTGCGGTCCGAGTCCTGTGTCAGGGCAAATCAAGGAATACAGAACTCGATCGGGAGCTTTCAGATATCTGCCGATGCAGATGCTAAGGTCTGTTTTTTTATTCCAGTGGCTATGATCCCACTTGACCCCTCCCTCAACTAATGAAAGGCACACCTTGAAAAATGAGAACTATACGCAGGCCCCGGTGCCCCACTATCCTATGGCCATCCTCACCCATAACTAGATAGCAAGTATATAGTCTTTTGGAGTTCTCCGCCTTTCCGCTTCACGTATCTTGACTGACTCAAGATGGATGGTAGACGACGAGTTGCTATCACAGGGCTACCGTTTTCTCGCCGAATCACGCCGGTCCATCCTAGTCTTTAGGTTGCCATATATTGCAACCAAGGCATACCCCTGGTTCTTCTACGCAGACCTTAACCTCTGTGAGACCAGGAGGATCATCTGCAGCCTCACAGAGGGATACCAAGAGTACCCTCACGCCCCCTTGAAGCCTCGGGCTTCGTAACCCAATTCGTTGGAGCCTCCTTTTTAGTCAGACGGACATCCGCTCCTTCCTGTGTTATATAAGAATTACTACTTAGTTTTATTAACTAAGATTTACCACTTAGTTTCCAGAATCGTTGTTCTCTTAATAAAGGTTTACTACTTAGTTCTCTTTCCCGTCAATTTGGATTGGTTAAGTGTCATTAGTCAATTCAAGCCAACTTAATCCTCTTCATTCATCCTGTTAAACTGGTTAAGTGTTATCAGTAATTCATGATGACTTAACCCTACCACAAACCAAGTTATATTGGTTAAGTACTTCTTATTACTTAACCCTACCCATTCATCCTGTATTGGTTAAGTGTTCCTTGCCCGTCTGTTTTAACTGACATGTTATTACTGATGGTTAAGTATCATCCCTTCATGTTTTAGACTTAACCCTATTCCTTTATCACAATCCGATGGTTAATTGTTCAAGCTTACTTAACCCAACGGTCAAGCCCAGCTAACATATCAGATTGGCTAAGTGTATTTACTTAACCCCAACCTTTAGTCTAGTTAACATGTTAATTTGGCTAAGTGTATTAACTTTACTTAACCTCACCTTCTAGTCTAGTTAATTTGGCTAAGTGTATCATTAGTTACTTAACCCCTACAAATCTTGTCTTGTTACCAAATGAAGTTGGTTAAGTGTCCCTATGGACTTAGCCCTCCCATCCTAGCTTAACTGTGTTAAGTTGGTTAAGTGTTCCTATGGACTTAACCCTCCCATTCTAGCTTAACTGTGTTAAGAACCTTACCCCACCCACCGTTCTGGTTATCATGTTGAATCGGTTAAGTGTCTTAGTTGACTTAACCCTGCCATTCTTGTTCTAGCTTTAACTAAATAAATTAAAGTCGCTACCACTCACATTAGACAGATATTGTTGCGAATACTGGATATGCCGGTTGGTTCCAGGCAGGTTTACATCGCAACTCAGTCTAACCTCGGGTTAGGCATATTCATGTTTTCTAAGTTCAAAGGGTTTTGATTAATTTCCAAATAAGGTTTTAAAAGTAACCATCCCGTCCGTCGGATCAGTTAGGGATAGCCAGGGAGAGCAAGAAACTTGTATTTTCCAAACCCAAGCCTAGACACTATCCTCTCTGTCACCCTAGAACTTTCTGGTGTATTATTAAAAGAGATGTCGTTAAGAAACCTTTAATTTGCCTAAATTTACATTTCTCATTTAGGACAAATTCTATAAGTAAATCATTCCAAGTTTACTTATTTCCTAATTCCTCTTTTAATGTAAATTGTCAACATTTATTCTTACGGCCCATTTTCCCCTCTATATCATATTTATGCCTTTTGGTATGTGAACTATACCAAATTAAATGTCACTAACCATGATTTTGCTAAACCTGACAAGTACTCCCAATTATGGCCTATTTCAAATTTATGCCAATATACTTATCATGCCAAATTAGCTAATCCAATTCTGATTTAACATTCTAATTATAGTTCATGTCAAACTAGATTTATTATTCTAGTTCACAATTCATGTAAATGCTAGATTTACAAGTCAATACTAGATTCAAATTACACATCCTATAATTCATGTCAAATTTATGCAATTTGCATTTCTATAAGCATGCCATAATACAGGTTTCCAATTTATGCTAATTTCCAAGTTAAAAACTATGTTCTTAGTAATTTCATATTTTGCCCAAATCGTATTCCCACCGTTCGTATAATCGTGATTCAGTCTAGATTATAGATAAATCTAGATTTGTAGAAAATAGGGAATGAACCAAAGATGCTATGAAAAAGGATGGACATAATAACTAGCATAAAAAGGTTTGAATGACGACGTAGGTTTAAGAACATGGGTAGACCTAACTTAATAGGTAAATTCCCAAGGTCTAAAACCAAGAATAGACAGAATAGAGACGTAGGTTCAAGAACATGGGTAGACCTAACTTAATAGGTAAATTGCCAAGGTCTAAAACCAAAGAAAACCAAGAACAGACAGAATAGATAATCGGGTTTGGACCCAATTTCCTAGTCACCAAACTTAAGCAACACTTTCCTAGTCATGAATCATAGGTGTTTAATCACAGTTGTCCTTGTTATGTCATAGGCAACAGTTTATGTTTTCTAATCAAAGGCATAGGCTTGTGTTCATAGTCAAGGGAATAATTCTTATAGTCACAGTCACAGTCATAGGCAATGTTCATAGTCATAGGCAATGTCCATAGTCATAGGCAATGTTCATTGTCAAAGAGGCATATGGTTTTAAGGTCCATAGTTTCATAGTCACAGTCTTATCGGTCATCGAATCATAACAGTTCTTAATTAGGTCCAAAGAAATAGGCACAGATTCGAATAGAAAGAATTGGCATACTCTTTTATTCCTTTAATTTCATGTCATGAAAAGAGAAACGTTCAAATCTAAAATGTAACCGACTTACAGAGATTTAGATTAGAAAAGAAAGATGGCGTTGCTATGATTCGTGCGACGCCAGCCTTTAATCCTTTTCTTGAAGCTTTAATCCTGATTTGAATCTCTTCTGGACAACTTGAGCAACATCTCCTCATCTTGATTTATTTAATATATTATTTATTTATATATTTTCTCAGAGGCAGCATAAGGATATAAAAGAATTGTGAATAGAGAAGGAGACTAGGGCTGTTTATATAGTGTTAGGCGGACGAACCTGGTCAGAATGGCGTCCGGATACAGAAGAACGAACCAGGTTCAAAAAACTGGAAAAAGCGGGGGAGGGGGGGTCGACCCCCAGGTCGACTACCCAGTCGACCTGGGTGCCTTGGGCGGGAAAATTCCCGCCCAGCCCAATCTGGCTCCGATTTTGAATTTGAATTCGCTTTTCTGAACTGTTTCGAAATTTGAACTTCGCTGAATCTTCCGGAGGCCATATCTTCCTCATACGGACTCCGATTTACGCAAACTCGGACTCGTTTTCATGCAGAATTCCGAGACAAACGCAATGGCGTAGCCGGTTTCCCTTGATTTTGATTTTAATATTTAATTCTGCCTTGATTTGTGAATCTTAGTGTTATAGAATCACGGGGTGTTACATTCTCCCCCACTTAAAAGGATTTCGTCCCCGAAATCTTCAAGTTAGGAAGAATGTGTCCTACCATCCAATCACCCATCTACTCAACCATCCAATCACAAGCATTCATCGTCCTTAAAAGATTTCTAATGATTTCATGTTCGTATGCATAGTGTGTGTATATGTCTTTATCTAATGCAAAATCAGGCGGTCTACTAATTCAGTTGACCTCCTTAATGCGAATCATTTCAGTGCCATGCGTCCAATCATGTATGCAAGCATCCCTAGTTATGTAAATACTACATGCGTGCACAACCATTCATCCATATGCAACATCCATATGATAACATATCAAGTTCAACTTACAAACAAATACATATTTGTAAATGCAATATGAAAGCGTCCGAACTGATCTAGTGCCTAATACGTATGCATATGCATTCACGAGCAACCATTAGCAATCACTTGCAACCATCAACCATAACATGTTTCAAATACATGTTTACATCCATTGGCTTCTACCTAAGGATCGAAGATACAACCTAGAGGATATACCTTGGAAAGAGAGAAACAATTATGCGTAAAGCTCCTACAAAAGAAATCAAGAATGCACCCTTAAGGAAAAGGGTATGATGCTAGTATTTAGCCTTCTTGAGCTTTACTCCACTGTATCTTAACTAATTTAACTTCACGATTGTGAAGTTTCTGATCTCCATTTCCAAGATAAACAGATGTCAATCACGATACCAAGTGTATGTACTAAGATGGTTTGAGGTCTCCCTCTTATCCGCCATGCCATAAATATAAGGGTCGAAAGGTTACTATGTGCTTTTTAGAGTGCCTGCCACAACTATTCATTTCTCACGCAAACCATCCTAGTCGAACTCGACATCCCTCAAGTACAAGCCCCAAAGGCCTAAACCAATATCAGACAAGCACCCAAGGAATATCTCCTCCAAATTTAGACGTGAGATGATATAAGCAAACTCGATAGCTATTCTCAAATCCCTACTAACTAAAAATAAACTGGTCGGACCACCAATTGGATTTGAGACTCTAGTGGGATCTTTCTACTATACAAGTACTATGGTGCAGAGACTCAACTATAGAAGTGGACATGAACAAATGAGAAGCGCTAAAGCCAAAGGAAATAGTACGAATAGAAAAACTAGATTCTTCCACCAGAACTTTACTACCTTTCTCCTAGGTACGCTTAGTGGCGAAAGTATGTACTTGCCCTTCTGAAAATCTTGTTCCTCGTTCTTGCCCTTGTCCTCAATTATATGCCCTATCATACCCTAGTAAAGATACTTCCTCTTGTCTTAGGTTTTATAATTTCTTCCTCCTTCACGAGCTAAATCTACATCCATGAATTCCTCATCCTAGGGTTATGCTCCTTAGCCAAACTCCTCATCCCCTTCCGTGTGTAGTCATGTTGACAAATCTCTCGAAAGCTGCCTCCATCGTCCGGAAAACCCTATAAGCTTTGAAAGAAAACTGCCCATAGGTGAAACAACTACGACTATGGATGGAAGCCGGGCACTACTTCGCCCATCGATAAGGTTACCTCCTAGAAAGCCAGGAGCCCCAGAGACTCAAGAAAGAAGGAGACAAGAATTCAAATAGAGAAAGAGAAGATAGTGCGTATGGCTTTGGGGAATATGCCTTTAAAACAAATCTTTTCTCTTGAAAATGCTTCTTTAAAAACCGTTTGAAAATAATTTTTCAAATCTTTTATCTGATCCGGTAACCTTCAGCTCTGATACCACGTGTAACACCCCACATCGATTAGTGTCACTCACAAAGGGAATGCACTAATTTTTGTGGAGCATTTAGGGTAAAAGATGCAGATAAATTACAAGAAAGACAGAAATTAAACAGCGGAAAATAAAACTTTGCTTTATTGATAAAATAGTTTGTACAATGGTTTCTTTACAATATCAGAGTATCATCTGTCTTACAAAATAAATAAGCATAAAAACAACATTTATATTCCCCTATTTTAGCAAGAGCCAGCCATAGCATCTGAAAAGAGAATCCAAGCAAACTTCGACAAATCATCAAGCTGGGAAAGAGTGACAGTCCAACTTATCCTGTGATATACTATTCACTCCTTTACTACCTGGGGGGGGGGAACGGAAGAAAAGAAGACGAAAGAAAAACAGAGTCAGACATAAAGCCTGAGTTAGTTCAGTAACTTCTAGCATATGAACATCGAGAAACAAAACGACATGAATTAACTGAATACAAGATTATACCATGACGAGAGGGTCAGCAAGATTAGACAAGATAATCACAAGATATGCTAAGCTAAGATAAACTGGATACGCTCTAATACTTTCGCCGCTTCGCTATTTCCTTGTTATATTGATTTCTATATCTCTGCACCACCTAACTAATGTCCCAACTAGTAACGATAACGTGATACCAATCCCTGTATTTTCCATCGCCTTCAGGCATACATTTATTATTTGTTACCTAGATTTAATCTAGGGATTTCTACCAAGTGCCTTCTAGATTTAACTAGAGTTTACGTTATCTGCTGAACGCTTCTCGGATTCAGGGTTTATGCCACCTAGTCCAACTAGTGCTACCTGTCGAACGATGCCCCCAAGTCTAGGACACACTACCTAGAGTGGTATATGTTCCTATACTTCCCCACGCATGTATCGCGAATCGTTATCACTTGTTTAGATGCACATGTCCCGTAATGTGCGGTCCGAGTCCGGTGTCAGGGCAAATCAAGGAATACAGAACTCGGTCGGGAGCTTTCAGATATCTGCTGATGCAGATGCTAAGGTCTGTTTTTTTATTCCAGTGGCTATGGTCCCACTTGACCCCTCCCTCAACTAATGAAAGGCACACCTTGAAAAATGAGAACGATACGCAGGACCTTGGTGCCCCACTATCCTATGGCTTTCCTCACCCATAACCAGATAGCAAGTATATGGTCTTTTGGAGTTCTCCGCCTTTCCGCTTCACGTATCTCGACTGACTCAAGATGGATGGTAGACGACGAGTTGCTATCACAGGGCTACCGTTTTCTCGCCGTATCACGCCGGTCCATCCTAGTCTTTAGGTTGCCATATATTGCAACCAAGGCATACCCCTGGTTCTTCTACGCAGACCTTAACCTCTGTGAGCCCAGGAGGATCATCTACAGCCTCACAGAGGGATACCAAGAGTACCCTCACGCCCCCTCGAAGCCTCGGGCTTCGTAACCCAATTCGTTGGAGCCTCCTTTTTAGTCAGACGAACATCCGCTCCTTCCCGTGTTATACTAAGAATTACTACTTAGTTTTATTAACTAAGATTTACCACTTAGTTTCCAGAATCGTTGTTTTCTTAACTAAGGTTTACTACTTAATTCTCTTTCCCGTCAATTTGGATTGGTTAAGTGTCATTAGTCAATTCAAGCCAACTTAACCCTCTTCATTCATCATGTTAAACTGGTTAAGTGTTATCAGTAATTCATGATGACTTAACCCTACCACAAACCAAGTTATATTGGTTAAGTACTTCTTATTACTTAACCCTACCCATTCATCCTGTATTGGTTAAGTGTTCCTTGCTCATCTGTTTTAACTGACATGTTATTATTGATGGTTAAGTATTATCCCTTCATGTTTTAGACTTAACCCTATTCCTTTATCACAATCCGATGGTTAAGTGTTCAAGCTTACTTAACCCTACGGTCTAGCCCAGCTAACATATCAGATTGGCTAAGTGTATTTACTTAACCCCAACCTCTAGTCTAATTAACATGTTAATTTGGCTAAGTGTATTAACTTTACTTAACCCCACCTTCTAGTCTAGTTAACATGTTAATTTGGCTAAGTGTATCCTTAGTTACTTAACCCCTACAAATCTTGTCTTGTTACCATATGAAGTTGGTTAAGTGTCCCTATGGACTTAGCCCTCCCATCCTAGCTTAACTGTGTTAAGTTGGTTAAGTGTTCCTATGGACTTAACCCTCCCATTCTAGCTTAACTGTGTTAAGAACCTAACCCCACCCACCGGTCTGGTTATCATGTTGAATCAGTTAAGTGTCTTAGTTGACTTAACCCTGCCATTCTTGTTCTAGCTTTAACTAAATAAATTAAAGCCGCTACCACTCACATTAGACAGATATTGTTGCGAATACTGGATATGCCGGTTGGTTCCGGGCAGGTTTACATCGCAACTCAGTCTAACCACGGGTTAGGCATATTCATGTTTTCTAAGTTCAAAGGGTTTTGATTAATTTCCAAATCAGGTTTTAAAAGTAGCCATCCCGTCCGTCGGATCAGTTAGGGATAGCCAGGGAGAGCAGGAAACTTGTATTTTCCAAACCCAAGCCTAGACACTATCCTCTCTGTCACCCTAGAACTTTCTGGTGTATTACTAAAAGAGATGTCGTTAAGAAACCTTTAATTTGCCTAAATTTACATTTCTCATTTAGGACAAATTCTATAAGTAAATCATTCCTAGTTTACTTATTTCCTAATTCCTCTTTTAATGTAAATTGTCAACATTTATTCTTATGGCCCATTTTCCCTCTATACCATATTTATGCCTTTTGGTATGTGAACTATACCAAATTAAATGTCACTAACCATGATTTTGCTAAACCTGACAAGTACTCCCAATTATGGCCTATTTCAAATTTATGCCAATATACTTATCATGCCAAATTAGCTAATCCAATTCTGATTTAACATTCTAATTACAGTTCATGTCAAACTAGACTTATTATTCTAGTTCACAATTCATGTAAATGCTAGATTTACAAGTCAATACTAGATTCAAATTACACATCCTATAATTCATGTCAAATTTATCCAATTTGCATTTCTATAAGCATGCCATAATACATGTTTCCAATTTATTCCAATTTCCAAGTTAAAAACTATGTTCTTAGTAATTTCATATTTTGCCCAAATCGTATTCCCACCGTTCGTATAATTGTGATTCAATCTAGATTATAGATAAATCTAGATTCGTAGAAAATAGGGAATGAACCAAAGATGCTATGAAAAAGGATGGACATAATAACTGGCATAAAAAGGTTTGAATGATGACGTAGGTTCAAGAACATGGGTAGACTTAACTTAATAGGTAAATTCCCAAGGTCTAAAACCAAGAATAGACAGAATAGAGACGTAGGTTCAAGAACATGGGTAGACCTAACTTAATAGGTAAATTCCCAAGGTCTCAAACCAAAGAAAACCAAGAACAGACAGAATAAATAATCGGGTTTAGACCCAATTTCCTAGTCGCCAAACTTAAGCAACACTTTCCTAGTCATGAATCATAGGTGTTTAATCACAGTTGTCCTTGTTATGTCATAGGCAACAGTTTATGTTTTCTAATCAAAGGCATAGGCTTGTGTTCATAGTCAAGGGTATAATTCTTATAGTCATAGTCACAGTCATAGGCAATGTTCATAGTCATAGGCAATGTCCATAGTCATAGGCAATGTTCATAGTCAAAGAGGCATATGGTTTTAAGGTCCATAGTTTCATAGTCACAGTCTTATCGGTCATCGAATCATAACAGTTCTTAATTAGGTCCAAAGAAATAGGCACAGATTCGAATAGAAAGAATTGGCATACTCTTTTATTCCTTTAATTTCATGTCACGAAAAGAGAAACGTTCAAATCTAAAAAGTAACCGACTTACAGAGATTTAGATTAGAAAAGAAAGATGGCATTGCTATGATTCGTGCGACGCTAGCCTTTAATCCTTTTCTTGAAGCTTTAATCCTGATTTGAATCTCTTCTGGACAACTTGAGCAGCATTTCCTCGTCTTGATTTATTTTATATATTATTTATTTATATATTTTCTCATAGGCAGCATAAGGATATAAAAGAATTGTGAATAGAGAAGAAGACTAGGCCTGTTTATATAGTGTTAGGCGGACGAACCTGGTCAGAATGGCGTCTGGATACAGAAGAACGAACCAAGTTCAGAAAACTAGAAAAAGCGGGGGGGGGGGAGGAGGGGAGGGGGGTCGACCCCCAGGTTGACTACCCAGTCGACCTGGGTGCCCCAGGCCGACTACCCAGTCGACCTGGGTGCCCCAGGCCGACTACCCAGTCGACCTGGGTGCCTTGGGCGGGAAAATTCCCGCCCAGCCCAATCTGGCTCCGATTTTGAATTTGAATTCGCTTTTCTGAACTGTTTCGAAATTTGAACTTCGCTGAATCTTCCGGAGGCCATATCTTCCTTATACGGACTCCGATTTACGCAAACTCGGACTCGTTTTCATGCAGAATTCCGAGACGAACGCAATGGCGGAGCCCGTTTCCCTTGATTTTGATTTTAATATTTAATTCTGCCTTGATGTGTGAATCTTAGTGTTACAGAATCACGGGGTGTTACATGATCCATCTTATGGTCGATCCAAAACCTGCATATTGCAATTCAACTCCGATTTCGACCAAAACTTCGCCAAACGATAAATCCGACGAAACTAACTCATCCAATTCATCAAAAAGGATTACAAGCAAATTATGAAATCAATAATATCATCAATATGAGAATTCTATCAAGGATAATGTCATATTCACCAAAATCCCCACAAATATGTATATGAACAAAAACCATGGATCTAACATGCACATTCGTATGAAATATAATAGAAATTACTTATTTAAACTTGCTAAATCTAATCCTAGGGTGATCTATATGAAAATGAACTTACCAATGCGTAGATCTAAGGAAAAACACTTGAATTTGATGAAAACATGATCTACTGCCCATACCCTTCATTGAATCCATGTGAGAGATGTAAATCACTCGTTGATTCTCCAATACAAGCTAAAATGATAGAATTATGAATCCAGACAGTGAGCAATTCGAACCAAACTCCTCGATCCGATGAATTCACCTTTGAAATGATGTAGATCTAGCTTCCAATGGTGTAGACGTATGATTTCCCTCCTTAGATTTGGATTTTTAATGGTGGAAAGGTTTTAGAGGAAGAAGGAGATCATTGCCTCCAAATGAGAGAATGAGAAAGTAAACATTTTTCCTTTACTCTCACCCTCTATTTATAGGATTCCACCAGCCCACTAATGGGCCTTCCCAAATCAACCCATTAAGCTCCCGAAACCTGAACGACCAACTGAGAAACATTAAAACAACGATTCCTCCCAAACCACTGAGCCAAATCTTAATGTATCCACTCTACGGAAAGGCAAACATCAATTCCTTTCCAATGGAACAGGTCTCACCCTTTGATTCGACCTGAGTCAAATGTTATGCCCTGTACAAGACTGACAGGGGAAAAATGGTCACAAACAAAATTGGTAAAAATTATGAACATGTATCACATCCCTACAAGTAATATATTAAAAGTTGAGAATGATCCAACCCTCAAGTAATAAAATAAAAATATTTTATGATCTTCCGATACGCAAAATACGGGCTATTACACAATATGTCTGTAATTGAAATAAGCATTCTTAGTCTTCCTACAGTCCTTAACAAAGTGTCTCGTCCTTCCACAACTACAACACTTAACATCCATCTTGATTTGCACCTTCTTAGGTTTGTTTCCCTTCTTCACTTCACCTTTCTTAGGCCACCACATTTTCTTTTCAGTATTGGGCTTGGCCTCTTTAGCTTTATTCTCTTGCTTGTCCGATTTTCCATCTTTATGCATCAGAGACAAATCCACTCGCCTCTCAAATGTGGCCCCCATGAGGAAATGTGTCATCGCCAGTCCTTGGAGGGGTTAGTTCAGCCCTCTCTCAAATCTTAAAGCCTTCTTGTGTGCAGCGTTAACTAGATCCAAGTCGAACCTTACAAATTCATTAAAGTTATTCACATACTCCTTCACTGTTATACTTCCTTACTTCAGACTTAAGAACTTTACCAACTAAATTCCTTCCTCAGATTGTGATAAGAACTACACCTCGAATCTATCCTTGAACTCATCCCATGTCTGCACAATCTATGCTGCTTGAGCTACCTCCCACCAATATGATTTCCCTCTTTCAGTTGCCAAGTGACCAACTGAATCCTCCTCCAATCATCTAGCTCCAACAATCTAAACACACAATCTGTTTCCCAAAGCCACTTGCGAGCCTTTACGTAACTCTATCATCCAAGAAATGGCTTGTCGCCCATCACGCATCAATCCTTATAGAGCTTAGAGAAATTAACTACTAAATTAGGTGGAACTACCGCGATGCAGCTGGGGGTGGGGCATTTCCTTGCTCATTAGCAAGTGCCATAACTTATACATATCTATGGAACCATGTCGGAATGGGAATGCCTTCAGGGAAATTGGGAGCCCTATATATGCTGAAATGAAAAGAGACAAAGATTCAAAAATAGATCAAAGAAATATTATAATTGACTTGAGGGGATATATTTATAAAAAAACATTTTACTTGAAAATTATTTACTTTGAAAACCTTTATTAAAAAACTTTTATTTGATCTTGTAAATTTAGGCTCCAATACCAAATTTGACACCCTACATCTCTTAATGTCACCCATATAAGAATACATTAAGTTTTGTGAAGCACAATAGGTATAAAGTAACAACACAGAGATTAATATTCACAAGACAAAATGTAAAACACAACGAAAACTTTTAAAACATTTATTATCAAATCAGTCAAAACATTGATTACAATTCAAAATAACATGGAATCATTGTTATAAAATAAACTGTCTCGAGGAAAGAAAAACACCAGAATAAAAGAATAAACCACAAAATTCATCGCCCTCATAAGTCATTACAATATTCATAAAGCAAATATTAAAGCAATATATGAAGTAAGAAATGGTCCGAATCCAAGCTGAATAAAAGATCAAATTCACTGGCACGATCCTCCACCCTAAATACCTATGAGGAAAGGAAGGGAGAGAGAAAACAAACTAGGTCAGACATAAGTCTGACGTGTTCTAGTAATTTTTAGCATGAGCATAAGACATGGATGTATTTAGCCAGATGAATAAAATTGGGCGTGAAAATACAATAAAGTAGAAAATATGGAACAAGATAGGCTTCTCATTCATATCCCAAGAATGTCTGCACCAACTATCTGAATATCATAATTAGGCTTTACCCGATTTCTAACCAATGATTGGCTTCTTTACAAGATGTGAATAACCGTGCCAGCTATGGAATTCAGGGTTATCAGTCCCGAACCCATCAACTAAAGAGACACATCCTTAATTGCAGGCATTGCAATGTCTAATCTTCCCTGTTCTAAACAATGCACACTCATGGTTCCACCGGAACACACCTTTACCCACCTCGTTTTGGACCTCTTATTGTTCAGATCAGTAAAGCGTGCCCTAGCCTCTACCTAGTGTGAAATGACCTGAACTTCCCTGGGAAGGAAAGAGCGGATTTCTTTGAGAACAAGCCATATCGGGACGCAAACAGAAGAACATTTCATTGCTTATTACAACAGTTACATCAGAGTACAAGAATATACAGAGTATGAATAAATATTATACATCATAAAATATCAGAGATCACAATAAATTACACAGCAGCGGAAAATAGTACAATACACAACTAAAAGAGATGTACGGATATAGAGCTTTCCGAGTATCGTTCCAACTGTAAACCAGGATCCTGTGAATATAAATCTGCAAAACCAAAATTACTAGCTGCCCGTGCGGAAAATAGGGGCACCCAGAGTTTAGGTTAGAACAATAAACTCCAGGTCAGTCATGTGACTGGTGTGAGAACTAAAACAGTTTATAATCTTTATTTTAAAGTTAGGTAAATCAAGGGACCACGCCGTATAACACGGAACGGGTTTCCTCCCAAGAATACCAGTGCATAAAACAACAACGCAATGCTAAATAAAGAAAAATGAAGCTATTATAAGACCCAGGTCCCATCACACAATGCAACGCAAGCCGGAGAATAGGGTTTTTACCTTATAATAGCCAAGAATGCTTAGTACGTGAAATTTCATCTTTTATTATTACTATAAGTGTATAGTGTCAAAACAATCTGAATTAAAAGTATCAATCACAGATGACACAAGTGCCCCATACCACTATGTCGCCATACTAGGCTCTACAATCAAAACCGCAAAGTCACGTATTGGAAGTTGGATTTCCATCTGTGAACTGAGGCAAGGGATCGTCCACACCGAATTCGAGACTATCTAGCCCAAGTCTCTGGCAAGCGCGCAGGCAAGCCTTGGGTCATCAGGGCTGGTCCACCGATGTGGATTATTAAGCCTGAACATAGCGTTTCCCCGCCCTTTGGGGCGTAAATGAGCCAAATGACTCCATCGGCTCCACATAGTCACCGATATATCCGAGGCGCCTTGCAACAACCACACAGGTGAAAATAATATAAATGTCAGGGCTGGTAGGTCACTGACACCACCCTAGCTAGAAGGAAACACATGCCCTCCCTGATGTCCTCTCCCGTTTCTGGTTCACAACCGGAGTGTGAGGCTCAAGAATCAACGCTACACAAAGCTATGTCACACAGTCGGTGCTTTGATTATCAACCACAAGACTCTGCCTTTTAACAAAAGCCTTGATCATTTGCCACTTAGGCATGCCACACAGGCAATTCACTCCATGCGATTGATATCCATCAATATATAACCTCTAAGCTCGTACATCTCAAAGAAAGGCGTTAAGCAAGAGAATAAATTCTCCGCCGCCAAACAGATATATATTTAATAGAAATCAATCACATAGAATAAAATCCAATGTCAGACACACACAGTCCATTTACAAGTTCGTTCTGGGTCTGAACGAAACCGGAGGCACCTGGTACCTCGCATATCCATCGATCTCCAAGTACGTCCAGACGATCATCAACTGATTCCCTCCTCTTGGGTGTACAGCCCAATCAAGATCATCAGTAATTATCCAAACGATGTGAAGACCTCCGGTCTTCGACCACCGTCTTCATCCTTGACACATCGTCGAATCAGTTATTCAGAATGGGATAAACCCGGTCTTTCTGAATAACTCCCGTATATAATAAAAAAGTATTACACAAACACAACATATGCCTCATTCCAATTCAGAATATTCTTTTTTTCAAATATTCTTATACTTTGGGAAAGGTTCCCATTAATTTTATCAAAGATGAATTCTTTAAATTTATTCTTTAATCTTCTTTTGAATATCAATTCAAATTAGTCGGGATTGGCGAACCACACCGAAGAAATCACTTATTTTATTTCCCAGTCCCAACCTATTCATCCCATGAAGTAAAACTGGGCATACTTCATATCTAACACCACGGTGTTATCGGAAAATTCAATTACCATTTCACGTTTAAATCTAATTAAAGATTTAACTATTGCATGGAGCAAAACTGGTGATACTCCATTCTCGATCATTTCAATCTAATTAAAGATTCATTAAAACTCCACTTGGTTTTAATCTTTCCAAAAATCACTATCAATGATTATTTAACTTGGGAAATCATATCCTGGCTTTAACTGGGTTAAAGAACCAATGTCATTAAAAACACGGTTCACGATAAACCCAAAATCACATTTGATATTAAATACAAGGCTCTGAATAGAAAATATATCTTCTTATGTTCAATATCAAATTTTACGACCAACGAATATCGTATTGGAAATAACAATATAAATATATCTTTCAAATTTCCATAACAATATCTGTATAATCACGAAATCCAACATCGAAATATTCCAAAGAAAATTTCGATTCAAATCCATTCCAATTCAATTATTGGAAATTCTGGTTACTTTTAAAACCCTTTTAAATCCAATTTATTTATTTCAAAAATAAATGGATTATAATTCTAGTTCAAAACTAGTTCATTTCGATAAAAATCTATTTTTATCTTTTCAAATATGGAGTTTTTCATCCCAATTCTTTCCGAATCATTTCTAATAATTTTACACAAATTATTACTATTTTTAATAATTTTATCAAGGCCCGTACAGTCGATTTCCATAAACGGCCATCGAACTGCACTTACAGCGACCTTTTCCAAATTTGATTTGGACATAATTCCAAATCAAACCGTTAGATTTCTAATTTCTAATATTCGTTAGAAAGCTCTTTTTGATACGAACCCAACGGTTCCGGTTTTAGGAGAATCCAACAGTCGGATCTCCTGCAACGTCAATTCGAAGTCAATGGTCGAAATTCGCGAACTACCGCAGTGCGGCGCGTTCTATTCAAGCCATTATATTATATATAATATATATAATATATATTTTATCGATTTCAATTCAAAACGTATTTTATAAATCGTTTTAACTTCATTTTAAAAACGATTTCAACTTCATATTCAATTTCAAATCGAAATTGAATATTCCATATCATCGATATATAAATGACAATATTTTTAAAACGTTATATTTTGAAATCACCTCCTTTTCTATATTCATTATAAAAACGAATATAATCGATATAAATATAGTTCGCGTCAAAATGGCGCATATCTAATCAACACGGCTTTATATATTTCAGTTACTTCATTATTCTATTCAACACATGAATATTTTCTTCAACACATGAATTTTCTTTTATTCAACACATGAATATACATTTTATTCAACACATGAATTTTCTTTTATTCAACACATGAATATTCTTTTATTCAACACATGAATGGTTTCAACACATGAATATTCTCAACACATTAGTATTGTCAACACATGACTATTTTGTTTATTCAACACATGAATATAATTTATTTTCTAAATTGAAATAAGACCCACTCAATTACCATATAATATTATTTATATGGATTCCATACAGCACATGTATATAATAGCAACGATAAATAATCAACCGTCATCCAGAGTGCATTCTACACTGTATAAGCATCAAATGTAAATATTCAACGCTTATAACAGCCTGTCAATCGATCGATCGACATACAGCTAATTATTGGGATTAGTGTATGTCAAATTTCATCCCAACACCCGTGTGGGGTTTCAAACATTAAACACAGACTTCATTTGTGCAGTTGGGTGATGTGTAAAATTTGTCGTCCCAATCAATATCAGTCAAATCGGCGTACATAAACAAATTGTTCGATTTGTAAATGAATATTTATTTTATTTCAACACATGAATATATATTTTATTTCAGCACATGAATATATATTTTATTTCAACACATGAATATATATTTTATTTAAATACATGAATATATATTTTATTTCAACACATCAATTCAACAAACAAGTCATCCTTGGTCTGTGGACGACGGGTGTCAGATGCTACTAAGCACCGTCTGCATTCTAGTATATATTTCAACTAGAAAATAAATAAAAGTGAGGAGTTCTCACCAGGGGTTCCACTCCGCCATTCTTTATTTCTGAACGGTTCAGACTTCGTTTTGACCTCATTTTGATCCATCGTCGTCTGTTTCATGCAGTTGATTATTAAAAACCAAATTTTTATACTGTAACTTCATGCATAAAAATCGTATTTTTATTTCCTTACATATATAAAAAAAAAATTTTATATTCTCTATAATATAAAAATCATATTTTTATTACTCTACAAATATAAAAATCATATTTTTATTACTCTACAAATATAAAAATCATATTTTTATAATCTCTATTTTATAAAAATCATATTTTTATTACTCTACAAATATAAAAATCATATTTTTTATTACTCTACAAATATAAAAATCATATTTTTATAATCTCTATTATATAAAAATCATATTTTTATTACTCTACAAATATAAAAATCATATTTTTATTATCTACAAATATAAAAATCATATTTTTATAATCTCTATTATATAAAAATCTTATTTTTAATTCTTCCTATGATATAAAAATCATATTTTTAATTTAAACCATAGCATAAAAATCATACTTTTAATTTATGCTATTCATAACAAAAAAAACTGATCTTTTTACAATCCTCTAATAGAAAAAAACTGATTTTTTTAACTAATTATTTAAAATAACGAAAACAAAAACTTACATATGGATTTGGGGTAGGCGTAGCGCTATGGAGGTGCTGATGGACGGAGAATGGTGCAGGAGTCGGCGGTCGGAGATCCAAGGGGGGTGACGGCGCTGATGTGGAGATCGATTTGGGGGCTAGGACATAGGTTTGAGTGGGTTTTCAGATGGAGAAGGAAGAGGCTGAGAAGGAAGGAGAAGGGGTGGTGGCGGCGCATCTGGGGAGGAGCGGCGGCGTCGAGGGGGGCGTTTGCGCGATAGCGCGGTTTTTTCTTTTCTTTTTTTTTCTTTGATTTATGAAACGACCCGAACTTCCCCGGTAAGGGAAGCCCGGATTGTACTGAGAACAAGCCACATCATAACACAAACAGAAGAACATTTCACTGCTTATTACAACAATTCATCAGAGTACAGGAATAAACAGAGTATGAATGAATATTATACATCAGAAAATATCAGAGTTTAAATTACATTTAAATACATCGCAGCGGAAAAACAATACAAAACACAACTGAAGGAGATATACGGATACAGAGCTTTTCGGATATCATTCCAGCTGTAAACCAGTTCCTGTGAATATAAATCTGCAAAACCCAACTACTGGCTGCCCTGCGGAAAATAAGGGCACCCATAGTTTAGGTTAAAATAATAAACTCCAGATCAGTCATGTGACTTGTGTGAGAACTAAAACAGTTATTAATCTTTATTTTAAAGTTAGGTAAATCAAGGGACCATGCTGTGTAACACGGAACGGGTTTCCTTCCAAGAATACCAGTGCATTAAACAACAACACAATGCTAAATAAAGAACAGTGAAGCTATTATAAGACCCAGGTCCCATCACACAATGCAACACAAGCCGGAGGATAGGGTTTTACCTTATAATAGCCAAAGAATGCTTGATACGCTAAGTTTCATCTTTTATTATTACTATAAGTGTATAGTGTAAAAACAATTTCAATCATAAGTATCAATCATAGACAACATAAGTGCCCCATACCACTGTGTCGCCATATATAGGTTTACAAACAAAACCGCAATTGTCACGTATTGGAAATTGGATTTCTGTCTGTGAACCGAGGCCAGGGATCAACCTCTACCGATTCGATACAATCTAGCCTACCATGTATCAGGACCCAGATTCAGGTGGGCCCTTGGATCATCAGGACCGGTCCACCGATGTGGATTAAAATGCCTGAACACTGCATTTCCCCGCCCTTTGGGGGCGTAAATGGACCAAATGACTCCATCGGCTCCACATAGTCACCGATATATCTGAGGCGCCTCGCAATCCAACAACCACACAGGTGAAAATAATATAAATGTCAGGGCTGGTAGGTCATTGACACCACATAAGCTAGAAAGAAACGCATGCCCTCCCTGATGTCCTCTCCCGTTTCTGGTTCACAACCGGGGTTTGATGCTCGCGAATCAACGTTACACAAAGTTATGCCACATAGGCGGTGCTTTGATCATCGACCACAAGACTTTGCTTTTCGACAAAAGTCTTGATCAATTGCCAGTTAGGCATGCCACACAGGCAATTCACACCATGCGACTGATGTCTATCGATATACAACCTCTGATCCCGTATGTCTCAGAGAAGGGTGAAGTAAGGGAATGAATTCCCCTTCACCAGGAAGATGTATATTTAGTAGAGATCAATCAACACAGAGAAAAATCCAATGTCAGACACACAGTCCATACAAGTTCATTCTAGGTCTGAACGAAACCGGAGGAACCTTATTCCTCGCATATCCATCGATCTCCAAGTACGTCTGGACGATCACCAATTGATTCCCTCCTCTTCGGTGTACAGCCCAATCAAGATCATCAGTAACCACCCGAACGATGTGAAGACCTCCGGTCTTCGACCACCGTCTTCATCCTCGACACATCATCGAATCAGTTATTCAGAATGGGATAAACCCGGTCTTTCTGAATAACTCGTGTATATAATAAACAAGTGTTACACAAACACAACATACGCCTCATTCCAATTTATAATATTCTTTTATTCAAATATTCTTATACTTTGGGAAAGGTTCCTATTAATTTTATAAAAGATAAATTCTTTAAATTTATTCTTTAATCTTCTTTTGAATATCAATTCAAATTAGTCGGGATTAGCGAACCACACCGAAGTAATCATTTATTTTATTTCCCAATCCCATCCTATTCATCCCATGAAGTAAAACTGGTCATACTTCATATCTAACACCACGGTATTATCGGTAAATTCAATTACCATTTCACGTTCAAATCTAATTAAAGATTTAACTATCGCCTGGAGCAAAACTGGTGATACTCCACTCTCGATTATTTCAATCTAATTAAAGATTCATTAAAACTCCACTTAGTTTTAATCTTCCCAAAAAATCACTATCAATGATTATTTAACTTGGGAAATCATATCTTGTCTTTAACTGGGTTAAAGAACCAATGTCATTTAAAACAAGGTTCTCGATAAACCCAAAATCACATTCTATTCATTATCAGGTTAAAGAACAAGTGTTATTTAAAACACCGTTCATCATAAACCCAAAAATCAATTCAAATTCAATTCCAATTAAATACCATTTAATTGGTATACTTCATTAAATCTAAATAAAAAGATTTAATCTTTTTCTCAACTAGGTTTAAGAACAGTGTCAACAAAGACACCATTCACGACAAACCCAAATCCCATTTGATATTAAATACAAGGCTCTGAATAGAAAAAATATATCGGCTTATATTCAATATCAAATTCTACTACCAACAAATATCATATTGGAAATAACGTTATAAATCTATCTTTCAAATTTCCATAACAATATATGTATAATCACGAAATCCAACATTGAAATATTCCAAAGACAATTTTGATTCAAATCCATTCCAATTCAATTATTGGAAATTATGGTTACTATTAAAACCCTTTCAAATCCAATTTATTTATTTCGAAAATAAATGGATTATAATTCTAGTTCAAAACTAGTTCATTTCAATAAAAATCTATTTTATCTTTTCAAATATGGGGTTTTTCTTCCCAATTCTTTCCAAATCATTTCTTATGATTTTACACAAATTATTACTATTTTTAATAATTTTATCAAGGCACGTACAGTCGATTTCCATCAACGACCATCGAACTGCACTTTCAACGACCTTTTCCAAATTTGATTTGGACATAATTCCAAATCCAACCGTTAGATTTCAAATCTCCAATATACGTTAGAAAGATCTTTTCGATACGAACCCAACGGTTCCGGTTTTAGGAGAATCCGACGGTCGGATCTCCCGTAATATCCATTCGAAGTCAATGGTCGAAATTCGCGAACTGCAGCGGTGCGGCGCGTCATATTCAGGCCATTTAATATATATAATATATATTTTATATATTTCATCGATTTCATTTTAAAACATATTTTATAAATCGTTTTAAATTCGTTTTCGAAACGATTTCAACTTCATATTCAATTTCAAATCAAAATTGAATATTCCACATCATCGATATACAAATGATAATATTTTCAAAACGTTATATTTTGAAATATCTTCCTTCTCTATAATCATTATAAAAACGAATATAATCGATATAAATATCGTTCGCGTCAAAATGGCGCATATCTAACCAACATGGCTTTATATATTTCAATAACTTCGTTATTCTATTCAACAAATGAATATTTTCTTCAACACATGAATATATATTTTTATTCAACACATGAATATTTATTTTATTCAACACATGAATATTTATTCTATTCAACACATGAATTTATATTTTTATTCAACACATGAATATTTTATTCTATTTAACACATGAATTTATATTCTATTCAACACATGAGTTTTCTTTCTATTCAACACATGAATTTTCTTTCTATTCAACACATGAATTTTTATTCTATTCAACACATGAATTTTCTTTTATAATATTCCTTATTTTCCAAATTGGAATGAGGCCCAATCAATTACCATATAATATTAATTATATGGATTCCCTACAACACATGTATATAATAGCAACGATAAATCATCAACCATCATCCAGAGTGCACCACACAACTGCATAAACATTAAATATAAATAATTAACACTTACAAAGTCTGTCAACCTATCAATTGACATACAACTAAACAATCGGGATTAGTGTACGCCAAATATCATCCTAATACCCGTGTGGGGTTTCAAATCAACAAACACAGATTTTTATTTGTGCAGTTGGGCGATGTGTAAAATTTATCGTCCCAATCGATATCAATCAAATGGGTGTACATAAACAAATCGTCCGATTTGTTTATAAATATTTATTTTATATACACGTCAAAAATTATATTTTTAACTATAAAATATTTATACGATAAAATATTTTATTTCATTCCACATTACACTATCAAATTTCACAACACAGCTATCAAACAAATAAGTCATCCATGGTCTGTGGACGATTGGTGTCGGGTGCTGCTAAGCACCGTCTGCATCCTAGTATATATTTCAACTGGAAAACAAATTAAAAGTGAGAAGTTCTCACCTTGGGGTTCCACTCCTCCATCCTTTCTAAATGAAGAAGACAAATGTCACACCGAGTACACTCAAGCGAACTCGATTGATTTTCATCAATAACATTCACACGATAAAAATTATATTTTTATTTAACTAGAAATCATATGTATCTGTAACGAGAAATCATATTTTTCTATAATGAAGAATCCTATCTTTGTATTAATAAAAATCTTATCTTTTTAGTTCTAAAAATCTAATCTTCATATATTTTTGAAATTCATATCTTTATATTTTTCAAATTCACTTCTTTATATTTTTCAAATTCACTTCTTTATATTTTTAAAACCTTATCTTTCCTATATAAAAAATCAAATCTTTCCTCCTCTACTTCATGTGTAAAAAACATATTTTTACCTCGTTATTATATATAAAATTCGAATTTTTATCTTCACTTCATATATATATAAATCTCACCTTTCTCTAATTAAAAAAATGAAATCTTTCTCTAATTAAAAATGGAATCTTTCTCTAAGTAAAAATGAAATCTTTCTCATGTTAAAAATCATAACTTTATGTTAATCAAAATCATATCCATCATATACTTATAAATCACATTTTTATATCGCCACCTCCTATATAAAAATCGGATTTTTACTATGCTAAAAATCGCATCTTTTTATATCTACACATATAAAAAGATCACATTTTTATGAAGTCATTCACACGATAAAAATCAAGTCTTTATGTAACAACCCGGAAAATCTGAGCCAATAATTTTTAATTTGGCTATTTTAGTGAATATAAAATATTTAAAATAAATATTTTAAATAATAACGACGAGAAGTGTGTTTGAATCGACGTTTGAAAATAAGTATAATTAATTCTAATTATAAACAAGACCTGAAATGGCGCGGTAGTTTCAAATTTTGAATTCAAACTTTGACTGAAAGTACCGGGTGCAAAATAAAACGGATTCTAGTGAAACCTAAAATATTTAAATCTGTTGTGAATATCTTTCTAACGAATCTGAAAAATCGAAGTTTTGTAGCGGGAAGCAAAAGTTATGGCCAAATGAATTTTCAGAAAGGTCGTTATAGGGTTTATATAGCCCGTGAAAATGGCCATTTTGCAAACTACCTCAGAATTCGACGAAACCACTTTTGTTGGATCTGGGATGTCAAATTATTGTAGGTTTCAAATTTCATAATTTTTGAAGCTAGTATGTGAGCGTGGCAAAGGAAAATGTGTTTGGTCGATTTCTATTAAATTGGATCGACCAGAAAAGGCCCATTTTTCAAACGTTCTCAGAATTCAACGAAACTAGTTTTGTTGGGACCGTATCGTCAAAACATAGCTAGATTTATTTTTCTGGAATTTTTAGAATCAGTATGTGGCCCCGGCAAATTGAAATGTACGTTCAAAACAAATATTGAATGTTTTATATTTTAATTTGAAGAGAAACTGACTGAAACAGTCGAATGAGCCTACGAAACATATCCCATTGTGTTCGGAATAGGGGTATTTAGCTAGGGACGACAGTCGTTGGGTTTGGATTGGAGTTAGTATGTGAAGAGGGGTATTTTTGAATTTTTAAAAATATATAAATATAAAAAAAAATCCCTCAGCCAATCTGAACTCGACAAATCGTTTTTCTTCCCCGATACCCCCCACAGCGCACGACGGAAAGGCTTCAAATCTTTCCTCCCTCATAACTTTCGATTATCTCAGTGAAATTTAGTGATTCAAAAGGGGATTTTGAAGAGATTTTTACGATCTACAATTCCATACCCATTTCGTGATTTATCGTGTCAAGTTGGAGAATATCTAAACCTGGGAAGTCAGAAACTTCGAGCCGCCGATTCTCTCTCCTCCATGCATCGAACGGAGCGCCTCTACCACGCGCAGGAGCGCGACTCCAGCCTCTTTGACGTGGTGTATTCTGATCGGGACATCGTTCTACGGATTGGGATTAAAATCAAAACCTAGTTTTGAACAGGTTTAGAGAGGTAACTGTTTAAATTATATTAAACTATTTAATAGCACTTTAAAGCGCTACGGTTTATGATTTCACTATAAAAATCATAACTTTTTCGTTTTTTGACGAAATTCAGTGAAACAAGAGACAGTGGACTCGTGCGGACGTCTTCTACATTCTAGAAGAGACTGGATATTTTTCCGAGCTTTCTGCTATTTTTGGTGGAGTGGAACCCAATGTGAGATTTCTGAATTATAAACGATATGGAAACGATGATGTATAAATTATATATTCGAACTATGAGTTAATAAGCGTTGTACACCTCATGTATAAGCGTTGTATAAGTTGTATGTTCGATGTATAAGTTATATATGCATTGTAAAAATTATATATGTGTTGAAATGGAAGTGAAATATACTTATATATATATACACCACTCGTCCACAAACCATGGACGATATTTATTGGTTGTGATTGGTGTGAAAACTGGTTGATAGCGAATGGTTGATTAGAATTGGTTATGGTTATAATTGATTGATTGTGGTTGAAAAATACCTGTTTGTGGTTGAGAATTATTTGGTTGAAACCAGATAGGATTAGTTTGTGGAAAAAAAAATAAACATGCCGCCTGCGTGTGAACTAGATGCATGAAATCCCCATTGTCAAAAGCTACGAGGCTTTAAGGTAGAGCGAGGAGCCGTACTAGGGACGGTCCCGGTTTTAACTACCTTACCGTTATGCTGCCGAAATTTTCAATAATATTCATATGTTAGAATTATTTTCATGTGTTGAAACTATATTCGTATGTTGAATAGAAATTCATGTGTTGAATAGAAATTCATGTGTTGAACGACATTCATGTTTTGAAATAAATTGTTTTATAATAAAAATCATATCTTTATCATCTATATGAACTTTATAAAATAGTCGTGTTTTGAAATAAATAGTTTTATAATAAAAATCATATTTTTATCATCTATATGAACTATATAAAATAGTCGTGTTTTGAAATAAATAGTTTTATAATAAAAATCATATTTTTATCATCAATATGAACTATATAAAATAGTCATGTTTTGAAATAAATTGTTTTATAATAAAAATCATATTTTTATCATCCATATGAACTATATAAAATAGTCATGTTTTGAAATAAATTGTTTTATAATAAAAATCATATTTTTATCATCTATATGAACTATATAAAATAGTCGTGTTTTGAAATAAATTGTTTTAAAAAAAAATCATATCTTTATCATCTATATGAACTTTATATAATAGTCGTGTTTTGAAATAAATTGTTTTATAATAAAAATCATATTTTTATCATCTATATGAACTATATAAAATAGTCGTGTTTTGAAATAAATTGTTTTACAATAAAAATCACATTTTTATTATATACATGAAGTGATAAAAATAGTGAAGTGTTGAAATAAATGTCTGTTGGATAAAAATATCATTTTTATCAAATGTATGAAAAGAACATGGTTTTGAAATTGAAGAATAGATTATATATATATATATATATATATATATATAATTAAAATAAATCAAATAACAAGGCTGCAGTTCGTGATTTGAAAACGTGATTTCAAACGATTAATGCGGGATATCCGACCATCGGATTTTCCCGAAACCGAAACCGTTGGGTTCGCTTTGGAAATATCTTTCCAACGACACCAACTTTGTGAAGATCCAACGGTTGGATTGTCTGGAATGTTTAATTCAAATCTAAATAAAAACAGCGCCAGAATCGATCATATATATATATATATGATTAAATTAAATTGAATAATGACACTGCAGTTCGTATTTTGAAATCGAAACTTCAAACGAGTGTGGGAGATCCGGCCGTCGGATTTTCCCAAACCTGGAACCGTTGGATTCGTTTCGAAAATATCTTTCTAATGATATAAAATTTGTGAAGATCCAACGGTTAGATTTTCAGATATGTGTAAATCAAATCTGAAGAAAAACAGCGCCACGGCCGCGTTATGGCCTGAAGCGTCGTTTGAATGAAATGGTTATTTTTAAAATAAATAAAAATAGCGATAAATCGTGATAAAATATTATAAACGATATGGAATGGAAATAAATTGAATTTGCTCGGTTTATGTGATATTTGATGGTTGAATGTGTTTGGCGTGAATTGTTGTCGAATAATTTAACCATTGAAATGAATTGATTTAAATTTTAAATATATGTGAATTATTTGAAAAGGCCGAGTTAAATCTCGTTTCAAATAATTTATCGGCAGTAAGAAGTCGATGATGAAGATGGCGGTTGAAGACCGGAGATCTTCACCTCGGTTGGATGATAACTGATGTCTTGATTGGGAGGCATCCCGAAATATAGATAATAAGTGGTGATCTTCCAGATGTACGTGGAGATCGATGGATATGCGAGGTATATAGTGCCTCCAGTTTCGTTCAGACCTAGAACGAACTTGCGAATGGACTGTGTGTCCGACATTGGATTTTGTTCTGCGCTGATTGATCTCTATTAAATATATATCTATTTGGCGGCGGAGAATTTATTCTCTTGCTTAACGCCCTTCTCTGAGACGTATGAGCTCAAAGGTTATATATCGATAGAAATCAATCGCATAGCATGAATTGCCTGTGTGGCACGCCTAAGTGGCAGATGATCAAGGCTTCTGTTGAAAAACAAAGTCTTGTGGTTGATGATCAAAGCACGGCTTGTGTGGCACAGCTTTGTGTATAACGTGAATTCGCAAGCCTCACACCCCGGTATGAACCAGAAACGGGAGATGACATCAGGTAGGGCATGCATTTCCTTCTGGCTAGAGGTGGTGTCAATGCTTAAACTGGCTGACATTTATATTATTTTCACCTGTGTGGTTGTTGCTGTTGCGAGGAGCCTCGGATATACCGGTGACTATGTGAAGCCGATGGAGTCATTCGTTGGCTCATTTACGCCCCAAAGGGTGGGGAAATGCAGTGTTCAAGCATTTTAATCTACATCGATGGACCAGCCCTGACGATCCAAGGGCTCACCTGTGTCTGGTTCCTGAGGCTCGGGCTAGAGAGTCTCAAATTCAGTAAGGACTATCTTTTTCCTTGGTTCATGATGGAAATCCAATTTCCAAATACGACATCGTGCGGTTTTGATTGTAAACCTATATTTGGCGACATAATGGCATGGGACGCTCATGTCGTCTATGATTGATACTTATTATTTGAAATTGTTTTTGAAACATATAAACAATAGTAGTAATATCAAATGCTTTTGTTTTATTCGTATCAAGCATATTTTGGCCATTATAAGGTAAAAACTCTATCCTCTGATTTGCATTGCATTGTGTGGTGGGAACTGAGTCTTATAATGCCTTCATTTTTGAAAAAAGCATTGCGATGTTTAAAAGATTTACTTGTTTTAAGCACTGGAAATCCAATGGAGTAAACCTGTTCCGCGAAAGTGGCGTGGTCCTGGGATTAGCCATATTATAAAATGTGTTAAGTAGATTACTCATACCAGTCCCATGACTGACTCGTAGTTTGTTTAATTTGCAAACTCGGGTGCCCCTTTTTCTACACGTGCAGCCTTGTGTTCAGGTTTTAGAAGGCTCTTTCTGGATGGCTGGAGCTGAAGATGGATTCCACCATTTATCTCTTTTTATGCTGTTCAGCTCCTATTGTACATATTATGTTTGTTTTCCGCTGTAGACATTTATGTATAGCTGAACTGTATTTGTACTAAGTATGATCCTGTATACTGTGTAACTCTAATGATGATGTTTATCCACTGTATTATTTGTACATCATCTGGTGTATTTATTTATTTATGTTATGCTATTATCTGTTTATGTGTTATATTCCAAAGATTACCCTTGCCACCATCAGTACGTGGTTTGGGGTCGTCACACTTTATAATGTTCAAAATCTAAAATTCATAACGTTAAAAATCTAATCTTTATATATATAAAAATCTAATCTTTATCAGCGTAGAAATCTAACTCTTATTAGCTAAAAAAATCTAATTTTTATTAAATAAAAAACTTACATCGACCAGAGGGAGGGGTGTTGTTTGTCGGAGGAGCCATGGGGGTTGCTGGAGGGGGTCGTCGGCATCAGGAGGGGTCTAGAACTGGCGGCGCGGCGCGGCCTACAGATGGAGGCGGTGGGCATTTTGGAGGAAAAAGGGGCGGGTTTGGGTTCTGTTAAAGGAGGTAGGAGAGAGAGTGGAGTTCTGAGGTGGGAAGGGCGTCGTTGCCTGGGTGCCGGAGGCGGACGGAGGCGGCGCGCCTCGATTAACGGCGGCGGTGATTTAGGGTTCGTGCGCCCCTCTTTTTTTTTCCTCTTCAATGACTAACGGGGGAGGGTAGTGAGGGAGAGAGTATAGAAGGAGGGGGATTTATAATTTAATTTATTAATTATTTTATTCAATAAAAATTGATTTCACATCCGATCTCAAAACGAAACTCAACGAATGTCGCCCCTAGCCAATCACCCCCATTCCAAACACAATAGAATATGTATCATAAGCCAATTCAGCCGTTTCGATCTGTTTTCATCAAAATTAAAATATAAATCTATATATTGAATTTGAACGCACATTTCAATTTACCGGAGTCTCATACAAACTCTTAAAATTCCAGAAAAATTATTTCTAGCTTCGTATTGACGATACGGTTCTAAAAAAACTAATTTCGTCAAATTCTGAGACCGTTTGAGAAATGGTCATTTTTTGGTCGACCGAAATTGACTAAAACCGTCAAAACACGCTTTCTTTTTCCACGCTCACATATTGATTCAAAAAATTACGAATTTTGGAATCTAGCAATAACTTGACATCCCAGATCCAACAAAAGTGGTTTTGTCGAAAACAGAGGTCGTTTACAAAATTTCCATTTTTAAAGGCCAGAATTCCATAGCGACTATTCTGAATTTTCAACTGGACGTAACTTTTGATTTCCGCTATGAAGTTTTGATTTTTTGGATTCATTGGAAAGATATTTTCAAATAGATTCAAACATTTTTGGTTTCGCCAAAATCCGGTTTATTTTGAATCCTATACTTTCATTTGAAATATGAAATCGAATTTTCAAACTACCGCGCCATTTTCAATTCCTTTTATAATTGAAATAAAATATTTATATTTTAATGTCGATCTATATAAATATATTCATCCAAATTCTATTCAAAATAAATTTTTCATCGTTATTATTTAAAATAATCATTTTAAATAATCAAAATTCCCTAAAATTGCCAAAATAAAATTTTTTAATTGGCTCAGATTTCCGGGTTATTATAATCTCCCCCACTTAAAACTTTTCGTCGCCGAAAAGGAACGAAGTTGAAAGTTGTTTAACTAACCAACTCAACTTTCATTATTTTCTTTACGGCTTAAGTTCTTCAACTTTTCAGTTTCTAAGAACTTTTCAAATTTTTAAAAAATTTGGCTAACACCCTAAATTTTTGAAAAATTTCGTCATAACCTCCCCTGCACCAAGAGCTTTGGGATATTTCAAATAGCCTCCCATGGCCCTCACCAATCCAAAAGAAAAAGAAAAAGCCAAGCGGCTAGCCAATCGGCTCATAAAATCATCAAAAACCCAAGAAATACAATAAACAGGTACCTATTTGTCGGGCAAACAATTTTATTCCCCTTCTCTAACTTCCTTGCTATAGCCTGTTCAATGTAAGTACATGTATACGTATGCAAATGCGACAAATTTTCAATACAATTCACTATTTGATACAATTTTGCTAAATGTTTCAAATTTTAATTAATCAACCAATAATCAAACAACACAATCAGCAATCAATTTGTTGATTATCATTTCAAATTCATAACTTTGATATATAGTCAAAAAATCACATTTTTGGTGCCAAATCACAACAATAAGCCCTATCTAGTTTTGGTTCTGACACCAGTCTAATGGAAATATATAGATATCTCACTTTCGAAACACGAACATAAATCCTGATAATGGAGCTCCATCATTAAAATCATCTCCGGGCGACTAGATTGTGATTCTATATCTATCGAATATATTTGAGGCTTCTAATACAGGTGGATAAGATGTATATTAAAATCTCTGTATACTCGATTGTCCAAATCAATTTAAAATAAAGATTCAAATACGTATAATACGACTTAAATTTTCAGAACAAAAATTGTTTTCAATTTAAAGATATACTCTTCACACTCGTTCTAGGATACTACAGATCCTATCTCTAACGAGCCATTCTCATTGGATATTACTAATCCAGTCTCTGATGAATTCTTTCGTTTGGTTCTAATGTGTCTTGTTCTCCGAGATCTGTAAACCAAAGCTCTGATACCAAAATGAAATGACCCGAACTTCCCTAGTAAGAAAAGCCCAGATTGTACTGGGAACAAGCCACATCGGAACGCAAACAGAAGAACAGTTCATTGCTTATTACAACAATTCATCATAATACAGGAATAAACAGAGTATGAATGAATATTATACATCAGAAAATATCAGAGATTTAAATTACATTTAAATACATCGTAGCGGAAAAACAATACAAAGCACAACTGAAGGAGATATACGGATACAGAGCATTCCGGATATCATTCCAGCTGTAAACCAGGTTCCTGTGAATATAAATCTGCAAAACCCAACTACTAGCTGCCCGTGCGGAAAATATGGGCACCCAGAGTTTAGGTTAAAACAATAAACTCCAGGTCAGTCATGTGACTTGTGTAAGAACTAAAACAGTTATTAATCTTTATTTTAAAGTTAGGTAAATCAAGGGACCACGGTGTATAACACGGAACGGGTTTCCTCCCAAGAATACAAGTGCATAAAACAACATCGCAATGCTAAATAAAGAACAGTGAAGCTATTATAAGACCCAGGTCCCATCACACAATGCAACACAAGCCGGAGGATAGGGTTTTACCTTATAATAGCCAAAGAATGCTTGATACGCTAAATTTCATCTTTTATTATTACTATAAGTGTATAGTGTCAAAACAATTTCAATCATAAGTATCAATCATAGACAACATAAGTGCCCCATACCACTATGTCGCCATATATAGGTTTACAATCAAAACTGCAATTGTCACGTATTGGAAATTGGATTTCTGTCTGTGAACCGAGGCTAGGAATCATCCTCTACCGATTCGAGACAATCTAGCCTACCATATATCAGGACCCAGACTCAGGTGGGCCCTTGGATCGTCTGGGTCGGTCCACCGATGTGGATTAAAATGCCTGAACACTGCGTTTCTCCGCCCTTTGGGGCGTAAATGAGCCAAATGACTCCATCGACTCCACATAGTCACCGATATATCTGAGGCGCCTCGCAATCCAACAACCACACAAGTGAAAATAATATAAATGTCAGGGTTGGTAGGTCACTGACACAACCTTAGCTAGAAAGAAACGAATGCCCTCCCTGATGTCCTCTCTCGTTTCTGGTTCACAACAGGGGTTTGAGGCTCGTGACAACAACGTTACACAAAGCTATGCCACACATGCGGTGCTTTGATCATCAACCACAAGACTTTGCTTTTCAACAAAAGTCTTGATCAATTGCCACTTAGGCATGCCACACAGGCAATTCACACCATGCGACTGATGTCTATCGATATACAACCTCTGATCCCGTACGTCTCAGAGAAGGGTGAAGTAAGGGAATGAATTCCCCTTCACCAGGAAGATGTATATTTAATAGAGATCTATCAACACAGAGCAAAATCCAATGTCAGACACACAGTCCATACAAGTTCGTTCTGGGTCTAAACGAAACCGGAGGAACCTTATTCCTCGCATATCCATCGATCTCCAAGTACATCTGGACGATCACCAATTGATTCCCTCCTCTTGGGTGTACAGCCCAATCAAGATCATCAGTAATCACCCAAATGATGTGAAGACCTCCTGTCTTCGACCACCGTCTTCATCCTCGACACATCATCGAATCAGTTATTCAGAATGGGATAAACCCAGTCTTTCTGAATAACTCACGTATATAATAAACAAGTGTTACAAAAACACAACATACGCCTTATTCCAATTCAGATTATTCTTTTATTCAAATATTCTTATACTTTGGGAAATGTTCCCATTAATTTTATCAAAGATAAATTCTTTAAATTTATTCTTTAATCTTCTTTTGAATATCAATTCAAATTAGTCGGGATTAGCGAACCACACCGTAGTTATCATTTATTTTATTTCCCAATCCCATCTTATTCATCCCATGAAGTAAAACTGGTCATACTTCATATCTAACACCACGGTGTTATCGGTAAATTCAATTACCATTTCATTTTCAAATCTAATTAAAGATTTACCTATCGCCTAGAGCAAAACTGGTGATACTCCATTCTCGATTATTTCAATCTAATTAAAGATTCATTAAAACTCCACTTGGTTTTAATCTTCCCAAAAAATCACTATCAATGATTATTTAACTTGGGAAATCATATCCTGTCTTTAACTGGGTTAAAGAACCAATGTCATTTAAAACACGGTTCATGATAAACCCAAAATCACATTCTATTCATTATCGGGTTAAAGAACAAGTGTTATTTAAAACACCGTTCATGATAAACCCAAAAATCAATTCAAATTCAATTCCAATTAAATACCATTTAATTGGTATACTTCATTAAATCTAAATAAAAAGATTTAATCTTTGTCTCAACTAGGTTTAAGAACAGTGTTAACGAAGACACCATTCACGACAAACCCAAATCCTATTTGATATTAAATACAAGGCTCTGAATAGAAAATATACCGGCTTATATTCAATATCAAATTCTACGACCAACAAATATTGTATTGGAAATAACGATATAAATCTATCTTTCAAATTTCCATAACAATAATATCTGTATAATCACGAAATCCAACATCGAAATATTCCAAAGACAATTTCGATTCAAATCCATTCCAATTCAATTATTGGAAATTCTAGTTACTTTTAAAACCCTTTCAAATCCAATTTATTTATTTCAAAAATAAATGGATTATAATTCTAGTTCGAAACTAGTTCATTTTGATAAAAAAAATCTATTTTTATCTTTTCAAATATGGGGTTTTTCATCCCAATTCCTTCCAAATCATTTCTTATAATTTTACACAAATTATTACTATTTTTAATAATTTTATCAAGGCACGTACAGTCGATTTCCATCAACGGCCATCGAACTGCACTTTCAACGATCTTTTCCAAATTTGATTTAGACATAATTCCAAATCCAACCGTTAGATTTCAAATCTCCAATATTCGTTAGAAAGATCTTTTTGATACAAACCCAAGGTTCCTGTTTTAGGAGAATCCGACGGTCGGATCTCCCGTAATATCCATTCGAAGTCAATGGTCGAAATTCGTGAACTGCCACGGCACGGCGCGTCATATTCAGGCCATTCAATATATATAATATATATATTTCGTCGATTTCCTTTTAAAACGTATTTTATAAATCGTTTTAAATTCGTTTTCAGAACGATTTTAACTTCATATTCAATTTCGAATCAAAATTGAATATTCCACATCATCGATATACAAATAATAATATTTTCAAAACGTTATATTTTGAAATATCTTCCTTCTCTATAATCATTATAAAAGCGAATATAATCGATATAAATATCGTTCGCGTCAAAATGGCGCATATCTAACCAACACAGCTTTATATATTTCAATAACTTCGTTATTCATACAACAAATGAATATTTTCTTCAACACATGAATATATATTTTTATTCAACACATGAATATATATATTTTATTCAACACATGAATATTTATTCTACTCAACACATGAATTTATATTTTTATTTGAAACATGAATATTTTATTCTATTCAACACATGAATTTATATTCTATTCAACACATGAATTTTCTTTCTATTCAACACATGAATTTTCTTTCTATTCAACACATGAATTTTTATTCTATTCAACACATGAATTTTCTTTTATAATATTCCTTAGTTTCCAAATTGGAATGAGGCCCAATCAATTACCATATAATGTTAATTATATGGATTCCCTACAACACATGTATATAATAGCAACGATAAATCATCAACCATCATCCAGAGTGCACCACACAACTGCTTAAACATTAAATATAAATAATTAACACTTACAAAGTCTGTCAACCTATCGATTGACATACAATTAAACAATCGGGATTAGTGTACGTCAAATGTCATCCCAATAACCGTGTGGGGTTTCAAATCAACAAACACAAATTTTTATTCGTGCAGTTGGGCGATGTGTAAAATTTATCGTCCCAATCAATATCAGTCAAATGGGTGTACATAAACAAATCGTCCGATTTGTTTATAAATATTTATTTTATCTATACGTTAAAAATTATATTTTTAACTATAAAATATTTATACGATAAAATATTTTATTTCATTCCACATTACACAATCAAATTTCACAGCACAACTATCAAACAAACAAGTCATCCATGGTCTGTGGACGATCGGTGTCGGGTGCTGCTAAGCACCGTCTGCATCCTAGTATATATTTGAACTAGAAAACAAATTAAAAGTGAGAAGTTCTCACCTTGGGGTTCCACTCCTCCATCCTTTCTAAATGAAGAAGACAAATGTCACACCGACTACACTCAAGCTAACTCGATATCCTACATGATTGATTTTCATCAGTAACATTCACACGATAAAAATTATATTTTTATTTAACTAGAAATCAAATGTATGTGTAACGAGAAATCATATTTTTCTATAATGAAGAATCCTATCTTTGTATTAATAAAAATCTTATCTTTTTAGTTCTAAAAATCTAATCTTCCTATATTTTTGAAATTCATATCTTTATATTTTTCAAATTCACTTCTTTATATTTTTAAAACCTTATCTTTCCTATAAAAAAATCAAATCTTTCCTCCTCTACTTCATATGTAAAAATCATATTTTTACCTCGTTATTATATATAAAAGTCGATTTTTTATCTTCACTTCATATATATAAAAATCTCACCTTTCTCTAATTAAAAAAATGAAATCTTTCTCTAATTAAAAATGAGATCTTTCTCTAATTAAAAATAAATTCTTTCTCATGTTAAAAGTCATAAGTTTATGTTAATCAAAATCATATCTTTCATATACTTATAAATCACATTTTTATATCGCCACCTCGTAAATAAAAATTGGATTTTTACTATGCTAAAAATCGCATCTTTTTATAGCTACACATATAAAAAGATCACATTTTTATGAAGTCATTCACATGATAAAAATCAAGTCTTTATAATGTTCAAAATCTAAAATTCATAGTGTTAAATATCTAATCTTTCTATATATAAAAATCTAATCTTTATCAGCGTAGAAATCTAATTCTTATTAGCTATAAAAATCTAATTTTTATTAAATAAAAAACTTACTTCGACCGGAGGGTGGGGTGTTGTATGTCGGAGGAGCCATGGGGGTTGCTGGAGGGGGTCGCCGGCGTTAGGGACTGGCGGCGCGGCGCGGCCTACAGATGGAGGCGGTGGGAATTTTGGAGGAAAAAGGGGCGGGTTCGGGTTCTGCTAGAGGAGGTAGGAGAGAGAGTGGAGTGCTGAGGTGGGGAGGGCACCGTCGCCTAGGTGTCGGTGGCCGACGGAGGCGGCTCGCCTCGATTACCGGCGACGGTGATTTAGGGTTCGCATGCCCCTCTTTCTTTTTTTCCTCTTCGATGCCTGATGGGGGAGGGTAGTGAGGGAGAGAGTATAGAAGGAGGGGGATTTATAATTTAATTTATTTATTATTTTATTCAATAAAAATTGATTTCACATCCGATCTCAGAACGAAACTCAACGAATGTCGCCCCTAGCCAATCGCCCCCATTCCAAACACAATGGAATATGTATCGTTAGCCAATTCGGCCGTTTCGGTCTGTTTTCATCAAAATTAAAATATAAATCTATATATTGAATTTGAACGCACATTTCAATTTACCGGAGCCTCATACAAACTCTAAAAATTCCAGAAAAATTATTTCTAGCTTCGTATTGACGATACGGTTCTAAGAAAACTAATTTCGTCAAATTATGAGACCGTTTGAAAAATGACCATTTTCTAGTCGATCGAAATTGATTAGAAATGTCAAAACACGTTTTCTTTGGCCACACTCACATAATGATTCGAAAAATTACGAATTTTGGAATCTAGCAATAACTTGACATCCCGGATCCAACAAAAGTGGTTTTGTCGAAAACAGAGGTCGTTTGCAAAATTTCAATTTTTAAAGGTCAGAATTCCATGGCGACTATTCTGAATTTTCAACTGGACGTAACTTTTGATTCCCGCTAGGAAATTTTGATTTTTCGGATTCATTGGAAAGATATTTTCAAATATATTCAAATATTTTTGGTTTCGCCAAAATTCGGTTTATTTTGAATCCTGTACGTTCATTTGAAATTTGAAATCGAATTTTCAAACTACTGCGCCATTTTCAATTCCTTTTATAATTAAAATAAAATATTTATATTTTAACATCGATCTATATAAATATATTTATCTTAATTCTATTCAAAATAAATTTCTTGTCGTTATTATTTAAAATAATCATTTTAAATAATTAAAATTCGCAAAAACTACCAAAATAAAAAAAATTAATTGGCTCAGATTTCTGGGTTATTATAATCTCCCCCACTTAAAACTTTTCGTCCCCAAAAAGGAACGATGCTGAAAGTTGTTTAACTAACCAACTCAACTTTCATTATTTTCTTTGCGGCTTAAGTTCTTCAACTTTTCAGTTTCTAAGAACTTTTCAAATTTTTCAAAAATTTGGCTAACACCCTAAATTTTCGAACAATTTTGTCATAACCTCCCCTGCACCGGGAGCTTCGGGATATTTTAGATAGCCTCCCATGGCCCTCACAAATCCAAAAGAAAAAGAAAAAGCCAAGCGGCTAGCCAATCGGCTCATAAAATCATCAAAAACCCAAGAAATACAATAAACAGGTACCTATTTATCGGGTAAACAATTTTATTCCTCTTCTCTAGCTTCCTTGCTATGACCTGTTCAATGTAAGTACATGTATACGTATGCAAATGCGACAAATTTTCAATACAATTCACTATTTGATACAATTTGGCTAAATGGTTCAAATTTTAATTAATCAACCAATAATCAAACAACACAATCAGCAATCAATTTGTTGATTATCATTTCAAACTCATAACTTTGATATATAGTCAAATAAATCACATTTTTGGTGCCAAATCACAACAATAAGCCCTATCTAATTTTGGTTCTCACACCAGTCTGATGGAAATATATTGATATCTTACTTTTAAACACGAACATAAATCCCGATGATGGAGCTCCATCATCAAAATCATCTCCGGGCGACTAGAGTTTGATTCTATACTTATCGAATATATTTGAGGCTTCTAATACAGGTGGATCAGATGTATATTAAAATCTCCATATACTCGATTGTCCAAATCAACTTAAAATAAATATTCAAATACGTATAATACGATTTAAATTTTTAGAACAAAAATTGTTTTCAATTCAAAGATATACTCTTCAATCTCGTTCTAGGATACTACTGATCCGATCTCTAATGATTCATTCTCATTGGATATTACTAATCCAATCTCTGATGAGTTCTTTCGTTTGGTTCTAACATGTCTTGTTCACCGAGCTCTGTAAACCAAAGCTCTGATACCAAAATGAAATGACCCAAACTTCCCCGGTAGGGAAAGCCCGGATTGTACTGGGAACAAGCCACATCGAAACGCAAAAAGAAGAACATTTCATTGCTTATTACAACAATTCATCAGAATACAGGAATAAACAGAGTATGAATGAATATTATACATCAGAAAATATCAGAGATTTAAATTACATTTAAATACATCGCAGCAGAAAAACAATACAAAGCATAACTGAAGGAGATATACGGATACAGAGCTTTGCGGATATCATTCCAGCTATAAACCAAGTTCCTATGAATATAAATCTGCAAATCCCAACTACAACCTGCCCGTGTGGAAAATAGGGGCACCTAGAGTTTAGGTTAAAACAATAAACTCCAGGTCAGTCATGTGACTTGTGTGAGAACTAAAACAGTTATTAATCTTTATTTTAAAGTTAGGTAAATCAAGGGACCACGCTGTATAACACGAAACGGGTTTCCTCCCAAGAATACCAGTGCATAAAACAACAGCGCAATGCTAAATAAAGAACAGTGAAGTTATTATAAGACCCAGGTCCCATCACACAATGCAACACAAGCCGGAGGATAGGGTTTTACCTTATAATAGCCAAAGAATGCTTGATACGCTAAATTTCATCTTTTATTATTATTATAAGCGTATAGTGTCAAAACAATTTCAATCATAAGTATCAATCATAGACGACATAAGTGCCCCATACCACTATGTCGCCATATATAGGTTTACAATCAAAACCACAATTGTCACGTATTGGAATCTGGATTTCTGTCTGTGAACCGAGGCCAGGGATCGTCCTTTACCAATTCGAGACAATCTATCCTACCATGTATCAGGACCCAGACTCAGGTGGGCCCTTGGATCGTCAGGTCCGGTCCCCCGATGTGGATTAAAATGCCTGAACACTGCGTTTCCCCTCCCTTTGGGGCGTAAATGAGCCAAATGACTCCATCGGCTCCACATAGTCACCGATATATCTGAGGCGCCTCGCAGTCCAACAACCACATAGGTGAAAATAATATAAATGTCAGGGCTGGTAGGTCACTGACACCACCTTAGATAGAAAGAAACGCATGCCCTCCCTGATGTCCTATCCCGTTTCTGGTTCATAACTGGGGTTTGAGGTTCGCGAATCAACGTTACACAAAGCTATGCCACACAGGCGGTGTTTTGATCATCAACCACAAGACTTTGCTTTTCAACAAAAGTCTTGATCAATTGCCACTTAGGCATGCCACACAGGCAATTCACACCATGCGGCTGATGTCTATCGATATACAACCTCTGATCCCGTACGTCTCAGAGAAGGGTGAAGTAAGGGAATGAATTCCCCTTCACCAGGAATATGTATATTTAATAGAGATCAATCAACATAGAGCAAAATCCAATGTCAGACACACAGTCCATACAAGTTCGTTCTGGGTCTGAACGAAACCGGAGTAACCTTATCCCTCGCATATCCATCGATCTCCAAGTACGTCTGGACGATCACCAATTGATTCCCTCCTCTTGGGTGTACAACCCAATCAAGATCATCAGTAATCACCCAAACGATGTGAAGACCTCGGGTCTTCGACCACCGTCTTCATCCTCGACACATCATCGAATCAGTTATTCAGAATGGGATAAACCAGTCTTTCTGAATAACTCGCGTATCTAATAAACAAGTGTTACATAAACACAACAAACGCCTTATTCCAATTCAGAATATTCTTTTATTCAAATATTCTTATACTTTGGGAAAGGTTCCCATTAATTTTATCAAAGATAAATTCTTTAAATTTATTATCTAATCTTTCTAATATCAACTCAAATTAGTCGGGATTAGCGAACCACACCAAGGTAATCATTTATTTTATTTCCCAATCCCATCCTATTCATCCCATGAAGTAAAACTAGTCATACTTCATATCTAACACCACGGTGTTATCGGTAAATTCAATTACAATTTCATGTTCAAATCTAATTAAAAATTTAACTATCGCCTGGAGCAAAACTAGTTATACTCCATTCTCGATTATTTCAATCTAATTAAAGATTCATTAAAACTCCACTTGGTTTTAATCTTCCCAAAAAATCACTATTAATGATTATTTAACTTGGGAAATCATATCCTGTCTTTAACTGGGTTAAAGAACCAATGTCATTTAAAACACGGTTCACGATAAACCCAAAATCACGTTCTATTCATTATCGGGTTAAAGAACAAGTGTTATTTAAAACACCGTTCATGATAAACCCAAAAATCAATAAAAATTCAATTCCAATTAAATACCATTTAATTGGTATACTTCATTAAATCTAAATAAAAAGATTTAATCTTTTTCTCAACTAGGTTTAAGAACAGTGTTAACGAAGACACCATTCACGACAAACCCAAATCCCATTTGATACTAAATACAAGGCTCTGAATAGAAAATATACCGACTTATATTCAATATCATATTCTACGGCCAACGAATATCGTATTGGAAATAACGATATAATTCAATCTTTCAAATTTCCATAACAATATCTGTATAATCACAAAATCCAACATCGATATATTCCAAATACAATTTCGATTCAAACCCATTCCAATTCAATCATTGGAAATTCTGGTTACTTTTAAAACCCTTTCAAATCCAATTTATTTATTTCAAAAATAAATGGATTATAATTCTAGTTCAAAACTAGTTCATTTCGATAAAAATCTATTTTTATCTTTTCAAATATGGGGTTTTTCATCCCTCCAAATCATTTCTTATGATTATACACAGATTATTACTATTTTTAATAATTTTATCAAGGCCCGTAGAGTCGATTTCCATCAGCGGCCATCGAACTGCACTTACAACGACCTTTTCCAAATTTAATTTGAACATATTTCCAAATCCAACCGTTACATTTCAAATCTCTAATATTCGTTAGAAAGCACTTTTCGATACGAACCCAATTGTTCTAGTTTTAGGAGAATCCGACGGTCGGATCTCCCGTAATATCCATTCGAAGTCAATGGTTGAAATTCGCGAACTGCCGCGATGCGGCGCGTTCTATACAGGACATTTAATATATATTATATATTTCATCGATTTCCTTTTAAAACGTATTTTATAAATCGTTTTAAATTATTTTTCGAAACGATTTCAACTTCATATTCAATTTCGAATCAAAATTGAATATTCCACATCATCGATATACAAATGATAATATTTTCAAAACGTTATATTTTGAAATATCTTCCTTCTCTATAATCATTATAAAAACGAATATAATCGATATGATATCGTTCACGTCAAAATGGCGCATATCTAACCAACACGGCTTTATATATTTCAATAACTTCGTTACTCTATTCAACAAATGAATATTTTCTTCAACACATGAATATATATTTTTATTCAACACATGAATATATATTTGATTCAACACATGAATATTTATTCTATTCAACACATGAATTTATATTTTTATTCGACACATGAATATTTTATTCTATTCAACACATGAATTTATATTTTATTCAACAAATGAATTTTCTTTCTATTCAACACATGAATTTTCTTTCTATTCAACACATGAATTTTTATTCTATTCAACACATGAATTTTTATTCTATTCAACACATGAATTTTCTTTTATAATATTCCTTATTTTCCAAATTGGAATGATGCCCAATCAATTACCATATAATGTTAATTATATGGATTCCCTACAACATATGTATATAATAGCAACGATAAATCATCAACCATCATCCATAGTGCACCACACAACTGCATAAGAACGAAATATAAATAATTAACGCTTACACAGTCTGTCAACCCATCGATTGACATACAACTAAACAATTGGGATTAGTGTACGTCAAATATCATCCCAATACCCGTGTGGGGTTTCAAATCAACAAACATAGATTTTTATTTGTGTAGTTGGGCGTTGTGTAAAATTTATCATCCAATCAATATAAGTCAAATGGGTGTACATAAACAAATCGTCCGATTTGTTTATAAATATTTATTTTATATACATGTTAAAAATTATATTTTTAACTATGAAATATTTATAACGATAAAATATTTTATTTCATTCCACATCACACAATCAAATTTCACAACACAGCAATCAAACAAGTCATCCATGGTCTGTGGACGACGGGTGTTGGGTGCTGCTAAGCACCGTCTGCATCCTAGTATATATTTCAACTATAAAACAAATTAAAAGTGAGAAGTTCTCACCTTGGGGTTCCACTCCTCCATCCTTTCTAAATGAAGAAGACAAATGTCACACCGACTACACTCAAGCGAACTCGATATCCTACATGATTGATTTTCATCAATAACACTCACACGATAAAAATTATATTTTTATTTAACTAGAAATCATATGTTTCTGTAACGAGAAATCATATTTTTCTATAATGAAGAATCCTATCTTTGCATTAATAAAAATCTTATCTTTTTAGTTCTAAAAATCTAATCTTCCTATATTTTTGAAATTCATATCTTTATATTTTTCAAATTCACTTCTTTATATTTTTAAAACCTTATCTTTCCTATAAAAAATCAAATCTTTCCTCCTCTACTTCATATGTAAAAATCACATTTTTACCTCGTTATAATATATAAAAGTCGAATTTTTATCTTCACTTCATATATATAAAAATCTCACCTTTCTCTAATAAAAAAAATGAAATCTTTCTCTAATTAAAAATGAAACCTTTCTCTAATTAAAAATGAAATCTTTCTCATGTTAAAAATCATAACTTTATGTTAATTAGAATTGTATCTTTCATATACTTATAAATCACATTTTTATATCGCCACCTCGTATATAAAAATTGGATTTTTGCTACACTAAAAATCGCATCTTTTTATAGCTACACATATAAAAAGATCACATTTTTATGAAGTCATTCACACGATAAAAATCAAGTCTTTATAATGTTCAAAATCTAAACTTCATAGCGTTAAAAATCTAATCTTTCTATGTATAAAAATCTAGTTTTTATCAATGTAGAAATCTAACTCTTATTAGCTATAAAAATCTAATTTTTATTAAATAAAAACCTTACATCGACCGGAGGGAGGGGTGTTGTCTGTCGGAGGAGCCATGGGGGTTGTTGGAGGGGGTCGCTGGCGTCAAGGGGGTCTGGAACAGGCGGCGCGGCCTACAGATGGAGGCGGTGGGCATTTTGGAGGAAAAAGGGGCGGTTTCGGGTTCTGCTAGAGGAGGTAGGGGAGAGAGTGGAGTGCTGAGGTGGGGAGGGCGCCGTCGCCTGGGTGCCGGAGGCGGACGGAGGTGGCGTGCTTTTATTAACGGCGGCGGTGATTTAGGGTTCGCGCGCCCCTCTTTCTTTCTTTTTCTGTTCGATGACTGACGGGGGAGGGTAGTGAGGGAGAGAGTATAGAAGGAGGGGGGATTTATAATTTAATTTATTTATTTTTTTATTCAATGAAAATTGATTTCACATCCGATCTCAGAACGAAGCTCAACGACTGTCGCCCCTAGCCAATTACCCCCATTCCGAACACAATGGGATATGTATCGTAAGCCAATTCGGCCGTTTCGGTCTGTTTTCATCAAAATTAAAATATAAATCTATATATTGAAATTGAACGCACATTTTAATTTACTGGAGCCTCATACAAACTCTAAAAATTCCAGAAAAATTATTTCTAGCTTAGTATTGACAATACGGTTCTAACAAAACTAATTCCGTCAAATTCTGAGACCATTTGAAAAATGGCCATTTTCTGGTCGATCGAAATTGACTGAAACTGTCAAAACACGTTTCCTTTTGCCATGCTCACATATTGACTCGAAAAAAATATGAATTTTTAAATCTAGCAATACTCGACATTCCGGATCCAACAAACGTGGTTTCGTCGAAAACAGAGGTCATTTGCAAAATTTCCATTTGTAAAGGCCAGAATTCCATAGCGACTATTCTGAATTTTCAACTGGATATAACTTTTGATTCCCTCTATGGAATTTTGATTTTTCGGATTCGTTGGAAAGATATTTTCAAATAGATTCAAATATTTTTGGTTTCACCAAAATCTAGTTTATTTTGAATCCTGTACGTTCATTTGAAATTTGAAATCGAATTTTTAAACTACCGTGCCATTTTCAATTCCTTTTATAATTAAAATAAAATATTTATATTCTAACGTCAATCTATATAAATATATTCATCCTAATTCTATTCAAAATAAATTTCTCGTTGTTATTATTTAAAATAATCATTTTAAATAATCAAAATTCGCTAAAATTGCCAAAATAAAATTTTTAAATTGGCTCAGATTTCCGGGTTATTACAATTTGGGTTTGAGAGGTGAGAGAGAGGAGAGGGTGAGTTATGTATAATATTTATATAATATTTTATTTCCTCCTAAAAGTTGAATTTTCATACGAACCCCAAATCGAGCCCACCACCTGTCGTCTCTAGCTAATTACCCCCATTCCGAACACAATGGGATATGTATCGTATGTTGATTCGACTGTTTCGATCAGTTTCCATCAAAATCAAAATATAAATCTATATATTGAATTTGAACGCACATTTCAATTTACCGGGGCCACATACTAACTCTAAAAATTACCGAAAAATATTTTCTAGCTTCGTATTGACGATACATTCCTAACAAAGCTAATTTTGTCAAATTCTGAGACCGTTTGAAAAATGGCCATTTTCTGGTCGATCGAAATTGACTAAAACTATCTAAACACGTTTTACTTCGCCACGCTCACATATTGATTCGAAAAATTATGATTTTTGGAATCTAGCAATAACTTGACATCTCGGATCCAACAAAAGTGGTTTCGTCGAAAACCGGGGTCGTTTGCAAAATTAGAATTCCACAACGACTATTCTGAATTTTCAATTGGACATAACTTTTTTTCCCGCTGTGAAATTTCGATTTTTCGGATTTGAATGATATTCTCAAATAGATTCTAATATTTTTGGTTTCGCTAAAATCCGGTTTATTTTGAATCCTGTGCGTTCATTTGAAATTTGAAATCGAATTTTCAAACTACCGCGCCATTTCCAATTCCTTTTATAATTACAATAAAATATTTATATTCTAACATCGATCTATATAAATATATACATTCTAATTCTATTCAAAATAAATTTCTCGTCGTTATTATTTAAAATAAATCATTTTAAATATTCAAAATTCACTAAAATTGCCAAAATTAAAATTTTAAATTGGCTCGGATTTCCAGGTTATTACATAGTGCGAGACTCCGATGACAATAACATGGATACTGATTGATACAGGTTCAACACAAGTAAGCATTTTACTCAAGTTGCCCTAGACTTGGTCCCCAAGTTAAATAGGATTTCTATGAGACCCTTATATCTCACCGGAATGGACCCCATAACTTATTAGTTACAGAATTTTTAATTTAATTTGTTTAAGTTCATTAATAAGCAAACCTCATCTTATATTCTTAGGTTGTAATTAATATTTTAATTAAATGTAATCTTTTTATGCAACCCTTCCCCATGCCACTTATTGTCTAAATAAGTCAAATACATCACTGTTCGGAAGTTTTACAATTACAAGTTACTTAATATACAATTAAGTATATTTTATTCCAAGTTCACATGTTTTCTAATAACATGTTACTTAATGTATAATTAAGTATAACTTATTCCAATTCATAAGTTTGCGTATTCTTCCATTAGAATTTATCCCAATTTACAGTCCATAATTTGAATGTAATATTCTCCAATTCTCAATATGCCCCAAATCCAACTTTTGACATTCTTTCAAATTATTTCAATTTTTATGCAAATTAAACAGTAAAGGCTAAAGCTTTCGTTGGACTAGACTCAGCGTAAAAACGAAGAAAAAGGAGAAACTGGTCTTGGCTACTCGTAAGGCTTAGACTCAGAAATGGAAAAAATAAATAAATAGGCATTAAAAGACTGTAAGTAAAGTAATAACAGAGAAGTAGATATAGAAGAAAAATTTACATATAAATAAATATCAACTGAAAAGGAATAAATAGTAGATTGTAAATAAAATGAACAATAACTTGTAAATGATAAACTTATAAACACTATAATCGTCAAACTTTCCGATCCAATCTATTTACTGTCTTAATCTTTTTTATTTTGGTTATTGATCTAAAAATAACACAGAACTCATAGAGAGTTGTTATAGATTTAGATAAAGGCCTTTGAAAGAGAAAAAAAGGGAAGAATATCCTTTTAGATCTAGAATTTGGTAGCACTCTAACTTGTTCCCCAATTTCATTTCATTTCATAGTATAATGGAGTGGCGGCTAAGAAGATGAAGAAGAATAGATATAGGGAAATAGTAAAGAGTAGCAGTCTATTTATAGGTGTAGAAGGATAGTATAGGCCTTAGGATATGAGTTTTTAAATCTCAGCCTTAGAAGACACCTCAACAACACATCAACAAGAATTATCCAGAAGCAACAAAGTAAGCTCGACATCAGCTAGACACAGGATCATGCCTGGCTCGACTGGGCCGACCTACCTTACATGTGGGTCGACACATGGGTCGACCCATGGATCGACACAGGGGTCGACCCATATAAGGGCTGGGTCGCCCTTTTACCATTGCTTTAATTTCTATTTATTAATTAAATTCTCTAATTTAATTTTAAACTTTGATTGGTCATAACTTATCCATTCCTCATCCGATTCGCACAAACTAAAAGTCCATCTGAATCAGAATTTTGTAACGATTAACTTACATGATCTATTAAATATAATCTGTTAGACATTCTTCCATATAGGTTGTCCTGGGACTGGATAAACTGAAGGTACTATTCTGTAAACCTATCTTAGGCAATTTCTACATAGGATTTGCCAGAATAGCCCTTGCATAAACTCCATCTTCAATTATGTTCATCGTATTTGATTCGCAACGCTAATGCCCATACGGAGTGGTTTTCAAATAATAAATCTGATCCCGGTCTCTCCATATTGACGATGGAAAAATGGTCAAAACTTTGATGGTCGGTTATTTAACTATTAAAGGAAAATATCCATTCACACAACGATCTTATTTCCAAATGGAATCATTATCAATCAATCATCAATTAACATTTTTCCTTTACATTAATTTATTCATTTCCCCATTTCCCTTTTCCATATATTCGTAAATCCTTATTTTCTAAATTTAGAAAATGAACGTTATTAACATTGGAAAACATTTCCATTTCTTATTCACGCATCACTATCTTCCAAATCTATCAGTCTTTAACTGTAAACCAGTAAGAGAACAATTCCCTGAATATCAACCCCAAAGGCCGAAACCAACATCAAATCAATACCCAGAAAGCTGTTCAACATAACTAATCTCCAATCAGTTTCTAATTTCCTTAACTCCATTTCTTATCTTCTTATCAAATCATTGCGTATGCAACTCTCGGATTCAGTTTACGAATCTAAGTCTTTTATGAAAAACTTTGGTTATTACGATAGCTTTATAAACCCTACTTCTAAAATATCTAACTTTAAATAAAACTTTTATACCTTAATTTAAATAAATAAATAACTGATTTATTAAATAAATAAATCTTGATTTAAAAACTTGAAAGTAAATTGTTGGCTAGCTTTTTGACCAAGCCACCAAGGTTCACTCACAAGAAGAAAGTATGAAACTACGTTCCTTAAGTCCATGAAAGATCGGATCGCACTAGAGGATCGCCCCTCTCGGATCGCCCCCCATCGAATCGCCCCCATAGCATCAACGATCCGATTGCCTCTACACGACTCAATCCGTACTTACACTACTACCCAGCACAGACCGATCCGATCCCCCGACGCACAGCGAAACCTCTGACCTGTTCAAGCACGAGTTAGTCTTCGGCGATCCGAGATGCACGGATCCAGTGACACGTGTCCCCAACTGTCATTTTGACCAATTCCTCCTCCTTGCTCGATCCGATAGTTAAGGGGATCGCGACACCTGTCCACAACGGCTAATTTGACCAATTCTTCATCAAGCTGCGATACGATCCGATATTCTCGGGATCTGTGCCACGTGTGACTGCGATCCGCCTGACAAAATCAGCTATAAATAGCCCAGAGCTTGGCATTTTTCAGGAGCTTTTTGGCAGTACTGAGCACTGATTCCACCATTACTGTCATACCACTATTTCTTGTCAGTTTTATTACGAGATTACTGAGAGAAATCACAATTGTAAGAGTGAGTTTGAGAGAAATCATTGATTGTACTAGCATTCAAAGTATAATCGATAACATATAAAGTGGACGTAGGCCCGTTAACGCCGAACCACTATAAATTCTGTGTGTTTTCTGCTTTTCCTTCATTCTCCAGTTATAATTCTTTACAAATCAGAACAATTTGGGTGTTAGGTCCAAATTTTGATCTAACATTTTGGTGCTTTCATTGAGAGCACAGTCCCAAAACTTCACTATTCAGTTTTTTGAAGACTCCAGCGACATTTGATATCATGGCTGGAAAGAAGTCTAAGGAAGTACGAGCTTCACGGACAAATGAAATCGCGAATGAAGCAGTTGAAGAAAGTGTGCACGAGCTGGGCAATGAGGGACCTTTGGATCACGGAGCGCCGGGGGCGAACCGATCCGATGAAGGTGCCATGCTCCGAGTCGATGAGGACGAGGCGATCCGGACTGTTGAAGGGGTTGTTACTCGATTCCGTGATAACGCCTCGGATCCTCCTCATACCGTGACCACGAACCTACCCCAGGGGGGCGTACCGAATCGCCGGTCTCGATCCACAGCGATCCGAATTGATGACCAGACTACAACTCGACCTAGAAAGGAACCTATGGCTCGCTCCTACCGTCCCGGCCCCTCCGCTCGACCTGGCCCAAGCTCTTTGCGCATAAGAGAAAATGATGATGATCAATATGACCCTTCTGCTCCCGTTACTGAGGGGGATCTCTCTCGCTTTTCCGAAATGTGGGAAAGGCTGTTTGATGAATTGGCTGCTCAAAGGCAGGAGAGCTCCGTTCTGCGACAGAACTTGACCGCTATGGATAGAAGGCTTAATGATCTCGCAAGGCAAAGGACGCCCCCAGTTCGTCTGCTCACCCCAGAATACTCTTCTTCATCATAGGAATCGCCGAGACCTCCGCGGCGACCATATGAGAGGCCAGAAAATATAGAACAGCTTCGATTTGGAACCCTGCCATCACGGGAAGAAGAGGCACTGGGTGCAGGGCCCTCAAACCGCAATGTGAACGATCACGCAGCAACTCCTAGAGCTCGAGGTGTGAACATCCCTGTACAGAACAGACTACCTCAGCTCCATCGCCGTGCAAATGCTCATGGTAACAGGGGGCAGCGAAGCCCAATCCGAGCCCCGGATTTCGTGGCCGCTCCTGGAAGAGAGATTAGAGAACCCCACCGAGCAAGAAGCGCTGACCCCGAACCTCCACTGACCAGTGCAAATGTTGCAGCTAAGATCCATCAAATTCAGGCAGATAGCCGTGGACAACGGAATGAAGATTGGGGAATTGACCGCAGTCACACCCCTTTTACTGATGACATTTTAGATGCGACGTTCCCAAGGCGCATCAACATGCCGCAGATGAATCGTTACGCGGGTAGATCTGATCCCGTCCAGCATCTGATGAGATATTCTTGGTCAATGACCGCTGCCGCAGCTTCTGACACTGTCAAGTGCAAAGCATTTCCCATATTCTTGGAGGATGTAGCATTATTATGGTTTACTCGCTTACCAGCAAGATCAATTTCCAGCTTCAGGGAGTTGAGTGAAAGGTTCGTGGAACAGTTCCGCATCTATGCACAAAAGACGAAGAGTGTGATTAACTTATTCCTTGTCAAGCAACGACCAGGCGAGAGTTTGAGGGTGTATCTAGACCGTTTCAACCTGGCCGCTACTGAAGTCAAAGATCCTCATGAGCCAACTTGTAACAACCCGAATTTTTACAACGTGTTAAATCAAGAATCAAGGCAGAATTATATTATAAAGTCTGAATCAGGAGAAACGGGATATGCCATTGCGTTTGTCTCGGAAAAATACGCGAAATAGAGTCCGAAATTTCGTAAATCGGAGTCCGTATGACCAAGATATGGCCTCGCAAAGTTTCACGAAAAATTCAAATTCGAAAACAGATTCAAAATTTTCAAAATTCAGAGTAGGCGGGAAAAATCCCGCCCAGGCAGGTCGACAGGGGGGTCGACACTAGGGTCGACCTCGCCCCCAACCAGGTCGACTCTAGAGTCGACCTGGGGGTCGACCTGGGTGTTGACCTCCCTGGTCGGCCAGGTCGGCCTGGTGCACCTGTTTTGGCTCCTGGGTCCTGTTTTGGAGGCTTGTGACGATTTTTGAGGGCTTGGATCTATCCTAGGGTTAATCTGATGGCCTAAACTACTCCTAATCTCTATAAAAAGACCCCTAAGCCTACCCTAAACCCTCACAAATCACTCATGCCACGAAGTGCTGCCCAAATGCCAAGTGATCATGGCCTCCATCTCCAACTCCAAGAGACTATGCATGCAAATCAGATCCGAATCGAAAGGTGCAAGCTTGCTACACAAAATAGAGGCCAAATCAACGTTGCTACGATGGTTTCATGACGGTTCTTCATCAAAGGAGCCACCTTTCTTCGTCAAGACGATTCATGCTAATTCGCTAAGCCACGCTATGTAAGTTCTAGCTACTTGTAGATTTAAACGATGATTTTGATGTGAAATGGGATAAAATGCGAAGTAACATGAGTATGTTAGCCTATGAGAACCTAGTTTGCCCCTTTATCATGAACATATGACTTTGGGTTATGTTTTAGCGACTAAACCATGCTATTCATGTTGCATTGGACTTAGTTTGCCATGCAAGATTGGACCTTTACTTGTAGTATGATAGCATGAACACTTAGAGCCACTTTGACTTGTGAGATAGTTGCATAAATTGGACTTTGGGGCTTATGCATGTAAATGAAACCAACCCCCTTATGATATCATGTTTATGTAAGGTCAAATCCCGTTATGATAATATGAAAATTTGTGGCCAAGTTTCTTATGATAATATGCAAGTTTGTGGCTAAATCCTTTATGACATTATGCATGCTTGTGGCCAATCCCCTTTTATGTTATGCATGCTTATGGCCAATCCCTATATGACACTATCGTTCATGTTTTAAGGCCAAACCCCCTTATGGTACCATGCATGTTTGGAGCCAATCCCTTTTGTGGCATCGTGCATGTTTTGGGGTCTACATGTAGCCATAGTATACCTACTATGTTGACTCGCTTTTACTCAAGTGAAAACACGATTTGGGGTAGGATAGACAAACATGAGAATGACGCGAAAAACTTGACTTGAGGTAACATGTGAACACGACATGTAAGTTGAACCAAAATGGGGACATGACACGTAGGGTAAACATGGGACTTGAAACTAGACACGTATGGGTTGTAAGTGTAATATAACACTAGACCAAACATGAAAATGGCCAACTCGAGGTTGGGTTGAGTTTGTAGCATAAATCTACCCGGACCCGCCCGGCTTAACTAGTGGCTACAAACAATAGGATCCAATGTGAGAAGTTGGTCATGTTGCGCTTAAGACCCGAGGTTAGACTAGGTTGTGGTGTAAAACTACCTGGACCCGCCCAACTTAACTAGTAACCACAACAAGGTCTAATGTGAGAGGTTGAGAGTGCATTAATTAAATTAATGCCACATGATAAGGTTAAGTAAATTTGACTAATGACACTTAACCGATATGACACGAATGGGTAGGTTAAGTGGGACCGGGCTTGATTTCTTAATGACACTTAACCATACAAGACAATTAGGGAATGGAGTTAAGTAATTTACGCTTAACTAATTCGACTTGGTAATTAGATGGGGTTAAGTAATCCACACTTAACTAATCTAAACACGGTAAATTCGATGAGGTTAAGTAATCCATACTTAACTAATCTAACACGGTAATTAGATGGGGTTAAGTAACTTAGACTTAACTAATCTAAAACACGGTAATTAGATGGGGTTAAGTAACCTTCACTTAACTAATCTAAACACGGTAATTCTATGGGGTTAAGTTAAACACTTAACCAATCTAAACTTGGTAATTCAATAAGGTTAAGTAACCAATACTTAACCAACTTAACATGGTAATTTAATGGGGTTAAGTAACTTATACTTAACCAATTATACATGATGATTTGATGAGGTTAAGTAACCTATAATTAACCAATCTAATAGGTGGACTTGATAGGGTTAAGTCATAAGACCTTTTAAAATTAGGCTTAACCATTGTAATACGATTAGTGGATGGGGTTAAGCTAACCCATACTTAACCAATCCGACTCGATAATCTGATGGGATTAAGATGATCTATGCTTAATCAATCTAACATGATAATCTGATAGGGTTAAGACAAATAAATACTTAACCAATTTGACTTGATAGGGTTAAGTCATGAGCTTCTTGGTACACTTAACCAACTTGTAGGGCTAAGCCTTGAACTTGAGTACTTAGCCAATCTTGACATGATTCGTAGGCGGGTTAAGTCATGAACTTGGATAACAACACTTAACCCATTTGACAAAACCCTAGCTCAGGGGACTAGGTTGGAAATCGTAGTTAACAAGGATAGCGGAAAGAGGAGCTAAGTGGTAAACCTTAGTTAAGGGTAACTAAGTAATAATTCTTAGCCAAGGACATGGGACTAGTTCATAAATAGATGAGTAACCTGATTCGGTAGGTCGTCGCTTAGTATACGAGGAGGAGCAACTTATCTGACTTGGATAAAAAGCTCCAGCGAACTGGGTGGTGAAGCGGTAGCTTCGGGGTACGTAAGGGTACTCTTGGTATCCCTCTGTGAGGTGGCAGATGGTCCATGAAACCCGGCCTCACAGGGGTTAAGGTCTGCGGTAGAAGAGCCAAGAGTATGCCTTGGTTGCTATGCGAGCGACCTAAAGACTGGGATGGATTAGCGTGGAGTCGACGATACTTGATTTTACCCTGGATAGCATGTCGCCGACTACCTACCATCTTTAGTCAATCGTGTACATACGGAAAGGCAGGGAACTCCCAACAGACCATATACTTGCTATCGAGTTATGGGTGAGGTTGGCTATCTGGAAGTGGGCATCGATGGGCCGTAGTGTAGTTCTCATACATGATTTTTCTTGGATTGCCTTTCAGTAGTTGAGGGAGGGGTCACGTGGGACCATAGCCACGGGTACAAAAACAGACCTTGATATCTGCATCAGCAGACGACTTAAAGCTCCCGACCGAGTTCCGTATTTCTTGATTTGCCCTGGCACGGAACTCGGATGGCACATTGAGGAACATGTGCGTCTAGACATGGAAAACGTTTCACGATACATACGTGGGATAAAAGGGCGTGGTTGACGGGTGGCATAATCCCTAGTGGTCCTAGGTGGCCAAAACCCAAACCGAGACACGGAAACGTTCATTAGGTAGCATAATCCCTAGTGGTCCTAGGTGGCATAAATCCTAAGGGAACGCGCGATAGTTCATGGTAAGGAAACATAACAAGATCAAGGGTAGCAGTCCAAAATAACCTCAAGGATAAAACGTTCACATGGGAAAGCCCGTATGGCCTACGGCAAAGGACTGAACTTATACATGGAAAGAAACATACGAGTTAGGGAAAACCTACATATGCTATATATATTAGGTTGACATGGACCATTACATGACATGGGGCAAGGGACATTCATAATTAACACAGGACGCGGGTTGGGATACTAGTACGAGAGGTGCAGAGCAAATATACATGTTAGAACCATGAGAAATATACAGGATAGATACCTTGGGATAGTATACTTGATAGAAACCTGACGATGTGATACCTTGATTTATCATGACACCGTAGTTTATCATGATATCTTAGTTTACCTTGCTACAATAGTTCAGCCTGTTACTCTGGTTTAGTTTATCTATCTTGTCGTCATCCTTATGTTTACTTTCAGTTTATGCATGTCATGTTACCTTTACCTGTTTTTATACTGGAAGTAGATAGGACTTACCAGTCTTTATGACTGACCCCGTTTTGTTTCGCCTCTTTGTCTTCCGTTCCCCCCCAGGTTTCAGGGAGGAAACACTATTATCTAGTTCGGACTTCTTCTGCTTGAAGGTCATCACGCATGGCTTGGACTTTTCTTGGCTATGGCTACTTTACTGTTTTACTTGGGGAATAATTTATGAAATGGTTTTATGCTTCTTTATTATTGCAAGACAGGTCTTGATGTATTCTGATGTAAAAGGCTTTAGACCTTATTTTATAAGGTAATGAAATTTGTTTTACTTCTGCTGTTTTATATATGTTCTGTCTTGTAATATTTCTGTGCATGTTTACCTCGATAATGCTTCACCAAACCTAGTGCATTCCCTTTGTGAGTGACCCTAGCGGATGTGGGGTGTTACATTTGGTATTAGAGCAGAAGGTTACCAGACTGGGCAAAAGTTTTTTAAAACCTTCTGAAAACTATTTGGAAAACCGTTTACAATGAAGCAGTTTTCAAGAAAAGTTTTTAAAGGCTATTCCCCAAAAGCTATTAGCACTGTCCTTTGTTTCCTTGATCGAATCTCTTTTCCTTTCTTTCCTCCATCTGTAGTCACAGTAGTTCTAACTGTGACTAATCTTTGTCTAGCCACGTAGGTGTTTTCCGTACGATGGAGGTGGTTCTCGAGAGACCTGTTGTCGTGGTACATGGAAGGATAATAAGAGTAAGGATAAAGGATGCAAGCTTAAGGATAAGCAACTTATTGGTATGACTTGATCCACAAAGGAAGATAAGGACGAGATTAGCAAGAAGGCAATCGTATGCCCTCACTAGCGTACCTAAGGAGGATGGTACCGTCTCTGTTAAAGGCTTAGCCTTTCTTTTCTATCATCCCGTCCAGACTTTGTTTTGATCATCGCATCATTTAAGTCTGCTTGGATAGTTGAGTCTCTGCACCTTAGTACTAGCATGGTAGAGGATCCCAGTTTTTGTCCCAAAAATCTGGTTGGAGAGTTGGACCATTTCTTCATGACTTGTTTGGATTCGAGAATGACATGTCTTGGCTACGGATGGATTCTAGGGATAAAGGGGTCGCCCAATAAGGGGTGCCATTCTCGGTTTTGAAAGGAGGGTAGTTAGACTCTTGACTTGCTTTGGTAATACCCTCGAAGTCTCGTGTAACCTTCTAGGTTCTGTCATGACCAGTTACCCAGAATCTCATGATGCAGTTGTTGGTAATCCGTTCGAATAGAATTCGCCGCTAAGGCGGATGGTTCGTTTCGCTTACGCATGAGTTATGGGAATCACCCTAGTAAGTACTCTTGGCAACATGGATTGGCATCGGCAAACGAGATCCAGAATTCCCTAGTGAATTTTGGAGAGATTGCGTGAGTAAGTGGATACGTTTGAGCCAAGTATACTAGGGAAAGGATAAGTGAAAGTGGAATAAGAGGCGACAACGAAATGAGTTCTAACTCATATCTTGGAAATAGGAATCAAGGAACTACAAAATCATGGAGTTAAAAAGATGGTCAAGGCACCGAGGAATTAAGCTCAAGGAAACACGACTTAGAAGATGTAAGGCTAGACACGCGCATCGTACCTCTTTTTAAAGAGTGTATCCTTGATCCCTGGTTTTTCCAGTAGAGCTTGCTCGCATGTTATCTTTTGGTGCATATCCTCTCGGTCCTGTTTCTGTTGCAAACCCCGTAAGGAGTTTGTCTTGTTTATCTTCTCGATCCTGTCTTGGGAACCTTAGGTAGAACTCTATGGATGTAAACATGTATTTGAAACATGTTATGATTGATATGGTTGCAAATGGTTTCAAGTGGTTGCTCGTGGATGCGCGAATACACATTAAATACTAGATTGACGTGGTCACGTTTCATGTTGCATATGCATGAGTATTTATACTTGTTTATGGATGAAATTGAATGTGTTATCATGTGGATGTTGCATATGAATGAATGTTTGTGCACGCATATAGTACTTATATGACTAGGACTATTTGCATACATGTTGGACTCATGGCACTAAACATATTTTGCATTAGAAAGATCATTCAGGCCTGATCATTAGCATTAGCTAAGGAGCATATACACACACGTTTTGCATATGTTCATATGGCATTAGAAATCGTCTAAGGACAATGGTTGCCTGTGGATGATGTTTTGAGTAGATGGATGATGGATGGTAGGATGCGTTCTTCCTAACTTGGAGATTTCGGGGACGAAATCCTTAAAGGAGGGGAGAATGTAACAACTCGAATTTTTACAACGTGTTGAATCAAGAATGAAGGCAGAATTATATTATAAAAATCTGAATCAGGAGAAACGGGCTGTGCCATTGCGTTCGTCTCGGAAAAATACGCGAAATAGAGTCCGAAATTTCATAAATCGGAGTCTGTATGACCAAGATATGGCCTCGCAAAGTTTCACGAAAAAATCAAATTCGAAAACAGATTCAAAATTTTCAAAATTCAGAGTAGGCGGGAAAAATCCCGCCCAGGCAGGTCGACAGGGGGGTCGACACTAGGGTCGACCTCCCCCCCAACCAGGTCGACTCTAGAGTCGACCTCCCTGGTTGGCCAGGTCGTCCTGGTGCACCTGTTTTGGCTCCTGGGTCCTGTTTTGGAGGCTTGTGACGATTTTTGAGGGCTTGGATCTATCCTAGGGTTAATCTGACGTCTTAAACTACTCCTAATCTCTATAAAAAGATCCCTAAGCCTACCCTAAACCCTCACAAATCACTCATGCCACGAAGTGCTGCCCAAATGCCAAGTGATCATGGCCTCCATCTCCCAACTCCAAGAGACTATGCATGCAAATCGGATTTGAATCGAAAGGTGCAAGCTTGCTGCACCAAATAGAGGCCAAATCAACGTTGCTACGACGGTTTCATGACGGTTCTTCATCAAAGGAGCCACCTTTCTTCGTCAAGACGATTCATGCTAATTCGCTAAGCCACGCTATGTAAGTTCTAGCTACTTGTAGATTTAAATGATGATTTTGATGTGACATGGGATAAAATGCGAAGTAACATGAGTATGTTAGCCTATGAGAACCTAGTTTGCCCCTTTATCATGAACATATGACTTTGGGTTATGTTTTAGCGACTAAACCATGCTATTCATGTTGCATTGGACTTAGTTTGCCATGCAAGATTGGACCTTTACTTGTAGTATGATAGCATGAACACTTAGAGCCACTTTGACTTGTGAGATAGTTGCATAAATTGGACTTTGGGGCTTATGCATGTAAATGAAACCAACCCCCTTATGATATCATGTTTATGTAAGGTCAAATCCCGTTATGATAATATGCAAATTTGTGGCCAAGTTTCTTATGATAATATGCAAGTTTGTGGCTAAATCCTTTATGACATTATGCATGCTTGTGGCCAATCCCCTTTTATGTTATACATGCTTATGGCCAATCCCTATATGACACTATCGTTCATGTTTTAAGGCCAAACCCCCTTATGGTACCATGCATGTTTGGAGCCAATCCCTTTTGTGGCATCGTGCATGTTTTGGGGTCTACATGTAGCCATAGTATACCTACTATGTTGACTCGCTTTTACTCAAGTGAAAACACGATTTGGGGTAGGATAGACAAACATGAGAATGACGCGAAAAACTTGACTTGAGGTAACATGTGAACACGACATGTAAGTTGAACCAAAATGGGGACATGACACGTAGGGTAAACATGGGATTTGAAACTAGACACGTATGGCTTGTAAGTGTAATATAACACTAGACCAAACATGAAAATGGCCAACTCGAGGTTGGGTTGAGTTTGTAGCATAAATCTACCCGGACCTGCCCGGCTTAACTAGTGGCTACAAACAATAGGATCCAATGTGAGAAGTTGGTCATGTCGCGCTTAAGACCCGAGGTTAGACTAGGTTGTGGTGTAAAACTACCCGGACCCGCCCGGCTTAACTAGTAACCACAACAAGGTCTAATGTGAGAGGTTGAGAGTGCATTAATTAAATTAATGCCACATGATAAGGTTAAGTAAATTTGACTAATGACACTTAACCGATATGACACGAATGGGTAGGTTAAGTGGGACCGGGCTTGATTTCTTAATGACACTTAACCATACAAGACAATTAGGGAATGGAGTTAAGTAATTTACTCTTAACTAATCCGACTTGGTAATTCGATGGGGTTAAGTAATCCACACTTAACTAATCTAAACACGGTAAATTCGATGAGGTTAAGTAATCCATACTTAACTAATCTAACACGGTAATTGATTGGGGTTAAGTAACTTAGACTTAACTAATCTAAAACACGGTAATTAGATGGGGATAAGTAACCTTCACTTAACTAATCTAAACACGGTAATTCTATGGGGTTAAGTTAAACACTTAACCAATCTAAACTTGGCAATTCAATGAGGTTAAGTAACCAATACTTAACCAACTTAACATGGTAATTTAATGAGGTTAAGTAACTTATACTTAACCAATTATACATGATGATTTGATGAGGTTAAGTAACCTATACTTAACCAATCTAATAGGTGGACCTGATAGGGTTAAGTCACAAGACCTTTTAAAATTAGGCTTAACCATTGTAATACGATTAGTGGATGGGGTTAAGCTAACCCATACTTAACCAATCCGACTCGATAATCTGATGGGATTAAGATGATCTATGCTTAATCAATCTAACATGATAATCTGATAGGGTTAAGACAAATAAATACTTAACCAATTTGACTTGATAGGGTTAAGTCATGAGCTTCTTGGTACACTTAACCAACTTGTAGGGCTAAGCCTTGAACTTGAGTACTTAGTCAATCTTGAAGTGATTTGTAGGCGGGTTAAGTCATGAACTTGGATAACAACACTTAACCCATTTGACAAAACCCTAGCTCAGGGGACTAGGTTGGAAATCGTAGTTAACAAGGATAGCGGAAAGAGGAGCTAAGTGGTAAACCTTAGTTAAGGGTAACTAAGTAATAATTCTTAGCCAAGGACATGGGACTAGTTCATAAATAGATGAGTAACCTGATACGGTAGGTCATCGCTTAGTATACGAGGAGGAGCAACTTATCTGACTTGGATAAAAAGCTCCAGCGAACTGGGTGGCGAAGCGGTAGCTTCGGGGTACATGAGGGTACTCTTGGTATCCCTCTGTGAGGTGGCAGATGGTCCATGAAACCCGGCCTCACAGGGGTTAAGGTCTGCGGTAGAAGAGCCAAGAGTATGCCTTGGTTGCTATGCGAGCGACCTAAAGACTGGGATGGATTAGCGTTGAGTCGACGATACTTGATTTTGCCCTGGATAGCATGTCGCCGACTACCTACCATCTTTAGTCAATCGTGTACGTACGGAAAGGCAGGGAACTCCCAACAGACCATATACTTGCTATCAAGTTATGGGTGAGGTAGGCTATCTGGAAGTGGGCATCGATGGGCCGTAGTGTAGTTCTCATACATGATTTTTCTTGGATTGCCTTTCAGTAGTTGAGGGAGGGGTCACGTGGGACCATAGCCACGGGTACAAAAACAGACCTTGATATCTGCATCAGCAGACGACTTAAAGCTCCCGACCGAGTTCCGTATTTCTTGATTTTCCCTGGCACGGAACTCGGATGGCACATTGAGGAACATGTACGTCTAGACATGGAAAACGGTTCACGATACATACGTGGGATAAAAGGGCGCGGTTGACGGGTGGCATAATCCCTAGTGGTCCTAGGTGGCCAAAACCCAAATCGAGACACGGAAACGTTCATTAGGTAGCATAATCCCTAGTGGTCCTAGGTGGCATAAATCCTAAGGGAACGCGCGATAGTTCATGGTAAGGAAACATAACAAGATCAAGGGTAGCAGTCCAAAATAACCTCAAGGATAAAATGTTCACTGGGAAAGCCCGTATGGCCTACGACAAAGGACTGAACTTATACATGGAAAGAAACATACGAGTTGGGGAAAACCTACATATGCTATATATATTAGGTTGACATGGACCATTACATGACATGGGGCAAGGGACATTCATAATTAACACAGGACGCGGGTTGGGATACTAGTACGAGAGGTGCAGAGCAAATATACATGTTAGAACCATGAGAAATATACAGGATAGATACCTTGGGATAGTATACTTGATAGAAACCTGACGATGTGATAGCTTGATTTATCATGACACCGTAGTTTATCATGATATCTTAGTTTACCTTGCTACAGTAGTTCAGCCTGTTACCCTGGTTTAGTTTATCTATCTTGTCGTCATCCTTATGTTTACTTTCAGTTTATGCATGTCATGTTACCTTTACCTGTTTTTATACTGGAAGTAGATAGGACTTACCAGTCTTTATGACTGACCCCGTTTTGTTTCGCCTCTTTGTCTTCCGTTCCCCCCAGGTTTCAGGGAGGAAACACTGTCATCTAGTTCGGACTTCTTCTGCTTGAAGGTCATCACGCATGGCTTGGACTTTTCTTGGCTATGGCTACTTTACTGTTTTACTTGGGGAATAATTTATGAAATGGTTTTATGCTTCTTTATTATTGCAAGACAGGTCTTGATGTATTCTGATGTAAAAGGCTTTAGACCTTATTTTATAAGGTAATGAAATTTGTTTTACTTCCGCTGTTTTATATATGTTCTGTCTTGTAATATTTCTGTGCATGTTTACCTCGATAATGCTTCACCAAACCTAGTGCATTCCCTTTGTGAGTGACCCTATCGGAGGTGGGGTGTTACACAACTGTTGTGGCAGCCCTAATTGATGGGGTAGATAAAGATACTGAATTTGGGAGATATCTGGCCGGCAAGCCACCCCATACTAGAGAGTTATTCTACGAAAAAGCTAATGTACACTTACGCCGGGAGGAAGTATATGCTAATCGAAAGGCAAAAAACGGCTTATAAAGAGGAAATCCAGAGAAATGTCGCCATTAAGCAGACAGGAGACAGCTCGGGGAAGGTCGAGGTTAATGTCGGAAATCGGAATCGGGGTGGTCGTCAGTCAGGAAATAATGATAATAACAGTAATGGCAACAACCAGAAGAGGAATCGAGGGAACGACTCCCAGAGAAGTACTCTTCCCAGGTATTTTGAGAGTTATATGCCAATAAACGATACTTTGGAGAATATCTTCATGGATTCGTACAACGTCCTCCAAAATAAAAGGCCTCCTCCCAGAGAGTCGACGGAGAAAGAACGTGAAACGGGGAAGTTTTGTCTCTTTCATCAGATTCATGGCCATTCGACAAATGAATGCCGTCACCTAAGAGATGTAGTCGAGAGGCTTCTCCGAGAAGGAAAATTGGATGAATACAGAGTGACACCCAGAGACAGGGGGCAAGCCGTACAGGCCCCAAATCAGAACCAGAATCAAACTGCTGTCAGGCCAACTGCCCAGCAAAAGGGAAAGGACCTTGTTATCAATACCATAATCGGAGGGCTTTATCTCGCCGAACACGGTTCCAAGGCATTGGATCAGTATGTCAATGCAGCCAAGCAACACCTCGAGGTAGGGGAGTGTAGCAACCCTGAGGACAACGTCCCGGTAAAGCAATAAAAGATGATGTCCGACGATGTCGTGTTCCGCGAACGAGAAAGCATTGGAGTCCATGCTCCGACTGAAGATCTATTTGTAATCACAGTACCTATTGGCCCGGCCACTGTTCATAAAGTTTTGGTGGATAACGGGAGTTCCGTCAACATTCTTTTCAAAAAGACATTCGACCAGATGAACCACGAGATAAAAGACTTGAAGCCCTGTCAGGGATGGATCCGTGGATTTAATGGAGCATCCACCGCTCCAATGGGTTATGTAGAGCTACCAGTTACGCTTGGGGAAGGAGAACGCCAGAGAGTGAGAATCCTTCCCTTCGTGGTTTTGGATATTGAATCACCCTATAATGCTTTATTGGGCCGACTGGCCCTCGCAAAGTTTAGAGCCTGTATAGCCCCCTGGTGTTTGTTATTGAAGTTTCCTACCGAAGCTGGTGTTGGTGTTGTTAGAGGAGATCAGGTTGCCGCACGAGCATGTTATATTGCAGAGCTAAAGCTACTCCGCAACGGAGGGGACATAGAAACCAAGGGCGCTTCTCCCCCCACAAGGGCGGAGACCTTATAGCAATTAAAGAGGATAACCGTAGGAGAGTCGCCCAGAGAGTGGCCCGAGGATATAGATCCCAGAGAGGACAAAGAACCTGGGGCCAGAATGGCGACTCCCAACGAGACAACTGCGGATGTACCGATCGATGATAGTGACCCAGAGAAGGTCCTTAAGATTGGATCCCAGTTAAATCCGAATTTAGCTAAAGAACTGACGAATTTCTTAAAAAATAATTTGGATGTATTTGCTTGGACCCACGCAGACATGTGCGGGATATCTCCATCAATCATGAGCCATTCATTAAGCATTAACCCTAAACATCCTCCGGTAAAACAAAAAAGGCGAATGCTAGGCCTAGAGAGGTCCGATGCCTTGAAAGAAGAAGTTGGAAAGCTAAAGAGTAATGGATTTATCAGAGACTCAATCTACCCAGACTGGATTTCAAATACAGTTCTGGTGAAGAAGGCCAACGGGAAGTGGCGAACATGTATCGATTTCTCGGATTTGAATAAAGCCTACCCGAAAGACAGCTTTCCGTTACCTAGGATCGATCAGTTGGTGGACTCAACGGCGGGTCATGAACTTCTCTCCTTTATGGATGCTTATTCAGGATATAACCAGATTCCAATGCATGTTCCAGATCAAGAACACACTAGTTTCATTACGGATCTGGGGTTATACTGCTATGTGGTAATGCCCTTTGGCTTGAAGAACGTGGACGCTACATATCAACGGTTAGTGAACAGAATGTTCTATAACCAGATTGGGAAAACAATGGAAGTATACGTCGACGACATGTTGGTTAAGTCCAGGCAATCCTCTAATCACACTACGGACTTGGCAGAGATGTTTGGCATTCTTCGAAAGTACGGGATGAAACTCAACCCTACAAAATGTTCATTTAGGGTCGCCTCCGGAAAATTCTTAGGATTCATCGTCAGTTCTCGTGGGATTGAGATTAATCCAGACCAGATCGCAGTAATTAGAGACATTCAGGAACCTAGGCAGATTAAAGATGTGCAAAACCTTGCAGGGAAAGTAGCCGCACTAAGCAGATTTATCTCCAGGGCTACGGATAAGTGCATCCCATTCTTCGAATTGATAAAGCAAGGAAAACGCCACTTCAAATGGACGCCCGATTGCATAGAAGCATTTCAGAACTTGCTGAGACACCTAAAGAAACCTCCGATATTATCTAAGCCGTTGGATCACGAGGACTTATTCGTGTACTTGGAAGTGTCGTCCCACGCGATCGGCTCAGCATTGGTAAGAGAAGAAGATAAAGTTCAAAGACCAGTGTATTACGTGAGCAAAAAATTGACGGCAGCAGAGCGTAATTATCCAAGGATAGAAAAATTGGCGTACAGTTTGCTGATTGCCTCTAGAAAGCTTCGACATTATTTTCAAGCTCATCCCATTACCGTATACACTGATCATCCACTCAAGCAAGTTCTACAGAAACCAGAAGCGTCTGGAAGACTACTCAAATGGAACACTGAGTTAAGTCAATTTGATCTGAACTTTCAGCCCCGGCGGTCAATACGGGGGCAAGTGATAGCCGACTTCATAGCAGAGTTTACTGTCCCGGAGGAAGATATAGCAAACGAAGAAGTTGACCCCTCAAAATTACTTCTCGACCCCAGTACCTGGAGATTGTATACTGATGGCGCTAGGAATGACAAGAGATCCGGCGTTGGAGTAGTGCTTGAAACTCCCAAGAAACGGCTGATATCCTATGCTATCCGGATGGAGTTTAACGCCACTAACAACGACTCCGAATATGAAGCCCTGATAGCCGGGCTAAGGATCGCAAAGGAGTTGGAAATCACAAAGCTGGACATCTTTTGCGACTCCGAGTTAGTTGTAAATCAGGTCACTGGAAAATTCCAAGCCAAAAGCCCAAGATTGATTTTATACTTGAAGAAAGTGAAGGAGTTGCTGAACGGCTTCGATCACTACAGCATATCTCATATTTCGTGGTCAGAGAATCAACAGGCGGATAAGTTGGCAAAGATGGCTAGTTCCGACGATCCTGAAGAGACCGGGCTAGCCCCAGTCGAAGTACTTCGGTCTCCTAGTATAGATCAGATGGAAATTGATTCGGTACTAGAGACGGAACCAGAAAGGGAGTCATGGATGACCCCTCTAAATAATTTCTTGATGAATGGAATGCTTCCGACCAAGAAAAGCGAGAGGCGTAAGGTAATTCGTAAAGCTGCCCGATACGTTCTGCAAGGCGGAGTTCTTTACAGACAGGGATTTTCAATGCCCCTTCTCCGGTGTATAGCTCATGACGACATCAAGCGTGTGCTGCAGGAGGTACATGAAGGTGAATGCGGCGATCACACTGGAGGGCAAACATTGGTGAAAAAGGTGTTGCGGCATGGTTATTTATGGCCTACCATAAACAAAGATGCGGCAAAATACGCACAATGGTGTGATGCGTGCCAGAGATTTTCAAAGATACCTAGAGCACCTCCTAATCAGTTAAAAACGATGACGAGCCCATGGCCTTTCGCTATGTGGGGAATTGATATCATCGGAAGTCTCCCCATAGCTAAGGGCGGAGCAAAGTTCGCTATTGTAGCCGTAGATTATTTCACTAAGTGGGTCGAGGCTGAGCCACTGACTACAATCACAACCAAACGAGTGATCAATTTCGTCGTTAGAAACATCATCTGTCGATTTGGGATTCCAAAGATTGTTATAACTGACAATGGAACTCAGTTCGATAGCACTGAATTCAGAGACTTCTGCCAGAAATACCACATTGAGAAACGATACACCTCTGTGGCGCACCCGCAGTCGAACGGACAAGTCGAAACGGCGAATAAAGTGATTAAGTCCATTCTGAAAAGAAGACTGAAACGGGCCAGAGCCATGTGAGCTGATGAATTACCCTTAGCACTATGGGCCTATAGGACAACGTATAAATCGGCAACAGGACATACCCCCTTCTCCCTTGCTTTTGGAGCAGAAGCAGTCATCCCGGTTGAGATAAAAGTTCCTTCTCACCGAGTGACTTATTACGATCCGATGACTAATAACGAATTGCTCCTTGAATCCCTGGATATGATCGAAGAAATTAGGGACGAAGCAGACCTGCGTGCCTTGAGATGCAAACAACAGGTCGCTCGATACTACAACAAAAAGGTTCGAGCCCGAACCTTGGAACCCGGAGACTTGGTTCTGAAACGTGTCTTTCCAGCTCCAACTCATATGGATGCGAAGTGGGAAGGACCGTACTCCATTCTGTGCAAGCTTGATAATGGAACCTTCAAGCTAGCAACCGTAGATGGAAAGGAAATCCCCAGAGTGTGGAATGCCCAACATTTACGGCCGTACCTAACGTAAAGATGTCAGATCTGTTCTTTTGCTTTATTAAGGACCATGTACAAGGCACGACTTGCCGAGAATAGTCCGATTTCTTAAGAAAAAAATTATAAAGTGGACGTAGGTCATGATTTGACCGAACCACTATAAAAATATTGTGTGTCGTTTACCTTTATTGCACTATTATTTATCTGCCTTTCTATTTTTATGGAAATTACTGTGAATCATGCAACGATCACAGAAGCGTATAATTATAGGTGTCTTCCATCAGAATGGAATGCAATCACCAGTCAAAACTCTGAGGGTGCGATAAACTGAATCATATCATTAATAGCGCTCTAACTCTCCAGAGCCGAGAGAGAGCATTACGGACATGAAGGCGATGTCCGTAAGCCATGGCGGTGTACCATGATCGGAACCGCCTTGACGGAACTCTAACCTCGGCAACTGCCAGGAGATATAAAAGCATTTCCGATTTAGCGCTGAGAAAGAGCTCTTGCCCCGCTGAAGGATCGGGGAGCGATTGAATTGCTGAGCTCAAACTCTAACTCTCCAGAGCAGAGAGAGAGTATAAAAGCGTCTCCGATTGAGCGCTGAGAAAGAGCTCCTGCCCCGCTGAAGGATCGTTGAGCGATTGAACTATTGAGCTCGAACTCTAATTCTCCAGAGCAGAGAGAGAGTATAAAAGCGTCTCCTTTTGAGCGCTGAGAATGAGCTCCTACCCCGCTGGAGGAGAAGGAAGCAGCTGAACCGCTGAATTCGAACTCTGACCTCGGCGACCGCCAGGAGAGTATAACAGAATCTATGATTAAGCACTGAGAAAGGTGCCGGAAAATCAGCACCATAAGGACAGTTATCTTGCTAAATTTTCTAAGTCCTCCATATTCAGAAATAGGGGGCAACGTGCAAACAATGCTAATCAATCCTTAATAATCCCTAGTCAGGCGCTGTGTTAACGATTGATTGGGGGCATATACATATACACATGAACCTTGATGCAGCACGGAAATTTTTAAATTTTTCTTTCTGTTGCTTGACTGATTTGTAGTTATAATCAGATGGTCTATGACTAAGCATGAAAAGTTTATTAAATGCAGGTACACGGTGATGCAAAAGAGATAAACTTTCATTTATAAACTGCAAGCCTACAAAGTAAAAAATAACCTAAAACAAAAGTGAGGGCCAGTCTCACAATTACATTTCATGGCCAGTGGGAAGCCTAAAAACAAAATATAGACAAGCAACAATATCCTATTTACGCTTGGACTTCTTCTCCTGTTTCTGCTTCTCTGGCCTCGCCTTGTCAGTATCGGATTGATCACCCTTCTTTTCCTTTTGTCTATAAGAGGAACGTCCGACTCATCAGAAGATGTGACGGCCCGCCCCGCACCAGCCTGCATTTCCTCCGAAAGTGCGCTGTACACATGTCCCAACTAGCACGGAACGGTCGCCAAAGAAAGGAAAGAAGGGAATGAACTAATCAAGGAACCTGTAGAATGTCTCACAGCGCATGGAATAAAATATAATAATAACATACTTGACATAAAACAGGTGAGACAGTGTATAAGCTGATAACTAATAATCAATGTCAACATCAGAGCAGCGGAAATCCAAATACAGCTTATTACAACTTTCCAAATTTACTGTCTCTAATCAAAAGAAAACTAAAGTAGAAGATACACCACCAATGCCAAAGCAGTGATCTTCAACAATACAGGGAGAATACTATATATATTACGTGGAAGCCTCCTGCTCGTCTCCGGATCATCTACCCGTGCATCACCAGCTAACCTGTCTCTAGTCTGCTCGTGTGAGCACCCAGAGTAATAAGAAGAGACATAAAACTCTGGGTCAGACATAAAGCCTGGTATGAGCGATAAGCATCTAAACAGAATAATAACAGGTATTCTAAACCATACCTGAACCTGGACCTGCAACCAAAGAGTTAGTACCACATACCGTACAATGCTCTAAGGTGCCATAATGGATAGTGTAAGAATACGGGGGTGGGGTGTGCATGTCATAATGATAGCAAACGAATCATCCATAGCAACCATCCTCACATCTCTCACTCAGTGCGTAAAGCATACGATATCTACCACTTTGGAACACTAGACAAACTGAGGTAACGACGAATCCCGACTTGTAGAAACCCTGCTGTGACCAAGCCAAACATTTGGAGTCATGACCAAACATTTCAATGACCCACTTCATTGGTCGTAGCCCTTGGTTCTACCTATGCCATAGTGGCCCTGAATCCGCCTTCGTACCTCCTACTATAGTGGTCCAAAGCTATAGACGTCGATAACTCCTTGGCACACGTCCCGCAGCAAAGCCCAACCATGAAGCGAACTCGTTGATTCCCATCTGAATCCTGAGCTCTAACTTCTCATTTGGACTTCCTTTGCATCTCGGGTTTTGGATCATCACCAGATCGGTTCGGATCCCTTTCATCATCATTGGGATCGTGGTCTTCATCGTCTCGGTTCGTGACTGCTACTTCGGGTCGGATCGGAGGGCACCATCGGTTCGGGTCGGATCCCTGCCTCTCCCTTGTGACAGTTCGGATCGGAGTCCTTCATGGTACACTGGATCGGTTCGTGGCTTCCAGTCCCATCTGGATCGGATGGGGTTCTCCACCACGCCACGGCTCGGGTCACGCCTCCTGGTCATAGCTCCAAGTCCTTCGCCCTCCTTCGAGTCTCTGGTTCGTTGTCCTCAAGGTGATCAGATCGGATCGTGTCGTTATCCCTCCAAGCGGGTCGGGTCGGAGTCTTCAATCACCAAGCCTTGAATCGCGACTTCTCGGATCGGTTCGGATCCTTCAGCTCGTGGCGCAGCTTGCTTCGCTATAACGATCCGGTTCGGTTCGTGATGGAGGGAAATGGGCGGTTCGGGTCGGGTAGGGGCGATCCGATCCGATTTCCTGCACTAATCCCTGCAACTTCCAGCAAGTGTCTATACGCCTCTCGACGGCGTTTTCGACCAATATAACTATTGGAATCAATCACAAAGCATACCAAAGGGTCATAGCAACATGTAACAGCAACCACAAGCAACAAACAACAATTTAAATGAATCAAAATGGATCAAAAAGTGGACAAAACCTCACATTTTCCTATAATCCCTCTTAATCATGTTTAAGCATACGATTAGCAAAACACATCGAAATTAACCCAAATTTCTAACAGAGCCTTAAAACATTATTTTAGAATTTTAAGAATTTTTCCAGAATTTATTTACGTATAAATTCGCTAATCTTCACTAATTACCCTTAATTAACTGTAATTAGTGTCAAAACGATGCTATCACTCACCTTTGCCACAACTAGAACCCCAAAACTGAAATATTCTCTGATTTGGCGCTGTTCTCAATTTTACACAGCAGCTCTACCTCGGTTCTCATGCTAATACTCCTTGGTTTGATGTTTGCTATGCCTAATCTCCAATTAGAAAGTGATTTTTGGGTGTTTTAGAGAGATTTAGAGAGTGGAGGCCATGGCTAGGTCAAGAGAAATGAAAGTGGCGGCTGAAAAATGTCTAAAGAAATGTTTTCTAACCCTAATCAGCCTCCATATACCCCTAAACCCGAAATTCCCCTTGGGCCTAGCTGCTAATCACCCGGTTAAGCCCAATTAAGCTGTTTTTCACCATCTGAAACTTGTTTCAGCCATATCTCCCAAACGGTAAGTCCGTTTGGCTATTATGACCACTCTACGGAAAGAGAAACCATCATCCGGAGCCAATGGAAGTGGTTTCAGGTCAAAATTCGTTTCCAGTCAAAAGTTATGGCCAAAACAGTGTCAACTAGGGGTAAAATGGTCATTTAAAAATCGGAAAAAATCATGAACATGGGAAATGACCCCAATAGTCGTCCCCCAAAGTTACATGACCATACGACTTCGTATGTGACAGAAATAAATATTCTACGATTCTATGATGCGTAGAATGCGGGTCGTTACACTCTCCCCCCCTTAAGAAATTTCGCCCCCGAAATTCCTTAACCCAAAACATACAAAAGATCCCGCATGCCTAACAACCACATACAACAAAGCAATCATGCAAAACAAGCGAACAAGCCTATCCTAGCATGCGGAAAACTAAATCGAAGTCAAAATCTTACCAGGCAAAGAGTTCTGGGTGTGACTTCCTAATGTTCTCCTCTGTCTCCCAAGTACAATCTTTCTCGTCCTCGCTCCACTGTACCTTGACTAGCTTCACCGCCTTCCTTCGAAGTTGCTTCATGTCGTGCTCGACAATACGGGCCGGCTTGCGGTTCCCAACCGCCTCGGGTTCTACTTCGAAGTCCTCTAACTGATCAGGTGAAATAGTCATATCTGAGCCATGAACGAACTTCCTTAGTTGGGAAACATGAAATACGTTGTGAACTCCCGCCATCTTCTCTGGTAAGTCAATTCTATATGCCAAATTCCCGACTAGTTCAAGAACAGGGAATGGGCCAACGAATCTTGGTGCCAACTTTCCTCTCCTACCAAATCGTATTACGCTCTTCAACGGAGAAATCTTGACAAACACCAAGTCGCCAACGGAGAATTTTAAGTCTCTTCTCCTCTTATCGGCATAACTCTTCTGCCTATCTTGGGCAGCCTTCATTCGTTGTTGAATGATCTTGATCTTATCTGAAGTTTCCCTCACCACATCTGGTCCAAGCATAAACTTCTCGCCAGTCTCTATCCAACATGATGGTGAGTTACAAGGTCTTCCGTACAAAGCTTCAAACGGAGCCATACCGATGCTGGATTGGTAGCTATTATTATATGCAAACTCTACTAGATGCAAATAGTCATCCCATGATCCACCAAAATCCAATATACATGCTCTCAAGAGATCCTCCAAAATACGGTTCACCCTCTCCGTCTGACCGTCGGTCTGAGGATGATATGCGGTACTGGGATGTAACTCTGACCCTAGAGCCTCTTGTAAGCTCTTCCAAAACCCACTAGTGAACAACGGGTCTCGGTCGCTCACAATGCCTTTAGGTATTCCATGAAATCTCACTACCCACTTCATATACAATTCTGCTAACTTAGCTGCCGTTCTGGTCGATTTGACTGGTATAAATCTTGCGCTCTTAGTCAATCGATCCACAATTACCCAAATGCTATCGTATCCCGATCTAGTCCTTGGTAAACCATCGATGAAATCCATCGAGACTTGCTCCCATTTCCATTCGGGAATTTCTAAAGGCTGTAACAACCCACTAGGCTTCTTTTGCTCGGCTTTAACTAGCTGGCAATTCATGCACTTGGATATAAACTTCCCAACGTCTCTTTTCATTCCTTCCCAGTAGTAAGTCTGTTTCATGTCTCGATACATCTTGTTACCACCGGGGTGTATAGTCAGCTTTGAGTGATGACATTCTCTAAGCACTTCATCCCTCAATCTATTGACATTGGGTACAACAAGTTTTCCATTCTTTCTAAGCCATCCATCTCGATCAAGCCCATACTTGTTCATCTCCTCATCTATACCCATCTCTAACTTGGAGATGATTTCCAATAGGTTAGGATCGTCCCTCTGACTAGAGCCGATCCGCTCAATCAAAGTGGGTCTGATCGTCAAACTTGCTAACATTTCTGGATCCAATTCGCACTTTGGTCTGAAATCAAATCCCGCGATAAACTCCAGTTGGTTCCATTCATGGAACATAGCCCCTAAGCCGGCATGTCTTCTACTCAATGCATCAGCCACCGCATTGCCCTTTCCTGGTGTGTATGCGATGTCAAAATCATAGGAAGCTAAGAACTCTAACCATCTCTACTGACGGAGATTCAGATCTTTCTGAGAGAAGAGATACTTTAACGACTTATGATCTGTAAACAGCTCAAATCTTTCTCCCAAGAGATAGTGTCTCCACATCTTTAACGCGAACACGATCGCTGCCAATTCTAAATCATGGGTAGGGTATCTTCTCTCGTGCGGTTTCAATTGCCGACTTGCATAAGCTATAACCCTACCGCCTTGCATCAATACATCACCCAGTCCGGTACCACAGGCATCCGTGTATACCGTCATCTCTTCATCCCCCTTAGGAATGACTAACACCGGTGCGCTTGTCAACTTGTCCTTTAAACTTTTGAATGCAATCTCGCACCTTTCATCCCAGACAAAAGCTTGATTCTTCTTGGTCAACTGGGTCAATGGTGCTGCTATCCTGGAGAAACCTTGGATAAGCTTACGATAATATCCAGCTAATCCCAAGAAACTTCTTACCTCTGTTGCATTCTTGGGCGTAGGCCAATCCTGTACCGTAGCCACCTTCGCCGGGTCTACGGCAATACCATTCTCTGATACAACGTGGCCCAAGAACCTCACCTCCCTCTTCCAGAAGTGACACTTAGAAAACTTTGCTTTCAATTGGTGTTTTCTCAACACCTCCATCACTATCCTTAAATGTCCCTTGTGTTCTTCCTCTGTCCTCGAGTAGACCAAAATATCATCAACGAACACAAGGACAAACTTATTCAACTGATCTCTGAATACCCTATTCATAAGATCCACAAAATATGCTGGGGCATTGGTCAGCCCGAATGGCATGACCAACCACTCATAAAACCCAGACGGCGTCCGAAATGCCGTTTTAGCTATACTCTCAGCTTCCACTCTAAGCTGATGAAAACCTGTCGCGAGATCCAACTGAGAAAATACTCTCGCGCCACTCAACTGATCAAACAAATCATCTATCCGCGGTAGAGGATACTTGTTCTTCCTCGTCACTTTATTCAACTCGCGGTAGTCTACACACAAACGAAGGGAACCATCCGCCTTGGTAGCAAACACAACTGGTGCTCCCCATTCAGAAACACTCCTTCTGATAAATCCCTTCTTCAAAAGATCGCTGACTTGCACCTCGAGCTCTCGCTGCTCTCTTGGTGCCATACGACGAAGTGGCATCACTATAGGCCTGGCATCTTTTACCAAATCAATACGGAACTCAATCTCTCGGTGTGGTGGAAGTCCGGTCACTTCTTCGAAAACATCCGGATACTGGCCAACCACGGGCAAACCTGACAACTCACTATGCGGAATGTCGAGGGAGTTTAGAAAACTAGCCAATACCCCCTTACTGGGTAGACCACCAAACACTATCCTCCGCCCATCATCCGCTCTAGCTGTCACCAACAAGCCCTCACAGTCTACCACCACCCCGTATCTTTGGAGCCAATCCACTCCCAAAATAATGCCAAACCCAGTAAAGCCCAAAACAAAGCAATCACAAACAAACATGCATCCATGACTCGATAAGACCACGTTACGACAAATCATGCTAAGGCTAGTCGAACCACCAATCGGGTTCGTCACTACTAAAGGTCTATCGACAATCTCGGGCTCCAATCCCAACCTATCTACCAGGTCACTAGATATGAAAGAACTGGAAGCTCCGGTATCAAACAAAACTCTAACAGGAACATCATAAACCGAAAGCATACCTTGAATGACGACATTCTTTCCCTTCTCCGCCGCTGTTGGGGCATTCGACGAAGAAGGAATAGCATTAAGAGCGTAGGCTTTCACCATTTGCTTTTCCTTAGGGGGCTGTGGACACTTGTCCTTGTGATGTCCCATTTGGCCACAGTTGAAGCACTTCCTATCCGCTGGCTTGGCCCGACAATTACTAGCATAATGGCCCTTCTTACCACAGCTGAAGCACTCAACATCTTGCTTATTCTTTTTCTTCTGGCCATCCTTAGCTTGGTTCTGCTTTCTCTTATTCTGGGAACCACCCTTGCCTCCACCACTTGCTTGTGGCTTTGGCTCATCTGCGGGTGTAACCTCAGTCTTCGACTTAGGATAGAGACTTTCTGACCTCAATGCTTTCCCTACGATCGACTCAAACGACTCATCGATGTGGTTAATAAGTCTTTCCCCCAAGTACTGATCCAAACCAGTTATGAATTTCTCATTCTTTTTCTCGGCAGTATCAATAAGAGATAACCCATATTTTGACAAAGTGTCAAATTCAGCAATATACTCCGAGACAGCCCTGCCATTCTGCTTGAGCTCCAAGAACTTCTTAAACAGCACTGACTTCTGAGCAGCTGGAATGAACTTCTCACTGAAGCGAGCTTTAAACTGCTCCCAAGTAATCTGATCTTCGGGAGTAGCTGCCTTTATAGCATTCCACCAATTCATTGCCCGCCCTTGCAGCTGACGGGACGCTAGCTTTCTCTTCATCGCATCTTCGATACCCAAATCCTCGAAGATACGTTCGCAACTATCCAACCAATCTTGAACATCCGTGGCCGACTCCGTTCCATGGAACGGCTTCCCACCAAGGCTAGTATAGTCCTTATTCAGCTTGGCGAAGTCGACCCTCGGCGCCTGCACTATTGGACCACCACCATTTCCACCATTGGGAGCTGCCCTCTGTACATCTCTAAGCATCTCTCTCATGAGGTCAGTAAACATCGTCCTCATGTCAGCAGCATTCCCATTATTGGCTCCCCTGCCGGCACCTCTAGTATCTCGGCTCATCGTCAATCTGAAAAAGGAAACGATTAACGACTCCATAGTGGTGCTAGTGCAGTACGACTTCATCCTTATACTACTAATAGTATATATATATAACTTTTAAAAACCAAAGTAATTACAAATACGCTCTCTCGTATACGTATATTATCTCTCCCTGATAACTTCCCTAGGTTAACTACGCAACCTAGAGCTCTGATACCAAGTGTGACGGCCCGCCCCGCACCAGCCTGCATTTCCTCCGAAAGTGCGCTGTACACATGTCCCGACTAGCACGGAACGGTCGCCAAAGAAAGGAAAGAAGGGAATGAACTAATCAAGGAACCTGTAGAATGTCTCACAGCGCATGGAATAAAATATAATAATAACATACTTGACATAAAACAGGTGAGACAGTGTATAAGCTGATAACTAATAATCAATGTCAACATCAGAGCAGCGGAAATCCAAATACAGCTTATTACAACTTTCCAAATTTACTGTCTCTAATCAAAAGAAAACTAAAGTAGAAGATACACCACCAATGCCAAAGCAGTGATCTTCAACAATACAGGGAGAATACTATATATATTACGTGGAAGCCTCCTGCTCGTCTCCGGATCATCTACCCGTGCATCACCAGCTAACCTGTCTCTAGTCTGCTCGTGTGAGCACCCAGAGTAATAAGAAGAGACATAAAACTCCGGGTCAGACATAAAGCCTGGTATGAGCGATAAGCATCTAAACAGAATAATAACAGGTATTCTAAACCATACCTGAACCTGGACCTGCAACCAAAGAGTTAGTACCACATACCGTACAATGCTCTAAGGTGCCATAATGGATAGTGTAAGAATACGGGGGTGGGGTGTGCATGTCATAATGATAGCAAACGAATCATCCATAGAAACCATCCTCACATCTCTCACTCAGTGCGTAAAGCATACGATATCTACCACTTTGGAACACTAGACAAACTGAGGTAACGACGAATCCCGACTTGTAGAAACCCTGCTGTGACCAAGCCAAACATTTGGAGTCATGACCAAACATTTCAATGACCCACTTCATTGGTCGTAGCCCTTGGTTCTACCTATGCCATAGTGGCCCTGAATCCGCCTTCGTACCTCCTACTATAGTGGTCCAAAGCTATAGACGTCGATAACTCCTTGGCACACGTCCCGCAGCAAAGCCCAACCATGAAGCGAACTCGTTGATTCCCATCTGAATCCTGAGCTCTAACTTCTCATTTGGACTTCCTTTGCATCTCGGGTTTTGGATCATCACCAGATCGGTTCGGATCCCTTTCATCATCATTGGGATCGTGGTCTTCATCGTCTCGGTTCGTGACTGCTACTTCGGGTCGGATCGGAGGGCACCATCGGTTCGGGTCGGATCCCTGCCTCTCCCTTGTGACAGTTCGGATCGGAGTCCTTCATGGTACACTGGATCGGTTCGTGGCTTCCAGTCCCATCTGGATCGGATGGGGTTCTCCACCACGCCACGGCTCGGGTCACGCCTCCTGGTCATAGCTCCAAGTCCTTCGCCCTCATTCGAGTCTCTGGTTCGTTGTCCTCAAGGTGATCAGATCGGATCGTGTCGTTATCCCTCCAGGCGGGTCGGGTCGGAGTCTTCAATCACCAAGCCTTGAATCGCGACTTCTCAGATCGGTTCGGATCCTTCAGCTCGTGGCGCAGCTTGCTTCACTATAACGATCCGGTTCGGTTCGTGATGGAGGGAAATGGGCGGTTCGGGTCGGGTAGGGGCGATCCGATCCGATTTCCTGCACTAATCCCTGCAACTTCCAGCAAGTGTCTATACGCCTCTCGACGGCGTTTTCGACCAATCTAACTATTGGAATCAATCACAAAGCATACCAAAGGGTCATAGCAACATGTAACAGCAACCACAAGCAACAAACAACAATTTAAATGAATCAAAATGGATCAAAAAGTGGCCAAAACCTCACATTTTCCTATAATCCCTCTTAATCATGTTTAAGCATACGATTAGCAAAACACATCGAAATTAACCCAAATTTCTAACAGAGCCTTAAAACATTATTTTAGAATTTTAAGAATTTTTCCAGAATTTATTTACGTATAAATTCGCTAATCTTCACTAATTACCCTTAATTAACTGTAATTAGTGTCAAAACGATGCTATCACTCACCTTTGCCACAACTAGAACCCCAAAACTGAAATATTCTCTGATTTGGCGCTGTTCTCAATTTTACACAGCAGCTCTACCTCGGTTCTCGTGCTAATACTCCTTGGTTTGATGTTTGCTATGCCTAATCTCCAATTAGAAAGTGATTTTTGGGTGTTTTAGAGAGATTTAGAGAGTGGAGGCCATGGCTAGGTCAAGAGAAATGAAAGTGGCGGCTGAAAAATGTCTAAAGAAATGTTTTCTAACCCTAATCAGCCTCCATATACCCCTAAACCCGAAATTCCCCTTGGGCCTAGCTGCTAATCACCCGGTTAAGCCCAATTAAGCTGTTTTTCACCATCTGAAACTTGTTTCAGCCATATCTCCCAAACGGTAAGTCCGTTTGGCTATTATGACCACTCTACGGAAAGAGAAACCATCATCCGGAGCCAATGGAAGTGGTTTCAGGTCAAAATTCGTTTCCAGTCAAAAGTTATGGCCAAAACAGTGTCAACTAGGGGTAAAATGGGCATTTAAAAATCGGAAAAAATCCTGAACATGGGAAATGACCCCAATAGTCGTCCCCCAAAGTTACATGACCATACGACTTCGTATGTGACAGAAATAAATATTCTACGATTCTATGATGCGTAGAATGCGGGTCGTTACAGAAGACTCCTCCTCCACCTCCTTTCTCTTTCTTTTATCAGTAAGGGAAGCTGGGAAATCATCAGGGTTCGCAAAATGAAGCTGTTTGCTGATGGATTTGGGCTGGAGTTTCAAAACCATCCCAGTTTTGGGATTAAACTCTGAGATAGGGGTTATGTTCAAAGGCTCTTGTCCCACCTTCTTTAAAGCCAGCTGCTTTTCCTGCCTAGCTTTTCTGTTAGCCAAAGTTTCGTCGTCATCGTCTTCGGCTTCTTTGGTACTAATGATATCCTCCTCATCCTCTACATGGCGCCCGTCCATATCTTTCAAGGCCTCGATGGTTTCATCATCCTTGGGAGCATCAGCACTGGGTGCCAGGACGCCCTTCTCTGCTGTTGTACCCTCAGCCTGCTTCGGTATATCAACACCGGCGCTAGGCGAGATGACAATCTTCTCTGCCTTGTCCTCTTCTCGACATCCTTGTCGACGGGCTCGCCACCTGTATTATGGGGAACACATGTTATTAATTCGATTGGTTGCTCTACCAGACGACGACAATTCACAATTGCTTTGACAAATTGTGGGGAAAAAAGGGAGATACCTTCCGCTGATCCTCCATCTAGGCTAGCTGCAGAAGCTCCGACAACCACAGGAGTTAGGCCCAAAGGAATTAATGGATCATCAGGATGGTATTCCTCAACTCCGGAGGCCTTGGGCTCTACAGCTGAGCTCAAACCTTCGTCAATCTTGTTTTTGCCCTTAGCCAAGGCCCTCTCCTTCTCCATTTCTTCTTGAATTAGACGACGGCCTTCTGGCAGATCCTCGGCCTCGTTATCCCTCAGAATGGTCTTCATCAGTTCATCTTCGTCAATCTCTTCAACCCCTAATCTCTGCTTCTCACCCTCGACGATGGCATCCCATAAGTTGGCTAAAGTAACGTGGTAATCTGGGATCCACGAGATGTTACGGGTTTTGAGGACGTGGCCGAGAAAGTCAAAAATCATCTCTTCGAACCCTTCGATATCCTTTTCTCTCTCGAGGAGCTTGTTGTTAGAAGGAGTAGCCATCTCAATGGCACTTTCAACATTCCTCTCGGCGAGAGCCGCGCGCCTCTCCGCATCCGCTACTTGATCATTTAAAATCACCTTCTCCGCTTCAGCCAAAGCTAGACTTTCTCTCAGACTTGCTTTTTCTTCCTCCCAAGCAGCTCTCTCAGCTTCGAAATGGCCCTGTGCCGTCTTCAGCTCAATATTGGCCATTTTAAGATCTTCTACCTCCTTCTTTAAGGCCATTTTCTCTTGACTATTTGAGTCAAGTTCAGAATGAAAGCGTTTCTTAGCGTTCTCCAATTCAGTCTTATAATTTTCAGCATCTCTCCGCGCTTGGGCAAGTTGGGATTGAGCGTCTTCCAAGTCCTTCTCCATCTTTGTTCTAGCCCATTCATTGTTATCTATCTTCACCTTGGATCTATGTGCTTCCATCTCAAGCGTTCGGATGACTTCTGAAAGATTAACAGCATGTTTCTTCATCACTTCATACTGCCTGGCTACATGGCGAATGTGCCCAATGACTTCAGAATCCCAGTTCCTAGGGACTGGTTCCAAGGCTGGAACAAACGTCATCCTTTCGAAGAAGATGTTAGGGAATTGTTCTCGCAACTTTTCCACCTTAGCCTGAATCTCGGGACCATGGATGTAATCTCGTGACCCGCGGGCAACCAAGTCTTGCTGGCTGGAAGGGACAATGTCGCTTTTCTCTTTCTCAGAATCCTTGATTGGATCCTTGCTTTTATCTTTGGGCTCGTAGTGTCTTTTCGATGACCTGCTGTGAGAGGGTGCACTCTTCGGAGGGGTTAGCTCTTTAGGAAGTTGTTGTCCCCCTGTAGGAGGAACCGGATAACTGGGAAGCTTGCCAGAGGATGATTTTGGTGGAGACCGGGATTGCGAAGAAGTAGGCTTGTGAGAAAGGCCGCGAGAACGCTCAGGATTCGGATGAAGACTGGGTGTGCCTTCACGAAGAGAGCGATAAGAATAAGACCGCCTACGAGACATCTTTCCTGCAAAGGAGAAAAGAGCATATTAAAACTTTGAATACTGTTGATATAAAAGTGTGGGGTCAGGCAGTGCGTGTGATTTGTGCATCCCATATAATTCCCCCTAACAGACCCGGGCCTGAAGTCAGGCTCATCTGTGTAGTTTCTTGTCCTCCAATTGGAACGGTGGTCTCCTCAGAAGCAGGGAAAAATGGCTCCCCTTCAAAGTCCCCCTCTGTGAATACATCATCGGGCAAAGGAATTTTGCTCAGCTCTTTAAATAATTGTTCTTCTGTCAAATCATCGGGAGCAGCAGGTTCGATCGGAAGAGAAGTCCTTGAGGGGAAACCCCCCGGAAAAACTGGGATTTCCTTGGACTTGTCACCACGGGCCTCATCTCCTCTATATATGTTTAGGTCCTCGTCGTCCTGGATGATTATCGGGGAAGGACTCTTACAGAATTTAGTTGTTTCTGCTACCCGTGATGTTCCTTCTCCCTCCGTTGGGGGCACGTATTTGTAGGGTTTGCCGCCTGCACCAAGTCCAAACCTTATATCCAGAAGGCGATGCTTGTGAAGATTCTCGTCAGTAATACACTTCTTAATCCTTAGAAAATCGGATCTGCTTTGTAGAAGAAGAGATAGTCGATTATTGTATACCAAGCCTTCCGTCTTGGGAAAGACGTGATCTGCTTAAAAAAAAGAGGAGGGAAGTTCCAGAAAAGAATTGTCCAATAAACAGGGAAGTTATTGAAGATTTATCCAACATTTATAGTGAGCAAAGAGACACGACTTTCCGTAAATGATACGACCTTTCGAATAGACGCTACCATTGACTTGCATCTCTTTATGAAAAGATATTTCTATAGTTTCGAAGCATATTCCATCATCGATAAAACCTACTTCGAGGGGGCAAAATGTTAGCTAGCTTTTTGACCAAGCCACCAAGGTTCACTCACAAGAAGAAAGTATGAAACTACGTTCCTTAAGTCCATGAAAGATCGGATCGCACCAGAGGATCGATCCTCTCGGATCGCCCCCCATCGGATCGCCCCCATAGCATCAGCGATCCGATTACCTCTACACGACTCGATCCGTACTTACACTACTACCCAGCACAGACCGATCCGATCCCCCGACGCACAGCGAAACCTCTGACCTGTTCAAGCACGAGTTAGTCTTCGGCGATCCGAGATGCACGGATCCAGCGACACGTGTCCCCAACTGTCATTTTGACCAATTCCTCCTCCTTGCTCGATCCGATAGTTAAGGGGATCGCGACACCTGTCCACAATGGCTAATTTGACCAATTCTTCATCAAGCTGCGATACGATCCGATATTCTTGGGATCTGTGCCACGTGTGACCGCGATCCACCTAACAAAATCAGCTATAAATAGCCCAGAGCTTGGCATTTTTCAGGAGCTTTTTGGCAGTACTGAGCACTGATTCCACCATTACTGTCATACCACTATTTCTTGTCAGTTTTATTACAAGATTACTGAGAGAAATCACAATTGTAAGAGTGAGTTTGAGAGAAATCATTGATTGTACTAGCATTCAAAGTATAATCGATAACATATAAAGTGGACGTAGGCCCGTTAACGCCGAACCACTATAAATTCTGTGTGTTTTCTGCTTTTCCTTCATTCTCCAGTTATAATTCTTTACAAATCAGAACAATTTGGGTGTTAGGTCCAAATTTTGATCTAACGTAACTGTACTTTCCTACATTCGATACAGTCGAATACCAATGTATAATTCTTTCTCGAAAAATCTTAATTCGATAATTGTCTTACGAATAAACTATACTCGACAATCTCTCTTTCTAATAAACTATATCCGATAACTCTCTTTCAAATAACTAATGTTCGATTAACTCTATTCGAATAATTTGTATTCGACTAACTCTATTCGAATAACTAATATTCGATTAACTCTATTCGTATAACTAATGTTCGACTAACTCTATTCGAATAACTAATATTCGACTAACTCTTTTCGAATAACCAATATTTGACCAACTCTATTCGAATAACTGATATTTGATTAACTCTCTTCGAATAACTAATATTCAACTAACTCTATTCGAATAACTTATATTCGATAAACTCTCTTCGAATAACTAATATTCGATTAATTCTATTCGAATAACTAATATTCGATTAACTCTCTTCGAATAACTAATATTCGATTAACTCTATTTGAATAACTAATATTCGATTAACTTTATTTTAAATTCCTACTTCAAAACCCAGTTTTCCATATAAATGTTTTAATTTAGAAAATATTTATTTTAATCCATTATTCACATCGAATGTTAAAAAATGTTTCTTTCATATAATCAATCATTTTGATCTTTCATTTAAAAATAATATCCCATTTCCAAATTCTATTTATACTTCTATTTATAGACTATTCGTAAAGATCTTATTTATAATTCCCTTTAAAACTGCTATGTTCACATTCGATTCCAAATATCAGTGTTGAAAACGATTTTTCTTCTCTACATAATTTCAGACTTATGTATTCCATTTATCAAATGATAAATATTTAATTTAATTTATAAAAATATATTTATAAATTAATCTTCTCAATTTATCTGTTAAAATAGATTCTATTTAAAATCTACTTTAAATTAATCTTCCCATAATTCTTTTATATCTTGCTAATTCCCTTTAATCAATATCATGTTAAACCCGTGTGCGAAGCAAGGGTCTAAACCTAGTCCTAATGTATAATTCTCTTTTTATAATTCTATAAATTTCCAAATATTATATTTACTCCATATACTCATTTATTTACCTCTTATTACCTTCATTCAGTATTTATATCAAAAAACGGTCTTTTAAAACAATTATATAACTGTTAATAATCTTATACAAAAGTTCTTATTTAATTTTCCAAATAATTCCTTTTTATAAAATCCATTGATTTTATAAAATTCTAAAATTCAATATCCACTTCACAAATTCCTTTTTATAAAATCCTTTGATTTAATATAAATATTTTTATTTCAATATACACTTTGAAATTTCCCTTTTTACATTCCGGTGTTTCTTATGGTATTTAAAATAATAAATAACCATGATCAGTATCATTCAAACACATATAATCAACAACATATTATGCATCACATCATATATCACAATATATGAAAAAACAGTATTATAAATATTGAGGAATCCAGTTGGATCCCTCCAACCTGTTTCCCTGCATCCATAGATGTTAAACAATATCAATAACATCAATTTCATTACAAAATGAAATATTTTGTTAAACAGAATCAATATTTAATTAACGATACATATATATATATATATATATATTTAACCAATTGATTAGCAGTTCATCTAAATAGTCAACACACAAAAATCAACCATCAATTCTAAAATTTGTTATAAAAATATAAACTGGGCAGAGTTAGTGAGATTTACTCACATTATATGGTTACCGTTAAATAATGATTAACTATATGTTGATTCAGACAAACAATTTATTTTGCTATAAATTGTAACGAGCTCTAATTCACTCTAGTCAGTTCCATTGTGTAGTCGTCGTCTATACGATCCCAACGGATCATGTTTTGCTGAATTTCGATCACGTATGACAAAGATATTAACTTTTCCAGTTTACAAATAATTTAAGGTTATTAACTAAATTAGATAAATTAACAATATAACCTTTTAAACTTAATTAAGCCTTGTTTAACACTTTCCTCATCGCGTCTTCCTCCAGACATCCTACCCGCCATTTCCACTCCCTTAAACACCACGTCTCCCTTTATTACTCAGTAACAACTCAAACTACTAATACCATGCTACTCCCTTTCGAAACCTCGACACAACCATCACCACCAACATCAAACCGAACGACCATAACGGATCGCGTCTCCAGGCCTCATCTCCTCGCTATAGTAAATGTAGCACTCATTTTTTTACGAGTTCACCCAAAAAGTTCAGAAATGATACTTTTTTCCCTCAAGAACTCCAAACTCCCATTCGTTTTGCAAATATATCACTCAGTTCCCCAAAACATGGAACCCTAGTTGCGTGCTGTGTCGAAGTCGAATCGGAGAAATGCATCGCCCTTGATTCTTAAGTACGCAGTTGAAGCTAAACATTATCCAAACTCAAAAATGGAATTGTTCGATGTTTAAGATTTTTATTTGATTTTATTTGAATTTCCAAAGATCACGACTTTTGCTATAAGAAGAAATCAGAACGGCGGAAATTGGTTTGACTAAAGAATGATAAGTTCAGGGTTAAAGGATAATTTAGGGTATTTATAGGATAGGTTGGCTTGCTCAAGAAGATTCATATATATTTTTATATTAATTTATATTCGATAATTAACTCAATTTATCACTTTAAAAATTCCTATGATCACATACAATATCCAAATTCGACGAAAATGGACATGAAACTACAGTTCGACATTATGGACCCAACGAAACTTGTTTTGTCAAATTCCGAGTCCATTTGCTCAAACAGCGTATTTTTAAAGTCAAATTATCGACTGTATTTCACATTAAAATCCCGTACGGCCATATACTAAATCCAAAAATCATGAGAATTGAAATCTAACAATAATTTAATATTCTAGATCAAACAAAATTAATTTCATCGAAAATAAAGGTCGTTTGCAAAAATGGCTATTTTTAAAGCTCTATATAAACCCATTTAAATATTAATATATTTAAATATAATTAATTTAATATCAATAAATTAATATTATCGTATATATCCACATAGAATATAATACAGCTCCAAACTATTCCTATCTGAATTTATAACTCGACATTTCAAATCTAGATTAAATCAGTATTCAATTTATATTAATAATCCATTTATAATATAAATAAATCGTTATAAATTATAAAAGAATTCCATAACAACTTTTCGAAAATTTGATTTCGTCACAACTCACAATCTACATGATGAAATCTCGATTTTTCTCTTCCATTAGAAATATATAGTTCACCAGCTCTGAACATTTCTTGTTTCATAGAAATCCGACTTAAAACGGATTCTGTATATTCGTTTAAAGTTCGAAACGCCAAATTACAAACTGTTGCGCCATTTCGAGCTCGATTATAATTATACTATAATTTATACATTATAACGTTGTTTATTAAATAGATTCGTTATTATAATTCAATTCTAAACTGAATTATATCTTATAAATAATCCAATTCAAACAATATTGTGAATTCTACTATTTTCGACTATTTCAGAATTTATATATTATTTAATTATTTATATTAATTAAATATTCAATATTATTTAATTTTGGTCATTTTAAATTACCAAAACATTAATTAATAATTAAATAAACTATTTATTATCCGTTAAAAATACGGGTTATTACATTCTTTCCCCTTTAAAAGAATTTCGTCCCTGAAATTACTAAGGTAGAAAAGAAACCCTGTTAACTGGGTTAAAATTATTTGTTTTACTTCTTTAACTTTAGTTTCAACTGAACCAATTAATTTTAATTAAAATATTAGTTTATTTCTATTAACAAATATTTTCGAAAATCCCGAAAATTTTCTAACATCCGAAATTTTCGAAAAATTTCGCCATCGTCTCCTTTGTACGACTTAATCGGTGCAAGTACAACTCACCTCTCTAGGCCTTCTACAATCCAAAAGGAAATCGAAACACCAAGCGGCTTGCTAAATAGGATCATAAATCACCAAACTTATATATAAATAAACTTGTACCTTTTTGTCGAGCAAATTATTCTATCCTTTCCATCTACTGCCAATTTAGCAGATACCAATGCCACCCCAGTCAAATTCCAATCAGTTTATCAACAACCCGGCTATTTGCTTATATCTAAACCATAATCTCATTTCAAACTCGAGTTCCATCCTCGATTCCAAACTCTTAACTTACTAATCCATCACCACTTCAAATTTTTATCTCCCAAATCCAATTTTTTCCTCGATACCATTTTAATCCAATTCAATTTCAGCTTAACTGATTTCAATTCAATTCCAATTTGTTTCCATAAATTTCTATTTAAATTTGTTTTAATTCAAACAATCTTTTCCTAGGAATTTTAAATATTTACCATATCGAAAATCAAATTTCCTTTTTATGATCCAAAATAACTCATTTCCCTAAATTAATTCGAAATCAACATCTTTTGTAGTAATCTGTCACTTAGAACTCGAAAATGAACACTAATGATGCGGCCAACATCATTAGAGTTATTTCCTAGCTACTGAAGTGAGTTCAGAACTATATCACTTTTCCAAAACCATTTTTAAATACTTCAGTTTGAAATTTATTTCAAAATATCGTTCATTATTTTTGTAGACAAATTTAAAATCTACCAGGATTTTAATTTTTCCTTATATATTCTGTCCAAATACTTTTACAAACACTTCTCACTTTTAGGAATTTTAATTCCAATTCTGATTTAAATTCAGATTTAGTTCATCTGATTTCATATATTACACTTATCTGAATTCTGATTGGTTATTTACATAACCATTTCAATTATAATCTTATCCGATTATAATAACAACTAACACATCCAATACTATAAGATTTCCAATATATATATTCTTTATATCAAAATACATTTTGGGTAAAATTATTTCTTTTACCCTCTTTCAAAACATACTGTGTCGGTTTATCGTACTCGAGTGTTTAGAAACTCCTACCGATACAGTGGATCAAACTGATCGACCAGAATTCATAAGCCACTCAACCAATTATCTGCATAGTATAAAACAATTTTTATAAAATCTACAAATACGTTCTCTCGTATATATATACTCAAACTCAATCTAGGGTATTACTAACCCTATCTCTATCGAGTTACGCCACAGAACCAAGGTAATCACTTAACCTCTATGTAACAACTCGGAAAATTAGGACCAATTTAGAATTTTTATTTTAAGAATTTTTGAAAAAAAATACGTCAGAAATTAAAATTTTCATTTTCGAATAATATTAAAGCCATTGAAAATAGTCATTTTACAAATGACCTCCGTTTTCGACGAAACCACTTTCGTTGGAACTGGAATGTCAAATTATTGCTAGGTTTCAATTTTCATAATTTTTTGAATTAATATGTGAGCATGGAAAAGGAAAATGTGTTTTTACAATTTCAGTCAAATCGAATCGACCAGAAAATGGCCATTTTTCAAACGATCTCGGTATTCGACGAAATTAGTTTCGTCAGGTCCGTATCGTCAAAACATAACTAGAAATAATTGTCCTGTAATTTTTAGAGTCCGTATGTAGCCCCGGTAAATTTAAATGTACGATCAAATTAAGTAAATAAATGATTTAAATTTTAAATTAAATAAAACACATTGAAAACTTTCGTTTGGGCTGATGGGACCTAGCCCATTGCGTGCGGAACGTGAGTATTTGGCTAGGGTCAACATCAGTCGGGTTGGATTTGGAGTTAACATAAGTTATCGGGCTTTATTTTGTAAATTAGTGAATTAATTAATAAAAATATTATAAATACATAGGATTTTACAAACCAAAACCCTAACCGTATACCTGCACCGCCATTTCAGAAAGGAACGCACAGAAAGCTTCCAGTTTCTTCCTTATCATTCTTCAAATCTAATCAATGAATTTCAGAAATTCCAAACCTAAATGAAAGAGCATCTCGAGAGCTCTAAAGTCAATGGTCATGATCGTCTATAACCAGCTGTGGTGATCGAATTTGGGGGTGAAAGTCGTCGGCTTTGGGGCGGATTTGGAGGAGGTGGAGGCCACCGAGGCGGCGGCTTCGGTTGCTGGGGAATGGTGCGTAGGCGCAGCAGGCGGAGGGATTGGATGGGGGTCCGAACTCCTGAGGCGGTGGCGCGTGGGTGATCTTTTCGGCGAGGGATGGGTCTCATGCTTCAGTGTTGAACGAGGAAAGAGGATTTATCAGTGGACTCAAAATGTAATTAAACTTTTTAATTATATATTTAATAGGGTTAATTAACTAATTTTGTAATCAATTTTTAAATGCATGCATCTTATTCAATACTTATCAGAAATTGATGAAACTGAATCCGTTAGAACCGTATTGACAAGGTCTACGCAGCAGAACAAACCAGATCTGAAACGGGGACTGCTGGAAATTCATATAAATACCACGGTGGGATTTCTATTTTAAATAAAATTAATTATTTATTTCGTTGTGAAATTTATATTCGTTCTATATAAAATTTGCGTTGTGTTGTGTATATATTTATTTCAGTGTTGATTGTTTATGATTGCGATGAATCACTGAGTTGATTTGTGTGTCTCATGTCTGTTATAAATATATGAAAATAATTCTATCATGTTTGATAAGGTAAGATTGTTGTAAATAATTCTATCATGTTTGATAAGATAAGATTGTTGTAAATAATTCTATCATGTTTGATAAAATAAGAGTGTTGTAAATAAAAGTGGAAAATAGGGAGAAGGACAAACTTAACAAAAAATTGGTGAAAAGTATGGAAAGTTTAAAATTTAGTGAGAAGGCCAATTGATAGTGTAAATGGGAAAATGTTAGTGGGCCCCCTGAATTCCATCTTTAGTGTAAGTGTGTCCTTCTTCCTAATTTTGAAACTTCCCATACTTTTCACCAAATTTTTTCCAAAGTTTGTCCTTTAAAAGAAAATTCTCTAAATAAAAATATGCACTTTTGTTAATATAGTCTAGTTGGAATATAAATATAGATTTTTTTTCAAAACGTTTTAAGATTGATAAAAATAACATTTTAGTTATAAAATGTTATGATTGATAAAAATAACATTTTAGTTATAAAATGTTAAGACTGATAAAAATAACATTTTAGTTATAAAATGTTAAGATTGATGAAAATAACATTTTAGTTATAAAATGTTAAAATTGATAAAAATAACATTTTAGTTATAAAATGTTGAGTTGATAAAAATATCACTTTTTATTTGTTTTGTTGAGCTAGAATTGACGACAAAACAAAATATCACTTTTATATGTTTTGTTGAATAAGAGTTGTCGACAAAACAAAGTTATCTTTTTTATATGCTTTTGTTGAAATGTTAAAATTGATAAAAATTACATTTTATTTATTAAATGTTGAATTGATAAAAATATCACTTTTTATTTGTTTTTTTGAGTTAGAATTGACGACAAAACAAAATATCACTTTTATATGTTTTGTTGAATTAGAGTTGTCGACAAAACAAATATATCACTTTTGTATGTTTTTGTTGAAATAGAATTGTCGACAAAAACAAAGTTATCTTTTTTATTTGTTTTTGTTGAAATGTTAGAATTGATTTAACATAAAAATATTATTTTTATGTTAATATGAAAGTTTAGAAATGATGTAATATAAAAATATTCTTTTTTATGATATTAGAATACATAGAAAGATATTGACATAGGAAAATATTCTTTTATATGATATTAGAATACATAGAAAAATGTAAACACATAAAATATTCTTTTATATGTTATTAAAACACATAGAAAAAAGTAAACAAATAAAATCTTCTTTTATTTGTCATTAGAGTACATAAGACAAAGGTATGGAAAGAAAGGTGTTATACTAGTTGAAAACAAAATGTACAATTTGTCAAAATAAAAGAGTTAAAACAAAAACTACATTTTTGTTAAATAAAAGAGTTAAAAACAATTTTCTCAATTGTAATAGTTGAAAACAAAATTGGCCCTTTTGTCAAATTAGAATTGTTGAAACCAAAATGAACATTTTTGGCAAATTAGAATAGTTGAATTAGAAATGTACATTTTAGTCAATTAAAAATAATGAGATAAAATATACATTTTTGTCATTTAAAAAGAATGAAACTGTGACGATCCCAAAACCCCGTACGACGGTGTTAAGGATAATCATTGGAATATAACACATTAATCATCATTAGCAGAGTACAGATAATAGCAAAAGCAGCAAATAAAATAATTTACATAAATATGACAGCGGAATCATAAAATATCACAACATCAGAGAGCACAGTGTAGGATACAACTTAGTGCATAAAAGTACATGATCAGTCTACATCACCATAAGCGGTACATATACACATGAGAGTACATAAAATAAATATCAGTCTACATCGCCAGAAGCAGAATCATATACATAGATAATAATGGCGGAAATCAATAATCAAAACACTGAGAAATCAAGCCTCGCCATATAAGCCCAAAAGATGCACTCCCTGCTGAAGTGTCAAAGCCAAAATATGTCCTACTACCCGGTACTAGGCTGCCCGTGTGAAAATAAGGGCTCCCGTGTTTGCAAGGTGAAACAAACTACGAGTCAGTCATGGGACTGGTATGAGAAATCTACTTAACTGATTAAACGACAATAATAAGGAAAATTGTAACACCCCGTATTTTCTGTTAACGATATAGTAACGAATTAAACAATATTTAATTTAAAATGTGATAATTAAGGGAAACGGGTTATGCCATTGTGTTCGTCTCGGAATTCTGGTTGAGATAGAGTCCGAGTTTGCGTAAATTGGACTTCGTATGAAGAAGTTATGGCTGAAGGAAGATTCTAGAAAATTCAAATAAATTCAAACAGCTCGAAAACAAATTCAAATTCGAATCAGAAGACAGAAGCGGGCTGGGCGGGAAAATTCCCGCCCAGGACCCAGGTCGAATAGGGGGTCGACCCTAGTGTCGACCTCCCCCCTATAGGTCGACCAGGGGGTCGACCTGCCCCCTTCCCCCCACCCCCGCGGGCAGATCTGAATGGTGACGATTTTGTGACTCAATGTTGAGTCACTAGGGCTAAGGTGTCACCCTATCTTCACTGGATGGCTGTGGTTAAGCCTAAGATCATCCGACGGCTTAAATTGAGTTGAAATTCTATTTAAACAACCCAATGCTTAAACCTAAAAATCACAAAAAAAAAATCCTAGAACTATCATGCTGTCAATGGAAAACTTGGAGTAGCCGTCACCAATTCAAAGACAAGATAAGAACTTGAATCAAAAATCAAATTAAAAGATTATCGAATTCAACGATCTACATCAAAGGCGAGCTTACCAATTTCAGAATTCAGATTTCAGAACGCAAGAATTCCTTTTTAGTTTGTAAGTTGGTTATTACGCAGATTTAAACGTTCCTTCAAATGAATCATGACATGTTGTAATGTGAATATAGAATGGTGATTATGTATAAGATTTGATTCTCGTTTATCTTAAAGTATCGTTGTAATTAATCATGTCTATATGCTTGTGGCGATGAACATGTTGTATATTAATTATGTCTACATGCTTGTGGTGATGAACATATTGTATATTAATCATGTCTATATGCTTATGGTGATGAACATATTGTATGTTATTGGAATTATTACAATTGGGTAATGGATTTATTTTACCAATTAAATGGTAGAACATGTCATGTTATAAATTGGTGGTTATTTGCAAGTTTATGATCTAAGATACATGCTTATATGTTAGATCAACACTCATGTATATTCATGTTAGGTTGAATCTATTTATGTTGAAAAACTTGGAATTGTAGTCCTCTTATGTTTTAACACATAATTCATCATGTTAAGTTATGATCCGAATATGTTGATAATAGTTTTCTTATGTTTTGACATACATAAGTTAATATGCTAAGTTGCAATTTAAAAATGATTATAATAGCCTTCTTATGTTTTGACATACATAAGTTAATATGCTAAGTTGTGGTTTAAAACTGTGATTATATGTTAAACCTCCATCCTAGACTTTTGTCAAGTTTACATGACAATTAGACCCAACTTAGTCACAAGTTCACCTTTGCCCATTTAGCTGAATTTAAATGATACCTCTATGCCAAGTTACACATGACAAGTTGAAATTATGCTATTTTATGTTTATTTCATGCCTCTTGTTTATTACCCCTTTTCTTGTTTATAGGTTGGGCTAATTTACTAGCCCAACATTTTATGTGATTCATGCGTAAGTTTCACGGGGGTAGCGATGGGAAAAATATGAAAATTCATGGCATAGATTTGTTCATAAAAGGTATATTTGATATACCATTTATGGTGAGCATAATCAAAGGATAATTATGTCAGGATTAAATTAAATTAAATTTACATAAAGAAATTAGACATATATAGAAAAATGTGAATATAGAAAAAGTCGAATATGCCTAACCCGAGGTTAGACTAAGTTGTGGTGTAAATCTGCCCTGAACCAACCGACATATCCAGTGACCACAACAAGACCTTTCTAATGTGGGTGGTTAGTGCATCAAGCCCAAAAGAACCCGAGGTTAGACTGAGTTGTGGTGTAAACCTTCCCTGAACCGACCAGTACATCCAGTGACCACAACAAGACCTGTCTAACGTGAGTGGTTGGTGCTTTAACAAATTAAAGCTAAGTCAGGATTGGTAGGGTTAAGTCAATTAGGAAAACACTTAACCGATTCAACATGTTAACTAAACGAATGGGTGGGGTTAAGTAAACTTGGACACTTAGCCAAATAAACATGTTGATTAGAAAACCCTAGTAAAGGGGACCCATTTCAGTAGTTACCCACATAGATGTATCATGGTACCCTGAAACTAGGCAGGATGGGGGACGATTACCGGGCTGAGTATTAGTGGTCAAAACATCGGCAGTTTGTGGGCCAGTGTAGGTTCCGATGGAGTATGGGCGTGCACGTACTCCAGAGTGGAAAAATCAGGAACTGGGCATCAATAGTATACACTGTGCACCTTGAATAGTGTCGGGTTGCCACCAGAGGGACTGATACACCCTATGGTCGGTCCAGCACAGGTATCTACAGTCAAGCGGGGCCGAATGACACAGGATATGAATGCATGCGAGTAGGAGCCGATCATTTAGGGGATCGTTTGTTATAAACACATAGGGCTGGTGGATCCAATGGTTAAGTAGGTGCAGAGATTATAGTAATGGGTGCGATCACATGTTCCTCTTATCTTATATTAGGGTATTGTCCTATGTTCTGTTATTACTGTCATGATCCCTTTCCTTGTTTAAATACTAGTAATCACCGAACTTACCAGACTTATTATCTGACCCATTTTCTTTCGTCCTCTTTTCTTTTGTTCCCCCCCCGGTCCACAGGGAGGGAATACTGTAGCTTAGTCAGACCCTTTGCAAGCTTCAAGAAAGTAGATGTATGATTTGGACCCTCTCTCAATCTTGGCTATGGCTATTGGACATTATTCTTGGGGATTTATGCAGTTTTATTTATGATTTATGCTTCTTTATTAAATAATAAAGACAGAAATTATGTTATAATGTTTTGGGAAGTTGTTTTCAGACAATTTGATGTAATGCTTTGTATTGAACCACGTATTAAATAAATGATTTGAATTCCGCTGCTTATACTTATCTGTCTTGTAAAATTTTCTGTGTCTTGTACCTATAACCCTCCACCAAAGTTAAGGCATTCCCTTTGTGAGTGACCTTAACGAAGGTGGGGTGTTTCACTTGGTATCAGAGCAAAGGTTTACCAGATCAGATAAGAGTTTTTGAAAATTATTTTCAAAAAGGAATATGAAGAAGCATTTTACAAAGTGTTGTTTTAAATTTAAAAAGGCATAATCCCCAAAGCCATATGCACTATCTTTCTATCCTTCGTTTTGAATCTTTTCTTTTTCGTTTCAGCATGTCTGGGAATCTTAACCTTCCAGAGGGTGTACCGATACCTGGCTGGTTCAGGAGGTACTTAGAGGCTAGGGCCAACGACGCAGGCCCAGTAGATATTCCTCCTCCTCCAACTGCAGCGGTTCCTCCTCCTCCTCATGCAAATGCTTTCTCAAAGATCTTAGGGCCATGGGTGGAAAGGATTTCAAGGGAACTGAATCATTTGTAGAAGCAAGGAACTGGCTCAAAGAGACTGAGGATCTGTTCGTTATTTTCGAGGTGGACGATAGGAAGAAGATACAGTTGGCTGTATGGTTGCTCAAAGACAAAGCTTCCTATTGGTGGGAAGTCACTAACGCTGAAAGACCAGTTGACACATGGATGGATTTCAGAATAAGGTTTGAGATGAAATTCCTCTCACAAGCGGAGCGAAGTCTACAACTGGAAAAGTTCTTAACTCTTAAGCAAGAAAGTATGACGGTCAAGGAGTACGTCAATCAATTCAATCAGCTAGTCCGATTCAGCCTGGACTTGGTGAATACTTCTCATAAGAAGGCTCTCCATTTTGTCAAAGGATTGAATGAGTTACTTCACAGCTTGGCTATGACCCATATACCTATGCGGGCAACTTACGAGAGGTTAGTGGACATGACACTCTTACATGAGGAAGACAAGGGCAAGAATGAGGCAAAAGTGGAAGTGCCTCAAGATAAGAAGGGGAGGGGTCGCAGAATAAGAAGGCTGATTCAAAGAAAGGCGGGAAGAACAACAAACCCCGTGAAAAGAGAAAGTGTAATTTCTATGGCATTCCCGGACATCTGATCAAAGACTGCAAGAAGAAGAAAAGGAAGATGGGTGCCTGTTTCCACATGGTGAGACAGGACACATGGCTAGAGCCTGCCCAAGGAAGCAAGGGCAAGGAGTTGGACCTTCTTCTGGAGGACAAGTTCACGCTCTCAAGGCACCTCCGTAAGAACGAGGTAGAAATATTTCTGTCGAAAGTTTAGTCTATCTTTTGGATCATCCTGTTCGTACACTATTTGATTCTGGCGCATCACACTCTTCTATTTCTACTGCTTTACTGGAATCTCTGCACCTAGGCACCAGTATAGTAGAGGATCCCTTGGTTGTTTCAAATCCAATTGGGGGCTCAGCTTATTTGTCAATGGTTTGTTTGGATTTGAAAATATCTATACTAAGCGTTGGGTTTAGATGTAATGCCTTTGTTTTGGGCTTCACGGGCTATGGGTTGATTCTAGGCATGGACTGGCTATCCAGTAATGGTGCCGTCCTCGATCGTGAAAAGAGAGTGGTTAGACTCATGACTCGCCTCGGTAACACTCTCGAAATTTGTTGTAATCCCATGAACTCCATTATGCTTAGTTATCTAGAATCTCTTGATGCGTCCGTTGAGAACTTGCAGTCTATAAGGGTAGTCCGTGAATACTCGGATGTGTTTGAAGAGGTAAAAGGCTTACCTCCGAAGCAGGAGATAGACTTCTGCATATACCTCGTGGACAATGCAAAACCCGTTGCTTTACCCGTTAGACACATGGCTCCGAGGGAAAGGAAAGAACTCAGCAAGCAAGTTAAAGAATTGCTTGAGAAGGGGTTTATAAGGTGGAGTATTTCTGAAAGGGGTGCTCCAGTAGTGTTCGCCACTAAAGCGGACGATTCGCTTCGCCTGTGCGTTGATTATAGGCAACTAAACAAACTGACCAAAAGGAATAGGCACCCACTCCCGAGAATAGATGATTTGTTCGATCAGCTTGTAGGTGCATCAGTTTTCTCCCAATTAGATTTGGCTGCCGGGTTTCATCAGCTAAGGGTGGCTGAAGACAGCATTGATAAGATCGCGTTCAGAACTCCAGACGGTTTCTTCGAGTGGCTTGTCATGCCTTTCGACTTGACAAATGCACCCGCTTACTTCGTTTATTTAATGAGCAGGGTGTTCCGAGAGTTCCTCAATAAGTTTGTGGTGGTCTTCGTAGACAATATTTTGATCTCCTCAAAGAATGAGGAAGAACATGCTCATCATCTAAAAGAAGTCATGGATACTCTCCGTGCACGTCATTTAAAGGCGAAATTCTCCAAATGCCATTTCTGGAGGGAGAAAGTTAGGTTCCTTGGACATGTGGTGTCCAAAGAGGGGATAGCTGAGGACCACGCGAAAGTGGTTGCTGTGCAAGATTGGAAGATTCCTCTAAACGCAACCGAAGTCCAAAGCTTTCTTAGGCTAGTAGGCATTTATCGAAAGTTTATCAAAGATTTTGCAAAAATCTCAGCTCCACTGACAAGGTTGACAAAGAAGAACCTAGCTTTCAATTGGGATTTGGATTGCGATATTGCTTTCCAACGTTTGGAAAGGGCTCTAACAACAGCCCCAGTTCCAACATTACCTGATGGAAGCAAGATGTTTACAGTTTACACAGATGCTTGCGGAACGGGACTAGGCGCTGTTCTGATGCAAGAAGGGAAGGTAGTGGCTTATGGTGGAAGGCAGCTGAATGTACACGAGAAAAGCTACCCAACCCACGACCTAGAGTTGGCATCCATCGTTTTTGCGCTTATGTCTTGGCGCCATTATCTCCTAGGTGAGAAATTTGAATGGTATACTGACCATAAATCGTTGAAATACCTTTTCTCGCAGAAAGATCTCAATTTGAGGCAGCAAAGATGGATGGAGTTTCTTGCCTCATTCGATTTTGAGATTTCCTACACTCCTGGTAAGGGCAATGCAGTAGCAGACGCCTTAAGTAGAATGAAGCTGGCTTTAAGCCCTCTCTTTATGGAAAGGCAAAGCTTGGAGTTCATAGAAAGCTTTAACTTCAAACCCTCCTCTGACTTTGTACCTGGCTTGCTAGCAACGTTGGAAGTGCGACCAACTCTATTAGACTTAATCAGAGCCGCGTAAAGAGAAGACCCTCAGCTAGCCGATGTGATGGACAAGTTAATTAGGGGTAAGACTTCCAGTCACCTCAATAGATACTCCATTGATGCCAAGGGCTGGTTGAGATGAGATGGAAGACTATGCATCCCCCAAGCAAAGGATTGGTTAAGACGGTTCTAGAAGAGGCACACCATTCCAAGCTGACCATACACCCAGGTGGAGACAAAATGTATAAAGACATCAAAAGAGTTTTCTTTCGGAATGGCATAAAGAAAGACGTAGCTGAATTTGTTTCTAAGTGTTTAATATGCCAATAAGTCAAGGTGGAGCAGAAGAAGCCTGGTGGTCTGCTCTATCCTCTAGAAGTCCCACAGTGGAAATGGGATAGCATCTCGATGGGCTTTATAGATGGGTTGCCTAGGTCAAGAAGGGGCAATACCAGCATTTGGGTAATAGTGGAAAGGCTCACAAAAAGCGCCCACTTTATACCCGTCAAAAGTAGAAGGATTGCCTCATCTCTAGCATCCATATATCTCAAAGAGATAGTTCGACTCCATGGGATACCCTCCAGCATAGTGAGTGATCGAGACCCTATCTTCACGAGCGAGTTTTGGAAGAGTTTACAAGAGGCTGTAGGCACACAGTTATGCTTAAGCATGGCCTATCACCCTCAAACTGATGGCCAGATGGAAAGAGTCAACAGAGTATTAGAAGACCTCTTAAGACTATGCATTCTTGACTTCGGAGGTACATGGGAGGATCATCTACCTTTGGTGGAATTTTCTTACAACAATAGCTACCAAGCCACCATAGGCATGGCGCCTTTCAAAGCTTTATATGGAAGACCGTGCAGGTCACCAACTTGCTGGTGGGAGTCCACAGACAAGCTCATACTTGGACCATATATGATTAGGGAAACTTCAGAGAAAGTAGACTTGATACTAAGAAGAATGAAGACTGCCGAAGACAGACAGAAGTCCTACGCAAACAAAGGAAGAACTGACCTTGAGTTTGAAGTTGGAGACAAGGTGTTCTTAAAGTATCTCCTTTGAGGAACATCGTTCGCTTTGGATCCGCAGGAAAGTTAGCACCAAGATTATAGGGCCGTTCCCTATCATCGAGAAGATTGGGAAGATGGCTTATAAGGTACAGCTCCCCGAAAGGTTGGCCAAGGTTCATAATGTCTTTCATGTCTCTCACCTGCGGAAATGCTTACACGAGTCTGCGGAAGTGGTAGAACCAAGTATGTTAGAGGAAGTTGAACGAGAAGCAACTGTGAGGAGAGTTCCAACCCGTATCTTGGGAATAGAAGTCAAAATGCTATGCAACCGTGAAGTTAAGCTCATCAAAGTTCAATGGAGCGACACCGAGGAAGACGTGACTTGGCAAACTGAGGACATAATACACACAGCCTACCCTTTTCTTTTTGAGGGTACATTCTTAATCTTTTTTTCCTTAAGTTTATGCTCGTATCTATCTTTTATCTCCTCGATCCTATCCTTTATCTTTAGGTAGGAACCTATTTGGATGTAAACATGTAATTGAAACATGTTATGATTGATGGTTGCAAGTGGTTGCTAGTGGATGCATATACGCACACATTAGGTATTAGATCGGCTAAGTCACTTCCATATTGCATATGCATATATGTACTGGTATATGGATTGAAACTTGATGTGTTATCATATGGACATTGCATTTGTATGAATGATTGTGCACTCATGTAGGAAATTTTGAGTAGGAAAAATTGCATTCATAATGGACTCATGGCACTGACATAATTGGCATTAAGGAGGTCAACTGAATTAGTAGACCGCCTGATTTTGCATTAGATAAGGACATGTACACACACAATGCATATGATCATGAAGCATTAGAAATCTTTTAAGGACAACGGATGCCTGTGTTTAATGGATGAGTAGATGGGTGATTGGATGATAGGATATAAGTTCTTCTCGACTTGAAGATTTCGGGGACGAAATCCTAAAAGGAGGGGAGAATGTAACACCCCTTATTTTCTGTTAACGATATATTAACGAATTAAACAACACTTAATTTAAAAATGTGAGAATTAAGGGAAACGGGTTACGCCATTGTGTTCATCTCTGAATTCTGGTTGAGATAGAGTCCGAGTTTGCGTAAATTGGACTTCGTATGAAGAAGTTATGGCTGACGGAAGAATCCGGAAAATTCAAATAAATTCAAACAGCTCGAAAACAAATTCATATTCGAATCAGAAGAAAGAAGCGGGCTGGGCGGAAAAATTCCCGCCTAGGACCCTGGTCGACCAGGGGGTCGACCCTAGTGCCGACATCTCCCCTACAGGTCGACCTGCCCCCCCTCCCCCGGGCAGATCTGAATAGTGACAATTTTGTGACTCAGTGTTGAGTCACTAGGGCTGAGGTTTCGCCCTATCTTCACTGGATGGTTGTGGTTAACCCTAGGATCATACGACGACTTAAATTGAGTTGAAATTCTATATAAACAACCCAATGCTCAAACCTAAAAATCACACAAAAATAATCCTAGAACTATCATGCTGTCAATGGAAAACTTGGAGTAGCCGTCACCAATTCAAAGACAAGATAAGAACTTGATTCAAAAATCAAATTAAAAGATTATCAAATTCAACGATCTACATCAAAGGCGAGCTTACCAATTTCAGAATTCAAATTTCAGAACGCAAGAATTCCTTTTTAGTTTGTAAGTTGGTTATTACGCAGATTTAAACGTTCCTTCAAATGAATCGTGACATGTTGTAATGTGAATATAGAATGATGCTTATGTATAAGATTTGATTCTCGTTTATCTTAAAGTATCGTTGTAATTAATCATGTCTATATGCTTGTGGCGATGAATATGTTGTATATTAATTATGTCTACATGCTTGTGGTGATGAACATATTGTATATTAATCATGTCTATATGCTTATGGTGATGAAAATATTGTATGTTATTGGAATCTATTACGATTGGGTAATGGATTAATTTTTCCAATTAAATGGTAGAACATGTCATGTTATAAATTGGTGGTTATTTGCAAGTTTATGATCTAAGACGCATGCTTATATGTTAGATCAACACTCTTGTATATTCATGTTAGGTTGAATCTATTTATGTTGAAAACTAGAAATTTGTAACACCCCACGTCCATTAATGTCACTCACGAAGGGAATGCATTAACTTCCATGAAGGTTATAAGTGAATATAGAACAGAAAAATTACAACAAGACAGATAGTAAGTAGTACTTGGAAATATAAAACTTCATTTTATTGCAGCGGAAATTAAACATGTTTGTTACATCATAAAACCATAGATCATAACCAAGTACAATATCCATCTTCATAAAAACAAAATACATAATCCCATTACATAAATAGCCATTAAAAAGATAACAAGCTGGACTTTACTTCAACGGTCCAAGCTTTCCAAAGAGAGATGAAGCAATTCAATCAAACTCCACTAGAGCTGGGCCCAACCTGAGGACCTGGAGGGGGAAAGAGGATAGAAATAGAGGGGGTCAGACATAAAGTCTGGCGAGTATGATAATTCTGACAATACTATTATCAAAATAACTAGACTAAGGCATAAGCTGGAAGACAAGTAAATGTCTATGAACTCTTAGGAAGATAAAGATAGCGTTTAAGATAACGGTAAAGGCACACCTAATTACTAACGAATGATTACTACACTGCACCGCACATTACTACACTGCACCACACCAGTCACCCTATTGTTTGATCCTACTTGCTTCACACAGAAACTTTATAAATAGCCTTACGTACCCCTAGCTGACTACATAGGTGTCGTCTGCCCCTATCTCCACTAGGTGTACCCCACTACCCACTTTCGATCGGCTCCCTACTCGTAGATACCCGTGCTGGCCCCACAGTGGGGTGTATCACTCCCCTAAAGTGGCAACCCGATACAACTTGAGAATGCACGGCTTATACCTACACGATGCAACAACGTCTTACCTACCAGACCGGTTCCACACACGCATACGAAACCCGTTGGACTTGCGTTGCCACCGCTCCCCGTTTTGGCCTCTTAAAGTCGAACCCAGCATGCGTGTCCCGTCCTCGACTTGGGTCGAGCCCATAAAGATACGTTTGGGATACTGGTCGAAATGGGCCCCCATAAGCTACCCACCTAAGCTTGTCACTAGTATATCCCACTTAACCCTCTTAGTCATGTTCATTTACATGTGTGTTTGGTTAAGTCTTACTAATCGTATTTCACATGCCACTAAGGGCACCCCCTAGATTCTTCATGCCACCTAAGGCACCTACTTAACCCCCATGTCCCACCTTACATGTTTATCTGGTTAAGTATTTCTTAATTCATTCAGGCAATAACCTCATAAAGACCTCTCACATTAGACTGGCATTTATGGCAGCTGGATTTGCCGGGCGGGTCCGGGCAATCTTACACCATAAAAGAGTCTAACCTCGTGTCTTTACAATCGTTATGCTTTAGTTTAGGCCTAGGACCTCTCACATTGGGCTGACATTTGTGACCACTGGATTTGCCGGGCGGGTCCGGGCAGGTTTACGTCACAAACGAGTCCAACCTCGTGTCCTAAGCATTGATTAACACTTAAAATCTTTTACCCCAGTTTTAATAATTCCCTATTCAAATTATTAATTAAGTCAACTTTTAATGATGTCCATAATTGACTCAATTATGGCCATCCACTTATGGCATGCAAAATCATATCAATTTCACCCCAACTTTTTAATATTAAATCCTTAATATTACCCCTACCCCACGTTTATACGTTCGCTTATTCAACGCATAATATAGGCTAGACTTGTATAGTCTAACACCTAGCACAAAGATAAATTATCACAACATATAGACAATTAAAATAAATCTAATCATAATAGGGGTGAAACTTGCATAAACTACACATGTTAAGGATCAAAAGGTGTCAACTTGTTAAATGTCTCAATTCACATGATATGATCATAGCCCAAATCTATACATAAACTTGCATATGGGGTTTTTAGGCAACATAATGATGGTGTGAACTAGCATAAGATATCACATATGTCATAGCATAATTCTAGATGTCATAATAGATGTCTTGGCATATGTTCATAACTTTTCTAATCAATCTAACTTGCATATGTGACTTGTCATATAGATCAACATAACCCAAACATGATGATTTAATTAATATAAACTAACTAGCTTAGATGGTAACATCATGGCCTTTTTAACATGTATGATTCATCACAACTTAGCATAAAAACTTTCAACATACATAACATCATCATAGCATGATTTACAACATATAAGATATAATCATCACATAACATTGGATTTACAATATACATGATAGCAAAAGGGGTTTACAACAACATATATGATAATTCACATCATCTACTCATAATCCATTCATAACTCAACCTAATTAAAATGATAACAATCTTGTTAAGATCATCATACTCACAATTTAGAGAAGAAAAGAGAGAGTTTTGCTTTGCTTTAGGGTTGAGAGAATTAGAATTGAATTTGCTTTTCTTCTTTCTTAGTTGGCGGCGGCTCCATTGATTTCCATGGCGACGGTATGACGGTAACTATTCTATTTTAATTAGGTTTAGGGTAAGCATTAGGATGTATTTATAGGTGTAGGGAGTTATTTAGGACCATTAGATTAACCCTGAACCATGAGAACCAATCAAATGCAAAATCTGCATTTGAGCGAATCGGCCCACGGGTTGACAGCCAAACACCCTGGAATAACCCCTAGTCGACCCAGCGAGGCTCGGGTCGACCTCAAAAATGGGCCGGTTCGGTTATTTCCCCTCCCAATTCGCTATTTTGAACTTTTTCGCATGTTTATTTACTTAATTTTTAATTTATATATATATATATATATATATCAATATATATATATCTCTGCTCAACCCATTTCACTTAATTCTTTTCTAAAAAATAAGTATACTTTAATTTGTGAATTTTAATGTTATAAAATTACGGGGTGTTACATTCTCCCCTCCTTAAAGGATTTCGTCCCCGAAATCTCCAAGTCAAGAAGAATGTATATCCTACCATCTAATCGTCCATCTACTCAATCATCAAACACCAGCATCCATTGTCCTTAAAAGACTTCTAATGCTTTAATGTTTATATGCACAGTGTGTGTATATGTCCATATCTAATGCAAAATTAGGTAGTCTACTGATTCAGTCGACCTCCTTAGTGCAATTCATGATAGTGCCATGTGTCCAATATGTATGCAAAAGATTCCTAATGATACATATTAATTCTATATGCGTGCACAACCATCCACCTGAATGCAGCAACTATATGATAATACAACCATTATACATCCATTTTATTAAATACATCCATATACATGCAATATGCAATATGAAGTGACTGAGCCGATCTGGTGCCTAATAGTGTGTGTGTATGCATCCACGAGCAACCACTAGCAAACACTTGCATCCACTTTGCATCCACCATACATAACATGTCTCAAACACATGTTTCAACCATAGGATTATCCTAACTAAAGGTCAAAGATACAAGCGAGAGGATATACTAAAGATAAGATAAGTACAAACTAAGCGATCATGGAGAAATTAAAAGACATACCCTCAAAAAGAAAAGGGTATCGTGAACGCATCTTCTCTTCCGTCTCCCAAGTAGCGTTGCTCTCATCATCTCCCCATTGCACTTTGACTAGTCTGACCTCTCGATTCCTCGACCTCTTGATCTCCGACCCAAGAATGCGCGTAGGAGCTCGTCGAATTGTCGCATCACGCTCTATCTCCACCTCTCTAAGCAAGCTCGGCTCTACCACTTCCGTGGTCTCGTGCAAGCACTTCCTCAAATGTGACACATGGAATACGTCATGTACACCACTAAGTCTCTCGGGCAACTCCACTCTATACGCCATCCGTCCAATCCTCTCCTTAATAGGAAATGGCCCTACAAACCTTGGTGCTAATTTCCCAACGGACCCAAAGCGAACCACGTTTCGTAATAGAGACACTTTGCAAAGACCATGTCCCCAACTTCAAACTCGAGATCTGTCCTCCTCTTATCCGCATAAGATTTCTGCCTATCTTGCGCTGCTTTCATCCTCCTTCGAATCAAGTCGATCTTCTCCGAAGTCTCCCTAATCATATCGGGCCCAAGTAAGATCTTATCCGTAGATTCCCACCAACATGTAGGTGAACGACAAGGTCGTCCATATAGAGCTTCGAATGGTGCCATACCAATGCTGGACTGAAAGCTATTATTATATGCAAACTCAACCAATGGAAGATGCTCTTCCCATGTACCCCCAAAGTCTAGGATACATAGCCTCAACAGATCCTCTAGAATGCGATTCACCCTCTCAGTCTAGCCGTCCGTCTGAGGATGATATGCGGTGCTCAAACATAACTGAGTCCCTACCGCCTCTTGTAAGCTTCTCCAAAATTCGCTAGTGAAAATAGGATCGCGGTCGCTCACTATGCTAGAAGGAACACCGTGCAAACGAACTATTTCTCGAACGTATACGGAGGCTAACCATGGAGCAGTCCTCTTACTCTTCACGGGAATAAAATGGGAGCTCTTAGTAAGTCTATCTACTATAACCCAAATTCCTGTATTACCCTTCCTCGATCGCGGTAATCCATCCACAAAATCCATCGAGATGCTTTCCCATTTCCATAGTGGAACCTCCAATGGGTGAAGCAACCCACCGGGTTTCTTTTGCTCCGCTTTTACTTGTTGGCACACCAAGCATCTAGCGACATACTCGGCCACGTCTTTCTTCATGCCGGCCCAAAATTAAACTCTCTTCGTGTCTTTGTACATCTTGTCCCCGTCGGGATGAATGGTCATCGTCGAACGATGTGCTTCGTCAAGAATAGTCTTCCTTAGGTCATCGTCTTTTGGTACACAAAATCTACCGTCCCTACGTAACCAACCCTTATCATCTAGGGTATACCTACGGAGATAGCTTGATGACTCCCCTCCTTTGAGCTTTTCTACTAACTCAACTAACTGTGGGTCGTCTCGCTGTGCCTCGCCAAGCCGTCCCAAAAGCGTAGGTTTGACCTCCAAGGATGCTAGCAAACCGGGTACGAAGTCAACGGAAGGTCTAAAGTCAAACATCGAAATGAATTCTAAACTTTGCCGCTCAACAAACAAAGGACTTAAGGATAATCTTTTTCTACTTAAGGCGTCTGCCACCACGTTACCCTTGCCAGGGGTATAGGCTATTTCGAAGTCGTAGGACGCTAAGAACTCCATCCACCTTTGCTGCCTTAAGTTCAAGTCCTTTTGAGAGAATAGGTATTTTAAAGACTTGTGGTCATTGAATAATTCGAATTTCTCGCCAAGAAGATAATGACGCCAAGACTTAAGCGCGAAAACAATAGCGGCCAATTCTAGGTCATGTGTAGGATAATTTTTCTCATGCGCTCTCAACTGCCTTCCACCATAGGCTATTACCCTACCCTCTTGCATTAAGACTGCGCCTAGTCCTGTCCCACAAACATCAGTATAAACGGTAAACGGCTTACTCCCATCTGGCAATACTTAGACTGGGGCTGAAGTCAAAGCTCTCTTCAAACGTTGGAACGCATCATCACAATCTACGTCCCATGTGAAAACTAGGTTCTTCTTCGTCAAGCGTGTCAATGGAGCTGATATCTTTGCGAAGTCTTTGATAAACTTCCTATAGTAGCCAGCCAACCCCAAGAAACTTCTCACTTCGGTAGCATTTTTAGGGACCTTCCAATCTTGGATGGCCACCACCTTCATGGGATCCACGGCTATCCCTTCTTTGGAAACCACGTGCCCCAAGAACCGTACTTCCTTCCTCCAGAAGTGAAACTTAGAAAATTTAGCTTTAAGGCTATGCGCTCGTAGGGTCTCCAACACTTCCCTAAGATGTAGGGCATGCTCTTCTTCATCCTTAGAAAAGATCAAGATGTCATCTACAAAGACTACCACAAATTTGTTAAGGTACACCCTAAACACCCTACTCATCAAATCAACAAAGTATGCGGGGGCGTTTGTCAAACTGAAGGGCATCACTAGCCATTCATAGAAACCGTCCAGAGTCCTAAAGGCAGTCTTGTCTATGCTATCCTCAGCCAATCTCAACTGATGGAACCCAGTGGCTAAGTCCAACTGCGAAAACACTGAGGCGCCAACTAACTGATCAAAGAGATCGTCAATCCTCGGTAGTGGGTGTCTGTTCTTCTCAGTAAGTTTATTAAGTTCTCTATAGTCCACACACAGTCTAAGGGACCCATCCTCCTTCGTGGCAAATACTACTGGAGCACCCCACTCCGATATACTTCGTCTTATGAACCCCTTCTCAAGCAACTCCTTCACTTGCTTACCGAGTTCCCTCCTTTCATGTGGAGCCATGTGGCGCACTGGCAAAGATACTGGTTTCGCATTATCCACAAGATATATTCGAAAATCTATCTCCCGCTTCGGAGGCAAGCCCTTCACCTCCTCAAACACATCCGAATATTCTCGGACCACTCTAACATATCGTAGATTTTCCTCAGACGCGTCAAGTGATTCTAGATAACTTAGCATAACCGAATTTATGGGATTACAAAAGATTTCGAGAGTGTTGCCAAGGCGAGTCACGAGCCTAACTACTCTCCTTTCACAATCCATAATGGCCCCATTTCTGGATAACCAATCCATTCCTAAAATTAGCCCATAGCCCGTGAAGCCCAATACATAAGCATCACATCTAAATTCAATGCTAAGTATGGAAATTTTCAAATCCAAACACATCATGGACAAATAAGCTGAGCCCCCTATTGGATTCGAAACAACTAAGGGATCCTCTACTAAACTGGTGTTTAAGTGCAGTGATTCAACTAATGATGTAGAGATAAACGAATGTGATGCGCCCAAATCGAATAAGGTACGGATAGGATGATCAAACAGAAAAACTAAGCTTTCAACAGAAATGGTTCTACCTCGTTCTTGCAGCGGTGGGACCGCGAGAGCCTGAAGTTGTCCCCTAGCCTGCCCTGGTGCCATAAGAGCCTGCACCTGTCCTCCCGATGTAGCTCCTACCCTCTGCCCCTTTTTTAGGCAGTCCTTCACTAAATGTCCCGCATCGCCACAATGAAAACAGCCTGTCTTCTTTTTCTTTCGGCAATCATTGCTGAGATGGCCTGGGGTTCCACAGTTAAAGCACTTCTTCTTTCCCTTGCCATTATTGTCTTTTCCACCCTTCTTGTTTTGCTGTTGTGGTTTCTTCTGATCCCCCTTCTTCTCGGGTGCCTTATCAGCTTTAGCGCTTTTCTCCTCATGCATGAGCGCCATTTCTACTAACTTCTCAAAGGTGGCCCCCATCGGGATGTGAGTCATAGCCAACCCTTGCAATGGTTCATTCAAGCCATTCACGAACCTTAGAGCCTTCTTCTCCGGCGTGTTTGCTAAGTCCAAGCCAAACCTTGCTAACTAATTAAATTTATTGACATATTCTTTCACTGATGAGCTTCCTTGCTTCAATGTCAAGAACCTTTCCATATATATATTTTCTTCCGCCCTTGAGAGAAACTTCGCCTCGAACCTACGTCTGAAATCCGCCCAAGTGTCAACAGGACGCTCCCCATTAGTTACCTCCCACCAAAACGAGGCCTCTCCCTTCATCAACCAAGCTGCTAATCGAACTCTCCTCCCTTCTTCTACTTCAAAGATTTCTAGCAATTCTTCCACCTCTTTAAGCCATTCTCTAGCTTCCACAAACATTTCTGACCCTTGAAATGGTTTTCCACCCATAGCCTTGAATTCCTTCTACGTCTTTGCAAAAGTATCTACGCGAGGAGGAGGAGGAGGAACGGGTGCAACCGGCGGTGGAGGAACATTAGCTGGACCTGCAGCGGCCCTAGCCTCCAATAGCCTCCTATACCATCCTGGTATCGTTACACCGTCGGGTAGATTTAGATCTTCAGCCATGCTGAAACGAAAAAGGAAAGATTCAAAATGGAGAAATCGAAAGATAAAGATATGTGGCTATTGGGGATTATGTTTTTCTTAAGAACTTTTCTCTTTAAATTTCTCATTAAAACATGTTTTTGAAAACATTTCTTCCAAAAATAACTATTTTTCTAAAGTATTTTTATCTGTTCTGGTAACCTTAAGCTCTGATACCACGTGTAACACCCCACGTCCATTAATGTCACTCACGAAGGGAATGCATTAACTTCCATGGAGGTTATAAGTGAATATAGAACAGAAAAATTACAACAAGACAGATAGTAAATAGTACTTGGAAATCTAAAACTTCATTTTATTACAGCGGAAATTAAACATGTTTGTTACATCATAAAACCATAGATCATAACCAAGTACAATATCCATCTTCATAAAAACAAAATACATAATCCCATTACATAAAGAGCCATTAAAAAGATAACAAGCTGGACTTTACTTCAACGGTCCAAGCTTTCCAAAGAGAGATGAAGCAATTCAATCAAACTCCACTAGAGCTGGGCCCAACCTGAGGACCTGGAGGGGGAAAGATGATAGAAATAGAGGGGGTCAAACATAAAGTCTGGCGAGTATGATAATTCTGACAATACTATTATCAAAATAACTAGACTAAGGCATAAGCTGGAAGACAAGTAAATGTCTATGAACTCTTAGGAAGATAAAGATAGCGTTTAAGATAACATTAAAGATAACGGTAAAGGCACACCTAATTACTAACGAATGATTACTACACTGCACCGCACATTACTACACTACACCACACCAGTCACCCTATTGTTTGATCCCACTTGCTTCACACAGAAACTTTATAAATAGCCTTACGTACCCCTAGCTGACTACATAGGTGCCGTCTGCCCCTATCTCCACTTGGTGTACCCCACTACCCACTTTCGATCGGCTCCCTACTCGTAGATACCCGTGCTGGCCCCACAGTGGGGTGTATCACTCCCCTAAAGTGGCAACCCGATACAACTTGAGAATGCACGGCTTATACCTACACGATGCAACAACGTCTTACCTACCAGACCGGGTCCACACACGCATACGAAACCTGTTGGACTTGCGTTGCCACCGCTCCCCGTTTTGGCCTCTTACAGTCGAACCCAGCATGCGTGTCCTGTCCTCGACTTGGGTCGAGCCCATAAAGATACGTTTGGGATACTGGTCGGAATGGGCCCCCACAAGCTACCCACCAAAGCTTGTCACTAGTATATCCCACTTAACCCTCTTAGTCATGTTCATTTGCATGTGTGTTTGGTTAAGTCTTACTAATCGTATTTCACATGGCACTAAGGGCACCCCCTAGATTCCTCATGCCACCCAAGGCACCTACTTAACCCCCATGTCCCACCTTACATGTTTATCTGGTTAAGTATTTCTTAATTCATTCAGGCCATAACCTCATAAAGACCTCTCACATTAGACTGACATTTATGGCAGCTGGATTTGCCGGGCGGGTCCGGGCAGTCTTACACCATAAAAGAGTCTAACCTCGTGTCTTTACAATCGTTATGCTTTAGTTTAGGCCTAGGACCACTCACATTGGGCTCACATTTGTGACCACTGGATTTGCCGGGTGGGTCCGGGCAGGTTTACGTCACAAACGAGTCCAACCTCGTGTCCTAAGCATTGATTAACACTTAAAATCTTTTACCCCAGTTTTAATAATTCCCTATTCAAATTATTAATTAAGTCAACTTTTAATGATGTCCATAATTGACTCAATTATGGCCATCCACTTATGGCATGCAAAATCATATCAATTGCACCCCAACTTTTTAATATTAAATCCTTAATATTACCCCTACCCCACGTTTATACGTTCGCTTATTCAACGCATAATATAGGCTAGACTTGTATAGTCTAACACCTAGCACAAAGATAAATTATCACAACATATAGACAATTAAAATAAATCTAATCATAATAGGGGTGAAACTTGCATAAACTACACATGTTAAGGATCAAAAGGTGTCAACTTGTTAAATGTCTCAATTTACATGATATGATCATAGCCCAAATCTATACATAAACTTGCATATGGGTTTTTTAGGCAACATAATGATTGTGTGAACTAGCATAGGATATCACATATGTCATAGCATAATTCTAGATGTCATAATAGATGTCTTGGCATATGTTCATAACTTTTCAAATCAATCTAACTTGCATATGTGACTTGTCATATAGATCAACATAACCCAAACATGATGATTTAATTAATATGAACTAACTAGCATAGATGGTAACATCATGGCCTTTTTAACATGTATGATTCATCACAACTTAGCATAGAAACTTTCAACATACATAACATCATCATAGCATGATTTACAACATATAAGATATCATCATCACATAACATTGGATTTACAATATACATGATAACAAAAGGGGTTTACAACAACATATATGATAATTCACATCATCTACTCATAATCCATTCATAACTCAACCTAATTAAAATGATAACAATCTTGTTAAGATCATCATACTCACAATTTAGAGAAGAAAGGAGAGAGTTTTGCTTTGCTTTAGGGTTGAGAGAATTAGAATTGAATTTGCTTTTCTTCTTTCTTAGTTGGCGGCGGATCCATTGATTTCCATGGCGACGGTATGACGGTAACTATTCTATTTTAATTAGGTTTAGGGTTAGCATTAGGATGTATTTATAGGTGTAGGAAGTTATTTAGGACCATTAGATTAACCCTGAACCATGAGAACCAATCAAATGCAAAATCTGCATTTGAGCGAATCGGCCCACGGGTTGACAGCCAAACACCCTGGATTAATCCCTAGTCGACCCAGCGAGGCTCGGGTCGACCTCAAAAATGGGCCGGTTCGGTTATTTCCCTTCCCAATTCGCTGTTTTGAGCTTTTTCGCATATTTATTTATTTAATTTTTAATATATATATATATCAATATATATATATATTTCTCTGCGCAACCCATTTCACTTAATTCTTTTCTAAAAATTAAGTATACTTTAATTTGTGAATTTTAATGTTATAAAATTACGGGGTGTTACAGAATTGTAGTCCTCTTATGTTTTAACACATAAGTCATCATGTTAAGTTATGATCCGAATATGTTGATAATAATTTTCTTATGTTTTGACATACATAAGTTAATATGCTAAGTTGCGATTTAAAAATGATTATAGTAGCCTTCTTATGTTTTGACATACATAAGTTAATATGCTGAGTTGTGGTTTAAAACTGCGATTATATGTTAAACCTCCATCCTAGACCTTTGTCAAGTTTACATGACAACTAGACCCAACTTAGTCACAAGTTCACCTTTGCCCATTTAGTTAAAGTTAAATGATACCTCTATGCCAAGTTACACATGACAAGTTGAAATTATGCTATTTTATGTTTATTTCATGCCTCTTGTTTATTACCCCTTTTCTTGTTTATGGGTTGGGCTAATTTAGTAGCCCAACATTTTATGTGATTCATGCGTACGTTCCACTGGGGTAGCAATGGGATAATATGAAAATTCATGACATAGATTTGTTCATAAAAGGGTATATTTGATATACCATTTATGGTGAGCATAATCAAAGGATAATTATGGCATGATTAAATTTATTTTAATTTACATAAAGAAATTAGACATATATAGAAAAATGTGAATTTAAAAAAGACGAATATGCCTAACCCGAGGTTAGACTTAGTTGTGGTGTAAATCTGCCTGGAACCAACCGGCATATCCAGTGACCACAACAAGACCTGTCTAATGTGGGTGGTTAGTGCATCAAGCCCAAAAGAACCCGAGGTTAGACTGAGTTTTGTTATAAACCTACTCGGAACCGACTGGCACATCCAGTGACCACAATAAGACCTGTCTAATGTGAGTGGTTGGTGCTTTAACAAATTAAAGCTAAGTCAGGATTGGTAGGGTTAAGTCAATTAGGAAAACACTTAACCGATTCAACATGTTAACTAAACGAATGGGTGGGGTTAAGTAAACTTGGACACTTAGCCAAATAAACATGTTGATTAGAAAACCCTAGTAACGGGGACCCATTTCAGCAGTAACCCATATAGATGTATCATGGTAACCTGAAACTAGGCAGGGTGGGGCACGATTACTCGGCTGAGTATAAGTGGTCGAAACGTCGGCGGTTGGTGGGCCAGTGTAGGTTCTGATGGAGAATGGATGTGCACGTACTCCGGAGTGGAAAAATCAGGCACTGGGCATCAGTAGTATACACTGTGCACCTTGAATCGTGTCGGGTTGCCACTAGAGGGACTGATACACCACATGGTGGGACCAGCACAGGTATCTACAGTCAAGCGGGGCCGAATGACACTGGATATGAATGCATGCGAGTAGGAGCCGATCATTAAGGGGATCGTTTGTTATAAACATGTAGGGCTGGTGGATCCAATGGTTAATTAGGTGCAGAGATTATAGTAATGGGTGCGATCACATGTTCCTCTTATCTTATACTAGGGTATTGTCCTATGTTCTGTTATTACTGTCATGATCCCTTTCGTTGTTTAAATACTAGTAATCACCGAACTTTCCAGACTTATTTGCTGACCCGTTTTCTTTCATCCTCTTTTCTTTCGTTTCCCCCCAGGTCCATAGGGAGGGAATACTGTAGCTTAGTCAGACCCTTTGCAAGCTTCAAGAAAGTAGATGTATGATTTGGACTCTCTCTCAATCTTGGCTATGGCTCTTGGACATTATCCTTGGGGATTTATGCAGTTTTATTTATGATTTATGCTTCTTTATTAAATAATCAAGACATAAATTATGTTGTAATGTTTTGGGAAGTTGTTTTGAGACAATTTGATGTAATGCTTTTGTATTGAACCACGTATTAAATAAATGATTTGGATTTCGCTGCTTATACTTATCTATCTTGTAAAATTTGATGTAATGTGTTTTGGTCAATTACAGTTAAATTGGATCGACCAGAAATGGGCCACTTTACAAACGGTCTCAGAATCCGACGAAACAAGTTTTGTTGGGACCGTATCGCCAAAACATAGCTAGATTTCATTTTCTGGAATTTTTCTAATCAGTTTGTGGCCCTGGAAAATTGAAATGTACGTTCAAATCGAATATTGAATGTTATATATTTTAAATTGAAGGAAAACTGACTGAAATAGTCTAATGGGCCTACGAAACATATCCCATTGTGTTCGGAATGGGGGTAAAACGCTAGGGACGACAGTCGTTGGGTTTGGATTGGTGTTCGTGGGTAAAAGAGGGTATTTTCGAAATTTAAAAATATATAAATTAATAAAAAAATCTCATTGGCCAGGAATATCTCTCTCTCCCCGATTACTACAGGCGCGACAGCGGAAAAGCTTTCTTTCCTTCTCTCCTCGATTTCTTCTAATCCGCTCAATAAAAACCCATGCCCCTTTGGAGAATTTCGTAGTACTCAACACGATCTTCGAATCCATACCAACCTCAGATTTTTTCGTGGGGTATTGAGCTCGAATCGAGCTCAAGAAGGTCGCACCTTTGGAGCGTCGCCGTGAGCAGGAGGAGCCGTCGAAGTGGGGCCCCCATACATCGATCTGAGCACCGATCCAAGGCCTAGAGGGTGGTGCCGACCGATCTCGTCCAAGTGCTGCGGATTTCGAGTTATTGTTAAACCTAGTTTTGAAGATCGAGTTGAGGTATACGGCTATTTTCAATTTAACTATTTGATAGCAGTTTAAAGCGCTACAATTTTTGTTTTAACTGTAAAAATCATATCTTTTTCGTTTGTTGACGAAATTCAGTGAGACAAGAGACAGTGGACTCGTGTGGACGTCTTCTACATTCTAGAAGAGACCGCATATTTTTCTGAGCCTTCTGCTCTTTTTGGTGGAGTGGAACCCAATGTGAGATTTCTAATTTATAAACGATATGGAAAACGACGATGTATAAATTATATAGTCGATGCATGAGTTATATAAGCATTGTACACCTCTTGTATAAGCGTTGTATAAGTTGTAAGTTCGATGTATAAGTTCTATATGCGTTGTAAAAATTATATAAGTGTTGAAATAGAAGTGAAATGCTTATATATATATATATATATACACCCCTCGTCCACAAACCATGGACGATATTTATTGGTTGTGATTGGTGTGAAAATTGGTTGATTACGAATGGTTGATTAGAATTGTTTGTGGTTGAAATTGATTGATTGTGGTTGAAAAATACCCGTTTGTGGTTGAGAAATATTTGGTTGGAACCACATAGGATTAGTTTGTGGAAATGAAAAAATTATACATGCCGCCTGCGTGCGAACTAGATGCATGATTCCCCATTGTCAAAAGCTGCGAGGCTTTAAGGTAGAGCGAGGAGCCGTACTAAGGACGGTCCCGGTTTTAACTACCCTGCCGTTATGCTGCCGAAATTTTGAATAATATTCATGTGTTAGAATTATTTTCCTGTGTTGAAACTATATTCGTGTGTTGAATAGAAAACCTTCATGTGTTGAATCGAAATTCATTCGTTGAATAGAAATTCATGTGTTGAATGGTATTCGTGTTTTAAACAAATTGTTTTAACAATAAAAATCACATTTTTACTCTATATATACAAACTATAGAAAACCTTCATGTGTTGAATCGAAATTCATTCGTTGAATAGAAATTCATGTGTTGAATGGTATTCGTGTTTTAAACAAATTGTTTTAACAATAAAAATCACATTTTTACTCTATATATACAAACTATAGAAAACCTTCATGTGTTGAATTGAAATTCATTCGTTGAATAGAAATTCATGTGTTGAATGGTATTCGTGTTTTAAACAAATTGTTTTAACAATAAAAATCACATTTTTACTCTATATATACAAACTATAGAAAACATTCATGTGTTGAATCGAAATTCATTCGTTGAATAGAAATTCATGTGTTGAATGGTATTCGTGTTTTAAATAAATTGTTTTAACAATAAAAATCACATTTTTACTCTATATATACAAACTATAGAAAACATTCATGTGTTGAATCGAAATTCATTCGTTGAATAGAAATTCATGTGTTGAATGGTATTTGTGTTTTAAATAAACTGTTTTAACAATATAAAAATCACCTTTTTATTGTATATATACGAATTTTGAATAACATTCATGTGTTGAATAGAAATTCATTCATTGAATAGAAATTCATGTGTTGAATGGTATTCGGGTTCGAAAGAAATTGTTTTATAATAAAAATCATATTTTTATCATCTATATAGACTATATAAAATAGTCGTGTTTAGAAATAAATTATTTTATAATAAAAATCATATTTTTATCACCTATATGAACTATATAAAATAATCGTGTTGCGAAATAAATTGTTTTACAATAAAAATCACTTTTTTTCTATATACATGAATGGTCAAAAATAGCGAAGTGTTAAAATAATTGTCGGTTGGATAAAAATATCATTTTTATCAAATGTATGAAAAGAATATAGTTTTGGAATCAAAGAATCGATATATATATATATATATATATAAATAGAATTGAAATATATCGAATAATGAAGCTGCATTTCATGTTTTGAAACCGTGATTTCAAACGATTAGTGCGGGAGATCCGACCATCGGATTTTCCCGAAACCGTTGGATTCGCTTTGGAAATATCTTTCCAACGTCACCAACTTTATAAAGATCCAACGGTTGGATTTTCTGAAATGTTTAATTCAAATCTGAAGAAAAACAACGCCAGAATCGATTATATTAATATATATATATATATATATAATTAAATTAAATCGAATAACGACGCTGCAGTTCGTATTTTGAAATCGAAATTTCAAACGATTATACCGGGAGATCCGACCGTCGGATTTTCCCGAAACTGGAACCGTTGGATTCGTTTTGAAAAGATCTTTCTAATGATATAAATTTTGTGAAGATCCAACGGTTAGATTTTCAGATATGTGTAAATCAAATCTGAAGAAAAACAGCGCCACGGCCGCGTTATGGCCGAAGCGTCGTTTGAATAAATTGGCTATTTTAAAATAAATAAAAATAGCGATAAATCATTATAAAATATTATAAACGATATGGAAGTGGAATTTAGAAACTAACCGAAGGTTGGCTAAGTCGAATGGTTTCCTGGATTTTGATCTGATGTTGGTTTCGGCCTTCGGGGTTAATATTTGGGAAATCGTTCTCTTACTGAGTTACGGTTAGTGACTAATGAACTGGAATATGGCGTATGTGTGTTTGTGTTGCACTTGTTTATTATATACGCGAGTTGCTCAGAAAGACCGGGTCTATCCCATTCTGAATAACTGAATCGACGATAAGAAATCGAAGATGAAGACGGTGGTTGAAGACCGGAGATCTTCACCTCGTTTGGATGATAACTGATGTCCTGATTGGGAGGCATCTCGAAATATGGATAATGAGTGGTGATCGTCCAGACGTACGTGGAGATCGATGGGTTTGCGAGGTATATAGTGCCTCCGGTTTTGTTCAGACCCAGAACGGACTTGCAAATGGACGGTGTGTCTGACATTGGAATTTACTCTGTGTGATTGATAGCCATCAGTTGCATGGTGTGAATTGCCTGTGTGGCATGCTAAGATGCAGAGATCAGGGCTTCTTTTGAAAAGAAAAGTCTTGTGGTTGATGATCAAAGCCCGGCCTGTGTGGCAGAGCTTTGTGTATAACGTGAATTCACGAACCTCACACCCCAGTATGAACCAGAAACGGGAGAGGACATCAGGGTGGGCCTGCGTTTCTTTCTATCTAGAGGTGGTGTCGGTGATTAAACTGGCCGACATTTATATTATTTTCACCTATGTGGTTGTTGCTGTTGCGAGGCGCCTCGGAAATATCGGTCGATCCGGGACCGATGGAGTCATTCGTTGGCTCATTTACGCCCCATAGGGCGGGGAAACGCAGTGTTCAGGAATTTTAATCCACATCGGTGGACCGGCCCTGACGATCCAAGGGTCGATGCGCTATGACCCTGAGGCTCGGGCTAAAGAGTCTCGAAGTCGGTAAGGACTATCTTTTGCCTTGGTTAATGACGAAAATCCAATTTCCAAATACGTGACTGTGCAATTTTGATTGTATACCTATATATGGCGACATGATATATGGTACCCATGCCATCTATGATTGATAGTTATGATTCGAAATTGTTTTCGAAACCTATAAACACTTGCAATAATACCAAATGCTTTTGTTTTATTCGTATCAAGCATATTTTGGCCATTATAAGGTAAAACTCTATCCTCCGGTTTGCGTTGCATTGTGTGATGGGAACTGAGTCTTATAATGGCTTCATTTTTATAAGAAAACATTGTGATGTTTAAAAGATTTATTTGTTTTAAAGCACTGGCAATCTAATGGAGTAAACCCATTCCATGAAAGTGGCGTGGTCCTGTGATTAGCCATATTTTAAATGTGTTGAGTAGATTTCTCATACCAGTCCCATGACTGGCTCGTAGTTTGTTTCACTTTCAAACTCGGGTGCCCCCTTTTTCTACACGGGCAGCCTTGTATTCAGGTTTTAGCTGGCTTTCTCTGGATAGCTGGAGCTGAAGATGGATTCTATCATTTATCTCTTTTTATGTTGTTCAGCTCCTATTGTACATATTATGTTTATTTCCGCTATAGACATTTATGTATAGCTGAATTGTATTTGTGCTAAGTATGATCCTGTTTACTATGTAACTCTGATGATTATGTTTATCCAGTGTATTATTTCTTCATTATCTGGTGTATTTATTTAATTCTGTTCTGCTATTATCTGTTTATGTGTTATATTCCAAAGATTACCCTTGCCACCGTCAGTACAGGGTTCAGGGTCGTCTCATTTGGTATCAGAGCTTTGGTTAAGCTTAGTGCTGGAATATAACATATTAACGAACTCGTCAAAAATAGAACAGTAGTGTTCTAGGACGGGTAAATCTATACAGATAGGATCAGTAATATCCTAGTATGAGTAAAGCAGAATGAAATACACCCCATTAGACACATTTACATTTGAAGTATATGTTTCTATGTTTTAAAATACCTTTTCTATGGCCTGACACTTGATCTGCTATTTGCAGAAGTACTAGAAAATGAGTGTCAGAAACAGGAGAATTGCAGAACCCGATCTAGAGGCTCTATTAAAGAGATATCGAAATCTGGGCGGAGCACAGTTCTCGGGCAATGAATCTATAATTCAGACTCAAGCTTGGATGAGCTCTGCGGAAAGAATTTTTGAACGTATCCAGTTGAGAGATGATCAGAAAAGATTAGTAGCATCTTGGGCGCTCAAAGAAGAAGCTTTAATCTGGTGGGAAACAATCATCAAAGATAATCCAGAAGGTGATATCACCTGGGATAGATTCAAAGAGATTTTCCTAGAAAGATTTACTCCTCCTGAAGCGACGGAGCGATTATGTGATGAATTCTCTTATCTGATACAAGGAGATATGACCATTCCCGAATATCATAAGAAATTCAATGAACTTTCTCATTTTGCTCCTCATCCGATTCAAGATTCAAAGAGGAAGAATCTGAGATTTATTCATGGCCTACAAAGAAAATATCATAATAGTGTGATGAGGAATGTGAAGCTTCCTTTTTCTGAATTGATTTATATGGCTTATCAGTACGAAGATCTCCATAAGAAAGGTATGTTGCGCGACGAAGAGGAAGTCAGTTCGAGTAACAAAGTGGAGTCTGTGACTGATAGTCCTGAGGTCAGTAAGAAGCCCAGTACCAAGAGAAAAAGGGCCAGATCTGGGAAAGAAACAATAACGACCGCCACGTGCTCAAGCTGCAATAGACAAGGTCATTTGGCGATAAGTTGCAAATCTTGGAACCAACAAAGAAAGAATAAGTTCAAACCCAAGAAGGGATTTCAAGAGAATAGAAAGTGCAGTCAATGCCATCAGGCCGGTCATCTTTCCAAGGCCTGCCCGCTATCCCAGAAATCTGAAGCAGTACATGTAAATGAAGTGGCAGAAGTGCCTGCATCTTCGTCTGCTCAGGAAAGGCCAGATGTTTTAAAAGGCACGCTTACTGTCAAAGATATTCCTGTTAAAGTACTGTTTGATACAGGTGCGTCACGAAGCTTCATTGCAAATAATGTGGTGAAGAAACAAGATTTGAATTTGAAGAAGCTCAAAGAACCAATGACTGTCCAAAATCCGGTTGGGGGTTCCCTCAATCTCAGTTGGGTTTGTGGAGTGCCGGTTTCTTTTTCTCGTTATTGGTTCCCTACCATCGCGGTCGTCATGAATTTTACAGAGTTTGATCCTATTTTGGGGTTAGACTAGTTGACCAAATATGAAGCTGAGGTTAAATGCGCCGACAGAGTCGTTAAGGCAAAGATAAAATCTGGTGATTATATAACCATTCCCTGTGAAGGCCAGAATTCAAATAGAAAAGACTTCTGGACAGCTTTGGATGTTTCTCCTATCCAAATAGAAAATATCCCGGTAGTCACAGAGAATATTCCCGACCTCGTAAAAGATATTTCTGTCGTCAAGAACTATGCGGATGTGTTCGAAGAAGTTGTTCGCTTACCTCCGTAGAGAGAAATTGATTTCAAAATTGTTTTAGTTCCGAATGCAAGGCCGGTAGTTCACGCTATTCGAAGGATGTCCTTGAAAGAGAAAGAGGAATTAGACAATCAAACTCGACAGCTAGTATGGAAGGGTCTGATCAGGCCTAGTTTCTCTGATTGGGGGGGGGGCAGCAGTGGTGTTTGTCCCAAAATCTGACGGTACTCTACGACTATGTGTAGATAATCGTGATTTGAACAAGCAGACAATAAAGAATAAATATCCATTGCCGCGAATCGATGATTTATTGGATCGTCTGAATGGAGCACAAGTGTTTTCAAGGATGGACCTAGTTACAGCTTCCATTAGCTTCGTATTGCCGAAGAATGTGTTCCTATGACAGCATTCAGAGGTCCAGACCTATTCTATGAGTGGTTAGTAATGCCATTCGGCTTATGTAACGCTCCAGCATACTTCGTCGATTTGATGAATAGAGTGTTCAGAGGGGTCCTGAAAAGGTTTGTTCTGGTTTTTATCGATGATATTCCAATCTTCTCTAAATCAAAGGCCGAACATGAAAAGCATCTGGAACAGGTTCTAGAAATTCTCAGAAGGAATGTTCTAAAAGCAAAACTATCCAAATACATATTCTGGCAAGATGAAGTGAAGTTTCTAGGCCACGTCGTATCAAAAGAAGGAATTGCTACGGATCCAAGCAAAATCACAACTATTCAAAATTGGAAACAACCCAGTACTCCTACAGAAGTCCGCAGTTTTCTTGGATTGGCTAGTTATTACCGTAAGTTCGTTAAATTTTTTTCGAAAATATCTGGTCACTTAACGAAGCTTACAAAGAAGCACTCAAAATTCAAGTGGACTCCAGAATGTGAGGAGGCTTTTGAGGAACTAAAGTTAAGGTTAACAACTGCTCCAGTGTTAACCATAATCGACGGCAATCAGGATTTAAAATTCTGGACAGATGCCTCTAGAGAAGGCCTTGGTGCAGTATTAATGCAAAGAGGTCAAGTGATCGCTTATGCTAGCCGTCAACTGAAGCCGCACGAGAAAAAATACGTCACTCATGATCTTGAGTTGTTGGCTATCGTATTCTCTTTGAAAATCCGAAGACACTATCTTCTGGGTGAGAAATTTGAACTGTTTATAGATCATCAGTCGTTAAAGTATCTGTTCACCCAGAAAGACTTGAATCTGAGGCAGCAACGTTGGCTAGAGTTCCTTGCAGCATACGATTTTGAGATTCTATACACTCCAGGGAAAGCCAATGTCGTGGCCGATGCGTTAAGCCGAAAGAATGAAATGATCGCCAGTTTTATTATCGCGACTTCATTGATAGATAAAATATCTACTCTTCAGAAGGATGATCACTTCATTCAGAAGATCAGAGAGATAATTCAAAAAGGCGAGCCCTCGAGTTTTCAAGTTGATAATGATGGGATTCTAAGGCTAAAGGGTCGAATCTGTGTTCCTAACATTTCTGAGCTCCGAAAGGAAGTGCTGGATGAATGCCACAAGTCAAAACTTAGTATCCATCCGGGAGTAAGCAAAATGTATAATGACATCAAACGCATTTTCTGGTGGAAGTCGATGAAGAGGGACATTTCTTTATATGTTAGTCGATGCCCTACTTGCCAGCTAGTCAAAAGCGACCAACAGAAACTTGCTAGATTGTTGCAACCGCTGGACGTTCCAGGTTGGAAGTGGGAACATATTTCCATGGACTTCATAGATGGTTTGCCCAGAACCAGAAAAGGAAATGACAGTATTTGGGTGATCGTAGATCGCTTCACGAAGACCGCCCATTTCATACCTGTCAGATCAAACAGAACTGCTCAGAGTCTGGCGTAGATATGCTTCAAGGAAATTATTAGACTACATGGAGTGCCGCTCAGTATAGTCAGTGATAGAGATCCAATATTTACTATCAAATTCTGGGAGGCATTTCAAGTAGAGCTGGGAACGAAGCTAAACTTGAGCACCGCCTATCATCCTCAGACAGATGGTCAGACTGAGAGGGTGAATCGTATTTTAGAAGATTTATTACGGGCATGTGTTCTTGACTTTGGTGGATCATGGGAAGACCATTTGCATTTGGTAGAATTCTCCTATAACAACAGCTACCAAGCGAGCCTAATAATGTCACCATTCGAAGCATTGTATGGTAGACCGTGCCGATCCCCTGCTTGTTGGGTTGAACCTGGAAATAGGCTTGTATTGGGACCTAATATGATCCGTGAAGCTGCCGACAAAGTCGATTTCGCTAAGAAATGATTACTCGCTGCTCAAAGCCGACAGAAGAGCTATGTTGACTCGAGAAGAAGGGATTTGGCTTTTTCTGTTGGGGATTATGTGCATATAAAGGTTTCTCCGATGAGAGGAGTGATTCGATTTGGAAAAACTGGGAAGTTGGCGCCCATATTTATTGGTCCATTCCCTATTCTTGAACGGATTGGAACCCTCGCTTATATAATTCAATTGCCTGATTGGTTTCCTGGAGTACATGATGTATTTCACATATCTCAACTTCGAAAGCACGTTCATGATCCAGACTTGATCGTGGAAGAAGCAGCGCAACAGGATATAGAAATTACTCCAGAATTGGCTGTGAGAACAAAGCCGCTCAAGATCATCGGCAAAGAAACCAAGGAACCGAGGAACAAGAAAGTTCACTTAGTCAAAGTGCAATGGAGCGGAGATCCGCGAGATTGTACTTGGGAAACTGAGGAGAGCATTCATAAAGCCTATCCTAAGTGTCGAGTAGATATCTCTGATTGACTCCGGTGCAAGGTACATTTACCATACTTTGCATTACCAATTAGTTCTCTACTTTGTTGTTATTTTCTTTCCATGGATGTGCACTTTTAATTCTATAGTCTGATTAATTTAAAAAGAGTGTATGAATTAATTTGTATGATTTTGAAAAGTTAAAAACAATTTGATTGTTGTTAGTGTTGTGTGATAGTTGATTTGATTATTTAAATTATTAAAACGATAGTTAATTTAATCAATAATAGAATGAATGGTAGAATTTATTCGATTAAATCACACATTGAACTGATTAGAAAATAGATAGAAATATATACTTGTGCATTATATATGTTTGAACAGGTAAATGGATAGCTGTTGAGTAAAGAAATTATTTGCGTGCCCGACAAATAGGTAAACCTTAATGAGTTGGATGCGAAATATTATTATATCAACTCCTGTGAATGCCATTGGATGCGGAGTGCTGGTTATTCTGTGTGTAATAATAAATATCACCATAGGATAGTAACAATTAATTTTGAACTACACTACATGGCATACTTCTGGAAGATACGCATACTTCATCATATACCACATAAGCATTTGGAGCTTGTGTGATGAGGTGGAAGATTTACCATACGAGCGAGAGGCTTGTATGGCGATGACTATATTTTACAGGTTGCACTGATGACTGGTATGGACAATATAAAATTGTAACGATAAATTGCCAGATTAATAGAAACACCACACGGGTCTGGAGTTGACAATAATCAAGTCTCTTTAGTTATTAGATACGGCACATGGATTATTTATTTCCCACATGGGACGAGGTGACGAGAATTTATTCTCTGGAGCAATTAAAATACACACTCCCTCAGGCTTTGACAGGGTGACGAGAATTTATTCTATGGAGTTATTATCTATACACGCTCCCCTGTAAACACCAGAATATATCACTATAAATATGTGTATGCTTTATAGGATTTATTGGGTATCTAATACGGCCCAACAAATTTCCAAACCCCTCCCTGTACAAAGGAGGTTATGGCGAAATTTTTCGAAAATTCCGGGTGTTAGCCAAATTTTTGAAGAATTTGATAACTCTCAGAAACTGAAAAGTTGGAGAATGGAAGCCAGATTAAACGTAGGGTTGATTAATCAAACCACTTTCGACTTTGTTCCTTTTCGGGACGAAAAGTTTTAAGTGGGGGAGATTGTAACGACCCGGAAAATCTGAACCAATTTAAATTTTTTTAAATTGGCTAAAATAGTGGATTTTAAATATTTAAAATAAATATTTTAAATAATAATGATGAAAAGTAAGTTTGAATCGAAGTTGAAAATAAATATAATTACTTTGAATTATAAACAAGGCCTGAAATGGCGCAGTAGTTTCAAATTTTGAATTCAAACTTTGACTGATTGTACCGGGTGCAAAATAAAACGGATTTGAGTGAAACCAAAAATATTTAAATTTGTTAGTGAATACCTTTCTAAAGAATCTGAAAAATCGAAGTTTCATAGCGTGAAGCAAAAGTTATGGCCAAATGAATTTTCAGAAAGGTCGCTATAGAAATTATATAGCCCGCGAAAATGGGCGTTTTGCAAACGACGTCGGAATTCGACGAAACCACTTTTTTTGGATCCGGGATGTGAAGTTATTGTTAGGTTTCAAATTTCATAATTTTTGAAGCTAGTATGTGAGCGTGGCAAAGGAAAACGTGTTTTGGTCAATTACAGTTAAATTGGATCGACCAGAAATAGGCCATTTTACAAACGGTCTCAGAATCCGACGAAACTAGTTTTGTTGGGACCGTATCACCAAAACATAGCTAGATTTAATTTTCTGGAATTTTTCAAATCAGTTTGTGGCCCTGGCAAATTGAAATGTACGTTCAAATCGAATATTGAATGTTATATATTTTAAATTGAAGGAAACTGACTGAGACAGTCGAATGGGCCTACGAAACATATCCCATTGTGTTTGGAATGGGGGTAAGACGCTAGGGACGACAGTCGTTGGGTATGGATTGGTGTTCGTGGGTGAAAGAGGGTATTTTCGAAATTTAAAAATATATAAATTAATAAAAAATTCTCATTGGCCAGGAATATCTCTCTCTCCCCGATTACTATAGGCGCGACGGAAGAAAAGCTTTCTTTCCTTCTCTACTCGATTTCTTCTAATCCGCTCAATAAAAACCCATGCCCCTTTGGAGAATTTCGTAGTACTCAACACGATCTTCGAATCCATACCAACCTCAGATTTTTTTCGTGGGGTATTGAGCTCGAATCGAGCTCGAGAAGGTCGCACCTTTGGAGCGCCGCCGTGAGCAGGAGGATCCGTCGAAGTGGGGCCCCCATACATCGATCTAAGCGCCGTTCCAAGGCCTAGAGGGTGGCGCCGACCGATCTCGTCCAAGTGTTGCGGATTTCATGTTATTTTTAAACCTAGTTTTGAAGATCGAGCTGAGGTATACGGCTATTTTCAATTTAACTATTTGATAGCAGTTTTAAGCGCTATGGTTTTTGTTTTCACTGTAAAAATCATATCTTTTTCGTTTGTTGACGAAATTCAGTGAAACAAGAGATAGTGGACTCGTGTGGACGTCTTCTACATTCTAGAAGAGACCGCATATTTTTCTGAGCCTTCTGCTATTTTTGGTGGAGTGGAACCCAATGTGAGATTTTTAATTTATAAACGATATGGAAAACAATGATGTATAAATTATATAGTCGATGTATGAGTTATATAAGCGTTGTACACCTCTTGTATAAGCGTTGTATAAGTTGTACGTTCGATGTATAAGTTACAAATGCGTTGTAAAAATTATATATGTGTTGAAATAGAAGTGAAATGCTTATATATATATATATACATATATATACGCCCTTCGTCCACAAACCATGGACGATATTTATTGGTTGTGATTGGTGTGAAAATTGGTTGATTACGAATGGTTGATTAGAATTGTTTGTGGTTGAAATTGATTGACTGTGGTTGAAAAATACCCGTTTGTGGTTGAGAAATATTTGGTTGGAACCACATAGGATTAGTTTGTGGAAATGAAAAAAATATACATGCCGCCTGCGTGCGAACTAGATGCATGATTCCCCATTGTCAAAAGCTGCGAGGCTTTAAGGTAGAGCGAGGAGCCGTACTAGGGACGGTCCCGGTTTTAACTACCCTGCCGTTATGTTGCCGAAATTTTGAATAATATTCATGTGTTAGACTTATTTTCCTGTGTTGAAACTATATTCGTGTGTTGAATAGAAAACCTTCATGTGTTGAATCGAAATTCAATCGTTGAATAGAAATTCATGTGTTGAATGGTATTCGTGTTTTAAATAAATTGATTTAACAATAAAAATCACATTTTTACTCTATATATACAAACTATAGAAAACCTTCATGTGTTGAATCGAAATTCATTCGTTGAATGGAAATTCATGTGTTGAATGGTATTCGTGTTTTAAACAAATTGTTTTAACAATAAAAATCACATTTTTACTCTATATATACAAACTATAGAAAACCTTCATGTGTTGAATCGAAATTCATTCGTTGAATAGAAATTCATGTGTTGAATGGTATTCGTGTTTTAAACAAATTGTTTTAACAATAAAAATCACATTTTTACTCTATATATACAAACTATAGAAAACCTTCATGTGTTGAATCGAAATTCATTCGTTGAATAGAAATTCATGTGCTGAATGGTATTCGTGTTTTAAATAAATTGTTTTAACAATAAAAATCACATTTTTACTCCATACATACAAATTATAGAAAACATTCATGTGTTGAATCGAAATTCATTCGTTGAATAGAAATTCATGTGTTGAATGGTATTCGTGTTTTAAATAAACTGTTTTAACAATATAAAAATCACCTTTTTATTGTATATATACGAATTTTGAATAACACTCATGTGTTGAATAGAAATTCATTCGTTGAATAGAAATTCATGTGTTGAATGGTATTCGGGTTCGAAAGAAATTGTTTTATAATAAAAATCATATTTTTATCATCTATATAGACTATATAAAATAGTCGTGTTTAGAAATAAATTATTTTATAATAAAAATCATATTTTTATCACCTATATGAACTATATAAAATAATCGTGTTTCGAAATAAATTGTTTTACAATAAAAATCACATTTTTTCTATATACATGAATGGTTAAAAATAGCGAAGTGTTAAAATAATTGTCGGTTGGATAAAAATATCATTTTTATCAAATGTATGAGAAGAATATAGTTTTGGAATCGAAGAATCGATATATATATATAAATAGAATTGAAATATATCGAATAATGACGCTGCAGTTCGTGTTTTGAAACCGTGATTTCAAACGATTAGTGCGGGAGATCCGACCATCGGATTTTCCCGAAACCGAAACCGTTGGGTTCGCTTTGGAAATATCTTTCCAACGTCAACAACTTTATAAATATCCAACGGTTGGATTGTCTGGAATGTTTAATTCAAATCTAAAGAAAAACAACACCAGAATCGATTATATTTATATATATATATAAATATAATTAAATTAAATCGAATAACGACGCTGCAGTTCGTATTTTGAAATCGAAATTTCAAACGATTATACCGGATCCGACCGTCGGATTTTTCCGAAACTGGAACTCGTTTTGAAAAGATCTTTCTAATGATATAAATTTTTTGAAGATCCAACGGTTAGATTTTCAGATATGTGTAAATCAAATTTGAAGAAAAACAGCGCCACAGCCACGTTATGGCCGAAGCGTCGTTTGAATAAATTGGCTATTTTAAAATAAATAAAAATAGCGATAAATCATTATAAAATATTATAAACGATATGGAAGTGAAATTTAGAAACTAACCGAAGGTTGGCTAAGTCGAATGGTTTCCTGGATTTTGATCTGATGTTGGTTTCGGCCTTCGGGGTTAATATTTGGGAAATCGTTCTCTTACTGATTTACGGTTAGTGACTAATGAACTGGAATATGGCGTATGTGTGTTTGTGTTGCACTTGTTTATTATATACGCGAGTTGCTCAGAAAGACCAGGTCTATCCCATTCTGAATAACTGAATCGACGATAAGAAATCGAAGATGAAGACGGTGGTCGAAGACCGGAGATCTTCACCTCGTTTGGATGGTAACTGAAGTCCCGATTGGGAGGCATCCCGAAATATGGATAATGAGTGGTGATCGTCCAGACGTACGTGGAGATCGATGGGTTTGCGAGGTATATAGTGCCTCCGGTTTCGTTCAGACCCAGAACGGACTTGCAAATGGACGTTGTGTCTGACATTGGAATTTACTCTGTGTGATTGATAGCCATCAGTTACATGGTGTGAATTGCCTGTGTGGCATGCTAAGATGCAGAGATCAGGGCTTCTGTTGAAAAGCAAAGTCTTGTGGTTGATGATCAAAGCCTGGCCTGTGTGGCAGAGCTTTGTGTATAACGTGAATTCGCGAACCTCACACCCCGGTATGAACCAGAAACGAGAGAGGACATCAGGGTGGGCCTGCGTTTCTTTCTAGCTAGAGGTGGTGTCGGTGCTTAAACTGGCCGACATTGATATTATTTTCACCTATGTGGTTGTTGCTTTTGCGAGGCGCCTCGGAAATATCGGTCGATCCGGGACCGATGGAGTCATTTGTTGGCTCATTTACGCCCCATAGGGCGGGGAAACGCAGTGTTCAGGAATTTTAATCCACATCGGTGGACCGGCCCTGACGATCCAAGGGTCGATGTGCTCTGACCCTGAGGCTCGGGATAGAGAGTCTCGAAGTCGGTAAGGACTATCTTTTGCCTTGGTTCATGACGGAAATCCAATTTCCAAATATGTGACTGTGCGATTTTGATTGTATACCTATATATGGCGACATGATATATGGTACCCATGCCGTGTATGATTGATAGTTATGATTCGAAATTGTTTTCGAAACCTATAAACACTAGCAATAATACCAAATGCTTTTGTTTTAATCGTATCAAGCATATTTTGGCCATTATAAGGTAAAACTCTATCCTCCGGTTTGAGTTGCCTTGTGTGATGGGAACTGAGTCTTATAATGGCTTCATTTTTATAAGAAAACATTGCGATGTTTAAAAGATTTATTTGTTTTAAAGCACCGGCAATCCAATGGAGTAAATCCGTTCCACGAAAGTGGCGTGGTCCTGTGATTAGCCATATTTTAAATGTGCTGAGTAGATTTCTCATACCAGTCTCATGACTGACTCGTAGTTTGTTTCACTTTCAAACTCGGGTGCCCCCTTTTTCTACACGGGCAACCTTTTATTCAGCTTTTAGCTGGCTTTCTCTGGATAGCTGGAGCTAAAGATGGATTCTATCATTTATCTCTTTTTATGTTGTTCAGCTCCTATTGTACATATTATCTTTATTTCCGCTGTAGACATTAATGTATAGCTGAACTGTATTTGTGCTAAGTATGATCCTGTTTACTGTGTAACTCTGATGATTATGTTTATCCAGTGTATTATTTCTTCATTATCTGGTGTATTTATTTAATTTTGTTCTGCTATTATCTGTTTATGTGTTATATTCCAAAGATTACCCTTACCACCGTCAATACGGGGTTCGGGGTCGTCTCAGTCTCGAATCGGAGAGGACGATCTCTAGCTTCATTTCTTGATGGAAACCCAATTTCCTATACGACACTATCGGTTTTGATTGTTGAACTAGTATGGCGACATGATATATGGTACCCATGCCGTCTAGGATTGATACATTATAATTGGAACTGTTTTCGAAACATATATACACTAGTAATAATATCCATTCCGTTTTTATCGTATCAAGCATTTTTGACCATTATAAGGTAAAACTCTATCCTTCGGTTTGCGTAGCATTGTGTGATGGGACTTGAGTCTTATAATGGTTTCATTTTTCTAAAAAGCATTGTGTTGTTTAACGATTTATTTAATTTATGCACTGGCAATCCAATGGAGTAAACCCGTTCCGCGTTAGCGGCGTGGTTCTGTGATTAACCTTATTATTAGATTAGTTAAGTTAGATTTCTCATACCAGTCACATGACTGACCTGTAGTTTGTTTCACTGGAAAACTCGGGTGCCCATATTTTCCCCACAAGCAGTCGAGTAGCTTGTTTTGCAAATATTTATCTCTTGAGCAGGATTCTGGATAGCTTAAAGCTTTGTCTAGAGCATTTATAGTCTTCCGCTGCAATGTATTGAATTTATTGTAATATATCTTCCGCTGTGTTATTATTTATTGATGTACTCTGATATTCTATACTCTGATGTAACATTATTATAATGTTTATAAAAGCCTTATATTGTTGTTCTGACGTGTTGTATTCCCAAAGTTAACGTATGCGGGACTTGAACGGTCTGGGTCGATTCAGCGATCGATTAGGCCCGGGCAAAATCCGTATCGTTACAGTTGGTATCAGAGCTCTGGTTAGCTCAAATCTTTGGGGTACAACTCGTTAGTACTGAACAAAAGACTCATTAGAGATTGGATTATTAATATCCAATTAGAATACTAATTAGAGATAGGATCAGTAGCATCCTAGAATGAGAAACTCGTTAGAGATGGGGTTAGTAATGCCCTAGAATGAGTTCAGAGTGACAAATTTATAATTCACATATTTGTGATTATATATATAATCCAATATTAGAAAATATCATTTTTGAATACATAAAAGTTATATATATTTGAAAAGTTAATCAACTAACAAAGTTATTGAAACCAATAATAAAAATGAAAATTGAATTGGTTAATTTAACAACTTTTTGCTTCGTTCGTTTTCGAGGACGAAAAGATTTCTAAGTGGGGGAGATTGTAACAACCCGGAAAATTTGTACCAATTTAGAATTTTTGATAGGAAATACGTCAGAAATTAAAATTTTCAATTTTGAATAATATTAAAGCCATTGAAAATAGTCATTTTACAAACGACCTCAGTTTTCGACGAAACCACTTTTGTTGGAACCGGAATGTCAAATTATTACTAGGTTTCAATTTTCATAATTTTTTGAATTAATATGTGAGCGTGGCAAGGGAAAATGTGTTTTTACAGTTTCAGTCTAATCAGATCGACGAGAAAATGGCCATTTTTCAAACGATCTCGGAATTCGACAAAATTAGTTTCGTTAGGATCGTATCGTCAAAACATAACTAGAAATATATTTTCTGTAATTTTTAGAGTCTGTATGTGGCCCCGATAAATTTAAATGTACGATCAAATTAATTAAATAAATGATTTAAATTTTAAATTAAATAAAACACATCGAAAACTTTCGTTTGGACTGACGGAACCTAGCCCACTGTGTCCATAACGTGGGTATTTGGCTAGGGAGAACATGGTTGGGTTGGTTTTGGAGTTAACATAAGTTATCGGGCTTTATTTTGTAAATTAGTGAATTAATTAATAAAATATTATAAATACATAGGATTTTACAAACCAAAACCCTAACTGTATACCTGCGCCGCCATTTCAGAAAGGAATGCACAGAAAGCTTCCAGTTTCTTCCTTATCATTTTTTAAATCTAATCAATGAATTTCAGAAATTTTAAACCTAAATGAAAGAGCATCTCGAGAGCTCTAAAGCCAATGGTCATGATCGGCTATAACCAGCTGTGGTGCTCGAATTTGGGGGTGAAAGTCGTCGGCTTTGGGGCGGATTTGGAGGAGGTGGAGGCCACCGAGGTGGCGGCGGCTTCGGGTGCTGGGGCGTGGCGCATAGGCGTAGCAGGCGGAGGGATTGGATGGGGGTCCGAACTCCTGAGGCGGCGGCCCGTGGGTGATTTTTTCGGTGAGGGATGAGTCTCGTGCTTCAGTGTTGAACGAGGAAAGAGGAGTTATCAGTGGCCTCAAAATATAATTAAACTTTTTAATTATATATTTAATAGGGTTAATTAACTAATTTTGTAATCATGTTTTAAATGCACGCATCTTATTCAATACTTATCAAAAATTGACAAAACTGAATCCGTTAGAACCGTATTGACAAGATATACGCAACAGAACAAACCAGATCTGAAACGGGGATTGTTGGAAATTCAGATAAATACCACAGTGAGATTTCTATTTTAAATAAAATTAATTATTTATTTCGTTGTGAAATTTATATTCGTTCTATATAGAATTCGCGTTGTGTTGTGTATATATTTATTTCAGTGTTGATTGTTTATGTTTATGATTACGATGAATCTTGAGTTAATTTGTGTGTCTCATGTCTGTTATAAATAGATGAAAATAATTCTATCATGTTTGATAAGGTAAGATTGTTGTAAATAATTCTATCATGTTTGATAAGATAAGATTGTTGTAAATAATTCTATCATGTTTGATAAAATAAGAGAGTTGTAAATAAAAATATGCACTTTTGTTAATATAGTCTAGTTGGAATAAAAATATAGATTTTTTTCAAAACATGTTAAGATTGATAAAAATAACATTTTAGTTATAAAATGTTAAGATTGATAAATATAACATTTTAGTTATAAAATGTTAAGATTGATAAAAATAACATTTTATTTGTAAAATGTTAAGATTGATGAAAATAACATTTTAGTTATAAAATGTTTAAATTGATAAAAATAACATTTTAGTTATAAAATGTTGAGTTGATAAAAATATCACTTTTTATTTGTTTTGTTGAGTTAGAATTGATGAAAAAACAAAATATCACTTTTATATGTTTTGTTGAATTAGAGTTATCGACAAAACAAAGTTATCTTTTTTATTTGTTTTTGTTGAAATGTTAAAATTGATAAAAATAACATTTTAGTTACAAATGTTGAGCTGATAAAAATATCACTTTTTATTTGTTTTGTTGAGTTAGAATTGACAGCAAAACAAAATATCACTTTTATATGTTTTTTTGAATTAGAGTTGTCGACAAAACAAATATATCACTTTTGTATGTTTTTGTTGAAATAGAATTGTCGACAAAATCAAAGTTATCTTTTTTATTTGTTTTTGTTGAAATTTTTGAATTGATTTAACATAAAAATATTCTTTTTATGTTAATATGAAAGGTTAGAAATGACGTAATATAAAAATATTCTTTTTTATGATATTAGAATACATAGAAAAATGTTGACATACAAAAGTATTATTTGAAATGATATTAGAATACATAGAAAAATGTAAACACATAAAATATTCTTTTATATGTTATTAGAACACATAGAAAAAAGTAAACAAATAGAATCTTCTTTTATTTGTCATTAGAGTACATAAGAAAAAGGTATGGAAAGAAAGGTGTTATATTAGATGAAAACAAAACGTACAATTTGTCAAAATAAAAGAGTTAAAACAAAAACTACATTTTTGTTAAATAAAAGAGTGAAAAACAATTTTGTCAAATGTAATAGTTGAAAACAAAATTGGCCCTTTTGTCAAATTAGAATTGTTGAAACCAAAATGAACATTTTTGGCAAATTAGAATAGTTGTATTAGAAATATACATTTTAGTCAATTAAAAAGAATGAGACAAAATATACATTTTTGTCATTTAAAAAGAATGAAACCAAAATATACATTTTTGTTCATTAAGAAGAAAGATTACATTTTGATCACTCTCAAGAAAGAGACATTTTTGGTTCAGTAAAAATAGAAAGGCATTTTTGTCTGTTAAACAAAAATAGACATTTTTGTTCATTTAGAAGGGTTAAACAAAAATAGACATTTTTGTTCATTTAGAAGGATTAAACAAAAATACACATTTTTGTTCATGTAAAAGGATTAAATAAAAATAGACATTTTTGTTCATTTAGAAGGATTACAAAAAAATAGACATTTTTGTTCATTTAAAAGAATTAAAACAAGAATATACATTTATGTCAATTAAAAAGGATTAAAGAAAAGATGAAACATTTTCGCTCATTAAAAATGATTAAACAAAAAGATACATTTTCTTCATTAGAAAGAATGAGACATTTTTGCTCATTAAAAATGATTAAACTAAAAGATACATTTTGTTCATTAGAAAGAATTAAATAGAATAACAATAATATTCATTTTTGTCAAATGTAAAAGAATGACAAAAACATTCATTTTTGTGACGACCCTGATTTTCAGAACCAGTTTAAAATTTTTATTTTAGTTATTTTAATGAATTTTGAATATTTAAAATGATTATTTTAAATAATAACGACAAAAAAAATTAGTTTAATCGAAGTTAGAACGTATAAATTTATTTTAATTATATAACGAGCCTGAAATGGCGCGGTAGTTTGGAAATTCGATTTTAAATTTCCAATGAATGTACAGGATTCAAAGTAAATCGGATTTCAGTAAAACTGGAAATATTAGGATCGTATTAACGATATCTTTCTAACAAAAGTAAGAAATTGAGATTTCACTTTAAAAGTTGAAAGATATGTCCAGTTTAAAATCCAGAAAAGTCGCTTTGGAATTTTATATATTTTAATATAATATATAGCCCTTAAAAATAGCCATTTTGCAAACCACCTCTATTTTCGACGAAACCACTTTTTTGGATCAGAAATGTCAAATTTTTGTTAGATTTATTTTTCTGTAATTTTTGAAATTAATATGTGAGCGTGGCAAAAGAAAACGTGTTTGTTCAGTTTTAGTCAAATTGGATCGACCAAAAAATGACCATTTTTCAAACGGTCTCAAAATTCGATGAAATTAGTTTTGTTAGGACCGTATCGTCAAAACATAGCTAGATTTATTTTTCGGGAATTTTTAGAGTAAGTATGTGGCCCCGGTAATTTAAAATGTGCGTTTAAATTTAATATATATTGATTTATATTTTAATTTAAAGAAAAACTGATTCAAACGGTTGAATTGGCATACGAAACATATCCCATTGTGTTTGGAATGGGGGTATTTGGCTAGGGGCGACAGTCGTTGGGTTTGATTTGGAGTTCGTACGTGAAATTTCAATCTAAAGAAATAATAGAATAAAATAATAATTAATATATACTATATATACCCCCTCATTTATTACAAAACCTTAACCCCCTTTTATTTCTGAGTCCGCCGCCATCAGGTATTCAAAGGCCAGAATTGTCCCAAATTGATGCTCAATTTTCTCAAAATCCACAAATTAAAAATCAGAAATTTATGAAACGAAACTGTAGAGAAGATCGAGATCTCCATTCTGTACGATTATGATCGGGTCTTAGGTTGCGGATTTCTCAATTTCCGTGCTCAAAGCACCTTCATTCGCGGAAGTTTCTAGAGGGAGTGGGGCCCTCGAGCTCGCGGTGGTGACCAGGCACGGGGAGGGGCTTCGAAGGCGGTCAGTATGGCTGGGATGGATCGGTGGTCGGTCGACCTAAGGAGGCGCGGCAGGTGGCTTTTCAAATGGACGATGGGTTTGGGGGTAAATTACACGTTCAGGAAGATGATGAATAGCCTGTTTAAGCGGCTAAGCAAATCCAATCTTGATTAGTGAAATTAATAATATTTTTAATTTAATTTTGTGATTAAAAATTTGAAACAACCATATCTTATTCGTTAGGAATCAGAATCGAACGAGGTTAAGTGCGTTGGAATCGTATCACCGAGCACTACGCGATGAGACTGACTAGAGTTGAAATAGAGCAGATTTGAAATTCAAGCAAATTCAAAATCCTAACCGTAATAAAACAGAATTTAAGAATTTCAGAACTGACGGAGTGGAATCGAATGTGAGTTTTCTCACATTGCAAAAATATTCACATTTTTGTGAAACTGAAATATGTGATTTATTTGATTATTTGTTTGTTGATTTCTATTCTAAATGGACATCTATTTTGAACTGTTAGAAATCAAATTACAGTTAGTTTATTTTTGAATTAAATTGCTAGTTAAACCCTGACACCTATAATCAGTTAATTATTGCAAATTGAACTATTTTGGATGATGGATGTTTATTTATGGATATACTTGAACTGTATGGATGTTTTCTATATTTTATATCAGTGTTATTGCCTTGGATGTTGCGGGCATCATCATGAACAAATGTCGAAATTGAGTTATATAGAAATGTTCGAAATTGAATTATATAGAAATGTCGAAATGGAATTATTTTGAAACGTTGAAATTGAATTATTTCAAAGGTTTAAATTTTTATTTAAACTTTGAAATTAAATTCGAATTGAAATGATCTACTTTGATAAATTGAAATTTGAACTAAAATTTATTATAATTTAAATTATTCCAAAGGTTTAAATCTTTATTTAAACTTTGAAATAAAATTCGAATTGAAATGATCTAAAATTTGTTAATTGAAATTTGAATTAAAATTGATTATAATTTAAATTATTTCAAAGTTTTAAATCATTATTTAAACTTTGAAATTAATTTCAAATTGAAATGATCTGATTTGTTGTTTTGAAATTTGGAATTTAATTCAACTTGAAATGATCTGATTTGTTATTTTGAAATTTGAAATTAAATTCGAATTGAAATGGTCTACTTTGTTAAATCGAAATTTGAACTAAAATTTATTATAATTTAAATTATTTCAAAGGTTTAAATCTTTATTTAAACTTTGAAATAAAATTCGAATTGAAATGATCTAAAATTTGAATTAAAATTGATTATAATTTAAATTATTTCAAAGGTTCAAATCTTTATTTAAACTTTGAAATTAAATTCAAATTGAAATGATCTGATTTGTTATTTTGAAATTTGGAATTTAATTCAACTTGAAATGATCTGATTTGTTATTTTGAAATTTGAAATTAAATTCGAATTGAAATGATCTAAAATTTGTTATTTGAAATATGAACTAAAATTGATTATAATTTGAATTATTTCAAAGGTTTAAATCTTTATTTAAACTTTGAAATTAAATTCGAATTAAATGGCTTAAATAAATATTATGAACTTGAACTTGAACTCGGATTTGATTTGAATCGAATAGATTCAAATAATATTTTGAAGTGGGAAGTTATCCTTTAAAATGGATTGTTTTCAAATGAATTTGATTGTGGAATCGATTTGGATTGGATTTTGGAAATTGATTTGGTTTGTTTTGAGATTTGAACTTAGGTTCAGATTTATTGGAAATGGAAAGAAACAGTTGATTTGAAATTATTTCTATACAAACTATTTTATATATAAACTATTTTCTAAATTTTATCCCTTTGATATATGGGGTATTTTATATAAATTGTTTCCAAAACCTATTCTTTCTGTATATATAAAAGTAGTTTATTTTATAAAATATTTTAATGTACAAAAAACATTTCAAATACTCAAGCTGTTTGATTTCCAAACTATTCCAAATCTCCAAATTATTTACAATTATTCAAAAATTTATTTAAACCCCAAAACTATTTCAAACTTATAAACTGTTTAGAAGTGAAAAGTGTTTACATTTAAACCTATGATTTTAAAGTAAATATGATTATTTTGATGTTAAAATCAAAAATGAATTCAAAACTATTGTTGAAGTAAATTGAATGATTCAAATGAAATGTGGTTAATTGAAGTTATAACCAGTTGTTGAAATTGAAATTTATCTTAAAATAAATATGAATTTTGGAAGAAATATTATTGTGATTAACATAATATGATAGTTAAAGTGAAATTGGTTTAGTTGAATATGATATCTTGATATCATAACGATTCACCTTTGAAATATAAAGTACCAATCGGTGTGTAACATGACATTTTGTTGTTAAAGAGACCGGGACCTCTTATTGACATACTCTCTGTCAATGTTGGAACCACTCTAACAACTGTGTACGCGGTGGAGTTCCAGAAATGAAGTAGGACGAATTTGGAGGCGATTACTGGATTGAAGAAAGTGAACGATAATGGATGACCCCGACACTTGTGTCGATTTGAAATGACTAAAACAGGAGCTGTGCCAGACCAAATGAGGCTTGTCTACCTCTTAGTGGACGTTTGCTCTTCGATTTTCCTGGGCCTCGAGTCCATACTATTACTATTTTGTTCTTGTTGTTTTGTCAGTGCGCACCCTTGATGGGAGGTATTTCCCTTTGATTCGATATGGGGCGGATGTCTATGGTGGGCCGTTAGGGGTAACCACCAGTCGGGATCAGGCAAACTAGTAGCATACTACTTTGGGTATAGCCTCATGTGCCTTATCATACGTTTATCCTTATGCGAGACAACTACGATTTTAGTTTTGGCATAGGTCTATAGGGGACTCGCTGGCTACCGACGTTTTACTGGTTGTGTTACAGGACCTGCATAGACCATGTGCTTATAAACTGTGTAAGGGTAATCAATGTAACCCCGCTTATGCTATTTTTCTGACAAGTACTTGTGAATAGACACTAGTATAATATCAAAATTATATTATATAGTGTCTAGTTTGACGGATCCTTAGGAGATGGAATTTCCCGTAACATCTTTTGAGTTATGTGTGTGCATGTTCATATGATATCGATTTGAGTTAGATGAGAATATTTTTATCTGATCTGAGCTTGTTTGATTTTCACGCTATTACGCTAGGGTCAGACTTGAGCATTCCAGTTTCAAAGGTTATCTTCTGAAGGATGAAGACGAAGACGGTATACTATTATTACTATTGTATTCCACTACTATTCTGTTGCATTACTCTGTATTATCAGTTATGTGTATAAATTGTATAACTCTACTGATAATGTATAACTCGGATAAATGTTGTAAAATGATCAAATGTTTATTTTAAACAGCTTCATGAACTGTTATTTGATTATTATATTTTGTTCCTTCCGTTGCGAGATTCTGTTCTTGTTTTCTTCTTTCTTTCTAATTCTAAATTAATCCCCTTGATTATCTATATTTTTGACTATAATGGTTGAAGATGTGGATCGTCATTTAACAATCTGTAAATATGAACAGTTTTGAGTTTGACATGTGTGGATTATTGTCGATTCAAAAGATACGGGTTTCCGGGTCGTTACAGTTGGTATCAGAGCTTATGGTTTAGCAGTAAACCTTGGCTCTATTGGGATTTACTCATTAGAGATAGGGTTAGTAACACCCTAGAATGAGTTTTGAGTGTACATATATACGAGAGAGCGTACTTGTAATTTGATATAAAATGGTTTTGTATTGTGTTGTTTGGCCTGTTGAGTTTGAGTTTGGAGTTCTGGTCGATGCGTCTGGACAACGTTATCGACAGGAGTTCTAAAACACTTGAATAAGGTATTTTGACACAATATAGTTTTCGATTATATATTTTGTATACAAAGGATATACTTTGAAATTCAGAGAGTTAAATGGTTCAGTAATCAATATTTTTTTACCTATTGATTACAATAAAAAAAACAAAATTTATATTTGATTTATAATTAATGAGGAAGTATAAATAAAATAAATTAAAATGGGGAATTTGAGATAAATGATTTTCGAGACTTTGAAAATTTTATAGTAGTAATATTTGAAGGATATTCAAATAAAAAAAATTGGTTAAGTACTCTATTTTGCTACTGGAAAATAAATTTCGGTGATGAGATGATCATAGTCATCGACTTTCATTTTCGAGTCTCAAAGTGGGGGAGGCCACTTGGTAGCATTGCTACCTATTCGTTTTTGAAATTTTAAATTTGAAATCTTGAGTATGTTTTGATATAAAAAAAGGGTTTATTTATGTATAGTATATATTATTTCAAAATGTTTTGAAAATAAATTGGTATTTAAGATTCTCAAGTCTCTATTTATACAAATTACTCTCCTTGTTGATAATCTACAAAATAAATAATTGTCAGCATTAATATCAAGTGAAATTTGAATAGGTGAATCAAGAAATATGATAAATGAATAAGAAAAATATAAATGAAAATATAATATAATATTATAAAATTGAAACATAAAGTAAGGAAAATGTTAAAGAAAAATAGAAACAAATACTCATGTTACTTTGATAATAAAGAGTAAAGTTGTGAAATACTAAATTTCATTTGTAATATATACAAACCTACCTAAATGAAAAGTTTAAGAGTATATAAATATGTAATGAAATATTTTACAAATGAAATTTTAATGAATAACATGTTCCAAAATGATATGTTGAATCATAGAAATGTTATGAAGATAAAGAAAAGTAAAGAAGAAGAAAAATGAATTGGAACCAAAGAAATGTTTATTAAGGTTAATCAAGTGGTTGTAATAAAAAATTTAATTTGTTAATGTTCTGAAACGATTAACAAAGGGATGGTGTATTTGCGAAGGATTGGTATTAACTAAAATTGTAACCTCCTGAGATAATTGTAAACTTGAATAAAATTGTATCAAAAAAAAGAAGAAACGAGTCTTGAGTAATGTATAAACTTAAGAAATTAAGTAACAAGTCATTCCATAGTAATAAATTTATAAAGTAACGTAAATAACAGAGGAACTAAAGTCTATAAGTGGTGAAATAATGTGAATTAACAATAAATTACAAATTTGGTTAGTTATGAATAAAGGAAAATGGACTTAGATTCCGATTGAATAAAATGTCAAAGATAAGCTTAAGAAAATTTAAAATAAGCTATTCCGCGATGTAAATAAGTTTACAAGTTGAATCGATTGTAAATGTACTTAAGCAGGTTAACTAAAACATAGAGATAATAAGATGTAGATGAATTAAAGAATTAAAATATATAGAAATTGAAATGAGTAAGTATGTAAATTTCAAATATGTTTGGAATAAGCATAGATAAAACGAAATGCTAGCATATAGAAAATTTTCATATAGTTGAAATAAGTAGTATAAAAAATCCAACAATTTTAAATAAATTTTTTTTTTTTGGATTTTGGGTTTGTCGTGAATGGTGTCTTAAATAATACTGTTCTTGAACCCATTTGAGAAAAAAAATCTTTTAACTAAGGTTTAAAGAAGTTTTCCAGTTAATAAATATAATTAGAATTAAGTGGAAGTTGGTTTTGGGTTGATTGTGAACATTGTTTTAAATGACATTAGTTCTTAAAACCCGATTAACAGTGAAATTATCTTTTGAAATTTATTAGTCTTTTAACTAAGATTTAATGGAAAAGCTTTGGTTTACAAAGCGCGAGAACCAAAACTTAGTTAGAAATAATGTTTGGGATTTGGCATCAAAAATATGATTTTTTAGTATATACAAAAGTTATACGTTTTGAAAAGCTAGTTAACAAATTGATTGCTTGTTGCGATGTGTGATTATTAAGTTAATTAATAAAATATTGGAATGATAACACCAATATGAGTAAAAGGGGTAAAATTAGCCAAATAGAATTTAATATTGAACTAAAGTGAAAATTGATTGGAAATTGCATACGTATACATGTATATATATTGAGCAGGTCATAGCATGAAAGCTAAGAAGAGGAATAAAATTGTGTGCCCGACCAATAGGTACATGTTTATTATATTGATTGGGATTTGATGATTTTATGAGCCGATTGGCTAGCCGCTTGACTTTTTCTTTTTCTTTTTGAGTTGAGAGGGCCTGTGTGGCGGTTTGGGATTTTCCCGATGCTCCCCGTACAAAGGAGGTTATGGCGATTTTTTTCGAAAATTTAGGGTGTTAGCCAAATTTTTGAGAAATTTGAAAATTCTTAGAAACTGAAAAGTTGAAGAATGAAAGCCAAAATGGAAGTTGAGTTGGTTGGTTAAATGACTTTCGGCTTCGTTCCTTTTCGAGGACGAAAAGTTTTAATTGGGGGAGATTGTGACGACCCTGATTTTCAGAACCAGTTTAAAATTTTTATTTTAGTTATTTTAATGAATTTTGAATATTTAAAATGATTATTTTAAATAATAACGACAAAAAAATTTAGTTTAATCGAAGTTAGAATGTATAAATTTATTTTAATTATATAACGAGCCTGAAATGGCGCGGTAGTTTGGAAATTCGATTTTAAATTTCAAATGAATGTACAGGATTCAAAGTAAATCGGATTTCAGTAAAATTGGAAATATTAGGATCGTATTAACGATATCTTTCTAACAAATGTATGAAACTGAGATTTCACTTTAGAAGTTGAAAGATATGCCCAGTTTAAAATTTAGAAAAGTCGCTATGGAATTTTATATATTTTAATATAATATATAGCCCTTAAAAATAGCCATTTTGCAAACGACCTCTGTTTTCGACGAAACCACTTTTGTTGGATCAGAAATGTCAAATTATTATTAGATTTATTTTTCTGTAATTTTTGAAATTAATATGTGAGCGTGGCAAAAGAAAACGTGTTTGTTCAGTTTTAGTCAAATTGGATCGACCAGAAAATGACCATTTTTCAAAAGGTCTTAGAATTCGATGAAATTAGTTTTGTTAGGACCGTATCGTCAAAACATAGCTAGATTTATTTTTTCAGGAATTTTTAGAGTAAGTATGTGGCCCCGATAATTTAAAATTAGCATTTAAATTTAATATATACTGATTTATATTTTAATTTAAAGAAAAACTAATTCAAACAGTCGAATTGGCTTACGAAACATATCCCATTTTGTTCGGAATGGGGGTATTTGGCTAGGGGCGACAGTCGTTGGGTTTGATTTGGAGTTCGTACGTGAAATTTCAATCTAAAGAAATAATAGAATAAAATAATAATTAATATATACTATATATACCCCCTCATTTATTGCAAAACCCTAACCCCCTTTTATTTCTGAGTCTGCCGCCATCAGGTATTTAGAGGCCAGAATTGTCCCAAATTGAAGCTCAATTTTCTCAAAATCCACAAATTAAAAATTAGAAATTTATGAAACGAAATTGTAGAGAATATCGGGATCTCCATTCTGTACGGTTATGATCGGGTCTTAGGTTGCGGATTTCTCAATTTCTGTGCTCAAAGCACCTTCGTTCATGGCAGTTTCTAGAGGGAGTGGGGCCCTCGAGCTCGCGGTGGTGACCAGGCGAGGGGAGGGGCTTTGAAGGCGGTCAGTGTAGCTGAGATGGATCGGTGGTCGGTCGACCTAAGGAGGCGCGATAGGTGGCTTTTCAAATGGACGATGGGTTTTGGGGTAAATTACACGTCCAGGAAGATGATGAGTAGCCTGTTTAAGCGGCTAAGTAAATCCAATCTTGATTAGTGAAAATAATAATATTTTTAATTTAATTTTGTGATTAAAAATTTGAAACAACCATATCTTATTCATTAGGAATCAGAATCGAACGAGGTTAAGTGCGTTGGAATCGTATCACCGAGCACTACATGATGAGACTGACTAGAGTTGAAATAGAGCAGATTTGAAATTCAAGCAAATTCAAAATCCGAGCCGTAATAAAACATAATTTCAGAATTTCAGAACTGACGGAGTGGAATTGAATGTGAATTTTCTCACACTGCAAAAATATTCACACTTTTGTGAAATTGAAATCTGTGATTTATTTGATTATTTGTTTGTTGATTTCTATTCTAAATGGACATCTAATTTGAACTGTTAGAAATCAAATTGTAGTTAGTTTATTTTTGAATTAAATTGCTAGTTCAACCCTGACACCTATAATCAATTAATTATTGCAAATTGAACTGTTTTGGATGATGGATGTTTATTTACGGATATACTTGAACTATATGGATGTTGTCTATAATTTATATCAGTGTTATCACCTTGGATGTTGCGGGCATCATCATAAACAAATGTCGAAATTGAGTTATATAGAAATGTCGAAATTGAATTATATAGAAATGTCGAAATGGAATTATTTTGAAACGTTGAAATTGAATTATTTCAAAGGTTTAGATCTTTATTTAAACTTTGAAAGTAAATTCGAACTGAAATGATCTACTTTGTTAAATTGAAATTTGAACTAAAATTTATTATAATTTAAATTATTTCAAAGGTTTAAATCTTTATTTAAACTTTGAAATAAAATTCGAATTGAAATGATCTAAAATTTGTTAACTGAAATTTGAATTAAAATTGATTATAATTTAAATTATTTCAAAGGTTTAAATCATTATTTAAACTTTGAAATTAATTTCAAATTGAAATGATCTAATTTGTTATTTTGAAATTTGGAATTTAATTCAACTTGAAATGATCTGATTTGTTATTTTGAAATTTGAAATTAAACTCGAATTGAAATGATCTACTTTGTTAAATTGAAATTTGAACTAAAATTTATTATAATTTAAATTATTTCAAAGGTTTAAATCTTTATTTAAAGTTTGAAATAAAATTCGAATTGAAATGATCTAAAATTTGTTAACTGAAATTTGAATTAAAATTGATTATAATTTAAATTATTTCAAAGGTTTAAATCTTTATTTAAACTTTGAAATTAAATTCAAATTGAAATGATCTGATTTGTTATTTTGAAATTTGGAATTTAATTCAACTCGAAATGATCTGATTTGTTATTTTGAAATTTGAAATTAAATTCGAATTGAAATGATCTAAAATTTGTTATTTGAAATTTGAACTAAAATTGATTATAATTTGAATTATTTCAAAGGTTTAAATCTTTACTTAAACTTGGAAATTAAATTCGAATTAAATGGCTTAAATAAATATTTTGAACTTGAACTCGGATTTGATTTGAATCGAATAGATTCAAATAATATTTTGAAGTGGGAAGTTATCCTTTAAAATGGATTGTTTTCAAATTAATTTGATTGTGGAATCGATTTGGATTGGATTTTGGAAATCAATTTGGTTTGTTTTGAGATTTGAACTTTGGTTCAGATTTATTGGAAATGGAAAGAAACAATTGATTTGAAATTATTTCTATACAAACTATTTTATATATAAACTATTTTCTAAATTTTATCCCTTTGATACATGGGGTATTTTATATAAATTGTTTCCAAAACCTATTCTTTCTAAATATATAAAAGTAGTTTATTTTATAAAATATTTTAATATACATAAACCATTTCAAATACTCAAGCTGTTTGATTTCCAAACTATTCCAAATCTCCCAATTATTTACAATTATTCAAAAATTTATTTAAACCCCAAAACTATTTCAAACTTATAAACTGTTTAGAAGTGAAAAGTGTTTACATTTAAATCTATGATTTAAAAGTAAATATGATTATTTTGATGTTAAAATCAAAAATGAATTCAAAACTATTGTTGAAGTAAATTGAATGATTCAAATGAAATGTGGTTAATTGAAGTTATAACCAGTTGTTGAAATTGAAATCTATCTTAAAATGAATATGAATTTTGGAAGAAATATTATTGTGATTAAAATAATATGATATTTAAAGTGAAATTGGTTTAGTTGAATATGATATTTTGATATCATAGCGATTCACCTTTGAAATATAAAGTACCAATCGGTGTGTAACATGACGTTTTGTTGTTAAAGAGACCGGGACCTCTTATTGACATACTCTCTGTCAATGTTGAAACCACTTTAACAACTGTGTACACGGTGGAGTTCCAGAAATGAAGTAGGATGAATTTGGAGGCGATTATTGGATTGATGAAAGTGAACGATAATGGATGACCCCGACACTTGTGTCGATTTGAAATGACTAAAACAGGAGCTGTGCCAGACCAAATGAGGCTTGACTACCTCTTAGTGGACATCTGCTCTTCGATTTTCCTAGGCCTCGGGTCCATACTATTACTATTTTGTTGTTGTTGTTTTGTTGGTACGCACAATTGATGGGAGGTATTTCCCTTTGATTCGATATGGGGCGGATGTCTACGGTGGGCCGTTAGGGGTAACCACCAGTCTGGATCAGGCAAACTTGTAGCATACTACTTTGGGTATAGCCTCATGTGCCTTGTCATACGTTTATCCTTATGCGAGACAACTACGATTTTAATTTTGGCATAGGTCTATAGGGGACTCACTGGCTACCGACGTTTTACTGGTTGTGTTACAGGTCCTGCATAGACCATGTGCTTATAAACTGTGTAAGGGTAATCAACGTAACCCCGCTTACGCTATTTTTCTGACAAGTATTTGTGAATAGACATTAGTATAATATCGAAATTATATAATATAGTATCTAGTTTGACGGATCTTTTGGAGATGGAATTTCCCGTAACATCTTTTGAGTTATGTGTGTGCATGTTCATATGATATCGATTTGACTTAGATGAGAATATTTTTGTCTGATCCGAGCTTGTTTTATTTTCACGCTATTACGCTTGGGTAAGACTTGAGCATTCCAGTTTCAAAGGTTATCTTCTGAAGGATGAAGACGAAGACGGTATACTATTATCACTATTGTATTCCACTACTATTTTGTTGCATTACTAAGACGACCCCAAACCCCGTACTGACGGTGGCAAGGGTAATCCTTGGAATATAACACAAACAGATAATAGCAGGACATAATTAAATAAATACACCAGATAATGCACAATAAAATATACTAGATAAACGTAATCATCAGAGTTACACAGTATACAGGATCATACTTAGTACAAATACAGTTCAGATATACATAAATGTTTACAGCGGAAAACAAACATAATATACAATAGGAGCTGAACAACAAAAAATAGATAAATGATAGAATCCATCTTCAGCTCCAGCTATCCGGATAAAGCCAGCTAAAATATGGGACTGGTGGCTAAAAATAGATAAATGGGACTGGTATGAGAAATCTACTCAACACTTTTAAAATATGGCTAATCACTGGACCATGCCACTTTCGTGGAACGGGTTTACTCCATCGGATCGCCAGTGCTTTAAAACAAATAATTCTTTTAAACATCGCAATGCTTTTTATAAAAATGAAGCCATTATAAGACTCAGTTCCCCTCACACAATGCAACGCAAACCGAAGGATAGAGTTTTTACCTTATAATGGCCAAGATATGCTTGATACGAATAAAACAAAAGCATTTGATATTACTACTAGTGTTTATATGTTTCAAAAACAATTTCAAATCATAAGTATCAATCATAGACGACATTAATGCCCCATACCACTATGTCGCCATATATAGGTATACAATCAAAACTGCACGGTCACGTATTTGGAAATTGGATTTCCGTCATGAACCAAGGCAAAAGATAGTCCTTACCGAATTCGAGACGCTCTAGCCCGTGTCTCAGGCACAGCCGCAACCGTACCTTGGATCGTCAGGGCCGGTCCACATGGAGTGGATTATAATGCCTGAACAATGCGTTTCCCTGCCCTATGGGGCGTCAATGAGCCAACGAATGGCTCCATCGGACCCGGATCATCCGATCTAACCGAGGCGCCTCGCAACAGTAACAACCACTTAAGTCAAACTCGTCAGGGCATGTAAAACCACTGACGCCACTTCTAGCTAGAAAGAAACGCTTGCCCTCCCTGATGTCCTCTCCCGTTTCTGGTTCATACCGGGGTGTGAGGCTCGCGATTTTACATCATACACAAAGCTACGCCACACAAGCGGTGCTTTGATCATCACCACAAGACTTTGCTTTTCAACAGAAGCCTTGATCATTGCATCTTAGTGTGCCACACAGACAATTCACGCCATGTAACTGATGGCTATCAATCACACAGAATGAATTCCAATGTCAGACACACAGTCCATTTGCAAGTCCGTTCTGGGTCTGAACGAAACCGGAGGCACTATATACCTCGCAAACCCGTCGACCTCCACATACATCTGGACGATCACCACTCATTATCCATATTTCGGGATACCTCCCAATCAGGACCTCGGTTACCATCCAAATGAGGTGAAGATCTCCGGTCTTCATCCACCGTCTTTATCTTCGATTTCTTATCGTCGATTCAGTTATTCAGAATGGGATAAACCCGGTCTTTCTGAGCAACTCGCGTATATAATGAACAAGTGCTACACAAATACTACTGCGCATCATTTCGATACATTAGTCGCTAACCGTAAATCAGTAAGAGAACGATTTCCCAAATATTAACCCCGAAGGCCGAAACCAACATCAGATCAACACCAAGGAAACCATTCGACTTAGCCAACCTTCAGTTAGTTTCTAAATTTCACATCCATATCGTTTATAATATTTTATAACAATTTATCGCTATTTTTATTTATTTTAAAATAGCCAATTTATTCAAAACGACGCTTCGGGCCATAACGCGATCGTGGCGCTGTTTTTCTTCAGATTTGATTTACACATATCTGAAAATCTAACCGTTGGATCTTCACAAAATTTAAATCATTAGAAAGATCTTTTCAAAACGAATCCAACGGTTCTAGTTTCGAGAAATCCGACGGTCGGATCTCCCGGTATAATCGTTTGAAGTTTCGATTTCAAAATACGAACTGCAGCGTCGTTATTCGATATAATATAATTATATTTATATATATATAAATATAATCGATTTTGGCGCTGTTTTTCTTCAGATTTGAATTAAACATTCCAGACAATCCAACCGTTGGATTTTTACAAAGTTGGTGCCGTTGGAAAGATTTTTCCAAAGCGAACCCAACGGTTGCGATTTCAGGAAAATCCGATGGTCGGATCTCCTGCACTAATCGTTTGAAATCACGGTTTCAAAATACGAACTGCAGGTTCGTTATTCGATATATTTCAATTCTATTTATATATATATCGATTCTTCGATTTCAAAACTATATGGTTTTCATACCTTTGATAAAAATGATATTTTTATCTAACTGTCTTCTATTTCAACACTTCACTATTTTTAGCAATTCATGTATATAATAAAAATGTAATTTTTATTGTAAAACAATTCATTTCAAAACACGGTTATTTTATATAGTTCATATAGGTAAATAAAATAGGATTTTTATTATAAAACAATTTCTTTCAAAATACGAATACCATTCAACACATGAATTTCAATTCAACGAATGAATTTCGATTCAAAACATGAAGGTTTTCTATAATTTATATATATATATATATATATATAAGGTGATTTTTATATTCAAAACACGAATACCATTCAACACATGAATTTCAATTCAACGAATGAATTTCGATTCAACACATGAAGGTTTTCTATAGTTTATATATATAGATAAAAAGGTGATTTTTATAGTTAAAACGATTTATTTAAAACACGAATACCACTCAACACATGAATATGATTCAACGAATGAATTTCTATTCAACACATGAAGGTTTTCTATTCTACAGATGAATATAGTTTCAACACAGGAAAATAATTCTACCACATGAATATTATTCAAAATTTCGGCAGCATAACGACAGGGTAGTTAAAACCGGGACCGTCCCTAGTACGGCTCCTCGCTCTACCTTAAAGCCTCGCAGCTTTTAACAATGGGGAATCATGCATCTAGTTCGCACGCTAGCGGCATGTATATTTTTTTCATTTCCACAAACTAATCCTATGTGGTTTCAACCAAATATTTCTCAACCACAAACGGGTATTTTTCAACCACAATCAATCAATATCAACCACAAACAATTCCAATCAACCATTCACTATCAATCAATTCTCACACCAATCACAACCAATAAATATCGTCCATGGTTTGTGGACGAGAGGCGTATATATATATATAGCATTTCACTTCTATTTCAACACATATATAATTTTACAACGCATATACAACTTATACATCGAACGTACAACTTATACAACACTTATACAAGAGGTGTACATCGCTTATATAACTCATACATCGACTATATAATTTATACATCGTCGTTTTCCATATCGTTTATAAATTAGAAATCTCACATTGCTTTTCACATTGCCAAAAAATTGTAGAAAGCTCAGAAAAATATCCGGTCTCTTCTAGAATGTAGAAGACGTCCTCACGGTCACGATGTTTCCTGTTTCATCGAATTTCGTCAATACACGAAAAAGATATGATTTTTCAAAGTTCAAACATCAAAAAGGACTCACCTTTCTCGATGGTTCAAACTAGGGTTTGGAGATTTCGTGAAATTCGTGCACCGTGGTGAAGATCGGAGGGTGCGACGTGAAAGAGGGGAGCGAGGCGGTCCTATCGGTGGTGGTGCGGTCGGATCTGGTGGCCTCTGGCGATCGTGGAAGCGCTGGGAAGTCGTCGACTTTGGGTCGACGATTCAGGCGATAGCGGCGACGAGGGGGGTCGAGGTAGGGTCGGATTTGAAGAGGGGAGGGAGGCGCGTCGAGGTAGGGTGGTGGCGATGGCTGGAGATGGCCGAGGTGGCGGGAAAAGGGTCGAAAAGGATGGAAGCGTGAGCCGCCGTCGATCGGGGGGAATAAAAGGGTTTTTTCGATTTTTTTTAAATTATGAAAGAAATAATTTGATTGGCCGGGGGGTTTTAAAAAGGGTTTTCTGACACGACCTCCAATCCAAACCCAACGACTGTCGTCCCTAGCGTTTTACCCCCATTCCGAACACAATGGGATATGTTTCGTAGGCCCATTCGACTGTTTCAGTCAGTTTTCATTCAATTTAAAATATATAACATTCAATATTCGATTTGAACGTACATTTCAATTTGCCAGGGCCACAAAGTGATTCTAAAAATTCCTGAAAAATAAATCTAGCTATGTTTTGACGATACGGTCCCAACAAAACTAGTTTTGTCAAATTCTGAGACCATTTGCAAAATGGCTGATTTCTGGTCGATCCAATTTAACTGTAATTGACCAAAACACGTTTTCCTTTGCCACGCTCACATACTAGCTTCAAAAATTATGAAATTTGAAACCTAGCAATAAAATCACATCCCGGATCCAACAAAAGTGGTTTCGTCGAATTCCGAGGTCGTATGCAAAATGGCCATTTTCACGGGCTATATCAATTCCACATCGACCTTTTAGAAAATTCATTTGGCCATAACTTTTGCATCCCTCTATGAAACTTCGATTTTTAAGATTCGTTAGAAAGGTATTCACTAAAAAATTTAAATATTTTTGGTTTCACTCAAATCCGTTTTGTTTTGCACCCGGTACAGTCAGTCAAAGTTTGAATTCAAATTTTGAAACTATCGCGCCATTTCAGGCCTTGTTTATAATTAGAATTAATTATATTCGTTTTCAAATGTCAATTCAAACTTAGTTTTCATCGTTATTACTTAAAATATTTATTTTAAATATTTAAAATCCATTATTTTAGTCAATTTAAATTTTTTAAATTGGTTCAGATTTTCCGGGTCGTTACAATTACTCTATATTATCAGTTATGTGTATAAATTGTATAACTCTACTGATAATGTATAACTCTGATAAATGTTGTAAAATGATCAAATGTTTACTTTAAACAACTTCATGAACTGTTATTTGATTATTATATTTTGTTCCTTCCATTGCGAGATTCTGTGCTTGTTTTCTTCTTTCTTTCTAATTCTAAATTAATCCCCTTGATTATCTATATTTTTGACTACAATGTTGAAGATGTGGACCGCATTTAACAATCTGTAAATACGTACAGTTTTGAGTTAGACATGTGTGGATTATTGTCGATTCAAAAGGTACGGGTTTCTGGGTCGTTACAATTTTTGTCAAATGTAAAAGAATGAAATAAAAACATTCATTTTTATCTTTAAAATAGAATGAGACTAAAACTATTCATTTTTGTCATTTAAAAAGAATGAAACCAAAAATAGACATTTTTGTTTATTTAAAAGGATTAAAACAAGAATATACATTTAAAAAGGATTAACCAAAAATAAACTAGAATTGTTATCAAAAGTGAAAGAATCACTTTTATTGTAAATGCATATCTTAGAATTTATATGCAGGGATAAAATATCACTTTTGTTAAAATGCATATATTAGAATTTATATGTAAAGATAAAATGTTTGAAACATTAAAAATTACATTTATAATGTAAAGATAAAATATATGTAAATATTCATTTTATAGATAAAATGGTTGTAACATTAAAATTTACATATTTGATGTAAAGCATGATTCATGTAAAATAATCATTGTTTGAAATAGAAAGTTTTAAGATAAAATTTTACATTTTTATTGTGTATATAGAAACTATGAGAAAAATGCATAGTTGAAATAAATCGATTAATCAATAAAAATTACATTTTTATTTAATGTATGATTCGCTATAACAATGCATATTAGAAATAAATTAGTCGATCAATTAATGGTTTTGAAGTCGTCAAGCGAATTATATTTATATGTATATATTCATATATATATATATATATATATATATATAACTGTAAATTAAAATTAAACGAATCACGCATGGTAGTTTGCGTTTCGAAATCGTAACTTTAAACGATTATACCGAAAGATCCGACTGTCGGATTTTCCCAAGACTGGAACTGTTAGAACCGCTTTGGGAAGATCTTTCCAATGATATAAATTTTGTCAAAAATCCAACGGTTAGATTTCGAGATATGTGTAAATCAAATTTTGATCAAAACAGCGCTAGGGTCGCCCATTGACCCGAAGCATCGTTAAATTAATTTAGCTATTTTTACATATATAAAAATAGCGATAAATCGGTAAAAGATAATATTAACGATATTAAATGGTTTAAAATTATATATATACGAGAATCATTTGAAAAGACTGAGTTTAATCTCATTTCAAATGATTATACGACGATTTAAACCGAAGATATGAAGACGGTGATTGAAGACCGACGATCTTCACATCGAATGGGCGACTACTGATGCCCGACATTGGGTAGCTCCCAGTAAAGGGTTAATAGTGGTAGTTAGTGCGGACGTACTTGTTGATTATCCGGATATGCGAGCGGCTCTCCTTCGTATTGGACATACAGAGAGGAATAAGGTGACTCCGGTTTCGTTCAAACCGAGAACAGACTTGTAAATGGATGCGTGTCTGACATTGGAATTCATTTCATGTAAATTAAATTGATTTCTATCTATGTATATCCGTTTGGTGGCGGAGAATTTATTTTCTTGCTTAACACCCTCATAGGGTATATATTGATAGTGATCTATCGCATGGCATGAATTGTCAATGTGGCGCACTAAGATGCAAATGATCCAGGCTTTTGTTGAAAAGCAGGGCCTTGTGGTCGATGATCAAAGCATAGCCTGTTTAGGCGTAACTTTGTGTATAACGTGACTTCACGAGCCTCACACCCGGTTATGAGTCAAAAATGGGAGTAGGACTGCAGGGAGTGCACATGTTTCTTTCTAGCTAAGAAGTGGTGTCAGCGACTTACCAGCCCTAACATTTTTACTTATGTGGATGATGGATTATGAGGTACCTCGGTTTTATAGGTTGTTAGTGGCCATATTGGAGGTTCAAAAGATCCCGGAAGCGTGTGTTCAGGCATAACTAATCCACTAACGTTAAGTGTGGATCGACCCTAAAGATCCAAGTATTTACTGCGGGGAATCCTAAGGCATTTGCTAGAGTGTCTCAAATCGGAGAGGACGATCCTAGCTTCGACTCATGATGGAAACCCAATTTCCAATACGACACCATCGGTTTTGATGTAGAACTAGTATGGCTACATGATATATGGTACCCATGCCGTCTAGGATTGATACATTATGATTGAAACTATTTTTGTAACATATATACACTAGTAATCAAATCCAATCCGTTTTTATTGTATCAAGCATTTTTTTACCATTACAAGGTAAAACTCTATTGTCTGGTTTGCGTAGCATTGGGTGATGGGTCTTGAGTCTTATAATGGTTTCATTTTTCTAAAAAGCATTGCGTTGTTTAATGATTTATTTAATTTATGCATTGGCAATCCAATGGAGTAAACCCGGGCGTGGTCCTGTGATTAGCCTTATTATTAGATTAGTTAAGTTAGATTTCTCATACTAGTCCCATGACTGGCCTATAGTTTGTTTCACTGGCAAACTCGGATGCCCATATTTTCCACACAGGCAATCGAGTAGCTTGTTTTGTAGATATTTATCTCTTGAGCAGGATTCTGGATTGAAGCTTAATGCCGTGTCCAGAGCATTTATAGTCTTTCGCTGCAATGTATTGAATTTATTGTAATTTATCTTCCGTTGTATTATTATTTATCGATGTACTCTGATATTCTGTACTCTGATGTAACATTATAATAATGTTTTTAAAAGTCTTATATTGTTGTTCTAATGTGTTGTATTCCCAAAGTCAACGTATGCGGGATTTGAACAGTCTTGGTCGATTTAGCGATCGATTAGGTCCAGGCAAAATCCGTATCGTTACAGTTGGTATCAGAGCTTTGGTTAGCTCAAATCTTTGGGGTGCAACTCGTTAGAATTGAACAAAAGACTCATCAGAGATTGGATTAGTAATATCCAATAATAATACTCCTTAGAGATAGGATCAGTAGCTTCCTAGAATGAGAAACTCGTTAGAGATAGGATTAGTAATGTCCTAAAATGAATTCAGAGTGATAAATTTATAATTCACGTATTTGTGATTATATATATAATCCAATATTAGAAAATATGATTTTTGAATACGTAAAAGTTATATATATTTGAAAAGTTAATCAACTAATAAAGTTATTAAAACCAATAATAAAAATGAAAATTGAATTGGTTAATTTAACGACTTTTAGCTTCGTTCCTTTTCGAGAACGAAAAGATTTTAATTGGGGGAGATTGTAACAACCCGGAAAATTAGGAACAATTTAGATTTTTATTTTAAGAATTTTTGATAGAAAATACGTCAAAAAATTAAAAATTTCATTTTTGAATAATAATAAAGCCATTGAAAATAGTCGTTTTACAAACGACCTCTGTTTTCGACGAAATCACTTTTGTTGGAACCGGAATGTCAAATTATTGCTAGGTTTCAATTTTCATAATTTTTCGAATTAATATGTGAGTGTGGTGAAGGAAAATGTGTTTTTACAGTTTCAGTCAAATCAGATCGACCAGAAAATGGCCATTTTTCAAACGATCTTGGAATTCGACGAAATTTGTCTTGTTAGGACCGTATCATCAAAACATAACTAGAAATAATTTTTCTATAATTTTTAGAGTCCGTATGGTGCCCCGGTAAATTTAAATGTACGATCAAATTAATTAAATAAATGATTTAAATTTTAAATTAAATAAAACACATTGAAAACTTTCGTTTGGGCTGGCGGGACCTAGCCTATTGCGTCCGGAACATGGGTATTTGGCTGGGGACAACATCGGTTGGGTTGGATTTGGAGTTAACATAAGTTATCGGGCTTTATTTTGTAAATTAGTGAATTAATTAATAAAATATTATAAATACGTAGGATTTTACAAACCAAAACCCTAATCGTGTACCTGCGCCGCCATTTCAGAAAGGAACGCACAGAAAGCTTCCAATTTCTTCCTTATCATTCTTCAAATCTAATCAACGAATTTCAGAAATTCGAAACCTAAATGAAAGAGCATCTCGAGAGCTCTAAAGTCAACGGTCATGATCGGCTATAACTGGCTGTGGTGCTCGAATTTGGGGGTGAAATTTGTCGGCTTTGGGGCGGACTTGGAGGAGGTGGAGGCCACCGAAGTGGCGGCGGCTTCGGGTGCTGGGGCGTGGTGCGTAGGCGCAGCAGGCGAAGGGATTGGATGGGGGTCCGAACCCCTGACGCGGCGGCGCGTGGGTGATCTTTTCGGTGAGGGATGGGTCTCGTGCTTCAGTGTTGAACGAGAAAAGGGGAGTTATCAGTGGCCTCAAAATATAATTAAACTTTTTATTTATATATTTAATAGGGTTAATTAACTAATTTTGTAATAAAGTTTTAAATGCACGCATCTTATTCAATACTTATCAGAAATTGACGAAACTGAATCTGTTAGAACCGTATTGACAAGATCTATGCGACAGAACAAACCAGATCTGAAATGGGGACTGTTGGAAATTCATATAAATACCACGGTGAGATTTCTATTTTAAATAAAATTAATTATTTATTTTGTTGTGAAATTTATATTCGTTCTATATAAAATTCGCGTTGTGTTTTGTATATATTTATTTCAATGTTGATTGTTTATGATGGCGATGAATCACTGAGTTGATTTGTGTGTCTCATGTCTGTAATAAATAGATGAAAATAATTCTATCATGTTTGATAAGGTAAGATTGTTGTAAATAATTCTATCATGTTTGATAAGATAAGATTGTTGTAAATAATTCTATCATGTTTGAAAAAATAAGAGTGTTGTAAATAAAAATATGCACTTTTTTTAATATAGTCTAGTTGGAACAAAAATATAGATTTTTGTCAAAACATGTTAAGATTGATAAAAATAACCTTTTAGTTATAAAATGTTAAGATTGATAAAAATAACATTTTAGTTACAAAATGTTAAGATTGATAAAAATAACATTTTAGTTAGAAAATGTTAAGATTGATAAAAATAACATTTTAGTTATAAAATGTTAAGATTGATGAAAATAACATTTTAGTTATAAAATGTTAAAATTGATAAAAATAACATGTAAGGACCCATAATCCCCCTTACGGGAAATCACGGATTGAGTTGAGAACAAGCCACATCGGAACGCAAACAGAAGAACATTTCATTGTGTATTACAACAATTCCATCAGAATACATGAATATACAGAGTATAAATAAATATTACACAGAAAATATCAGAGATTTAGATTACATTTAAATACATAACAGCGGAAAATAATATAAAAAACACAACTAGAAGTAATACACGGGTACAGAGCTTTCCGAGTATCGTTCCAGCTGTAAACCAAGATCCTGTGAATATAAATCTGCAAAACCCAAAACTACTAGCTGCCCGTGTAAAAATAAGGGCACCCGGAGTTTAGGTTAAAACAATAAACTTCAGGTCAGTCATGTGACTGGTGTGAGAACTAAAACAGTTATTAATCTTTATTTTAAAGTTAGGTAAATCAAGGGACCACGTCGTATAACACAGAACGGGTTTCCTCCCAAGAATACCAGTGCATAAAACAACAGCGCAATGCTAAATAAAGAACAATGAAGCTATTATAAGACCCAGGTCTCATCACACAATGCAACACAAGCCGCAGGATAGGGTTTTTTACCTTATAATAGCCAAAGAATGCTTGATATGTGAAATTTCATGTTTTATTATTACTATAAGTGTATAGTGTCAAAACAATTTCAAATCATAAGTATCAATCATAGTCGGCATAAGTGCCCCATACCACTATGTCGCCATATATAGGTATACAATCAAAACCGCAAAGTCACGTATCTGGAAATTGGATTTCCATCTATGAACCGAGGCCAGGGATCGTCCTCTACTGAATTCGAGACTGTCTAGCCCGAGCCTCAGGCAGGTACTCTGTCAAGCCTTAGGAGCCACAGGGCCGGTCCACCGATGTGGATTAAAATGCCTGAACACTGCGTTTCCCCGCCCTTTGGGGCGTAAGTGATTCCAATGATTCCATCGGTCGCGGATCGACCGATATATCTGAGGCGCCTCGCAACAGCAACAACCACACAGGTGAAAAGTGTATAAATGTCAGCCAGTTTAAGCACTGACACCACCACTAGCTAGAAAGAAACGCATGCCCTCCCTGGATCCTTCTCCCGTTTCTGGTTCACAACCGAGGTGTGAGGCTCACGAATCAACGCTACACAAAGCTATGCCACATAAGCCGTGTTTTGATCATCAACCACAAGACTCTACTTTTCAACAAAAGCCTTGATCATTTGCCACTTAGGCATGCCACACAGGCAATTCACTCCATGCGATTGATATCCATCAATATATAACCCCTGAGCTCATACGTCTCAGAGAAGGGCGTTAATCAAGAGAATAAATTCCCCGCCGCCAAACAGATGTATATTTATTAGAAATCAATCACACAGACTAAAATCCAATGTCAGACACACAGTCCATTTACAAGTTCGTTCTGGGTCTGAACGAAACCGGAGGCACCTTTTACCTCGCATATCCATCGATCTCTAAGTACGTCTGGACGATCACCAAATGATTCCCTCCTTTTGGGTGTGTACAGCCCAATCAAGATTATCAGTAATCACCCAAACGATGTGAAGACCTCCGGTCTTCGACCACCGTTTTCATCCTCGACATCACGCCAAACCAGTTATTCAGAATGAGATAAACCCGGTCTTTCTGAATAACTCGCGTATATAATAAACAAGTGTTACACAAACACAACATACGCCTCATTCCAATTCAGAATATTCTTTTGTTCAAATATTCTTATACTTTGGGAAAGGTTCCCATTAATTTTATCAAAGATAAATTCTTTAAATTTATTCTTTAATCTTCTTTGAATATCAATTCAAACTAGTCCGGATTAGCGAACCACACCGAAGTAATCATTTATTTTATTTCCCAATCCCAACCTATTCATCCCATGAAGTAAAACTGGTCATACTTCATATCTAACACCACGGTGTTATCGGTAAATTCAATTACCATTTCACGTTCAAATCTAATTAAATATTTAACTATCACCTGGAGCAAAACTGGTGATACTCCATTCCCGATCATTTCAATCTAATTAAAGATTTATTAAAACTCCACTTCATTTTAATCTTCCCAATAATCACTATCAATGATTATTTATCTTGGGAAATCACATCCTATCTTTAACTGGGTTAAAGAACCAATGTCATTTAAAACACGGCTCACTGTAAACCCAAAATCATATTCCATTAATTATTGAGTTAAAGAACAAGTGTTATTTAGAAAACCGTTCACGATAAACCAAAAAATCAATTCAAATTCAATTCCATTTAAATACCATTTAATTGGTACACTTCATTAAATCTAAATAAAAAGATTCAATCTTTTTCTCAACTGGGCTCAAGAACAGTGTTAATGAAGACACCATTCACGACAAACCCAAATCACATTTGATATTAATTACAAGGCTCTGAATAGAAAATATATCGGCTTATATTCAATATCAAATTCTACGACCAACAAATATCGTATTGGAAATAACGATATAAATATCTTTCAATTTTCCATAACAATATATGTATAATCACGAAATCCAACATCGAAATATTCCAAAGACAATTTCGATTCAAATCCATTCCAATTCAATTATTGGAAATTTTGGTTATTTTCAAAACCATTTCAAATCCAATTTATTTATTTAAAAATAATTAAATTATTATTCTAATTCAAAACTAGTTCATTTCGATAAAAATCTATTTTTATCCTTTCAAATATGGAGTTTTGCACCCTAATTCTTCACAAATCATTTCTTATGATTTTACACTAATTATCGATATTTTTAATAATTTTATCAAGGCCCATACAGTCTATTTCCATCAACGGCCATCGAACTGCACTTACAACGACATTTTCCAAATTTGATTTGGACATAATTCCAAATCCAACCATTATATTTCTAATTTCTAATGTTCGTTAGAAAGCTCTTCTCGATACGAACCCAACGGTTCCGGTTTTAGGAGAATCCGACAGTCGGATCTCCTGCAATATCCATTCGAAGTCAATGGTCGAAATTCGCGATATGCCGCGGCGCAGCGCGTTCTATTCAGGCCGTTATATTATATATAATATATATATATAATATACTTCGTCGATTTCCTTTCGAAACGAATTTTATAAATCGTTTTAAATTCGTTTTCAAAACGATTTCAACTTCATATTCAATTTCTAATCAAAATTAAATATTCCACATCATCGATATATAAATGATAATATTTTCCAACGTTATATTTTGAAATTATTTCCTTTTGTATATTCATTATAAAATGAATAAAATCGATATAAATAACGTTCACGTCAAAATGGCGTCAATCTAATTAACACGGCTTTTATTTAACACATGAAATTATTTTATTTCAACACATGAAATTATGTTATTTCAACACATGAAATTATTTTCTATTCAACACATGAATCTATTTTCAATTCAACACATGAATTTATTTTCAATTCAACACATGAATTTATTTTCAATATTGGAATGAGGCCCAATCAATTAACATATAATGTTTATTATATGGATTCCCTACAACACATGTATATAACAGCAACGGTAAATCATCAACCATCATCCAGAGTGCACCACACAACTGCATAAGCATTAAATATAAATAATTAATGCTTACACAATCTGTCAACCCATCGATTGACATACAACTAAACAATTAGGATTAGTGTACGTCAAATATCATCCCAGTACCCGTGTGGGGTTTCAAACCAACAAACACAGATTTTATTTGTGCAGTTGGGCGATGTGTAAAATTTATCGTCCCAATCAATATTAGTCAAATCAGTGTATATAAACAAATCGTCCGATTTGTTTGTGAATATTTATTTTGTATACACGTTAAAAATTATATTTTTAACTATAAAATATTTTCCACTATAAAATATTTTATTTCATTTCACATCACACAATCAAATTTCACAACACAGCAATCAAACAAACAAGTCATCCATGGTATGTGGACGACCGGTGTCGGGTGCTACTAAACACCGTCTGCATCCTAGTATATATTTCAAACTAGAAAATAAATTAAAAGTGAGGAGTTCTCACCGACTAGCTAATCCAATTCACCGCGACTCTTCCTATGTAGAAATCTTCGTCGTGCTCGCCTTTTTTCAGTTTCATTGTCCGTAGCCACTACATATATAAAAATCTCATTTTTATATTGTTGTATGTATATAAAAATCACATTTTTATAATCACTCTATATAGATAAAAATCACATTTTTATACCGCTACTATATAGATAAAAATCACAATTTTGGTAATGCTACCTTTATGATAAGGATTATATTTTGCTTCTCTCTATATAAACATTATATTTTTATATTTCTACTCCTTCTATAAAGATCGAATTTTTATCTTATTACACATATAAAAATATATATTTTTAACCCTTCTATAATATAAAAATTATATTTTTAACCTTTCTATAATATAAAAATATCGCCTTTCTACTAATAAAAATATCGTCTTTCTACTAATAAAAATATCGCCTTTCTACGAATAAAAATATCGTCTTTCTACTAATAAAAATATCGCCTTTTTAAACAAAGTTATTTATAATAAAAATCACTTTTTTCATACATTGTAATATATAGTAAAATTTTTAGATTTTATAACAATATTTTTAACAGAAGAAAACTGATTAAAAAAAATTAAAAAAATAAAATAAAATAAAACTTACAGCAGAAATTGAAGGAGGAGGGGGGGACCTGCGCTCGTCGGAGGAGGTGCTCGTTGGCGGTCTGGCGGCGGCTGGATGTCGGAGGGTGGGGGTTGTGTGGATCCGCGGTGGCTCCTTTTGGGGTTAAGGGGGAAGGGGTTTGAGCGTGGAGGAGCTGAAGGGGAGAGGGGTCTTCTCGGACGGCGGCGCTGCTGGGGGGGAGGGGGGCGATGTCGATTAGGTTTTCCATTTTTTATTTTGAAAAGTAACCGGGGGGCTGAGAGTAAAGGAAGAGAGAGAGGTTATTATATTATAATTTTTTTATTTAATTACTTAATTTCAAAAATCAACTTTTTATTTTGACCTCGAAATCGAACCCACCGACTGTCAATCATAGCTAATTACCCCCATTCCGAAAAAAAAGGGATATGTATTGCAGGCTGATTCGATCGTTTCGATCAGTTTTCGTTAAAATCAAAATATAACTCTATATATTGAATTTGAGCACACATTTCAATTTACCGAGGCCACAAACTGACTCTAAAAATTCCCAAAAAATATTTTCTAGCTTCGTATTGACGATACGGTCCTAACAAAACTAATTACGTCAAATTCCGAGACCGTTTGAAAAATGGCCATTTTCCAGTTGATTAAAATCAACTAAAACTGGTCAAACGCGTTTTCTTTTGCCACGCTCACATATTGATTCGAAAAATTACGAATTTTGAAATCTAGCAATAACTAGACATCATGGATCCAACAAAAGTAGTTTCGTCGAAAACCGAGGTCGTTTGCAAAATTTCCATTTTTAAGGGCCAGAATCCATAGCGACTATTCTGAATTTTCAACTGGGCATAACTTTTGATCCCCGCTATGAAATTTCAATTTTTCGGATTCTTTGGAAAGATATTCTCAAATAGATTCAAATATTTTTGGGTTCGCCAAAATCCGGTTTATTTTTCACCTGGTAAATTCATTTGAAATTTGAAATCGAATTTTCAAACTACTGTGCCATTTTCAGTTTCTTTTATATTTAAAACAAAATATTTATATTCTAACGACGATCTATATAAATATTATGTTCTAATTCTATTCAAAATAAATTTATCGTCGTTATTATTTAAAATAATTCATTTTAAATATTCAAAATTCAATAAAATTGCCGAAAAAAAAATGGCTCAGATTTCCGGGTCATTACATAACATTTTAGTTAGAAAATGTTGAGTTGATAAAATATCATTTTTTATTTGTTTTGTTGAGTTAGAATTGACGAAAAAACAAAATATCACTTTTATATGTTTTGTTGAATTAGAGTTGTCAACGAAACAAAGTTATCTTTTTTATTTGTTTTTGTTGAAATGTTAAAATTGATAAAAATGACATTTTAATTATAAAATGTTGAGTTGATAAAAATATAACTTTTTATTTGTTTTGTTGAGTTAGAATTGACGACAAAACAAAATATCACTTTTATCTTCCAATATATTATTATTTATCAATGTGTTCTGATAATTTGTACTCTGATGTAACATTATTATAATGCTTATAGAAGTCTTATGTTGTTAGTCTGATGTGTTGTATTCCCAAACTTAACGTATGCGGGATTTGAACGGTCTTGGTCGATTTAGCGATCGATTAGGTACGGGCAGGATCCGTATTGTTACACTTCAGCTCTTATACCACTGTAACGAACGAAATTTTCGACCTCGAAAATCGACACATAACACCATGCCAACTATCCGAGAATCGGAAATACTGGAACGTCAATAGAAAGAAGTTAGAGAGTGAGAATAGATAAGACAGAAAATTAGTATAGAAGAAGAAGAACAAAAATACAACATCAGAGTAAACAGGAATCTCACAGCGGAATGAATAAATATATAACATAACTTTGAAATAAAACCAGTATATGTATACAATAACATTATCAGAGCACAACACTTACAACACAGCGGAAACAAACAATAGTCATAAAATCCTGAAGCCTCCTGCTCCAAGCTCTCCAAGTATATCTGTAAATCCTGACTACTTGACTGCCCGTACAAAATTGGGCACCCAAGAGTTTAGGAAAAACAAAAAAAAATAAACTCTGGGTCAGTCATGTGATTGATGTGAGTAAACTCCAACCATTTGTTTAACTTTTAAAATCCTTTTAAATGAAAGAATAATCATAAGACTAATCCAATATAAATACGGATGGTTTTTACCTTACGATTTTCCAATGGTGTCTATCAACCACAACTAAAAACCATTTAGTAGAAAGCTTTCATCTCACGTTCCACATACATAATATATAATCAAAAACCGCATGCGCTTATTGTGTAATGGATTCCAACTGGCAAGGTATGGGACCACCTTCTGATAGTGTATCCCTAGAGAGGAATACACCGGGTTCAACAAGAACATCTTGTAACCCAGGCTAAACATGATCGGTCACTCATTTCGCTTGAGTGTACTGAATGTATTATCACCAATGGTTGGGATCAGCAACCATTTCCCAAAAGGGACAACATCGAAATAGATAATAGAAGTAAATGGAATTTTCCTAGATCTGGTGATAATATACCCTAATTGGGAGCTACCCACTTAGCCAAGCGACCTACCCGATTTTATACCATTTTCCGGTTGTGAGGCTTGAGGTCATAACGTACACACCACACCTTTATTTACTTTGAATGTCTCATAGTCATACCCGCCAAATCACAAATTGATTTCCCCAAAAATATCATGGGTTTACAGCTAAGAGAAACGAATTCCTCTGCCACTAAACGTAAATACATTTGAAGAGATCAATTTACGCGATCCATTAAATATACTCTGTCATACATTCTTCCATATAGGTTGTCCTAGGACTGGACAAACCGAAGGTACTATTCTGTAAACCCATCTTAGGCAATTTCTACCTTGGATTTGCCAGAACAGCCCTTGCATAAACTCTGTGTTCAATTATCTACATCATATTTGATTCGCAACGCTAATGCCCATACGTATTGGTTTTCAGATAATAAACCTGATCCCGATCTCTCCGTATTGACGATAGAAAAATGGTGAAAACTCTGATAGTCGGTTATTTAACTATCAAAGGAAAATATCAATACACAAAATGATCTTACTTCCAAATTAAAACATTATCGATCAAGCATCAATCAATATTTTTCCTTTACATTAATTTATTTATTTCCCCATTTCCATTTTCCATATATTCGTAAATCCTTATTTTCTAAATTTAGAAAATAATGTTATTAACATTGGAAAACATTTCCGTTTCTTATTCACGCATCACTATCTTCCCATATCTATCAGTCTCTAACTATAAACCAGTAAGAGAAAAATTCTCTGAATATCAATCCTGAAGGCCGAAACCAACATCAGATCAATACCTAGAAAGTTGTTCAGCATAACTAATCTCCAATCAGTTTCAAATTTCCTTAACTCCATTTCTTATATTCTTATCAAATCATTGCTTATGAAACTCTTAGATTCAGTTTACGAATCTAAATCTTTTATGAAAAGCTTTGGTTACAACGATAGTTTTATAATTCCTACTTCTAAAATATCTAACTTTATATAAAACTTTTGTACCTTAATTTAAATAAACAAATAACCGATTTATTAAATAAATAAATATTGATTTAAAAACCGGAAAGTAAATAGTACTTTCCTACATTCGATACAGTCGAATCCCAATGTATAATTCTTTTTTGAAAAATCTCTATTTGATAATTGTCTTTCGAATAAACTATATTCGACAATCTCTCTTTCGAATAAACTATATTCGATAACTCTCTTTCGAATAACTAATATTTGATTAACTTTATTCGAATAATTTATATTCAACTAACTCTATTCAAATAACTAATATCCGATTAACTCTCTTCGAATAACTAATATTCGATTAACTCTATTCAAACAACCAATATTCGACTAGGTCTATTCGAATAACTAATGTTCGACTAACTCTACTCGAATAACTAATATTCGACTAACTCTATTCGAATAACTAATATTCGATTAACTCTCTTCGAATAACTAATATTTGATTAACTCTATTCGAATAACTAATATTCGATTAACTCTCTTCGAATAACTAATATTCGATTAACTCTATTTGAATAACTAATATTCGATTAACTCTATTTTAAATCCCTACTTCAAAACCCAATATTCCATGTAAATGTTTTAATTTATAAATTATTTATTTTAATCCATTATTCACATCGATTGTGAAAATATGTTTTATTTATATACTCAATCAGTTTGATTTATCATTTAAAAATAATATCCCATTTCAAAATTCTATTTATACTTTTATTTATAGACTATTCGTAAAGATCTTATTTATAACTCTCTTTACAACTGCTATGTTCACATTCGATTCCAAATATCGGTGTTGAAATTGATTTTTTTTCTCTATATAATTTTAGACTTATATATTCCATTTATTATATGATAAATATTTAATTTAATTTATAAAACATTATTTTTAAATTAATCTTCTCAATTTATCTGTTAAAACAGATTCTATTTAAAATCTGCTTTAAATTAATCTTCCCACAATTCTTTTATATCTTGCCAATTCCCTTTAATCAATGTCATGTTACACCCATGTGCGAAGCACGGGTCTAAACCTAGTCCTAATGTATAATTCTCTTTTTATAATTCTATAAATTTTCCAAATATTATATTTACTCCATATACTCATTTATTTACCTGTTGTTACCTTCATTCAGTATTTATATCAAAAACGACCTTTTAAAACATTCATATAACTGTTAAAAATCTTATACTGAAGTTCTTATTTAATTTTCCAAATAATTCCTTTTTATAAAATCTATTGATTTTATAAAATTCTAAAATTCAATATCCACTTCACAAATTCCTTTTTATAAAATCCTTTGATTTAATATAAATATTTTTATTTCAATATACACTTTGAAATTTCCTTTTTTACATTCCAGTATTTCTTATGCTATTTAAAATACCAAATAACCATGATCAATATCCTTCAAACACACATAATCAGCAATAGATTATTTATTACATCATATATCACAATATATGAAAAAACAGTATTATAAATATTGAGGAATCTAGTTGGATCCTTCCAACATGTTTCCCTGCATTCATAGATGTTAAACAATATAAATAACATAAACTTCGTTTCAAAATGAAATATTATGATAAACAGAATCAATATTTAATTAACGATGTGTGTGTGTGTGTGTGTATATATATATCGTTATCTATATTTTTAACCAATTGATTAGCAATTCATCTAAATAGTCAACACACATCAATCAACCATCACTTATCAATTCTAAAAATACGTTATAAAAATATAAACTATGCAGAGTTAGTGAGATTTACTCACATTAGATGGTTATCGTTAAATAATGATTAACTATGTATTGATTCAGACAAACAATTTATTTTTCTATAAATTGTAACGAGCTCCATTTCACTCCTAGTCATTTCCATTGTGTAGTTGTCGTCCATACGATCCCAACGGATCATGTTTTGCTGAATTTCGATCACGAATGACAAAGATATTAATTTTACCAATTTACAAATAATTTAATGTTATTAACTATATTAAATAAATTAATAATATAACCTTTTAAACTTAATTAAGCCTCGTTAAACACTTTCCTCGTCACGTCTTCCTCCAGACATCCTACCCGCCATTTCCACCCCCTTAAACACCACGTCTCCCTTCATTACTCAGTAACAACTCAAACTACTAATACCATGCTACTCCCCTTCAAAACCTCAACACAACCATCACCACCAACATCAACCCAAATGACCATAACGGATCGCGTCTCTAGGGCTCAGCTCCTCGCTACAGTAAAAGTAGCGCTCCTTTTTTTACAAGTTCACCCAAAATGTTCAGAAACGGTACTACTTCCCCTCAAGAACTCCAAACTCTCATTCTTTTTGCAAATCGATCACTCAATTTCTCAAAACATGGAACCCTAGTTGCATGCTATGTCAAAGTCGAATCGGAGAAATGCATCGCACCCTGATTCTCTAGTACCCAGTTAAAGCTAAACATTATCTAAACTCAAAAATGGAATCGTTCGATTTTTAGGATTTTTATTTGATTTTATTTGAATTTCCAAAGATCACGATTTTTGCTATAAGAAGAAATCAGAACGGCGGAAATTTGTTTGACTAGAGAATGAGAAATTTTGGGTTAAAGGAAAAATTAGGTTATTTATGGGATAGGTTGGCTTGCTCAAGAAGCTTCATATATATTTTTATATTACTTTATATTCGATAATTAACTTAATTTATCACTTCAAAAATTCCTATGATCAATTACAATATCCAAATTCAATGAAAATGGACATGAAGCTACAATTTGACATTACGGACCCAATGAAACTTGTTTCATCGAATTCCTAGCCCATTTGCTTACACAACGTATTTTTAAAGTCAAATTATTGACTGTATTTTAAATTAAAATCCTGTACGGCCACATACTGATTACAAAAATCACAAAAATTGAAATCTAACAATAATTTAATATTCCGGATCCAACAAAATTAATTTCATCGAAAAAGGAGGTCATTTGCAAAACTGGCTATTTTTAAAGCTCTAAATAAACCAATTTAAATATTAATATATTTAAAAATAATTAATTTAGTATTAATAAATTAATATTATCGTATATATTCACATAGAATATAATACAGCTCCTAAATATTCATATCTGAATTTATAACTCAACATTTCAAATCTAGATTAAATCAGTATTTAATTTATATTAAAAATCCATTTATAATATAAATAAATCGTTATAAATTACAAAGGAATTCCATACAAAATTTTCGAAAATTCGATTTGGACACAACTCATAATCTACACAATGAAATCTGGATTTTTCTCTTCCATTAGAAAAATATAGTTCACCAGCTCCGAACGTTTCTTGTTTCACAGAAATCCAACTTAAAATGGATTCTGTATATTCATTTAAAGTTTGAATCACCTAATTACGAACTACCGTGCAATTTCGAGCTCGATTATAACTATAATATAATTTATACGTTCTGACGCTGTTTATTAAATAGATTCGTTGTTATAATTCAATTCTATACTGAATTATATCTTATAAATAATCCAATTATCACAATATTGTGAATTCTACTATTTCCAACTATTTCGGAATTTATATATTATTTAAATATTTGTATTAATTATATGTTCAATATTATTTAATTCTGGTCATTTTAAATTACCAAACCATTATCTAATAATTAAATAAATTATTTATTATCCATTAAAAATAAGGGTCGTTATAGAACGCAACGATGAAAACCATTTTATCCATTTCTTAATATTATTTTAATTAATATTTGATTTATTAACCTTCTTCGTATTATTTTATTTATTAAAATTTGGGGTGTTACAATATTTAATGATTGGTTGAATTAAGTATGAATAAATTTTTCAAAATTTAGTTTATTTGGAGGATGTTGGGATTTGAGATTTTATATTTATAAATGATTAAATAAATTTAAGTTATTTAAGTTAAAGGGAATTCCAATTTATTTGTTAAACAGTGGAATTTGAGTTGGTTAAGTTAAATTTGAAATTCAAATTTAAATTCTGTAAATAATCAAAATGTTGAACTTAAAATTTTGAAATAAATTTATAGAATTTATTTAAGTTATAAATTGGTTTAATTTTGAATTTAGTGAATATTTAAATTTAATTAAAACAGTTAAATGAATATTTGAATATTTTATCGATTAACTAACTGTGAAATTTAACTATTTTGACGACTGTTTCAGAATCCGACGAAACCAGTTTCATCGGAACCAGAACAATGAATTATGGCAGTATTCCCATGTGCGTTACATTCTGACTTACCGTTTGATCGTACGAGAGAAAATGTGAACGAGATCATTGTAAATGGATAATTGGTTATTTCTAATGTTTGGGCCTTCCATTTATATAAATAAAAATCCTTTCCTTCATTATCAGCCCATTCTCTATTACGTATACTTTTCTCCATCAAAACTTCATCGTTAATGGCAGAAATAAATTTCTAAACCTTAGTTAAATAAAAATCCATGCTTCAAAAATCAAATCTCAACAAATCATAGCTTATTATATGTTAAAACGAAGCTCTCGATGAATCAGAGCTACGGGTACCATTGTTTTCGACATGCACTGCTTGGAGCGGCTAGAAATGATGGTCAAACTTCCTGAAATTCGTAACCCTACGCGTTGATTTGGGGATTTTCGATTTCAGTAGAAATTGGAAAATTGGAAATATGGGTTTTGTAGATTTTGGTGAAAGGAGTCGAACCATGGTGATTTGAAGGTATGAATGTCGGTGTGGAGAGCGAATTTGGTTATACAAGGACAGAAAACCTGGTTAGGGCTCAGGCAACGAGGCGAGAGTCAACCGGAGGTGCCGGATTTTGGTGAGGAGGTGCGGATGTCGATGGGGGTTGCAACGGTGATGGTCGCGGGTCTTGAAGCGGTTGGAGGCGATGGGAAGAGCTGGTCAAAATCAACGGTTTTGGGTTAGTTTCTCGGCTATTGTTCACGCATGAAAATTCGAAGGAGCGGGAAGAAACTCAACGGTGTGCTGATGTGTCAAGATCTGATTTGGGTGAGGATTATTTTATTAATTATATATATATAATATTCAAATGGTAAAACGAGCATAACTTCTTCATACGACCTCAAATAGACGCACGGTTTGTTGTGTTAGGATCGTGGAGAAATTGCGGTCGATCTGAGACTGGTTTGGCTGCATTTAGAAGCTGCGAAATTTTGGCCTTTAATTGGACGTTCGATCAACCAAAGTGCAAAGTGAGTGATTCTTCGCTCACGAATGACTAAATTTTTCACATGTTTGTTAAATCAAATTATGAAATAGGTTTGGTTGCATGGTTGTGTTGATTGTTGATGTGTTGTTTAAAACTGACATGCAAGAGTGTGAATCAAGAAATTTAAGTCGATAACTAGTTATTCTAGTTAATTAAACTCTAGTTAAACCCCAACGCTGGTTAATCAGTGAAATGATTTAATACTTACCATTTGAATTAAATGGTTGTGATGAATGCCTTGGTTTGATCTGATCGATGAATTGATATTAGTTCTGAGATGTTTCTTTATTCAGTATATGTATGTTGTATGTTCATTATGACGATTAATCCCATTTATCCTTGTTGTTCGCATCGAATAAACCGGGAATTGATCGATTTAAAATGAATTAAGAACGCAGATTGAAATGATAAATATCTGTGACCCTGATGTGGATTGAAATGATATATCCATCCCTGAAAATGTCAAGAAATTAAATTTAAAATCACTTGGCCATTGGATAGATGATTATATATAGGCAACGGTTGGTTAAATGATTTTTAAATATTTGGAAATTTTATTTGATAGAATTTTTTCATTTTTCCAGAAGGATGTGTCGATACTCGATAAAACCATCTCTTTAAAGATTCTGAACTTGGGATGTTTATCTAAAAGGGTTAAGGAAATTTTCCCAAAAAAAAAGTGGAAATTCTTAAATTGGAATGTGAATATGATTTGGAATTATTCAAATTTATGGGGTGGATTTGAATGAAATAAATCCTTACTGAATTAAAATTTTTGAATAGGGGAATTGAGGTATTCTAAGTTGTTTTAACTCCGTTTTGAATATTGATTTGAAGTCTTGAAATTGAATGGTTGTTTTGAATGATGTTTGAAACAAGATATGAGACCTATGTTAACTCCATTGACTGGGGTACAGATTCAAGTACTGGAAATTCGGAAGGAAGGAACTATTATGATTTAAAGAATTTTATTATATATATACACTATTGATTTAAATAAACTATTTATTTTCTTAAAATTTACTTATAAAACTTTTACTTATAAACTATTTTATATAGCTAACTCTTCCTTATATTCTTATTATTACTTGGACTAAGTGGTAAAACTTTTATTTTTTTATATACATGGTTATCTAAATTATCTTTTCTTATTCTAATCATTATATTATATATATTTTGTAGAAAGATGGTCTCATAAGCATCTATTTTTCAAAAATTTATTTTGTGAATTATGAATCTCTTCTGAATGGAAAGTGTTTGGATTTAAATCATTGGTTTAATGGAGTTGAAATAAAGTTATATGAATAAGAATCGATTGTTAAACAGATTTAAAATGGAATGTAAATTATATTCTACTTGAATATAAATGGATCTCAAAAATGATTTAAATGAGCTGAAACGAACATATGCATTCTATTCGAACATGAATGGATTTTGAACATAAACCGTTTGAAATAATTATAACCTTGGGATGAAATATATTCGACTCGAATATAAGTTGATTTCGAAAATATTTTATGGTTTTAATATAATGATATGGAAATACATATTCTAGTTTAGAATATAATCAGTTTGGAATGATTATGATTATTGATACGAAATTACATCCTATTTGAATATAAATGTGGTTTGAACAAAATATGATATTTGATCTGAAACGAACCTTTGTGAATGTAAAAGAACCAACCGATGTGAAATTTGTAAGCGGTGGTTGTTAAAGAGACCGGAGTCGACATAAGGCATACTCTCTGTCAATGTCGATACCACTTTGACAATTGTGAACGTTATGACGTATCCAGAATGAGTATAATGACTTGGAGGTAATTATTGAATTGAAGAAGATGAGCGATGACGAAATAGCCCTGACCTTCGGGTCGGAATTGAAATGACTAAAACAGGAGCTATACCGTGACTAATTGAGTTAGCACCTTTGATCGGACACACTTCTTCGATACTATTTCTATGACTATGATGATGATGATTTGGGCCCATTTATGATTTTTTTTTGGCAGTGTGATCCGAGGTGGGCGGTAGTGACTGCTATGCGTTACCACCGGTTCGGGAGTGCAATTGGTAGAATCCTACCATGGGCATTTCCTCGAGTGCCTTGTCATATCGATCCATATCGAGCCCCATACGATTTTGATTTATCATTGCCTTCTATGGAGTGCCCTCTGATAACACCAGTACGGTGAATTTACGGTACTGTATAGACCGTTGAGGCCTATAAACGGCGTAAGGGTAATATGGTAATCCCGCTTACGCTATTTTTATGATATTTACTTTACTGGATAGACACTATCATAATAGCGTATCATACTATGTAAATATTAGTTTAACAGATCCTCGAGAGATGGAAAAATCCCGTAACATCTCTTGAGTTACTACACCTATGACACTGAGGTTATTTCGTATTTTGATTTGACTAATATGAGAATGATTTAGTGCTGATCCGAGTGTTTGTTGTATTTTCTTTTTATGTAATACTCTCGGGTCAGCAGACATTGCAGTTACCGAAGTTGACTGTGCCTTGGAGATCGAAGAAGAAGATTGGTATATATCTATTATATATATGTATTTCCGCTGCATTTTATTTCCGCTACCATGTGATGAAACCTGTATATATATAACTCTGATAGTCAATGTATATATATTTCAATTGTTTTTAAACTGCTATTTGCGTATTATATGTTTTCCTTCCGCTGTGAGATTCTATTATTGTTTTTATCTCCTTTCTTTTTTCTTCTTTTCCCAATAACTGCCTGTATTTATGGTTTGTTCGGGTCGACATGTGTGATTTATTGTCAATTTGAATGATCAAAAAATGTGGGACGTTACATTTGGTATCAGAGCCTTGGTTAGCGGTAACCTTGGCACTGTTTAGGAATTAACTCATTAGAGATAGGGTTAGTAATACCTTAGAACGAGTTTGAGTGTATATACGAGAGAGCGTACTTGTATTTTGATATAAAATGTTTTAAATTGTGTTGACTCATTCTGTTGAATATTTATGGGTTCTGGTCGATATATGGGACGCCATAGAATCGATAGGAATTCCTAAACAATCGAATAGAATGAATTGACATAATATGGTTTTCAGTCATATTTTATATATATTATATATACTATTGGTGGTTAAGTGTATAAACATTGGCCGTTGGTAGGTTATAATATTAAGATAATATCTATTACGGTTAATTTGATAATAAATTTAATAATAAAATTAGTTGGTTTTATAAAATATTCGAGAATGAAATCTCTTAAGTATAATTTGTTACAGATAAATTTGTGATTAAAATAGAAATGAACTTGAAACTTGGTCCCAGGTGCTTTTGAGATAGTTTTGCCAAAGTTTTAAAGTAATATCATATTATAGGAATGACTGAAAAGGAAATGGTTTTAAAGATTTACCAGTAAGGTGTAGTCCCTTCTTAGACCTTAGAAACGACTTCGATAATGAGTGCGCACATTATCGATGTTTATTCTGAAGAGTTTAAGTGGAGAGACACCACTCAGTGATAATTTTAATAGGTTTTGACAAAGGATTTTGGGTTTAACGCCATATGGTATGAGTTTTATATAAAGGTATTAATATATGTTATTCAAGGGTTGAATTTAAATTTAAGCCAGAATTTAAGTTTTAGGTTTTTAGTTAACTAAAGATTTGGATTTAAAATTTGTAAATGGTATGATTTTCTACAAAAAAATTATAAACATATGTTATGTTAGACTTGATTTGTAAACCCGGAATCAAGCATTGAGTTTACTTTAACTAATAACAACTATAAATTTATTCAAACGGAACTTGAGTTCGAAATTTATAAAATTTATATTACGACCCTGAAATGGCGCGGTAGTTTGAAAATTCGAATTTAAACTTTGATTAAATATATAAAATTCAATATAAGTCAGAATTAGATAAAACAAGAAACGCTAGGATCGAATTGACCAGATCTCTATAATGAATGTAAGAAATTTAGTTTTCACTTTATAATGGTAAGTTATGACTAAATTAAAATTTAGAAATAGCACTATGGAATTTATATATATTTATATATAGTTTATTAATATATAAGCTTAAAATGGAAATCTTACAAACGGCTTCCGAGTACGATGGACTCACCTTCTATGGATTAGTGTAAATGTGAAATGAAGACATAGAAATCTAAATAGGTTAAACCTCCTTGGGACAATATATCAAATGTAAATCTGAGTATGAAAAAAAAACAAATAGAATATAAATCGATTGTCAAATGAAATATAACTTAATTGAATAGAGGAATTGAGTTAACTAAAGTTTAACTTAGGAAAATTAAAAATAGTGGGTTGAGAACTAAATAGGAAGTTGATATATATAACCATCTGTAATTCAAGATATGATTTGAGAGCTGAATAAATAGATTAGTAAAGGGAATAAGATATAAAAAAATATAACTTGAGTGGGGCGATTGATTAAATTTAAGGAAATCAACTTAAGAATTTAATAAGTCGTTTTGGAATTCCGGTGGACGGATAGATTGAGTAATAGCAATTTGATTCGTACTAGCGATTAATGTTATGTAAGTTAAGGAAAGTTGAATAAATGAGATAAAATAAAATGGTTTATGTAAAACTATGACTGACCTTAATCCGCGGTTGAGACGACTCCAAACCCCGTACTGACGGTGGCAAGGGGTCGTCTCAACGTGGTATCAGAGCTTTGGTTAAGCTTAGCTCTGGTATATAACACATTAACGAACTCGTCAGAGATAGAACCAGTAGTGTTCTCGGGCGGAAAACTCATTACAGATAGGATTAGTAATATCCTTGTATGAGTATAGCAGTATCAGAATAACTCGTTAGAGTTGGGGTCAGAAATGCCCCAGAACGAGTTGAGAGTTATATGTTTATAAATAACGTATTTGTGATTATATATATAGTCTGGTTTTAGAAATATGATTTTTGAATATATAAAGGATATATATTTGAAAAGTAAAAGAGTGTATGAATTAATTTGTATGATTTTGAAAAGTTAAAAACAAATTGCTTGTTGTTTGTGTTGTGTGATAATGGGTTGGATTAATTAAATTATTAGAATGATAGTTAATTTAATCAATAAGAGAATGAATGGTAGAATTTATTCGATTAAATCACACATTGACCTGAGTTAAAAACTAGGTAGAAATATATATGTGTGCATTATATATGTTTGAACAGGTAAATGGATTAGCTTTTGAGTAAAGAATTTATTTGCGTGCCCGACAAATAGGTAAACCTTAATGAGTTGGATGCGAAATATTATTATATCAACTCCTGTGAATGCCATTGGATGTGGAGTGCTGGTTGTTCTATGTGTAATAATAATCGTCGCCATAGGCTAGTAACAATTAATTTTGAACTACATTACATGGCATACTTCATCATATACCACATAAGCATTTAGAGCTTGTGTGATGAGGTTGAAGATTTACCATACGAGCGAGAGGCTTGTATGGCGATGACTATATATTACAGGTTGAACCGATGACTGATATGAACCATATAAAAGATAACGGTAAATTGCCAGATTAATAAAAAACCGACACGGGTCTGGAGTTGACAATAATCACGTCTCTCTAGTTATTAGATACGGCACATGGATTATTTATTTCCCACATGGGACGAGGTGACGAGAATTTATTCTCTGGAGCAATTAAAAATACACACTCCCTCAGGCTTTGACAGGGTGACGGGAATTTATTCTCTGGAGTTATTATCTATAAACGCTCCCCTGTAAATACCGGAATATGTCACTATAAATATGTGTATGCTTTATAGGATTTATTGGGTACCTAACTCGGCCCAATAAATTTCCAAACCCCTCCCCGTACAAAGGAGGTTATGGCGAAATTTTTCGAAAATTCCGGGTGTTAGCCAAATTTTTTAAGAATTTTGAAATTCTCAGAAACTGAAAAGTTGGAGAATGGAAGCCAGATAGAACGTAGAGTTGATTTATCAAACCACTTTCGACTTTGTTCCTTTTCGGGGACGAAAAGTTTTAAGTGGGGGAGATTGTCACGTAGAGACGACCCCTAACCCCGTACTGACGGTGGCAAGGGTAATCTTTGGAATATAACACATAAACAGATAACAGCAGAACAAAATTAAATAAATACACCAGATAATGAACAAATAATACACTGGATAAACATAATCATCAGAGTTACGCAGTATACAGGATCATACTTAGTCCAAATACAGTTTAGCTATACATAAATGTCTACAGCGGAAAACAAAACATAATGTACAATAGGAGCTGAACAGCATAAAAAGAGATAAATGATAAAATCCATCTTCAGCTCCAGCTATCCAGAAAGAGCCTGCTAAAACTTGAAGACAAGGCTGCCTATGTAGGAAAAGGGGTACCCGAGTTTGCAAGTGAAACAAACTACGAGTCAGTCATGGGACTGGTATGAGAAATCTACTTAACACATTTATAATATGTCTAATCACAGGACCACGCCACTTTCATGGACCGGGTTTACTCCATTGGATTGCCAGTGCTTTAAAAAAATAATACTTTTAAACATCGCAATGCTTTTTATAAAAATGAAGCCATTATAAGACTCAGTTCCCATCACACAATGCAACGCAAACCGCAGGATAGAGATTTTACCTTATAATGGCCAAAATATGCTTGATACGAATAAAACAAAAGCATTTGATATTACTACTAGTGTTTATATGTTTCAAAAGCAATTTCAAATCATAAGTATCAATCATAGACGGCATTAATGCCCCATACCACTATGTCGCCATTTATAGGTATACAATCAAAACCACACAATCACATATTTGGAAATTGGATTTCCGTCATGAACCAAGGCAAAACATAGTCCTTACCGACTTTGAGACAATCTAGCCCATGTCTCCGGAACAGCCGCAACTGTGCCTTGGAGCGACAGGGCCGGTCCACACGGAGTGGATTATAGTGCCTGAACAATACGTCTCCCCGCCCTTTGGGGTGTAAATGAGCCAACGAATGACTCCATCGGTCCCGGATCGACCAATATAACCGAGGCGCCTCGCAACAACAACAACCACATAGGTGAAAAATTGTATAAATGTCAGCCAGTTCAAGCACTGACACCACCTCTAGCTAGAAGGAAACGCATGCCCTCCCTGAAGTCCTCTCCCATTTCTGGTTCATACCGGGGTGTGAGGCTCGCGAATTCACGTTATACACAAAGCTACTCCACACAGGCGGTGCTTTGATCATCACCATAAGACTTTGCTTTTCAACAGAAGCCTAGATCACTGCATCTTAGCATGCCACACAGGCAATTCACACCATGCAACTGATGGCTATCAATCACAAGGAATGAATTCCAATGTCGGACACACGGTCCATTTACAAGTCAGTTCTGGGTCTGAACGAAACCGGAGGCACTATATACCTCGCATACCCATCGATCTCCACGTACGTCTGGACGATCACCACTCATTATCCATATTTCGGGATGCCTCCCAACCAGGACATCAGTTATCATCCAACCAAGGTGAAGATCTCCGGTCTTCAACCATTGTCTTCATCTTCGATTTCTTATCGTCGATTCAGTTATTCAGAATGGGATAAACCCGGTCTTTCTGAGAGACTCGCGTATATAGTAGACAAGTGCTACACAAACACAACATACATAGCATTCCAATTCATCAGTCACTAACCGTAAATCAGTAAGAGAACGATTTCCCAAATATTAACCCCGAAGGCCAAATCCAACATCAGATCAAAACCCAGGAAACCATCCAACTTAGCTAACCTCCAGTTAGTTTCTAAATTGCACATTCCGTATCGTTTATAATATTTTATAACGATTTATCGCTATTTTTATTTATTTAAAAATAGCCAATTCATTCAAACGACGCTTCGGGCCATAACGTGGCCGTGGCGCTGTTTTTCTTCAGATTTGATATACACATATCTGAAAATCTAACCGTTGGATCTTCACAAAATTTATATCATTAGAAAGATCTTTTCAAAACGAATCCAAAGGTTCCAGTTTTGGGAAAATCCGACGGTCGGATCTCCCGGTACACTCATTTGAAGTTTCGATTTCAAAATACAAACTACAGCGTCGTTATTCGATTTAATTTAATTATATTTATATATATCTATAAATATAATCGATTATGGCGCTGTTTTTCTTCAGATTTGAATTAAACATTCCAGACAATCCAACCGTTGGATCTTCACAAAGTGGGTGTCGTTGGAAAGATATTTCCAAGGCGAACCCAATGGTTTCGGTTTCGGGTAAATCCGATGGCCGGATCTCCCGCACTAATCATTTGAAATCACGGTTTAAAAACACGAACTATAGATTCGTTATTCGATACGTTTAAATTATATATATATATATATAATGTATTTTTCGATTTCAAAACCATATTCTTTTCAAACCTTCGATAAAAATGATATTTTTATCCAACTGACTTTTATTTCAACACTTCGCTATTTCCAACAATTCATTGATATAATAAAAATGTGATTTTTATCGTAAAACAATTTATTTCAAAACCCGACTATTTTATAGAGTTCATATTGATGATAAAAATATGATTTTTATTATAAAACAATTTATTTTAAAACACGAATGCCATTCAACACATGAATTTCTATCCAACGAATGAATTTCTATTCAACACATGAATGTTTTCTATAGTTTATATATATAAATAAAAAGGTGATTTTTATTGCAAAACAATTTATTTCAAAACATGACTATTTTATATAGTTGATATTGATGATAAAAATATGATTTTTATTATAAAACAATTTATTTCAAAACACGAATGTCGTTCAACACATGAATTTCTATTCAACACAAGAATATAGTTTCAACACATGAAAATAATTCTAACACATGAATATTATTAAAAATTTCGGCAGCATAACGGCAGGGTAGTTAAAACCGTGGTCGTCCCTAGTACGACTTCTCGCTCTACCTTAAAGCCTCGCCGCTTTTGACAATAGGGATTTCATGCATCTAGTTCGCACGTAGGCGGCATGTATATTTTTTTCATTTCCACAAAATAATCCTATGTGGTTTCAACCAAATAATTCTCAACCACAAACAGGTATTTTGCAACCACAATCAATCAATTTCAACCACAAACAATTCCAATCAACCATTCGCTATCAACCAATTTTTACAACAATTACAACCAATAAATATCGTCCATGGTTTGTGGACGAGGGGCGTATATATATATATAAGTATATTTCACTTCCATTCAATAGATATATAATTTTTACAACGCGTATATAACTTATACATCGAACGTACAACTTATACAACGCTTATACAAGAGGTGTACAACGCTTATATAAGTCATACATCGACTATATAATTTATACATCGTCGTTTTCCATATCGTTTATAATTTAGAAATCTCACATTGGGTTCCACTCCACCAAAAATAGAAGAAGGCTCAGAAAAATATGTGGTCTCTTCTAGAATGTAGAAGACGTCCACACGAGTCCACTGTCTCTTGTTTCACTGAATTTCATCAAGAAACAAAAAAGATATGATTTTTACAGTGAAATCAAAAACCGTAGCGCTTTAAAGTGCTATAGAATAGTTTATTTTAAAATAGTCGTACCTCAGCTGATTTGTTCAAAACTAGGTTTTGATTTTTCTTCGAATCCGTGTAGCTATTCGACGATCGGGCGGTGCAGCGTTGAAGAGGGGTAAGAGGCGCACCCGCGTGCGGCCGAGGGGTCAGGCGCGATCGTTGGTAGAGGTGGCGGTGGCGGTTCGAAGTCATCGACTTCAAGTGATCGATTCGGCCTCGACACGCAATGAAAAAATCCAACCTTTATATGGATTTGAAGATCTCGAGGAGCTCTATAGAATCTTCAACTGGAGGAGGGGCTAATTTTGCGTGGATTGATCGGAAAGTGGACGGGAAACTTTTGAAGTGTTTCCGTCGTCGATCGGGGGGTTAAAGAGAGAGAATTTTCTTTTTTATTTATATAAAATTCTGATTGGCCGGGAGCTTTTAAAAGATGGTTTTCTAACACGACCTCCAATCCAAACCCAATGACTGTCGTCCCGAGCTAAATACCCCCATTACGAACACAATGGGATATGTTTCGTAGGTCCATTCGACTGTTTCAGTCAGTTTTTTTTTCAAATTAAAATATAAAACATTCAATATTTAATTTGAACGTACATTTCAATTTGCCAGGGCCACATACTGATTCTAAAAATTCTCGAAAAATAAATCTAGCTATGTTTTGATGATACGATCCCAACAAAACTAGTTTCGTCGAATTCTGAGACCGTTTGCAAAAAGGTCATTTTCACGGGCTATATAAACTCTATAGCAACGTTTCTGAAAATTCATTTGACCATAACTTTTGCTTCCCGCTATGTAACTTCGATTTTTCAGATTCTTTAGAAAGGTATTCACTAACAGATTTAAATATTTTTGGTTTCACTCAAATCCGTTTTGTTTTGCACCAGGTATAGTCAGTCAAAGTTTGAATTCAAATTTTGAAACTACCACGCCATTTTAGGCCTTGTTTATAATTAGAATTAATTATATTCATTTTCAAATGTCGATTCAAACTTACTTTTCATCGTTATTTTTTAAAATATTTATTTTAAATATTTTAAATTCACCAAATTAGCCAATTTAAAAATTTTAAATTGGTTCAGATTTTCCGGGTCGTTACAGCGGTTATAGATTTGAGTTAACTAAATGGAATGAAAAAAAATTAAACTTGAAATCGATATGAAATACGGAGTTAGAAATATGAAATCGAAATTTAATTTATAAAATTAGAATACTGAAGTAACGCAAACCAACTGAACTCAAGTAAGTCGAAGGAACTTGAAAAAAGTGAAATAAACTCGAGAAATTCTAAATTGATCGATCTAAACCAAATTTAAGTGAATAAAACGAAGTAATAATGAACTTGAATGATTAGAAAAAAAAATCAAAAAGGAATTTGTTGGCTTTACTTATCTTGTTGTCCTAGTTATGTCCAAAGAATAAACCAACAATAAGAAGTTGGAAAAACGATAAAAATTTGAGAATTAAGAACTTAGCTAAGAAACGATTTATAATTCTTTGGTAAGTTGATTCAGGTAAATGAGTTGAGAATTTAATATGATTAAATTCATAGTAAAAGTTAGAATGAATTCGAGTTTTAATCAGATATTAACGCTTGAAATGAAATAGATAAGTTTGGGAATGAACCTAAATAAGATTTGGCGATAATGGAACATAAATACATGGAATGAAATTTTACTTAATGTAAATGAACGAATGTGAATGTATTTAGCAATAAAAAGGGAAAACCATATTTCGAGGGTATTGAAATGATAACCCATTCTAGATGGTTAAATTTGCTTAAACCCTTGGAAGTCGAAGTTAAGATTCTAAATAAATAAATCGACGATTATACGAAAACTTGAAATTGTCGATAAGCTGAAAGCAAAATGAGCATAACTTTTGAATGGATGATCAGAATTCAATGATTCCATACTTTTCGAAAACCTTAGAATCTGAACTAAAATTTTCTCTTAATATGCTGGGCCAAATTCTGAGGTTTAGAAGGCTAAAAACTGGGTAGAACATTTCAGACCTGTATTTTCAGTGTATGAGCTGAAGCGTTCGCCTTCGCTAAAACGGACATAACTTTCAAAAGAATTGTCTGAATTCGACGAATCCGAACAATTCAGAAAGCCTGAAACAAATGCAACAACTTTTTCCTAGTATGCTTCAGTCAAATTCCTAATTTTAAAGGGTGATAATCAATGATTTGTTCGCTGGTTTGTTATGAAAATCTTGGTTTGTGGTTGAATTGCTTTATATATGTTGTGTAAGTTATATGAAATTGCTATATATTGTTATATATGTGATTCTTATGCATATTTGAGTGTTTTAGTAGGTGCAAGGAATGGAATTACGCTTGGAGCTCACTTGCGCTAAATACTAAGTGCTAAAGATAAATAAAATTTGCATATAAACGCTCGAAGAGGTACGTATTTGAGGTTTTATAAGTTTTGTGGTTTTGTTTTGTGTTTTTCCCCATTTTTGGGATGCCCCATCGTGTAAAGGGATGAATATGTGAGTTTTATATATAGGGATTTTTCTCGGACCTCTCCGTACAAAGAAGATACTGCCGAAATTTTCCGTGATTTCGGGAGTTAGAAAATTTTTATAAAATTTTACAACTATATAACTTATCTTATAAATACTATTTTTTAGTATAGATTTGGAAGTATGACTTGTTTAATATCGTATTTCGTTCTCTTTTCGAGGATGAAAAGATTTTTAAGTGGGGGAGAATGTAACATCTCATATTTTCTGTATATTCAAATTTAGATTTAAATTAAATAAATGGAATAATGTTATATAAAAATCAAATTTTGTTGATTTGTATACAATTGATTGGTTGAATTAAGTATGAATAAATTTTTCCAAATTTAGTTTATTTGGAGGATGTTGGGATTTGAGAATTTATATTTATAAATGATTAAATAAATTTAAGTTATTTAAGTTAAAGGGAATTCCAATTTATTTCTTAAACGGTGGAATTTGAGTTGGTTAAGTTAAATTTGAAATTCAAATTTAAATTCTATAAATAATCAAAATGTGGAACTTAAAATTTATGAAATAAATTTATAGAATTTATTTAAGTTATAAATATTCAAATTTAATTAAAAAAGTTAAATGAATATTTGAATATTTTATCGATTAATTAACTGTGAAATTTAACTGTTTTGGCGACTGTCTCAGAGTCCGACGAAACCAGTTTCATCAGAACCGGAACGGTGAATTATGGTAGTATTCCAATGTGCGTTACAATCCGACTTACCGTTTGATCGTATGAGAGAAAATGTGAACGAGATCAATGTAAATGGATAATTGGTTATTTCTAATGTTTGGGCCTCCCATTTATATAAATAAAAATCCCTTCCTTCACTTATCAGTCCATTCTCTATTACGTATACTTTTCTCCATCAAAACATCATCGTTAATGGGAGAAATAAATTTCTAAACCTTCGTTAAATAAAAATCCATGCTTCAAAAATCAAATCTCCACAAATCATAGCTTATTATGTGTTAAAACGAAGCTCTCGACGAATCAGAGCTACGGCTACCATTGTTTTCGACATGCACTGCTTGGAGTGGCCAGAAATGATGGTCAAACTTCCTGAAATTCGTAACCCTACGCATTGATTTGGGGCTTTTCGATTTCAGCAGAAATATGGGTTTTGTAGAGTTTGGTGAAAGGAGTCGAACCATGGTGATTTGAAGGTATGAGAGTCGGTGTGGAGAGCGAATTTGGTGATACAAGGATGGAAAACCTAGTTAGGGTTCAGGCAACGCGGCGAGACTCAATCAACCGAAGGTGCCGGATTTCGGTGAGGAGGTGCGGATGTCGATGGGGGTTGCAACGGTGATGGTAGCGGGTCTTGAAGCGGTTGGAGGCGATGGGAAGAGCTGGTCAAAATCAACGGTTTTGGGTTAGTTTCTCGGCTATTGTTCACGCACGGAAATTTGAAGGAGCGGGAAGAAACTCAACGGCGTGTTGATGTGTCAAGATCTGATTTGGGTGAGGATTATTTTATTAGTTATATATAAAAAAATTCAAATGGTAAAACAAGCATAACTTCTTCATACAACCTCGAATTGACGCACGGTTTGTTGCTATAGGATCATGGCGAAATTGTGGTCGATCTAAGACTGGTTTGGCTGCATTTAGAAACTGCAAAATTTTGGCCTTTAATTGGACGTTCGATCAACCAAAGTGCAAAGGTGAGTGATTATTCGCACACGAATGACTAAATTTTTCGCATGTTTGTTAAATTAAATTATGAAATAAGTTTGGTTGCATGGTTGTGTTGATTGTTGATGTGTTGTTTAAAACTGACATGCAAGCGTGTGAATCTGAGAAATTTAAGTCGATAACTAGTTATTCTAGTTAATTAAACTCTAGTTAAAACCCCGACGCTGGTTAATCAGTGAAATGATTTAATATTTACCATTTGAATTAAATGGTTGTGATGAATGCCTTTGTTTGATTTGATCGATGAATTGATATTAGTACTGAGATGTTCCTTTATTCAGTATATGTATGTTGTATGCTCATTATGACGATTAATTCCATTTATCCTTGATGTTGCAGGCATCGAATCAACCAGGGATTGATCGATTTAAAATGAATTAAGAACGCAAATTGAAATGATAAATATCTATGACCCTGATGTGGATTGAAATAATAGATCCATCCCTGAAAATGTCGAGAAATTAAATTTAAAATCACTTGGCCATTGGATAGATGATTATATATAGACATCGGTTGGTTAAATGATTTTTAAATATTTGGAAATTTTATTTGATAGAATTCTTTTAGAAGGATGTGCCAATACTCGATAAAACCATTTCTTTAAAGATTCTGAACTTGGGATGTTTATTAAAAAGGGTTAAGGAAATTTTCCCAAAAACAAAGTGGAAATTCTTAAATTGGGATGTGAATATGATTTGGAATTATTCAAATTTATGGGGTGGATTTGAATGAAATAAATCCTTATTGAATTAAAATTTTTGAATAAGGGAATCGAGGTATTCTGAGTTGTTTTAACTCCGTTTTGAATATTGATTTGAAGTCTTGAAATCGAACGGTTGGTTTGAATGATCTTTGAAACAAGATATGAGACCTATGTAAACTCCATTGACTAGGGTACAGATTCAAATACTGGAAATTCAGAAGGAAGGAACTATTATGATTTAAAGAATTTTATTATATATATACACTGTTGATTTAAATAAACTAGTTATTTTCTTAAAATTTACTTATAAAACTTTTACATATAAACTATTTTATATAGTTAACTCTTCCTTATATTCTTATTATTACTTGGACTAAGTAGTAAAGCATTTATTTTTTTTATATACATGGTTATCTAAATTATCTTATCTTATTCTAATCATTATATTATATGTATTTTGTAGAAAGATGTTCTCATAAGCATCTATTTTTCAAAATTTTATTTTGTGAATTATGAATCTCTTCCAAATGGAAAGTGTTTGGATTTAAATCGTTGGTTTAATGGAGTTGAAATAAAGTTATATGAATATGAATCAATTGTTAAACAGATTTAAAATGGAATGTAAATTATATTCTACTTGAATATAAATGGATCTCAAAAATGATTTAAATGAGCTGAAATGAACATATGCATTCTACTCGAACATGAATGGATTTTGAACATAAATCGTTTGAAATAATTATAACCTTGGAATGAAATATATTCGACTCGAATATAAGTTGATTTTGAAAATATTATATGGTTATAATATAATGATATGGAAATATATATTCTAGTTTAGAATATAATCAGTTTGGAATGATTATGATTATTGATATGAAATTACATTCTATTTGAATATAAATGTGGTTCGAACAAAATATGATATTTGATATGAAACGAACATTTGTGAATGTAAAAGAACCAACCGATGTGAAATTTTTAAGCGGTGGTTATTAAAGAGACCAGAGTCGACATAAGGCATACTCTCAGTCCGTGTCGATACCACTTTGACAACTGTGAACGTTGTGACTTATCCAAAATGAGTATAATGACTTGGAGGTGATTATTGAATTGAAGAAGATGAGCGATGACGAAATAGCCCTGACCTTCGGGTCAGAATCGAAATGGCTAAAACGGGAGCTATACCGTGACTAATTAAGGTAGCACCTTTGATCGGACACACTTCTTCGATACTATTTCTATGACTATGACGATGATGATTTGGGTCCATTTATGATTTTTTTTTTTTGGAGTGTGATCCGAGGTGGGCGGTAGTGGCTGCTATGCGTTACCGCCGGTTCGGGAGTGCAATTGGTAGAATCCTAGCCTGGGCATTGCCTCGAGTGCCTTGTCATATTGATCCATATTGAGCCCCATACGATTTTGATTTAGCATTGCCTTCTATGGAGTGCCCTTTGATAACACCACTACAGTGAATTTACGGTACTGTATAGATTGTTGATGCCTATAAACGACGTAAGGGTAATATGGTAATCCCACTTATGCTATTTTTATGATATTTACTTTACTGGATAGACACTATCATAATAACGTATTATACTATGTAAGTATCAGTTTAACAGATCCTCGAGAGATGGAAAAATCCCGTAACTTCTCTTGAGTTACTGCACCCATGACACTGAGGTTATTTTGTATTTTGATTTGACTAATATGAGAATGATTTAGTGCTGATCCGAGTGTTTGTTGTGTTTTCTTTTATGTAATACTCTCGGGTCAACAGATGTTGCAGTTACCGAAGATGACTGTGCCTTGGAGATCGAAGAAGAAGATTGGTATATATCTATTATATATATGTATTTCCGCTGCATTTTATTTCCGCTGCCATGTGATGAAACCTGTATATGTATAACTCTGATAGTCAATGTATATATATTTCAATTGTTTTTAAACTGCTATTTGCGTATTATATGTTGTCCTTCTGCTGTGAGATTCTGTTATTGTTTTTCTCTCCTTTCTTTTTTTCTTCTTTTCCCAATAACTTCCTGTATTTATGGTTTGTTCGGGTCGACATGTGTGATTTATTGTCGATTTGAATGATAAAAAATATGGGACGTTACAGATTCTGAAGTTTATTCTAATTAATATTTAGTTTATTAACCTTTTCTATTTAATTATTGTTTATTAAAACTTGGGTTGTTATATTCTCCCCTCCTTAAAGGATTTCATCCTCGAAATCTCCAATGTTAGAAGCATGATATAAATATTATCAACCATTATCTACACCCATTTACTTAACCATCAACCACTGACATCCATTATCCTTAGATTTTTCTTATTATTTTCATAAAGATATGCAAAAGGTGTAGGTTATATGTCCCTAAGCTAATGCAAAAATCAAGCAGTCCACTCATTCGTTGACCCCCGTAATGCAATTTCATTTCCATGTTATGCATCCAATATGTATGCAAAAGAATCCAAATAATACATATAATTCTATATGCGTGCAACAATCATTCACCAATATGCAACATCCAAGTGATGATTCAACTATTTATCATCCATATTTAAAATAAATTAAAAATGCACACACATCCATATGCAATTATGTAAGTGTCCTAGTTTGTCGATCGATAACTAGTGCCTAGTGTATGTATATGCATCCACTGCATCCACTAGCAAACATTTGCATCCACGCGAATCAATTCAACCATAACATGTTTTATTAACATGTTTTAAACCATTTACTATCATCCATAGGCTTCTACCTAAGACATATAATTCAAATGGTGGGAAAAATAGATTCAAATTCGAAGCTTAGGAAAGGATTAATAGCATACTATCAAAGAGAAATAGAAAAAAAAGCATGAACCCAATCCTTTGGCTCCCAAGTCACATCATTGTGTCCTCTCCCCGCTGAATCTTAACAAGCTTCCTCTTTATTCCACAACTTCTTCACCTCAGATCCAAGTATTTGTGTAGGAACTCGCCTGACCGATGCATCCCTCTCTACCTTAACCTCCATTAGGTTACTCTCGGCTCTACCACTGCCACAGAAGCATGTAAGCACTTTTGCAAGTGCAAAACATGTAATACATTATGAACCCCTGTCAATCTCTCCAGTAGTCTAGCCCTATAGGCCATCTGAGCTATTCTCTCTATTATAGGGAATGGCCCTACAAAACTTGGCACCTACTTCCCTACTGAGCCAAACTGAAAAATACTTCTCAAGCGTGACACCTTAATGAAAACCATGTCCCTACCTCGAACTCTAGGTCCATCCTCCGCTGATCTGCATACGACTTTTATCTTTCCTGAGCTGCCTTCATCCTCCTTTGAATCGAAAACTATCTTATTTGAGGTCTCCCTAACCATCTTAGGCCCAAGTAGAAATCTACCTGTGGATTCCCACCAACAAGTAGGTGATCTGCAGGGTTGCCTATACAATGCCTCGAAGGGAGCCAAACCTATGTTGATTTGGTAGCTGTTGTTATATGTGAACTCTACTAAAGATGGATGCTCCTCTCAAGTCCTTCGAAGTCCAAGTTACACAGCTATAATAAATCCTCAAGAATCCTATTAACCCTCTCTATCTGTCCATCTGTCTGAGGGTGATTGGCAGTGTTAAGTCATAGCTGTGCCCCCAATGCCTTCAGCAAACTCCTCCAAAACTCGCTAGTAAAGATGGGTCTCAATCACTAACAATACCAGAGGGAATGTAATAACCAGGAAAATGTGAACCAATTTAAAATTTTTAAAATTGGTTATTACCAAAGAATTTGAATAATTGAAATAACATATTTCAATAAAATAAAGAATTGGGTATAGTAAGGCAGTTTGAAATTTTGAATACAAACTTTGTCTGACTGTACCGGGTGGAAAATATAACGGATTTTAGCGAAACTGAAAATATTTAAATCTGTTTATGAATACCTTTCTAACGAATCTGAAAAATCGAAGTTTCATAACGGGAATCAAAAGTTATGGCCGAATGAATTTTCAGAAAGGTCGCTATATAGCATATATAGCCCATGAAAATTGATATTTTGCATACGACCTCGGAATTCGACGAAACCACTTTTGTTGGGTCCGGGTTGTCATACTATTGCTAAGTTTCAATTTTCATGATTTTTGAAGCTAGTATGTGAGCGAGGCAAAAGAAAATGTGATTGGTCGATTTCTATTTAAATGGGTCGACCTAAAAATGGCCATTTTTCAAACGAGCTCAGAATTCGACGAAACTGGTTTTGTTAGGACCGTATCATTAAAACAAAGCTAGATTTATTTTTCTGGAATTTTTTGATTCAGTTTGTGGCCCTGGCAAATTGAAATGTACGTTCAAATTAAATATTAAATGTTTTATATTTTGATTTGAAAAATAACTGACCGTAACAGTCGAGTTGGCCAACGAAACATATCCCATTGTGTCCGGAATGGGGGTATTTAGCTAGGGGTGACAGTCGTTGGGTTTGATTTCGAGTTCGTTTGTAAAAACACTATTTAAAATTTCCTATAAAGCCTCGACCAATAGGATTTTTCCTTTAAAAAAAATATCTCAAAAACCCTAGCCGCCTCAGACGATATCGACGATTCCTCGAGCTCGAACCTTCCCCTTCGTTTTCCAGACGCCACAGGCGAAGCTAGGCCGCGCCACCACCACCACTCCACTCGCCTTCGTCCCCTCTTCACATCCGACCCAGTTTCACCACCATCAGAAGCGCCACCATCGAGTTCTGACGCTCCGAAGTCGGCGCGTTTAAGCCGCCGCCCAGGGTTCATCTCGACGTCGAACAGGAAGAGACTGGTGGCGCCAGAAAGCCCTTCCCTCCCTCGTCGACGTCCAACAATCTGATCGACCTATCGAGCAACGAATCGTGAGAAAAATCCAAACCTAAATTTGAGCAGGTTTGAAAACTAACGGGTTATGTAATTCTGAATTGTTTTTACACTATAAAGCATTGAAAAACTTTGAAAAATAATATCTTTTTCGTTCTTTAACGAAATTTGATGAAACAGGAGACACCGTGACCACAAGGAGGCTCTCTACCATCTAGAAGAAGCCGCGGATTTTTCTGATCTTCCTACGATTTTTAGCACTGCAATAACCAATGTGAGGAATCTAAACTAAATTGTGTGAATGGAATCGCGTTGTATAAATTATATAAGCAAAGTGTAAATTATATACGCATTGTATGCCTCATGTACATGTGTTGTATAAGTTATATTAGCGATGTATAAATTAAACAAGCGTTGAATGAAACATATATGCTTTGAATTGTGATGAAATGCAAGTGAATTATAATATAATATACATACATATATATATATATATATACACTCCCCTCGTCCACAGACCATGGACGATATTTATTGCTTGTGATTGACGTGATATTATATGGTATGACGAATGGTTGGAAATAATTGTTTGTGGTTGATATTGTGGTTGAAAAATACCTTTGTGGTTGAAAAATACCCTCTTGTGGTTGAAACAAATTAGAATAGGATTGTGGAATTGAAAATAAAACATGCCGCCTGCGTGCGAACTAGATGCATGATCCCCATTGTCAAAAACCGCGAGGTTTTAAGGTAGAGCGAGGAGCCGTACTAGGGACGGTCCCGGTTTTAACTACCCTGCCGTTATGCTGCCGAAATTTTCTGAAATATACATGTGTTAGAATAATTTTCATTCGTTGAAATAAATTACATATATTGAATCGAATATTCATGTGTTGAGTGGCAATTCATTCGTTGAGTTGAAATTCATGTGTTGAATATTATTTGAATTTAAACAAATAGTTTTAGCGATAAAAATCACATTTTTATATATATACAAACTATAGCGAATATTCATGTGTTGAGTTGCAATTCATTCGTTGAGTTGAAATTCATGTGTTGAATATTATTTGAATTTAAACAAATAGTTTTAGCGATAAAAATCACATTTTTATATATATACAAACTATAGAGAATATTCATGTGTTGAATTGCAATTCATTCGTTGATTTGAAATTCATGTGTTGAATGTTATCGTATTTTAAAATAAAATGAATAGACAATAAAAACTACATTTTTATTTTGAACATGAAGTGTTAAAAACATTCACGTGTTGAATAAATATTTTTGATGATAAGAATATTTCTTTTATCATGTATACGCTTTGATAAAAATACACACGTGTTGAAATAAATAATAGTTTGCTAGAAATATTATTATTAGCTTTGTTCTACATATATTTATATGTGTTGAACAGGAAAAATGGATTAGGTGTACAGCAAAGAAATTATTTGTGTGCCCGACAAATAGGTAAACCTTGATGAGTTGGCTGCGCAATTTTATTTTTATATCAACTCCTGTGAATGCCATTGGATGCGGAGTGCTGGTTATTCTATGTGAAATAATAAATATCGCCATAGGATAGTAACAATTAATTTTGAACTACAGTACATGGCATACTTCTTGACGATAGGCATACTTCATCATATTCCACATAAGCAATTGGAGCTTGTGTGACGAGGTGGAAGATTTACCATACGAGCGAGAGGCATGTATGGCGATGACTATATACTACAGGTTGAACTGATGACTGATATGGACTATATAAAATATAACGATAAATCGCCAGATTAATAAAAAAACCCACACGGGTCTGGAGTTGGCAATAATCACGTCTCTCTAGTTATTAGATACGGCACATGGACTATTTATTTCCACACGGAAACAGGGTAACGAGAATTTATTCTCTGGAGTGATTATCTATACATGCTCCCCCGTAAACACCAGAATATATCACTATAAATATGTGGATGCTTTTTAGGATTTATTGGGTACCTAACACGGCCCAATAAATTTCCAAACCCCTCCCCGTACAAAGGAGGTTATGGCGAAATTTTTCGAAATATTAAGGCGTTAGTGAAATATTTGAAGTGAAGACGAAGTTGAAAATATAGAATAAACTATAGTTGGAATTATAGAATGAACTATATTTATATATATATATATATAAATATAATTAAAAGGAATCGAAGCCATGCAGTTCGTGTTTCGGAATCGTAATTTGAAACGATTAGTACGAGAAATCCGACCATCGGACTTTCCCGAAACCGCAACCGCTGGGTTCGCCTTGGAAATATCTTCCCAACGGCACCAACCTTGTAAAAATTCAACGGTTGGATTGACCGGAATGTTTAATTCAAATCTGAAGAAAAACAGCGCCAGAATCGATTATATTTATATATAAATATTAATATAATTTAATTAAATCGAATAACGACGCTGTAGTTCGAATTTTGAAACCGTAACTTCAAACGACTAGTGTGGGAGATCCGACCGTCGGATTTTCACGAAACTGGAACCGTTGGGTTCGCTTTGGGAATATCTTCCCACTGATATAGACTTTGTAGAAATCCAACGGTTAGATTTTCTGATATGTGTAAAACAAATTAGGGGAAAAACAGCGCCAGTGCCACGGCACGACCTGAAACGTCGTTTAATTAAATATGGCCGTTTTTAAATAAATAAAAAGGGCGAAAAATCGTTATAAAATATTATAAGCAACATAGATTGCAAATAAACCAATTGGGCTTGAATTGTTTGATATCTAATGGTTGTATGTGCTTGACACGAAAATAACACTAAAGAACTGAAAGATGGATGTCGAATAATATAACCATGGAAAGAATCGATTTAAATTCTAATTACGTGAATTATTTGAAAAGGCCGAGCTAACCCTCATTTCAAATAATTTATCGAGCGATTCGAATTGGAAAATGCAAAGACGATTCAAGACCGACGATCTTCGTATCGGTTGGATGGGCGCTGCTGAGGTTCCTGACCGGAGTAGCTACCATGAAGGAACGGAGGTAGTAGTCGTCTGAACGTATGTGTTGATTGGACGGATATACGAGGAATTTGACGCCTCCGGTTTCGTTCAGACCCAGAACGGACTTGTAAATGGACTGTGTGTCTGACATTGGATGTTGTTCTATACTGATTGATCTCTGTTAAATACATATCTGTTTGGCGGTGGAGAATTTATTCTTTTGCTTAATGCCCTTCTCTGAGACGTACGAGCTCAGAGGTTATATATCGATGGAAATCAGTCGTATGGAGTGGATTGCCTATGTGGCATGCCAAGATGCTGTGATCAAGGCTTCTGTTGCAAAGCAAAGTCTTGTGGATGATGATCAAAGCACGGTCTGCGTGGCCTGGCTTCATGTATAGCGTGGATTCGCGAGCCTCACACCCCGGTATGCGTTAAAAACGGGATGCGGACAGAAGGGAGAGCACGACGTTTCTTTCTAGCTATGGTGGTGTCAGTGACTTACCAGCCCTGACATATATATCTATTTTTCACCTATGTGGTTGTTGGAATGCGAGGCGCCTCGATTATAGGTCTGTAAGGACCGGGAAATGTGTGTTCAGGCATAATTAATCCTCAAATGTAAGAGAGGACCGTCCCTGAAGATCCAGGGGTTACCCAGAGTGCGTAGTCCTGAGGCATTTGCTAGAATGTCTCAAAGCGGAGAGGAGCTTGCCCCTTGCCTCGACTCATGACGGAAATCCAATTTCCAATACGAGATAACGGATTCGATTGTAACTTATATATGGAGACATAGTGGCATGGGACGCTCATGTCGCCTATGATTGATATTTATGATGCTATTCGCTTTTGAAACATATATGCACTAGTAATAATATCAAATGATTTTGCTTTACACATATCAAGCATATTTGGCCATTATAAGGGAAAACTCTATCCTCCGGCTTGCGTTGCATTGTATGATGGGACCTGAGTCTTATAATGGCTTCATTCTTTTTAAAAGCATTGCGTTGTTTTAAAAGAATTTACTTTGTTTTAAATGCACTAACAATCACTGGAGTAAACTCGTTCCGCGAAAGTGGCGTGGTCCTATGATTTGCTTATTACTGTTGTTTAAATTGTTAAATAGATTCCTCATACCAGTCCCCATGACTGACTCGTTGTTTGTTTCACTTTGCAAACGCGGGTGCCCTTATTTCCATACGGGCAGCCTAGTTCACAGGTGACAGGTTGTTTTTGGCTCTGCACTGTTGCATAGAGTGCATTTTGGCTCATGGCGAGGCTGACTTCACAGAGATGACTTTGACATTTTCCGCCATTATTGTACTTGCATTATGTATTCCGCCACTGGCGATGCAGACTGATTTACTTTCCGTACTTATTATCGTATGTATATGTACCGCCTTCGGCGATGTAGACTGATACCCTTATTATGTCTCAGTACATGTATGTATTTCGCCACTGGCGATGATGACTGATCACTTCCCTTTTTAATTACTAAGTTATATCCTACGCTGTGCTATTCTGATGTTGTTACATGTTGTGATTCCGCTGTCATATCCATGTAAAAATTATTCTATTTATTGTTTTGCTATTATCTGCACTCTGCTATGATGATTAATGTGTTATATTCCAATGATTATCCTTAATACCGCCCCTCGGATTTTGGGATCGTCACAGTTGGTATCAGAGCTTTGGTTAACCTTAGTTCCGGGATCTAACACATTAAACACCTCGTCAGAATAGAATGAGTAGTGTTCTAAGCTGAGTAGCTCGTTAGAGATAGGATTAGCAATGTCCTAGAATGAGCTAAGCAGATTAGCAAAACAATTTGATCAATACATCATTACCTTTCCTTATATTCCCCTGCTATATCATATATGAAAATTATCAAATCTGTGAGCTTGACTCTTTTCTTTCTTATACAGTACTCTTTCTGATGGCTACACGAGCAGCAGCAGCTAGAGGAGGCCGTGGAGGCCGAGCAGGAGTAGCAGGAGGACGGGGGAATATCCCCGTAGTTGAGGGAGGCCTTATTGTTCAGCCACCAGCACCCGAGGACTTCGAGCTAGACAGAGTAGCGAAGAGGTATAGGAACCTTGGGGGAAAACCCTTTTCTGGCATGGGTACAGTGACAAAGGCTATTGCTTGGTTGAAGACCTGTGAAAAGATCTTTGAAGGCATGGGTCTGGGAACCAACAACAAAGCACGACTAGGTATTTGGCTCCTACAGGAGGAAACAGAGTTGTGGTGGGATGCCATCACCTCGGAGGATGCAGCAGGTACTGTCAGGACCTGGGAGCAATTCAAAACCATGTTCAACGAGAAGTTCGTACCTGAACAGGCTTTAGAGAGGATGCGAGAGTAGTTTGCTAATCTCCAGCAAGGAGATCTCTCTATCCAGGATTACCTCAATAAATTCTCCCAGTTGTCGCGCTACGCTCCAGAGCTTATTATGACCAACAAAGCAAAGAACAAGATATTTATATTTGGGCTAAAGCGCAAGTACCATGACAGAGCCATGAGCAACATCAAACTCTCCTTCTCAGAATTAGTAGAAATGGCTTGCAATTATGAAGATATGGATGAAAGGCACGCCAGCCAAGACCGCGCCAAAAGCCAAGCTGGAAATAAGCGCAAGACTTCAGCAGATCATCTAGAGTATAGCATTACAGCGGCCGCTACTCAGAAACCTGGAAAGATCCCCAAAGGAAATTGCTACAACTGCGGGATGCCAGGTCATTTTTCTAATGTGTGCAAAGCCCCGAGGAAGCCAAAGGCAAATCCAGACTCAGCAGAATGCTACAACTGCCATAAGAAGGGGCACTATAGTAGGAACTGTCCTCTGAAGCAGAATGCACAAGTGGCTCATGTGTATGACGGGGAGACCCCGCCAGCTACCACCGATGGATCAGGTAAACCCGACGTCTTGGGAGGTACCCTTACCATTAAAAATATTCCTGTTTCTGTACTTTTTGATACTGGTGCATCACGTAGCTTCATTTCTGGTAACATTGTTCACAAGTTAAAATTGAAACGAAGAATTCTAAAAGAGCCAATTAAAGTCCAAAACCCGATAGGAGGTTCTGTTAGTCTCAGTTCGTACTGCAGAGTGCCTATCTCATATTCATGTTACAAGTTTCCCATCAACTTAATAGTCATGGATTTGTATGAATTCGACATTATTCTGGGTTTGGAATGGTTGGCAAAATATAAGGCCGAAGTCAGATGTGCCGAAAGAATCGTGAAAGTTAGCACAAAATTTGGGCATATCACTATACCATGCCATGGCTCAGAAATTAATAGAACAGAATTTTGGTCTTCTTTAGAAGTTACTCCCCTTTCATTAGAAAAGATACCGGTCGTTAAAAACTATGCGGATGTGTTTGAAGAAGTAGAAAACTTACCGCCGCAAAGAGAGATTGAATTTAGAATAGATCTAATTCCGAATGCCCGACCAGTAGTACATCCAATTAGAAGAATGGCCTCGAAAGAAAAAGAAGAGTTAGGTAGTCAAACCCAAGAATTGCTTTGGAAACGTCTGATCAGACCGAGCTTTTCAGCTTGGGGAGCAGCTGTAGTATTTGTCCCGAAATCAGACGGTACTCTAAGACTTTGTGTTGATTACCGAGATCTCAATAAGCAGACACTGAAGAACAAATATCCCTTGCCCCGAATAGACGATCTGTTAGATCAATTAAATGGAGCAATAGTATTCTCCAGAATGGACCTAGCTACAGGTTTCCACCAATTACGTATAGCGGAAGACTGTGTTCCTTTGACAGCCTTTAGGGGTCCCGATTTATTCTACGAATGGTTAGTAATGCCGTTCGGCTTGTGTAACGCTCCGGCATACTTCGTCGATCTTATGAACAGGGTGTTCCGTGGTGTATTGAATAAATTTGTTCTAGTCTTCATCGATGACATTTTAATCTACTCTAAGTCGGGAGACGAACATGCAAAACATTTAGAACAAGTGTTGAAAATTCTTAGGAGAAATGTCTTGAAAGATAAATTTTCTAAATGTGTCTTCTAGCAGGATGAAGTTAAGTTCCTAGGCCATGTCGTATCAAAAGAAGGGATTGCTGTAGATCCAAGCAAAATTACAGCGATTCAGAACTGGAAACAACCTACTACCCCCACAGAAGTTCGAAATTTCCTTGGATTAGCTAGTTACTATCGGAAATTCGTTCAGGATTTTTCAAAGATATCTGGCGTATTGACAAAGCTTACAAAGACGCATGAGAAATTCAAATGGACTCCCGAATGTGAAGAAGCTTTCCAAGAGCTGAAACTGAAGTTGACAATTGCTCCAGTATTGACAATTATAGAAGGCAACCAAGACTTGACTGTATGGACAGACGCTTCTATTAGAGGGCTAGGCGCGGTATTAATGCAAAAAGGCGAAGTGGTCGCTTATGCCAGCCGTCAGCTGAAGCCACATGAAAGAAACTATGCAACTCATGATCTTGAATTATTAGCTATCGTGTTTGCTTTAAGAATCTGGAGGCATTATTTACTAGGTGAGAAGTTTGAACTCTTCACGGATCATCAATCCTTGAAATATCTATTCACTCAGAAAGATCTAAATTTGAGACAATAGCGTTGGTTAGAATTCCTTGCAGCATACGATTTTGAGATCCTATACACTCCGGGGAAAGCCAATGTTGTCGCAGATGCGCTCAGTAGAAAGAATGAAATCATCGCCAGCTTTATCATTACTTCTTCCTTAGAAGATAAGATTATTATTCTACAGAAAGACGATGAATTTATTGAAAGGATTAGCTAGCGGATCCGAGAAGGAAAACCCTCAGATTTTAGCCTTGATAGCCAAGGGGTCCTAAGATTACGAGGGTGAATTTGTGTGCCAAGAATTCCTGAGCTCAGAAGGGAAGTACTTGATGAGTGCCACAAGTCCAAATTAAGTATCCATCCCGGTGTGAGCAAAATGTATAACGATATCAAACGCACCTTCTGATGGAAGGCGATGAAAAGAGATATTTCATTATATGTTAGTAGATGGCCCACTTGTCAGCTAGTTAAGAGTGATCAGCAGAAATTGGCTGGACTATTACAACCATTAGAAATTCCAGGATGGAAGTGGGAGCAAATTTCAATGGACTTCATTGATGGCTTGCCTCGAACTAAGAAAGGAAACGACAGTATATGGGTAATCGTAGATCGCTTCACGAAGACTGCCCATTTCATACCTGTCCGATCCAACAGAACGGCTCAAAGTTTAGCACAGATTTACTTCAAAGAAATAGTTAAACTACATGGAGTGCCGCTCAATATAGTCAGTGATAGAGACCCCCTATTTACTAGCAAATTCTGGGAAGCATTCCAGACAGAATTGGGATCCAAATTGAATTTAAGCACCGCTTATCACCATCAGACAGACGGCCAAACTGAGCGGGTGAATAGAATTCTGGAAGATTTACTGCGAGCTTGCGTTATCGATTTTAGAGGCTCATGGGAAGATCGCTTACATCTAGCCGAATTCTCTTACAACAATAGCTACCAAGCAAGTTTGGGAATGTCTCCATTTGAAGCATTATACGGTAGACCGTGCAGATCTCCCGCATGTTGGGTAGAACCTGGCAACAGACTTGTGTTAGGGCCCGATATGATTCAAGAAGCATCGGATAAAGTCGACTTCATTAAGAAGCGATTGAAAACCGCACAGAGCCGACAGAAAAGTTATGCTGATGCGAGAAGAAGGGATTTATCATTTGCCGTTGGCGATTATGTTTATTTAAGAGTTTCTTTAATGCGGGGAGTAATCAGATTTGGCAAGACTGGGAAGTTGGCACCGAGATTTATTGGTCCCTTTCCTATACTTGAACGGATTGGAACTCTTGCATATAGGGTTTCATTACCTGATTGGTTGCCTGGTGTACATGATGTGTTCCATGTGTCTCAACTCAGAAAACATGTTCATGATCCAGATCTTGTGGTAGAAGAAGCAGCGCAACAGGATATAGACATAACTCCAGAATTAGCGCTCAGAAGAGAGCCATTAAAGATAGTTGGCAAAGAAACTAGAGAGCTAAGGAGCAAAAAGATTCATTTAGTCAAAGTGCAGTGGAGTAGTGATCCTAGAGACTGTACTTGGGAGACTGAGGAAAGCATTAAACAAGCCTACCCCAAATGCAGAGTGGACATCTCTGACTAACTCCGGTGCAAGGTACCTTTACAATACTTTGCATTTACATTTTATTTCCTAATTAGCTGTTATTTCCTTTTCGAGGACGAAAAGTTTTAAGTGGGGGAGATTGTAATAACCCGGAAAATGTGAACCAATTTAAAATTTTTAAAATTGGTTATTACCAAAGAATTTGAATAATTGAAATAGCATATTTCAATAAAATAAAGAACTGGGTATAGTAAGGCAGTTTGAAATTTTGAATACAAACTTTGTCTGACTGTACCGGGTGGAAAATATAACGGATTTTAGCGAAACTGAAAATATTTAAATCTGTTTATGAATACCTTTCTAACGAATCTGAAAAATCGAAGTTTCATAATGGGAATCAAAAGTTATGGCCGAATGAATTTTCAGAAAGGTCGCTATATAGCATATATAGCCCCTGAAAATTGATATTTTGCATACGACCTCGGAATTCGACGAAACCACTTTTGTTGGGTCCGGGATGTCAAACTATTGCTAGGTTTCAATTTTCATGATTTTTGAAGCTAGTATGTGAGCGGGGCAAAAGAAAATGTGATTGGTCGATTTCTGTTAAAATGGGTCGACCTAAAAATGGCCATTTTTCAAACGAGCTCAGAATTCAACGAAACTGGTTTTGTTAGGACCGTATCGTCAAAACAAAGCTAGATTTATTTTTCTGGAATTTTTTGATTCAGTTTGTGGCCCTGGCAAATTGAAATGTACGTTCAAATTAAATATTAAATGTTTTATGTTTTAATTTGAAAAATAACTGACCGTAATAGTCGAATTGGCCAACGAAACATATCCCATTGTGTCCGGAATGGGGGTATTTAGCTAGGGGTGACAGTCGTTGGGTTTGATTTCGAGTTCGTTTGTAAAAACACTATTTAAAATTTCCTATAAAGCCTCAACCAATAGGATTTTTCCTTTAAAATAAATAAATAAATAAATATCTCAAAAACCCTAGCCGCCTCAGACGATATCGACGGTTCCTCGAGCTCGAACCTTCCCCTTCGTTTTCCCGCCACCACAGGCGAAGCTAGGCCGTGCCACCACCACCACTCCACTCGCCTTTGTCCCCTCTTCACATCCGACCCAGTTTTGCCACCATCAGAAGCACCGCCATCGAGTTCTGACGCTCCGAAGTCGGCGCGTTTAAGCCGCCTCCCAGGGTTCATCTCGACGTCGAACAGGAAGAGACTGGTGGCGCCAGAAAGCCCTTCCCTCCCTCGTCGACGTCCAACAATCTGATCGACCTATCGAGCAACGAATCGTGAGAAAAATCCAAACCTAAATTTGAGCAGGTTTGAAAACTAACGGGTTATGTAATTCTGAATTGTTTTTACACTATAAAGCGTTGCAAAACTTTGAAAAATAATATCTTTTTCGTTCTTTAACGAAATTTGATGAAACAGGAGACACCGTGACCGCAAGGAGGCTCTCTACCATCTAGAAGAAGCCGCGGATTTTTCTGATCTTCCTACGATTTTTAGCACTGCAATAACCAATGTGAGGAATCTAAACTAAATTGTGTGAATGGAATCGCGTTGTATAAATTATATAAGCGAAGTGTAAATTATATACGCATTGTATGCCTTATGTACATGTGTTGTATAAGTTATATTAGCGATGTATAAATTATACAAGCGTTGAATGAAACATAAATGCTTTGAATTGTGATGAAAAGCAAGTGAATTATAATATAATATACATATATATATATACTCCCCTCGTCCACAGACCATGGACGATATTTATTGCTTGTGATTGACGTGATATTATATGGTATGACGAATGGTTGGAAATAATTGTTTGTGTTTGATATTGTGGTTGAAAAATACCCTTGTGATTGAAAAATACCCTCTTGTGGTTGAAACAAATTAGAATAGGATTGTGGAATTGAAAATAAAACATGCCGCCTGCGTGCGAACTAGATGCATGATCCCCATTGTCAAAAACCACGAGGTTTTAAGGTAGAGCAAGGAGCCGTACTAGGGACGGTCCCGGTTTTAACTACCCTGCCGTTATGCTGCCGAAATTTTCTGAAATATACATGTGTTAGAATAATTTTCATTCGTTGAATTAAATTACATATATTGAAACGAATATTCATGTGTTGAGTGGCAATTCATTCGTTGAGTTGAAATTCATGTGTTGAATATTATTTGAATTTAAACAAATAGTTTTAGCGATAAAAATCACATTTTTATATATATACAAACTATAGCGAATATTCATGTGTTGAGTTGCAATTCATTCGTTGAGTTGAAATTCATGTATTGAATATTATTTGAATTTAAACAAATAGTTTTAGCGATAAAAATCACATTTTTATATATATACAAACTATAGAGAATATTCATGTGTTGAATTGCAATTCATTCGTTGAGTTGAAATTCATGTGTTGAATGTTATCGTATTTTAAAATAAAATGAATAGACAATAAAAACTACATTTTTATTTTGAACATGAAGTGTTAAAAACATTCACGTGTTGAATAAATATTTTTGATGATAAGAATATTTCTTTTATCATGTATACGCTTTGATAAAAATACACACGTGTCGAAATAAATAATAGTTTGCTAGAAATATTATTATTAGCTTTGTTCTTCATATATATATATATATGTGTGTGTGTGTGTGTGTGTGTGTGTGTGTGTGCGTGTTGAACAGGAAAAATGGATTAGCTGTAGAGTAAAGAAATTAATTGCGTGCCCGACAAATAGGTAAACCTTGATGATTTGGCTGCGCAATTTTATTTTTATATCAACTCCTGTGAATGCCATTGGATGCGGAGTGCTGGTTATTCTGTGTGAAATAATAAATATTGCCATAGGATAGTAACAATAAATTTTGAACTACACTACATGGCATACTTCTTGACGATAGGCATACTTCATCATATTCCACATAAGCAATTGGAGCTTGTGTAACGAGGTGGAAGATTTACCATACGAGCGAGAGGCTTGTATGGCGATGACTATATACTACAGGTTGAACTGATGACTGATATGGACTATATAAAATATAACGACAAATCGCCAGATTAATAAAAAAACCACACGGGTCTGGAGTTGACAATAATCACGTCTCTCTAGTTATTAGATACGGCACATGGACTATTTATTTCCACACGGAAACGGGGTGACGAGAATTTATTCTCTGGAGTGATTATCTATACATGCTCCCCCGTAAACACCAGAATATATCACTATAAATATGTGGATGCTTTTTAGGATTTATTGGGTACCTAACACGGCCCAATAAATTTCCAAACCCCTCCCCGTACAAAGGAGGTTATGGCGAAATTTTTCGAAATATTAAGGCGTTAGTAAAATATTTGAAGTGAAAACGAAGTTGAAAATATAGAATAAACTATAGTTGGAATTATAGAATGGACTATATTTATATATATAAATATAAATATAATTAAAAGGAATCGAAGCCGTGCAGTTCATGTTTCGGAATCGTAATTTGAAACGATTAGTACGAGAAATCCGACCATCGGACTTTCCCGAAATCGCAACCGCTGGGTTCGCCTTGGAAATATCTTCCCAACGGCACCAACCTTGTAAAAATCCAACGGTTGGATTGTCCGGAATGTTTAATTCAAATCTGAAGAAAAACAGCGCCAGAATCGATTATATTTATATATAAATATAAATCTAATTTAATTAAATCGAATAACGACGTTGCAGTTCGAATTTTGAAACCGTAACTTCAAACGACTAGTGTGGGAGATCCGACCATCGGATTTTCACGAAACTGGAACCGTTGGGTTCGCTTTGGGAATATCTTCCCACTGATATAGACTTTGTAGAAATCCAACGGTTAGATTTTCTGATATGTGTAAAACAAATTAGGGGAAAAACAGCGCCAGTGCCGCGGCACGACCTGAAACGTCGTTTAATTAAAAATGGCCATTTTTAAATAAATAAAAATGGCGAAAAATCGTTATAAAATATTATAAGCAACATAGATTGCAAATAAACCAATTGGGCTTGAATTGTTTGATATTTAATGGTTGTATGTGCTTGCCACGAAAATAACACTAAGGAACTGAAAGATGGATGTCGAATAATATAACCATGGAAAGAATCGATTTAAATTCTAATTTCGTGAATTATTTGAAAAGGCTGGGCTAACCCTCATTTCAAATAATTTATCGAGCTATTCGAATTGGAAAATGCAAAGATGATTCAAGACCGACGATCTTCGTATCGGTTGGATGGGCGCTGCTGAGGTTCCTGACCGGAGTAGCTACCATGAAGGAACGGAGGTAGTAGCCGTCTGAACGTATGTGTTGATTGGACGGATATACGAGGAATTTGACACCTCCGGTTTCGTTCAGAACCAGAACGGACTTGTAAATGGACTATGTGTCTGACATTGGATGTTGCTCTATACTGATTGATCTCTGTTAAATATATATCTGTTTGGCGGCGGAGAATTTATTCTTTTGCTTAACGCCCTTCTCTGAGACGTACGAGCTCAGAGGTTATATATCGATGGAAATCAGTCGTATGGAGTGGATTGCCTATGTGGCATGCCAAGATGCTGTGATCAAGGCTTCTGTTGCAAAGCAAAGTCTTGTGGATGATGATCAAAGCGCGGTCTACGTGGCCTGGCTTTGTGTATAGCATGGATTCGCGAGCCTCACACCCCGGTATGAGTTAAAAACGGGATGCGGAATATAGGGAGAGCACGACGTTTCTTTCTAGCTATGGTGGTGTCAGTGACTTACCAGCCCGGACATATATATATATATATATATATATATTTTTCACCTATGTGGTTGTTGGAATGCGAGGCGCCTCGATTATAGGTCTGTAAGGACCGGGAAACGTGTGTTCAGGCATAATTAATCCTCAAACGTAAGAGAGGACCGGCCCTGAAGATCCAGGGGTTACCCAGAGTGCGTAGTCCTGAGGCATTTGCTATAATGTCTCGAAGCGGAAAGGAGCTTGCCCCTTGCCTCGACTCATGACAGAAATCCAATTTCCAATACGAGATAACAGATTCGATTGTAACTTATATATGGCGACATAGTGGCATGGGACGCTCATGTGGCCTATGATTGATATTTATGATGCTATTCGATTTTGAAACATATATGCACTAGTAATAATATCAAATGATTTTGCTTTACACGTATCAAGCATATTTGGCCATTATAAGGGAAAACTCTATCCTCCGGCTTGCGTTGTATTGTATGATGGGACCTGAGTCTTATAATGGCTTCATTCTTTTTAAAAGCATTGCGTTGTTATAAAAGAATTTACTTTGTTTTAAATGCACTAGCAATCACTGGAGTAAACCCGTTCCGCGAAAGTGGCGTGGTCCTATGATTTGCTTATTACTGTTGTTTAAATTGTTAAATTGATTCCTCATACCAGTCCCCATGACTGACTCGTTGTTTGTTTCACTTTGCAAACGCGGGTGCCCTTATTTCCACACGGGCAGCCTAGTTCACAGGTGACAGGTTGTTTTTGGCTCTGCACTGTTGCATAGAGTGCATTTTGGCTCATGGCGAGGCTGACTTCACAGAGATGACTTTGACATTTTCCGCCATTATTGTACTTGCATTATGTATTCCGCCACTGGTGATGCAGACTGATTTACTTTCCGTACTTATTATCGTATGTATATGTACCGCCTTCGGTGATGTAGACTGATACCCTTATTATGTATCACTGCGTGTATGTATTCCGCCACTGGCGATGATGATTGATCACTTCCCTTTTTAATTACTAAGTTATATCCTACGCTGTGCTATTCTGATGTTGTTACATGTTGTGATTCCGCTGTCATATCCATGTAAAAATTATTCTATTTATTGTTTTGCTATTATCTGCACTCTGCTATGATGATTAATGTGTTATATTCCAATGATTATCCTTAATACCGCCCCTCGGATTTTGGGATCGTCACAGGGAACTCCATGAAGTCAGACGATCTCTCTAAGATACATTGATGCAAACCAAGTTGTCATCCTCTTACTCTTAACTAGGATGAAATGAGCACTCTTATTCAACCTATCGACTATAACCCAAATACTGCTATTGCCCTTCCTCAATATGGGGAACTCATCTATGAAGTCCATGGAGACGCTCTCCCACTTCAGCTATGGCGCATCCGGAGGCTGAAGCAACCCACCAGGCTTTCTTTGCTCAGTCTTCACTCTTTGACAAATTATACATCTAGCCATGTCCTTCTTCATCACTATCCAATGAAAGACCCTCCTCATGTCTTTATGCATCTTTTCACCCTCTGGATGGATGGTTATTTGAGAGTGATAAGCTCCTCTAAAACCGATCTCAACAAATCATCAACTCATGGAACACATAACCTCCCATCATGATGTAGCCACCCTCTCTCATCCACTGAATACCTAGCAAGGTGACCAGAGGTCTCTGTAACGACCAAGATTTTTGACTAGTTTTATAATCTATAGATTTTACTGATAAGTGATTTAATTAAATAAAACTGGTATTTGTATATATCTGGAGAATATTAGAGTCAAATAAAATTTAATTACATAAGATTTATATATTTGGGAATATCAGGAGAAGTCCAAATATATATAATTGTTGACAGTTTAAAATTTCATTTTAAACAATGTATACGTGTAGATAAAATACGAAATTTCATAAGTAAATGATTTGATTACTTCAAAATAACAAGTGGCATGTTCATTAAAGAGGAAATATTCATCGATGCAAGATATTCACTTAATTTTATTATAAGATCGAATTCATTCAAATTAGGACAACCATTATTATATATCTATGTATTAACTTTTTATATGTAAATATTGACAAGTGCTAAATATTTTAACAATTTTGCTCACATTTGCTGTAAGCTCATGAAGATGTGAAGCTACTATATCCTTACTTCACATGTAAGTTATAGATAAGGTACCTATTTAATAAATAAAAAGTCATGCACATTCCATGATTGTACAACTAGAAATGAACATCAATGTAGGCTCACTTGAACCATCCTATCAAAATGCCATTTATGTTGTTGCTTGCTTTGTTGCTAAGTTTATTTTGTATATATGAAAACATATATATGGACACGCGGTACAACTAGGGTCATAGTCTTTAGACAAGCTGATCTTTGTTTTGTCACCAAGTTGTATATTTTAAAAAAGGCAAGTACATCTATTTGTAGATAGAACATGTCTAGAGACACTTAGGAACTAGGATCTGAACTTTAATTACAAACAAATGGCACATAGTGTTTCAAATCAACATGTGCATATTTTATACAACAAGATCCTTGTTGAATTACGTAAGGACCAAGTTAGAAACATTTAGTTACATTGTTAGATCAAATCACCTCATCACTATCACCTGTAAGCTGCTACATTCACACCTTGCACATCAGTTTTGAGACAGTCACACCTTTACCCCGTATAAGCCTAGTTCTTAAGTCTATTGCACATGGGGTTCTACACAAATGTGTACATCACATTCATAGTTGGCCATGTACACTTATAGCCCGAAGAAATTTTTTTGAATAGCCTTTAAAGAAGTTGCTTTCAATCAAATATCACCCATCTTAAATACTGTTGCAACCATAACCCTTACGACTTCACCCCTACCCAAGCTAAGACTAGTTGTTGTTCTATAAATACACATAGAAATGCATACACAAACAAACACCAATACGCACTAAATCTAATGAAAACCTTTGGAGAAAAACGGAAATGATAGTAGAACTAAAACTGGCCAAAGAACAGAGAATAAAAAGAGAGTGAAAAGTGTGGCAAAAACAATTGAAGCGAAACCATTAGCAAGAGAGTAATGCATTTGTGAGTAAACAACCTTTATTTTTTTGCTGTTTTGTATTCATCTGCAAGTGGACTCAAACAATATGTGTGTTGCTATATATCTTTCATATTGATTTAGGTATTGAAGTTCTTTGTAGGGTTTACATTTTGTATGGTTAGCTTAAGATTTGACTGTTTGAACCATTTATGAGAAAAATATAGCAGTAGGAATTTGATGGGTAAACTCTTAAGAAATTCTTTACTGTGTTATGCAAAAATCCAGGTATACACAAACTATATGTATATCAACCTATTACCATCATAAGTATTCAAACATAAAAGTTATTTAAAGGAAGAAATCTGAAACTTAAGGACTTAAGTGTTTGAAAACTGAGAAACAGAGAAGGGATATATGAGGCAAAGTAGTGAACATCTCAGGTGAGTAAAGAACCTTAAGTCTCTTTGTTGTTGGTATTCGCAATTCGAAAATATGTATATAAATGTATATTTATCATCGTTCATGACTTGTCCCTATCATTATATTAAAAAAAAAAATATAGGTTCTTCCTTTGATCAAAATTTAACATTTATGCCTTCATATTTATTTGAAACCCACGATTTAATCGTTCATGAGCTTTTAGATAGACAAAGAGAGACATAACCGCCTAATTAATGAATGCAACGGATACAAATGTTTCGCTTTGATCTGTGTTATGGAAGCTCTGAATTCCAAATAATAGACGATTTAATAGTCTACATACTTAGTTGGAAGTTGCAAATGTCCATTTAGATTTCTATGGTTAGAGGCTTTAGATCTTGCCGGTGTACTACTAAACTGTGAAGCAACTAACTAAGCAAGTGATTGAAGTTTGATACGTATTTATTCATTTTAGAAAGATGTTCTACAAGACGACACTGTAGTTTGAACACTGATAGAAGTTGATGAACAATTATTTGGTTTGAGACATTTAACGAGATGAACTAATGGTTTGACAATCAAAAAGCAATGCAGTCATGCACGTATGGTTGTATCGATGAAAATTTGAGTAGTCCTTTGTGGACACTAACTAAACAATACCGTGATGCCTTGCTGCTAAGTTTTAATTAACGCAAGGGTTACTAAACTTTGAAAGCCTTTATAACTAAATGAGTACTTGAGTACATACTAACATAAGAAGATTGAAATGATCACATAACCCATGCTACAATTGTCACCATTATATAGTGCCGACTGCCAAGTTCAGTCATAGTATACGTGATGTATAAAACTGATGTGAGTGTCATTTATTTAAAGTAGGTCAGTGTGTGTTTCTAAGATACCAAGAAGATGGAGAAGCTTGGATAAAATCAGAATGGTTGTTAGAGAACCTGAATGAAATTTATGACATAGGTCTAGTGATCGAAACCATGTATAGAGATGAGATTTGATATATTAGGAATTGACACTATATACTGGAAATAGGAAATACTACTACAACTATCTAAAATTGAAATTTGAATGCTGGAATAGAGAACACAAATAAAACAGCTAAATCGCGTTCACCTAAACGTGTGCAAGCGTGTTCTGGATGTTATTGCTTAAGCAAGTTTGTTGAAACTGAGCATAGATTGATGGAGCTCGAATCTCTCTTGCGCCAGTCTGAAAAGATTTTGCTGCGATGATCTTCAATAGAGACATAGGCCGAGGAGAAGCAAACAACCATCAGGAGCATTTGTCAAATTTCAAGGCAAAGGCGGAAGTGTTGAGGCTAGATTTGAGCGATGGAAGCGGCGGTGTGGTGACTGGTTTGGAAATGTGCAGGACCACAGAGTGCACGTGCTGTCTGTAAGCTGGAAAATAGTAAATAACAGAAGGCATTTATGTTACGCAGACTTGTTCCCGAGTCTAAAGGACATAGTCGGGACTACTTTTGCTTCGAATGTTAGTCGAAGATCCTTATGGTGTTGGTTCGACTAATTAGCTGGAGTGATGGAGTTCGTAATCGTGAAGATCACCGGGATAATGGGGTGAGGATGAAGCTGTTGTGCGGGTGCACAATGCACAACATGCACAGGAAGATAAGGGACAAGAAAATCAAGACAAGTTTGTTTCCATACATAATAACCCGGATATGCTTATAGGTAGTAGTGATATAAACGTGTGTAGTAAAATAGCAGGATCAGCTCACAACAACATTAAAAAGGTAATAGGTTGTTTTAAATGAAATAAATGCATGAAATCAGACATGAAAAAAGAGACAAAAGAGGGTAGCAGTTGAACAAAAAATTTCAAAATGGTGAAATAATAAAAACGCAAGCAGTATTACGGAATCTAGATGTAAACCAAATATAGGCTAGTTCTACCGCTTACTAGCATCAGGCTTGAACGTGTTTTGTGTGGCTAACACATTGAAGATGGTAAGCACTCGGCTACTATTTAGAAATGGTGCCGATGAAAACTCGTATGGCCAGTATTACAATGACTACCCCTGCTTATGTTCAACATGAAACGGGAGTAGTGACGATGATAGTACGGTTCTATCAACTGCTATTGCAAGGAGTATTTGGGATAAAAGGAACAGTAGGGTATTTAACTTAATTTTTATTAGAAGATCTGAAAAAATGTACAATTTAGTCAACTTATAATTCAATGCAGATAAAAAGGAATTTGGGGTCAGGAATGATTTAAGAGGAGGAGATGGCGTCTGTATTATTGAAATTGGGAAGCGTAGCGGTGATCGGGATGGTTCTGGATTCAGCGGTGCATGTTTACGGCGTCGGTCAACAGTGTACAGGGGAGGAGAGAAAAGAAACAGGGCAAGGGAGGAGAAGGGTGATCGGATCATACTGATCCTTGTTTGATGACGCAAGCTTTGTGGTTTTCGCTTGGACTTTATTCCTTGCATGGCAAGGAAGAAGCAAACAGGAAAATTGGTGCAAGAAAAGGGAGTGGACTAAAGCATGCGAATCCACAGTTTTTAGGTCCCGGAGCGTATTTTTCCCATGTTTTCGTTTATATCACTTATGTAAACACGAAGGGGGAGGGAACGAAATACGGTAAAGGACGGGCTACTGGGCTTTTTCATGTTATTGGGCTTTCTGGCCTGATATAAGAAATAAGGAGAAAAAGAATAATGGTTTGTTTAAATATAAGTTTCATTTTACAAAATTTAAACATTTTATATATAATTTAAATTAAAAATTGAAATGAAAAGTTTACTCGAATAGCTACGGAAAATAACCATTTAATGAAGATATGTGCATACGAGAAGCACCGAAATGGATCGTGGTGATTCGTGTTATTTAAATTAGATCAATTTTTAATAAAAATTAATTATTTTTTTCATAGATAACTGATAAGTATATCAATGTATAAAAGTAAATAAAAAAAGGATCGAAAAGCTATTTTGTAATTTCAGAAATAGACATCGTTGTATAAACTTAAGTTCTATTTGTGATATTTGTATGTATTGAAAATTAAATAAATGTTAAATAATATCAATTGATTTATTTTCCTTGGGTTATGAGTGATATTATAAGTGTTACCCAAGGTCACATATTTTCGAACTGCTATTAAGTTAGAATTTAACATCAAATATTGTTGATCGTTATTGTGTGATGAATGATTATTAGTTTTCTTATGAAGAAATCAACCGACCTAGTTTAAATTAAAACATTGACACGTTCGATTAGATTTTAATCATCGCGTGTTGATTATGAATCTAACATTAGAAAAAAGATTTATACAAGTAATTAATGGACATTATATATGATATGGAATAATTTGAATAAGCTTTAATTGATCACACTATTTAAATTTGATAGTTAAAACACCGACTATTAAACAAATATTCCCTACGCATTAGTTTGAAGAGACCGGGATGGGTACTGAACCCAAAACCACTTCGAACCAACTGTACGTTCGCAACTAACTTGCAGGCGTATAAAGACGGAGCATTGAAGACCAATGATATTCATGATCGGAAGAACTACTCGTTGAATTTCTCTGGTCTGGTCCACCGTAGTTATTTTGACTTGTGATTCTATCATGATTGAAATCATCGGATTTGCAAGGACTATTCGCTACTAATCCATGGGGTGATTCTTATATTGGATGCAGTAGGAGAGTGCCTTCGGATAATCCTGTTCCTGGATGACTTGTATGGACGAGTGTCTGACAGAGTATTTCATAAAAACCATATACGTTGATTTTTTACAAATATACCAAGCTGATGGCAAAGAATGACCCATCTATTACATCCAGAGTATACTTGTGGATTTCAATTAGTAATCTAGTGGATCTGACGATGTGGCATTCAAAGTAAATGATGGCTAGATTTTCTAACAGTAAATTCTAACCTCAAGCCTCACAACCGGAAAATGACAAAAATCGAGCAGGCAGCATGGCTATATGGGTCGCTCCCATTAGGGTGTATATGCCTATCTAGGGAAATTCCTTTTTGCTTCTTTAATCTGTCGATGTTGTCTCTTTCGGGAAACGGTTGCTGGTCCCAACCGTTGGTGATATACATTCGGTACACTCAAGCGAAATGAGTGGTCGGTCATGGGTGGGCCGGGTTGCAAGACGTTCTTGTTGAACCCAGTGTATTCGCCTCCAGAGATACACTACCGGTAGGTGGTTCCATACCTTGTGATGGTCGGAATCCAATCTCCAATAAGTGCCCGCGCTTTTGATTGTATACTATATGTGGAGCGTGAGATGCAAGCGTTCCGCTAGATTGATATTTATTTGTATTTAGACACTATCATAATATCATATGATATACATGATTTTAAAAGTGCTTTGGATTATCGTAAGGTAAAAACCATACGTATTTAGGTGTGGATTTGGTCTTACGATTATCCTTTCTTTTGAAAAGATTTTTGAACTTTAAAATCAATCTGTTTTAAAATCGTTTACTCACACCAGTCCCATGACTGACCCAGAGTTTAATTTTCTATGTTTTCCCTAAACTCTTAGGTACCCAAATTTGTACAGGCAGTCAAGTTGTTTTAGGATTTTACAGATTCACTTGAAAGAGCTTGGAGCAGGAGACTTCAACATTAGATACAAAGTTTATTTCCTCTGTGTTGTATATGATTTGTACTCTGATGATGTATGTAAGTAGTACAGTTTTGTATTTCAAGATGTTAAATAATATGTTTTATTTAGTTCCGCTGTAAGATTCGTTATACTTTTATTCTGTTCAATTCTTCTTTTTCTTCTATTCTAACTTTCTTTCTTTCTATTACTCATCCTCTAACTTTTTCTATTAACGATATGTTAATTTCTGATGTTTGATTAGTCTATATGTGATACCCGATATGTATTAGTATCGATAATCAGGATCGGAACTTTTCGGGCTGTTACAGTTGATATCAGAGCAATGGTTTCGTTATAAACTTGGCTCTATGGCATAACTCGATAGAGATTTGGTTAGTAATACCCAAGATTGAGTTTGAGTGTATATATATGAGCGCGTATTTGTCAATTGTTATAAAAATAGTTTTAAACTGTGTTGATTGTATTATCGAGTGGTTTATGAATTTTGGTCGATACAATGGTCAAATACTGAATCGATAGGTGCCTCTAAACTCTTGAATAGAGTAATTCAACACGACATTGTTTTAAAGGCTGAGTAAATGAAATCATTTTACTCAGAATTAAATTTTGGTATAAAAAGAATAATTTTCCGAAATTATTATTATTGGCTGTATTGGTTGCTATTATAATCTTGTATCACATTATAAAATTGAAATTGTTATATAATAAACCAAATTGAGTCTGTATAGATAATGAAATAAATAGATAAGACAACCTGGAAAAGTGATTGAGAAAACAAAATGTTTTAGAATAACTCATAGGTTTTGAATTCATAATGGAATAGGGAAGAGTAATTTCAAATTGTTTTGGAATAAAATCTAGGAGTTAGGATCCTGGAATTAGAAATTTCAACTAGAATAAGATTAAAATAGTAAGGTTAAGCGGAATATAATTAAACTTGATGGGAGTTTGAAAAGAGAAGTAGAAGCAGATGAATAAGGTTGAACAAGTTTTAGAGAAGATTTTGGATTCATTTTCCAAATGTAATCAAGGATATTTTAGTGGAAAATGAGGTTATAGGGGTTGATAAGGAATTGAGATGTGGAGTTAAGAAATTGGAACATAACTGGAGATTGGTCGAGTCGAGTAATTTTCTAAGTGTTAATCTGATGTTGATTTTGGTCTTTGGGGTTGAAACTCAGAGGATTATTCTCTTACCAATTTACATTCAGAAACTGATAAATGTTGAAGAATAGAAAAGTAAAATTGTATTCTAATTGTAATAACAGATATTCGTAAATTATGAATATGATTGTGATTGATAGCCAATTCCTGATATACTGAATGTTTCAGTGAAATGATTGGTAGCTAACTTGTGTGTTTTGGATGTCATGGTTGTTGTGATCAATAGGGGATGACCAATATATATGTTTTAATATAAATCTATGATTTTGAATATAACTGAACTCCCATCACTACTCTTTAATTTTGGGGACGAAATTCTTTTAAGGGGGGTAGATTGTAACGACCCAGATTTTTGACTAGTTTTATAATCTATAGAATTTACTGATAAGTGATTTAATTAAATAAAACTGGTATTTGTATATATCTAGAGAATATTAGAGTCAAATAAATTTAATTACATAAGATTTATATATTTGAGAATATCAGGAGAAGTCCAAATATATATAATTGTTGACATTTTAAAATTTCATTTTAAACAATGTATACATGTAAATAAAATACGAAATTTCGTAAGTAAATGATTTGATTACTTCAAAATAACAAGTGGCATGTTCATTAAAGAGGAAATATTCATCGATGCAAGACATTCACTTAATTTTATTATAAGATCGAATTCACTCAAATTAGAACAATCATTACTACATATGTAAATATTGACAAGTGCTAATATTTTAACAATTTTGCTCACATTTTCTGTAAGCTCATGAAAATGTGAAGCTACTATATCCTTACTTCACATGTAAGTTATAGATAAGGTACTATTTAATAAATAAAAAGTCATACACATGCCATGATTGTACAACTAGAAATGAACATCAATGTAGGCTGACTTGAACCATCCTATCAAAAAGCCATTTATGGTGTTGCTTGCTTTGTTGCTAAGTTTATTTTGTATATATGAAAAAATATATATGTACATGCTGTACAACTAGGGTCACAGTCTTTAGACAAGTTGACTTTGTTTTGTCACCAAGTTGCATATTTTAAAAAAGGAAAAGTACATATATTTGTAGCTAGAACATGTCTAGAGACACTTCGGAACTAGGATATGAGTTTTAATGACAAACAAACGATACATAATGTTTCAAATCAGCATGTTCATATTTATACAGCAAAATCCTTGTTGAATTACTTAAGGACCAAGTTAGAAACATTTAGTTGTATTGTCAGATCAAATCACCTCATCCCTATCACCTAAAAGCTGCTGCATTCACACCTTGAACATCAGTTTTGAGATAGCCACACCTTTACCCCATATAAGCCTAGTTCTTAAGCCTTTTACACGTGGAATTCTACACAAATGTGTACATCACATTCATAGCTGGCCATGTACACTTATAGCCTGAAGGAAATCTTTTGAATAGCCTTTACAGAAGTTGCTTTCAATCAAATATCACCCGTCTTAAATACAGTTGCAACCCATAACCCTTACGACTTCACCCCTACCTAAGCTAAGACTAACTGTTCTTCTATAAATACACATAGAAATGCACACACAAACAAACACTAATACACATTAAATCTAATGAAAAACTTTGGAGCAAAACGGAAAAGACATTTGAACTAGAACTGGTCAAAGAACAGAGAATAAATAGAGAGCGAAAAGGGTGGCAAGAACAATGGAAGCGAATCCATTAGCAAGAGAGTAATGCATTTGTGAGTAAACAACCTTAATTTTGTTGTTGTTTTGTATTCATCTACAAGTGGACTCAAACAATATGTGTGTTGCTATATATCTTTCATATTGATTTAGGTATTGAAGTTATTTGTAGGGTTTACATTTTGTATGGTTTGCTTAAGATTTGATGGTTTGAACCATTTATGAGAAAAATATAGCAGTAGGAATTTGGTGGATAAACTCTTAAGAAATTCATTACTGTGTTATGCAAAAATCCGAGTACATCCAAACTATATGTGTATCAACCTATTACCATCATAAGTATTCAAACATAAATGTTTTTAAAGGAAGAAATCTGAAACTTAAGGACTTTAGTGTTTGAAAACTGAGAAACAGAGAAGGGATATATGAGGCAAGGCAGTGAACATGTCAGGTGAACAAAGAACCTTAAATCTCTTCGTTGTTGGTATACACTATTCATAAAATATGCATATAAATATATATTTGTCATCGCTTATGACTTGTCCCTATTATTATATTTTATAAAAAACATATAGGTTCTTCCATTGATCAAAATTTAACATTTATGCTTTCATATTTATTTGAAACCCACGATTTAATTATTCATGAGCATTTAGGTAGACAAAGAGACATAACCGCCTAATTAATGAATGCAACGGATACAAATGTTCCGCTTTGATCCGTGTTATGGAAGCTCTGATTTCCAAATAACAAACGATTTAATAGTCCACATACTTAGTTGGAAGTTGCAAATGCTCGTTTAGATTTTTATAGTTAGAGGCTTTAGATCTTGCCGGTGTGCTGCTAAACTGTGAAGTAACTAACTAAGCAAGTGATTAAAGTTTGATACATAATTATTCATTTTAGAAAGATGTTCTACAAGACAACACTACAGTTTGAACACTGATTGAAGTTGATGAACAATTATTTGGTTTGCGACATTTAAAGAGTTGAACTAATGGTTTGACAGTCAAAAAGCAATGCAGTCCATCATATATGGTTGTACCAATGAAAATTTGAATAGTCCTTTGTGGACACAAACTAAACAATACTGTGTTGTCTTGCTGTTAAGTTTTAATTAATGCAAGGGTTACTAAACTTTGAAAGCCTTTATAACTGAATGAGTACTTGAGTACATACTAGCATCAGAAGACCGAAATGATCACATAACCCATGCTACAATTGTCACCATTATATAGTGCCAACTGCTAAGTCCAGTCATAATATACGTGATGTATAAAATTAAGGTGAGTGACGTTTAGTTAAAGTTGGTCAGTATGTGTTTCTAAGATACCAGGAAGATGGAGAAGCTTGGATAAAATCAGAATGATTGTTAGAAAACCTGAATGAAATTTATGACATAGGTCTAGGGATCGGAACCATGTGTAGAGACGAGATTTGATACCTTAATAGTTGACACAATATACAGGAAATAGGAAATACTACTACAACTATCTAAAATCAAAATTTGAATGCCGGAACCGAGAATACAAATAAAACAGCTAAATCGCGTTCACTAAACGTGTGCAAGCGTGTTCTGGATGTTATTGCTTAAGCAAGTTTGTTGAAACTGGGCATAGATTGATGGAGCTCGAATCTCTCTTGCACCAGTCTGAAAACGATCTTGCTGCAATGATCTTCAACAGAGACATAGGTCGAGGAGAAGCAAACAATCATCAGGAGCATTTGTCATATTTCAAGGCAAAGGCAGAAGTGCTGAGGGCTAGATTTGAGCGATGGAAGCGGCAACGTGGTGACTTGTTTGGCAATATGCAGGAGCATGGAGTGCACGTGCTGTCTGTAAGCTAGAAAAGAGTACATAACAGAAGGCATTTATGTTACGCTGACTTGTTCCCTAGTCTAAAGGACATAGTCGGGACTACTTTTGCTTCGAATGTTAGTAGAAGATCCTTATGGTGTTAGTTCGATTAATTAGTTGGAGTGATGGAGTTCGTACTCATGACGATCACCGGGATAATGGGTTAGGGATGGAGCTGTTGTGCGGATGCACAATGCATAGCATGCACAGGAAGAATAAGGGACAAAAAAATCAAGACAAGTCTGTTTCCATACATAATAACCCGGATATACTTATAGGTAGTAGTGATATAACCTTTTGTAGTAAAATAGCAGGAACAACTTATACCAACATTAAAAAGGTAATAGGATGTTTTAAATGAAATAAATGCATGAAATCAGACATGAAAACAGAGACAATAGTGGGTAGCAGTTGAACACAAAATTTCAAAATGGTGAAATAATAAAAACATAAGCAGTAAAATGGAATCTAGATGTAATACAAATATAGGCCAGTTCTCCAGCTTATTAGCATCAGGCTTGAATGTGTTTTGTGTGGCAAACACATTGAAGATGGTAAGCACTTGGCTACTATTTAGAAATGGTGCTGATTAAAACTCGTATGGCCACCCCTGCTTCTGTTCAACATGAAACGGGAGCAGTGACAATGATAGTACGGATCTATCAACTGCTATTGCTAGGAGTATTTGGGATAAAAGGAACAGTAGGGTATTTAGCTTAATTTTTATTAAAAGATTTGAAAAAATGTACAATTTGGTCAACTTATAATTCGATGCAGATAAAAAGGAATGTAGGGTCAGGAACGATTTTAGAGGAGGAGATGGCATCTGTAGTATTGACATTGGGAAGCACAGCGGTGATCGGGATGGTACTGGATTCAGCGGTGCATGTACACGGCGTCGGTCAGCAGTGTACAGGGGAGGAGAGAAAAGAAACAGGGCAAGGGAGGAGAAGGGTGATCGGATCATACTGATCCTTGTTTGATGACGCCAGCTTTGTGGTTTTCGCTTGGACTTTATTCTTGGCATGGCAAGGAAGAAGCAAACAGGAATATCGGTGCAAGAAAAGGGAGTGGACTGACGCATGCGGATCCATAGTTTTTAAGTGCCGGAGCGTATTTTACCCATATTTTCATTTAAATCACTTACGTAAACACAAAGGGGGAGGGAACGAAATATGGTAAAGGACGGGCTGCGGGGCTTTTTCATGTTATTGGGCTTACGAGCCTGATATAAGAAATAAGGAGAAAAAGAATAATGATTTGTTTAAATTTAAGTTTCATTTTATAAAATTTAAACATTTTATATATAATTTAAATTAAAAATGGAAATGAGAAGTTTACTCAAATAGCTACGGGAACCATTTTATGAAGACAAGGGCTTGCGAGACGCACCGAAATGGATCGAGGTGATTCGTGTTATTTAAATTAAATCAATTTTTAATAAAAATTAATTATTTTTCTCATAAATAATTGATTAGTATATCAATTTATAAAAGTAAATAAAAACAGTGGATCGGAAAGCTATTTTGTAATTGCAGAAATAGACATCGTTGTATAAACTTAAGTTCTAATCTGCGATATTTATATGTATTGAAAATGAAATAAATGTTAAATAATATCAATTGATTTATTTCCCTTGATTTATGAGTGATATTATAAGTGTTACCCAATGTCACATATTTTCGAACTGCTATTAAGTTAGGATTTAACATCAAATATTATTGATCTTTATTGTGTGATGAATGATCATTGGTTTTCTTATGAAGAAATCAAGCGACCTAGTTTAAATTAAAATGTTGACGCGTTTTATTACATTTTAATCATCATATGTTGATGATCAATCTGAAATTAGAAATGTGTTGATTATCATGTGTTGATCATCATGTGTTGATTGTCAATCTGAAATCATTTTACTCAAAATTATATTTTGATATAAAAAGAATAATTTTCCAAAATTATTATTATTGGCTGTATTGGTTGCTATTATAATCTGGTATCAGATTACAAAATTGAAATGGTTATATGATAACCAAATTGAGTCTGTATAGATAATGAAATATACAAACAACCTGGAAAAGTGCTTGAGAAAACAAAATGTTTTAGAATAACTCATAGGTTTTGAATTCATAATAGGATAGAGAAAAGTAATTTCAAACTGTTTTGGAATAAAATCCAGAAGTTAGGATCCTGGAATTAGAAATTTCAACTAGAACAAGATTAAAATAGTAAGATTAAGCGGAATAGAATTAAATTGGATGGGAGTTTGAAAAGAGAATTAGAAGCAGATGAATATGGTTGAACAAGTTTTAGAGAAGATTTTGGATTTATTTTTAAAATGTAGTCATGGATATTTTAGTGGAAAATGAGGTTATAGTGGTTGATAACGAATTGAGATGTGGAGTTAAGAAATTGGAACATAACTGGAGATTGGTTGAGTCGAGTAATTTTCTAAGTGTTATTCCGATGTTGAATTCGGCTTCGGGGTTGATACTTAGAGGATTATTCTCTTACCGATTTACGATCAAAAACTGATAAATGTTGAAGAATAAAATAGTAAAATTGTATTCTAATTGTAATAACAGATATTCATAAATTATGAATATGATTGTGATTGATAGCTAATTGTTAATATACTGAATGTTTCAGTGAAAAGATTGGTAGCTAACTTGTGTGTTTTGGATGTCATGGTTGTTGTGATCAATAGGGGATCACCCATATATATATTTTAATATAAATCTATGATTTTTAATATAACTCAGATCCCCTCACTACTCTTTAATTTCGGGGACGAAATTCTTTTAGGGGGGTAGATTGTAACGACCCAGATTTTTGACTAGTTTTATAATCTATATATTTTACTAATAAGTGATTTAATTAAATAAAAGTGGTATTTATATATATCTAGAGAATATTAGAGTCAAATAAAATTTAATTACATAAGATTTATATATTTGGGAATATCAAGAGAAGTCCTAATATATATAATTGGAATATCAAGAGAAGTCCTAATATATATAATTGGAATATCAAGAGAAGTCCTAATATATATAATTGTTGAAATTTTAAAATTTCATTTTAAACAATGTATATGTGTAGATAAAATACGAAATTTCATAAGTAAATGATTTGATTACTTCAAAATAACAAGTTGCATGTTCATTAAAGAGGAAATATTCATCGATGCAAGATATTCAATTAATTTTATTATAAGATCGAAATCATTCAAATTAGAACAATCATTACTATATATCTATATATTAACTTGTTATATGTAAATATTAAAAAGTGCTGAATATTTTAACAATTTTGCTCACATTGTTGTAAGCTCATGAAGAGGTGAAGCTACGATATCCTTACTTCACATGTAAGTTATAGATAGGGTGCCTATTTAATAAATAAAAAATCATACACATTCCATGATTGTACAACTAGAAATGAACAACAATGTAGGCTCACTTGAACCATCCTATCAAAATGCCATTTATGGTGTTGCTTACTTTGTTGCTAAGTTTATTTTGTATATATGAAAACATATATATGTACATGCTGTACAACTAGGGTCATAGTCTTTAGACAAGTTGGTCTTTGTTTTGTCACCAAGTTGTATATTTTAAAAAAGGCAAAGCACATATATTTGTAGCTAGAACTTGTTTAGAGACACTTAGTAACTAGGATCTAACTTTTAATTACAAACAAATGGTACATAGTGTTTCACATCAGCATGTGCATATTTTATATAGCAAGATCCTTGTTGAATTACTTGAGGACCAAGTTAGAAACATTTAGTTGTATTGTTAGATCAAACCGCCACATCACTATCACCTGTAAGCTGTTGCATTCACACCTTGCACATCAGTTTTGAGACAGCCACACCTTTACCCCATATAAACTAGTTCTTAAGCCTATTGCACATGGGATTCTACGCAAATGTGTACATCACATTCATAGCTGGCCATGTACACTTATAGCCCGAAGGAAATATTTACAGAAGTTGCTTTAAATCAAATATCACCTGTCTTAAATACTATTGCAACCCATAACCCTCATGACTTCACCCGCACCCAAGCTAAGACTGACTGTTCTTCTATAAATACACATAGAAATGCACACACAAACAAACACCCATACACACTAAATCTAATGAAAAACTTTGGAGTAAAATGGAGATGACAGTAGAACTAAAACTGGCCAAAAAAACATAGAATCAACAGAGAGTGAAAAGTGTGGCAAGAACAATGGAAGCGAATCCATTAGCAAGAGAGTAATACATTTGTGAGTAAACAACGTTAATTTTTTTGTTTTGTATCCATCTGCAAGTGGACCCAAAAAATATGTGTGTTGCTAGATATCTTTCATATTGATTTAGGTATTGAAGTTGTTTGTAGGGTTTACATTTTGTATGGTTAGATTAAGATTTGACGGTTTGAACCATTTGTGAGAAAAATATAGCAATAGGAATTTGGTGGGCAAACTCTTATGAAATTCTTTACTGTGTTATGCAAAAATCAGGGTACATACAAACTATATGTATATCAACCTATTACCATCATAAGTATTCAAACATAAAAGTTATTTAAAGGAAGAAATCTGAAACTTAAGGACTTAAGTGTTTTAAAATTGAGAAACAGAGAACGGATATATGAGGCAAGGAAGTGAAAATGTCAGGTGAGTAAAGAACCTTAAATCTCTTTGTTGTTGGTATACGCTATTCGTAAAATATGTGTATAAATGTATATTTGTCATCGCTCATGAATTGTCCCTATCTTTATATTTTCATAAAAAAATATAGGATCTTCCTCTTATCAAAATTTAACATTTATGCTTCCAAATTTATTTGAAACCCACGATTTAATCATTCATGAGCATTTAGATAGGCAAAGAGAGACATAACCTGAAACACCCCACCTCCATTAGGGCCACTCACAAAGAGAATGCCTTAACATTGGGTGGAGGGTTATAAGTACAAGACACGGAAAAATTTACAAGATAGATAAATATAAGCAGTGAAATTCAAATCTTTATTGCATACGTGGTTCAATACAAAAGCATTACATCAATTTGTCTCAAAATAACTTCCAAAACATTACACCATAATTTTTGTCTTGATTATTTATTAAAGAAGCATAAACCATAAATAAAACTGCATAAATCCCCAAGGATAATGTCCAAGAGCCATAGCCAAGGTGAGAGAGTCCAAATCAAACATCTTCTTTCTTGAAGCTTGTAAAGAGTCTGACTAAGCTGGAGTATTCCCTCCCTGTGGACCTGGGGGGGAACAGAAGAAAAAGAGGACGAAAGAAAACGGGTCAGACAATAAGTCTAGTAAGTTCAGTGATTACTAGTATTTAGACAAGGAAAGGGGTCATGGTAATAATAGCAGAACATAGGACAATACCCTAATATAAGATAAGAGGAACATGTGATCACATCCATTACAATAGTCTCTGCACCTACTTAACCATTGGTTCAACCAGCCCCACGTGTTCATAACGAACGATCCCCTTAATGATCGGCTCCTACTCGCAGGCATTCATATCCTGTGTCATTCGGCGCTGCTTGACTGTAGATACCTGTGCTGGTCCCACCACGGCGTGTATCAGTCCCTCTGGTGGCAACCCGACACGATTCAAGATGCACATTGTATACTATTGATTCCCAGTGCCTGCTTTTTCCACTCCGGAGTATGTGCACGCCCATACTCCGTCAGAACCTACACTGGCCCACCAACCACCGACGTTTTGACTGCTTATAATCAACCCAGTAATCGTGCCCCACCCTGCCTAGTTTCAGGGTACCATGATACATCCATGTTTCTGCTGAAATGGGTCTCCGTTACTAGGGTTTTCTAATCAACATGTTTATTTGGTTAAGTGTCCAAGTTTACCTAACCCCACCCATTCGTTTAGTTAACATGTTGAATCGGTTAAGTGTTTCCCTAATTGACTTAACCCTACCAATCCTGACTTAGCTTTAATTTATTCATTAAAGCACCAACCACTCACATTAGACAGGTCTTGTTGTGGTCACTGGATATGCCGGTCGGTTTCGGGTAGATTTACACCACAACTTAGTCTAACCTCGGGTTCTTTTTGGGCTTGATGAACTATCCACCCACATTAGACAGGTCTTGTTGTGGTCACTGGATATGCCGGTCGGTTCCGAACAGATTTACACCACAACTCAATCTAACCTCGGGTTAGGCATATTCGTCTTTTCTAAATTCACAATTTTTTCTATATATGTCTAGTTTCTTTATGTAAATAAATTTTGATTTAATCATGCCATAATTATCCTTTGATTATGCTCACAATAAATGGTATATCAAATATACCATTTTATGAACAGATCTATGCCATGAATTTTCATATTTTCCCATCGCTATCCTCGTGGAGCGTATGCATGAATCACATAAAATGTTGGGCTAGTAAATTAGCCCAAACCCATAAACAAAAAGGGGTAATAAACAAGGGACATGAAACAAACATAATATAGCATACACTTAATTTATCATGTGTAACTTGGCATAGAAGTATCATTAACTTAATTAAACAGGCAAAGATGAACTTGTGACTAAGTTGGGTCTAATTGCCATGTAACTTGATAAAGGTCTAGCATGGAGGTTTAACATATAATCACAATTTTAAACCACAACTTAGCATATTAACTTATGTATGTCAAAACATAAGAAAGCTACTATAATCATTTTTAAATCACAACTTAGCATATTAACTTATGTGTGTTAAACATAAGAGAACTATTATCAACATATTCGAATCACAACTTAGCATGATGATTATGTGTTTTAAACATAAGAGAGCTACTATAAACATATTCGAATCACAACTTAACATGATAACCTATGTGTGTTAAACATAAGAGGGCTAGTATAAACATATTTGAATCACAACTTAGCATGATACTTATGTGTTAAAACATAAGAGAACTACAATTCCAATTCTACAACATAAATAGATTCAACTTAACATGGATCTAAATATACATGAGTGTTGATCTAACATATAAGCATGTGCTTTAGATTGTTAACTTGCAAGTAACCACCAAATTATAATATGACATGTTTCACCATTTAGTTGGCATAATAAATCCATTACCCAATCATAATAGATTCCAATAACATACAATATGTTCATCACCATAAGCATATAGACATGATCAATCGCAACGGTACTTTAAGATAAACGAGAATCAAACTTTGTTTATCTTATACATGAGCATCATTCTATATTCGAATTACAACATGTCATGATTCATTTGAAAGAACGTTTAAATCTACGTAATAACCAAATTACAAACTAAAAAGGAATTCTTGATTTCAGAAATATGAATTTTGAAATTGGTAAGCTCGCCTTTGATGTAGATCATTGAATTTGATTACTTTTAATTTGATTTTGATTCAGGTTCTTATCTTGTCTTTGAATTAGTGACGGCTACTCCAAGTTCTCTATTGACGGCATGATAGTTCCAGAATTATTTTTGTGTGATTTTTAGGTTGAGCATTGGGTTGTTTATATAGAATTTCAGTTTAATTATAGTCGTCGGATGATCCTAGAGTTAACCACAACCATTCAGTCAAGATAGGGTGATACCTCAGCCCTAATGAATCAGTACTGAGTCACAAAATCGTCATCTTTCAGATCTGCCTAGTGGGGGAGGGGCAAGTCGACCCCTAGGTCGACCTGTAGGGGGGAGGTCGACACTAGGGTCGACCCCCTGGTCGACCTGTGTCTTGGGCGGGAATTTTCCTGCCCAGCATGCTTCTGACTTTTGATTTTGAATTTTGAATATGTTTTCGAGCTGTCTGAATTTATTTGAATTTTCTGGAAACTTCCGACAGCCATAACTTCTTCATACGAAGTCCAATTTACGCAAACTCGGACTCTATCTCAACCAGAATTCTGAGATGAACACAATGGCGTAACACGTTTCCCTTAATTCTCACATTTTAAATTAAGTATTGTTTAATTCATTACTATAACATTAATAGAAAATACGGGATGTTACATAAACGCCTAATTAATGCATGCAACAGATACAAATGTTTCGCTTTGATCCGTGTTATGGAAGCTCTGATTTCCAAATAACAGAGGATTTAATAGTCTACATAATTAGTTGGAAGTTGCAAATGCTCATTTAGATTTTTATAGTTAGAGGCTTCAGATCTTACCGATGTACTGCTAAACTGTGAAGCAACTAACTAAGCAAGTGATTGAAGTTTGATATGTATTTATTCATTTTAGAAAGATGTTCTATAAGACGACACTATAGTTTGAACCCTGATTGAAGTTGATGAACAATTATTTGGTTTGAGACATTTAACGAGATGAACTAATGGTTTGACAGTCAAAAAGCAATGCAGTCATGCATATATGGTTATATCAATGAAAACTTGAGTAGTCCTTTGTGGACACTAACTAAGCAATACTATGTTGTCTTGCTGCTAAGTTTTAGTTAACGCAAGTGTTACTAAACTTTGAAAGCCTTTATAACTGAATGAGTACTTGAGTACATACTAACATCAGAAGACCGAAATGATCACATAACCCATGCTACAATTGTGGCTATTATATAGTGCCAACTGCCAAGTCCAGTCATAGTATACGTGATGTATAAAATTGATGTGAGTGTCATTTATTTAAAGTAGATTAGTGTGTGTTTCTAAGATACCAGGAAGATGGAGAAGCTTGGATAAAATCAGAATGGTTGTTAGAGAACCTGAATGAAATTTATGACATAGGTCTAGGGATCGGAACCATGTATAGAGACGAGATTTAATACATTGGGAGTTGACACAGTATATTGGAAACAGCAAATACTACTACTATCTAAAATCAAAATTTGAATGCCAAAACCGAGAACACAAATAAAACAGCTAAATCGCATTCACTTAAACATGTGCAAGCGTATTCTGGATGTTGTTGCTTAAGCAAGTTTGTTGAAATCGAGCATAGATTGATGGAGCTCGAATCTCTCTTGCGCCAGTCTGAAAACGATCTTGCTGCAATGATCTTCGATAGAGACATAGGCCGAGGAGAAGCAAACAAACATCAGAAGCATTTTTCATATTTCAAGGCAAAGGCGGAAGTGCTGAGGGCTAGATTTGAGCGATGGAAGTGGCGGCGTGGTGACTGGTTTGACAATGTGCAGGAGTATGGAGTGCATGCGCTGGAAAAGAGTACATAACAAAAGGCATTTATCTTACGCTGACTTGTTCCCGAGTCTAAAGGACATAGTCGGGACTACTTTTGCTACGAATGTTAGTCGAAGATCCTTATGGTGTTGGTTCGATTAATTAGCTGGAGTGATGGAGTTCGTACTCGTGACGATCACCGGGATAATGAGGTAGGGATGGAGTTGTTGTGCGGGTGCACAATGCACAGCATGCACAGGAAGAATAAGGGACAAGAAAATCAAGACAAGTTTATTTCCATATATAATAACCCGGATATGCTTATAGGTAGTAGTGGTATAATCTTGTGTAGTAAAATAGCAGGAACATCTTATAACAACATTAAAAAGGTAATTGGTTGTTTTAAATGAAATAAATGCATGAAATCAGACATGAAATCAGAGACAAAAGAGGGTAACAGTTGAACACAAAATTTCAAAATGGTGAAATAATAAAAACGCAAGCAGTAATACGGAATCTAGATGTAAACCAAATGTAGGCCAGTTCTACCGCTTATCAGCATCTGGCCTGAACGTGTTTTGTGTGGCAAACACATTGAAGAGGGTAAGCACTCGGCTACTATTTAGAAATGGTGCCGATGAAACTCGTATGGCCAGTATTACAACCACGACCCCTGCTTCTGTTCAACATGAAACGGGAGTAGTGACAATGATAGTACAGTTCTATCAACTACTATTTCTAGGAGTATTTAGGATAAAAGGAGCAGTAGGGTATTTAGCTTAATTTTTATTAGAAGATATGGAAAAAATACAATTTGGTCAACTTATAATTCGATGCAGATAAAAAGGAATTTGGGGTCCGGAATGATTTTAGAGGAGGAGATGGCATCTGTAGTATTGATATTGGGAAGCACAGCAGTGATCGGGATGTTGGGATGGTGTTGGATTCAGCGGTGCATGTTCACAGCGTCAGTCAGCAGTGTGAGGAGAGAAAAGAAACAGGGCAAGGGAGGAGAAGGGTGATTGGATCATACTGATCCTTGTTTGATGACACCAGCTTTGTGGTTTTCGTTTGGACTTTATTCCTGGCATGGCAAGGAAGAAGCAAATAGGAAAATCGGTGCAAGAAAAGGGAGTGGACTGACGCATGCGGATCCACAGTTTTTAAGTGCCGGAGCATATTTTACCCATATTTTCGTTTAAATCACTTACGTAAACACGAAGGGGGAGGGAACGAAATATGGTGAAGGACGTGCTGCGGGGCTTTTTCATGTTATTGGGCTTTCGGGCCTGATATAAGAAATAAGGAGAAAAAGAATAATGATTTGTTTAAATTTAAGTTTCATTTTATAAAATTTAAACATCTTATATGTAATTTAAATTAAAAATGGAAATGAGAAGTTTACTCGAATAGCTACGGGAACCATTTTATGAAGACAAGGGCTTGCGAGACGCACCGAAATGGATCGAGGTGATTCGTGTTATTTAAATTAAATCAATTTTTAATAAAAATTAATTATTTTTCTCATAAATAATTGATAAGTATATCAATTTATAAAAGTAAATAAAACAGAGGATCGGAAAGCTATTTTGTAATTGCAGAAATAGACATCGTTGTATAAACTTAAGTTCTAATCTGCGATATTTATATGTATTGAAAATGAAATAAATGTTAAATAATATCAATTGATTTATTTCCCTTGAGTTATGAGTGATATTATAAGTTTTACCCAATGTCACATATTTTCGAACTGCTATTAACTTAGGATTTAACATCAAATATTGTTGATCTTTATTGTGTGATGAATGATCATTGATTTTCTTATGAAGAAATCAATCGACCTAGTTTAAATTAAAATGTTCACGCTTTTTATTACATTTTAATCATAATGTGTTGATTATCAATCTGAAATTAGAAAATAGATTTATACAAGTAATTAATGGACATTATATATGATATGGAATAATTTGAATAAGCTTTACTTGATCACACTGTTTAAATTTGATAGTTAAAACACCGACTGTCAAAGGAATATTCCCTACGCGTTATTTCGAAGAGACCGGGATGGGTATTGAACCCAAAACCACTTCGAACCAACTGTACGTTCGCAACTAACTTGCAGGTGTATAAAGATGGGGCATTGAATACCAATGATCTTCATGATCAGAAGAACTACTCATTGAATTTCTCTAGTCTGGTCCACCAGAGTTATTTTGACTTGTGATTCTATCGTGATTGAAATCTTCGGGTTTGCAAGGACTATTCGCCACTTATCCATGGGGTGATTCCTATATTGGATGCAGTAGGAGAGTGCCTTCAGATCATCCTGTTCCTGGATGACTTGTATGGACGAGTGTCTAACAGAGTATTTCCTATAAACCCCGTACGTTGATTTTTACAAACATACCAAGTTGATGGCAAAGAATGACCCTTCTATTACATCCAGAGTATATTTGTGGATGTCAATTAGTGATTTAGCGGATCTGACGATGTGGCATTCAAAGTAAATGATGGCCAGATTTTCTAATGGTAATTTCTAACCTCTAGCCTCACAACCGGGAAATGATAAAAATCGGGCAGGTAGCATGGCTATGTGGGTCGCTCCCATTAGGGTGTGTAATCTCCTATTTAGAGAAATTCCTTTTTGCTTATTTAGTCTATCGATGATGTCTCTTTCGGGAAACGGTTGTTGATCCCAACCGTTGGTGATATACATTTGATACATTCAAGCGAAATGAGTGGTTGGTCATGTGTGGGCTGGGTTGCAAGACGTTCTTGTTGAACCCAGTGTATTCGCCTCTAGAGATACACTATCAGCAGGTCGTTCCATACCTTGTCATAGTCGGAATCCAATCTCCAATAAGCGCCCGCGGTTTTGATTGTATACTATATATGGAGCGTGAGATGCAAGCGTTCTGTTAGATTGATATTTATTTGTATTTAGACACTATCATAATATCAGATGATATACATGATTTAAAAAATGTTTTGGATTATCGTAAGGTAAAACCGTTCGTATCTATGTGTGGATTTGGTCTTACGATTATCCTTTCTTTCGAAAAGATTTTTGAACTTTAAAATCAATTTGTTTTAAAATTGTTTACTCACACCAGTCCCATGACTGACCCAAAGTATATTTTCTATGTTTTCCCTAAACTCTTGGATGCCCAAATTTGTACGGGTAGTCAAGTGGTTTCAGGATTTTACAGATTCACTTGAAAGAGCTTGGAGCAGGAGACTTCAAAATTAGATATAAAGTTTATTTTTGTTGTGTTGTATATGAGTTGTACTCTGATGATGTATGTAAGTAATACATTTTATTATTTTAAGATGTTATATAATAAATTTTATTTAGTTCCACTGTGAGATTCGTTATACTCTGATTTTGTTCAGTTCTTCTTTTTCTTCTATTCTAACTTTCTTTCTTTCTATTTCTCATCCTCTAACTTCTTTCTATAAACGATCTGTTAATTTCTGATGTTTGATTAGTCGATATGTGATACACGATATGTATTAGTATCGATAATCTGGATAGGAACTTTTCGGGCCATTACAGTTTCCCTACTATTGAGTAGGTCTATATGATATCCACTAATTACCGATCCTCGTGCTAAATGGACCCAATGTGCTCTAAGAGAGTAGGTCGCACCTCCAATGATGCCAATAATCCTAGTGCATAATCCATAGATGGTCAAAAATCAAATGACGAGATAAACTCCAAACTTTATCACTCTACAAAAAATGTACTCAAAGTCATCCTCTGCCTACTTAGTGTGTCTTCCACTACATTCCCCTTCCCCGAGGTACATGATATCTAAAAGTCATTGGAAGCAAGAAACTCCATCCAGCGCTACCATTTCAAATTAAGATCCTTTTGCGAAAACAAGTACTTGAGAGACTTTTGTTGGGTGTATAGCTCAAACCTCTCACCTAATAAATAATGTCTCCAGGACATAAGCGCAAACACTATCGCTAGTAGCTACAAATCACGGGTAGGGTAATTTCTCTTATGCACTATCATCTGTCTACTCCCATAGCAGACAACCCTACCTCCTGCATAAGCACCGCAACTAAACATGTGCCACAAGCATCCGTATATATAGCAAACATCTTCATACCATCCAGAAGAGTCAATATTGGAGTTGATGTGAGAGTCCTTTTCAACCTCAAGAATGAATCCTCACAATCTACATCCTAAGAAAATACTAGGTTTTTCTTTGTAAGGCGGATAAGCGGAGTTGAGATCCACGCAAAATCCTAAATGAACTTCTGTCAGTATACTACCAACCTAGAAAACTACTTACCTCTACTGCATTCTTGGGGATTTCCAATCCTGTATTGTGACAACATTCCACTACTATACTATCTCTAGAGACAACATGCCCCAAGAACCTCACATCTTTCCACCAAACGTAGCAGTTAGAGAACTTCACCTTCAACTGATGTGCATTAAGAGTATGGGGGACCTCTCCCAAGTGGAAGGTGTGCTCGTTCTCTCTCCTCGAGGAACACTAAGATATCATCAACAAACACCACCACAAACTTATTTAGGAACTCCCTAAATATCCAGCTCATCAAATCAACAAAATACGTTGGTGCATTGGTTAGTCCAAAAGGCATAACCATCTACTCAAAAAATCCGCCTGGAGCTCCAAAGGCAGCCTTATATATGTTATCATCCGCCACCCTAAGATGATGATAATCTGTAGCCAAATCCAACTTTGAGGAAACTAAAGCGCCAACCGATCAAACAAGTCATATATCCAAGGGAGTGGGTGTCTATTCTTCTTCGTGAGCTCATTCAATTCTCTGTAATCCACACATAAGCGAAGAGAAAAGTCTACCTTAGTCGCGGAGACGACTAGTGCTCCCTACTTAGAAATACTCTGTCTAATAAATCCTTTCTCGAACAACTCACCCACTTGCTTGTTAAGCTCCCTCCTCTCCTTTGGAGCCATGTGGCGAACTGGCAATGCAACAAGCTTAGGATTCTCTATCAAGTATATCTGAAAATCAATTTCTCACCTAGGAGGTAGCCCTCTTATCTCCTTGAATACATACAAAAAATTTGTGACTATGGGCACCAAACTGAGATCGTCAATAGAAGCATTTAGGGAATCCAAGAAACAAAGCATGATTGACCCCCGTGGGTCGCAAGAAATCTCAAGAGTCCTACCATGGCATGTCAAAATCCTCATAACTCTCCTCTCGGAGTCAAGGATGACACCATACATGGTTAGCCAATCCATCCTTAGACTAACCACGCAACCCATGAAACCCATTACATATGCGCTACACTCAAACTCTACGCCAAGAATAGAAATCCTCAAACCCCTACACATTATAGATAGGTGAGTCGTACCTCTTATAAAAGGAAAGTATAAAAATGAAATCAAACCTTCTACAGTGACCTTCCTCCCTCTGTCCTGATTGCTACCACAAGTTCGAGCTTCCTAAAGCGCATGGACCTGCTCTCTGTCCCTGCCTGCTATAATGTCCCATCTGTCTGCACTGAAAGCAAGCACCCTTCTTAGCTGTCTTCTCGCAATCTTTGACGAAGTGCCCCATCATGCCACAACCATAACATTTCACTTCCTTCTTGGTTTGTGCTTTATTTGGCTTCTGTTTTCTTTCCACCTTTCTTAGGCCAACACTTTTTCTTCCTAAAATCTGTTTTGGCCACCTCAGTCATAGCCACATGAGTACTCTCCTTTCCGTCCGCTTGCATAAGAGCCATCTCTACCAGAGCCTCAATAGTAGCACCCATAGGAATGTGTGTCAGTGCTAGTCCTTGGAGGGGTTGGTTCAGTCCCCTCACAACCTCAGTGCCTTTTTATGCGCAGTATTAGGACAAATCTTGCAAACTTGTTAAAGCTATTCACAAACTTCTTACCGACATATCACCTTGTCTTAGACTCAAGAATCTTTCCAATTGCATCTCTTCTTTAACTTGTGCGAAAAATAATTTCTCGAACTTATCTTTGAACATCATCACATGTCCTCACGGCCCGCTTCACCTTAGCCACTTTTCAGCACTATGACGCCTCTCCTTTCAGTTTCCACGAAGCACCCTAAATTAGTCGTTAAACCGATCTAGACCGTTCGAAACCCCTGATCGTTTTGAGAACGGGACAAAATAGAACGCAGACGGAAGAACATTTCATTGTTATTACAGCAATTCCATCAGATACAAGAATATACAGAGTATAAATGAATATTATACATTCGAATAAATATCAGAGATTACAATAAATTACATAGCAGCGGGAAAATAATACAAAGCACAACGGAAGGTGATATACGGATACAGAGCTTTCCGGATATCATTCTAGCTGTAAACCAGGATCCTGTGAATATAAATCTGCAAAACCAAAACTACTAGCTGCCCGTGTGGAAATAGGGGCACCCAGAGTTTAGGTTAAAACAATAAACTCCAGGTCAGTCATGTGACTAGTGTGAGAACTAAAACAGTTATTTAAAACTTTACTTTAAAAGAGAGTAATTCAAGGGACCACACCGTATAACACGGAACGGGTTTCCTCCCAAGAATACCAGTGCATAGAATAAACAACGCAATGCTTTTCGAAAAAATGGAGCTATTATAAGACCCAGGTACCATCACACAATGCAATGCAAGCCGGAGGATAGGGTTTTACCTTATAACAGCCAAACATGCTTGGTACGTTTAAAACAAATCATTTGATACTATAATAAGTGTATAGTGTCAAAACAATTTCAATCATAAATATAAATCATAGACGGCATAAGTGCCCCATACCACTATGTCGCCATACTAGGCTCTACAAATAAAGCTGAAATACACGTATTGGAAATTGGATTTCCGTCATGAGTCGAGGCAAGGGGCAAGCTCCTCTCCGCTTCGAGACACTCTAGCAAATGCTCAGGACTACACACTCAGGGCAGCCACTTGGATCGGTTGGGCCGGTCCTCTCTTACGTTTGAGGATTAATTATTCCTGAACACACGTTTCCCGGTCCTTACAGACATATAATCGAGGCGCCTCATTCCAACAACCACATAGGTGAAAAGTATATAAATGTCAGGGCCGGTAAGTCACTAACACCACCAAAGCTAGAAAGAAACGTCGTGTTCTCCCAACGGTCTGTATCCCGTTTTTAACTCATACCGAGGTGTGAGGCTCGCGAATCCACGCTATACACAAAGCTGCCACGTAGGCCGTGCTTTGATCATCAACTACAAGACTTTGCTTTTCAACAGAAGCCTTGATCCATGCTACTCAGCGTGCCACACAGGCAATTCATGCCATGCGATTGATATCTATCGATATATAACCTCTAAGCTCGTACATCTCAGAGAAGGGCGTTAAGCAAGAGAATAAATTCTCCGCCGCCAAACAGATATATATTTAACAGAAATCAATCAACACAGAATAAAATCCAATGTCAGACACACAATCCATTTACAAGTTCGTTCTGGGTCTGAATGAAACCGGAGGCACTTTCCTCGCATATCCATCGATCTCCAAGTACGTCTGGACGACAACCAACTGATTCCCTCATCTTGGGTGTACAGCCCAATCAAGATCATCAGTAATCACCCAAACGATGTGAAGACTTCCGGTTTTCAACCACCGTCTTCATCTTCGACATATCGTCGAATCGATTATTCAGAATGGGTATAAACCCGGCCTTTCCGAACAATCCGCGTATATTAAAACAAATGTTACACAAACACAATATACGCCTCATTCCAATTCATTAGTCACTAACCGCAAATCAGTAAGAGAGCAATTCCCCAAATATTAACCCCGAAGGCCGAAACCAACATCAGATCAATACCCAGGAAACCATTCTTCTTAACTAACCTTCAGCTAGTTTCTAAATTTCAATTCTTAGGGAAAGGTTCCCATTAATTTTATCCAAGATAAATTCTTTAAAATTTATCCTTTAATCTTCCTTTGGATGTCATTTCAAACCAAATTATGGTTTTCCAAACTAGTCGAGATTAGCGAACCACACCGAAGTAATTATTTATTTTATTTCCCAATCCCAACCTATTCATCCCATGAAGAAAAACTGGTAATACTCCATATCTAACACCGTGGTGTTATCGGTAAAATTAATTACCATTTCACGTTCAAATCTAATTAAAGATTTAACTATCGCTCTGGAGCAAAACTGGTGATACTCCATTCTCGCTCATTTGCCAAATTTGATAATTTAGATTATCAATTCACGTTTCAATCTAATTGCAGATTCATTAAAACTCCTTTTACTGGGTTACAGAACTAATGTCTTTTAAAACACAGTTCACGATAAAACCAAATCACATTCTCTTTATTATCGGGTTAAAGAACAAGTGTTATTTAAAACACTGTTCACGATAAACCCACAGGTCAATTCTACTTAAAACCCATTTCAAATCCAATTTATTTATTTAAAAATAAATGGGTTTTAATTTTAGTTCAAAACTAGTTCATTTCGATAAAAATCTATTTTTATCTTTTCGAATATGGAGTTTTTTATCCCAATTTTTCCCAAATCATTTCTTATGATTTTACACAAATTATTACTATTTTTAATAATTTTATCAAGGCCCGTACAGTCGATTTCCATCAACGGCCATCGAACTGCACTTACCACGACCTTTTCCAAATTTGATTTGGACGTATCTCCTAATCCAACCGTTAGATTTCAAATTTCTAATATTCGTTAGAAAGCTCTTTTCGATACGAACCCAACGGTTCCTGTTTTAGGAGAATCCGACGGTCGGATCTCCCGTAATGTCCGTTCGAAGTCAATGGTCGAAATTCACGAACTGCCGCGGCGCGTTCTATTCAGGCCATTATATTATATATATATAATATATATAATGTATATATTTCGTCGATTTCCTTTTTAAAATGAATTTTATAAATATTTTTGAATTCGTTTCAAAAACAATTTCAACCTTTATTTCAAATTCAAATCAAAATTGAATTTCTATTATAAATCCTTTTTACTTTCATTTCTATTTGATTTCAATTCAAATCGATTTTTAATTCGATTCAAATTCATTTTCTATTCAATTCAAATCAAATTCGTTTTCTATATATTCGATTTTTATATCCCTTTTCAATATTCATTATGAAACGAATATAATCGATATAAATATCGTTCGCGTCAAAATAGCGCATCTCTAATCAACAAGGCTTTATATTTCAATAATTCTGTTATCCTATTCAACAAATGAATATTTATTCTATTCAATACGTGAATGTATATTTTTGTCAACACATGACTAATCTCAACGAATGAGTACTGTCCACGTGTGACTATTTTTGTTATTTAATATATTTTATAAATATGATAAAGATGGAAATTTTATTTTTAAAATATTTCGTTCAACACATGACTAATCTCAACGGATGAGTACAGTCAACACACGAACCTCTATTTTATAATGATAAAGAAATAAATTTTATTGTTAAAATATTTCGTTCAACACATGACTAATCTCAACGGATGAGTACAGTCAACCCATGAACCTCTATTTTATAATGATAAAGATATAAATTTGATTGTTAAAATGTTTCGTTCAACACATGACTAATCTCATCGGATGAGTACTGTCAACACATGAACTTTTATTTTATAATGTTCTTTATTTTCTAAATTGGAATGAGGCCCAATCAATTACCATACAAAGTTAATTATATGGATTCCATACGACAAATGTATATAATAGCAACGGTACATAATCAACCATCATCCAAAGTGCCCTACACTGTATAAGCATCAAATATAGATATCTAACGCTTATAACAGCCTGTCGATCCATCGATCGACATACAACTAATTATTGGGATTAGTGTATGTCGTATATTATCCCAATACCCGTGTGGGGTTTCAAATCAACAAACATAGATTTTTATTTGTGCAGTTGGGCGATGTATAAAATTTATCGACCCAATCAATATCAGTCAAATCAGTGTATATAAACAAATCGGTCGATTTGTTTATAGATATTTATTTATTCACTTTCACGTTAAAAATTATATTTTTAACGATAATTAATTTATTTCAACACATTTCCAATTTATTATCGATTTCACATCAACTTCACAAACAATTTTCACAACACATCAATCAAACAAACAAGCCATCCATGGTCTGTGGATGACGGGTGTCGGGTGCTGCTAAGCACCGTCTGCATCCTAGTATATATATATAACTAGAAAAGGAAATTTGAGTGAGAAGTTCTCACCGATAGCTATCCCAACTCCACGACACTTCACAAGTAGAAATCTTCGTCGTTCTCGCCCTTCTTTACTTCCGTTGCCCGTATTCACTACATATGTAAAAATCGAATTTTTACTTCGCTATTCGATATATAAAAATCGAATTTTTACTTCGCTATTCAATATATAAAAATCGAATTTTTACTTCGCTATTCAATATATAAAAATCGAATTTTTACTTCGCTATTCAATATATAAAAATCGAATTTTTTTACTACGCTATTCAATATATAAAAATCGAATTTTTACTACGCTATTCAATATATAAAAATCGAATTTTTACTTCCCTATTCAATATATAAAAATCGTATTTTTATATTCTCTATCTTATAAAAATTATATTTTTATAATCTCTGCTATATAAAAATTATATTTTTATTATCTACATTCGATAAAAATTATATTTTTACTGCTTCATTCTAATAGATAAAAATCCTATTTTTACTTCTACTTTATATATTTTTACAACGCTTCATTCTATATAAAAATTATATTTTTATATCTCTATTTCTTATATAAAGATTGAATTTTTATTTATATATCATCCTTGCAAAAATCACATTTTTACTTCACTATATATATAATAAAAATCAGATTTTTATTATGCTACATATATAAAGATAATATCTTTATATTTTCTATTATATAGAAATCCTATTTTCAATACACTACTTATATAAAAATAGTATTTTCATATCTTCCATTATATAAAGGTCATATTTTGACAAAACAAAGGAAATCACATTTTTTTATATCAATCTTTACATTAGAGAAAATCATGTTCTTATACGCACTTCATATAAACAAAGATTATATCTGTCTATCTTCATCTATTTACATAAAGATCTTAGCTTTATATTCAAATCATTTACATAAAGATCTTAACTTTCTTTGTAAAAATAAATCAAATCCTTTTCTAAATAAAAATCAATACTTTGCTTAACTAAAAATCAATGTACATTTATTTAAAAATCCAAAAATAAACCATGTTATTTATATTTAAAAACTGAAGAAGAAAATAAAGTAAAATAAATAAAAATGCTCACTGGTTTTCAGCGCAAGGGGGGTGTCTTTGCTGCGCCGTCGGAAGTGTGCTCGAGGAGGCGCAGGTCGGAGGTGGGGCCTTCATCAGCTGGCGGCGGCGGCTTTCCATTGTAGGGATGTAGGGGGTCTCGGGTTTGCTCGCGAGAGGTGAAGAGAGGCCAGGGGAAGAAGGAGAGGGGGGAGTAGAGATAGACGGGGAGGGGATGAGGTGGTGCGTCGGTGGAGGATGGAGGAGGCGGAGCGGTGAGCTCATGGGGGAGGGGCGCGATCGAATTGATTTGGGGGCTGATATTTGGGCATCGCGTTATAAAGGGGGTGTGGGGTTGGGTTTTAAGGGATTATATATTATTTAATAATATTGTATTTAATTCTCTAAAGTTGACTTTTCATACGACTTCTAAACGAGACCCACCGCCTGTCGTCCCTAGCGTTTTACCCCCATTTCGAACACAATGGGATATGTATCATAGGCTGATTCGATCGTTTCGATCAGTTTTCATCAAAATCAACATATAACTCTATATATTGAATTTGAACGCGCATTTCAATTTATTGGGGTCACATACTAACTCGAAAAATTCCGGAAAAATATTTTCTAGCTTCGTATTGACGACACGGTCCTAACAAAACTAGTTTCGTCGAATTCTGAGACCGCTGGAAAAATGGCCATTTTCCAGTCGATGAAAATCAACTAAAACTGGATAAACGCGTTTTCCTTTGCCACGCTCACATATTTATTCGAAAAATTATGAAAATTGGAATCTAGCAATAACTTGACATCACGGATCCAACAACAGTGGTTTCGTCGAAATCCGAGGTCGTTTGCAAAATTCCCATTTTTAAGGGCCTGAATTCCATAGCGACTATTCAGAATTTTCAACTGGACATATCTTTTGATTCCCGCTATAAAAGTTTGATTTTTCGGATTCGTTGGAAAGATATTATCAAATAGATCCTATTGTTTTTGGTTTCACTAAAATTCGGATTATTTTGCACCCGGTACGTTCAATTGAAGTTTGAAATCGAATTATCGAACTACCACGCCATTTTCAATTCCTTCTATAATTTAAAATAAATATTTATATTCTAACGACGACGCGTATAAATATATACGTTCGAATTATATTCAAAATAAATCTCTCGTCGATATTAATTAAAATAATCTATTTTAAATAATCAAAATTCGCTAAAATTGCCAAAATAAAAAATTTAAACTAGCCCAGATTTTCGGGTTGTTACAATCTCCCCCACTTAAAACTTTTCATCCCCGAAAAGGAACAAAGTCGAAAGTGGTTTGATCAATCAACTCTACGTCCGATCTGGCTTCCATTCTCCAACTTTTCAGTTTCTGAGAATTTTCAAATTCTTCAAAAATTTGGCTAACACCCTAAATTTTCGAAAAATTTCGCCATAACCTCCCCTGCACCGGGAGCCACGGGAAAATCCCGAAATTGCCACACAGGCCTTCTGATCTCAAAAAGAAAAAGAAAAAGCCAAGCGGCTAGCCAATAGGCTCATAAAATCATCATCACCCAAACAAAACAGTAAATTATGATAAACATGTACCTATTTGTCGGGCAAACAAATTTTATTCTCTGCTCTAGCCTCCTTGCTATGACCTGTTCAATGTAAGTACATGTATATGCAAGCAAACGTGACCAATTTTCAATACAATTCAATATTTGATCCAATTAGGCTAAATGGTTCAAAATTATCAAACAAATAAACAAACAACACAAACATCAATCAATTAGTGAATTAGAGTTTCACTACTACAAAAGTGGGCATATTCGACACTATTTTTATGTGGCCGTAGATCAAAAAAGCGTTGCCGTAGGCCATTTTTTCAAATAGGCAACACCAGGGGGGCATGGCATCCGCGGCCGTTGCATTAGCCACCTAAGGCAACACTTTTGCCCATCTACGGCCACGGAAAGAAAGTGTTGCATTATAGCCATAATGCAACACTATTTGCACGTAATGCAACACTATTCAGCTTTGCCTTAAGCATTAGTTAGGGCCCGGCTTCCAGTGCCGCCACGTCAGCTTTCCACGTCAGCTGTCTACGTGTCACACGACACGTCATCTCTCCATGTCAGCACTCCACGTGTCACATGCCACACCAGCTATCCACGTCAGCTGTGGGGTCCACATGCGACGGGTAAGCAATTATATTTAATGTAATGCAACACCACTACAATATGTAATGCAACACCATTACAATGAAATGCAATATCAATAAAAGCTAACGCAACAGTAGAAGAAGGAAAATGCAACACTAATTTGATAGAAATACAATGCTTTAATTAAATATTTTGCAATACAGGTTTTGTACAAGAAACTCATCCAAAGCAATTGTTTTAATTATCCAAATATCAAAACTCAAAAATCAGCTACACCGTTTTGTTCATTGTATACAGTAAGCTCGAACTACTTCAAGAATAGGTGCACGGCATAAGGGACATTATCCTGATCCATTCCTGGCCAATTCTTTAGCGAATTCTGAACATGTACACATGTGTCCATACCTGCAAAATGTATTACTCATTTATATATATGAATCATATATATGCAGCAATCCGATTGCAATAGGAAATATATATATATGTATGTTAGTATGTACCTATATATGAATCATATATATGCAGCAATCCGATCTGCAAAATGTATCCCTCTGCCTTCCAGAATTAAATATGCACCTGATCAAATGATAACAAGTTATTTGATAAGTGGTGGCATCGAATGGCCGTTGGCCTTCTTAGTAAAATGTTATGAACACAATTATTACAATTGACTTACTGACCATTGGCGATTGGTCACTCATGCCAGCCAACAAATAAGCAATTTCATATGGCCATTCGTCTTCTGAGCAAAAAGTTTTCAGTTCCCATATTACTGCCACGTACAGTGTGTCACTTCATTCCTGTCAAGCTTCAGAAGCATATCGTCATCTACATCTTCAACTCCTAAACAAAACTCCATCGTCAAAAGTTAAAAAAAAAACAATGGAGGACTCTACACTATGCATCACTGCCACTGTTCTTTCAGGACATTGGACTTACGAATTTGTGCATCTCACGCTTAGGCATACGCTGAAGCTTAATGAGGAGTGGACTATACGGGTTATACCCAAAAACTCTTTTCTAATAACATGCCCATCTTACAGTACGCGTGATCATACGCTAATGTTGAAACTTTTTACAAAAATTGGAGGTGCTTTTTATGTGAAACAATGGTCTGCTGAAGAATTTGAGCCTGAACCAGCGTTCAAGGCAGAATCATGGGCCAGAGTTGTTGGCTTTCCCGAGTTCCTGAAGACAAATGTTCCTGCAATAAAAGAATTAATGATGCCAATGGGAAATGTGTGTGAAATTGACGACTGTCATTGGTCTCGAATTGACCATAGATCATTATACTTAAAATGGAATTTTATGAAGGCATTGGCTTGGAGAATGTTTTTGCTGCTCGATTCGACAACAAGAAATACATCATTAGGGTTGAGCGCACCACACATACTCATCCTTTGACGAGGCCTGAAATTCTGTTTGTGAGCAATAGGGAGGAACCGGTGGTACCATTTTTTTGTGATCATAGGTAAATTTTACTTCCATCCACAGTTTCTTATAGTGAGACACAACCACACATGCACACACTCACATACATACATACAAGGTTATAATGCCCCACCCAAGATTCTGAAATAATAATACAAACTGGTGCTCTGTTAGTTGTACATAGATGTGGTTGTGTGGCTTGAATTTGAGACACTGTTATTGTATGGCTTGAATTTCCTTCAGATGTGGTTACATGTCAAATTGTTTGATAATTAATGTGTGTTACATGTCAAATTGTTTGATAATTAAGGCATATAAACTCGTAGGTGGATCACATTATTTGAGAATTGAATCATATAATATATTAGGTGGATCACAAAATGTTTACAGAAATAGAAGTTTGATCATATAATATATTAGGTGGATCACAAAATGTTTACAGAAATAGAATTAACATACCTATTGAAGTTTGATCATCCAAAGATCACTTTGCCCTCCACAACAAGAAATTTTGGTTTGGTCGCTGACTATGCTCTATCCTTAACAGTCACTCTGACATAGACAATGACTCTGACATGGACAATGACTCTGACATGGATGCTGGTGCTGATGCTGGTGTGGATGTTGGTGATGATGCTGGTGATGACTGGTGATGTTTGTGGATGTTGGTTTTATTCTGCTGGTAATGATTTTTGGCTTGAAATTTTGTGAATATTTGTGAAACTTTGTGTGGTTGTGGAAGTTTGTGATGACTGGTGATGACTGATGATGGATGCTGGTGAATGTTTTTGAATGTTTGTGAATGGTACGTTGTTTTGTTTGTGAATGCTGGTGATTTTTTAAAATCTCTGCGTACGTCTCTGGTGTATACTTATGATACTTGTGCGTGCCTTCAGATGGCTGCCTTATGATACTTGTGCGTGCATGTATACTTGTGCGCGCGTGTATACTTGTGCATGTCTACTTGAGCGTGTGTACTTGTGCGTGTATACTTATGATACTTGAGCTTGTATACTTGTGATACTTGTGCATGTATACTTGTGCGTGTATACTTGTGCGTGCGTGTATACTTGTGAGTGTATATATGCACTGCGTGTATGATGTGTATTGTAATAAAACGAAAATGCTTGAGTTCCCGCTTCAGATTTTGTCAAAATCTGCGGTAAGAGGCTTAAAATTCGGATGTCACCGCAGTGCAAATTAACCTCAAGCATACAAATTAACCGCAGTGTAAGGTATGAACCTCAAGCAGTGCAAATTAACCGCAGTCCCCATTCCTTAACTAGCTCGACCTCTATAATAAACCAATCTCTTTTTCATGCTAGTAGCCCAGTTCTCATGGTTTATTGCTGGGTATAATTTTCGAATAAACCTCAGCATAATCCCAAATCCCAAATCAATAATAAGCGCAACTAATTACTCATAAGCGAATGGGTTTTCCAAAATGTAACAAATGAACTAATTACTAATTACTCATAATCCAATCTATAATAAGCGCAACTAATTCACAGTGCAATACAAACTGAACCTGAGGGAAAAAACTGGCGATGTCAGCGCCCTGAGCAATCAAAACTAGAAAGCGTTTCAAAGCTTCATCCTTTTCGGAATAGAATTTGCTGTCGAGGAGAGGATCGATACTGACGTGAATTTAGGTTTAAATTTTTGTCAATGGTAAAAAGGGGGAAAAACGATTAGATGATAGAGAAGAAAACGATTTCATGAAGGGAGAAGATCGCGCCAAAATTTCGTCAAAAGAATGAAATGACGTGGCTGTCAATGATTGGATGATGGCTAACATTAAGATCATCAGATCCATAGATGGTTTGAACCGTTGGATTAATCTTTCATCTACGGTTGGGGTTTTTATATGTTGATAACGCGGATAGCTGAGCTGGATTATATATACGTAATGCTACGCTTTTAACTGGTGTTGCACATCAGAACACTAAAATTCCCACCGCAACAGTGCATCCACGTATAATGCAACAACATATGAATGCTGTTGCAGAAGCTCGAAGAAATCATAGCTTTCGCCACACTTTTCATGCAACGCATACAAATTAGTGTCGAATATGCCCACTATTGTAGTAGTGTTTCACATTCATAATTTTGATATATATACAGAAAACGCCATTTTTGATGCCAATTCACAACAATAAACCTATCTATATTAGTTTTGGTTCTCACACCAGTCTAATGGAAATTTATAGATATCACACCTTCGAAACACGAAAATAATTACTGATGATGACGCGTCAATCAACAGAATCAGGTCCGGGCGACTAGAGTGTGATTCTATATCTATCCAGTATATTAAAACTTCGAATATACGTTCATGACGCGTATATGCAAAATCTTTATATATTGGATTGTCCAAATTCAATATAAATAAATATTCAAATACGTGTAAAACGATTTAAATTTTCAAACAAAATTGTTTTCATTTGAAAAATATACTCTTCACACTCGTTCTAGGATACTACTGATCCCATCTCTAACGAGTCATTCTAATTGGATATTACTAATCCAATACCTGATGAATTCTTTCGTATGGTTCTAATGTGTCTTGTTCTCGAGCTCTGTAAACCAAAGCTCTGATACCAAATGTGACGACAAGGAATTTCGCTCGATCCGAATCAGTCGTTAAACCGATCTAGACCGTTCGAAACCCCTGATCGTTTTGAGAACGAGACAAAATAGAACGCAGACGGAAGAACATTTCATTGTTATTACAACAATTCCATCAGATACAAGAATATACAGAGTATAAATGAATATTATACATTCGAATAAATATCAGAGATTACAATAAATTACATAGCAGCGGGAAAATAATACAAAGCACAACTGAAGGTGATATACGGATACAGAGCTTTCCGGATACCATTCCAGCTGTAAACCAGGATCCTGTGAATATAAATCTGCAAAACCAAAACTACTAGCTGCCTGTGTGGAAATAGGGGCACCCAGAGTTTAGGTTAAAACAATAAACTCCAGGTCAGTCATGTGACTGGTGTGAGAACTAAAACATTTATTTAAAACTTTACTTTAAAAGAGAGTAATTCAAGGGACCACGCCGTATAACACGGAACGAGTTTCCTCCCAAGAATACCAGTGCATAGAATAAACAACGCAATGCTTTTCGAAAAATGGAGCTATTATAAGACCCAGGTCCCATCACACAATGCAACGCAAGCCGGAGGATAGGGTTTTACCTTATAACAGCCAAACATGCTTGGTACGTTTAAAACAAATCATTTGATACTATAATAAGTGTATAGTGTCAAAACAATTTCAATCATAAATATAAATCATAGACGGCATAAGTGCCCCATACCACTATGTCGCCATACTAGGCTCTACAAATAAAGCCGAAATACACGTATTGGAAATTGGATTTCCGTCATGAGTCGAGGCAAGGGGCAAGCTCCTCTCCGCTTCGAGACACTCTAGCAAATGCTCAGGACTACACACTCTGGGCAGCCACTTGGATCGGTTGGGCCGGTCCTCTCTTACGTTTGAGGATTAATTATTCCTGAACACACGTTTCCCGGTCCTTACAGACCTATAATCGAGGCGCCTCATTCCAACAACCACATAGGTGAAAAGTATATAAATGTCAGGGCTGGTAAGTCACTGACACCACCAAAGCTAGAAAGAAACGTCGTGTTCTCCCAACGGTCCGTATCCAGTTTTTAACTCATACCGAGGTGTGAGGCTCGCGAATCCACGCTATACACAAAGCTGCCACGTAGGCCGTGCTTTGATCATCAACCACAAGACTTTGTTTTTCAACAGAAGCCTTGATCCATGCTACTCAGCGTGCCACACAGGCAATTCATGCCATGCGATTGATATCTATCGATATATAACCTCTAAGCTCGTACGTCTCAGAGAAGGGCGTTAAGCAAGAGAATAAATTCTCCGCCGCCAAACAGATATATATTTAACAGAAATCAATCAACACAGAATAAAATCCAATGTCAGACACACAATCCATTTACAAGTTCGTTCTGGGTCTGAACGAAACCGGAGGCACTTTCCTCGCATATCCATCGATCTCCAAGTACGTCTGGACGACAACCAACTGATTTCCTCATCTTGGGTGTACATCCCAATCAAGATCATCAGTAATCACCCAAACGATGTGAAGACTTCCGGTCTTCAACCACCGTCTTCATCTTCGACATATCGTCGAATCGGTTATTCAGAATGGGTATAAACCCGGCCTTTCCGAACAATCTGCGTATATTAAAACAAATGTTACACAAACACAATATACGCCTCATTCCAATTCATTAGTCACTAACCACAAATCAGTAAGAGAGCAATTCCCCAAATATTAACCCCGAAGGCCGAAACCAACATCAGATCAATACCCAGGAAACCATTCTTCTTAACTAACCTTCAGCTAGTTTCTAAATTTCAATTCTTAGGGAAAGGTTCCCATTAATTTTATCCAAGATAAATTCTTTAAAATTTATCCTTTAATCTTCCTTTGGATGTCATTTCAAACCAAATTATGGTTTTCCAAACTAGTCGAGATTAGCGAACCACACCGAAGTAATTATTTGTTTTATTTCCCAATCCCAACCTATTCATCCCATGAAGAAAAACTGGTAATACTCCATATCTAACACCGTGGTGTTATCCGTAAAATTAATTACCATTTCACGTTCAAATCTAATTAAAGATTTAACTATCGCTCTGGAACAAAACTGGTGATACTCCATTCTCGCTCATTTGCCAAATTTGATAATTTAGATTATCAATTCACGTTTCAATCTAATTGCAGATTCATTAAAACTCCTTTTACTGGGTTACAGAACTAATGTCTTTTAAATCACATTCTCTTTATTATCGGGTTAAAGAACAAGTGTTATTTAAAACACTGTTCACGATAAACCCACAGGTCAATTCTATTTAAAACCCATTTCAAATCCAATTTATTTATTTAAAAATAAATGGGTTTTAATTTTAGTTCAAAACTAGTTCATTTCGATAAAAATCTATTTTTATCTTTTCAAATATGGAGTTTTTCATCCCAATTTTTCCCAAATCATTTCTTATGATTTTACACAAATTATTACTATTTTTAATAATTTTATCAAGGCCCGTACAGTCGATTTCCATCAACGGCCATCGAACTGCACTTACAGCGACCTTTTCCAAATTTGATTTGGACGTATCTCCAAATCCAACCGTTAGATTTCAAATTTCTAATATTCGTTAGAAAGCTCTTTTCGATACGAATATTCGGATCTCCCGGAATGTTCGTTCGAAGTCAATGGTCGAAATTCACGAACTGCCGCGGCGCGTTCTATTCAGGCCATTATATTATATATATAATATATATATTTCGTCGATTTCCTTTTTAAAACGAATTTGATAAATAGTTTTGAATTCGTTTCAAAAACAATTTCAAACTTTATTTCAAATTCAAATCAAAATTGATTTTTCTATTATAAATCCTTTTTACTTTCATTTCTATTTTATTTCAATTCAAATCGATTTTTAATTCGATTCGAATTCATTTTCTATTCAATTCAAATCAAATTCGTTTTCTATATATTCGATTTTTAAATCCCTTTTCGATATTCATTATGAAACGAATATAATCGATATAAATATCGTTCGCGTCAAAATAGCGCATCTCTAATCAACATGGCTTTATATTTCAATAATTCTGTTATCCTATTCAACAAATGAATATTTATTCTATTCAATACGTGAATCTATATTTTTTTCAACACATGACTAATCTCAACGAATGAGTATTGTCCACGTGTGACTATTTTTGTTATTTAATATATTTTATAAAAATTATGGTATCTATCGTTTGATTTCAAATCAGACTCCAACCGTAAATTAGTAAGAGAACGATTCCCTGAATATTAACCCCGAAGGCCGAAACCAACATCAGATCCGAATCCAGGAGACCACTCATCTTATCTATTTTCCAGTTAGTTTCTAATTTCAAATATGATAATGATGGAAATTTTATTGTTAAAATATTCCGTTCAACACATGACTAATCTCAACGGATGAGTACAGTCAACACATGAACCTCTGTTTTATAATGATAAAGATATAAATTTTATTGTTAAAATATTTCGTTCAACACATGACTAATCTCAACGGATGAGTACAGTCAACCCATGAACCTCTATTTTATAATGATAAAGATATAAATTTGATTGTTAAAATGTTTCGTTCAACACATGACTAATCTCAACGGATGAGTACTGTCAACACATGAACTTTTATTTTATAATGTTCTTTATTTTCTAAATTGGAATGAGGCCCAGTCAATTACCATACAAAGTTAATTATATGGATTCCATACGAAAAATGTATATAATAGCAACGGTACATAATCAACCATCATCCAAAGTGCCCTACACTGTATAAGCATCAAATATAGATATCTAACGCTTATAACAGCCTGTCGATCCATCGATCGACATACAACTAATTATTGGGATTAGTGTATGTTGTATATTATCCCAATACCCGTATGGGGTTTCAAATCAACAAACATAGATTTTTATTTGTGCAGCTGGGCGATATGTAAAATTTATCGACCCAATCAATATCAGTCAAATCAGTGTATATAAACAAATCGACCGATTTGTTTATAGATATTTATATATTCATTTTCACGTTAAAAAATATATTTTTAACGATAATTAATTTATTTCAACACATTTCCAATTTATTATCGATTTCACATCAACTTCACAAACAATTTTCACAACACATCAATCAAACAAACAAGCCATCCATGGTCTGGGGATGACGGGTGTCGGGTGCTACTAAGCACCGTCTGCATCCTAGTATATATATATATATAACTAGAAAAGGAATTTTGAGTGAGAAGTTCTCACCGATAGTTATCCCAACTCCACGACACTTCACAAGTAGAAATCTTCGTCGTTCTCGCCCTTCTTTACTTTCGTTGCCCGTATTCACTACATATGTAAAATTCGAATTTTTACTTCGCTATTCGATATATAAAAATCGAATTTTTACTTCGCTGTTCAATATATAAAAATCGAATTTTTACTTCGCTATTCAATATATAAAAATCGAATTTTTACTTCGCTATTCAATATATAAAAATCGAATTTTTTTACTACGCTATTCAATATATAAAAATCGAATTTTTACTACGCTATTCAATATATAAAAATCGAATTTTTACTTCCCTATTCAATATATAAAAATCGTATTTTTATATTCTCTATCTTATAAAAATTATATTTTTATAATCTCTGCTATATAAAAATTATATTTTTATTATCTACATTCGATAAAAATTATATTTTTACTGCTTCATTCTAATAGATAAAAATCCTATTTTTACTTCTACTTTATATATTTTTACAACGCTTCATTCTATATAAAAATTATATTTTTATATCTCTATTTCTTATATAAAGATTGAATTTTTATTTATATATCATCCCTGCAAAAATCACATTTTTACTTCACTATATATATAATAAAAATCAGATTTTTATTATGCTACATATATAAAGATAATATCTTTATATTTTCTATTATATAGAAATCCTATTTTCAATACACTACTTATATAAAAATAGTATTTTCATATCTTCCATTATATAAAGGTCATATTTTGACAAAACAAAGGAAATCACATTTTTTTATATCAATCTTTACATTAGAGAAAATCATGTTCTTATACGCACTTCATATAAACAAAGATTATATCTGTCTATCTTCATCTATTTACATAAAGATCTTAGCTTTATATTCAAATCATTTACATAAAGATCTTAACTTTCTTTATAAAAATAAATCAAATCCTTTTCTAAATAAAAATCAATACTTTGCTTAACTAAAAATCAATGTACATTTATTTAAAAATCCAAAAATAAACCATGTTATTTATATTTAAAAACTAAAGAAGAAAATAAAGTAAAATAAATAAAAATGCTCACTGGTTTTCAGCGCAAGGGGGGTGTATTTGCTGCGCCGTCGGAAGTGTGCTCGAGGAGGCGCAGGTCGGAGGTGGGACCTTCATCAACTGGCGGTGGCGGCTTTCCGTTGTAGGGCTGTAGGGGGTCTCGGGTTTGCTCGCGAGAGGTGAAGAGAGGCCAGGGGAAGAAGGAGAGGGGGGAGTAGAGATAGACGGGGGAGGGGATGAGGTGGTGCGTCGGTGGAGGATGGAGGAGGCGGAGCGGTGAGCTCGTGGGGGAGGGGCGCGATCGAATTGATTTGGGGGCTGATATTTGGGCATCGGGTTATAAAGGGGGTGTGGGGCTAGGTTTTAAGGGATTATATATTATTTAATAATATTGTATTTAATTCTCTAAAGTTGACTTTTCATACGACCTCTAAACGAGACCCACCGCCTGTCGTCCCTAGCATTTTACCCCCATTCCAAACACAATAGGATATGTATCGTAGGCTGATTCGATCGATTCGATCAGTTTTCGTCAAAATCAACATATAACTCTATATATTGAATTTGAACGCGCATTTCAATTTACTGGGGTCACATACTAACTCGAAAAATTCCGGAAAAATATTTTCTAGCTTTGTATTGACAATACGGTCCTAACAAAACTAGTTTCGTCGAATTCTAAGACCGTTGGAAAAATGGCCATTTTCCAGTCGATGAAAATCAACTGAAACTGGTAAACGCGTTTTCCTTTGCCACGCTCACATATTGATTCGAAAAATTATGAAAATTGGAATCTAGCAATAACTTGACATCACGGATCCAACAAAAGTGGTTTCGTCGAAATCCGAGGTCGTTTGCAAAATTCCCATTTTTAAGGGCCAGAATTCCATAGCGACTATTCAGAATTTTCAACTGGACATATCTTTTGATTCCCGCTATGAAAGTTTAATTTTTCGGATTCGTTGGAAAGATATTATCAAATAGATCCTATTGTTTTTGGTTTCACTAAAATCCGGATTATTTTGCACCCGGTACATTCAATTGAAGTTTGAAATCGAATTATCGAACTACCGCGCCATTTTCAATTCCTTCTATAATTTAAAATAAATATTTATATTCTAACGACGACACGTATAAATATATACGTTTGAATTATATTCAAAATAAATTTCTCGTCGATATTATTTAAAATAATCTATTTAAAATAATCAAAATTCGCCAAAATTGCCAAAATAAAAATTTTAAACTGGCCCAGATTTTCGGGTTGTTACAAAAATCATAATGATTATTACATTTCCAAAGTACCAAATAGTCATTAACATAAAGCCAAATACGCAGTCTCGTGAAAAACCGTGATACCAGAGTACATAAGTAAAACCATCCCTCTTAATGCTAAAAATAATCGAAAAATGAGAAATGAACCAATATATAAGTCTGAATCCAAACTGAACTGAAAAATCAAGAATAACTCCTAAGCCAGGATTGATCTCACTGTCTTAGCTTGTTAGTCTTATCCTCAGTTTAACTTAACACAATTTAAGTATATTAATAAGCCCAATGTAGCCTCATGTTATATTCCTAGCTTGTATTAAACATTTATAATTAATATTTATCTCTTTATGCAACTGATCCTTATGTTACTTAGCGTCAAACTAAGTAATCCTATTTCAATTTATGTTTACATGTTCTCTAATTACATATTAAGTTTCATCCTCAATTTACAGTACTATAATATTTAATTAGTTCTAACATGCCCAACTATCCCTTTGTATTTAATTTTAGTATTATTCAAATTTTAACGTGAAATAACGACAAAGGCTTAAGCACTCTTTAGGCCTATTCTCAGCACTAAAATAAGAAAGGGACAAGCTACTCGTAAGGCTTAGACTCAAAAAAAAAACAATAGGGCGTAACCCCAACTTTAAATAAAAACACAACAGAGTAAGAGATAACAAAAGGAGAATTACTTATAAATAGTAAATAACAGGAAAAAATGCATAGATAATAAATAAATTATAGTAACTTCTTAGAGAAATTAAATGCATAGATATTATAAACATTAAACTTGAAAAATTAAAACTATTTAACTGTCTAAATTTTCCTACACAAATCACTAATTTAGAAATCACATAAAAACTCACAAATTTGACGAAGAGAGCTTCCCCCATGGCCTTTCTTATTCCAACAGAACCTCCGCCTACAGAAGTATTTATAAAAAATATATTAAAAGTATAAAACTTCTTTATCCCCGTAAAAAATAATTATTTGGCCCTTCCTAATTTTGAGGATAGGCCTGAAGAAGAAGAAGACCGAGAGAATGAATGTGATGAAATAAGAGAGGCTCTACTAGTTCCTTTATATAGTTTACTAGATGTTCTCAACCGTACAAATTTAGGATTAAATCAGCACCAACCATGTCACTAGACCAATTAGAAATGCTATGTCAGCCTCAGGTTCAAAATTGAACCAAGAAAACTAAGCTAACTTATAAAATAACATTCAAATAATAATAAATGTTCATTGCCGAAACATACATGCCAAGGCACACTGTAATTACTCCCTGGGTCAACCCACCTATGTCATGGGTCGACACAAGGTCGACCCAAGGGCCTATAGGCTGACACTAGGTCGACCCAAATAGGAATTGGTCGTCCCACTTGATTGTTCCACTAAATATATTTTTAATATATAAATGATGGTTTTTAGTTTATCTCCTTTAATTCGTAACTTATTCATTTTAACTCCGTTTTAAGCAAACCCAATGTCTATTTTCATCAAAATTACAACAAATCCCATGTGCTAGCCCCGTTGTCTAATTCTGAAGTTTATTCCGATTAATATTTAGTTTATTACCATTTTCTATATATTTATTGTTTATTAAAATTTGGGGTGTTACAACAATCAATGGTGAAGCTCCTACTCCCGTTTTGCTGGTTTAGATTGGTGGTATTTTTTGCCTTCCTTCTTAAGTCCTTTGCTTATGTTATGAATGTTCATGTTATTTGGTTGCTGCTTGCATTACCTTGTGATATGTCAAGTCATTAGTCCCTATTGTCTTAGGGATGCTATGTTATGATACTTTGTGATGTAATTCGTCCATACTAGTACTCTCTTGCATGTAGCTGCTGGAGATGCAATGTTATGGAGCTATTCTGTTTGGAACATGCTACGCATAACTAGCGTTACTGCTGCTACTTGCTTTGTGTGGCTCGAGATTATATGTATCTTTGTTCTTATTTTTAGGAATGTTTGTACTTGTCTTTTTTGTAATTATATGTCATGCTTCCCTATGTGGTGTGCTTGGACAAGGAAATCTTATAGTCTAGACACTTTAGTCTAGCTCTTGTTGTGTAAGCTTGTGTAGTTTTACTGGACGGTCCACTATAAAAACCGTCTATGGTGGACGGTTGACCTTAAAAACTAAAAGTAGTAGGTAGGCAAACTACCAATCTCGTGTAATATTTGTAATTATTATTATTTGTTGTAGAAACAAGTGTTTGCGGTCACTTTAAAAACTGGTCGGCTCTGCCAAGAAAAAGATCTTTATACTCTAATAATTTGGACTCAGATGCTTGGATTAAAGATATACTTTAAAACAACTAATTATATGGCTAAAATAGCAAAATATAATTTATATTATAGTTTAGATCAAATAACTAATAAGTAGTTATATATAAAATAATTACAAACAAAATAACAAATTTAATATAATATGAAATATATTAATTTAAAATAATTATAAGTACAATTGTTAACTCTAATATAATATAAAATATTATAAATTTAATAAATAAATTATAAGTAGTTAAAAAAGTTATAATATAAATTAATTTTATAAAATTATGGCATAAATAGTTAATTAAATGGTTGAATAGAATAGTTAATGTAAAATAATATTGGTTTAAGCATTTCCATAATCTAATCGATATAATTCAATTCGATTCCAACATTTCCAAATCCGGCTAAATATCAATTCAAGTTTGAAATTTTCAAATTCATTGACCTTTAAATTTCAAATTAATAATACTAAATCTTTAGATTTAATAATTTCATTAAGTCTCACTTTATCAATTAAACAAATCGATCTAATCTTAAACTCAAATATTATCCTAAGATCGAATTAGATATTTTGTTGATTCCAATAAAAATTTCATTAAATCAAACAAGTTTAAATGTTACTTTAAACTGTAATAGCCCGGAAATCTAAGCCAATTTAAAAATTTTATTTTGGCAATTTTGATGAATTTTGAATATTTAAAATAAATTATTTAAAATAATAACGACGAGAAATTTATTTTGAATAGAATTAGAACGTATATATTTATTTGAATCGACGTTAGAATATAAATATTAAATTTAAATTATAAAAGGAATTGAAAATACCGCGGTAGTTCGAAAATTCGATTTCAAAGTTCAAATGAATGTACAGGATTCAAAATAAACTGGACTTTAGTGAAACCAAAAATATTAGAATCTATTTGAGAATATCTTTCCTATGAATCCAAAAAATTGAAATTTCATAGTCGGAATAAAAGGTTATGCCCAGTATAAAATTCAGAATAGTCGCTATGGAATTCTGTCCCTTTAAAATGGGCATTTTTCAAACGGTCTCAGAATTCGATGAAATTAGATTTGTTAGGACCGTATCGTCAATACGAAGCTAGAAAATATTTTTCGGGAATGTTTAGAGTCTGTATATGGCCCTGGTAAATTGAAATGTGCATTCAAATTCAATATATATAGTTATATTTTGATTTGAACAGATTGTAACAGCCGAATTGGATTACGAAACATGTCCCATTGTGTTCGGAATGGTGGTAACTAACTAGGAACGACAGTCGGTGGGTTCGATTTAGAGTCCGAATAAAAAGTTTACTTTTTGGAAATTGAATTTAAATAAATATATTAATATATAAGGGCCCAAGCCCATTTCCCTTCCACTATGGTCAACGCCCCTCATTCTCCCTTATTCCCTATCATTGTTCAGAATAGAAAAAAAAGGGAAGACCGATGATATCGATCTCCAGCAAACCGCCGATGTTCATCGACGCCTCCCCTCCGACCTACGCTCCACATCCGCTGGCCCCCTCTCCTTCTTCTCCTTCCTCCCTTCGCTCTCCTTCTTCTTCGATTGGAAAGCTGCCACCGTAGCCCCAATTCTAGCCGCCGCTGGTCAAACCAGACCACCCCTCCGCCAGTGCAGCACACCCCTTTCCCTCGACCACCTTAGACCAGGCGTCGCCCCCTCCCCTTTGTACCACTATAAGTTTTATTGTCTATTTTAATTTATTTTGAATGATCTGATTTTTGTATATATGCGTAGGAAATAAAAATGTAATCTTTATAAATTTATAAGCAATATAAAATAATATGATTTTTCAAAGTAAAAAGAAATGATTTTCCAAAGTAAAAAGGAATAATTTTGCATAACAAAAGATTGGATTTTTGATAAACAAAGTTGAGATTTTGTTTTATAAACAAATACGTGATTTTTATATAATCAAAGATGTGATCTTTATATAATCAAAGATGTGATTTTTATATAATCGAAGATAGGATTTTTATATAATCAAAAATATGATTTTGTTTGTAGAAAAGATGGGATTTTTATTATGAGGTGAGCGTTGGAAAAAATTGATTTTGATTATCATGAAAGCAAAGTAAAAATTTGATTTTTACTAATGTAGAGGAATACAAATTTGATTTTTATTAATGTAGAGTAGTAAAAATACAATTTTTATATGTGTAGCGAAGTAAAAATATGATCTTTATGTATATGAAAGCGATGTAAAGATATGATTTTTAACGATATAAAAATATAATTTTTATATATATAATAAGCATATAAAAATATGATTTTTTTATAGAAAATGTTTAGAATAAAAATATGATTTTTATGCACCTGCAGTGATAATAAAAATGTAATTTTTACTATGAACAGCGTGATTGCGTTGAATTTCGGGCAAATCCAAGCCATTCAGAAATGAAATAGCGGAGTGGAACTGTAACACCCCACCTCCGCCAATGCCACTCTTGCAAGGACATTAGCTTTGGAGGGGCGTTAAACAAGGTAAACATGCATGCAGATATCACAAGACAGAACATATAAGTAAAACAGAGTAGTAAAGCAGCGGATAAAACTTAGCATTTCAAAACCATAGTCATGTTACAACAAAGTACTTGGTCATTATTTTCCAACAACAAAGTCTAGATAAAAGCATAAACTGAAAAATTGAAATACATAAAGTACTATCCCCAAAATGAAGTGATAAACCATAGCTAGCTCAATGTCCAAAACCGTACATGAGCAAATCTAGTAAGCAAGCTGTAAAGATCCAAGCTAAGCTCCAATGTTCCCACCCTGAGAACCTGAGAAGGGGGGGAAACGGAAGAAAAGAGGCAAAAGGAAACAAGTCAGTCAAAAAGAATGGTAAGCCCTACTACTATCTGTCTATGAACTAGTAAAGTTAACTGGCATGAGAAGCTGAGATGAACATAAGGATAACAACATATTGGCATGATGATTAACTAACAAGATAGATAAAGGTGTCGTCGCATAATTAAGGTTAAGTTTTGCACCACGGGTGTACTAGCATTCTAACATGTCAAGTAAAAACAAGAATTGATCCCTTGGCCAAAGCTTGGCCCAACATTATGAGATGACCTAAATCAAGGTCCATCTACTCGGTCTAGTCGATCGGCTCCCTATAAGCCTAACTCGTCAAGTGTCGGTGTCATGCGGCTTAATCATGTAATGTAGTTGACTGTGCAGGGTCCACCCTAGGGTGTATCTGGCCCTACGGTGTAACCCTCTGACACCATACCATGATGCACAGTCCAAATCTACCGTTGCCCGTGTTCAACTCCGGACTTGATGTGCACGACCATGGTCCGCCTGAACAACCGGGGCATCATTCCGCCGTCTCTTTTGGTCTCTTACAATCAGCCCAGTAATCGTGCCCCACCCTAGCCTAGTCCAAGGGTCTTATGATATATCTAGAAGGTTACTGCTGAAAAGGACCACGCAACTAGGGTTTCTTAACGGGTTAAATGTGGTTAACCCGATCCAAACGTGGATTAAACCGGTTAAGAGTACCCAAGGCTCCTGACTTAACCTCGATTAATCCATCAAGCCCAAATTGGTTAAGTATTAAGTGGACCATGACTTAACCCTAATCAGGAGGCATTAATTAACTTAATGCGCTTTAACCTCTCACATTAGACTTTGTTGTGGTTACTAGTTAAGCCGGGCGGGTCCGGGTAGCTTTATACCACAACTAGGTCTAACCTCGGGTTCAAGCACAACATGACCAACTTCTCACATTGGGTCCTATTGTTTGTAGCCACTAGTTAAACCGGGCGGGTCCAGGTAGATTTATGCTACAAACTCAACCCAACCTCGAGTTGGCCACACTCATATTTTCTAAGTGTCATGTCCATTATGTTTCCAAAACATAATTACAAGTTAACATATCACGTCATGTTACAAAAATCATGTTCATGTCATTATGTTACCCAACCCCAACGTAATCCCATCGTTTACATAATCGCAACAACGCATAAAGGATAAAATAGGGAACTTGGCATAACCTTGACATATAGGTGTTGAAGCCACAAGTTTAACATGGTGGCATATGAAATGTACATATGTTCATATACTTGCATATTGCATTATTAGGCTTCAGAAGCATGCATAAAACCAAACTTAGCACATAAGTGATACATGGTGATGAATTACATGTAGAAGTGGCTAGAAGTTCGCATTTAGCCTCACATGCAAGTTATCATAAGGGATATGATAACTTCCATGTTGCCAAAATGCAACCTTCAACATAAAGCTTGAAGCTTTAAGCTCACAACTTCAAGTTTAACTTGCATAACATGATAACATGTGTATAATGATCAACCCAAACTTGCATAACATGATAACATGATCAACCCAAACTTGCATAACATGATAACATGATCAACCCAAACTTGCATAACATGGCAGCATGTGTCATACATAACTTGCATAATGATCAACCAAACTTGCATATAATGATCAACCAAACTTGCATATAATGATCAACCAAACTTGCATCATTCATTTAACTTTAGAGTTCAAAGAAAGAAAGTAGAAAAGGGCTTACAATGCTATGAAGACACAAATTATTTATTATAAAGATTGAGACGAAGCCCTTATGCAAGCACCAAAAACCCAAATATGCAAGCTTCAAATGAAAACCCTTGAGCCAAATCAATAAAAACTCTTGCTTTGAAATAGAAATGTTGCAACTTGACTTGAATGCAAACTAAGAATACTCATACAAGCTTGAAAATACTTGTATGCACTCAAAATCTCTCATAGAAATAAACTTAGGAATTTTAGCATGAGAGTGGAGGCCATGAGAGGAACAATTTTGGCATAGTTTAGTTGTAGGAATGAATAATGATGATTTAGGCAAGGCTTAGGGGTCTTTTTATAGAGTTTTAGGATAGTATTAGCCATAGGATTAACCCTAGATTCAATCCAAGCCATTAAAGCATGTCTTGGGGAAGAAGTCAAGTGTAGGAACCATCTATGGCCTTTAGATTAAAGCTGAACCATGAGAACCATTCAAATGCAAAATCTGCATTTGAGTGAATCGGCCCACGGGTTGACAGCCAAACACCCTGGATTAACCCCTAGTCGACCCAGCAGGCTCGGGTCGACCTCAAAAATCGGCCGGTTCGGTTATTCCCCTCTCCCAATTCGCTGTTTTGAACATTTTTGCATATTTATTTATTTAATTTTCAATTATATATATATATATATATTTCTCTGCGCAACCCATTTCACTTAATTAAGTATACTTTAATTTGTGAATTTTTCGTGAAACTTCGCGAGGCCATATCTTGGTCATACGGACTCCGATTTTCGAAAACTCGGACTCTATTTCGCGTATTTTTCCGAGACGAACGCAATGGCACAGCCCGTTTCCCTTGATTCAGATTTTACAGTTTAATTCTGCCTCCATTTATGTTATAACATGTTATTCAAAAATACGGGTTGTTACATTCTCCCCTCCTTAAAGGATTTCGTCCCCGAAATCTCCAAGTTAGGAAGAACGTATCCTACCATCCATCATCCATCTACTCAAAACATCATCCACGAGCAATCATTGTCCTTAAAAGGTTCTAAATGCTGTATGATCATATGCAAAGGTGTGTGTATATGTACTTATCTAATGCGAAAATTAGGCGGTTACTGATACAGTAAACCTCCTTAATGCAAAATATGTTAGTGAAATGAGTCCATATGTATGCAAATTCCTAATATAATTTATAATCTCTACATGAGTGCACATAACATTCATCCATATGCAACATCCACATGATAGCAAAACAAGTCTCATCCATGAATAAGTATAAACACTCATGCATATGCGGTATGAAAGTGTGTGAGCCGATCTTAGTGCCCAATGTGTATCATGCATCCACGAGTATCCACGGGCAAACACTTGCAACCACTTGCAACCATCAAGCATAACATGTTTCAAATACATGTTTCATCCAAAGGGTTTCTACCTAAGGTCCTCATGCCAAGTTTAACGAAACAAGATAAACTAGATAAGCATGGATAGCAAAGGGAAGATAATCTAGGAAAAGAGATCGAGAATGTACCCTCAAAAAGAAATGGATAAAGCTCACGCATCTTCTTGTAACAACCCGTATTTTCAATAACCTGTTATAACATAAATGGAGGCAGAATCAAGCTGTAAAATCTGAATCAAGGGAAACAGGCTATGCCATTGCGTTCATCTCGGAAAAATACGCGAAATAGAGTCCGAGTTTTCGAAAATCGGAGTCCGTATGACCAAGATATGGCCTCGCGAAGTTTCACGAAAAATTCCCAAATTAAAGTATACTTAATTAAGTGAAATGGGTTGCGCAGAGAAATATATATATATTGATATATATATATATATATAATTGAAAATTAAATAAATAAATATGCAAAAATGTTCAAAACAGCTAATTGGGAGAGGGGAATAACCGAACCGGCCGATTTTTGAGGTCGACCCAAGCCTGCTGGGTCGACTAGGGGTTAATCCAGGGTGTTTGGCTGTCAACCCGTGGGCCGATTCGTTCAAATGCAGATTTTGCATTTGGATGGTTCTCATGGTTCATCTTTAATCTAAAGGCCCTAGATGGTTCCTACACTTGACTTCTTCCCCAAGACATGCTTTGATGGCTTGGATTGAATCTAGGTTTAATCCTATGGCCTAAAACACTTGCCTAATCTATAAATAAGACCCTAACCTATCCTAAATCCTCATTATTCATTCATGCAACTAAACTATGGCAAAATTTTACCTCTCATGGCCTCCACTCTCTTCATAAAATTTCTAAATGGTTTCTATGAGAGATTTTCCATGCATACAAGTGTTTTCAAGCTTGTATGAGTGTCATTAGCTTGCATTCAAGTCAAGTTTCTATCTTTGCATCATAAAGCAAGGGTTTTGATCATTTTGGCTCAAGGGTTTTTATGTTAGAGCTTGCATTTTGGGTCTATTTGATTGCATAAGGGCTTTGTCATATCTTTTGTGCCTTCATAGCAATGTAAGCCCTTTCCCTACTCTTAGATATTAACTATGAAGTTAAATGTTCATGTTGCAAGTTTGGGTTTGATCATTTAGTATGATACATGCTATCATGTCATGCAAGTTTATGAAGTCATTATCTTGATCTTGTGAGCTAAAAGCTACAACCTTTATGTTGAAATGTTGCATTACGCAACATGAGAACCCTCATAACCTTTATGTCAACTTGCATATGAAGTCATAACCCTTATATGATGATATATGCGAGTTACTAGTCATCATTCCATATCTTTTGTCACCATGATTCGCTTATGTGCCAAGTTTGGGTTTATGCATGTTTTGAGGCTTAAGAATGTAACATGCAAGTTAATGAACACATTTGTGCCTCATTTGCCACCATGATTAACTTGTGGCTTAATATCCATTTTTGTCATGCCTTTGCCAAGTCTCTTCTTTTAATCCATTACGTTGTCGCGAACGTATATGCGAGTTTAAAAGCGTTGGGTTATGTTATGGGTAATTTCTAATGACATGAAAATACAACTTGAAAACATGACTTGAAATATAACATGGAAGTTGACATGTAAGTATGCATAAAAACATAAGCTTGGGAATTTACCTATTAAGTTAGGTCTACCCTTTGGGAATTTACCTATTAAGTTAGGTCTACCCAAATGCTTGAAAATTTGTAACATGTTTTGGGAAACATGATGGACATGACACTTAGATAATATAAGTGTGGCCAACTCGAGGTTGGGTTGAGTTTGCAACGTAAAACTACCCGGAACCGACCGGCCTAACTAGTAGTTGCAAACAATAGGACCCAATGTGAGAAGTTGGTCATGTTGTGCTTGAACCCGAGGTTAGACCAAGTTGTGGTGTAAAGCTACCCGGAACCGACCGGCTTAACTAGTAACCACAACAAAGTATAATGTGAGAGGTGAAGGTGCATTAAGTAATTAATGCCACATGATAGGGTTAAGTTAATTTGATTAATGACTCTTAACCAAATATGACATGGACAAATGGGTTAAGAAATTTGATTAGGCTAATGATACTTAACAAAACATGACAAGGTTGGGTAAGTTAAGTAACTTGATTTGCCTAATGACACTTAACCATTTTTATATGACTAGTGGATGGGTTTAAGTTAACCAACACTTAATCAATCCAACGCGATAACTTGGTAAGGTTAAGTAAGTTTTCTTAATGACGCTTAACCGAAAAATACGGTTAACGAATGGGGTTAAGATTAGACTCAACTAGTCTAAACATGGAAATCGGATGGGGTTAAGTTAGCCTAGACTTAATTAATCCCACTTGGTAGTTTAATGGGGTTAAGTTAAACACTTAACTAATCTAAACATGATGAATTGATGTGGTTAAGTGACCTATACTTATCCAATCTAACTCGTTAATTTATTGTGGTTAAGTTAACCAATACTTAACCAATATAACGTGAAAACATGATAAGGCTAAGTCACGAATCGCTTGAATACACTTGACCGATTTGACTAAGTAAATTGATAGGGTCAAGTTAATATATACTTAACCAATCTAGAATGATAATTGGACGAGGTTAAGTCGTGAATTGCTTAATATACTTAACCAACTTGAGCATGGTTTGTAGGGTTAAGCCTTGAACTTGGATACTTAGCCAATTTTGACAGGATTTGTAGACGGGTTAAGTCATGAACTTAAGTGACACTTAATCCATTATGTAAACCCTAGTTCTGAGGATTAGGTGGATAACCGTAGTTAACAAGGATAACGGGAACAATGCTAAGTGGTAAACCTTAGTTGAAGAATAACTAAGTAATGATTCTTAGTCAAGGAAATTTAGACCAGTTCATAGATAGATGAGTAACCTGATACGGTAGGTCATCGTTTAAGTATACGAGTAGGAGCAAGTATCTGATTTAGATAAAGGCTCCAGCGAACTGGGTAACGAAGCAGCGGCTTCGGGGAACGTGAGGATATTCTTGGTATCCCTCTATGAGCTGCCAGGTGATTATACTAGGCTCATGAGAGGTTAAGGTCTACGTTAGAAGAACCAAGAGTATGCCTTGGTTGCTATACGAGCGACCTAAAGACGGGGATGGATAGGGGATAGTCGACGATACACGATCGTACCCTAGATAGCATTTCGTCAGGCTACCTACCATCTTTGGTCAAGCGTGTACGTACGGAAAGGCAGAGAACACCCAAAAGACCATAATTGCTATCTAATTATGGTTGCGATAAGGCTTGGATGTGGGTTGGCCAGTGTTGTGTTCTCATACAGGATTTATCCTGTCTTGTCATTCACTAGTTGAGGGAGTGGTCTCGTGGGACCATAGCCACGTATAAGAAAAACAGACCTTAGCATCTGCATCGGCAGATAAATCGAAAGCTCCCGACCGAGTCCTGTATTTCTTGATTTGCCCTGTGACAGGACTCGGATGGCACGATGTGATACATGTGCATACAGTCATGGAAAAGCGATTCACGATGAATGCGTGGGAAAAAGGGCGCGGTTGGCGGTTAGCGTAATCCCTAGTGGCCCTAGGTGGTTGAACCCAAACCGAGATACGAAAACGTGCAATAGGTAAGCATAATCCCTAGCAGCCCTAGGTAGCATAAGTCCTAGTTGTACAAACAATAATTCATGTTGGAAGACCCTAGCTAGGTTTAGGGTAACAGTCCAAACCGATCTTAAGGATCATGGAACTATGTTGAAGTAATATAGAATCTCATGGGAAAGCCCGTATGGTCTACGGCAAGGGATTGAACATTTACATGGAATAAAACATACAAGTTGAGTAACCTATATATGCGATATATTAGGTTGACATGGACCATTACACGACTTTTGAGTGAGGGTCATTCTTGGTTAACACATGACACGGTGGGGATACTAGTACGGTAGGTGCAGAGCTAAAATACAGGATAGATATCACGGGGCGTTATACGTGACAGATATCTTGGGGATATTATACTTGATAGAAACCTGACGATGTGATACCTTGTTTTATCTTGACATCGTAATTTATCATGACACCTTAGTTTATCTGAGTTCAGTAGTTCATCATGTTATTTTGATTTAGCTTATCTATCTTGTTATCATGCTTATGTTCATCTCAGTTTCTCATGTCAGTTAACTTTACTAGTTTTTATGCTAATAGTAGATAGGGCTTACTCAGTCTTTTTGACTGACCCGTTTTGTTTCGCCTCTTTTCTTCCGTTTCCCCCCCAGGTTACAGGGAGGAAATACTGTTGTTTAGTTCGGACTTCTTCTGCTTGAAGGTCATCATGGATGGCTTGGACTTTTCTTGGCTAATGGCTACTTTACTGTTTTTACTTGGGGAATAATTTATGAAAATGTCTTTATGCTTCTTTACTATTGCAAGACAGGTTTTGATGTACTCTGATGTAAAAGGCTTTAGACCTTATTTATTCATGTTATGAAAGTTTGATTTTACTTCCGCTATTTTATATGTTCTGTCTTGTGATATTTCTGTGCATGTTTACCAATAATGCCCCTCTAAAGCTAGTGCATTCCTTTGCGAGTGACCCTAGCGGAGGCGGGGTGTTACACTTCTCCTCGGTTTCCCAAGTTGCATCTTCGTCGGCTTCACCCCACTGAACTTTCACCAATTTGACTTCTCGATTCCTTAGTTTCTTGATCTCTGTTCCCAAGATACGGATCGGAGCTTTTCTCACGGTTGCTTCTTTCTCTACCTCAATATCTTCAAGAATGCTTGGTTCAACCACTTTGGCGGACTCATGAAGGCACTTTTGGAGATGCGAGACATGAAAGACATTATGCACTCCGGCTAGCTTTTCGGGCAATTCCACCTTATAGGCCATCTTTCCAATTCTCTCTATGACAGGGAAGGGTCCTACGAACCTTGGTGCCAGCTTCCCCACTGCTCCAAAACGAACCACATTACGTAAAGGAGAAACCTTCACGAAAACCATGTCTCCCACTTCGAATTCCAAATCTTCCCTTCGTCTGTCAGCATAGGATTTCTGTCTGTCTTGGGCCGCTTTCATCCTTCTTCTCACTAATTCAACTTTCTCGGATGTGTCCCGTATCATATCGGGCCCAAGTATAAGTCTATATGTTGTCTCCCACCAACAAGATGGTGACCTACACGGCCTCCCATACAAAGCTTCAAATGGTGCCATCCCTATGCTGGCTTGATAGCTATTATTATAAGCAAACTCTACAAGAGGAAGGTGGTCTTCCCAAGTACCACCAAAGTCAAGAACACAGAGCCTCAAAAGATCTTCTAGCACTCTATTCACCCTTTCGGCTTGGCCATCCGTCCGGGGGTGATAGGCTGTACTCAGATTCAATCGCGTACCCATTGCTTCTTGCAAACTGTTCCAGAACTGGCTAGTGAAAATTGGGTCACGATCGCTAACTATGCTAGAAGGAACTCCATGCAGCCGCACTATCTTTTGAAGATAAACAGATGCTAGCTGTGATACGGTCCTCTTGCTTTTCACCGGAATAAAATGGGCTCTCTTTGTAAATCTATCAATTATTACCCATATCCCATAAAGCCCAAATAGTTTGGTGGCGAACTTCTTCACCCCAACCATATATCACAAATAGGCTAGTCATACTCCTTAGGGGGTTTGTAACAGAACTAAGATTGAGGATAGGACTGAGAGGATATACTTAAAAGGTAGCATGCGAGTAAGCTCTACGGAACAATAGGGATCAAGGATATACTCTTAGAAAGAGATTAAATGCGCGTATCTAGACTTCAATCTTCTAAGCCGCATTTTCTTGTGCTTAATCCCATCGTGCCCTGACCGTCTTTTATCTTCGCAATTCCGTAGTTCTTAATTCTTGTTCCCAAAATATGAGTTAGAACTCATTTCACCGTTGCTTCTCGTTCCACTTCCACTTATTATTTGCCTAAAATACTTGGCTTCCACCCAACTGCATACTCATGGTTTCATGCAGGCTTTCCAAAATTCGTTAGTGAATCTTGGATCCCGTTTACATACTATACGGTATCCCACGCAGAAAACTATCTCTTGAAAACATGTGCCAATCCACGTTGCCAAACTGGAGCTGAGGTAAGGGCTCTCTTGAGCCTTTGAAAAGCAAGCTCACACTCCAAGTCCCATGCAAAGACTAAGTTCTTCTTCGTCAACTTAGTAAGAGGGGCTGAAATCTTAGTGAAGTCCCTGATGAACTTCCTAGAGTAGCCCGCCAAACCGAGAAAGCTTCTTACTTCGGTTGCACTCCTAGGAGTCTTCCACAACCACTTTCGCGGGATCCACCGCTATGCCTTGCTTAGAAACTATATGTCCGAGAAACCGAACTTCCCTTCTCCAGAAATGACATTTGGAGAACTTGGCTTTCAACTGATGTGCTCTAAGCGTATTCATCACTTCCTTGAGATGCCTAGCATGCTCTTCCTCATCCTTTGAGAAGATCAGAATATCATCCACGAAGACAACAACAAACTTGTTAAGGAACTCCCTGAACACCCTACTCATCAAATCTACGAAGTAGGCGGGTGCATTAGTCAAACCGAATGGCATGACAAGCCATTCAAAGAATCCATCTGGAGTCCTAAACGCAGTTTTATCAATGCTATCCTCAGCCACTCTAAGCTGATGGAATCCGGTGGCTAGATCGAGCTGAGAGAAAACAGAAGCACCTACAAGCTGGTCAAAGAGATCATCAATTCTCGGTAACGGGTGCCTATTCTTCTTTATCAGCTTGTTCAACTCTCGATAATCAACACATAGACGAAGCGAACCATCCGCCTTAGTAGCGAATACCACCGGAGCACCCCATTCAGAAATACTTCGCCTAATAAAATTCTTCTCAAGCAACTCCTTGATTTGCTTACTGAGCTCCCTTCTTTCTTGTGGGGCCATGTGCCTAACGGGCAATGATACTGGCTTGGCATTATCGACTAGATAAATGCGGAAATCTATCTCTCGTTTAGAAGGCAACCCCCTAACTTCTTCAAAGACATCAGGATAGTCTCGGACCACCCTTACAGATTTCAGATCATCGATGGACGAGTCGAGAGATTCAAGATAACATAACATGACGGGACCTCTAGGGTTACAAGAAATTTCTAGGGTGTTACCGAGGCGAGTCATGAGCCTCTCCACCCTATGCTCACAATCGAGGATGGCTCCATAACTGGACAACCAATCCATGCCCAAGACCAACCCATATCCCGTGACCCCGAGAACATAAGCACTACACGTGAATTCTACGGCCAAGATAGAAATTTTCAAATCCACACAAATCATAGACAGATGGGCGGAACCCCCAATTGGATTTGAAACACAAACGGGATCCTCAACTAAGCTAGTACTTAGGTGCAAACTTTCAACAATATCAGAAATAAAACTATGCGATGCGCCAGAATTAAACAAGGTATGAACAGGGAAATCAGAAATGTAAACAAGGTTTTCTACAGAAATACTACCTCGATCAAGAACTGGAGCGATGTTGAGCGTATGCACTAGCCCTCCAGAAGGTCCTGCACGCTGATTCTGCCCTTGCCCTTGTCCTTGCTTCTTGGGGCAATCCTTGCTAAGATGTCCAGATTCTCCGCAATGAAAACACTTGCCTAACTTCCTCTTCTTCTTCCTACAATCCTTGGCTATGTGCCCAGTGATCCTACAGAAGTTGCACTTTCTTGTCTTTCTTGCCTTGTTGTCCTTGCTATTGTTGTACTTGCCTCCTTTTCCGGAATCTACCTTCTCGCCTTGAGACTCATTTGCCTTGACCTCCTTCTTGCCACTCTTATCTTCCTCTTGAAGCAGGGCCATATTCACCAAACTCTCGAAAGTTGCCCCCAGGGGTATATGAGACATGGCCAAACCGCGCAATGGCTCATTTAATCCTAGAGCAAAGTGTAGGGCCTTCTTCCGAGCTGTGTTTACCAATTCTAGACCGAACTGAGCAAGTTGATTATACATATCCACGTATTCCCTAACTGTCATGTCCCCTTGCTTTAGAGATAGGAACCTCTCCATCTGAAGATTCTCTTCTGTCGATGATAGGAACTTTAGTCCAAACCTTCTCCTAAAGTCATCCCAAGTCTCAATTTGTCTAGTAGTGGTGGTGACTACCCACCAATAAGCAGCTTCCCCTTTCAATAGCCATACCGCCAACAGAACTTTCCTACGATCTTCCACATCAAAGATGGCAAAGAGGTCTTCAGTTTCCTTTAACCAGTTTCTTGCCTCCACGGGAGTCTCCGTTCCGACAAAATTCTTGCAACCCATCGCCTTAATCTTTGGAAAGCTTTGCGAAATCCTCTTGCGGATGCTGAGGGGGAGGAGGAACCTCAACTACGGGAGGAGGAGAGATGTTAGCGACGGGGGAAGGAGGAGGAATGTTCGCGGGGCCGGCTTCATTCTCCCTTGCCTCCATAAATCTCCAGAACCAGACGGGTACTTGTACGCCTTCCGGGATGTTAAAGCGATCGGCCATACTAAAACGAAGAAAAAGATAGATTCAGAATGAAGAAACGAAGGATAGTGCTATGGCTTTTGGGGAATAGCCTTTTAAAACAACTAGACTTTTCTTGGAAAATACTTAATTGGTTTTGAAAATAGTTTTTCAAAAGGTAAGTTTCAAAAACACTTTGCTCAAATCTTGTAAACCTTATGCTCTGATACCAAATGTAACACCCCACCTCCGCCAGTGCCACTCTTGCAAGCACACTGGCTTTGGAGGGGCGTTAAACAAGGTAAACATGCATGCAGATATCACAAGACAGAACATATAAGTAAAACAGAGTAGTAAAGCAGCGGATAAAACTTAGCATTTCAAAACCATAGTCATGTTACAACAAAGTACTTGGTCATTATTTTCCAACAACAAAGTCTAGATAAAAGCATAAACTGAAAAACTGAAATACATAAAGTATTATCCCCAAAATGAAGTGATAAACCATAGCTAGCGCAATGTCCAAAACCGTACATGAGCAAATCCAGTAAGCAAGCTGTAAAGATCCAAGCTAAGCTCCAATGTTCCCACCCTGAGAACCTGAGGGGGGGGGGGGGAAACGGAAGAAAAGAGGCGAAAGGAAACAAGTCAGTCAAAAAGAATGGTAAGCCCTACTACTATCTGTCTATGAACTAGTAAAGTTAACTGGCATGAGAAGCTGAGATGAACATAAGGATAACAACATACTGGCATGATGATTAACTAACAAGATAGATAAAGTGTCATCGCATAATTAAGGTTAAGTTTTGCACCACGGGTGTACTAGCATTCTAACATGTCAAGTAAAAACAAGAATTGATCCCTTGGCCCAAGCTTGGCCCAACATTATGAGATGACCTAAATCAAGGTCCAACTACTCGGTCTAGTCGATCGGCTCCCTATAAGCCTAACTCGTCAAGTGTCGGTGTCATGCGGCTTAATCATGTAATGTAGTTGACTGTGCAGGGTCCACCCTAGGGTGTATCTGGCCCTACGGTGTAACCCTCTGACACCATACCATGATGCACAATCCAAACCTATCGTTGCCCGTGTTCAACTCCGGACTTGATGTGCACGACCATGGTCCGCCTGAAAAACCGGGGCATCATTCCGCCGTCTCTTTTGGTCTCTTACAATCAGCCCAGTAATCGTGCCCCACCCTAGCCTAGTCCTAGGGTCTTATGATACATCTAGAAGGTTACTGCTAAAAAGGACCACACAACTAGGGTTTCTTAACGGGTTAAATGTGGTTAACCCAATCCAAACGTGGATTAAACCGGTTAAGAGTACCCAAGGCTCCTGACTTAACCTCGATTAATCCATCAAGCCCAAATTGGTTAAGTATTAAGTGGACCATGACTTAACCCTAATCAGGAGGCATTAATTAACTTAATGCGCTTTAACCTCTCACATTAGACTTTGTTGTGGTTACTAGTTAAGCCGGGCGGGTCCGGGTAGCTTTATACCACAACTAGGTCTAACCTCGGGTTCGAGCACAACATGACCAACTTCTCACATTGGGTCCTATTGTTTGTAGCCACTAGTTAAGCCGGGCGGGTCCGGGTAGATTTATGCTACAAACTCAACCCAACCTCGAGTTGGCCACACTCATATTTTCTAAGTGTCATGTCCATTATGTTTCCAAAACATAATTACAAGTTAACATATCACGTCATGTTACAAAAATCATGTTCATGTCATTATGTTACCCAACCCCAACGTAATCCCATCGTTTACATAATCGCAATAACGCATAAAGGATAAAATAGGGAACTTGGCATAACCTTGACATATAGGTGTTGAAGCCACAAGTTTAACATGGTGGCATATGAAATGTACATATGTTCATATACTTTCATATTGCATTATTAGGCTTCAAAAGCATGCATAAAACCAAACTTAGCACATAAGTGATACATGGTGATGAATGACATGTAGAAGTGGCTAGAAGTTCGCATTTAGCCTCACATGCAAGTTATCATAAGGGATATGATAACTTCCATGTTGCCAAAATGCAACCTTCAACATAAAGCTTGAAGCTTTAAGCTCACAACTTCAAGTTTAACTTGCATAACATGATAACATGTGTATAATGATCAACCCAAACTTGCATAACATGATAACATGATCAACCCAAACTTGCATAACATGATCAACCCAAACTTGCATAACATGGCAACATGTGTCATACATAACTTGCATAATGATCAACCAAACTTGCATATAATGATCAACCAAACTTGCATATAATGATCAACCAAACTTGCATCATTCATTTAACTTTAGAGTTCAAAGAAAGAAAGTAGAAAAGGACTTACAATGCTATGAAGACACAAATTATTTATTATAAAGATTGAGACGAAGCCATTATGCAAGCACCAAAAACCCAAATATGCGAGCTTCAAATGAAAACCCTTGAGTCAAATCAATAAAAACTCTTGCTTTGAAATAGAAATGTTGCAACTTGACTTGAATGCAAACTAAGAACACTCATACAAGCTTGAAAATACTTGTATGCACTCAAAATCTCTCATAGAAATAAACTTAGGAATTTTAGCATGAGAGTGGAGGCCATGAGAGGAACAATTTTGGCATAGTTTAGTTGTAGGAATGAATAATGATGATTTAGGCTAGGCTTAGGGGTCTTTTTATAGAGTTTTAGGATTGTATTAGCCATAGGATTAACCCTAGATTCAATCCAAGCCATCAAAGCATGTCTTGGGGAAGAAGTCAAGTGTAGGAACCATCTAGGGCCTTTAGATTAAAGCTGAACCATGAGAACCATTCAAATGCAAAATCTGCATTTGAGCGAATCGGCCCACGGGTTGACAGCCAAACACCCTGGATTAACCCCTAGTCGACCCAGCGAGCTCGGGTCGACCTCAAAAATCGGCCGGTTCGGTTATTCCCCTCTCCCAATTCGCTGTTTTGAACATTTTTGCATATTTATTTATTTAATTTTCAATTATATATATATATCAATATATATATTTCTCTGCGCAACCCATTTCACTTAATTAAGTATACTTTAATTTGTGAATTTTTCGTGAAACTTCGCGAGGCCATATCTTGGTCATACGGACTCCGATTTTCGAAAAATCGGACTCTATTTCGCGTATTTTTCCGAGACGAACGCAACGGCACAGCCTGTTTCCCTTGATTCACATTTTACAGTTTAATTCTGCCTCCATTTATGTTATAACATGTTATTCAAAAATACGGGTTGTTATAGGAACCACAAGGTGAGAACTTCTCACTTTTAATTTATTTTCTAGTTGAAATATATACTAGGATGCAGACGGTGCTTAGCAGCACCTGATACCCATCGTCCACAGACCATGGATGACTTGTTTGTTTGATTGGTGTGTTGTGAAAATTGATTGTGTGAAAGGGATTGGATAAATATTTTATAATTAAAAATATAATTTTTAACGTGTATATAAAATAAATATTTATAAACAAATCGAACGGTTTGTTTATGAACACCTATTAGAAGGATATTGATTGGGACGATAAATTTTACACATCGCCCAACTGCACAAATAATATTTAGTGTTTGTTGATTTGAAACCCCACACGGGTGTTGGAATGATATTTGACGTACACTAATCCCAATTGTTTAGTGGTATGTCGATCGTTTGGTAGATAGACTATGTAAGCATTAATTATTTATATTTAATGCTTATGCAGTTGTGTGGTGCACTTTGGATGATGGTTGATTATTTATCATTGCTATTATATACATGTGTTGTATAGAATCCATATAAATATCATTATATGGTAATTGATTGGGCCTCATTCCAATTTGGAGAATAAAATAAAATTCATGTGTTGAACAAAATATATATTCATGTGTTGAATAGAAGAAAATTCATGTGTTGAATAGAAGAAAATTCATGTGTTCAAGAAAATATTCATTTGTTGAATAGATTAACAAAGTTATTGAAATATATAAAGCCGTGTTGATTAGATATGCGCCATTTTGACGCGAACGATATTTATATCGATTATATTCATTTTTATGAATATAGAAAAGGAAGTGATTTCAAAATATAACAATTTGAAAATATTATCATTTATATATCGACGATATGGAATATTTAGTTTTGATTAGAAATTGAATACGAAGTTGAAGTCGTTTTGAAAACAAATTTAAAACAATTTATAAAATACGTTAAGAAAGGTAATCGATGAAATATATATAATATTATATATATATATATATATATATAATGGCCTGAATAGAATGCGCCGCGCGGCGGCAGTTCGCGAATTTCGACCATTGACTTCGAATGGACGTTGCGGGAGATCCGACCGCCGGATTCTCCTAAAACCGGAACTGTTGGGTTCGTATCGAAAAGACCTTTCTAACGAATATTAGAGATTTGAAATCTAATGGTTGGATTTGGAATTATGTCCAAATCAAATTTGGAAAATGTCGCTGTAAGTGCAGTTCGATGACCGTTGATGGAAATCGACTGTACGGGCCTTGATAAAATTATTAAAAATAGTAATAATTTGTGTAAAATCATAAGAAATGATTTGGAAATAATTGGGATGAAAAACTCCATATTTGAAAAGATAAAAATAGATTTTTATCGAAATGAACTAGTTTTGAACTAAAATTATAATCCATTTATTTTTGAAATAAATAAATTGGATTTGAAAGGATTTCAAAAGTAACTGGAATTTCCAATAATTAAATTGGAATGGATTTGAATCTAAATTGTCTTTGGATTTCAATGTTGGGTTTCGTGATTATACAGATATTGTTATGGAAATTTGAAAGATATATTTATATCATTATTTCTAATACGATATTTGTTGGTCGTAGAATTTGATATTGAATATAAGCCGATATATTTCCTATTCAGAGCCTTGTATTTAATATCAACTGGGATTTGGGTTTGTCGTGAATGGTGTCTTCATTAACACTGTTCTTAAACCCAGTTGAGAAAAAGATTAAATCTTTTTATTTAGATTTAATGAAATATACCAATTAAATGATATTTAATTGGAATTGAATTTGAATTGATTTTTGGGTTTATCATGAACGGTGTTTTAAATAACACTTGTTCTTTAACCCGATAATTAATGGAATGTGATTTTGGGTTGTCGTGAACGGTATCTTCAATAATACTGTTCTTAGACCCAGTGGAGTTAAGAGAATCAGAAACTAACTGAAGACTAGTTAAGTTGAATGGTTTCTTGGGTACTGATCTGATGGTTGTTTCGGCCTTTGGGGTCATTACTTAGGAAATTGTTCACTTGCTAATTTATGGTTAGAGGCTGATAGAATGGAATGTGATTTTGGGTTTATAGTGTACCGTGTTTTAAATGACATTGGTTCTTTAACCCAGTTAAAGACAGGATATGTTTTTCCCAAGTTAAATAATCATTGATAGTGATTTTTGGGAAGATTAAAACCAAGTGGAGTTTTAATGAATCTTTAATTAGACTGAAATGATCGAGAATGGAGTATCACCAGTTTTGCTCCAGGTGATAGTTAAATCTTTAATTAGATTTGAACATGAAATGGTAATTGAATTTACCGATAACACAATGGTGTTAGATATGAAGTATGACTAGTTTTACTTCATGGGATGAATAGGTTGGGGTTGGGAAATTAAAACAAATGATTACTTTGGTAAGGTTCGCTAATCCCGACTGGTGTGGATAAACCATAATTTGGTTTGAATTGATATTCAAAAGAAGATTAAAGAATAAATTTAAAGTATTTATCTTTGATAAAATTAATGGGAACCTTTCCCAAAGTATAAGAATATTTGAATAAAAGAATATTCTGAATTAGAATGAGGCGTATGATGTGTTCGTGTAACTCTTGTTTATTATATACGCGAGTTATTCAGAAAGACCGGGTTTATCCCATTCTGAATAGCTGATTCGACGATGTGTCGTGGATGAAGACGGTGGTCGAAGAACAGAGGTCTTCACCTCGTTTGGATAATTACTGATGATCTTGATTGGGCTGTACACCCAAGAGGAGGGAATCAGTTGGTGATCGTCCAGACATACTTGGAGATCGATGGATATGCGAGGTACAAGGTGCCTCCGGTTTCGTTCAGACCCAGAACGAACTTGTAAATGGATTGTGTGTCTGACATTGGATTTTATATTGTGTGATTGGTTTCTATTAAATATATATATCTGTTTGGCGGCGGAGAATTTATTCTCTTGCTTAACGCCCTTCTCTGAGACGTATGAGCTCAAAGGTTATATATTGATGGATATCATTCTCATGGAGTGAATTGCCTGTGTGACATGCCTAAGTGGCAATTGATCAAGGCTTTTGTTGAAAAGAAAAGTCTTGTGGTTGATGATCAAAGCACCGTCTGTGTGGCATAGCTTTGTGTATGGCGTTAATTCGCGAGCCTCACACCTCGGTATGAACCAGAAACGGGAGAGGATCCAGGGAGAACATGCGTCTCTTTCTAGTTAGAGGTGGTGTTAGTGACTTACCAGACCTGACATTTATATATTTTTCACCTGTGTGGTTGTTGGAATGCGAGGCGCCTCGGATATGGAGTCATTTGGCTCATTTACGCCCTATAGGGCTGGGAGACGTATTATTCAGGGTTTAAGTTTAATCCACTACGTGTGGAACGGCCCTGTGGCTCCTAGGTGCAGTTGCGGCTATAGCCTGAGACATGGGCTTGATTTTCTCGAATCGGTAGAGGACGATCCCTTGCCTCGGTTCATAGATGGAAATCCAACTTCCAATACGTGACTTTGCGGTTTTAATTGTAGAACTAGTACGACGACATGATATATGATACCCATGCCGTCTATGATTGATATTTATGATTGAAATTGTTTTGACACTATACACTTATAGTAATAAAAGATGAAATTTAATGTATCAAGCATTCTTTGGCTATTATAAGGTAAAACCCTATCCTCCGGCTTGTGTTGCATTGTTTGATGGGACCTGGGTCTTATAATAGCTTCATTTTTCTTTATTTAGCATTGTGCTGTTTGTTTTATGCACTGGTACTCTTGGGAGGAAACCCGTTCCTTATTATACGGCGTGGTCCCTTGATTTACCAAACTTTAAAATAAAGATTAATAACTGTTTTAGTTCTCACACTAATCACATGACTAACCTGGATTTTATTGTTTTAACCTAAACTCTGTGTGCCCCTATTTTCCGCACGGGCAGCTAATACTTTTGGTTTTGCAGATTTATATTCACAGGCTCCTGGTTTACAGCTGGAATGATATTCAGAAAGCTATGTATCCGTATGTTCTTTTCAGTTGTGTTTCGTATTATTTTCCGCTGCTATGTAATTTATTGTAAATCTCTGATATTTATCGAATGTTTTTTGTTCTTTCATACTCTGTATATTCTTGTATTCTGATGAACTGTTGTAATAAGCAATGAAATGTTCTTCTATTTGTGTTCTAATTCGTCTTGTCCTCAGTACAATCCGTGAATTCCCGTAAGGGGGATTTCGGGTCGTAACATAAACTTTGACTTTCATTAAATCAATTTAACCAAAACAATTTTAGTTTAAGATATTTTTTTTGGTGAAGCCGACCGGTTTTCAAGGTGACCGCAAACACCTTTTATTATAACTAATACTAAATAATCAATATAGTACAAGTGATTGTTAGTAGACAATCAGCTATTCGGTTTTTAAGGTGGACTAACCACCACCTACTGAGTTTAAAGTGTTTCGTCCACTCTACCTAAGCAGACTTACAACACTGAAGCTAACTAGTTCACTATACTACAAACATTCACTCCACGTAGGAAGGATATGACAAGATACATTAGATACTACAGATTGTAGTGAATTACATACACCATTACACTTAATTAACCCAAGGCCAAAATAATGTAAAAGGTGAACAAATAACAAGTACACAAATCATGTACAATTCCAATCTGCTATAGCAAAGATATGAAAGGAGATTACCATCTGCAACAGGACATTACATATACACCACACCAGCTAAGTAAGTAACACGATTTGACAATAGAAGCACATGGCTCAAGATATAAAGCGGCAAACTATGCTAAGCACATGGCTCGAGGAGAAACAAAATTTGGTAAGAAGACTATGACATCTACCGTAAAACAACAATTTCCATGTGATGCTGACCAAAAACATCAGTAAGCATAACAACAGACTGAGATGGACAGTGAAGATGGGCACTAATGCCTAAACATGCCATGTCGGAGCAAAGCTTCCCATGTCAGCATTGTTAGAGCACTGATGCAACAAGAGGTCCACCATCCCACTGACCAAGCCAAGAAAAGAACACGCATAGCCAACTTCAAAACCCGAAAAATGCACAACACTCACAGATTTCCTTTAAAATCTCATCACCTAAATACAATAGATAGACGACTTCAAGACAAACTGTCTGATTCCTAATTCCTCAAAAGCACACCGCATATACTAACACACACCAATCAACAGACAAGTTGTAACGACCTGCCATCTTGACTGCTCCAAGTCGATATTTTAAACCAACTCAGAACGTTCAAAATGACAGCCTGTTATTGCTTACGGGGTTTAAATAGAATATACACACAGAATCACTGCACAGAAAATATATCTCACAAAAGAAATTTTAATTACAAAATATCAGAGTCAAAACAATAATTTTATTATAAAATGGAAGAATCAATATAATGCATACATAATTTTTTTTAAAGAATGAAAGCTTTACAATTTTGTCACGCGCGTGCATAAGCATCTTGTGTCTTCACGTTTCTCTTCAGTTTATGAGCTAAATCTTTAAATCTGGAACACTTAGGACCTGACCCCAGCGTTCCATGCAAAACACCTGAGTCAGGATTAAACTTGTTTCATGTCAGTAAATTTCGGTAAACACATAAATATAATTTGTTAATCCTAATAAATATTTAATGATTTGAATATATTACCCATGGACTGCTGAAGTAAATATCATGGAGCAAAGCAAACAATGCAGCAAACATGAATAGTTTCACACGTTAGAAATGGTAAAGCAAGTAAATAGGCATGTAGAGAGAATTGATGGAAAAAGTTAATGCAATACAACAGATTTCAAGTAATCGTTCCAAAGACTAAGGTACCACGTCATAATAAAATATATTGAGCGGTCGCTCCTTAAAATATCAGACCCTTGTCCCTATTGCATTTGTATTGAACCCATTTTGTTTTTATTATATGTATTCGCATACTGAAATTTTATGACATGGTGTCTGAATAATTCTCAATATCTCATATGTGTTCAACTGGAAAAATAATATAGCAAGTGTGTCAATCACCATATAAATGCATGCAAAATTGGTATACCCAAAATTTGTGGCATGGCGCCTAATAAGCATGAACAACGTGTCCAAAAGGGGTAGTGTAGAAAACTTATTATGAGAACTAGAGCAACTGCAAAATGCGTGTGCATCGTCAGAGTGATGTTCATGCCAATTTAAATAACAAGGCCATCCATTCTCAAAGCCAAAAGGATTGTCTCAGCAAGCAAACACATGGACTGAGATGACACAACAATACTAATATACATGATAGCTAGAATTTACATATGCATGGTAGAGATATAAATGTAAACTAATAAGAGAAGCATATGCGGCATCCCAGGTAGTGCATTCCATATGAACTCAGAAGGTGTAAAACTGACGATATAACACCATGATCAAGGTGAGGACGCATATGTGTGAGGCAGATACCAAGTTAAAAACATTTAAAAGCATATGTGAGTAAATACGACAGTAGCCGCATGTAGTAGTGTCCAAGGAGAAATGAGAGGTAAGGGATCTACCAAAATACAGAGAAGACTATCACGTGTACATCGCTTGGTGCAAAACAAGGGCAAAACAACAAATTCAGGAATGGACAAAATGCGTAATGGGGTGCAGTTATTTTCATATGCCGGATGGGTATATAGTGATTTTAAAACTACATCAAATATTCCAAAAACTTAGATAATATTTTATTATGAATTCAAACAACTTACTCATAGGAATGGTAACAGTCAGTGAACACAATATAACTACTATCCTAAGCCATGTGTGAAAACAAGTGCTATTTACCAAATGAATGCATGCTGTAGTACCAAGGTAAAAGCAAAGATGCAATACCAGCAGTCTAAACAATTTTTTTCAGCTGAACCGAAGTGACTAACTTGCAATAAGTAAAATCGTAAGTTAAACTTACGTTTGTCGCAACGATGGACGGCGGAAAGCACCCTAGCTGGTGTGACGTCAACTTTGCCGATGAACGGAGAAATAACAACGGGTGTTGGAGCGCGGCGTTGGCACAAGTTTAGGCGGAGGAAGCGTCGGATGTCTGCGATGAAACAACGGACCGGGTGGAAGAGGGTAAGAGGTCCAAGCGACGACGAGATAGGGTTTTCAAGTTTTGGGTTTAGGGTTGGTCAGCCAATGGTGGACGATGTAGGCGAGGTGGATTCCGTTGGAGCAATACAGTGGAGGCAACCATTCGATTTTAAAGGATGGAGTGATGTGTTACGGTGGAACGATGTGAAGAGGAAACATACGGTGGCCACGACTTTGGAAAGGGGCAAGTTGCCATTATCTTGCATGGATTTAATTTGGGGATAATGAAATGAAAGTGACGGGCAAAAATCAAAAGTAACAGGCACAGTGAAAATTAAAGAAGGAAAGGGACACGCGTGGAAAACAACAACAAATAAACGAAACGTTTCCGTATTTCAAAACCAAATTAACAAGTTTCGACAATCTCAGCAAACACTAACAAGTGGCAATCAAAAATTAAATAAATGTTCTCTCCAAGTATTATACTATTTGAATACTAAGTATATGCAAAAAAGTGGGTATTTATATATATAATTTCAAATTCAAACTTAAATTAACTATTTAAAATCCCATCCAAATATAATTAAATTTATTTACCTTAAATTAGAATTTCAAATTAAACGGAAAAATCAATTTAAAATTTATCAAACTATATATATATATATCAATTAATTTAGAACATCACAAATGTTTAATTTAACAAAATATTTAAATCGAAAAGAAAATTAAATTTGCTTATACTTACAAAATTGATTTAAAATCAAAATAAAATAGTTTAAATTTCAAATTTAAAACCAAATATAAATTTCCTAAATACCAATTCAAATAAGTTTCATATTTTTAAAACGTTAAAATTTCTGGTTCGTTACAATCTCCCCCCTTAAGGGTTTTTGTCCTCGAAAAGGAGAGATTGTAAAATGAAATCAAAGTACGAAATAATTCATTTGACTTAAAATCCCGGTTTTATTTTCAAACCATTTGAAATACGATCATTTTCTTTTCATATCAAATTATATTCGCTATGGTATTTTAAAAACCAAAATCATTTCCAAATCAATTTTTTCACGATAAATGACATAAAACATTTACGTCCCAATACGAGAGGTTTCTCCCAATGACAAGGCCACTAGGCACGACCTATGCATGTATTGATATAACGCTAAGCATCTCTTGGCTAACATCCAGACTTGGACGCCGAATACAGAGCGCAAAGTATATATCCCGGTTTTCATCTGGACACGGACACCATATATACCTTATTCACAAACACAAGCTAAGTATCTCCCGGTTAACATCCAGTCACGGACACCGAATATAGAGCGTGAAGTATATACCTTTCTTAAGTCACGGGTCACTCGAATCTCAGTATCAAATCATTTCATTTCATATCCCGAAGCTAGAAATTATTCCTTAACAATAATAATAATTTTACATATACTTTCAAATAGTATTATCATTTCTAAACATTTCATAATATCGGGATTTTTAAGTAGTCAAAATTTCTTTTAAAAAATCGAGGTTGTCCACAGGTTTATCAAAGCAAGACAAAGGATTCAGGAATAAAACTGAATAGTTAAAAATATTCAGGCATGAATGGATCAAATGATAAACGAAAGGTGACGGCAGGTCAAGGGAAGACTAAACGTGTAAACAAGCGAAGGACAATATTATATTTTCAAAATATTCGTTTCTATTCAAATTATGTTCAAATTATTCCTTATTACAACTTATTAGAACAAAAACAAGTTATATTATTTTACGACTTGAAATTTTTCTAATGCCCAGATTTATGAAAAATTTCGGCAGCATCTCCCCTTCCCGGTTCGATCGGGAAAATTTCCCATACATAAAAACAACAAAAAAAAATCAAAATATACATCTTATCTATACGATGAGGCATCACTAAACAGGGGAAACAACACAAAAAAAACCTGCGTACAGTATTAGATCGATATGCGTACCTTATATTAGCGTTTATAAGCATGTTTGCTTAAATTTTAAACATTTAGCGCAAAAGCAAGCTCTCATGTGAAGCGCACGCCCTGGATTCCTACTAAAACACTTAACAAAACGTGAGATTCATGGGTGCAAAGTAATTTCAATATGTAAAGCATAAGCAAGAAGCAAGTGAACGCGATATGTAACCTTTCATGTACATGCTACAAAATAAAAAACTCATTTATATTTTACATTCAAATCCATACAAAAAATTTGTTATTCTTATCTTCCATATGTGTTTTCCATTTATGTTGTTCATATTAGATTCATTTGCGATAAACAGATTTCATATTTACTTGCCAATAAATTCATTCTCTTACCTTTTGACTTCATCAATTGATTGACACATAAATCATTTATTTGTCGATTCATTCCCCTTAAATTTACTTAAAATGGATCTACTACATATACATATTTTCATTCTTCCATTTAATTGTTAGAACTTCATTATTGTTGATGCAACCTCATTCATTTTGATATATATTTACTTTCAAACATAATTTCCAATTTTTCTTGAATTTACTCAATTCAAAATTTTATTAATCAAGTTCATTTTTTTCATTCCACTTTGGTTCATTTTCATTTTACTTACTAAGTTTTCATCCTTCATTTACTTGGTTGCTTAATTGACTTGCATTCATCGAATTCATGTCTTCTTACATCACATTATACATTTAAGATTAAAATCCAATTTATTTTTATATGGACTGATCTCACTTGAATTCATTCAGATTGGCTTTTAATCCATAATTCATATTTCTATTAAAATGTTGAATTCATGAGTGAATCGCCTCTTTTTATGTTCTTTCGGTTATATAACCTTTACAACACTCATTTACTATTAAATTTTTTAAGTCTTACCGAAATTTTATTAAATATCAAACTCTTTTAGTTATAAAATTGTTATAAAATTTTAATTTACACAACTTAAATTTAAGCTCAAGATTCTCATGTTGGAAATTTAGAAAATGGTATTTTATTATATTTCAAAGCTGTGAACTTGTAAACCATTTAAAACCCTCTTTCTTAATTTATTTGGTAGGGCTATAAATTTTAATTTCAGTTTATTGATTTGTTATTTGAAGTACGAAATTACTTGATAACTCAAAGTTTAACAAGTTTATCTTTGTTCTTATAGAAATTTAGGCGTACGTGGTACCGACATATGACTAGAAATCTCCAAGTACGATTGCATACTTGTTTCAACTCCAATGAAATTACTTTAAAATCCTTTAGTAAAACAGATAAGAAAAGTACTTCACTTCCCCCATGGATCGCGGACACGCATCGGTTACGCTACTATCCCTGTAGAATCACTTATGACCGTGGGTATCACACCCCTCGAATTTCACGACGGTTGTTTGCTATTGATCGCAGTTACACTATGATTACGCCACTATCCCAGTGGAATCACTTGTAACTGTAGGCATTGCGCCCCTCGAATTTTGCTAAAAACTCAATCATAATATATAATACATGTCCCCATCGCATGGGCACCGATTTCGATGGAGGTTCCAAACATCGGAGCTCCAATGCAGCTGCGGGTTTCAATGGACACTCCCACAGAGCCCCAACGCCTTCGTGACATTCAAATGGACACTCCTGAGGAGTTCCAGCTCCTTCGCGACTTTCAATGGAAGGTATTCCTCATATCTTTGGTTTTGAAAACATACGATAATATATACATATAGCAGTCCAGTTCACTTTTCGATATATCACACTTATATCACTATCAATTTTCATAATATTTCCAAATAATGTTTTCAAACATACCACTCGCATATATCCATTTATATGATTTCATTTCAAATCAATCTTCTTCCATATCAGTAGTTTCCGAATTAATTATAATGCTTATATACATCTTCCATATGTATAAGATTCGAAAATTTCATGTTAAAAATCAAAGTTTTCAAAATATTCAATTTCCATATTAATTAAAGTTTTTCCATAATCGATTTGAATTTCAATATCATTTCAAATCTATTTCATATAGCACTTCATTTTGAATCACATTTATATAAATATCCATTTACATAAATTTTCCAAATCTCATTTTCAAATATGTTCTCATATAAATCCACTATATAAGATTATCAGTTTCACATCAATCGTATTCCAAACCAATAATTTTCGAATCTTATACTTATATAATTCATATATACAAGTTTCAAATTTCATATCAAAATATTCGTATATCGATAATCTTCAAAATTCTCTTTTCAAGATCAAATTAAATTAATTTCAAAACGATTCGAGTATTCAATATCATTTCAAAATTTAAATCCACATTAACAAATTTGATTCATTATCAACATTCGTATTCAATTTGGATTTCACATTATGATTATCGATATTCAATTGAGTCTATACATTCGATCATTTTGGATCTTTATTTGTTCGGATTGGAAATATTTGTTTATCAAAATAACTAAGTTAGTTTTTGGAAAACTAACAGCTTAATGTAAAATTAACTTGAATAAATAGATAGATTTTTAAAAAGGGTTTGAAATAAATAGATATGCTTTATAAAATAACTCTTGATGTACAATATATTTAAATAAATAGATAGCTTTGGAAAATAAGTTAAATGATTATATAGGTTTTGCAAATGGTTTGAAATAAATAAATAGGTTTTGGAAAAATAAGTTCGAAAATAAAGACACTTAGGCTTTATAACTAGATAATTTAAATTATACAAATAAATCTAATATCATAATTCAAATAAAATAGTTTTATAATGAATACTACTTTCAAAAATAATCTAATCTGAATCAATCATCCAAAATTCAGATTTCATAACTATTATCAGTTTCCAAATTCAAGATTGAACTCACTTTAACCTCAAATTCAATTCATATACATTTCTAACTGGACCCAAGGTTCCAATTAGCTCAATACTTGAGTTTCCATTTACATTTTCAATTTCAATCAAGTTCAAAACGTAAATCTCAATTTCAATTATACTCCAAATTGAATTAATTATTCAAATTTAAAATCAAATTCCCAAGAGCCTATAAAGATATAACAAAAAGTTCAAGTTTTGCTTAAAATAATCAAACTTACTCAGCAAGTCAAAAAATCGATCTTTTACTCAATTAATTGGAGATTTAGATTCGGTAATTTTCTTCGAGATATTCATTTGAGGTATACATATTATATTATCCCGATACAATAGGATTGATATCGTTCAACTCATACTCGAGATTCAATTCCGTTTTTTCCTTCTTCTGATTATTCAAAAATATACACATTTACATACCACATCATGTTTCACAAATCAGACTTCATTTGAACAAAGCTACCAAAGTGGTCTCCCCCACTTTGAGACTCGAAAAATAAATTTCAATGATGTAAAATTATCATTAAAATTAATTCCTAGCCACAAGAGGGGGTTCTCCATTCGTATATTCCACTTTTTGTAAATATTTCAGAGAGTTGCTTCAAATTTTTAGGAAATACTAGTATATACCATTAATTTTTCTCAAAAGCTTAGATATCAATTTCAAAATTTTCTGGAATTTAATTCTCAAATTTTTGTCAAAAGAATATGTAACACCCCGTAATTTTATAATATTAAAATTGACAAATTAAAGAATACTTAATTTTTAGAAGAAGAATTAAGGGAAACGGGTTACGCCATTGTGTTTATCTCGGAATTCTTCTTGAGATAGAGTCCGCTTTTACGTAAAACGGATATAGTATGAAGAAGTTACGAAGCTTAGCAGATTTCAGTTTAATTCAGAATTAAAATAATAATTTAAAACGAGTTCAAAATCAAAAAATTAACGAAATATGGGTGAGCGGGAAATCTCCCGCTTTAGGGTGTCGACCCCTCCCCCCAAGGGGAGTCGACATTGGTGTCGACCCCCCTATAGGGGTGTCGACCCCTATCGGGCCCAGATTTGGCCGACGTGTTTTTGAAGCCTAGGGCAGATGTGTCGTTCTGCGGTTACCTAACTGACGTGTAATTTTGGTTTGGATGGTTTTGATGGCTTCTAAACTAATCTAAAGGCCCTAATTCACCTAGAACATCTATAAAAGAGCCCTAAATCTAACCCTAATTTCATTACATGAATCTATGGCGCCTCCATGCTGCTCAAAACTAAATTAACCTAGCCTCTACCAAAGTAAATCAAATTCAAGTTGGAAGATAAAGATCAAAGTCTACATCAACGGTCTAGCTAATCAACTTCAGAAATCAGAATTCAGAACTATTCTCTATCCTTAATCCTATCGCAGTGAGTCTATGTCACTTTCACAAGATAATTAAATTAAAAGTGACCGTGATAAGTTGTAAATTGGATTCAATGTGTATGCCTGTAATGAATCTTATCAAGTTTGCAAATTGTCACCTTTTTGATTCATATCCATAAACCTGTCATATGCCTTTTTGATCTATTTTATCATTACATGCCTGTTTATGTTTATATGCATGTTCTTATGTTTATGCCAGTCTTGATGTCATGATTCTCTTCCCTCCTCCTTTTCCTTTTTCTTTTTTATTAGATTAGGCTAACTTCGGGCCTAACATATTACGTGAGATTTATGAATAACGTTTGAACGACTGGGAAATTTTTGGGAAAATTGAAATAATATGTAATTTGTAATTGGGCACAAATTGATGATGACTATAGATTGGGCACAATTGTACATAACTTATAAATATGAGGTTTGGCCTAAGTGGGTTTGGGTAATAATTGGTATAACTTGTATACATGGGATTATATGCATAAAATTGGATTAGAATTTGTCATATAAATTTGGATTGGAATTTATGGGTAATTGGGAATCCCTATAATCCATAACTTGAGTATGAAGTGAAGAAAGTGATAATGAACGCCTAAGACACGAGGTTAGATTCGAATTGCAATATAAGACTGCCCAGAACCGCCCGACACATCCAGCAACCGCAAATCTAATGTGAGTGTTCAAAGGCACAAATTAGATGTGTAATGATGCAAAGATACGAGGTTAGATTCGAATTGCGGTATAAGCCTACCCAGAACCGACCGACAAATCTAGTAACTCGCAAAATGGTAATCTAATATGCGGGGTCTTACAAGATTATGGTTATAGTGAATTAATAAACATTTAACCAAGATAATACATGTAGTAAGACATGGGAGTTAAGTGGGTAACATGAGTGACATGTGAAATATAACAAGAAGCACTTAACCAAGGTGAAACATGTGATTAGACATGGGAATAAAGACGGTTTAAGTGGGAATTCCTAGGGGGGACCAAGCTTAGGGGGGAAGCTTCTGTCAAGTGGGTGGACCCTTTTCAACTAGTAACCCATTTTAGTATCTATGTGAGCTCGAACTAGGTCGAGGATGGGACACGCTTACTGGTTTGATTGTAAAAGTTCAATGAAGAGTTAGCGGTGGCAACGCAAGTCCAACGGAGTCATGTGCGTGCATGGGTCTGGGCTGGTAGGTAAGACGTTGTTGCATCATGTAGGTACAAGCCATGCATTTTAGTAGTATCAGGTTGCCACTTTAGGAAGTGATACACCATGCTGTGGGACCAACACAGATATCTACGAGTAAGGGAGTCGATAGAATGGGGAGGATAGTGGGTACAACTAGTGGAGATAGGAGCAGACAGTGCCTATGATAGCAGCTAGGGGTACACGAGACTGCCATCATTATTATTACCATCATAGTTATGTTTTCTTAAGAGGGATCATCTTTTAGTATGTAATTAGTATGTTAGTATGGTGCAGAGCATATCGTATAGTGGTTAGGAGCGCATCCGGTGTTCTATCTTACTCACCTTGTTACCATGTCATATCTGCTTATGTTACAGTCATCTCTTATGTCCAGTTTATGTTCTTATCCTGTTACTTTACTAATTATACTGATAAAGTCACTGGACTTGCCAGACTTATGTCTGACCCCTTTTTGTTTCGCCTCATTTCTTTTCTTCCCCCCTCCCCCCGTGGTACTCAGGGTGGGAATAGTGAAGCTTGACTTGGATTCCTTTCTTCTTGAAGTCCTTGGAAGTGTTGAAAGTAATGCTCAGCTTTATCTCTCTTTCATTATGGCTATTTGGAGTGGGATTATGGTTTTACATTTATGTACTATGATAATAATTTTGTACAAGGTGGATATATGTGTACTTGACTTTAGCATGTGGTTTTGATGTTGCAACCAAATATGTTTTGCTTTTCCGCTGCAATGAATAACTTTTGAAATTTTCTTAAGTACCAATTTATATATCTGTCTTGTGACATTCTTTTCTATACTCTTATAATACTCCATGAAAGTTAATGCGTTCCCTTAGTGAGTGACATTAATGGACATGAGGTGTTACACGTGGTATCTGAGCTGAAGGTTACTAGAACAGATAAAAGATTTTGGAAAACCATTTTCAAAAGCATTTTTATAGAGAAGTATTTTAAAAACATGTTTTAAAGAGAGTATTTTCAAGAGAAAGGTTTGTAATGAAAAACGTAATCCCCAAGAGCCATATATCTATCTTTCGATTTTCTGTTTTGAATCTCTCCCTTTTTCCTTTCATTATGTCTGGAGAACCCAAAATACCCGAAGGCGTACAGATACCAGACTGGTTCAGAAGGCATCTAGAGGCAAGGGCTAATGCCGCAGGCCCAGCAAATGCTCCTCCTCCTCCCCCTCCTCGTGTAGACGCTTTTTCGAAGATATGCAAAGACTTCCGTGCGATGGGCGGAAAACCGTTTCATGGGACTGAGACGTTTGTCGAGGCTAGAAATTGGCTCAAGGAAGTGGAGGACTTGTTTGGTATCTTTGAGATAGACAATCGAAGGAAGGTTCAGCTAGCTACTTGGTTGATGAAGGACGAAGCTTCCTTTTGGTGGGAAGTAATTAATGGAGGATGTCCAGTAGAGACGTGGGTGGATTTTAGATGAAGGTTCGGGCTGAAATTTCTTTCATAAGTAGAGGAGAGCTTATGCATGGAGAGGTTCTTGGCTTTTAAACAAGGGAGTTTGTCTGTGAAGGAGTACGTCAACAAGTTTAACTAGTTAGCAAGATTTGGTATGGAATTAGTTAATACGCCACAAAAGAAGGCCTTGAGATTTGCCAAGGGTCTGAATGAACCATTGCACGGGTTAGCTATGTCCCACCTTCCTATGGAGGTTACTTTTGAGAAACTAGTTGATATGGCGCTGATGCATGAAGAGGAGAAAGGTGCTAATGCTAATAAGGCACATGATAAGAAAGGGAATCCAAAGAAAGCATAACAACAAAAGAAAGGTGGTAAGGATAACAAGGGCCAAGGGAACAAAAGGTGCTTTAATTGTGGAACACCGGGACACTTAAGCAAGAACTGTAGGAAGGAGAAGAAGACAGGTTGCTTCCAGTGTGGTGAGGCAGGACATATGATTAAAGACTTCCCAAGGAGGAAAGGACAAGGGCAAGGACAGAGGACATGGTCTACTTCTGGAGGGCAGGTTCACGCTCTCATGGCACCTCCGCAAGAGAGAGGTAGAAACATTTCTGTTGAAAGTTTGATTTTCTTTATGATCATCCTGTTCGTACTTTGTTTGATTCTGGCACTTCATATTCGTTCATATATGCTTCTATTATTGAGTCCCTGCACCTAGTAGTAGTGGATCCCGTTAGTGTCTCAAATCCTATTGGGGATACAGCTCATCTTTCTATGTTATGTCGGGTTTTGAGAATTTTTGTGTATGGCGTTGAGTTCGAATGCAATGCTTATGTGCTTGGTTTCACGGGCTATGGGTTGATTCTAGGAATGGACTGGCTAGCCAAATATGGTGCCATTCTCGACCATGAAAGGAGGGTGGTTAGACTGTTGACTAGTTTAGGTAATACTCTTGATATCTCGTGCGATCCTAAGGATGCGATCCTAAGGGTTCAGTTATGCTTAGCTACCTAAAATCTCTTGACACATCTATTGATGATTTTCAATCTGTTCGAGTAGTCCATGAGTATGCAGATTTCTTTGAGGAGGTTAGGGGCTTACCTCCAAAACACGAGATAGATTTCCGTATATACTTGGTGGGCAATGCAAAGCCAGTTGCATTGCCTGTGCACCACATGGCTCTAAGAGAAAGGAGGGAGCTTAGTAAACAAGTGAAAGAGTTGCTTGAGAAAGGGTTCATAAGAAGAAGTATCTCGGAGTGGGGTGCTCCCATTGTTTTTTCTACAAAAGATGATGGTTCATTTAGATTGTGTGTGGACTATAGCGAGCTAAATAAACTCACGAAGAAAAATAGACACCCATTGCCGAGGATAGATAATTTGTTCGATCAGTTGGTTGGTGCTTCGGTTTTCTCGCAGTTGGACTTAGCTACAGGATTTCATCAGTTGAGGGTAGCTGAGGATAGTATAGATAAGACTTCTTTTATGACTTCCGACGGTTTCTTTGAATGGCTAATCATGCCTTCTGGTTTGACAACTGCACCCGCATATTTTGTAGACCTAATGAGTAGGGTGTTTAGGGAGTTTCTAAACAAGTTCGTGGTGGTCTTTGTGGATGATATTTTGATATTCTCTAGGAGCGAAGAAGAACATGCCCTACATCTTAGGAAAGTATTAGAGACCCTTCGAGCACATCAACTCAAAGCTAAGTTCTCCAAATGTAATTTTTCGAGGAAGGAAGTGAGGTTCTTAGGGCACGTGGTCTCTAAGGAAGGGATAGCTGTGGATCCCGCGAAGGTAGTGGCAATCCAAGATTGGGAGATTCCTAAGAATGCAACAGAAGTAAGAAGTTTTCTTGGTTTAGTGGGCTATTATAGAAAGTTCATTAAGGACTTTGCTAAGATATCAGCCCCACTTACTCGATTGACAAAAAAGAAATTTAGCCTTTTCTTGGGATTTTGACTGTGACGATGCTTTCCAACATTTGAAGAGGGCATTGACGACAACTCCAGTTTTAGTTTTGTCGGATGGGAGTAAGCCATTCACAGTATATACTGATTCTTGCGGGACAGGGCTTGGCGCAGTTTTGATGCAAGAGGGATGGGTGATATGCTATGGTGGAAGACAGTTGAAGGTACATGAGAAGAATTACCCTACCCACGACTTGGAGTTAGCGGCCATAGTTTTTGTGCTTAAGTCTTGGCGTCAATATTTGCTTGGAGAGAGGTTTGAGTTGTATACAGACCATAAGTCGCTTAAATAACTGATCTCTCAAAAAGAACTAAACTTAAGGCAACAAAGGTGGATATAGTTCTTAGCGTCCTTCGATTTTGTGATCGCATATACCCCTTGCAAGGGTAATGTTGTAGCGGACTCCTTGAGTAGAAAGAGATTGACTTTGAGTCCTTTGTTTGTTGAGTGGCAAAGCTTAGAGTGTATCTCTACCTTTGACTTTAGACCCTCTATTGATTATGTACTCGATTCGTTGGTATCATTAGAGGTGCGACCTACGCTTTTGGGACAGATAGGTGCGACATAGCGAGATGACCCACAATTGATAGAGATAGTAGACAAGCTCATAAGAGGGGAGTCTCCGAGCCATCTTAGTAGGTATACTATAGATGAGAGAGGTAGGTTGCGTAGGGATGGAAGACTTTGTGTATCACGAGATGATAGTTTGAGAAGGACAATCCTTGAAGAGGCACATCGTTCTAAGATGACCATACCTCCCAGTGGTGACAAGATGTATAGGGACATGAAGCGAGTTTTCTTTTGGGCCGGAATGAAGAAGGATGTGGCTGAGTTTTTTTTCTAGATTCTTAGTGTGCCAGCAAGTTAAGGGTGAGCAAAAAAGCCTGGCGAGTTGCTTCGCCCTTTAGAGGTTCCACAGTGGAAATGGGAAAGTGTTTCCATGGAGTAAGTTGACGGGTTGTCAAGGTCAAGGGAGGGTAATACAGGGATTTGGATAGTAGTGAATGGACTTACTAAGAGCGCCCATTTCATTCCCATTAAGAGTAAAAGGACAGCAGCATGGTTAGAATCTGTTTATCTCCGAAAGATAGTCCGTCTACATGGCATACCTTCTAGTATTGTGAGCGATCGAGATCCCATTTTCACTAGTGAGTTTTGGAAGAGCTTGCAATAGGCGGTAGGAACACAATTGTGTTTGAGCACCACTTATCACCCTCAGACGGACGACTAAACTGAAAGAGTGAATCGAATTCTAGAAGATCTTTTGAGGTTATGCATCTTGGACTTTGAAGGGACATGGGAGGAACACCTTCCATTAGTAGAGTTCGCCTACAACAACAACTATCAGACTAGTATCGGCATGGCACCTTTTGAGGCTTTATATAGGCGACCTTGCCGATCACCGACTTTTTGGTGGGAATCTACAGATAAGATTTTGCTTGGGCCTGATATGGTTATAGAAACTTCGGAGAAGATAGAATTAATTCGGAGACGCATGAAGATGGCACATGACCGGCAAAAGTCATATGCTAATAAGAGAAGGACCGATCTTGAATTCAATTGGAGACCTGGTCTTTATTAAAGTATCACCATTGAGGAATGTAGTTCGCTTTGGAGCTATAGGGAAATTGGCACCAAGGTTCGTAAGGCCATTCCCCATTACAGAGCGAATTGGATAGATGGCCTACAGAGTGAAGTTGCCCGAGAAGCTTAGTGGTGTGCATGACGTGTTTCATGTGTCGCATTTGAGGAAGTGTTTACATGATATTGCGGAAGTAGTAGAGCCGAGCATGCTTAGAGAAGCGGAAGTAGAGCAAGATGCCACGATTAGACGAGCTCCTACATGCATACTTGGATCAGAGGTCAATAAGTTAGCAACCGAGAGGTCAAGTTGGTTAAAGTCCAATGGAGAGATGATCAAGGAGGCGCGACTTGGGAAACAGAAGATAAGATACGTGCATCGTACCCTTTCCTTTTTGAGGGTATGTTCTTAACTTCTCCTTTTTCTACCGCTTTCTTTATACTTATTCTATCGTTTAGTGTATCCTCTCGATTATATATTCGATCATTAGGTAGAAAATCTTATAGTTGTAAACGCGTGTTTTAAACATGTTATGTTTAGTGGATGCAAGTGGTTGCTAGTGGTTGCTCGTGGATGCATTTACACACACTTTAGGCCCTAAGATCGGCTCAGTCACTTTCATATTGCATATTGCATATATTTGTTTATTGATTGAAATTTGATGTGTTATCATGTGGATGTTGCATTTGAGTGAATGGTTGTGCACTCATATAGAAGTTATGAAGTACATTAGGGATAATTGCATACATGTTGGACTCATGGCACTGACATAATTGGCATTAAGGAGGTCAACTGATTCAGTAGACCGCCTGATCTTTGCATTAGATAAGGAACATATACACACACTTTTGCATATGTTCATATAGCATTAGAAATCTTTTAAGGACAATGGATGCTGGTGGATGATGGATGGGTAGATGGATGATTGGATGGTAGGATACATTCTTCTTAACTTGGAGATTTCGGGGACGAAATCCTTTAAGGAGGAGAGAATGTAACACCCCGTAATTTTATAATGCTAAAATTGACAAATTAAAGAAAACTTAATTTTTAGAAGAAGAATTAAGGGAAACGGGTTACGTCATTGCATTCATCTCGGAATTCTGCTTGAGATAGAGCCTGATTTTGCGTAAATCGGATACAGTATGAGGAAGTTATGAAGCTTAGAAGATTTCAGTTTAATTCAGAATTAAAATAATAATTTAAAACGAGTTCAAAATAAAAAATTTAACGAAATCTGGGTGAGCGTGAAATCTCACGCCCTAGGGTGTCGACCCCCCCCCAAGGGGAGTTGACATAGGTGTCGACCCCCCCAAGGGAGTCAACATAGGTGCCAACCCCCCTATAGGGGTGTCGACCCCTGTCGGCTCAGATTTGGCCGATGTGTTTTTGAAGCCTTGGGCCGATGTGTCGTTATGCGGTTGGCTGACTGACGTGTAATTCTGGTTTGGATGGTTCTGATGGCTCCTAAACTAATCTAAAGGCCCTAATTCACCTAGAACATCTATAAAAGAGCCCTAAACCTAACCCTAATTTCATTACACGAATCTATGGCGCCTCCATGCTGCTCAAAACTAAATTAACCTAGCCTCCACCAAATTAAATCAAATTCAGGTTGGAAGATAAAGATCAAAGTCTACATTAACGATCTAGCTAATCATCTTCAGAAATCTAAATTCAGAAATATTCTCTATCCTTAATCCTATCGCAGTGAGTCTACGTCACTTTCACAAAATAATTAAATTAAAAGTGACTGTGATAAGTTGTAAATTGGATTCAATGTGTATGACTGTAATGAATCTTATCAAGTTTGCAAATTGTCACCTTTTTGATTCATATCCATAAACCTGTCATATGCCTTTCTGATCTATTTTATCATTACATGCTTGTTTATGTTCATATGCATGTTCTTATGTTTATGCCAGTTTTGATGTCATGGTTCTCTTCCCTCCTCCTTTTCCTTTTTCTTTTTTATGAGATTAGGATAACTTCAGGCCTAACATATTACGTGAGATTTGTGTATGAATAATGTTTGAACGATTGGAATTTTTTTAGGAAAATTGAAATAATATGTAATTTGTAATTGGGCATAAATTGATGATGACTATAGATTGGGCACAATTGTACATAACTTGTAAATATGAGGTTTGGCCTAAGTGGGTTTGGATAAAAATTGGTATAACTTGTATACATGGGATTATAGGCATAAAATTGGATTAGAATTTGTCACATAAATTTGGATTCAAATATATAGGTAATTGGGAATCACTATAATCCATAACTTGAGTATGAACTGAAGAAAGTGATAATGAATGCCTAAGACACGAGGTTAGATTTGAATTGCGGTATAAGACTACCTGGAACCGCCCGGCACATCTAGCAACTACAATTTGGTAATCTAATGTGAGAGGTCAAACGCACAAATTAGATGCGTAATAATGCAAAGACATGAGGTTAGATTCAGATTGCAGTATATGCCTGCTCGGAACTGACCGGCAAATCCAGCAACCGCAAAACGGTAATCTAATGTGAGGGGTCTTGCAAGATTACGGTTATAATGAATTAATAAACACTTAACCAAGATAAGACATGTAGTTAGACATGGGGATTAAGTGGGAAACATGGGAGACATGTGAAATATAACTAGAAGCACTTAACCAAGTTGAAACATGTGATTAGACATGGGAATAAAGAGGGGTTAAGTGGGAATTCCTAGTGGGGACCAAGCTTAGGAGGGAAGCTTGTGTCAAGTGGGTGGACCCTTTTCAACCAGTAACCCATTTTAGTATCTATGTGAGCTCGAACTAGGTCAAAGACGGGACACGCTTACTGGTTTGATTGTAAGAGGTCAATAAAGAGTTAGCGGTGGCAACGAAAGTCCAACGGAATCTTGTGCGTGCATGGGTCCGGGCTAGTAGGTAAGACGTTGTTGCATCGTGTAGGTATAAGTCGTGCATTTTAGTAGTATTGGGTTGCCACTTTAGGGAGTGATACACCCTACTATGGGACCAACACAGATATCTACGAGTTAGGGAGCCGATCGAATGGGGAGGGTAGTGGGTACAACTAGTGGAGATAGGAGCAGGCGGCGCCTATGACAGCAGCTAGGGGTACATGAAACTACCATCAATATTATTACCATCATAGTTATGTTTGTTTAAGAGGGATCATCATCTTTTAGTACGTAACTAGTATGTTAGTATGGTGCAGAGCATATCGTATAGTGGTTAGGAGCGCAACCGATGTTCTATCTTACTCACCTTGTTACCATGTCATATCTGCTTATGTTACAGTCATCTCTTATATCCAGTTTATGTTCTTATCATGTTACTTTACTGATTATACTGTTAAAGTCACTGGACTCGCCAGACTTATGTCTAACCCCTTTTTGTTTCGCCTCTTTTCTTTTCTTTCCCCCTAGGTCCTCAGGGTGGGAATAGTGAAGCTTGACTTGGATTTCTTTCTTATTGAAGTGATTGGGAGTGTTGAAAGTAATGCTTAGCTTTATCTCTCTTTCATTATGTCTATTTGGAGTGGGATTATGGTTTTACTTTTATGTACTCTGATAATAATTTTGTACAAGGTGGATATTTGTGTACTTGAATTTAGCATGTGGTTTTGATGTTGCAACCAAACATGTTTTGCTTTTCCGCTGCAATGAATAACTTTTGAATTTTCTTAAGTACCAGTTTATATATTTGTCTTGTGATATTCTGTTCTATGCTCTTATAATACTCCATGAAAGTTAACGCATTCCCTTAGTGAGTGACATTAACAGACGTGAGGTGTTACAATATCCTTTGTTACGACTAAATTCATTCTATTCCATAATTTATCTTAATTTATAATGCATTTCTTATTACATTTCAATGGTTTTAACATTCTTCAATTTTATTTGTCCATTCATCATATATACTTTACTAGTTAACGCTTCCTAAATTTCAACAAACGTTTGTTCTCGCTACAAGTATTTCTCAAATATTTGATTCGTATTCACTTTTATTTATTCCCTTAAATTACGCTTAAAATCTAGACAATCGCAATAACTCGATGATGGATTGTGAATAGGTTCAGGATTCAAATCTAAGGAGATCCTAACAAAGAAAGCTATCAAAGAGAACAGATTCAAAGAATGAGATTTCGAACGGATTTTAAATTCAAAATACCTTACATTTAAATAATTTGTACTTTCAAAATACATTATTGTTTTCAAAATATGCTCTCTCTAGAGTAATTCTTGTGTCAATTCCACTCATTCTAGGATATCTCTATCCTATCTCTAATGAGTTTTAAATCCGATAAGCCAAGCTTTGTTAAACTTAGCTCCGATACCAATTGTAACGACCCGCCATCTTGACCGCTCCAAGTCGGTATTTTAAACCAACTCAGAGCGTTCAAAACGACAGCTAGCTATTACTTACGGGATTTAAATAGAATATTCACAAAGAATCACAGCACAAACAACAATATCTCACAAACGAAATTTTAGTTACAAAATATCAGAGTCAAAACAATTTTTTTATTATACAACGGATGAAATAATATAATGCATACATAAATTTTTTAAACAATAAAAGCTTTACAATTTTGTCGTGCGCGCGCATAAGCATCTTGCATCTTCACGTTCCTCTCCAGTTTGCGAGCTGAATCTTTAAATTTGGAACACTTAGGACCTGACTCAAGCGTTCCATGTAAAACACAAAACAACCGAGTCAGGATTAAACTTATTTCAAGTCGGTAAATTTCGGTAGACACATAACTATAATTTGTTAATCCTGATAAATATGTAATGATTTGAGTGTATTACCCGTGGACTGTCGAAGTAAATATATGGAGCAAAGCAAACAATGCAACAAACATGAATAGTTTCACATGTTAGAAATGGTAAAGCAAGTAAATAGGAACGTAGAGAGCATAGATGGAAAAAGGGAACGCAATACAACACATTTCAAGTAACACTGCCCAAAAATAAAGTACCACGTAATAATAGAATATATTGAACAGTTGCTCCTCAAAATATCAGACTTTTGTTCCGGTCGCATTTGTATTGAACCCACTATTGTTTTTATTATATGTATTCGCATACTGAAATTTTACAACATAATGTCTTAATAATTCTCAATATCTCATGTGTGTTCAACTGGAAAATCCATATAGCAAGTGTGTCAATCCCTATATAAATGCATGCAAAATTGGTATACCCAAAATTTCTGGTCACGGCGCCTAAGCATGAACAGCGTGTCCAAAAGGGGTAGTGTAGAAAATTTATTATGAGAACAAGAGCAACAGCAAAATGCGTGTGCAACGTCAGAGTGATGTCCATGCCAATTTAAATAACAAGACCATTCATTCTTAAAGCTAAAAGGATTGTCTCAGCAAGCAAACACGTGGACTGAGATGACATGGCAACACTAATATACATGACAGCTAGAATTTACATATACATGGTAGAGATATAAATGTAAACTAATAAGAGAAGCATATGCGGCATCCAAGGTAGTGCATTCCGCATGAACTTAGAAGGTGTAAAACTAACGATATAACATCATGATCAAGGTGAGGACGCATATGTGTGAGGCAGATACCAAGTTCAAATATTTAAAAGCATATGTGAGTAAATACAACAATAGCTATAAGTAGTAGTGTCCAAGGAGAAATGAGAGGCAAGGGATTTGCCAAAATACAGAGCAGATCACCACGTGTACATCGCTTGGTCCAAAACAAGGGCAAAATAACATATTCAGAAATGGCCAAAATGCGTAACAGGGTGCAGTTTATCTTCATATGCAGGATGGGTATATAGTGATTTTAAAACTACATCAAATATTCCAAAAGCATAGATAATATTTCCGATTCAATTTTTTATTATGAATTCAAACAACTAACTTATAGGAATGGTAATAGTCAGTAAACACAATATAACTACTATCCTAAGCCATGTGTGAAAACAAGTACTATTTACCAAAAGAATGCATGCCGTAGTACCAATGTAAAAGCAAAGAGGAAATATCAACAGTATAGCCAATTTTATTCAGGTACACCAAAGTGACTAACTTGCAATAAGTAAAATAAGTTAAATTTACGTTTGTCGCGACGATGGACGGCAGAAAGCTCCCTAGCTAGTGCGATGTCAATTTTGCAGATGAACGGAGAAACAACAGCGAGCGTTGGAGCTGCAACGTTGGCGTGCGTTCTGGCGGAGAAGGCGTCAGATGTCTGCGGTGAACAGCGGACTAGGTGGAAGAGGGTAAGATGTAATAACCCGGAAATCTGGGCCAGTTTAAAATTTTTATTTTGGCAATTTTAGCGAATTTTGAATATTTAAAATGAATTATTTTAAATAATATCGACGAAAAATTTATTTTTGAATAGAATCGAACGTTGATTATAATCACTCCATATGGATAAAAATTCTATTTTTACATCTCTACTATATAGATAAAAATTCTATTTTTACATCGCTACTATATAGATAAAAATTCTATTTTTATCTTGCTAGCAATGTAATAAAAATTATATTTTTATTACTCTACACCATTAAAAATCATATTTTTATCCCTCTACATAAATAAAAATCCTATTTTTATTATCTACATTATATAAAAATCAAACCATTACCTTGTTTTAAAAATCAACCTTTTCAAATTAAAAATTCAGTTTTTAATCCTACATTTATAAATAAAAATTCAGTTTTTAATGTTAAACAAAAATCAGTTGTAAAACAATGTTTATACTAAAATTAAGAAAAGGAAAATCATAAAAGAAAGGAAAGGAAATAAATTAAAAAAACTCACAGTGGGTACTCGCGTCAGTAGGAAAGAGGGGGGGTTTGGGGGTCTCGCTGCGTCGGAGGGGTGTGCTCGCGGGTCTGTTCAGGTGGCTCTCCGGTGAGGTGCTCGGTTGCATCGGCGACTGGGGAGGAGAGGGGCTTCGTGGTGGGCGCAGGTTTCCAGAACAAAGGGGGGGTCTCGAGGGGCAACGGGTTTGCATTCGTGAGATGGAGCGAGGAGGAGATAGAGGGGAAGAGAAGTGGAGCGGTGGAGGGAGGGAGACCGGATGTCGATCGTGGGCGACGCCATCGTGCGGCGTGGCGGGGTGGTGGTAATCGCAATGAGCGATTTAGGTATTTAGGGTTTTTTTTCTACTTCTGACGTGGAAGGGGAAGTGTGGAGATAGAGAGGTGAGGATAAGGTTTTATATATATTATTTATTATTTATTTTAAATTTTGAACTCCATAAAGTACCCTTTCCATTCGAACTCGAAATTGAACCTGCCGACTGTCGTCCCTAGCTAATTACCCCCATTCCTAACACAATGGGATATGTATCGTAGGCTGATTCGACTGTTTCGATCAGTTTTCGTCAAAATCAACATATAACTCTATATATTGAATTTGAATGCGCATTTCATTTTACTGGGGTCACATACTAACTAGAAAAATTCCCGAAAAAATATTTTCTAGCTTCGTATCGACGATACGGTCCTAACAAAACTAGCTTCGTCGAATTCTGAGAACGTTGGGAAAATGGCCATTTTCCAGTCGATTAAAATCAACTGAAACTGGTCAAACACGTTTTCCTTTTCCACGCTCACATATTAATTCGAAAAATTATGAAAATTGGAATCTAGCAATAACTTGACATCGCGGATCCAATAAAAGTGGTTTCGTCGAAATCCGAGGTCGTTTGCAAAATTCCCATTTTTAAGGGCCTGAATTCCATAGCGACTATTCTGAAAATTCATTTGGACATATCTTTTTATCCCCACTATGAAATTTTGATTTTTTTGATTTGTTAGAAAGATATTCTCAATTAGCTTCTATTATTTTTGATTTCACTAAATTCCGGTTTATTTTGAATCCTGTACAATCATTTGAAGTTTGAAATCGAATTATCGAACTACCGCGCCATTTTCAATTCGTTTTATAATTTAAAATAAATATTTATATTCTAACGACGATCTATATAACTATATACGTTCGATTCTATTCAAAAATAAATTTTTCGTCGATATTATTTAAAATAATTCATTTTAAATGTTCAAAATTCGCTATAATTGCCAAAATAAAAATTTTAAACTGGCCCAGATTTCCGGGTTATTACATAAGAGGTCCAAGCGACGATGAGTTAGGGTTTTCAAGTTTTGGGTTTAGGGTTGGTCAGCCGATGGTGGACGATGCAGGAAAGGCGGATTCCGTGGAGCAATGCAGTGGAGGCGGCCATTCGATTTCAAAGGATGGAGTGATGGGTTTCGGTGGAATGATGGGAAGAGGCAACATTCGATGGCCACGACTTTGGAAAGGGGCAAGTAGTCATTATCTCGCATGAATTCAATTTGGGGATAATGAAATGAAAGAAGGGGACGGGCCAAAATCAAAAGTAATAGGCACAGTGAAAAATAAAGAAGGAAAGGGGACACACGTGGAAAACAACAACAAAATAAATGACACGCTTCCATATTTCAAAACCAAATTAACAAGTGTCAACAATCTCAGCAAACACTAACAAGTGGCAATCAAAAATTAAATACTCTCCAAGTATTATACTATTTGAACACTAAGTATATGCACAAAAGTGGGTATTTATGTATACAATTTCAAATTCAAACTTAAATTAACTATTTAAAATCCCATCCAAATCTAATTTAATTTATTTAACTTAAATTATAATTTCAAATTAAAAGGAAAAACCAATTTAAAATTTCTCATACAATATATATATATATATATATATATATATATATATATATTGTTTCATGTTTATGGTTTGTCTTATAATTCTTTGAAGCCATGCCCATTTATGGTTTTTCACAAAAGTTGGATATTGATCAGTTGTAGAATTTTGATTATTTGGCCTCGATGAAATTGGATGAGCCGCTAAGAGAATTTGCTAACCAATGAAGAGATGTTGCTACTTCTTTCTGAAGTAAAACGCTGTATGAATTTGATCTATTATGGGAAATGTTTGGGTGATAAGAGAAGTGCAGTGTGTTGCAAGTGGGATGGTGGCCTCATCATGGACCGTTATATATTAGTTTAGATTTATAATTATTTGTATTTTCATGTTTTTCTTTTCGCTTTTCTTTGTAATGGTTAGTATGCTAACCTCTCTCTTGTATGGTTTTTTAGTTGATAATAAAGTGAACCAATTTTCAAATATATATATATATATATATATATCAATTAGCTTAGAATATCACAAATGTTTAAATTAACAAAATATTTAAATTGAAAATTAAATTAAATTTTGCTTACACTTACAAAATTGATTTAAAACCAAAATAAAATAGTTTAAATTTCAATTTCAAAACCAAATATAAATTTCCAAAATACCGATTCAAATAAATTTCATATTTTTGAAACGTTAAAATTTCTGGTTCGTTACACGAGCAACCAAAAGTTTCAAATAAGGCTTACCGAACATAAGACAAAGAGCTGCTTCACCTTTTAGAGCTTACTCGGTTAGTAAGGAAACAATATACTAGCCTGAATAGTGTAGGAGTTGCGAAACAGACGATGCGAAGATTGATACCAAGAGACAAGAGCCTTCGCGAAGTGAAACAATAGTAGCTACTCAACAAGTCGTACCAAAATGTAGAAGACCACACAGTCAAAACACATACCCTCACCAAAATCCCCAAAATACCAAAGCGTCGCAGTCCCCCTGACAATGGTCAGACAAGCTTGGGACAAGAATCACCAGGCAAACACCTCTTTCAGTCATATAATAATAGGAACAAAATTAGAAATGAAGAAAGCGGCCATGGCTGCCAAGAAATCTCACCCTCTTGTTTCTGAAAACTCTGATCTGAAAAGGGACGTTTCCCCTCATTCCTCTCCTCCTCTCTCTTCTGACGCCAGCCTTCAGGCTGGATATTCTCAAAACTCGTCAGTTTTCTTGGCTGACGAAGATGGTTTTACGATTGTGCAGAATAGGCGTAAAGTTCAGAAATCTAATTTTCCGACGAACATTCAGAAAGGAAAAGGGAAAATCAATGAATATCCTGTGAAACCGAATATTAAACTGTTTCCAGCGTCGAACGGCAAAAGATTCCAAACAAGGGAGTCAAATCAAGATTCAAGGCAACCGATCAAGGTTATAATGCCAACTGGCTCAAATACCCAATCATGGGCGGATATGATAAAGAAAGGGGGGCAATCGTCTGATTTTGACTTAAAATTTATCCCCCCAGACGAGACAATTGGCGAGGAGCGTATTGTTGTACTGAGCGAAGACGTTAGCATCAGAACAGAGGATAAATGGAGGCTTTCTGTTGTGGCTTATGTATTTGGTAAGCGCCCTCCATACCACCACTTCAGAGCCTTCGTTGCTCGGACATGGAACCCGATAGGGACTTTTGAAATATTTACTCGAGAAAACGGATTCTTTATTATAAGGTTTACTAATGCAGAGGACACTGAAAAATTACTTAATGGTGGTCCGTATTTTATCAATGGAAAACTGATTATCCTCAAGAGATGGTCCAAGAAATTAGTTCTTGATAGGGATTTGTTGAATACACTACCTATATGGATTAGGCTTCCTGATCTTAACTTGCGACTCTGGGATAAAGAGGCTTTCAGTGCCATCGCAAGCTTAGTTGGTGTGCCACTTAAAGTGGATGAACAAACAGCGAAGGAATCAAGATTGAGCTACGCTCGAATATTAGTTGAGATCAAAGCTGAAGATGAACTACCCAATGAAGCTTGTATCTACATGCATGATGGGGAGAGGATAATACAGCAGATTACTTACGAGTTGATCCCAGATCGATGCAAATTATGCAAGTGCTTTGGTCACTTATTAGACGAATGTATTAATAATAAAGAAAAAGGTGAAATTCCGGCTAAAGATTCGGATCTTGATCCTGATCCGAAAATAAATACTGAAGGGATCAACTCAGAAATACCTAATCCCCCAATGCAAACTCATGTTTCTTCCCCTCTAGATGATGATAACATGAATATGGATGTTTCTGAAACAGCCGCAGCAGGCATTTCAAATTCGGATCCAAATTCACAACAAAAAGAGAGGTCTGCGGTTCAATCGAACCAGCAAACCGATTTCGCTCGAAACAAAACTGAAAGGATTCATTCTGAATCTTCAGTTAGGAATGAGCTTCTCAATAATCCAAGAACCACAGATATCAACGCAGAGGTGGGAATTAATACAAATGTTTCTGAACCCATCACTGACATGAAGGATTCAAGTCATACTTCTATATCAGATAAAAAAATGCTTTAAAGACGGGTTTGGAAGAGTGTGCCAATCTTCTTGCAGCTGATCCTATTTTTACTGATCAATCTCTATTGCCTGAAGGATTGGCTCCCAAAAAACCTTCCTATGTCTCTGACTCTGATATCCAAAAAGCTGTTAGCCAGTCTATTTCCTCTTCAAAACCTGCAGTGACAATCAAAAAGAAGAAGAAGAAAACCAGAATTAGAAGTTTATCAGACATAGAGTCTACGGAAGATACAGAAAATGCTGAAGATAATGATTTCAGGAAGAAGTATATAGACAAAAACTGCAATTGGGGCAAGCAACTAAAGACAGCAGAAAGTACTAACTTCAAAAGGAGTGAGAAGCAACCAGAAGTTAGAGTGGAAAATAGCAAACACAGTGTTCCACTGTAGATGCTCTGTATCCTTTGATTAGTATCCTTTTAAAATTATTTTTTTATTTTATGGATATTATTGCTTGGAATATTAGGGGGCTTAACTCCCCTGAAAGGCAGTTGGACCTTCTGATTTTTTATGCAAGTATAATCCAAGTATTATTGGACTTTTAGAGCACAAGCTTAATGACCAAAAAATTTCTGATCTTCATTGTAGAAGATTAGCTAACTGGAATCTAATTAACAATAATTTAATGGGAGGTAATGGTAGGATTATGGTATTACATAATCCTACCATATGGTCTCTCATCAATTATTATATAGTTTTTCAGTACATTCATTGTGTGTTTAGAAATAAAGGGGGGCTGGTTATTAAAATCACTTTTATATATGCCTCTAATTTTGAGATGGACAGAAACAATTTATGGAACTGTATTGAGCAATTTAGCTCAAACATTAGTGGCCCTTGGTTTTAATAGGGGATTTTAATACTGTGTTTCACAATTCTGAGAAAAGAGGAGGCAACCCTCTTCCTTATAAGAAACCGGAGAGAGTTGCCAATTTCATATTAAAATCTAGATTGATAGAACCAACTATTTATGGGAACAAATTTACCTGGAAATCAGGTGAATTCAGAAATATTCACTGTAAATTGGACAGGGTTCTATTAATCAAGATTTTATTAATTTTTTCTCAAATGTGAAGTGCAGTACTCTCCCTCAAAACACTAGTGATCACACACCTATTCTAATTTCAATTGATAAAGACAAGAGTGGTATTCCCAGTGCCCCCTTTAGATTTGTCAATGGGTGTGTGTATGATAGCAGTTACAAGGATGTTGTTAATAAAAGTTTTGTTAACAATTTGTATGGTACTGCTCAGTACAAATTTAACAAAACTCTTCAAATTGTGAAGTCCAATCTCAAAAATTGGAATAATAACAGAAGTAAAAGTGAGATTATAAATTTAAGGAATGACTGTGAGAATCTCCAAAATGAGCTTGATAATAATAGCTCAGACTTAGACAAAGTTGAATCATTTTTTAGTGCTCAGAATAAACTAGTTAATGCCCTTCATGTTAACTCTATCAACCTCAAACAAAAAGCCAAGGTTGATTGGCTTACCAATGGGGATGAAGCTAGTAGATTCTTTTACACTAGAATGTCTAGTAGGAGAAATAAGAATGATATTGGGAAAATCATAGATTGTAAGGGTAAAGTGATAAATGAACCTCTTTGATTGAAAAGGAAGCTATCAAATATTTCTGCTCTCTTTATAACTCTACTGATTACTTAAATGATTTTCCTAATATTGTTTTTAAATACACTGTGAACTCTAGCAGTTCTGATATCTTATTAGCCCCTGTCAGAACTGAGGATATTAAGAATGTCATTTTTAATGCAAATAATGATAAAAGTCCTGGTCCAGATGGGTTTGGGGCCAAGTTTTATAAAACCCATTGGACTGAGATGAATGGTGTTCTGTGTGATTCTATTTCAGAATTTTTTAATTCTGGTAAACTTTTAAAGAATACAAATCACACTTTTATTACCCTTATTCCTAAGGTTGAAACTCCTATGACTTTAGATGATTATAGGCCTATTTCATGCTGCAATTTTATTTACAAGATTATATCTTCTATTCTTTGTAATAGGCTGAAAAGATTTCTAAATTTTATTATTTCTGAAAATCAGAGTGCTTTCTTTCCTGGGAGACTTATTTCTGAAAATACCCTATTAGCTCATGAGTTAATCAGAGATTTCAATAAGAAGCATAAAAATAGATCTTCACAAGGCTTTTGACAAAATTAACAGAAACTTTATCATATTCTCTATGCAGAAAATGGGGTTATGTGATAAGTTTTGTAAGTTAATTAAGGAATGTATCTCTAATCTGACTTACTATGTAATGATTAATAGTTCCCCTAAAGGATTTATCCATAGCAGTAAAGGAATTAGGCAAGGTGACCCATTGTCTCCCTACCTATTCTCAATTGTTATGGAATACTTTTCCAATCAAATGGAATTGGAATTGTGCAGAGGAAATATTAATCCAATTAACAGAAATAAGCCACATATTACCCACCTATTATATGCTGATGATATGCTTCTTTTTTTGAAAGCTAATAGGACAAATGCTATCACTATAAGGAGGATTTTGGACAATATGCACAAATATGCTGGTCTCTCAGTGAATTCTAGCAAAAGCAAAATATACTTCAGTAAAGAGGCTATTCATAAAGAGGAGATTCTTAAAATACTGGAGTATAAAGAGGGGAATTTGCCAGTCAAATATTTAGGCCTACCTTTAAGTATTAATCAGGTCAAGGACAGTGATTGTGCTAGATTAATTGATATTATTCATAATAAGCTTGAAGGATGGTCTTGCAAACTTTTGTCTTTGGCTGGCAGAATTGAGCTCACTCATACAGTGATCACTGCTGTGATTATGTACTGGATTCAAACTCACAACATCCCAATTAGTATAATTTATAAAATTGAAAGGATGAGCTCAAACTTTATATGGAGGGGTAAGCATCATAAGATTGCATGGGACAAAGTCTGCAAACCAAAAATTTATGGTGGCCTGGGTATTAGAAGCATTAGAGATATTTCTGTAGTCTGTAAATTTAAAATTTTTTGGAAATTTATGGATGGTAAATCTTTATGGGCTAGGTGGATGAAGGCCAAATATTTGAAGAAGAAAAAATTTCTGGGTTGTAAGAAAAGGGAATCAGCAATCTTATGTCTGGAAGAATATACTTGATTGCAGGGATGTTGGGAAGAAGCTTATCACTAGAAAATTGAAAGATGGATATCAAACCAGTCTTTGGTTTGATCCTTGGATATATGGCAACTCTCTTATTGATTTACTTGGGTGGAATAACCTTTATCTACTTGGGGGTGTGAGAGACAGTGTGCAGAAAATTATATCAAACAATTGTTGGAGCCTTCAAGACAATACTGCTGCTTCTATTTATAAGGATGCTATTCTCAGTATTCATATTGATCATAATAATTGCAGAGATAGTTGGGATTGGAAATTAAATTCTAAAGGAAAATTCTCTTTTAAAAAAACTTGGGAATTTCTGAGAGGTTATGAAACAGAGGTTGATTGGCATAAAGTTTTATGGTGCAAAAGTAAATGTCCTAAGATGGCACACTGTACTTATTTTGCCTTGCTAAATAAGCTCCCTACTAGAGAGAGGTGCTGCAAGTGGAATATTGGTTCAGATAAAAAACTGTCTCTTTTGCAAAACTGAAGTTGAAAGCTCCTCGCATCTATTTTTTGATTGTTCATTCTCCCAGTACATTTGGTTTAATGCCAAAAATACTTTGGGGTTCAATCAATCTGTTTCTACACTAGATATTAGAAGCAGTGTTGATTACATTCAAAAGACTTATGCAACCAAGTCAACCAGTTTTAAGAAAGCTTGTGTTATGTTAACTACTGTGACTTTTCATATTTGGAAAGAGCGTAATCAGAGGCTTCATACAAACAAGGAAACTAACTGTGACCAGTTATGGAAAAGCATAAAGGATGAATGCAACATTATAATAAGCAAAGCTAGCAATTATAAAAAAGCAGCATTCATAACCAGGCTATGCATTGTAAAGATGACAGTTATGACAAACAAGTTGAGGATTTCATACTCAATGGAAAAGATAGTTGTAGTAGTCAAGCTTCTCTCAATAAGGATAGCAGGAATCAAGCAGGAAATTTTGGCATCCTCTCTGGTAACAACAACAACCTCCTCTACAACAGCCATCTCTACAAGGGAAGTAAACAGGATACCATTAATTATTTTTCTTTTGATAATTCAAAAAGGAATAGTTACTTTTCTCCTTTACCTATTGCGGAGGACAGTGGTTGTCGTATTTCCAGCAGTGATCCAAAAATTCCTACTGATATTCATAGAAGGAGTAATGATAAAGCTCATGAAGAGTTAGAGAAGCTCAATGATACTGGTGGAATGGCTGAGCACTCTGGCATCCTTCCTGGTGAAATAAACCCTATTCTCGACAACATGACAATCCTAAAGGGAAGTAAACAGGTCATTAAGGACTATTGTGCGTATTTTTGTAATAAAAAGGATTATAATACGAATAGCTTACATGTTGCAGAGAAGAAGAGGATTCTTCCAATCAGCAGTGATCCGGAGTTCCAGCCTTCCCTTAAATTTAAAAAAGGGACAGATCCAAGTCAATATATGCTTAAGATTGGGAATAATCACTATAAAAGCAAGTTAGATGATCGTATATATCACTTATCATGCTGGAATAGTGGAGAGAGCAACGAACAAGGGATGAAGAAGGAGGTGCAGAGCTCTGAGAGACAGAAGAACACTGGAGACAAATTATTAAGCAAAGGGAAGATCAGATCCAATAACCTTGTTAAGTGTGGAGACGGCGCTAGGGTTAGGGATGATTCAGCTAACCCCAACCAGTTTGAAGACAAAAGCAAGGAAGACAACAGCTTTTCATGGAAACCACCATGACTTGTTGATTCATTTAGAAACAGAAGGGATAGCTCTCCATTGTTTCGTCTTTTTCTTTTTCGTTTCACTTTGGGAGAGAGTGTAATATCTGTGTGTAAGGCGGCTAGGGTTTCCTTAACCATGTTCTCTGTAGTGGGCTTCGGGCTTGTCTGTATCTCGAAGCTTTTGGGCCTTGGGCCATTTTTTTTTACCATTTCAAAAAAAAAAAGAATCACCAGGCAATGAAAGCGGTCGAATCGCCTGGGCACTCGAAGATTTTACCGAAAACTTGCGTATTATGGAACGTAGGACACTCTGAGGGTTTCGAAAATCACCACAAAAACAGTACTTTGAGAATCGTAGTTCTAGATTTGGCCACCACATTGACAGCTGGGGTTTATAGCAGGAATGAGAAGTTAAAAGTAGAAGAGAGGCGTTAAAGGTGAGGGGCATTGAAAGTGACCTTCAGATCAGGCAGATTTGAAATTAGGATTTGGAGGAATACCCATGCCGATGAAAACATGATAGTGGAGAGTAGAAATTGAAGGAAATGGAACAATGAGAATGTGAGAAAAGGGAGGTGGTGCATGAAGAAGATGAAGAAATCAAAGAAGAGGGGAAAGTATCATGTCACCATTAACAGGCGTTCTCCAAACTCGCGTCCTCTTTTGATTTTTATTTCAAGATTGAATCCTCTTATTAAATAAGTTTAAGTCAAATACGATTAAATTTTGTATACTTTCATTTAATTAAATAAATAATTAACAACTTCAACTCTTAAATTTAAATCCTCACATCTAATTTAAATAATCTAATTAATTCAAATCTTTTAAAATTTAAATTAAATCTTTAAATCAACAAATTAAAATTTAAATTCTTAAAATTTAACTATTCATTTGTAAATTAAATTATTAAATCTAAAATTTGTTTCAATCTTTTCACTAAATAATTTCTATTAATAAATCAATAAATTTAAGCTTAAATTTATAAGTTCAAACTTAAATTTAAATTTTTTTCTAAACCGTTTCATTTTAGTCAAAAATCTACGCATATATCATTTTAACCCATATCCAGATTTCCACAAATTACTTAAACTATTTACGATGTTGGGAACCTGTAGACGATAGCAAGGATGATAAAATTAAATTAACAAACATACAACAGTCACAACTAATACTATACATAAATCAAGTACAATTATTTTGACAAAACCGACCGGTTTCTATAGTGATTTGGAACACTTTTATTATAACAAATAATGAATGCAATTACAAAACAGGAGTTTGGCAGATTGTCTAACTACTACTATCGGTTTTTAGAGTGAACCGTCCACTACAACGTAACTATTCCAGCTTATAGACTAGGAGCTAGGCTAAGTACCTAGTCTACTGTACTAATCATCCTGCAGGGAGCTGGATTACATTAGATATAATACAGACCCGACACTTTCATACACCAATAAGTGTGAATACCAAAACAAATATGAAATTACAAACTCTAACGTACACTGCAATAGTTTAAAGATTTACAAAAGTTGCTGCTACAACAAGACACCCAGCTTCACATTACATGGCAAATAACAAATCAAAACACCTGTTACCACATGGTCTACATCCCCCAGAGGCAAAGGATAATTGACATACTCCAAAAGATCAGAAAGCTTTCCAGCAACAAATACATAGCAAATGATATAGGGCAACCCAACATCAGCAGAAATAACAACAGCTGAAGGGAAAATCACCGAGCAAGCACAAAGGACCACTGCAAACAACTGTCAAGCACCATGGACAGCATAGAACAATGACATAACACAAGATTCCCCAAAACCTCATAAGAAAAGTATGTCCATGCATGCATGCATAAACCAATTCCAAGCACCATGGAATGAGCAGGTGACAATATAGTAACACATAGAGAACGCATACCTAAAAGCCAATGAAACGAAGCTATCGCCTTGGCCTCTGATGAGAGGGAAGCAACACCACCAAGTAGATAGCATAGATATGCTCAGACCACACCAGCACAACCACTCATGCTAAAAGATCGGATCCAAAATCTACTCCCACAGGAAGTCCCAGCTTCCACAAGACGCAAATCATGGTGAGTGCAACACACAGGAACCACCGAACAAACTAGAAAACCACAAAGCCATAGAAAAAAGAACTTCATCAGCTGTGAAACAGTCTCGTTTAGTGGGTTTTTTGGCCGAGAAGAAATGATAGCGAGTAGCTGAGCCCATACTAGATCTATCCTCCATGGATCATCAGATCTGGAAGAGCACTAGAGAAAAGTGAAAACACGATTTAGATATGAGAAATGAAAAGATAGGAACAAGTGATTGGCGAACGACCCAACTACAGACACAACGAAAGCTAGGGAAAAGGTGGACAGAAATGAGACGGAGAAGAGAAGCGAAGAGAATAAAGGATGAAAAAGAAAAAATGAGTCGGCATTACCATCAAGCCCTATTACCGCATGCAATTAACAAACGTTATTACATGTAAACTATTGAATATCGTTTCATGCAGGTTTCAACTATCATTTTTAAATCAACAGATCAAGAAAATATCGACTAATAATTCAGATTTTTATCAACCAACAATTCATGAGATTACGACTAATAGTTTAACCACTAAAATTCATGAAATTAACAGCTAACCAATCGAGCAATTTCATACTAACAATTCAAGCATTTATCAACTAAACAAACGCAATATCAATTAAATAATTTCATCATTTCATGTGTTGTAAATTTTCAAACATATGAATATTAATCGTGTGTGGGATTCTCATCTTTTGCGGTTAAAGAAGGTGACAACAACGAAAAATCGACATAGTGCAGATATGTATATGCCTCCTACTCGACACAAGCTTCAATGAGAACCGAACAACGACTTTGGAAATCGACGAACACGACTTAGTTTTATTTTATATATAAAGGAGGAGTTTATGATGATGAGAAGAAGAAAGTAACGAACAAAGAAGAGCAGGCAAAACAAAAGGAAAGCGATTGTTCTTGAGGCTGAAAGCAAAAGTAGTGGGGTGACTACAAGTTCGAATATAATCTAGGGATTGGCGCGGCTCTGTTTGGGGCTCAAACCGCTTCCGCACCGCATCAAACGGTTGATCAAAAATACAAACTATTATACTAACCGTTCAGACGGTACGGTTACGGTTATATTTTATTATAATACGGTCCGGTTTTGGTTTGGTTCGGTTTGAACCCGTATTAAATATCAAATAAGAGAATTACTTACATCAACAATCAATTTATAATTGTGTGACATTGTCTGTTAAAGGTTAAAACACACAGTGTAATTCTGAATTGAAAGATTGGTTTCTAGTTGTACAAATACTTCAATTTTACGTTAATTAAAAACATTAACCAAGCATCAACGGTAATTAATGCATAATCATTAAATTAGATAACTCAAATAATATTATAGCTAATATTACCCAAAAAATAATATATGAACTATAATACTTAAACTATAGAATTTTCTTTTGTGATAACAATTATTATTTATATAACAACATACACTGAAAAAAGAATATATTGTATCGTTAAAATAAAAAGTTAGATAGTGTTGTAATATATATGAGTGAATATGCTCTTGTCATATTTTATTTAGTCCTACATCATGGCGATAAGTTTAACATCAGCTCCAAAGCTTATATATAAACGAGCCAATGTAATAGAATTTGTACACACTTAAAGAAATAGAAATAAAAGTCTCTACCCTATCTTTTTCTGTTCTCTCAAACGAATTCCGTTTATTATCCATTCTATTTTACTTTATAACACGTTATCAGCACGATGTTCTAATCGATCTAATTATAGATCTCAAAATGGTAGGTTATTTTTCTGATCTGGTTGATTTGATTTTTCAAATCTTCATTTTTATTAGATCTCATCTCATTCTAGATCTAAATCTATTGTGTTATCTTCTAGATTTTTTTTTCCTTATAATTGTAGAACTCATATAGATCTACACTTTGAGATCTGATACTTATTCTATTAATCATATTTCAGATCTCACTCTATTATAGATCTGATTCTTTTTTTGATATAATCATACTATTGATCTCAAAATTATACACAATTTATATACATTTGAGATCCCTACATAACTTAAAAATGAGATGTTGATTGTAGTGATTTATCCTTTTGGATTCGACAAATTTTTGATCTTCTCTATTCAAATAAATTCATTGAATTTAATTTGATTTTGTTACATAATTCATATTTCTGGAAGAAATGTTGTATTGTTTTTGTTTTGGCAAGGCCGATCGGTTTTTAAGGTGACCGCAAACACCTTAATTAAGAGAAATAAACTGGTACTCTGCACATGCACAGAGTAACATACCTGGTTTGAAGTGTCCAGTCACTATCAAAACAACAAAATAGAAAAAAATACCAACATTACTGTATATAAAGGATAATACTAGGTAAGCTACATAATAGAAGACCTGAGAGGAGCAAGTATGGGGAGTCATATAACGCTTATAGATCCAAGAGAATAGAGCCAAGTCATCCACTTTGAAGTAGCCAATCAACGGCTTCATCCCCTTCATCGTAGAAAAAACCAGTATAAGGAGTCATATTACGCTTATATGTCCAAAAGCGAAGAGCCAAATCATTGTTAGTTGCCAAAAGGCGATTTTGATCCCATGAAGAATCCTTCAAGAGTACTTCATTGTTTTCTCCAACTTCACCGTCCGTTCTCATAATCAATGTGCCATCGTCAGGTGCGTAGAAAAATCGACTACGTTCTTCCACTTTGTCATCAACAAAAATGAAGAAAACATCATCGGTGTCACAATGCATTCCAGAGGGAGAATGTACCCAAGCATTTTCATACTCATTCCAAGAAATGTCAGGATCAGGAGGAACATCAGGTAAAATGACTGGAGGCACGTCCACCTCAGTTTCAACCACTACCTCGGCCTGAGCAAACAACCGAGCAGTTGGTACCCAAACTCGTTTAGGAAGCATAGGCAAGGGAGTCTTAACTGGGAGTGGTATAGTTTCCACATGCGTGCAGGCATCAGAGCAATGACCAAAAGATTTGCATGTTGAGCATATGTCAGGTTTCCATCTATACTTGACGTCCACATAATAAACTCGATTGTCTAGTTTAACTTTGATCTTAGTAGGCAGTGGTTTATCAGGTGTTATCTCAATCAGGACCCTAGCATATACTAAGTTTCTTCTTGCAACAATATTAGCTTCAAAGAATTTGAGTTTGCCAATGTGACAAGTGAGCTAGTTAAGGCCAAGAAGTGGTTGTAGCATTGAGGGGATGTGAGTGAACTGCACCCAGACAGGAATATATAGGACTTGTTCACATACTCGATCAATCGAAGCACTCCAAGGTGTCACAATAAAAGGTCTGCCTTCAATGATAGATGGCACCACTTTAAGAACACGTAGCCTCTCAGCTGCAGTAGAGAACTTAAAGTAGTATAAGCCATCAATATACGTCATTTTCATTGAGTCTCGGATTGGCCATGAGTTACGACATGTCATACGCATATCGACCGTTGGAAGCTTTGAGTCCAAAAAGAAACCAACAATATGTTCATTCTAGAAATTTGCAGCTTCATAATGAATTACCAATGGAGGGACAAATCCAGCTTCATCATGTTCTATTTCGAAATCCACCGGCATGTTTTCCCCGGCAACACGAGGAAGAGAATCGAATAAAGACGCCCAAATTTTGGGAGCGTTTGGGCTTGAGTTCATCACATCTGGTACACGAACAAGTTTAGCAAAAGAGGGACTTTGGCTATTGTTATTAGAAGTTTGGGAGTACGGAGAGAATTGATGAGCAGGGAATTTGGGAGATTTTTCTAGGTTGGTAGAGTTCTGTCGAACAGGTGGAGGGCACTGGACAACTAGGTTAGCTTCAGCACCAGGGGAGCGAAAACCACTTAGGCCGACACTAACTATTTGCTCTTGGTCGTCATGATCAGCATTCTGTCTCAAAGACAAAGACTTTCCCAATACAGAACCCAAATCAACATATAGAGGCGACTTTCCATTGTTTACTGATGAAGGACCAACAACTTTAATATCCGAGATAAGTTTGTTGAGGCGATGATTCTCTAGTATAAAGACTGATCTCGCCGGAGTAGAAGCAGCAGCATCTAGCTCGTCATCGGAGACAAAGAGAGATTGGACTGAATTAGCGCGGCTACCAGATCTGGTTGTGATCGAAGAGGGGATTGGTTTAGATTTCCTTTTCTTGGCCATGAGGTGGGAGGAAGAAGAACGGAAGAGAGGAGTTGGTTATCGGGTGGCGGTGCAAGAGGAAAGGGGAGATGGCTAGTCCGCCATTTTGAATGGTTGATTACTCTTCTTGCATAATGTTGTATTGTTTCTTAGAGAAACAAATATAAATATAATACATATCTAGAATATCGTATTAATTTCAGATCTAATATTGATCTATCACCAAAGTGGATTATGAAAAAAAACAAATGAAGAATCATAAAGTATATTAATTCTTTGGAATATGAAATAATATGAGCCTGAAGTTCATATGTTGAAGAAAAAAAATTGAAGCCCGAAGCTTTCTTAAAAGTTGTGACATAAAAATATTTTACTTCTAGAAGAAGTTAAAAGAGACACACACATTATAATATGTGACAATAACATTGGATCAATAGAAAATCTCTAAACGGATTTCATCTAACTGACAGCTTTCATGTACAGTTTATATTAACTGAATATCCTGAAGATATAGTATGCATATTAATCTCTTGAAGAGATGTTTTAAATATTTAATTTTATGTAGCAATCCAACATCCTAGAAGAGATGTTAGAGATTTTTTTGTTGCATTGCAATTACATAAATAAAAGATATGTTCTTTGAAGTAACATACCCTCCAGAAGTATTTTCTCTCTTTAATCTTATTTTTATTTAATACACCTAATTTTGTTAATGCATTTAAGGCTTGACATGTATTTTTGTATATTGATATGACGTTTAAATAGTTTGTATATATGTATCCCTGGAGGAGATAAGTTCATCACAGAAGCGGTGATAATAAAATATCTTTAGACGATATTTGTATATTTGGAAATGGTAAAATATCTCTAGAAGCGATCTGTTTATTTGAAAATAATAAAATGTCTCCATAAGAAATTTCTACAATTAAAAATGATAAATTTTTTGTAGAAAATTTCATATGACATGAAGTTCATGTACAATTTTTTTTCCTCAAATAAGGAACCTGAAGTTCATATGCAAATGAGGAACCTGAAATTCATATGCAAATGAAGAACCTGAAGTTCATATGCAAATGAGAAAGATGATGATGAAAATTTAATGACTAAAGAAAATATGCATCTCGAAGATCATAAGTTAAGATTTAAATATCGATCTTAAATACCTGAAGTGTATGCAGAAGCAAATTTTGTTATAAAAATGGAAAATTTATAGCCTGCAGTTTCTATAATAGTAAGAGATAATTTTGATATAAAAATATATTTAAAAGATTTTTATATGGATTGTATAATTTGAACCTAAAACATGTAATTTTTATGTATAGATCTGCAAGTTTGTGGAATTATTCATACTACAGAATATAAAATCTCGGTTCTATAATTATGCATTTCTACTCAATTTTCGATAAGATATTATGCATATATGTGGTATTTTAGAAAATTTGATTATTGAGAAATGCAGTAGAACTATAAGTTGTTTATTTCAGTTTTGTCGTTGAACAATACTATAGCTAGATCAACATTTTATTCTGTTGATTCAAGTAAAATTTATTTATTTGATTCATACATTTAGAACGTATAATGGTTATTTCTGTTATTTTTTATAATAAATGCATTAAATGTATCGTTATGGTAATATATATTGTATTGCCATATTATTATAAATGTATTAAAATCATTGGTTATTGTAGGTTAGATGATGTATGTTTGTGCTTGGAATAAGAATAGTCGTATGTATTATTATTCGATGTATTTGGCAACTAATATCTAATGTAATGAAAGAAGTTGTATAACTCATATATAAGACCTGAAGTCTTGAATTATGAAAAAAAGGGAAATTTTTTGATAAAATTTATAAGTTTGAATTCTTGACAATTAACAAGAATGTAAAAGCTTCTAAAATAGAAGTATGTTAAAAGATTGAGAACCAGAAATTCATCATAAATGTATAAAATTGATATACATATGTATATGTATATATATGCATATAGGAGCTTGAAGTTCCTTAATCAATGAACATGAAATACTTCATAATTTAAAAGCTTTATTGAAACTGTGTGAAATAATAACATTATACTTCTTAAAGAAGTTATATCATATGCAACAATGATTATGCATCCAAGGATTGCACAATTTTCAAAATTAGTTGCATCTTGCTTATATGTTTATATTTACATATTGTATTGAAAAATAAATTTTAGCAACTTGAAGTTGTTATATATTAATTTGAACCAAAAGTTCAATACAGTGGAACCAGAAGAACCAGAAGTTCAATATAGTGGAACCAGAAGTTCAATACAGTAGAACCAGAAGTTCAATACTGTTGAACCAGAAGTTCAATACAGTGGAACAAGAAGTTCAATACAGTTGAACCAAAAGTTCGGTACAGTTTAACAACTTGAAGTTGTTTATATATTTTATTCGAACCAAAAGTTCAATATAAGTTAACAACTTGAAATTGTTTATATACTTTATTTGAACTAGAAGTTCAATACAGTTCCAAATCAGATACTTTGGATGTTATGATACGATTTTTAAGATTTGCATTGACATTGCTTGATTAAAAAAAAAATTAATGATTGGAACCTTATAAACAATTTGTTTTAAGATCTATAACTTGAATGAGAGAGCATATGCAAATCAATTACATATGTAATACGTAGATGCACGTATATACACATATATGCGAATATTTATTTAACAACCTGAAGTTGTTATGAGCTCATATTACTAATTAAGCATATGTTATTTAGTAATTCAAACATTCGGTTGACATCAATGTTGAATGACCTGAAGTCATGTGCATATTCAAACGATAGAAAATTCCTCCAAGTTACCGGATCAATGAAAGAGAATAAGCAATACAGTATGAATGCATCTTATCAACTAATAGGAGCATTATTCTCCTACAATTTAAATACATCCAATGCATTTGCTAACTATAATGCGATATTGGATTAAAAATGAGAATCCAAAGAAAGCTTATTATTTAATGTGACAATGTTTGTCAACATTGAGGGAAGGATAAAGGGATCATCAATGTTAATATTTGCTAACATATATAATTATGAAAAATATTAAGTAACTTGCATAGATTATCAATTATGTCCCTAATAGACTTTCTCCAATATAGATTTGAATCCCCGAAGGATCAAAGTCATAAAGATGCCAAATAATGGAGGTGGGTGTTCTTGAAGAAACACTTATGGTTGCTTTGAATGAAACCCATGACATGATTGTCAAAATAACCCTAGAAGTGGTTTAGGTACCTAAAACATGATAATTTTTTAGATCTCAATAAATCATGTATAGAACTGACAAGAAATAATCATCGATGATAAATTAATAAATAATAAAGCGCTTATTTATAAATGGATTAAAAATCTCGTATTAGAGAGAAACATGATTGGCCATCATGAAATTCTCCTAAATAAGATATATGGACATGTAGTCCATAAGATATGAACCTGTGGTTCATAAGATAAAAATAGAAATATGTACAATGAGAAAAGCACACTAAAGTTACCGGAGCACAGCATGTTATGTGCCATGAGCATTGTACTTTAAGTCATAATTGAATTGATTAAAATAGTAAAAGTGTTTAAGATGCTTACAATACCCCGAAGGTATAAACGATGAAAGTATACAAATTCCAGAATAATTTAAATAACTTTGGTAGTGATAAATAATGCAAAGAGCAAGAAATGTAGATTACAATGATCTTTTAGGTGTTGTTGTGATGAAAATCCTGAAATAGTTCATGATGAGTAGATCACATCCTGCTTTTAAGAATTGTTGTAATGAAACTCTTAAAATCCGTTGAAGTTGTAGTTGCGATATGCAAAATTTATTAATATATGTATATATATATTCCTGAAGAATATAAATAAAATTTATATTTATACAGAATGCCAAGGAGATGGATGATAGATTACAACATTCTTTTAAGTATTGCTGTAATGAAAATCTTGATATAGTTCAAGATGAGTAGATTACTTCCTGCTTAGTGTTGTTGTAATGAAAGTTGTCTTATTCATCAAATGTGTATTGCAATATGCAAGCCCGATTGAAACACAAAATTGTAAGCACATGAAGTGTATTCATAAATGAATATTAGTAGCATACAAATCACAAAAAGAAGGCTTTTTAAATAAGAAAACATGCCTGAAGCATGGAGATGCACATGAAGCTTCTAAAGACAAACTTCATTAACGAGTATTTGCAAGCAATTTGAGTTACCGAAAGAAGAATACGAATTTAGAGGAAATTATTACATCAGGGGGGGGGCATACATAAGTATGATATAATGCACTCCTTTTCCTTAACTAAGTTCCCCCACTGGGTTTTCTTAGTAAGGTTTTAATGAGGCATGGGTCATGATCCAGAAGCATCAACCAAAAAGTAGCATACAAAAATAAGTTATTATGTACTCTTTTTCCTTATTTAAGTTTTTTCCCACTGGGTTTTTCTTATTAAGGTTTTAACGAGACATTATATTGATCCAGAAGTATCATACTACTTTTGACGTAGTAAATATGACATTGTATATTGTACTTGTGACGGCCCGCCCCGCACCAGCCTGCATTTCCTCCAAAAGTGCGCTGTACACATGCCCGACTAGCACAAGACGGTCGTCAGTAGAAAAGAAAGAAGAGAATGAACTAATCAAGGAACCTGTAGAATGTCTCACAGCGCATGGAATAAAATATAATAATAATAATACACTTGACATAAAACAGGTGAGAAAGTGCATAAGCTGATAACTAAAATCAACATCAATCATCAAAGCAGCGGAAATCCAAATACAGCTTATTACAACTTTTCAAAATCTACTGTCTCTGAACAACAGAAAGCCAAAATAGAAGATACACCACCAATGCCCAAGCAGTGATCTTCAACAACACAGGGAGAATACTATATATGTATATTACGTGGAAGCCTCCTGCTCGTCTCCGGATCATCTACCCGTGCATCACCAGCTAACCTGTCTCTAGTCTGCTCGTGTGAGCACCCAGAGTAATAAGAGGAGACATAAAACTCTGGGTCAGACATAAAGCCTGGTATGAGCGATAAGCATCTAAACAGAATAATAACAGGTATACTAAACCATACCTGAACCTGGACCTGCAACCAAAGAGTTAGTACCACATACCGTACAATACTCCAAGGTGCCATAATAAATAGTGTAAGAATACGGGGGTGGGGTGTGCATGTCACAATGATAACAAACAAATCATCCATAGCAACCATCCTCACATCTCTCATTCAGTGCGTAAAGTGTACGGCATCTACCACTTTGGAACACTAGACAAACTGAGGTAACGACGAATCCCGACTTGTAGAAACCCTGCTATGACCAAGCCAAACACTTGGAGTCATGACCAAACATTTCAATGACCCACTTCATTGGTCGTAGCCCTTGGTTCTAACGATGCCATAATGGCCCTGAATCCGCCTTCGTACCTCCTACCATAGTGGTCCAAAGCTATAGACGTCGATAACTCCTTGGCACGCGTCCCGCAGCAAAGCCCAACCATGAAGCGAACTCGTTGATTCCCATCTGAATCTTAAGCTCTAACTTCTCATTTGGACTTCCTTTGCATTTCGGGTTTGGTCGAATTGGAGTGGGTCTTCAGAAGAGTTGTCGCGCATTAACAGTCTTAGAATTCGGTTCGGTTCGGTAGTCATCACCTTCATCGGTTCGGGTCGGGAGTCATCACCTTCATCGGTTCGGGTCGGTCCTCCTTCCTTGTCATCTTTCCATTCGGTTCGGGTCGGGTACTCCACTTCGGGTCGGGTCGGTATCTTCCTCCGGGTCGGGTCGGGTGTCCTTCCTTCCAGTGCTCCGATCCGCTCCTTCATTTCTTCATGTATTCCGATCCGATCCCTCCTTGCCATCTGATCCGCGTGGCCTTCCCTCTTGCTAGTTCTCCCAAATGTTTACTTCCGATCCGAGCCCTGCGTCTCCAAGTCGATCCGATCTGGCCTCCCATTTATTCTTCCGATCCGATCCCCTTGTCCACTCTAACTCTAAGTAAACGGCCTTCCTTCTCGCCAAGCCTCCTCCAGTGACGAGTTCCAATCCAGTTCGAATTCCCCTGGTCAGTTCACAGATCCGATCCGACCCCTTACTCCGATCCGAACCGGTTCGGAACCTGCACACTTCTGCAACTTTCCAGCGAGCTTTCTACGCCATTCGACGGCATTTTCGACCAATCTAACTATTCTAATCAATCATAAAACATACCATAGAGTCATAGCAACATGTAAGAACAACCACAAACACCAAACAACAATTCGAATGAACCAAAATGGATCAAAAGTGGCTAAAACCTCACATTTTCCTATAATCCCTCTTAAACATGTTTAAGTACATACTTAGTAAAACTTAATCAAATCGCCTAAATTTTCTAACAGAGGCATGAAATATTATTTAAGAATTTCTAAACATTTTTCCAGAATTTATTAGTGTATAAATTCGCTAATCTTCACTAATTACCCTTAATTAACTGTAATTAGTGTCAAAACGATGCTATCACTCACCTTGGCCACAAAATAAAACACCAAATCTGAAGTTTCCTCTGTTTGGGTCGAATTCCTATGTATAGCAGCAGCTCCAACCTTGCTTTGTTGCTATTTGGCCTTGTTTTGATGTAGTTTAGGCTTAATCTTCACTAAAAATGTGTTTTGGGGTGATTTTAGAGGATGGAAGCCATTACTAAGGTCTCAAGAAGGTTTGTGGCGGCTCAAAACTGAAATGAAAGTGATAACCTAACCCTAATCAGTCCTCCTATACCTCTAAACCCGAAATTCCCCTCCGGGCCTAGCTGCTAATCACCCGGTTAAGCCCAAATAAGCTGCTTTTCACCATCTGAAACTTGTTTCAGCCATATCTCCCAAACGGTAAGTCCGTTTGGCTAATGTGACCACTATACGGAAAGAGAAACCATCATCCGGAGCCAATGGAAGTGGTTTCAGGTCAAAATTCCTTTCCAGTAAAAAGTTATGGCCAAAACAGTGCCAACTAGGGGTAAAATGGTCATTTAAAAATCGGGAAAAATCATGAACATGGGAAATGACCACAATAGTCGTCTCCCAAAGTTACATGACCATACGACTTCGTATGTGAAAGAAATAAATATTCTACGATCCTATGATGCGTAGAGTACGGGTCGTTACACTCTCCCCCCCTTAAGAAATTTCGTCCCCGAAATTCCTTAACTAAAACATACAAAGGATCCCGCATGCCTAACAACCACATACAACAACCAAACATGCAAAACAAGCCTATCCTAGCATGCGGAAAACTAAATCGAAGTCAAAATCTTACCAGGCAAAGAGTTCTGGGTATGTCTTCCTAATGTTCTCCTCTGTCTCCCAAGTACAATCATTTTCGTCCTCGCTCCACTGAACTTTGACCAACTTCACCGCCTTCCTTCAAAGTTGCTTCATGTCGTGCTCGACAATACGGGCCGGCTTGTGGTTCCCAACCGCCTCGGGTTCTACTTCGAAGTCCTCCAACTGATCAGGTGAAATAGTCATATCTGAGTCATGAACGAACTTCCTTAGTTGGGAAACATGAAATACGTCGTGAACTCCCGCCATCTTCTCCGGTAAGTCAATTCTGTATGCCAAATTCCCGACTAGTTCAAGAACAGGGAATGGGCCAACAAATCTTGGTGCCAACTTGCCTCTCCTGCCAAATCGTATTACGCTCTTCAACGGAGAAATCTTGACAAACACCAAGTCGCCAACGGAGAATTTTAAGTCTCTTCTCCTCTTATCAGCATAACTTTTCTGCCTATCCTGGGCTGCCTTCATTCGTTGCTGAATGATCTTAATCTTATCTGAAGTTTCCCTCACCACATCTGGTCCAAGCATAAACTTCTCGCCAGTCTCTATCCAACATGATGGTGAGTTGCACGGTCTTCCATACAAAGCTTCAAATGGAGCCATACCGATACTGGATTGGTAACTATTATTATATGCAAACTCTACTAGATGCAAATGGTCATCCCATGATCCACCAAAATCCAATATACATGCTCTCAAGAGATCTTCCAATATGTGATTCACCCTCTCCGTCTGGCCGTCGGTCTGAGGATGATATGCGGTACTGAGATGTAATCTTGACCCTAGAGCCTCTTGCAAGCTCTTCCAAAACCCACTAGTGAACAACGGGTCTCGGTCACTCACAATGCTTTTGGGTACTCCATGAAATCTCACTACCCACTTCATATACAATTATGCTAACTTAGCTGCCGTTCTGGTCGATTTAACTGGTATAAATCTTGCACTTTTGGTCAATCGGTCCACAATCACCCAAATGCTATCATGTCCCGATCTAGTCCTTGGTAAACCATCGATGAAATCCATCGAGACTTGCTCCCATTTCCATTCGGGAATTTCTAATGGTTGTAACAACCCACTAGGCTTCTTTTGTTCGGCTTTAACTAGCTGGCAATTCATGCATTTGGATATAAACTTCCCAACGTCTCTTTTCATCCCTTCCCAGTAGTAAGTCTGCTTCATATCTCGATACATCTTGTTACCACCGGGGTGTATAGTTAGCTTTGAGTGATGACATTCTCTAAGCACTTCATCCCTCAATCCATTGACATTGGGTACAACAAGCTTTCCATTCTTTCTAAGCCATCCATCTCGATCAAGCCCATACTTATTCACCTCCTCATCGATACCCATCTCTAACTTGGAGATGATTTCCAACAGGTTAGGATCGTCCCTCTGACTAGAGCCGATCCGCTCAATCAAAGTGGGTCTGATCGTCAAACTTGCTAACATTTCTGGATCCAATTCGCACTTTGGTCTGAAATCAAAACCCGCGATATACTCCAGTTGCTTCCATTCAAGGAACATAGCCCCTAGGCTGGCATGTCTTCTACTCAATGCATTAGCCACCGCATTGCCCTTTCCCGGTGTATATGCGATGTCAAAATCATAGGAAGCCAAGAACTCTAACCATCTCTGCTGACGGAGATTCAGATCTTTCTGAGAGAAGAGATATTTTAACGACTTATGATCTGTAAACAGCTCAAATCTTTCTCCCAAGAGATAGTGTCTCCACATCTTTAACGCGAACACGATCGCTGCCAATTCTAAATCATGGGTAGGGTATCTTCTCTCGTGCGGTTTCAATTGCCGACTTGCGTAAGCTACAACCCTACCGCCTTGCATCAATACAGCACCCAGTCCGGTACCACAGGCGTCCGTGTATACCGTCATCTCTTCATCCCCCTTAGGAATGACTAACACTGGTGCGCTTGTCAACTTGTCCTTTAGACTTTTAAATGCATTCTCGCACCTTTCATCCCAGACAAAAGCTTGATTCTTCTTGGTCAACTGGGTCAATGGTGCTGCTAACTTGGAGAAACCTTGGATAAACTTACGATAATATCCAGCTAACCCCAAGAAACTTCTTACATCTGTTGCATTCTTGGGCGTAGGCCAATCCTGTACCGTAGCCACCTTTGCCGGGTCCACGGCAATACCATTCTCTGATACAACATGGCCCAAGAACCTCACTTCCCTCTTCCAGAAGTGACACTTAGAAAACTTTGCTTTCAATTGGTGTTTTCTCAACACCTCCATTGCTACTCTTAAATGTTCCTTGTGTTCTTCCTCTGTCTTCGAATAGACTAAAATATCATCAACGAACACAAGGACAGACTTATTCAACTGATCTCTGAATACCCTATTCATGAGATCCACAAAATATGCCGGGGCATTAGTCAGCCCAAATGGCATAACCAACCATTCATAAAATCCAGACGGCGTTCGAAATGCCGTTTTAGCTATACTCTCAGCTTCCACTCTAAGCTGATGAAAACCTGTCGCGAGATCCAACTGAGAAAATATTCTCGCGCCACCCAACTGATCGAACAAATCATCTATCCGCGGTAAAGGATACTTATTCTTCCTCGTCACTTTATTCAACTCGCGGTAGTCTACACACAAACGAAGGGAACCATCCGCCTTGGTAGCAAACACAACTGGTGCTCCCCATTCAGAAACACTCCTTCTGATAAATCCCTTCTTCAAAAGATCACTGACTTGCACCTCGAGCTCTCGCTGCTCTCTTGGTGCCATACGACGAAGTGGCATCACTATAGGCCTGGCATCCTTTATCAAATCAATACGAAACTCAATCTCTCGGTGTGGTGGAAGTCCGGTCACTTCTTCGAAAACATCCGGATACTGGCCAATCATGGGCAAACCTGACAACTCACTATGCGGAATGTCGAGGGAGTTTAGAAAACTAGCCAATACCCCCTTACTGGGTAGACCACCAAACACTATCCTCCGCCCATCATTCGCTCTAGCTGTCACCAACAAGCCCTCACAGTCTACCACCACCCCGTATCTTTGGAGCCAATCTACTCCCAAAATAATGCCAAACCCAGTAAATCCCAAAACAAAGCAATCACAAACAAACATGCATCCATGACTCGATAAGACCACATTACGACAAATCATGCTAAGGCTAGTCGAACCACCAATCGGGTTCGTCACTACTAAAGGTCTATCGACAATCTCGGGCTCCAATCCCAACCTATCTACCAGGTCACTAGATATGAAAGAACTGGAAGCTCAGGTATCAAACAAAACTCTAACAGGAACATCATAAACAGAAAGCATACCTTGAATGACGACATTCTTTCCCTTCTCCGCCGCAGTTGGGGCATTCGACGAAGAAGGAATAGCATTAAGGGCATATGCTTTCACCATTTGCTTTTCTTTAGGGGGATGTGGACACTTGTCCTTGTGATGTCCCATTTGGCCACAGTTAAAGCACTTCCTATCCGCTGGCTTGGCCCGACAATTACTAGCATAATGGCCCTTCTTACCACAGCTGAAGCACTCAACATCTTGCTTATTCTTTTTCTTCTGGCCATCCTTAGTCTGATTCTGCTTTCTCTTATTCTGGGAACCACCCTTGCCTCCACCACTTGCTTGTGGCTTTGGCTCATCTGCGGATGCAACCTCAGTCTTCGGCTCAGGGTAGAGACTTTCCGATCTTAACGCTTTCCCCACAATCGATTCAAACGTCTCATCGATGTGGTTAATAAGTTTTTCCCCCAAGTACTGATCCAAACCAGTTATGAATTTCTCATTCTTTTTCTCGGCAGTATCAATAAGAGACAACCCATATTTTGACAAAGTGTCAAATTCAGCAATATACTCCGAGACAGCTCTGCCATTCTGCTTGAGCTCCAAGAACTTCTTAAACAGCATTGACTTCTGAGCAGCTGGAATGAACTTCTCACTAAAGCGAGCCTTAAATTGCTCCCAAGTAATCTGATCTTCGGGAGTAGCTGCCTTTATAGCATTCCACCAATTCATTGCCCGCCCTTGCAGCTGACGGGACGCTAGCTTTCTCTTCATCGCATCCTCGATACCCAAATCCTCGAAGATACGTTCGCAACTATCCACCCAATCCTAAACATCCGTAGCCGACTCCGTTCCGTGGAACGGCTTCCCACCAAGGCTAGTATAATCCTTATTCAGCTTGGCGAAGTCGACTCTTGGCGCCTGCACTATTGGACCACCACCATTTCCACCATTGGGAGCTGCCCTCTGTACATCTCTAAGCATCTCTCTCATGAGGTCAGTAAACATCGTCCTCATGTCAGCAGCATTCCCATTATTGGCTCCCCGACCAGCACCTCTAGTATATCGGCTCATCGTCAATCTGAAAAAAGGAAACGATTAACGACTCCATAGTGGTGCTAGTGCAGTACGACTTCATCCTTATACTACTAATAGTATATATATATATAGCTTTTTAAAACTCAAAATAATCACAAATACGCTCTCTCTTATACGTATATTATCTCTCCCTGATAGCTTCCCTAGGTTAACTACGCAACCTAGAACTCTGATACCAAGTGTGACGGCCCGCCCCGCACCAGCCTGCATTTCCTCCAAAAGTGCGCTGTACACATGCCCGACTAGCACAAGACGGTCGTCAGTAGAAAAGAAAGAAGAGAATGAACTAATCAAGGAACCTGTAGAATGTCTCACAGCGCATGGAATAAAATATAATAATAATAATACACTTGACATAAAACAGGTGAGACAGTGCATAAGCTGATAACTAAAATCAACATCAATCATCAAAGCAGCGGAAATCCAAATACAGCTTATTACAACTTTTCAAAATCTACTGTCTCTGAACAACAGAAAGCCAAAATAGAAGATACACCACCAATGCCCAAGCAGTGATCTTCAACAACACAGGGAGAATACTATATATGTATATTACGTGGAAGCCTCCTGCTCGTCTCCGGATCATCTACCCGTGCATCACCAGCTAACCTGTCTCTAGTCTGCTCGTGTGAGCACCCAGAGTAATAAGAGGAGACATAAAACTCTGGGTCAGACATAAAGCCTGGTATGAGCGATAAGCATCTAAACAGAATAATAACAGGTATACTAAACCATACCTGAACCTGGACCTGCAACCAAAGAGTTAGTACCACATACCGTACAATACTCCAAGGTGCCATAATAAATAGTGTAAGAATACGGGGGTGGGGTGTGCATGTCACAATGATAACAAACAAATCATCCATAGCAACCATCCTCACATCTCTCATTCAGTGCGTAAAGTGTACGACATCTACCACTTTGGAACACTAGACAAACTGAGGTAACGACGAATCCCGACTTGTAGAAACCCTGCTGTGACCAAGCCAAACACTTGGAGTCATGACCAAACATTTCAATGACCCACTTCATTGGTCGTAGCCCTTGGTTCTACCGATGCCATAATGGCCCTGAATCCGCCTTTGTACCTCCTACCATAGTGGTCCAAAGCTATAGACGTCGATAACTCCTTGGCACGCGTCCCGCAGCAAAGCCCAACCATGAAGCGAACTCGTTGATTCCCATCTGAATCTTAAGCTCTAACTTCTCATTTGGACTTCCTTTGCATCTCGGGTTTGGTCGAATTGGAGTGGGTCTTCAGAAGAGTTGTCGCGCATTAACAGTCTTAGAATTCGGTTCGGTTCGGTAGTCATCACCTTCATCGGTTCGGGTCGGGAGTCATCACCTTCATCGGTTCGGGTCGGTCCTCCTTCCTTGTCATCTTTCCATTCGGTTCGGGTCGGGTACTCCACTTCGGGTCGGGTCGGTATCTTCCTCCGGGTCGGGTCGGGTGTCCTTCCTTCCAGTGCTCTGATCCGCTCCTTCATTTCTTCACGTATTCCGATCCGATCCCTCCTTGCCATCTGATCCGCGTGGCCTTCCCTCTTGCTAGTTCTCCCAAATGTTTACTTCCGATCCGAGCCCTGCGTCTCCAAGTCGATCCGATCTGGCCTCCCATTTATTCTTCTGATCCGATCCCCTTGTCCACTCTAACTCTAAGTAAACGGCCTTCCTTCTCGCCAAGCCTCCTCCAGTGACGAGTTCCAATCCAGTTCGAATTCCCCTGGTCAGTTCACAGATCCGATCTGACCCCTTACTTCGATCCGAACCGGTTCGGAACCTGCACACTTCTGCAACTTTCCAGCGAGCTTTCTACGCCATTCGACGGCATTTTCGACCAATCTAACTATTCTAATCAATCATAAAACATACCATAGAGTCATAGCAACATGTAAGAACAACCACAAACACCAAACAACAATTCGAATGAACCAAAATGGATCAAAAGTGGCTAAAACCTCACATTTTCCTATAATCCCTCTTAAACATGTTTAAGTACATACTTAGTAAAACTTAATCAAATCGCCTAAATTTTCTAACAGAGGCATGAAATATTATTTAAGAATTTCTAAACATTTTTCCAGAATTTATTAGTGTATAAATTCGCTAATCTTCACTAATTACCCTTAATTAACTGTAATTAGTGTCAAAACGATGCTATCACTCACCTTGGCCACAAAATAAAACACCAAATCTGAAGTTTCCTCTGTTTGGGTCGAATTCCTATGTATAGCAGCAGCTCCAACCTTGCTTTGTTGCTATTTGGCCTTGTTTTGATGTAGTTTAGGCTTAATCTTCACTAAAAATGTGTTTTGGGGTGATTTTAGAGGATGGAAGCCATTACTAAGGTCTCAAGAAGGTTTGTGGCGGCTCAAAACTGAAATGAAAGTGATAACCTAACCCTAATCAGTCCTCCTATACCTCTAAACCCGAAATTCCCCTCCGGACCTAGCTGCTAATCACCCGGTTAAGCCCAATTAAGCTGCTTTTCACCATCTGAAACTTGTTTCAGCCATATCTCCCAAACGGTAAGTCCGTTTGGCTAATGTGACCACTCTACAGAAAGAGAAACCATCATCCGGAGCCAATGGAAGTGGTTTCAGGTCAAAATTCCTTTCCAGTCAAAAGTTATGGCCAAAACAGTGCCAACTAGGGGTAAAATGGTCATTTAAAAATCGGAAAAAATCATGAACATGGGAAATGACCACAATAGTCGTCTCCCAAAGTTACATGACCATACGACTTCGTATGTGAAAGAAATAAATATTCTACGATCCTATGATGCGTAGAGTACGGGTCGTTACAGTACTCTTTTTCCTTCACCAAGATTTTTCCAATCGGGTTTTTCTTAGTAAGGTTTTGATGAGGCAACATTTTGATCCACAAGTATCCAACATCTTTTGATACAGTAAGCTATTATTTATGAAGAAGACACGGCAGTTTGCATGGCTCAAATTCAAGTGAATTATATCAAGGGTGACAGGATGGAGCAAATTTCTTCTAAATTTCTCTTCACACATGAATGAAAGGATAACAAGAATAAGGAGAAACAAATTTAGCTCAAGAAAAGCGGGTCGATCTGTTATCAAAGGCAACTTCGAAATCAACATTGTAGAAGATGATGTACAAAATTGGCATGCGTCGACTACATCAATAGACTAATTGAATAATGAGTTATAAATAAAGGGGAGCATATAAAAATATGCTATAATGTACTCTTTTCCTTCACTAACATTTTTCCCATTTGGTTTTTGTTAGTAAAGTTTTTAATGAGGCATTATCTTGATCCTGAAGTATCAACCCTTACTGTAACATTGTAAAATATGTTACCTAAAAATGAAATGAATTTGCACTCTTTTCCTTGTTCATGATTTTTCCCATAGGGTTTTTCATAAAAAGATTTTTAATGAGACATTGTTTTGATCCTGAAGCATCAAACTCTTTTAAGGAGTATCATTTTAATATGATATTCATAATGTCAGACGTTGTACTCTTTTTCTCGTTCAAGGTTTTTCCCATTGGGTTTTCGTTATAGAGTTTTGAAGGCAACAGACAATAGTTGTATCAATTGAACGGATATATGCAAGCAAGATAATTATAAGGGGGAGCAATCATCATATATGTTTTAAAAGGGACAACTCCAAGTTAGCAGAGCATTCAAAATTTTGAAGACACATATTCAAGGGGGAGTGTTGTAATATATATGAGTGAATATGCTCTTGTCATATTTTATTTAGTCCCACATCAAAGGGGTAAGTTTAACATTAGCTTCAAAGCCTATATATAAAGGAGCCAATGTAGTAGAAATTGTACACACTTGAAGCAATAGAAATAAAAGTCTCTACCCTATCTTTTTCTGTTCTCGCTAATGACTTCTTGTTTAACATATGTTCTGTTATATTTTATAACAAATAGGAATTAGTTATATTTTTATCATAATATTATTAGTATGGGTATTCGGTTCGATTTGATACGGTTTAGTCAAAGTTTGAACTGCAACTGAACCGTATCATTGCGAGTCAGTTCGGTTCGGATTATTTTTTTAGAGAGAGGATTCGGTGCAGTTTTCGACACCATTTTTGCGGTTCGGTCTGGGCGGTTTTCGTATTGCGATGCGGTTTATGCCCACCCCTATAATCAACAGTAGATTGTGAGTCACCATTTCTATTATAACATTTGAATAGGCTGCTTTGTTTACAAACTCAGTAGTGTCATTTGTTTTTGTTTTTTTGTTCTATTTTTTTCGTCTATGGTAGGCCCAATTATAAGTACACTACAAAACATAGCTGAAATCGTCACTTAGTATCGTAAGTACAAACATATTTAAAGTGTCATTATTCTATATGTTACTACTAATATAATAACATGCTGAAACTTTTAATTAATTATTCGTATGAAATTCCATTTTTCACGTTGTGCCCGTTACCGTCCGCTGGCAGTTTATGTAAAACATTTTTAATGCAACTAACGAAATCGAAATTCGATAAAACAAACGTTAACGTTTTGAATTTCAATATTTTCTAAAATCATTTCACGTAAAATAACTATATGACATGAACCAATATTTTGTCATATATTATTAACTATTATAACAATAAATAAAAACTGAATTGTATTTCCATCAATAACAATCGATTTAACTTCTCTAAATTAAACTAAATACACGTAATCCAAATTCAAATTCAAACTAAAGTTCTAAGTTTTAACATCGAACCGTTTCAATACCGTTTACGACTGTTATTTAATGATTGTCAATTATCATTTCAAAGTTTGGATTTATTCTTTTATAAAATTATACTTAATTTTAAAATGAACACTTGTAATTTATTTTCATAAAATATTATTCAATTTTATTAAATGCTAATTCGGTTTAATGTGAAACTTAAACTACAACTAACTCACCTTCTTTTAATTGAAACTTATTAAAATTGTCCTTATCAATTACATTAAGAAATCATAAATTCATATATTTATATTTAAATTTTTTAATATAAATCAATATTTTAAATAGTCGAAATTTTCAGGATCTTACAATCTCCCTCACTTAGAATTTTTCGTCCTCAGAAAGGTATGAAATAAGGAAATTAGCACTTAAACAATATACCATTCGTAAGCATATTAATTCAATTTCTTATTTTGAGTACAAAATTTTGTTTTTAACTAGTATTGGTAACCCGATCACTTTAGCATGGGTAATGATTTGACTTCTTGATAAGAAACTTACATTCCCCTTGCATAGCAATAAATTATGATAGAGAATTTCATGTTCATATCAAAAGTCGTACCAGAGTTTGTCGTCGAGAATCAAGAGAACAATTCTACTTGAAAACAAAATCTTATATTCGAGTCTGAATCAAATCTTACATGCGAAATGAATGATTGACGTTCAACTATATATTTATTCCATTAGTTCATTTCATTTCTAGAGACGAAAATTAGTATTTTGATATATTTCAAAGCTATAAACTTTCAAAACATTTAAAACTTCTCTCTTGATTTATTATGTTGAAGTGATATAATATTAAATTTCCTTGTTATTGATTTATTACTTAAAGTCAAAATACTTTTATAACTCGAAGTCTTAACAAGTTTATTTTCGTTCTTATAGAATTTAGGCATACGTTGGTCAGATGCATGACTAAAAATCTTCAAGTACTTAATAGACTTGTTTCAACTCCCAGAGAAAATACTTAAAAACTTTTGAACAATAGATATAGAAAGCACATTCCCCTATGGATCACAGTTATGCAGTGGTTACCCCATTATCCCAATGGAATCACTTGTAACTATAAGAATCACAACCCCTTGAATTAGGTCGTGGTTGTTGCATATATCACAGTTAATCAGCGGTTATGCCACTATCCAAGTGAAATCGCTTGTAACCGTAGGCATCACGCCCCTCAAATCAAGCTACGATTATAAATCATAATTACACAAATGTTACACTGCCATCCCAGCTGAATTGCTTATAACAATAGGCGTCACGCCCCTCGAATTACAATATGGAAAATACCAAGCAAGTATGATATATAAATCAAAGTGATCCCACCAAATGAGATTCTTATATGCAAACCTTACTGAGTAGGTTCACGATTTTCTATGGACACTCTCGTCAGGTGGAGCTCCAATCCAGTCCTTACCAAGTAGGTTTGCGATTTCCAATGGAGACTCCACGCGGAGTTCCAAGCAACCATATATAGCAGGATTGCGATTTTCAATGGAAGGTACATTCCATATATTCGATTTAAAAAACATATAATACTATATATACAGTATTTTTCACTCTACATATATCATACTTATATAAATTTCATTTACATAAGATTTATCGAATAATATTTCGACAAGCCATTCTTATTTCACTCCGCATATATCGTCTTCTTCCATATATTCGCCTCCTCCTTCTTCTTCTTCCTCTTCTTTCTCTTCATAGTCATCTGGATAATGGAAGAGTCATCTTTGATAATGACAGGATTAGAATGATTACCCATTAGGAATTTTTAAAATTCCTTAGGATTTTTCCTTGCTTTTCTCATTCTTTGGAGAAGCGGAGTTGTGAAATTTGAATTTCAGCGAGCATTTGTAGAGAATCATTTAAACGCTCTACCACTTTCATAACACGAGCAAGAGTAGTACATTGAAATGGTCCTGGAGGAGGCTAAGGGAAGGAAAAGGTGTTGTTTTTATTGGTATTAGATGAGGAGGACATTAATTATTTCTTGTTTCCAGAAGTTTATTACAGAGAGAAATGAGTGAAGAGACAGGAAATTTCAAAATTAAACGTTTAAATAAGCAAATAAACTGATTTTGAAGGAAAGGTTAAATTTGAAATTTGACTGTTGGATGTTGACAAGAGGTAATGGGCATATCGACATGGGTACGTTATTTTTGAATTTTTTTGTTTTTCTTTTTATATTTCAGTATGTATATATATACTTATATATATATCTAGTTATTATATTTCAGTAAAAGAACAAATACCTAGTTCTCTTCTTAATTTAGTAAATGTTGCTTAATTAAATGGTTTAGTTAAAATTCCTACAAGTTGATTCATTTTGTTTTACTTAACACCAAGGTGTTTAGTTCTAACACGATGTCCAAGATTTTTAGATAGATTATTGCACTAGTATTATCAAAATAAATTAGTGATTTAGTGATGTTTAATCCAAAATCTTCTAGGGTTTGTTGCATATAAATTACTTGAGAACAAGCCAAAGCAACTGAGATATATTTTGCTTCATTTTTTAACAAGGATACAGTATTTTACTTTCAACTAAACTAGGAAACCGGATAATGTCCCTAAAACTGCCTAGTTGCACTTGTACTTTTTAGGTATGAACTAACATAGTCAGCATCACAATATGAAATTAAATCAAACGAATAATTTTTTGAATAAAATAAACCAAAGTTTAATATGTGTTTAACTTATCTTAGAATATGTTTTACGGTTTTTAAGTGGGTTTCCTTAGGTTGCGATTGATATCTAGCGCAAAGGAAAACACTATGCATAATAGAAAAAATGTCTTCTTAGTAGAAAAATGCCAGTTCAAACTCTAGTTATCAATCTAGTTTGTCTACTTATTCACTTATATTATGTTTCAAAATATATACTTAAAGTATATAGATCCATATAATCATATATATATATATATATATATATATATATATATAGTACATAGACATGTTGATATAATATATAAAACTTGAAATAATTTTAATTTTTTTTCAAACATTCGTTATTGTTGTAAAATATAAATTTACATGTATGTCTTATATATATAGTTTAAACATATATATTGTTTAACTTATATATTTTTCATATATAATTTTTTTAAAAATTGGTTTACGCTATCATAAATATTGTTTATAATTTAATACTAATTTTGATTACTTATTTTGACTAGATATGTAAAACTTAATATTTTAGTTTGATAAATAAGTTTTTATGTCTTAGGTTTATAGTTTAAAATACACAAATTTATAATTTTATAATTACTTTACGTTAATATAATATATTTCATCAAAGATAAATTTGTTGTAAATTTCAAAGTTTGTACCATTATAAGTATTTTATTATATTATTTTTATTACAAGTTTTGTCCTAATAAATATTAATTATATTTTTCTTTATCAGATTAGTATATTTTAGTTTTTAAAGTTTAAATTTATAAATTGATTTGTATTAAATGATTGATTTATATTTCATAATTTGGAATAATAAAAAATCTCTTTATAACATCTTAATTTCTTATATATGTCTTAATAACATTTGTTTTAATATCTTATATATATATATATATATACATGTATGAATATATGTTTATTTCATAATGTTTTACTCTATATGAGAATTTGTGTCTCTGCTTTAAAGATCTTCAATATTTACAATATTACTTTTAAAAACCATAATACTAAAATTATTCAAAATTCAAAATTATAGTTTAAATCCATATTTCTTAGTAAACTGATTTTAATATTTATTTTAATTACTAATTTTCATGAATATATTATAATAGCATCAATTACCTTTAAACTCTTGTCTTCGCTACTCTTTCAATCTCATTTATTAGTATCCTTAACCTAAATCTGGGATATAACACGTATTACCTTTATTTGATTAAAGTAATTTATAATATATATATATATATATATGCATGATTATTAGATATTACTTAACACTAATGATTATACTCTGTATATACCTTACCATATTACATATCATCATCAAATTATTCTGCATATTATTATTTTTACTTTGTTGTCTTATAATTGTTATGCATCTTATTTACAATGCATGCCATATTAAATTCATTTACATCACAAACTGCACTTCTAATATATATCATCTCATACTATTTTATGTATGTCATACATTTAATACTGCATTACATTCAATATATTGCACATTTGCGTATTGCATTACGTATTGATTTCAACTCCTTACATAATAAGTGTATTTTATTTAAGGGAAGTTCTATATTGTAGTCTTAAAAAGTAAAGGATTATTGGTTTTTGATTGACTTATTTGACTTGTCTGACTTAATTGACTTCATTGGCTTGTTTAACTTGATTGACTTGTTTGACATGATTGGATTTGAAGTGTATGTAGATTGGTTTGTTTGAAATATATTGGATTTGATTGGCTATAGTTCAATTACTATATCTTCTCATTAAGTTTGTAATATTAGTTTAAAGAGGAATTTTAGAGTACTATAGTATAGAAGATATGGGGAGTTATATATTCTGGATAGGTTTAGTTTTATGATAATTATTGTTTAGGAAAGTTTTCGTTGATGACAAAGGGGAGAAAGTTATAAAATAGCAGGCTTAGAGTGAGGGGGAGTTATTGGAGTAAGGGAGGGTGTGAGGATAATTAGAAGCACGGTAAGTATATTTTATAAACAAACGTTGTCATCATCAAAAAGAGGGAGATTGTTAGTTCCTGAAATAATGGTTCTGATAACAAAAACCTTTTAACTATTATTATTATAAAATATATACAAACACTATTATATGTATATATAAATATATATCCACGATGTATTTCTAGGTATTTTATGTAGGTAGTTTATCCAGGTATTGATTATTGAAGAATGTACAATATACATATTCAAGATTGGAGATTTCAAGGAAGAAGAATTCAAAATTGAAGACTCATGAGTAATAAGAGTTCAAGAATTCAAGATAATAGGATAAGTAATAGAGTTTATAATATTTGTTAGAACTTCATAATGGCACTAAAATCTTTATTCCAATTTTCTCATGGAAGGAACCCATTTATACCTTTTAATGGGATGGAATCCATAGTGGGATAGAACCCACGACCAAATCAGTTTTGGCGAGAACCGAGGCTTGTCATGATGAGATACTCTGTAAGTAGGAACTCACAAAAAACTAGAGTTTTAAAATTTCCATTTTAATGTTTTAAATATATTCTTAGCTTTTATTTTCAAAATATTTCAAAATTACTTCCTATTTAAAAGATATCTCTTAGCTTTAATATTCCTTGTCTTTAAACTAACTTCTGATTTATTTAGTTTTGAATTCCAAAATTATAGTATTTACTTAATTTTTAATATTCTTGTTTCGTTATATTCATAATTATAGTTTTACATCTTAAGTTTTAATCTTCTTATATTTATATTTATAGTTTTACATTAAGTTTTAATATCACTTTTATAAATTATAAATACATGTTTTAAATTTGTATAATTACACCATTATACTAATTTATAATATAGGAAAATTGTTTGCTTAAACTCCAAAATTGGCTTGATTTATTTAAACATCATTTTCATTGTTTTCAAAAATTTAAATTTCAAAATTTCTACAACTGTGTCGACTATAAGTGTGTCGACATAGGGGGATGACCATGTCAACATAGGGGGATGTCCATGTCGACATGTTAGATGTTCTTATAAAAAATTAAAATGTCAAAAGAAGTGTCTTTTCGTTTAAATTCTTTCCTGAATAGACATGGTTGTTGATTCACTATATATATACCCAACCAAAAATGAATTTTTTAACTACTTTACATTATCTTCTTCTCTCCTTCTTCTCTCCTTCTTCTCCACTCCATCTACTTTCTAAAAATTCAAGATTTCTTAATCAAACTCTATCGAAATTCAAAGAGACTCAAACCAGATCATCTATATTTTAATTCACTACCACTTTCTCAAAGATCTAAGTGCTACTCAGAGTTATAGGAGCATTTATAACAAAAGATCAATAGATCAAAGTCCTATAAAGCTTTCTACCAAACGTTACTGAAAATATGTGGATGTAGCCCGTTTAAATCAAATGGATGTAATTATAGCCCTTAAATAACCTAGGTAATCTTGTAGTCTGGTTAAATGAAAAGAGTTCCCTGTGCTCGAAAGAAGGTCGAGTGGAGCTTGTGGCCTTGAAATCAAGAATTGTAATTTTGAAGATTATTTGAAAAGAATTTTGCACAACCCTGAGTTGTATGGGAATAAATGTAGGGTAATTCTGAATTAGTATAAAATCTCAATGTGTTATTTTTTTTAATTGCTTTTACTTATTATTTGCATCTATGACTACTTCTAATTTGTGATTTGCAATTGATTTTGATATATTCAAAAAGATTTCAAAAATTTCATAAATTCGATTAAACACTATTCACCCCTCACTAGTGTTAAATTAGACTTAAGATCCATAATTCACATTCCCAACAGAAGCTTTCGACGTGTCGCATGCCAACAAACCAATTTTGGCTATATACCCCATTTTGATCCAACTAATACCTTATTTACTATTTGATTACTCCGTTTACCCCAAATTACCCCCTTTGAAGTCCGCTTATTGTTCCCCTCAAATACTCCATTTGAATTCCGTAAACGCATGCAGCGGTTAGCTTCCAACTCCTTACAGATGACCCGTTTAAATGATCTATTAAAATGCCTCGTTATCATTTACCGCGAACGCATCTAATGATAAAGAACTTTAGGCATGACCAACCTACATTTACGAACCAATGAAAAAATTATTCGTGTCATAGGACTTGGAGAAAGTTGGATTGCTATCACGCATAGAGATCTTGAAAAGATTCAAAGGCTAACTCGTTCTGATAGCACCAGTGACACTGTTCTCGCCCATACTCTATATTGAGCCTTATAAATATGGTCTTCTTTTAGAATAGAGTCATAGAAGTTCTCCATTGTAATTTTATCTACATTTTAATGTTTTTACAGTGTTTAAAGGATTGTAGGGTTGGATCAAGCATATACAGTATTCATGCATTTGATCCAACTCTCATCTAACAATATATCTCTATGTGGGCCCCCTTATCCTCGTGACATGGACTTATACAGAATTTGGCTTAGTTTATAACTTTATATTCCATTCTACTATTTTTAGTCTCGACTAATAACTAAAATTTATTAGAATTTTTTCTTAATTTGATGAGTTTGAATCATCTTCTTAAAATGAAAACATAAAAGAGGAAGAAGATAAACAAGATAATTTTTTCTCGCAAATATGTTAGACATAAAATTTTGCAAAATTATCTTTGTTTTAAGATGGTTTAGAAATTTTGACTTTATTGTTTTAAAATATGTTTTTGACATTTCGTACTTTTTTTCTACGTTTTAAATTGGTTTCTAGACTTTATTATAGTTCTCCCTTTTTTTTGAGAATGTGGAATATTTTATATTTATTCATAATTGTAATATACTTGATGTCACATTCTTTTTAGATAACGTGAATTATCAGAAACACCCCTTTATCAAAATGTCACTTAAAATTTACGTCTAATTTATTTTAAGAATACAAATTTCCCTTAAAATTTGGATCTAACTTCTTCGTAAATTCAAAACTTTCCTTAAAATTTGGACGTAATTTCTTATATATATGATATAATTTTCAAAAAATATGTATTTACATATATATATATGTTGTGTATATTATTAGTAATAATTGATCTAGATCATAAAATTTTGATTCGACAGTAAACTTAAAAAAATAACTTTATCTATCTTTTGTTTTATATATTACTTGACAAGGATTTTCTTTTAAAGGACAAACTTAGCAAATTGTTTTGGGAAAAGTTTGCAAAGTTTGGAATTTAGGAAGAATGACATATTTTAGTGTAAAAGTGGAATTCAGGGACCCACTATCCTTTCCCCTTTTGCACTAAAATGTGTCCTTCTCCCAAAATACCAAAATTTGCATACTTTTCATCAAAAAATTGGCTAAGTTTGTCCTTCATCCTATTTTCCACTTACTTGAATATAAGATTTAATAATTAAACATTTTTGCAACTTCAGATTACATTTCTGCACGTATTAACAAATCTTTATATCACTTTAAAATAGGACCTAAATTTTTAAACATTTTCGCACACGATATATTTTTAAAATAATATTTATTATTTTAATGTAAAATGAGAACTTTGTTATGTAATATATGATAAATTTTGATGTGAAATACATAAATTATTATTGCTGTTTGTGTGAAATTTATGTTCTATAACTAGCTTAAACAAGCAACATGTATGTGTGTATATTTTAGATTTTTTTTAAACCATTTTGTTGATATGAATATATATGTTGAAATTAGTTTATGTTAGTAATTATTTATTTGATAAATTAATAAATATCATTTAATAGAATTTCCCAAGTTTGTCCCTTAAAAGAAAATCCTCTTGTTTAAATAAGTTAAATGTAAAATTACGAAGGTTGTTTAACTGTGTAGCATAGTAGGAAGAATTAAAAAGAATTTTGCAAAATGGCATAAATATGATGTGAAGTTATTGATATCCAAAAAGAATTTTACAATATAATATATGATAAATTCTTGATATAATTGAACCATAACTAATTTACAAATTGACTTTATCATAGTTATCGATATACGTGTTCATGTTATGTGATTTATACATCTTTAATGTTACATGAAAAATTGCCTTTTTTAATATGAATATGCATAGTAAAATTGGCTTATATTTTTTAGACTATTAGAAAAATAGACTAAATACTCCTTAAGGTTATTTAATTAAGATTTCATTAGTAGTTTAACCATATGAATTAAAATATAAAATATCATGAAAGAATTGAGGAGGTTCAACAAATAATTGTAAAAATGTTAAAATGCAGGTACTTAAAGCGAGTGTTGTTTTTCTTTAATTATGATAAATTTATGGAGATAAGTGTATAATATATTGAATTTTTTTTACTATTGGTTAAAAATATTATTTAAACTAGATGAATTATTTAACTTCATATTGCTTTGCCAAAAAAATTAACTTTGTATTTGGGAGAAAAACTTATTTTGGCCTTTTTGTTGATATGAACATGGTCTACATTTTAAAACAACACACTTATGTTAATTAGATAAAATAACAATAATTCATTGGTTGAATTCATTTATTATATTTAATGTCACATAATTAATTTAAATATAACGATCTGAATGTGCAATGTTAAATGGTATTGTAAAGTGTTTTGTGAATAACTAAATAAATTTTAAAACGTAGACGTTTGAAATTATATTACCATGCAATAGAAGGTAAATACGTTTATGTAAATGAGTTAACTTTGAACTTGTGATAGCTATTGTAACAGCCCGCATTTTACGTATCGGAGGATCGTAAAATATTTTTATTTATTTCCCTGAGGTTTGGATCGTTCTCATATTTTGATATATTGGTTATGGGGATGTGAGACATGACCACAATTTTTACCAATTTTATATGTGAACATTATTCCCCTATCAGTTTTGTACAGGGCATAACTCTTGACTGGGCTCAAATCAGATGCTGATATCGATTTCATTGAAAATGAAATGGTGTTTGCAATTTTATAGAGTGGCCACATTAAAGATTTGGTTCAGCGGTTTGGGAGAAATTGTTGTTTTAGTGCTACACAATTATTAAATATGGACCACCATCCCAAAATCTGTTCTACTCACTCAACCAATGTATTTTAGCATCCAATTTGGTAGAATTAATGTAACACCCCGTATTTATGTTAACACTAAAGTTACTAATTTAAGAATAACCAGTACAAATTTAATAATAAATGTGTAAAGGGGAGATGTATCTAATGTGCATACAAATTTAATAATAAATGTGTAAAGGGGAGATGTATCTAATGTGCATACAAAATTAATAATAAATGTGTAAAAGGGGGATGTATCTAATGTGCATACAAATTTAATAATAAATGTTAATAATGTACATTAAGAAAGTAATTGTGAACATAACTGGCTTCTCTTTAGAACGGATGGCTTTGATTAACCTTGGCTTCATCGACGGCTCAAATTAACTTGCAATCCTATATAAACAGCCCTCCTAGTCTCCTTCTCTTTGCACCATTCTTCTCTAACCTTATGTTGCACAAATTCTTGATGGACATGGCTTCTTCTTCTTCCTCTAAATCTAAATAAATAGATTAAAATAAAATATAAATCAAGACGCGGATATGCTGCACAAGTCTTTCAAGAGAAGATTCAAAACAAGTTAGGATTCAAGTAAAGATTCAACGGCTTCAAGCAACGCTATCTTTCTATTCTATTCTAGATCCAATCAATGTAAGTCAATTACTTTTTAGATTTGAACGCCTTTTCTATTTGTGACATGAAATTAAAAGAATATAAGAAATATGCCTTAACATTTCATTGAATCTATGCTTGTTTATGACTTTGGATCTGATTCTTGATTATGGCCTAGAACACATTGTGACTAAATTGCCAATGCTTAAGATTATGACTATGGAACTGTGGCCTTTGAAACCATAAGCCTTTGACTATGAACATGAGCCTTTGACTATGAACATAAGCCTTTGACTATGAACATAAGCCTTTGACTAGGAGCATAAACCAATGCCTATGACTATGACAAGGACAATAGTGGATAATTACCTATGATTCATGAACATGATATTATTGCCTAGGATTATGAATGTGAGATTGGATCTAAACTTGATTATCTACTCAGTTTATTCTTAATTATCCTTGGATCTTGATTATGGGAATTTATCTATTAAGTTAGATCTACCCATATACTTGAACCTATGTTATTTATTCAACCCTTTTTATGTCATAATATTATCAGATCTATAGGCCTTCGATGCTTTAATCAATTTATTCAGTGTAATTTGTTAGATCTGTGATTAGTGAATTATCATCTTCTGCCAGTCATTATGTCTATCTTTTCATGGCATTTTGGTTCATTCCCTTTTTATCCACGAATCTAGATTTGTCTATAATCTAGGATGAAATCACAATTACACGAATGATGGGAATACGATTTGGGCAAATCATAAATTTGACTTAAACATGGTTGTAAACTTGGAAATTGGCATAATGTGGAACATTAACATAATTATGATTGACATAATTTAAAACATGTATTATGGCATGTTTATTAGAACGCAAATTTGAAAATTTGACATGAATTATGGAATATGTAATTTGACATATTAAATTTAGTATTGGCAAGTAAGCTAAGTTTTAGGCGTAAACGGTAAACTAGAATAATAATTCTAGTCTTGCCATAAACTGTAAATTAGGATGTTAAATCAGAATTGGGTCAATTAAAGTTAATTTGGCATAATAAGTATATTAGCACAAATTTTGAATTTAGTCATAATTGTGAGTAATTGTCATGTTTAGAATAATCATGGTTAGTGACACTTAATTTGGTATAATTTACATACCAAAAACTATAAACATGATATATAGGGAAAATGGGCCATAATAATAAATGTTGACAATGTACATTAAAAGAGTAATAATGGAATAAGTAAATTAGGGAAAAAATTACTTATAGAATTTATCCTAAATAAGAAAAGTAAATTTAGACAATACGAACATGCTTAACCCGAGGTTGGATTGAGTTGTGATGTAAACCTGCCCGGACCCGCCCGGCTGTCCAGTGATCACAACAATACCTATCCAATGTGGGAGGTTAAGGCATTGAGCCCGATAAAGGCCCGAGGTTAGACTGAGTTGTGGCGTAAGACTGCCCGGAACCAACCGGCATACCGGCAGCCACAACAATACCTGTCTAATGTGAGAGGCTGGTGCTTTAATAAGACAATTAAAGTTAAGCTAGAATGGGAGAGTTAAGTCCATAAGAACACTTAACCAACTTAACACAGTTAAGCTAGAATGGGAGGGTTAAGTCCATGAGAACACTTAACCAACTTAACACAGTTAAGTTAGAACGATAGGGTTAAGTTAACTAGAACACTTAACCAACTTAACATGGTAACAAGACAAGATTTGTAGGGGTTAAGTAACTAAGAAAAACACTTAGCCAATTTAATATGTTAACCAGACTAGAAAGTGGGGGTTAAGTAAATTCGATACACTTAGCCAATTTAACATGTTAACTTGACTAGAGGTTGGGGATAAGTAAAGTTAATACACTTAGCCAATTTAACATGCTAACTAGACCAGAGGTTGGGGTTAAGTAAATTTAATACACTTAGCCAATTTAATATGTTAGCTGGACTAGACCGTAGAGTTAAGTAAGCTTGAACACTTAACCATCAAAGTGTGATAAATGAATAGGGTTAAGTTAAAAACATGAAGGGACAATACTTAACCATTAGAACATGTTAATCAAACCAATGTTAGGGTTAAGTTAACGAAGGGAACACTTAACCGTTATAACATGTTGGTTAAAACAGATAGGCAAGGTTAAGTTAAAAAGGAACACTTAACCAATATAAGATGAATGGGTAGGGTTAAGTAAATACTTAACCAATATAACTTGATGCTGGTAGGGTTAAGTCAACGTGAATTACTGGTAACACTTAACCAGTTTAACATGACAAATGAATAGGTTAAGTTAACTTGTATCGACTAATGACACTTAACCAATCCAATTTGACGAGAAAGAGAACTAAGTAGTAAACCATAGTTAAAATGACTAAGTGGTAAACCTTAGTTAAGAAAACGATGATTCAGGAAACTAAGTGGTAAACCTTAGTTAGGGAAACTAAGTAGTAATTCTTAGTATAACACGAGGAGGAGCGAACGTCCATCTGATCTTAAAGAAGGCTACAACGAATTGGGTTACGAAGCCCGAGGCTTCGAGGGGGCGTGAGGGTACTCTTGGTATCCCTCCGTGAGGCTGCAGATGATCATCCTGGGCTCACAGAGGTTAAGGTCTGCGTTAGGAGAACCAAGGGTATGCCTTGGTTGCAATTTCAGGCAACCTAAAGACTAGGGTGGACCAGCGTGATTCGGCGAGACCAGTAGCCCTGTGATAGCAACTCGTCGTCTACCTACCATCTTGAGTTAGTCGAGATACGTAAAGAGGAAAGGCGGAGAACTCCAAAAGACCATATACTTGCTATCTAGTTATGGGTGAGGATGGCCATAAGACAATGGGGCATAGGGGGCCTACGTATAGTTCTCAATTTTTCAAGGGTGGCCTTTCATTAGTTGAGGGAGGGGTCAGGTGGGACCATAGCCACTGGAAAAACAGACCTTAGCATCTGCATCGGCAGATATCTGAAAGCTCCCGACCGAGTTCCATGTTTCTAGAATAGCCCTGCCACGGGACTCGGGTCGCACATTTCAGGACATGTGCATCTAGACAGCGATAAACGATTCGCGACACATACGTGGGGAAAGTCTAGGAACATATACCACTCTAGGTAGTGCGTCCTAGACTTGGGGCATCATTCGACAGGTAGCGTAATCCTTAGTTGGACCTAGGTGGCATAAACCCTGAATCTGTGAAGCATTAGATAAGCCGCGTAAACCCGAGTGGAATCTAGGAAGCACTTTGATATAAAACCCTAGATTAGACCTAGGTAATAAATAATAAATGTACGCCTAAAGACAACCACAATTACTGGGATTGGGATCGCGTTATCATTTTAGACAGATTACTAGTTGGGACACTAGATAGGTGGTGCAGAGACATAGAAACCATAATAACAGGTTAATAGCGAAGCGGAGAAAGTATTAAAGCATATCCAGTTTATCTTGTCTTAGCATATCTTGTGTTAATCTTATCATATCTTGTTGGCCCTATCATCATGGTATTGTCTTGTATTCAGTTAATTCATGTCGTTTTGTTTTTCCTTGTTCACATGCTAGAAGTAACTGAACTTACCAGACTTTATGTCTGACCCAGTTTTCTTTCGTCTTCTTTTCTTCCGTTCCCCCCCCCCCCCCTCAGGTAGTTAAGGAGGGAATAGTATAGCTCAGGTTAGATTGGACCATCACTCTTCCCAAGCTCGAAGATTCTTTGACAAAGTGCTTTGGACTCTCTTTTTCTGCTGCTATGGCTGGCTTATGCTACATTGGGGGATATAAATGTTATTTTATGCTTCTTTATTTTGTAAGACAGATGATACTCTGATATTGGAAAACAATTGTTGTACAAACTATTTTATCAATAAAGTAAAGTTTTATTTTCCGCTGTTTTAATTTTGTCTGTCTTGTAATTTATCTGCATCTTTTACCCTAAATGCTCCACAGAACTTAGTGCATTCCCTTTGTGAGTGACACTAAAGGATGTGGGGTGTTACACTTGGTATCAGAGCTGAAGGTTACCGGATCAGATAAAAGATTTGAAAAAAATTATTATTTTCAAACAGTTTTAAAAGAAGCATTTTCAAAAGAAAAGTTTTGTTTTAAAGGCATATTCCCCAAAAGCCATACGCACTATCTTCTGATTCTCTGTTTGAATTCTTGTCCCCTTCTTTCTTGAGTCTCTGGGGCTCCTGGCTTTCTGGGAGGTAACCTCATCGAAGGGCGAAGTAGTGCCCGACTTCCATCTATAACCGTAGTAGTTTCACCTGGGGCTAGTTTTCTTTCAAGCTTAGTAGGGTTTTCTGTACGATGGAGGCAGCTTTCGAGAGATTTGTCAACATGATTACACACGAAAGAGGATAAGGAGTTTGGCTAAGGAGCACAACCCAAGGATGAGGAATTCATGGATGTAGACTTGGCTCACGAAGGAGGAAGGGATTATAAAACCTAAGACAAGAGGAAGTATCTTTACTATGGCAGAATAGGGCATATAATTAAGAACAAAGGACAAGATTTTTAGAAGGGCAAGTACATGCTTTCACCACTAAGCGTACCTAGGAGAAAGGTAGTAAAGTTCTGTTGGAAGAGTCTAGCTTTTCTGTTTGTACTCCTTCTTTTGGTTTTAGCACTTCGCATTTGTTCATATTTGCCCATAGTTGAGTCTCTGCACCTTAGTACTTGTATAGTAAAATATCCCAACTAGTGTCAAGTGTTTGGTTGTTTTTGCTTAGATCATCTCACGTAGATCGTCCAAATTCGGAGGAGACATTCCTCGGGTGCTTGTATGATATTGGTTTAGGCCTTTGGGGCTTGTACTTGAGGGATGTCGAGTTCGACTAGGATGGTTTGCTTGAGAGATGAATAGTTGTGGCGGGCGCTCTATATAGAGAAGGACTAACCTTAAGAGAGGTAAAAAGTACGTAGTGACCTTTTGACCCTCATAGTTATGGCATGATGGATAAGCTAAGAGGAGAGACCTCTGATCATCCTAGTATATACACTCAGTACCATGGTTGATATTTGTTTATTTTGGAAATGGAGGTCAAGAAACTTCGCAATCGTGAAGTTGAATCTGTTAAGGTACAGTTGAGTAAAGCTCAACAAGACGTGATACGGGAGATTGAAGATAAGGCATACGCGCCTCATACCCTTTTTCTTAAGGGTACATCCTTGATTCCTTTTTTTAGGAATTCTATGCATACTAATTTCTAGCTTTTAAAGTATATCCTCTAGGACGTATCATCGATCCTTAGGTAGAAACCCTTTTGGATGTAAACATGTATTTGAAACATGTTATGGTTGATGGTTGCGAATGGTTGCTAGTGGTTGCTTGTGAATGCATATACACACGTATTAGGCACTAGATCAGCTCAGACGCCTTCATATTTCATTTACATATATGTATTTGTTTATGAATTGAACTTAATGTGTTATCATATGGATGTCTCATTTGAGTGAATGATTGCGCACTCATATAGAAATAATATGTATCATTAGGATTTGCATACATATTGGACGCATGGCACTGACATGATTTGCATTAAGGAGGTCAACTGAATCAGTAGACTGCCTGATTTTGCATTAGATAAAGACATGTACACCCACTATGCATATGAACATACAAGCATTAGAAGTATTTAAGGACAATGGATGCCTGTGTTTGATGGTTGAGTAGATGGATGATTGGATGGTAGGATTTACATTCTTCTTGACTTGAAGATTTCGGGGTCGAAATCCTTTAAGGAGGGGACAATGTAACACCTCGTATTTCTGTTAACACTAAAGTTACTAATTTAAGAATAACCAATACAAATTTAATAATAAATGTGTAAAGGGGAGATATATCTAATGTGTATACAAATTTAATAATGAATGTGTAAAGGGGAGATGTATCTAATGTGCATACAAATTTAATAATAAATGTGTAAAGGGGGGATGTATCTAATGTGCATACAAATTTAATAATAAATGTTAATAATGTACCTTAAGAAAGTAATTGTGAACATAATTGGCTTCTCTTTAGAACGGATGACTTTGATTAACCTTGGCTTCATCGACGGCTCAAATTAACTTGCAATCCTATATAAACAGCCCCCCTAGTCTTCTTCTCTTTGCACCATTCTTCTCTAACCTTATGCTGCACAAATTCTTGATGGACATGGCTTCTTCTTCTTCCTCTAAATCTAAATAAATAGATTAAAATAAAATATAAATCAAGACGAGGATATGCTGCTCAAGTCTTTCAAGAGAAGATTCAAAACAAGTTAGGATTCAAGTAAAGATTCAACGGCTTCAAGCAACGCTATCTTTCTATTCTTTTCTAGATCCAATCAATGTAAGTCGGTTACTTTTTAGATTTGAACGCCTTTTCTATTTGTGACATGAAATTAAAAGAATATAAGAAATATGCCTTATCATTTCATTGAATCTGTGCTTGTTTATGACTTTGGATCTGATTCTTGATTATGGCCTAGAACACATTGTGACTAAATTTCCAATGCTTAAGATTATGACTATGGAACTGTGGCCTTTGAAACCATAAGCCTTTGACTATGAACATGAGCCTTTGACTATGAACATAAGCCTTTGACTATGAACATAAGCCTTTGACTAGGAGCATAAACGAATGCCTATGACTATGACAAGGACAATAGTGGATAATTACCTATGATTCATGAACTTGATATTATTGCCTAGGATTATGACTGTGAGATTGGATCTAAACTTGATTATCTATTCAGTTTATTCTTAATTATCCTTGGATCTTGATTATGGGAATTTATCTATTAAGTTAGATCTACACATATACTTGAACCTATGTTATTTGTTCAACCCTTTTTATGTCATAATATTATCAGATCTATAGGCCTTCGATGCTTTAATCAATTTATTCAGTGTAATTTGTTAGATCTGTGATTAGTGAATTATCATCTTCTGCCAGTCATTATGTCTATCTTTTCATGGCATTTTGGTTCATTCCCTTTTTATCCACGAATCTATATTTATCTATAATCTAGGATGAAATCACGATTACACGAACGATGGGAATACGATTTGGGCAAATCATAAATTTGACTTAAACATGGTTGTAAACTTGGAAATTGGCATAATGTGGAACATTAACATAATTATGATTGACATAATTTAGAACATGTATTATGGCATGTTTATTAGAACGCAAATTTGAAAATTTGACATGAATTATGGAATATGTAATTTGACATATTAAATTTAGTATTGGCAAGTAAGCTAAGTTTTAGGCGTAAACGGTAAACTAGAATAATAATTCTAGTCTTGCCATAAACTGTAAATTAGGATGTTAAATCAGAATTGGGTCAATTAAAGTTAATTTGGCATAATAAGTATATTAGCACAAATTTTGAATTTAGTCATAATTGTGAGTAATTGTCATGTTTAGAATAATCATGGTTAGTGACACTTAATTTGGTATAATTTACATACCAAAAACTAAAAACATGATATATAGGGAAAATGGGCCATAATAATAAATGTTGTCAATGTACATTAAAAGAATAATAATGGAATAAGTAAATTAGGGAAAATTTATTTATAGAATTTATCCTAAATGAGAAAAGTAAATTTAGACAATACGAACATGCTTAACCCGAGGTTGGATTGAGTTGCGATGTAAACCTGCCCGGACCCGCCCGGCTGTCCAGTGATCACAACAAAACCTATCCAATGTGGGAGGTTAAGGCATTGAGCCCGATAAAGGCCCGAGGTTAGACTGAGTTGTGGCGTAAGACTGCCACACACCAACCGGCATACCGGCAGCCACAACAATACCTGTCTAATGTGAGTGGCTGGTGCTTTAATAAGACAATTAAAGTTAAGCTAGAATGGGAGGGTTAAGTCCATAAGAACACGTAACCAACTTAACATAGTTAAGCTAGAATGGGAGGGTTAAGTCCATAAGAACACTTAACCAACTTAACACAGTTAAGTTAGAACGATAGGGTTAAGTTAACTAGAACACTTAACCAACTTAACATGGTAACAAGACAAGATTTGTAGGGGTTAAGTAACTAAGAAAAACACTTAGCCAATTTAATATGTTAACCAGACTAGAAAGTGGGGTTTTAGTAAATTCAATACACTTAGCCAATTTAACATGTTAACTAGACTAGAGGTTGGGGATAAGTAAAGTTAATACACTTAGCCAATTTAACATGATAACTAGACTAGAGGTTGGGGTTAAGTAAATTTAATACACTTAGCCAATTTAATATGTTAGCTGGACTAGACCGTAGGGTTAAGTAAGCTTGAACACTTAACCATCAGAGTGTGGTAAATGAATAGGGTTAAGTTAAAAACATGAAGGGACAATACTTAACCATTAGAACATGTTAATCAAACCAATGTTAGGGTTAAGTTAACGAAGGGAACACTTAACCGTTATAACATGTTGGTTAAAACAGATAGGCAAGGTTAAGTTAAAAAGGAACACTTAACCAATACAAGATGAATGGGTAGGGTTAAGTAAATACTTAACCAATATAACTTGATGCTGGTAGGGTTAAGTCAACGTGAATTACTGGTAACACTTAACCAGTTTAACATGACAAATTAATAGGTTAAGTTAACTTGTATCGACTAATGACACTTAACCAATCCAACTTGACGAGAAAGAGAACTAAGTAGTAAACCTTAGTTAAAAGGACTAAGTGGTAAACCTTAGTTAAGAAAACGATGATTCAGGAAACTAAGTGGTAAACCTTAGTTAGGAAAACTAAGTAGTAATTCTTAGTATAACACGAGGAGGAGCGAACGTCCATCTGATCTTAAAGAAGGCTCCAACGAATTGGGTTACGAAGCCCGAGGCTTCGAGGGGATGTGAGGGTACACTTGGTATCCCTCTGTGAGGCTGCAGATGATCCTCCTGGGCTCACAGAGGTTAAGGTCTGCGTTAGGAGAACCAAGGGTATGCCTTGGTTGCAATTTCAGGCAACCTAAAGACTAGGGTGGACCAGCGTGATTCGGCGAGACCAGTAACCCTGTGATAGCAACTCGTCGTCTACCTACCATCTTGAGTCAGTCGAGATACGTAAAGCGGAAAGGCGGAGAACTACAAAAGACCATATACTTGCTATCTAGTTATGGGTGAGGATGGCCATAAGACAGTGGGGCATAAGGGGCCTGCGTATAGTTCTCAATTTTTCAAGGGTGGCCTTTCATTAGTTGAGGGAGGGGTCAGGTGGGACCATAGCCACTGGAAAAACAAATCTTAGCATCTGCATCGGCAGATATCTGAAAGCTCCCGACCGAGTTCCGTGTTTCTAGAATAGCCCTGCCACGGGACTCGGGTCGCACATTTCAGGACATGTGCATCTAGACAGCGATAAACGATTCGCGACACATACGTGGGGAAAGTCTAGGAACATATACCACTCTAGGTAGTGCGTCCTAGACTAGGGGCATCGTTCGACAGGTAGCGTAATCCCTAGTTGGACCTAGGTGGCATAAACCCTGAATCTGTGAAGCATTAGATAAGCCGCGTAAACCCGAGTGGAATCTAGGAAGCACTTTGATATAAAACCCTATATTAGATCTAGGTAATAAATAATAAATGTACGCCTAAAGGCAACCACAATTACTGGGATTGGGATCACGTTATCATTTTAGACAGATTACTAGTTGGGACACTAGATAGGTGGTGCAGAGACATAGAAACCATAATAACAGGTTAATAGCGAAGCGGAGAAAGTATTAAAGCATATCCAGTTTATCTTGTCTTAGCATATCTTGTGTTAATCTTATCCTATCTTGTTGGCCCTATCATCATGGTATTGTCTTGTATTCAGTTAATTCATGTCGTTTTGTTTTTCCTTGTTCACATGCTAGAAGTAACTGAACTTACCAGACTTTATGTCTGACCCAGTTTTCTTTCGTCTTCTTTTCTTCCGTTTCCCCCCCAGGTAGTTAAGGAGGGAATAGTATAGCTCAGGTTAGATTGGACCGTCACTCTTCCCAAGCTCGAAGATTCTTTGACAAAGTGCTTTGGACTCTCTTTTTCTGCTGCTATGGCTGGCTTATGCTACATTGGGGGATATAAATGTTATTTTACGCTTCTTTATTTTGTAAGACAGATGATACTCTTATATTGGAAAACAATTGTTGTACAAACTATTTTATCAATAAAGTAAAGTTTTATTTCCCGTTGTTTTAATTTTGTCTGTCTTGTAATTTATCTGCATCTTTTACCCTAAATTCTCCACAGAACTTAGTGCATTCCCTTTGTGAGTGACACTAAAGGATGTGGGGTGTTACAATTAATGTACAAATGTTGATTTTATTTGTTCTTTTCGAACTAAATCAACAATTTTAAACTAAATCCCTAATTTTAAGTCATAAATGCTCAATATAAGCCGGAAAGCTACTATAGTCAACAAACCTAGTATGCATAACTCATGATATTGTTCAATCTTGCTATGTAGCACCATAAAGCTATATTTCTTTCTTAAGATTAAGCAGCTTTGTATTGAGAGCAAGCTCTGTAGCCATGGCAGGCTTCAAAATTTCTCCTAATCCAATATTTGATGATAATCCTGATTAGACTGTGGGCTTTTCTTCTTCTCACCAATCTTTCTCCCCCTATTCCAAATTTCAACCTTGGTACTCCTCAATCATCCTCTATTTTCATCTCTGATGAGGAAGGATTCACTTTTGTGCAAAACCACAAGAAATCAGAAAGATCAGATTAGAAATCTAATGGGTCTGCTCATTTTCAAAAGAGGATTGGTAAATCTCATGAATGCCCCTTCAAATATATTCAAAACCCATTTCCCGCATTCAAAGATAACCATTTTCATCCCAATAATCTCCATGAAAATGTTCAAGAACAGGGGCATTCGACAAAGATTAATTTGCCAAAGGCCACAAAGCCATCTTCTTGGGCTGATTTGGTTAAAAAAGGTGGAAAGAATTTTGATTTTGATTTGAAATTTATTCCTTTGGTTTCCACCATTTGCAATGAGAGAATAATCGTGGTGAATGAAGAGATCAACAATAGAACTGAAGATAAATGGAGTTTTTCAGTGGTTTCCTACATTTTCAGCAAGAGGCCACCCTATCATCATTTCAAGACGTTTGTTGCGAGAACTTGGAATCGTAATGGATCGTTTGAGATTTTTACCCGGGATAATGGATTTTTTAGTATCAAATTCTCAAATCTCGAAGATTTTGAGAAGCTATTAAGTGGCATGCCTTACTTCATCAATGACAAGCTTATCATTCTTAAAAAATGGAGCAATAAATTGGTTCTTGATCGTGCTCTTTTGAGTATAATACCTGTTTGGATTAAGCTTCCAAAATTAAATTTAAGGCTTTGGGACAAGGAAGCCTTTAGTGCTATAGCTAGCATAGTGGGTATTCCTTTAAAATTGAATGAGCAAACTGCAAAGGAAACCCGCTTAAGCTATGCATGAATTCAAGTTAAAATTTCTACTGATGTAGAATTACCCAATGAAGTATCCATTTATATGCATAATGGGGAAATCATCACAAAACAAATAACATATGAGTTGTTACCAAATAGATGCAAGAGCTGTAAATGTTTTTGACACTCTCTGGAAAATTGCGTTAGCAATAAGGAAGGGAGAGAAAAGTCGAAAGATGTTATAGATCCTAATCTTAACATTAATAATACTAGAAACAATTCAGATGATATTTCTCTAAAAGTTCCTAATTCTACATATATTTCTCCACCTTTTAATGGAGAAATGATGAATATTGACCCTTCTGCAGTAGTCAACACAGAAACTGGTAACTCTGATCTGAACATTTAAACTTAGCACATTCAGGGGTCTGCAAGTATTCCAGAAAACTTGCAGACAAATCATGCTCTCAACAAAACTGAGGGTACTATCAATATAGTACCCTCGGCAATGAAAGAGCATATCAATTCAAAATGCAACAGACAAATTTCTATAGATGGGGAAACAGAAGCATAGGTCATTGAGTCATCCTCCCCTAAGAAGGTCCCAAGTTTAATTACAAATTCTGTAAATGAGGGGATAAATCAATGTGCATCTCTTTTTTCTACTTATCTTATTTTCACTGATTCTTCACTGTTAGCTGAAGGTCTTGCACCCTTTAAGAAATTTACTTTTACTGAAGATGACACTCAGAATGCAGTAAATCAAACTTTATCTGCCTCAAAACCTGCAAAACCATTCAAAAGGAAAAAGATGGACAGAACTAAAAGCTTATCAGATATAGTTTCAGTAGAAGATACCGAAGATGCTAAAGATCATGACTTCAGGATAAAGTATATTGATAAAAATGCCAAATGGGAAAAGCAACTTAAAGCCATAGACAACACAAGTTTCAACAAAGTGGTAAGCAGCTGGAGGTTAAAGTGGACAAAAGCAAGCGCAGTGCTCCACTGTAGGTGCTATGTATCCATGGATTGTATCCAATTTTTTTTATTTTTATAAATGGATATCATTGCATGGAATATAAGGGGGTTCAATTCCCCTAAAAAGCAGTTAGACCTTTCAAAATTTTTAAATAGATATAAACCTAGTATAATTGGTTTACTTGATCATAAGTTAAATGATCAGAAAATTAATGATCTGCAAGTTAGAAAATTCTCAAATTGGAATATTATTAATAACAATCTATTGGGAGGCAATGGTAGAATTATGATATTTCATAATCCTAACATCTGGACACTTATTAGTTTTTTTTTATTGATTTGTAGTATATTCACTCACTACTACAAAAGTGGGCATATTCGACACTAATTTGTGTGTGTTGCATGAAAAGTGTGGCTAAAGCTATGCTTTCTTTAATCTTCTCAACAACATTCATATGTTGTTGCATTAGATGTGAATGCAGTGTTGTAGTTGGAATTCTTGTGCTGTGACGTGCAACACCAGTTCAAAGTGTTGCTTGACGTAAATACATTCCAAGTCATTGATCCGTGTTATCAGTTTAAACAAATAAATAACCATAGATGTTGATTAATCCAACGGTTCAACCCGATCCCTGCTTCAGTTTAGTGAAAATTTGGCGCGGTATTTTCCCCATTCACGAAATACTCCCCCCAAAACAAATTTCTCCTGTACTCTTCCTTCTATACGTTTCTTTCTCCATGAAATCCGTCCACGAACACCTCTGATTGCTACTCTACCTCTGGTTACAAACTAAAACCTCTGGTTGCTCCTATTTTACAAACTTTGCACCTCCAATTTGGATCATTTAGGACAATAAAAGGTAGTTAAGGCTTTATCATTTTGGTTTTATTTAGATGATTTCATCTCTAACTTATTCTGGTCTACATTCAAAGTCTCTGGGTGATTTGGGTATGCCGATTGCCTTAAATTAGGGTTTTTTATACTTGAAGTGTTGTATATTTATATGTTTGCATGTGTTGAAATTGTGCAAGTTCGGTATTTTTATGTTTGCCAAACCATTGATGTATTGGTAAATAATGCCTATTTTGAAAGGGGGAAACAAAATTTACAAGACAAAAGAAATCCAATTTAAATGTTTAAATGTCTATTTCTGTTTGTAGTTAAATAATGCCTATTTCTCTTCCTATATCGTATGACTACGAAGATACCCAAGGCATGGGTGATCTACGATTGTCAAACCCATCATCACCAGAAACTCTTATTGATTTTTATATAGAGATGCAAGAAAGGCACTACGATGATTTGTGTGAGTATGAACTAGAGCAAGAAGAACTCCGAAGACAATGGCGAGAAGAAGAACGACATGAAGAAAGGGCAATGCGATGGCATAGCCGTGCTGCCTTGCGTCGTCAGCATCAAAACAACCAAGTGGTTAACGAACATCAAGCTGACTCACCAATCATAATGTGTGATTGTGGGTATGCCGCTGTAGAAGATGTTATTTCGATTGGATTCAACATTAGTCGTCGTTATTCTAGGTATCGTGTTTATCCCACAGGGTGTACCTTTAGGTAGTGGATTGACCATCAGTTTCCAAGTCGATCCGCTAAGTACGCAAATGAATTGCAACATCAACTTACAAAGCTGCAAAATCAAGTTATTGGTTTTCGAACAGACATTAGTAGACTTAACGACCAGCTTCAAGGGCTAAATGTTAGAAGAAAAAATTAAATTATTGCATCGTTCTTTGTATTAGGTACAACTGTATCGTCTTTGTATCAATTGTATAGCCTTTGTATCTGTACTATTTTGTTCTGGTGCAACCATGTAATGTTATGAATTTGTGTTAAGTATCCTTAGTTGCTTGTTTTATGTATTCTCCTGATAATTCAGTTCCAAAAGTTAGTGATAATTCATATCAAAACAATCATTTTGTAACCACACTGATTATGTATATTTGTAAATTATTAACTTGTTTTTTATTTCTAATTTAATTAAACCTTACAAGGTAGCCCCTATTCATGTCTTGTGTGATGACCCGAAAATCCGGTCCAATTTGAGCTGACCAAATATCACAAGTCCAACCCCAAATTGCACTGGAAATTCAAGAAATTGATAGAAAGAAGATAGAGGGTAAGGATAGATAAGATAGAACTAATAGAATAGAATAGAAGAAGAAGAAGAACATTATATCAGAGTAACACGAATCTCATAGCGGAACGAACAACATATAATAGATAACATATCCTTGAAATAAAATCAGTATATGTTTACAATAACATTATCATAGTACATCACTTACAACATAGCGGAAATAACCTATTGCTATGTAATCTTGAAGCCTCCTGCTCCAAGCTCTTCCAGTATATCTGTAAATCTCGACTACTTGACTGCCCGTACAAAATTGGGCACCCAAGAGTTTAGGGAAAACAACAAAATAAACTCCAGGTCAGTCATGGGACTAGTATGAGTAAAACAGTTTTAAATAGTTTGAGCAAGTAAATGATATCTCATAAGACCACGCCGTATAACGGAACGGGTTTTTCCCTTATGAGAATCCAAATTATCTTTATATCAAAAACCTTTTGATATTATAATAATGTCTATCAACCACAATATAATAATCATATAGCAGAACGCTTTCATCTTATGTTCTACATATATAGTATACAATCAAAACCGCAAGCACGTATTGGGTAATGGATTTCCAACTATGACAAGGTATGGAACAACCTTCCGATCAGTGTACTCTAGGAACGATACACTGGAGTTCAACAAGAACATCTTTCAACTCAGCCACACATGACCGACCACTCATTTCGCTTCAGTGTATCGAATGTATATCACCAACGGTTGGGATCAGCAACCGTTCCCGTATATATATGGGACAGCATTGATAGATTAAAGAGGCAAATGAATATTCTCTAGATAGGTGATTATACACCCTACTTTGGAGCGACCGACTTAGCCATGCTGCCTGCCCGATTTCTGTCATTTACCGGATGTGAGGCTAGAAGCTACGGTTATCTTTTACATGTCACATCTTTATTCACTTTGAATGTCACATCGTCATACCTGCCAAATCACAAATTGATTTCCCCAAAAATATCATGGGTATACCGCTAAGAGAAACGAATTCCTCCACCACCAATCGTGGATACGTTTGAAGAGATCAACTTACGCGATCTATTGGATATACTCTGTCAGACATTCTTCCATACAGGTCATCCTGGGACTGGACAAACCGAAGGCACTATTTTGTAAACAGGATAGCCCTTGCATAACTCTGTCTTCAATTATCTTTGGCATATATGATTCGCAACGCTTATGCCAATACGGAGTGGTTCTTCGGATAATAATCCAACCGGTCTCTCCATATTAACAACGTTAAAATGGTCAAAAACTTCGATAGTCGATGAGTTAACTATCAAGGAAAAACACGTGTGCAAACAACGATATTATTTCCAATTGGAAATTATATCGATCAATCATCAACCATATATATATATATCTCCTCATTTCTATGTTTAGAAAATATACGTTATCAACACTGGAAAACATTTCCATTTGTTTATTTACATATCACTATCATCCCACATCTATCAGACTCTAACTATAACTAACAAGAGAACAACTTCCTAAGTATAAACCCCGAGGCCGGAACCAACATCAGATCGATACCCAGAAAACTATTCAACTTATTAATCTTTAGTCAGTTTCTAATTTCTGTTTAACTCCATTTTGATTTACTCTAATTGAATAACTCTATTTGTTTAACTCCTATTCGAATAACTACTATTGAATTTAACTCCATTCGCTTGACTCTAGATCACAGCGATCACAATGGTTACGCCTGATTCCCTCAGGAAACATTCGACCGCCGTAGGCTATCTACAGCCCTACGAATTACGCTAGCAGTCGTGCTAAATGGTACTTATCCTAAATAACTATGTTTGAGTAACTCCTTTTGATAAACTATGTTTGTTTAACTCCTTTTGATAAACTACGTTTGATTAAATCCTTTTTATCTCGTCAACTTCCTTTTATAATCCTATTTAGTTTCCAACTAAATATTCCTTTTATAATGCTATTTATTTACTAAATAAATATTCCTTTATCCTATTTATTTGTTTTATCAACATTTTCCCTTTTATAAAACTCTATTCGTTTTATAAATATTTTCCTTTTATTTACTTTCGAAATATTTCCTTTTATAAAATCTGTTGATTTTATAAAATCCCTTTATTTTCTATATACATTGAAATAATTCTTTTTATATCCCAGGGTCTCTTATGATATTTAAAATAGCAAACCCCAATGATCGATATCGTTTAAACCCACATAATCAAGCAGATTATATATCACATCATATATTACAATATATGAACAGAACAATATCATAAATATTTGAGGAGTCCAGTTGGACCCCTCCAACCTGTTCTCCTGCATCATAGATGTTAGATAGTATAATTAACATCGGTTTCACTTCACTGTGAAATATTCTGATAAACAGAATCGACATATAAATATTTAATGGTTTATATATATACATATATATATATATATAATTTCTACTAACTGACTAGCAGTTCAATCAAACAGTCGACATACAGCAAATCAACAGATAATTATCAGTTCTAAATATACGTTGTAAAAATAGAACTGTTCAGAGTTGGTGAGTTTTACTCACATTGGCGCGTTAACCGTTAAATAATCGGTTTTCGTTCTTTGATTTGGTCGGACAATTTATTTTGCCATAAATTGTAACGAGCTCGGATTCACTTCCAGTCAACTCCATTGCGTAGTGTCCGTCCATACGATCCCAACGCAACTTATAGTTCGTCAATTTGATATCGTATGATCAAGTTATCGTATTTACAAATTTGTACATTATATAAATTTAATTAAAACCTAACTAAATTAAAAGTTGGGCTTTCCCCCTTAATTACCTCTCCGGCCCAACTACCAAATAACCCACCCGATATTTCTTTTCTTCCCCAATTCAAATGCCGACCTGCTCCAATATTCTCAAACCAAAAATGGCCAAACGTTGACTGCTTCCATCTCCTCCTTCTCAAAACTGAATCAAAAAATAAGCACACCACACTCTTGTCACGATCTCCTCTTCAACCTCCTACCAACGAAGATCAACTCGAGCTCACTTCCTGGTTTCCGTCGAAACCCAAAACCATCGGACATAGCAAACCTTCGATCAAATTTACAACCGAAATCCACCAAAAACCCATACGAGGTGCTAAATGTTGTGCTAATCCCAGATCCGAACTCCATTTCGTGAATTAAGGACTCACGACTTCAATTATCTCAACCTTAGGTTTCACTATCTAAAACCCAGTGAACCAATACTGACGTCGAACAAGAAATCAAGGGTATAGACTTGAAGAGGATCTCACCAGGATTGCAAAAATATTGGTTAAAGGATTTATAAGAATTTGTTTGTATTTACTTTGAATTTCTTTTCGTTTGCTAAAGAACAATACAAAGAATTGACGGCGGAAAAATGTGGTTGACTGAGGAAGTAGTGAATTAGGTTTTGAAATGGTATTATATAGGAAAAATATAATATTTTTATATTCCATTATTCTATTTATTTTCTAGCATACGCTGTTTACATATGTCCTCTAAAATTCCTGTGACCACATACGATACCCAAAAATTATGAAACTGGACATGCAGCTACAGTTCGATATTACGGTCCCAACGAAACTGGTTTCGTCGAATTCCGACTTCGTTTGCTCACACAACGTATTTTTAACTGTCGAAATACTGACTGTTTCTCACTCTAAAAATCCGTACGGCCACATAGTGACCCTGAAAATCACAGAACTTGGAATCTAACAACTATTTGATATTACGGATCCAAAAAAATTAGTTTCGTCAAATTCCGACTTCGTTTGCAAAAGTGGCTATTTTTAAAGCTCTAAATAGCCTATTTAAATATATAAATATAATTAAATTTAATATTTAAAATTAAATATTATCGTCTCTATTCACAGTGGAATACCATACAGCTCAGAATATTCCTATATGGATTTACAACTCGATATTACATCGTCAGAGTTATCTCGATGTTCGATTTCTATTTAAATCCTTATATAATTATATAATTAAATTGTTATGGTCAGGGAGCTGCATTTCTGAGAATTTGATTTGGACATAAATCAAAATCCACACGACGAAATCCCGATTTTTCTCTTCCACTAGAAAGATATACTTCACCAGCTCCTAGCGTTTCTTGTTTTACAGAAATCCGATTTAAAACGAACCCTGTATATCCAGTTGAAGTTCAAATCACCAAATAGCGAACTGCCGCGCCATTTCGAGCCCTATTTTAATTATATTAAAATTCTACGTTCAAACTGACGTCGATTGAATATATTCGTCAATATAGTTCAACTCTAAGCTGAATTAAATCTTAAGGACGACCCAGTTCACAGAATATTGTGATTTCCAATATTTTTGAGTATTTCTGAATTAAATATATTATTCTATTATTTAATTTAATTAAATAACCACTATAATCTAATTAACCACTGTTTAATTCACTATATCCTTATTTATATAATTAAATAAATTAATTATAATACCTCTGCCAATGCGGGTCATTACATCTTGAAACTGTTAGTGCTATCAAATTTAGTTTTACTAGTCCGTGGTTAGATTGTGGTAATGGATAATGAGTATTACATATGGATAAGGCTTCTGAGATCGAGTGCAGAATATGTAAAAGGGGTAAAAACTTTTCTAAGAAATGCATTTCCCATTTATAAATTAGGTGATGAGATGAAGTGCCCCTGCAAAAAATGTACATAATGTAATTGGTATTGTGAAAATACGATCATCTTATTTTTAATGGCCCTTCTCCATTACATATCGGGTGGATTTATGAAGTTTCACAGACAAAATTAATAGGTGTTGATGACCATATGGAATGTGCAACGGAGATGGATTTTGAGGATAATTTAGATGTGATGTTCAAATGTGCGAGTTATAAATTTGGTCAAAATCCCATGGACTTTGAAGTAGAACCAAATCCAGAGACTGAGAAATTTTATCAACATGTTAAAGAAGGAAAAAAAACCATTGTATCCTGGCTGTGCTAAATTTTCTCGACTAAGTTTCTTGATCAGTTTTTATCATTTAAACTTTAAAGTGTGCTTATGGAATTATTGAGTCTACGATTGGGGAATTACTAAAGCTTATAAAAGAAGCCTTTCCTGATGCCCAGCTGCCTTTGTCTTCCTACGCTGCAAAGAATGTCATTAAGGATTTAGGTCTTGATTACCATAAAATACATGCATGTCCAAACCATTGCATGTTATACTAGGCAGAGAATAAAGATAAAGAGGTTTGTGACATTTGTGGTTTTTCGAGGTAGGTTGTAAAAGAAAAAGAAGACATCGTTGATAATACTAATCCACCAAAGCCAATTCCCAAAGCGCCGGCAAATGTTATGAGGTACATTCCACTAAGACCAAGGTTACAAAGGATGTTTATGTGCAAAGAATTTTCCAAACTTATGAGATGGCACCAAGTGGAATGAAAAGAAGATGGAAAACTAAGATATCCGACTAATGGTGTGGCATGGAAAATGATGGATGCTCACTATCCTGAATTTTCATTAGAAAATCGTAATGTTAGATTGGGTATAGCATCTGATGGATTTAATCCAAATCGTTCAATGAATTCAAGTTATAGTACATGGCTAATTGTGTTAGTAAACTACAATCTTCCGCCTTGGTTATGTATGAAACATGAGAATTTGATTCTTTCAACATTAATATATGGTCCAGATTCTCCAAAGAATAGTATTGACGTATATATCTAGCCTTTACTTGCGGAATTGAAAGCATTATGGAATGTTGGCGTTGAAACTTATGACTGCTTGACTAATGGGAATTTTAATTTACGTGCAAGCGTCTTATGGACCATTAGTGATTTTCCAGGATATGCCATGTTGTCAGGTTGGAGCACGAAGGGGAAATTAGCGTGTCTAGTATGCCATTATAAAACTTCTACAAATTATTTGAAGCATAAAAAAAAATGTGTTATATGCACCATAGAAAGTTTCTTGATCCGACCCATAAGTGGAGGCTGGATAAGAGGAGATTTATTAGCGAAATTGAAATGGGGAGCATTCCAGAAATATTATTAGGAACAGATATTGAAGAGTTATTGCGGCAGTTCAAAAATTAGTTTAGTGATAAGACCAAGAAACCAGGTAAAAGTAATGGTTCTTTTTAAAAAAGGTCAATACTGTTTGACTTACCATATTGGTGTCATAATCCCCTTCAACATATCCTGGATGCCATGCACATAGAGAAGAACATATGCAACAAAATATTAGGTACTTTACTTAATATAGGTCGCATGTCGAAGGATCACCTTAAAGCTCGTTTGGATTTAAAGGAATTGGGAATAAGGAATGCCCTTCATCCTGTTGAATGTGGTGATGGAAAGCTGTTGAAATTAGAGGTGCAATATTTGATATGACAAATAAGGAAAAAGAAATCTTTTTCTCTATATTGAAGAACACCAAACTTCCCCACGGTTGTGCCTCGAATGTTAGTTGGTATGTGCACATAAAAGAGAAAACGGTTGTGAGATATAAGAGTCATGATGCTCATTTCATACTCCACTATTTGTTACAATTTTCCCTGAAGAAAGCGTCAAAACCCAAGGTTGCGTTGTCAATGATCCAATTTAGATGCGTTCCTTAGAGGACTATGGAGCACGGTTATTGAAGTGGATGATATCAAGAGGCTACAAAAATAAATTGTTGAGATACTTCGTCATTTTGAAATGATTTTTCCACAGGCTTTTTTCGATATAATGGTACACTTGCATGTTCAATTTTGCAGAGAAATCGAATACGGTGGACCTGAACACCTTAGATGCATGTATCCAATTAAGCGATATCTAGGGAAGTTGAAATCTTATGTGCGAAATAGAAAAAACCGGAAGGTTCGATTGCAGAAGATTATTGGTAGAAGAGTGTGTGACCTTCTGTTCAAGATTTTTAAGCGTTAATGGAGGAATAGAAAACATGTCGATTGATTTTGGAAGATCTCCAACAGATTTGGAATATCATATTGGAACAAAGAAGAATAAAGATGGAAAGATGTTCAATTTGAAAGATGCAGATTGGAAGGCAACGCATTGCTATATTTTGTTCAATTCTAGTAATAAAGAAATTGAGAGTTTGATCGAGTAAGTTCTTAAGTTCCTATATCATTTTCCTAAACTAAAAATTAATATCTGCATTTCGTAGCTTTTTGATCTCAATTATTACTTAGGGTTCATCGAGCTTTTGTGGATGGTCTTGCAAATCCAAGAAGATACAAGAGGGAACGAGAACATTTCAAAGAGTTTTGGAATTGGCTAAAAGAAGAGGTTCTGAAAAAGGAAAATATTTCAAGAGATTTAGAGGTGTTTGCATTAGGTCCTAATCGAGTAAATAGGAATTTTGCCGGTTATATAGTAAATGGATATAGATTCCATACAAAATTTAGAGATTCTCGATGAACCACACAAAATAGTGGTGTATTTTTGACTGCCAAAACCACCAGCTTTGCAAGTTCGAAAGACCAAAACCCAATTGTAGGTAATGTCAATTACCGCGGATCAATTGAAGAAATTGTTGAGCTTGATTATTGGGAAGCTTTCACAGTGGTCCTTTTTAAGTGTTGCTGGTACCAAGAGGAAAAAGATTCATGTGGTCTTAATCAAGTAGATTTTAGCAAGTGTCATAAAATTGATCCTTATGTCCTGTCTTTGCAAGTATAGCAAGTATTTTATGTGGAAAATGCAGTTGAAAAGAACAGTCATTACATTATTAAAAAATTGCCGAGAGATTGGTGTGATATTGAAAATCAGAATGCAATGGAAGAAGACATAAGCAATACGCATTCACATGATACGGGCATAGGTGGTGAACTAGAACCAAAAGTTGTTGATAGGGGTTGGGTTAGGGATGATGTCCCCGTAATACAACTAGAAACAGAATTAGAAACAAAACTAGAAGCAGAAGTTCCTGATCCTGTTCTGTCTCGTTAGGACAAAAAATTCCTCTTTCTTATTGCTTTAATTTGGTCTAATTTGTTATCTAATTTATGATGTATTTGGCACTTTTTGTTTTAGCTGTAAATTATTATCTTTGATGAATGTATTTGGCTGTAACATCCCGCCTTTTTGACCGGTTTAAATTGGTATTTAAATCAACTTAAAGCGTTCAAATCGACGGACCGTTATTTAGCTTATATGGTTTAAAAGACAGAATAAACACAGAACACAAAATAAATAGACAATACAGTGTTGAACAAACAAATAAACCTTTATATATATACAACAACAAAAACAAAGCCTTATATCCCAAACAGGTTGGGGTTGGCTAGATATGGAACCCAAAATTAAAATAAAATAAAATTAATAAAGATGATTATAATATATATATATAGGGTTTAAAATAACCAAACAAAAAGGGTTTTCTTAAATAATAATAATAATAAGTAAAAAGGTTCAATAAAAGTGAAATAAAATCTAAAATAGTAATAAAAAGTAAAAAGGTTCAGTAAACGTGAAATAAAGTCATAAAAAAAACCTATGGCTCTGGTACATGGATTGCCAATTTCCGTGCACTCCTATCAACTACCAGCTCTTCTGATAAACTCCAGTTACTTAAATCTCTCTTTATTATCTCCTCCCATGTCATTTTAGGTCGACCTCTACCTCTCTTTGGGCCTTCGGCGTGGCCTAGAATTCCAACGCGTACATGTGCATCGTATGGTCTACGTTGGATATGTCCAAACCATCTCAAGCGGTATTGGACTAACTTCTCTTCAATAGGTGCAACTCCAAGTTTTTCCCGAATATCCTCATTTCTAATCTGATCTCGTCTGGTATGCCCACAGCTCCAACGCAGCATCCGCATCTCTGCTACACTTATCTTCTGGAAGTGTTGCCTCTTAGTAGGCCAACATTCTGCACCATATAACATTGTAGGCCTGGTTGCTGTCCTATAGAACTTTCCTTTAAGCTTCTGAGGAATCTTCCGATCACAGAGAATGCCAGATGCTAGTCGCCATTTCACCCATCCTGCTTGAATTCTAAAACTAACATCCTTATCAATCTCTCCATCAAACTGCAACATAGATCCTAAGTATCGAAACGATTCCTTCTTGGGTACTACTCTGCCGGCCAGGGTAACATCTCCGTCATCTGACCTGACACTGCTAAACTAACACGTCATATACTCTTTTTTAGTTCTGTTAAGCCTAAAACCCTTTGATTCCAAGGTCTCCCTCCACAACTCCAGTTGTCGATTAACCCCTATTCTACTTTCATCAATCAGCACAACATCATCGGCAAAGAGCATACACCATTGAATCTCCCTTTGTATATCTTTTGTGAATTCATCCATCACTAATGCAAAAATATAGGGGCTCAAAGACGAACCTTGATGTAATCCTATGTTAATTGAAAAGTCTCTGGTCTCACCATTGCATGCCCTAACACTAGTCAAAACCCCCTCGTACATATCCTTAATAAGGGTAATATACTTTGATGGCACTCTCTTCCTTTCTAGCACCCACCACATAACCCTCCTCAGCACTCTGTCATAAGCTTTCTCCAAGTCAATAAAAACCATGTGGGGATTTTTCTTCTTCTCCCTGTATCTCTCCATAAGTTGCCTAACCAAGAAAATCGCCTCAGTGGTTGACCTTCCAGGCATAAAACCAAATTGATTCCTAGAGACACTTGTCAACCTCCTCAAACGCTGCTCGCAAACTCTCTCCCAAAGCTTCATTGTATGACTCATAAGCTTAATTCCTCTATAGTTTGTGCAACTTTGAATATCTCCTTTATTCTTGAAGATTGGAACTAAAATGCTTCTCCTCCACTCATGTGGCAGAATTTTTGATACAAGAATTTTTTTCTATACAGAGGAATGGAAAATACAATTGAAAAAAATTCTTTACTGTTTAAGACATCAGAGTGCGCCGTCTTTGGAATCCCCAGCTTCGCCAATCTTCGAATCCTAAGCTATAATCTTTAAATCTGAAATGCTCGGATTTGACCCGAGTGTTCCATGCAGAAACATAAAATACTCGAATCAGGAATAATCGTAGTTCAAGTAAATCAATTCCGATAAAAACTAAATAATAATTAATCCTTACTTAAGTACAATTATTGAATTCAAATTATAGGCCACATATTAGCATTCACGGTTAATACACTAATTCTTCATTTTTCCGAGTAGCAATGTAGTTAATACACTATTTTTTTCATTATTCCGAGTAGCAATGTAGTTAATACACTGTTTTTTTTTTCATTATTCCGAGTAGCAGTGTAGTTAATACACTATTTTTTCATTATTCCGAGTAGCAGTGTAGTGATCTCAGAGACACAAGGCAAGATGTCTTATGTTCAGGTTTTCAATAACACAAATGTAAGGCATACATTCAGGTTTCAATAAAACAATGTAAGGCCACATTTAGATTTCAATAAAGCAAATGCAAGGCCACATTCAGGTTTTCAATAATGTGTAAGGAATTATGCAAAAGGAAAAAAGATGTACATCATGAGTGCAGGGACTAAAAACTTGACAACTAAAAATGAGAAAGTCGTCATGGTTGAAAATAGAAAGTGTTGAATAAGATGTAGGTGGTTCTATGAGCTTCTTAGCTAGTCATGCAACTAAAAACGAACTTAAGTCGCAACTGCAAAAGTGCAGTGTAAAAGTACTAATACAATAAGCATTCGAAATAAAGTGGACGATACAGCTGTGTGTCTGTTGTGAACAATAAAAGTGAGGAAGTTAATCAGTGTCGGTAAAGGAAAAGACATAGGAATAAACAATGAAATGAACGACATTATATGCAGTTACCCTACAGTGCAAGCAGTGTCCGCTGCATCCAACAATGGGATCATACACAACTCTATGAAACAACTATTATTTGGTGTCCTTAGTTTTGGCAACACAGCAAGACAGTGAACTGTGTGCATGCAAACATTTCGATCAGCCTTTACAAACCCAAAATGAGTTCAATTAAAATGGCCTGTTATGCGTAAGGCATACATGTATTATTTATTTTCTTCACTACAGGTGTCCTTAGTATTTGAAATGGCAAGGCTTTTTCCCAAAGTTTTAATCAACATATATATTCTAGTACATATATAATACAGGGAATTATAGCGCAATATCTCCTCCCTATGCCATCATATTTGAATTCGCGACAGTACAGGAAACTATGCACTAACGTTCATGCATGTTAAACCACCTTCATAACATATAGAATATAAAACTATTGTCCCACAGTAAGTAAGTGTATTACTATTTTATATTATCCTAATACTGTCGTGACCAGGTTAGCCTTCATAGGTATATCAGAATAGTCAAATAAAACCTGTATTATAAGCAGTCTTAAAAGAATTTGCTCAATACTGAAATGTATGAAATTACTAGCTAAGTTAATATACTTCATTCTAAAATACTATTATCATATATTCTCAAATTTAAAGCATCATTAGGATGATGCATAAGAAATGAAATTTATGCAAGCTGAAAATAAACAAGAAAACTAAGTGTTAAGTTAAGCAAAGCACTTAAATATAAATCTACACACACAGAGAGCATGCCACCACACAGTACCTAATACATACGGATATATGTACCATCACACACACCACACTAACTCATAACACCCATCATTTACATACCCACCATCCACAAATGATCATGGCAACTCAACGTAAAATAATAGGCTCATGCATCTGACTAAAACATGATGAAATACCAAAAAACTACTGGCAGCAGTTCGAACCAGTGGGGATTTGTATGTTAAATGCTTCTACAAAAAAAAACACTTGATTACAGGAAATTTAATCAGCAGAGCACACAATCGGTTTCCCAGGTACACTAGTTCGGATTATATAATATGTAAGGTTTCCCAACATTGTAACCATCACGCACTAATACAAACGAGTAAACAATATGTATAAACTGAGTATAAATCAATTAAATCTTGCAACAAGGCATGTCAATCCACTTAACAGTAATTATGGCAATCCCATCCAAATTCTTAAGAAATTAAGTTGCTTGGACTGGGATGAATCGCGAATTAAATACACACTATTATATTCAATTTAATCGAAATCAAATTACTTAAAACCAAGAGTAATCGTGAGTGAGATAACTCACCTTGAACATAGTGAAGAAAACGCGACGATGTGGACTCGATTTTTGGTATTCTTGAGGGTGGCGACGCGGTGGTATAGCGCAGGTGAATTCGACTGGAGGCAGAGTTGCGAATTCCAAGGCCTCGGCGGCTAACACCCTGGAAGGCGTGGCTTGGTCGTTGTGTGTTGCGATAGCGAATGGTGGCTCCAAAATAAGGTGATGGCGGCTTCAATTTCAAGGGAGCAGCTTCGATTTTGGTTGCGTCAGAACTGATTTTTGGAAAGACGGATTTTATTTTGGGGAAAGTTTCAATATTTACTTAGCTGAAGAAATTCGGAGAAAGGAGGATGATTTTGAGGAGGCCATTAAGATCGAAAGAGAGAATGAATTTGATTTGCTGAAGAAATTGGGGAAAGGTAAGGCGTGATTTATAGAAGACAAAGTTAGAGGATAAGGATCACGTAATATCACTAGGCTTTAGGGTAGCGCGATATTTCAAGAGATAGGTCAGTTGAGTTTTGTTTCAGGTAGGTATCATCTGATTTAAATTAAATATATATTTTTCCTCGAATTATCATTGACCGCTTAATATCTGAACCGTTAATACATCCCAAACACGACAAAAATTATACATACCTCCTCACCTTTGCGTTCTGAACCCAATAAAATTATTCTGGTTGTAATTCAACTCCGTTTGTGTACAATGTTGTTTTAAATCTTTAGAATATTTATTACTAGTTCACCGATTTAATTCCATTTGTCCACCATCTGTTCGTTTTCCAAATTTTGAAACATTATATTTTAGTTTTTCATATACATGAATACACACCTATTCAAATCAATTTCCCATATATTTCAACAAATAAAATCTCCAATTTATTTAACGTCAACACGTTTATTCTCAAACTCAACTATTTATATTTTCCAATTGTATTTCAAATCCAATTCGAATATTTAACCAAACTGAATTCAAATATTCAACAATAATATTTGATTATCAACTAACCATCCTGAATTAAATATCGAACTCAATTCAACTCAAAACAATATATTTTATTTTAAATTCCTAATCCTGGTATCAATATAAAATTGATTATTCATACTCAAACCTTTATTTAATTCTGTATTCCAATTGTCGAAATTTCTAGGACGTTACATTGGCACTTTTTTCTCATAATGGAATCTACACTGTTCACATGTTTTATGATTTAATGTCTTTCTTTACTGTCATCTAAATTGGTTATAGACCAAAATGTTAGTTGTTGTTTTTTTTCCACTTTAACATGCATGTACCTTGTTCAAATGAATTCATTTTGTACAGGATGTATGAACTTATAAATATCCAACTGCACCATAGCGGACGTTTCGAAGGACATGTTATGTCGGTGTAGAATCCTTCATAGTAACAAAATATGATGTAGACCGCTTTTCGTACAGTGAGCTTATGGACTTTGTTAAAAATTGACTCCATTACATTGAAATAGGAGGAGTCTATGTCAGCACGGAACGAGGGGTGGGTGGCAGATGATATTGAATGACAAGGATGTAAACGAATACGTAAAGGGCTGCAATAAGGAAGAAGAAGTGGTTTTTTACATTGACAACACCGTTGACTAAGACAGTGAGCTGTTGATTCAACTGCAACCACATGTAATCATACGGCCAAGGAAAAACGAAATTCAAGGTATATATGTATATGTAATATAGATCCATTCTTATATATATATATATGTGTGTGTGTGTGTGTGTGTGGGTGTGTCTAAAGAACTATGAAGGAGGCATCGTTTTTAATTTTATTGTTATAGGTTTTGCTAAGAAGTCGGTTGCAAAGCGCAAGTATATTGCTGTACATAGACTTTAGCAGCAACATAAAATGATGAAAAACAACCCAACTCAAGTGGGTTAGAAGAAACTATCGCCGGCGCCTGATATGAATAATTATGAAGAAGATTTTACTATGACGGACAAAGGAACCAAGAGGAAATTAAATGTAGAAAATGAAATAGACAATGATGATGATACCCAAGAGAATGAAGCTGATGTTCAGGTATATTTCAGTTTTCATTTCAGATTTATTAATCAGGATGAAATCTTGTATTTCAGACTACTTTTTATTAAAATTTTACATGTAAAAGCAAGAACTACATTTTAATATTTTCTATTACTGTGTCGATGTCCTATTCCGACAATGAAAGTTGCATCTAATTCAAGTAACTATTGATTCTTTGTGCATGCATTCAGTCAAAATAGCAAGAACCGTTTATACGTCCACTCTATTTGGTTAACCAGCTTAAATTTATCATCAATGGTGAGTAATAATGCTAATCTGCTTGCAGTTCTCACAACCATCAGTTTTGACGAAGTATAAACAAGAGTGAATCACGCGAATGCAAGAAAATGATGTAGTTAGTAGATCACTTAGGGTGCCTTCGTTGGTTAGTTGTATGCAAGAGGCTGTCGCACGAAATAGAAAAGATAAAGGTAAAGATATTGCTGGACGTGATGAATACATACTAGAAAATGCTGATGAAGATGTCAGTGATGACTTATCGGATTCGGAGGTATAAAAAAGTTATTTGTTTATTACTTATTGTCTTTTCCTTTATGAACCTAAAAAAATCTTGAACTTCGACTCAATTGTAGAGAATCAAAGTTGTTACGTCAAAGGATCCTTTACCTAGACCGAGAACTCGTTCGTGAACCAATGCAGCCATTGAAATTGAGAAGGAAGCGATGACGTGCACCCCCTCCAAAGAAAGCCGGCTCCAACAAGGAGCTGATGACACGCACTCCCACTCTAATGAAACTCAGAAACTGGGAGAAATTCACAGAAACGTTAAAGAAATTGACGAAACCTACACCGTCTTATTCAGGAGTTTTAAAACCTACAACGTCTCGTCCATCCGTTTTAAAACCTACATGTAGCAAAATGTTCAAATAATCAACCAATTCATGTGAAGTTGCTGGTTCACTTGCTACTTACTTAGCGATGCGGAAACGCCAAAAGCAGAATGATGAAGTGCCTCCAATAATGGAAAATCTTACCGATCGATTAGGGCAGGAATGGATTGCATAGGAAGATGAAGTAGGTACAGGTACAATGTTTCTTTATTTGTGCACTGCACTTCACTGTTGAGTGTGTTTATTTTAAGTTTTGCATGCATATTATGTTTCTGTAATGCCAGACATTAGTTTTCTATTTATTTTTTTGAACCTGGTATATAAAGTACAAGGTCCAAAAAAACCTAGAGGAAGGTCAAAAATGTCCAAGGTGCATGCTAGAACCCCTAATGATAAAGTAGTCATTGAGTTGAATGAGGATGGTCAGCCAGTATTTGATAATATTACGGAGTTAAGCAATTTTCTTAGGGCACTAGCAAAGGATAACGTGTCTCTTACTTACATCAATTGGCATATTGTTCCTGATCAATTAGAGCGACAAATGTTGGAATATGCTCTGGTACAATCTATCACCCAAAACTGTAGTTCAACTGGCTTTCTAAATGTTTGGTTTTAATTAATTAGTTTATTTCCTGAATTTTGCGTTTGATATATTGTAGGCTAGGTGTGTCATTCTGGAAGAAGGACACAAGTGGGTCTTGAACACGCTTAACGACTCATGGAGGCAGTACAAGTTTCGCATCAAAGCAAGGTATTATAAAAAATATTCAACCGATGGGAAAAGGATTGCAAATAAGTCCAATACAATTCCATTGGAGGATTTGAAAATTCTCTTGGAATACGGGGGGATGAAGTAGTTCAGGTACGGCTTTAATGTGATCCCAAAGAAAAATAATTTGTATAATGCTAATTAAATAATCATGCTGCAGATGGAAAAAATAAATAAAATAAATTAATGATATTCACATTTTCTTGTTTAGTGCTAATCTTTTCTTGTTTAGTGCTAACTTCTTAATCATGCAACATATGGAAAAAATAAATAAATTAATGATATTCACCTTTGTTTAATGTTTAGTAGTTCACATTATCTTGTTTAGTGCTAATTTTTTCTTTAGTAGTTCACATTATCTTGTTTAGTGCAAATCTTTTCTTTAGTAGTTCGCATTATCCTTGTTTAGTGCTAATTATTATTTTTTGGATTTCCAGGCCCTAGCTAAGACTAATCCTATACATTAAAATTCATTAAATAAGACACATACCATGGATCCCGAAACTCATGCATTAGACAAAGAACATATAGTATGTTTTTTTTTGAACTTACGTTAATTTTTTTGTGATTAAGTTGAATTGGCCACATGATAATTCTAATTTGTTATATCCTTGAATTATATTTTATACCATTGTCACAATGTTCATAGGTAGCAGCTAGATTTGTAAATTCTTAACATTGAATATTAAAAATTCTGTTTAATTTTTGGTAATCTTAATACTTGATAGAGAAAGAAGGACCCAGAAAAAGCCACCCTATTCGCTGCCTTTGTCTATTTGGAAACATATAAACGAGAACCGGGGAGAACTTACAAGACTAACACGGATAAACTAAAGGCCAAATACGTAAGTACATTAGATACTTAAATAGGAATACTTATGTCAGTATAATTGGCACATTTTACTTTTGTTGGAGCCGCTTATTAAATGGAACACATAGTTCATTTGAAAGAAAACCAGTTCTATTAATAAATTCATTCCTGTCAGCTGCCTGTTTATATATATGCTTTCCTGATTTTCATTTTGTAGGCGAAGATTCAAGCAGTGGTGGATATAGGAAACATTGCTGAGGCAGATGTTGTTTCTGGTAGGAAGAGCCACACACGGAACTGGCTTGTAGGAAGGCGAGGTAAAATGGCTGAAAAGTCTCCAACAACTCCAAGTTATTCAGGCAGTTATGTGCACGAGATGACCCAAAAAATAAGGCAAGAGCTTGAGGCGGATTTGGAAGAAAAGTGAAAGGCAACGTGTCTTGGGTGTCAAAAAAGCTAGATGAAGCCAATCCAGATCTTAATTTAGATGTCGAAGACTTTTGTGTCACCACAACAAGTGATGAAGATGACATTGGTACTTCTGCAACCCCGACAACTGAATGAAGTATTTGGATGGTATGTGTTAGCACTTGTGATATATTCGAATTGTTCTTTTAAATTATGGCACTTGTGGTGTGTGTTCGTGATGATACTTGTGTTGTGTTTTGGTGATGGCACTTATGGTAGTGTTGGTGATGACACTTGTGAGTTGGTATGTATAATTGGTTGGTCTGACTGTGGTGATGAATGTTTTAGGAGGATTAATTGTATGAATATTTTGGCATATATGTATGAATGTGGTACAATGTTTTGGATTGTATATATGTACTGCAGAATTTGTAATTACAGGGTTGTATAACAGTTGCAGTTGATTTTTTTTGGTGTTGCATTTGATTTTTTTTACTATTGCTGTTGATTTTTTCTGGTGTTGCATTACAGTGTTGTGTTTTTGCATTAGATGGCGTTGTGTTGTTGCATTACAGTGTTGTGGTTTTGCATTAGATGGTGTTATGGTGTTGCATTAAGTGTAGTATTATTAATTCCACAATGGTACAACACATGGGGCCCACAGCTTACATGGTGCCACGTGGATAACTGACATGGCATGTGACACATGTGTAGCTGACATGGAGAGATGACGTGGCATGTGACACGTTGGAAACTGACCTGGAAAGTTCATATGGGCCCCACTGCCATGACATGGAAGTCAGTCTCTGGCTTCTTCTTAAGGCAACATTGTATGTTGTTGCATTACTTGCATATACTGTTGCAATAGGTTATAATGCAACACTTTCTTTCCGTGGTTGTAGATGGGAAAAAGCGTTGCCTTTAAGGGCTAATGCAACAGCCGCGGATGCCACGCCCCTCTGGTGTTGCCTATTTGAAAAAATGGCATACGACAATGCTTTTTTGATCTACAGCCACATAAAACTAGTGTTGAATATGCCCACTTTTGTATTAGTGACTGCACTTTCAAAAATAAAGGTGGTCTAGTACTAAAGACTACTTTTATTTATGCTTCCAATTTTGAAAATGAAATACTAATGTTGTGGAACTGTATTGAGCAGTTCAGTCATACCATAAACAACCCTTGGATCCTACTTGGAGACTTTAATACTGTATTTCACAATTATGAAAAGAGAGGTGTCAACCCTATTCCTTTTTTCAAACTAGAAAGGATTTCCAAATTTATATTAAAATCTGGATTAATTGAACCCTCTTACTTATTAATAAATTCACCTGGAAATCAGATGAATTTAGAAACATCCATTGTAAATTTGATAGGGTTCTATTTAATCAAGATTTCATTAATCTCTTTTCTAATGTGAAATGCAGTACTTTACCACAAAATTCTAGTGATCATACACCCATTCAAGTGTCTTTTTTCCTTAATAAAAGAGGAGTTTTTAACTTTCCTTTTAGGTTTGTAAATGGATGGATTTATGAGGATAAGTATAAAGAGGTTGTTTCAAAATGTTCTAATAATAATCTATATGGCACTGCTCAATATAAATTTAACAAAACATGGCAGATTGTTAAATCTAATCTAAAAAACTGGAATAATTCTAAGAGTAAAATGACATTAAAGCAATTAAGGATGAGTGTGAAAGACTCCAAAATGATTTGGATGATAATTGCTCAGACATGGTTAAGGCTGACTCTTTTTTTAATGCGCAAGCCAACCTTTGCTCTTTATGTTAATTCTGTTAATCTTACACATAAGGCCAAGATAGACTGGCTAACTTCAGGAGATGAAGCTAGCAAGTTTTTTATACTAGAATGTAAAATAGAAGAAATAGAAATGATATTGGGAAAATTATTGATTTTAATGGCATAATAATTAATGACACCTCTAAATTATTCTCATTTTTCCCCAATATTTAATTCAAGTATATTGTAAACAGCAATTATTCTGATATTCTCTCAGCCCCAATTAGATAGGTTGATATTAAAAATATCATTTTTAATGCAAATAATGATAAGAGTCCTGACCCTGATGGGTTTGGTGCAAAATTTTATAGAACACACTGGGTTGAAATGCAATCTGCTTTATGTGATCCTATTTTCGTATTTTTTAATTCTGGAAAATTGCTGAAAAACACAAATCGCAAATTTTTAACCTTGATCCCTAAAATTGAAACACTAGTGGGGATAGACGATTATAGGCATACTGCTTGTTGTATTTTTATTTATAAAATCATTTCATCTCTTCTTTGCAATAGATTGAAATATTTCCTTAAATTTATCATTTCTGAAAATCAAAGTGCTTTTATTCTTGGGAGGTTAATTTCTGAAAATTCTTTATTAACTCATGAGATTAATAAGCAATTTCAATGTTAAAATCCAAAACCTCATGTGTGTCAAAATTGATTTGCATAAAGCATTTGATAAAATTAACTGAAATTTTATCATTCACATTATAAAAAAAAGGGATTTAATGATAAATTTTGTGCTCTGATTAACGAATGCATCAGCCATATGACTTACTCTATAATGATTAATGGTTCCCCAAAAGGTTTCATTCACAACAATAGAGGAATTAGGCAAGGTGACCCTATGTCACGTTACCTATTCTCAATTGTTATGGAATACTTTTTCATGCAAATGAAAATTCAAGTAATAGAGGGAAACATTAAACCTATTAATAGAAATAAGTCACATATTATTTGTTTATTATATGATGATGACATGCTTTTGTTTTTCAAAGCTGATAGAAAAAGTGCAGATGTTGTTAATAGAATTTTGGAGAATATGGAAAAATATGTTAGTCTTTTTGTGAACACTAATAAAAGCTAAATTTATTTTAGCTAGGAAGCTATGAATAAAGATGAGATTCTTAGTCTCATGAAATTTAAGAAGGAAAACTCCCAGCGGAATATCTTGTCCTTCCTTTAAGTATTAATCGGATTAGTGAGAAATACTGTTCAAGACTATTTGACATTATTCACGGTAAATTAGAAGGATGGTCTAACAAATTGCTATCCTTGACTGGGGGAATGGAACTCACACACACTATCGTCACTGCAGTGATCATTTATTGGGCTCAAGCACACAATATCCCTATTAATGCTATTCAGAAGATTGAAAAATGTGTGCCAATTTTATTTGGAAAGGTAAGCAACACAAAATTGCATGGGATAAAGCATGCAAACCAAAAATATTTGGTGGACTTGGGCTTAGAAACATTAGAGATCTTTCTGAAGTTTGTAAGTTTAAACTCTTTTGGAAATTCTTGGATGGTAAATCACTATAGGCAAGATGAATGAGAGCTAAATACTTAAAGAATAAAAAAATTTGGATTTCCAGGAAAGAAAATCATCATTCTTATGTTTGGAAAAATATATTAGACTGCAGGGGCATTGAGAGAAATCTTACTGAAAGAAAATTTAAGGATGATAGTCAAACCAATTTGTAAACCCATAGATTTGTGGTAAATCATTGATTAATCTCCTTGGATGGGACAACTTATATTTATTAGGTGGGGTTAATGATAATGTGCAAAAGATTATTTCTAATAATTGTTGGAACTTTCAAAATTGCCCTGCTACTAGTATGTTCAGAACTGCAATTAAAGATATTCATATAGATCAAAACAGTTTTAAAGATATTTGATGTTGGAAGCTTTGTTTAAAGGAGAAATTTTCATTTAAAAAGTGTGGGAATTTCTTAAAGGGGATGAAGTGGAGGTTGTCTGGCATAAGGTAATTTGGTGTAAAGCTAACTGTCCAAAAATGGCATGTTGTGCCTTTTTTGCCCTTTTAAATAAGCTTCCCACAAGCGAGAAATGCTGCAAAAGAGTAGAGATACTGAAAACAGTTGTTTGTTTTGCAGAAAAGAGATTGAAAGCTCTAATCATTTATTTTTTGATTGTATATATTTCTAGTACATTTGGTTTAATGCCAAGTGTACTTTGGGATTCAATCAAAATTATTATGCTTTGAATATAAGGGACAGTATTGATTACATCCTGAAATATTTTAAGCCAAAGTCCTTCATTTTTTATAGTGCATGTGTTTTGTTAACTGCGTCTATTTATTATATTTGGGGAGAAAGGAATCAAAGGTTTCGCACAAGCAAAGAACCCAATTGTTTTTAGCTTTGGAAAAATATATTAAATGATTGTCATATTATTATGAAAAAAGCCAGCAGACATAGAAACGAAAGCATCTATAATCAAGCCAAATTTAGTAAAGATGCAGATTATGATAAGCAGGTTGAAGACTGTTTACTTAATGGTAGGTTGTGCTCCAATAAGCTGTCAAGCTATCAACCCAATTCAAGGACCAATGATTGGGGTGTTAAAGGCAGCATAATCCAGTGTAGACACTCTAACCTCTTTCTTGGTGAAGATCGCCTCAGCCCTACTAACAGTAACCAATACTGCAAGGGAAGTAAAAAATTATATTAGATAGATTTTTTCTATTTCTAATTGTTTGAATAGTAATGCGAGGTACTCACCTGTTACAAGGGGTAGAGATCATCTTCCACCCAGCAATGATTCAGATTGCTTTCAGGATGCTTTTAGTAGCTCTGGCTTCCTACCTGGGGCACCCATCTTCTTTGATATGAGAAAATATCTCTGCAAGGGAACTTGACAAATTAATACACCGAAAAAAAAATTCAATCATAAGTATAAATTGTATAGTAATCCTCTGTACTTGCCTGATACAGAGAGAGGCTCCTCCAGTGATCCAGAGCTCATTAAGCATGTGAAGAAGAGGAAATTTAAAGAAAAGATCAGCTTTCTACACATAATCGGTGAACATCACTACAAAATCAAGCTAAACAATCAGATTTATCAGTTATCTAACTAGGCAGAAGGTGAAAGAAGTAGTGGTGAAAAATCTGAGGACTTCAGAGATCCCAAAAGATCTGGAAGAAGCTTCGAAAGCTCGAATGATTCAGATCTGAACATTTCTACTAATATTGAGTGCAAAAGATTCAATTTGAAAGACAGTGAAGTAAAATTCAAACTCATATCTCTTGAGAAGGGGAAGAAGATTAGAGAAAATTTCGTTTGGAAGCCGCCTTGAAGCTCTAGAATTCATGGTGGTGATAAACTCTCTTGAGAGCTCGCCATTTTTTAGGGTTTGATAGTGTTGTTTGAGACGCCGACTTTGTTGCGGCTGGGGTTTGAATACCCTGTTTGTATGATTATTCGGGTGTGTTTGTATGATTATTCGGGTGTATCAGGTGATTTTACCCGTTCTTTTAGGCCTTAGGCCTTTAAACTATATTTTTATGTTTCAAAAACAAAAAAAGTTATATTTCTTACCAATATACAAATATTGCAGGAACGTAAACAAACAAAGAGTTCAACTTTACTTTCACACCACAAGCCTCACCATTGTTCCCTTCCACTAATCATTCTTCTTTCTGCTTCATATTATGTGCCTGCTTCGTTATACAGACTGGACAACTATACGTAGACAATCACTTCTTTAAACCATCGTACTTGTCGCCTGTTTGATCATTACAAGTATTTGATCCAAAAAAGATGTCAATGCCTCATGCAATGTTACTGCAATTTTCTCATGTGTGCCATTTTCGTTAATTTCTAAATGCTACATAAGCATTGCCCATGCAACGTAGGAACAACCAGGTGGCTTGTTCAAATCAATTATTTGGGGCTTTTTTGAATGATTTCAGACATTCTGTAACAAAAAAATAAAATATGAAATGTAGACGAAAATAATATTGAAATGATGTAATGAAAATTACTTCAATACGCGTCTTCTCTTATTGGATTACCAATGACGCTGTGGTTGATGATGGTGAGGAAGGTAATTTATAAGTCAAAATGGATTGACCGTTGGGTTAGACTTTAGCGTGGGACTCATTTTGATGTCAACCGTTGCTTCTTTAACTGTAGACTCAAACAACCAATTTGGTGAGTTTAGGGCCCTAACAAACGTCCAAAAATGTGGATAAAGCATGGTTGTGAAGACCGAATTGTAAATAAAACCGTGGTAGTGCAAGGTCCAAGGTTCTTGTGGTTCAACTGGTCAGACCGTCAGAATCGCATTGATAGTTTATTCCTGTTTTTCCGATTTAAACGTAAAATTATTTTGAATATAGATCAAATTTAACGAGTTATGACAAGCGCCCTTGTTCAAACTGATTGAATCATGGTTTGATTTTTGTCTTTAACCACTTGTCACGTAGCATATTATATACCACCTAATTGGAATAATTATATAACAACTTATCATAACAAAGTTGTAAGTTTACTAATTTTTATAATGAAAGAGGATTAGTTTAACTGTAGCTTGTAAAATATACATAATAATAAATTATCAATACAACAAAAGAATGAAATTAAGACAATTTTTAAAGGCAAACGTCATTTTGGTATTAAATTAAGGCCTATTTAAGGACAAAATGATATTGTCTCAACTAATTAAGCACTTACCAAAATAACGGTGCCTGATATATCTCAATGCATACAGCCCCCGATCTTCGCATCCATTTTTATTATTTCCACTTTATTTCACATTAATCCTCTTCAGATCTGGTCTTATATGTTTTTCTTCCTTTTGAACTTAAAGCCCTAAATCGTTTTTTCCTCTGATCTTAAAACAAAATCACTATAATCCCGTTAATTCTCCCTAACTTCCAATATCATCAAGGCCGATAATTCATACAGCCGGGTTACTCTAGAGGAAGCTTAATCGAAGAAAACAAAGGTTAGTTTTTTCCAATCTAATCATAAATCAGTGCGAGTTTCAATATTCCGTTAGTTCTTTTGATACACGACTGATATACGTCACTTGATTTTAATCTATTGAGTTATTTGATTGAGTATTAATTGTTGGTGACAAGTTTTGTGTTATCTAGATGAGAATAATACACATAGACAGCCAACTCATTTTAAAGGGAATAATTATTGAAACCTGAGAGACAGAATGGGCCATCTTCTTGCCTACTACCATGAACTAAAAGTAAAGATCTTAGAATATTTTACTCGATTTTGAAGTCTGAACATGGTCTATCTCTTTTTTGATTATATCTTTCTTTAATCGAATTCACACGAAGAAACTAGATTACAAGATTTATGCGTTATTATTTCTAAATTATCATCAGCATTAAAGTAGAGTTCGGTTCTTTGTTTAATTGTGGACATTATATTGGGTGGATGAGACCCTTATACTTGCTTAGTTGTTTACCATGAAAAAATAACATAAATATTTTCTAAAAAAAGTTTACAAAAAGAATTAAAAGAACGATTTGAGATTTTCTAATCACTTCATGGTACAAACACTTATTTTTTATTTTTAGTATACAACATATCGTTTAAAATGATTTACAGGAAACACTTATTTTTTATTTTTAGTATACAACATATCGTTTAAAATGATTTACAGGGAAGATAGAGCGAATTTTAAACAACTTCATCTAAGATGAAGTTGAAAGCCTGTACCCGCAGTTATATAAACGAACCAAAATATAAAGAAGATCAGTATCAATAACCTACTAGTTTTTCTTACTATGAAATACTACTATGTTTGCATCCCAAATTGCCATAATAAATTACTAGCAGCACTAAATACATCGCCAATCATTTTTTTTTATAGTAAAGCTACTCCTTATAAATCTTTTCAGTTATGTTCCTTTTTAAGTATTTAAATAAATTTATCTTTTAGGCTAAAAATGTTGTATACAAGGTCGTGTATTTTATGGCTGCTGTGTATTTGCTTCACGGTAAAAAGTTACTGACATAAGCCAACACTACACCATATATGCAAATTATGTTGTGTTTTGAGCCGTATCTAATGCATTTAGGCATGGCTACAGGCATTATAAAAAATGGCATGTTTAAATATCAGATACGCCCATAAGCCGTATCAAAATCAGAATTAGATACGGCTCTTAGCCATATCTAAATTTAAATATATACGGCTGCAAACCGTATCTCAATGCAAATAACATACAGCTTTAAGCTGTATTTAAATTATTACTAGATACAAATATAAACCATATCTAAATTATCCATAAATACGAATATTTACAAAAGGCTAGTAAATATGATACAAACTCTATTTGACAAATTATAACAGTAGTGAAACAATTGTATGAAATACTTCATTTCATTACAATATATAATGATACATGTTGTTTCATTACATTATAATAAAGAAGATACATACTGTTTCATTAATTACAACAAAGAAGATGCATATTGTTTCATATATAATGTTTTATAATTACATTACAATAAAGATAGTAAACTCGGTATTTTAGCAGCTTCGGCGGCCCCTCTCCGCTTTTCAACTTCGGCGATCGACCACTTCAATCCGCAACTAATCCATTCACCAAACAGAACATTTAACTTTTTGGTTAAGAATCACTGGGTGATCAACTAGGTCGATGCATTTTAGCTCACGCACCTGGTTTAGGTATTCATGCTAACTTATGCATTTAACTAAGCGCCAGGACTAGCAAAGGGGATAATATCAAGTGTCATATGTTACTTCACTAAACCAAGCGCTTAGTTAAATGCATAAGTTAGGATAAATACCTGAACCGGTAGCGTAAGCTAAAGTGCATCCACCTGGTGAATCATCAGTGATTCCTAATCAGAGAGTTAAAGCCTTCAGCTTGGTGAGGCTTCGCTGGTGGATCACCCAGTAAATTCTTAACTGTAATAGACATGCATCATCTTCGTTTATACTTGCAACCTAATTTTCATTAGAACAATAATGAGTCAGAATATACATGTATAACACACAAAATTGGCATAACAAGAGCCGCATACAAATGGACCAGAGGTGCATCAAATTACATGCACATGTAAATGAAGCATGACAGATAAATCAAGTAATATAGTGCACATATACAAGGCTGTGCATAGTAGCAAACACAACATGCCACAATGCCACGACACAACAGAAAATGGTGCGGCAATGCCAAGCACAACATGCAAAAGGTGATTCAAGACCACTAAGTACAATGGCCAAGAATGAACATGGAAAAAGTGTTGACACATGCACAAAGCCATCAAATAGCCAATAGTGTTGACACATGCACAAACCACAAACAAGCAAGCACAAGCTTAACAACTCAAGTGCAAAATGCCACAGTAGTATACAAGCGTACAAGTAAACAGAGAGAATGGCGATACACAATTGATCATCCCAGGTTACTCTTGGTCAAGGACAAAATGTACAAAACCAGGAACAAGGCACATACTTAAGGAACAAAAAAATAGTAGCCAGTCAACATGCATGTACAAGATGACAGGTCAGACCAGCCACTGCATACAAACCAAATGCCAATGACATTGAACACAAGCAGGTCAGGTTCAAATACTAACATAGACACATGAATAACTCAAATGACAGTACACAAACACAGGGTTGATCAAGCCAGTATCAAGTGTCCAAGATCATGATAAATAGTGAAAATGGCATAGCACAAGTAAATATACACAACATAAATGGTTGTAGACAAGCATCCAATAAAAAGGGTAAAGAAAGAAGGCACGACAAGTCTAGTGTGCACATGGCTAAAGCCTTTCAAACAATTTAATGTCACATACTATACATTGTAGCAGTGACAAAGAAGACCAAGTTTAGTATTTGTTCTTATTAGTTAGAAATCCTACAGCAAGCCTACCACAAGGCAGATTTCAGGTTCGATCAACATAGCAGCATGCAAGAAAAAGGGTAGATTTGTTTTTGAATTCGAGCAAGAATATATGAAACATTACAAAATTGTATCAAAATACCCAATTCAAACCCAATTTAAACCAAATAACACAATAGCAGCATGAATTCGAGGTAGACAAGCTCATGCACATATCTATCATTCATATTTTTGAACTAGGACATGGAGATTCAAATTAAACCCAATTCAAATTCAAATTAAACCCAATATAAACCCAATTCAAATTCAAATTAAACCGAGAGCCTACTTACTTTCAGTGGCGACGATAAAGATGGAAAACGATGGACTGAAGGTTAAGGCAGCGCGAGCTGATGAGTAAGATGGACACTAGTGGATGGTATATTGAAAAAGGAAGATGGTGCGCCGAGTACCGAAACCCTAATTTGGGTTTTCGGTCACCATGGAAATTAAAAAAAGGGAAGAAGCCAGCCGAAAGTTTTGAATTGTCAAAACAAGATGGTGCCAAAAAGAAAATAGCAAGGGAAATTTTTGGTACAGATTTCATACGGCCATAAGCTGTATCAAATGAACTGAGCCGGAGCTTTGTTGATGTACGGTTAGATCTTATATGTTTGGAGAGGAGCAGATCGCCAGGATAAAATTTGATACGGCTATGAGCAGTATCAAATTTGATATGACTAAAAGCATTATCAAATCTCTGCATCCCCGTGTGCCAAATTTGCATAGATGGTGTAGTGCAAAATGGTATATACCACTAAAAATTTAATACTATATTATGCCTCAGGATAGCAGGAAGTAATTCTATGCAAAGGAGAAGACCTTATGGATCTGAATTAAACATAATCTAATTATATCTCATTAGACTTTATTAAGATTTACATCAGTCCATGCGGCTGGATGGATACACAGTTATCAAGCAGTTCAGTGATAGCTTGTTATTTTAGACTCATGACAGTAAAATTTATTTTTATACAATACAACACAACCTTTCATAATATCTTTGGTAGTTCTTCCGTATTCATTATGCTAGGATTCTACAAATCAATTCGATAAAAAGACTAGATCAATTAACTTTAAATTGAAAATAGAATCCAGCAATAAAAAGGCATGCTTATGCACTTTTCCATGTGACATCAGTTATCATTAATGTTTATGTAGTCATATGACAACAGTTATCATTTACATAGTATAAAAGTAACAAAGTTTTATATAGACGTACAAATATAACAGACATTGGTATATATAGACAGCATAAATATGCATCTCTTATAAATAAACTGTTATGTCCAAAGTAACTAAAACTGCAAGATAAATATTAAATATATTTTTTATCAGGAAACTTATATGAAAAAGAAAGTCGTGTTAAATGAGGATGTAGCCATGGAATCCACAACTATGGGCGAAGGGAAGCTTTCAGGCTTTTCCTATGCCATACCAGCAGACTTTTGGAAGTTTTTCACAATAGCCTGGTCCATTCACACAGCTGCTCGGACCAATCACAAACGAGTACAACTTGCAATCTGGACAGTATCAAGCAATGCCTCATCATGGTACATTTCAGCAACATTATGGAATGAAATTGTTTTTCTTTTCCCCCATAATATTTAGTGTTTTATATTTGCTGCATAGTCGAACATCTTTATTTGTAATTTCTTTTGTGAAAATTGTTGTGGTGCTGTTAAGTTTAATGTATCTTCTTTCTTTAATGTTGTACAGGTTTTTTTACTAGTAGTGTATGTGATCTCTTTCACATGTTGATAAATTTTCAGTTTTTGATGGCATTGATTCTCTATGATTTATGTTTACAAAATTGAAATTGTACGTTGTTGTAGCTGCTGTCTGTTTACTGATTTTGATGCATGAGCCACGTTGTTTTACATGCATTTTCTAAGTGTTGTCTGTATGGTTTTGATGCATGAACTATAATGTTTATATGCATGTAACTATGATGTGTTACACATGTTTACAGCTGTGTACTGTTTCTGATGCATGAAATATGCATGTTGTGAAGTTGTTTCTTGTGCTGAAATTAAATTACTTACTGTGGTGAAGACATGGATATTAAGATGATAATTTGAAACTCACTTGTCACTATATTTTACGGTCTTACAGTATACATTTAAGACAACATTAGTTGTCTTTAGGAAGTCCTAAGCCTGATGACTTGCTTGAGACAAATTTAGCGGTCTTAGATTTTATTAAGACAAATTTTGTTCGTCTTTGCAAAATTAGGGACTTGATTTTAGATACAACATTATTTGTCTTTAGTACGCCTTAAAGAGAAATTACGGACCGTATATTTTAAATTATGACCACATTATGCTATCTTAGATCAATCTAATTTTTGTTATGTCATCCAAAATTTAATGACAATTGCTATGAAATTATCTGTTATATTTATTATATCAAAAAATGAAGACTGAAACGATTATTTTTTTCTCAAATTTGAAGAACCACGGGTTTGTGCACATGCAAGGTTATTTCATTTTCAAGGCCGTGACGATCCAAAGTCGAAGGTCAACCGCGGTTGAACCGAGGTTGGGTTGGATCTTTAAAACACTTGAATAAAGTAACACTGTTGAAAATGATCGATCTGTCTAAATGGGTGGCCCTAAACTAATCAACATGAAGCATGGTAAAAATTGTCGTTGAGGATGATGGTATTGGAAATTAACTCTTTAATAAAGACAAATAGTTCTAATTTATTTCTACACTATTATGTGGTTTTCGTCTTTCTCAATTTTCCCGTACAAAAGGTTTGGCCAATTCGACCATCTCATGGTAGGAATGACAATGGGGACAGGTCGGAACAGGTTTTTGGTGCCTCAGACCCACCCAAGGAAAATTGAACCTCACCCCAGACACGTTAAATAAACTCGGTGCGAATTTGAAATTTTGCGTGTACCCAGAATCTGTAGGAATTCGGATAGACCTGACCTCCCCCAAGACCAGATAAAATTGTATACCAATGTATACAATTTTATTTATTTATATTTTTATCGCTAAATGATAAATTAAATACAACTACTAATGTGTTTAAAATGATAAGAGATTATAACAAATTGAGTTGTATGATAACAATTCAGAATATATGTTAACTCCGTTATTAACGCGGTTCAGAAATTGATACGTCGACCGTCCAGTAAAGCAATTTGTCATGCATCATGATATCGGATCGGTCAGTTTCAAACAGTGGGATCGGTCGGTCGAAGCTCACGATAGCATAGGCTATTGCCAGTTGGAAGGCCATATGGCACAAGCTCACTTTGAACCGTGGGTCATCAGCCTCTGGAGAGCTCTACATGGATATTGTTTCATGAGTCACCAGTTGCTATGTTGAAGTGTACACATGGCAAATGAAAAGGATGTTGGGCATATTATACATAACGTGAATCATCTAACACCTAACATGTTCATGCCGAAACATGGTGTGTGCACTGTTCCTTTTGGGGTTGAGATATATGTCACTCGTTCACTTCATCACTGCTGGTCAAGCACCATTGAAGTGAGGGGTCGAGCGGGCTACAACACCTCTGGTCAAGCAGGCCATGTCGTCTCTACTCGAGTAGTGCCACAACAACCAGTCAAGCAGTATTCTGATGAAGGATCGTTCACTTTGGCGCCAGCTGGTCGGTCGAGCTGCTTTTGTGCACAACGGGTCGAGCAGTGCTTCTAAGGCATGGGGCAAGCAGGATCTTGTCACCACATAGGTCGGATACAAGCATTTGTTTGATTTGATCATTTTACAAGCATGCATGTTGTCTGTTGTTAACATGAAAACATCGGCTGATAATATATGTTAATGTGTGTACTAGCATAGGTAACGTGCCATATATTAATTTAAGGAAGCAACATGGAGTCATTATTTTACATATACACAGCGCATGGTCGGTCATGTGTTATTATTTGGATCAAGCACAACAGAAATCACAAGATAGCAAAGTAATCATTATGTAGTCAGTCATTGATTTATATAGGGTCTGGTCGCACATACATGTTCCGACCACACATGCATTTCCTGGTCGTGCATTACTTTCGCTCGTTCATAAAACTCTGGCCGTGCATGCAAGTACAACTGGTTACAGCTGGCTCCAACTATCCAGTGGCATTTTTGTAAATACTCCTATGAACGACCCAAACCCTGCACATCATGATTACAACACTGCCACTACCCCTCCCCCCCCCCAAACTACACCTATAAATATCCCACTTCTCTACCATTCAAGGGACCAATTTTTCAACCCCGAAGGGCTTCTCCAACTCTACCTTCATGCAACAACTTATGGATCAAATTTCCTCCAAGCTATATTAAAAATTGCTCAAACTCAATCCAAGTGATCTCCAACTGCTATTAATCCTCTCTAAAGCTTTGATTCAACAAAATCTCACCATGGAATTAGTGAAGATCATCTAACTGGTCAAATAATAGAAGATCTATAAGACAACCATCACAAATCAAGAGATCTCACCGTTTTCTCCGTGAATTCAAGTGAAATCGAGAGCTAAAAAGAGAGGAAAATAGAGGATCATTATAAGTAAAGAGAAATGAGTGATTTGAGTGGATTCATACTTTGTAAATTTCAAAATGATAATGAAACTTGCTACCATAATGGACGTAGGTTAAAATTGACTGAACCACTCTAAAAATTCCTTGTTCTTTATTTTTTTCCCTTTCTTTTTGTGTTTGTGGCCCTATAATTTCAAACCATACGAATTGGTGAAGTGTTGTAGAAGCATCTTTGGTTTGTGGCCATTTTTGATTTCAACATTTGGCGCCCACCGTGAGGCCCGAACCCACGACCACATGGTTAAGAGCCTTGCATTGAAGTTCTAAGCCTGCTTCTACCATAGATTCTACAAATCCACGATCTAGGCGAATCGACGAGTTCTCTTCAAAGTTCAAAACCTTGTCCAAGATAATGGCTAAATCTAAGAAAACTACAAGTAAAACCGTTGGAGAGAACGATAATGTTGCCAACAACGAAGCTACACCACTTACTAACTGCTTTGAAGTCGGAGAAAACCCAATAGTCGGAGCTGGAGTAACCAGAGCCGAATTAGATGCAATTTTCACTACTTGAGTCAACGAATGGAAACCTCCAACAGAACTTTGATGAATGCTAATGAAGCATTGATGGATGCTAATCAGGCCCTTATCGATAAGATGAATGCTCTTTTGAAGGCGCAAGTGAATCCCGCTCCTCCTCAAAGAGTTTACATTAACCCTGAGGATAATGCGAATTTGTCAGCCTCCGGTCATCATCATAACGATAATATGGAAGGCCTCGATGGATGGTAAAGCGATGAGAATGAACCTGAAGTTCAAGACTCAAAGCCGAAGACCAAAAGCCATTCCGACCAAAATACCTGACGAGTTGCAAGTCCAGCCAAGGGGGAAACTCCCCATAGTGGAGGTAAAAGACCTAGATCCTCTAATCACGATCGCTCTCCAAGACAAGCATCTGGAAAAGAGATCAAAGTCCACTCTCCAGAACGACACAACTTGAAGGAATATATCGCGGATATGGAAAAGAAAATCATGAAAGACAACATGGCTCGTAATGACAATGAAAGGGAATAGGCTTCTCACCCAGCAAAAATCCATCCACAGAGAGGATCCGCTAAGCTGAGTTCCCTAAAAAGGTCACTAATCCTACTCTAACTCCATACAACAGGTGTAACAACCCGCATTCTACGCATCGGAGGATCGTAGAATATTTATTTTTTTCCCATATGAAGTCGTATGGTCATGTAACTTTGGGAAACAACCATTAGAGTCATTTCCTATGTTCATGATTTTTGTCGATTTTTAAATGACCGTTTTGCCCCTAGCTGATCTTGTTTTGGCCATAACTTTTGACTGAAAATGAATTTTGACCTGAAACCACTTCCATTAGATTTGTTTGATGGTTTACCTTTCCGTAGAGTGGTCATAATAGCCAAACGGACTTACCGTTTGGGAGATACAACTGAAATAAGGTTTGGAAGGTGAAAAACTGCTTAACCGGGCCAAATAGGGTGATTAGTGAATGGGCCCATAACCCATCTCGGGATTAGGGTTATGGGAAGGCTGAAAAGGGTTAGAGAATCATTCCATTTCAGTTTTCTAGCCTCCACTTACCTCTTAGAAACCCTAAAAATGGCCTCCAACCTCTAAATCACCTCCAAATCATCTTCTAATCAAGGATTAAGCTTAGCAACATCAAATCAAGGGAGAACTTCACCAAAGCAACATTAGAGCTGCTGTTTAGCATTGGGATTTGCACCAAATCAGAGATCTATTTCAGATCTAAAGTTTTATTTGTGGCTAAGGTGAGTGATTTGCATAGTTCCTCACTAATCATGACTAATTAAGGGTAATTAGTGTTAATTAGCGAATTTATACACTGATAAATTCTGGAAAAATATTTATAAATTCTTAAATGATGTTTTAGACCTCTGATATGAGTTTGGGTTAATTTTGTTAAGTTTTGCTAATCATATCGTTAGTTTCACCTAAACATGCTTAAGGGGAAATATGGGGTTTTGGGTATGTTTGATCCATTTTAACCTATCAAATTGATGTTTTGGTGTTTGAGGTCACTTCTACTTCTTGACATGACTGTATGGTATGTTTTGTGATTGATTAGAATAGGTGGAATGGTCGAAAACGTCGTCGAGTGGCGTAAATTGCTTGCTGGAAAAAGTGCAGGAAGACATCCGAACCGGATCGGATCGGTTAGGAGGATCCGACCCGAACCGTTCGTGGGTACTTACCACGATCTGAACTAAATACCCCGATCCGATGGGGATAGGAGCTCGAACCCGAACCGCGCCACATACTGGAGCATCCGATCCGCCTTTGAATGGTGAGCACGATCCGTTGTTGACCTGGAGAAGTGCTTTCCGATCCGAGCCGCTCCGAGGACCCCGACCCGAACCGGTGATGGCGACTGGACGTGGAGACCCGATCCGATCCGCTGAGGTGATGATGACCCGATCCGATCCAGTGAAGAAGGAGCACCCCGATCCGAACTGAACTGATGACTAGTGGGAGATCCGAACCGATCCGGTGATGACCAATAACCCGAGATGCAAAGGTAGTCCAAATGGAAGTTAGAGCTCAGGATCCAGTTGGGAACCAATGAGTTCACTTCATGGTTGGACTATGCTGCGGGACATGTGCTAAGGAGTTGTCGACATTCATAACTTCGATTCACCACTGAAAATGGACGATGGGCTACTTATCAGTGCAGTAGAGTCACTATGACTCGAGGGGCAAGGTGATGGTAGCAAGACTACATTATCAGTGCAGTAGAGTCATTATGACTCGAGGGGCAAAGTGATGCGTAGTAAGACTATGAGCCAGTGCAGTGGGGTCATTGTGACTCCATGGGGCAGAGTGGACATAGTAAAGGATTAGTAAGGCTATGAGCCAGTACATTGGGGTCATTGCGACTCCATGGGGCAAAGTGGACATAGCGAAGGATTAGTGGCTATGTATGAGTGCAGTGAAGCCATTTTTGACTTCATAGGGCAAAGTGATCATAGCGAGGTATGATGGGTGATCGAAGTGGTGAATATCGTATGCTTTATGCACTGAGTGAGAGATGTGAGGATGGTTGTTATGCTTGATTGTTTGCCATCACTATGACATGCACACCCCCACCCCCGTTACCTTTACACCATTTGAAATGGCACCTTAGAGTGTTGTACAGTATGTAGTGCTAACTCTTTGGTTGCAGGTCCAGGTTCAGGTATGTTTTAGTCTACCTGTTATTGTTCTGTTTAGATGCTTATCGCTCATACCAGGCTTTATGTCTGACCCAGAGTTTTATGTCTCTTCTTATTACTCTAGGTGCTCACACGAGCAGACTAGAGACAGGTTAGCTGGTGATGCGCGAGTAGCTGATTCGGAGGCGAGCAGGAGGCTTCCACGTATGATATATAGATATTCTCCCTGTGTCGTTGGTGGTCGCTACTTAGGCATTAGTAGTGTACCTCTTTTATCTTGCTTTTGCTTTTTGAGACAGTTTATAAAGTTGTAATAATGTTAGCTTTTGATCATAGGTTGTACTTGGATTTTCCGCTGCTATGTTAGTTTGTTTTCAGCTTATGCACTGTCTCACCTGTTTTATGTCAAGTATGTTGTTATTATATTTTGTTCCATGTGATGTGAGACATTTTACAGGTTCCTTGTTAGTTCATTTCCTCCTTCCCTTTCCTTCTGACGATCCGTCCCGTGCTAGTTGGACATGTGTACAGCGCACTTTTGGAGTAAATGTCGGTTGGTGCGGGGCGGGACGTCACATTTGGTATCAGAGCTCTAGGTTGCGTAGTTAACCTAGGGAAAGACACTAGGGGGAGATAGTACGTATATGAGAGCGCGTATTTGTGATTACTTTGGTTTTCAAAAGTTATATATATATACTATTAGTAGTATAAGAATGAAGTCGTACTGCACTAGCACTACTATGGGGTCGTTAATCGTTTCCCTTTACAGATTGAACGATGAGCCGATATGCAAGGGGTGCTGGTAGGGGAGCCAATAATGAGAATGCTTCTGACATGAGGGCGATGTTTACTGACCTCATGAGAGACATGCTGAGGGAGGTGCAAGGGGCAGTTCCCAATCCCGGAATTGGTGGTGGCCCAGTAGTGCAGGCGCCTAGGGTCGATTTCGCCAGGTTGTGCAAGGATTACACTAACCTTGGTGGGAAGCCGTTCCATGGAACGGAGTCGGCCACAGATGTTCAAGATTGGTTGGATAGCTGTGATCGTATCTTCGACGACTTGGGTATCGAGGATGCGATGAAGAGAAGGCTAGCGTCTCGTCAGCTGCAAGGGCGAGCGATGAATTGGTGGAATGCCATTAGAACAGCTACTCCAGAAGATCAGGTTACTTGGGATCAATTCAAGGCTCGCTTTAGCGATAAGTTCATTCCAGCTGCCCAGAAGTCAGTGTTGTTTAAGAGATTCTTGGAACTCAAGCAGAATGGTAGGGCGGTCTCGGACTATATTGCTGGGTTCGACACTTTGTCGAAGTATGGACTATCTCTTATCGATACTCCTGAGAAGAAGAATGAGAAGTTCATTACTGGTTTGGATGGATACTTGAGGGAAAGGCTTATCAACCACATCGATGAGACTTTTGAATCGATTGTGGGGAAAACTTTGAGATCAGAGAGTCTTTACCCTAAGCCAAAGACTGAGGCTGCATCTGCAGAAGGGCTGAAACCGCAAGTGGGCGGTGGAGGCAAGAATAACTCTCAGAATAAGAGAAAACAGAACCAATCTAAGGATGGCCAGAAGAAGAACAAGAAAGATGTTGAGTGCTTCAGCTGTGGTAAGAAGGGCCATTATGCTAAAGAATGTCGAGCCAAGCCAGCGGATAGGAAGTGCTATAAATGTGGCCAAGTGGGACATCATAAGGATAAGTGTCCGCAACCTCTTAAGGAGAAGCAGATTGTGAAAGCATATGCTATTGATGCTGTTCCTTCTTCGTCGAATGCCCCAACTGCGGCAGAGAAAGGAAAGAATGTCGTTATTCAAGGTATGCTTTCTATTTATGATGTACCAGTTTGAGTTTTGTTGATACTGGGGCTTCCCGTTTCTTCATATCTAGTGACCTGGTAGATAGGTTGGAACTGGAACCCGAGATAGTCGATAGACCTTTGGTTGTGACGAACCCGATTGGTGGTTCGACTAACCTTAGTATGATTTGCAGAAATTTGGTCTTATCGAGTCATGGATGTATGTTTGTATGTGATTGCTTTGTTTTGGGCTTTACTGGGTATGGCGTTATATTGGGAGTCGATTGGCTCCAAAAATACGGGGTGGTGGTAGACTGTGAGGGCTTTTTGGTGACAGTTAGGGCGGATGATGGGCGGAGGGTAGTGTTTGGTAGTCTACCTAATGATGGGGTAATGGCTAGTTTAATAAATTCCCTCGACATCCCGCATGATGAGTTGTCAGATGTGCCCGTGGTTGGCCAGTATCCGGACGTTTTTTAGGAGGTGACCGGCCTTCCACCACACCGAGAGATTGAGTTCCGTATTGATTTAGTGAAAGATGCCAGGCCTATAGTGATGCCACTTCGTCGTATGGCACCAAGGGAGCAGCGAGAGCTCGGGGTGCAAGTCAGCAATCTTTTGAAGAAGGGGTTTATTAGAAGAAGTGTCTCCGAGTGGGGAGCACCAGTTGTGTTTGCCACTAAGGAAGATGGTTCCCTTCGTTTGTGTGTGGACTATCGCGAGTTGAATAAGGTGACGAGGAAGAATAAGTATCCTCTACCGCGGATAGATGATTTGTTTGATCAACTGGAAGAAGCAAGAGTGTTCTCCCAGTTGGACCTCACGACAGGATTTCATCAGCTCAGAGTAGCGGATGAGAGTGTTCTGAAAACGACATTTAGGACGCCGTCTGGATTCTATGAGTGGTTGGTCATGCCATTTGGGTTGACCAATGCACCAACCTATTTTGTGGATCTTATGAATCGAGTATTCAGAGATCAGTTGAATAAGTTTGTTCTTGTGTTCGTAGATGATATCCTTGTTTACTCGAGGACAGAGGAGGAACACAAGGGACACTTGAGAATAGTGATGGAGGTGTTGAGGAAACACCAATTGAAAGCGAAATTCTCTAAGTGTCATTTCTGGAGGAGGGAAGTGAGATTCTTGAGCCATGTTGTTTCAGATAATGGTATTGTCGTGGACCCTGCGAAGGTGGCTATGGTACAGGATTGGCCTACGCCCAAGAATGCAACAGATGTAAGAAGTTTCTTGGGGTTAGCTGGGTATTATCGTAAGTTTATCCAGGACTTCTCCAAGATAGCAGCACCGTTGACTCAGTTGACTAAGAAGAATCAGTCCTTCGTCTGGGACGGAGTGTGTGAGAATGCATTCAAGAGTCTAAAAGAAAAGTTGACGCGTGCGCCAGTATTAGTCATTCCTAAAGGGAATGAAAAGACGACGGTATACACGGATGCTTGTGGTACCGGACTAGGTGCTGTATTGATGCAAGGAGGTAGGGTTGTAGCTTATGCTAGTCGACAACTAAAGCCACATAAGAGAAAGTACCCTACCCATGATTTGGAATTAGCAGCAATCGTGTTTGCGCTAAAGATGTGGAGACATTATCTCTTGGGAGAGAGATTTGAATTGTTTACCGATCATAAAACGTTAAAGTATCTTTTCTCCCAGAAGGATCTAAATTTCCGTCAGCAAAGATGGTTAGAGTTCTTGGCTTCGTATGATTTTGATATCGCATACACACCTGGGAAAGGTAATGCGGTAGCCGATGCCTTGAGTAGGAGACATGCCAGTTTAGGGGCTATGTTTCTTGAATGGAAGCTACTGGAGTATATCGCAGGGTTTGATTTCAGACCAAAGTGCGAATTGGATCCAGAAATGCTAGCTAGTTTGGCGATCAGACCCACTTTGATAGAGCGGATTGGTTCCAGCCAGAGGAACGATCCTAATCTATTGGAAATCATCTCCAAGTTAGAGATGAACATCGATGGTGAGGAGATGAATTTGTATGGGCTTGATCGAGATGGATGGCTTAGAAAGAATGGAAGACTAGTTGTACCCAATGTAAATGGTTTGAGAGATGAAGTGCTTAGAGAATGTCATCACTCAAAACTGACTATACATCCCGGTGGTAATAAGATGTATCGAGACATGAAGCAGACTTACTACTGGGAAGGGATGAAAAGAGACGTTGGGAAGTTTATATCCAAATGCATGAATTGCCAGCTAGTTAAAGCAGAGCAAAAGAAGCCTAGTGGGTTGTTGCAACCATTAGAAATTCCCGAATGGAAATGGGAGCAAGTCTCGATGGATTTCATCGATGGTTTACCGAGGACTAGATCGGGACATGATAGCATTTGGGTAATTGTGGATCGATTGACTAAGAGTGCAAGATTTATACCAGTCAAATCGACCAGAACGGCAGCTAAGTTAGCAGAATTGTATATGAAGTGGGTAGTGAGATTTCATGGAGTACCTAAAAGCATTGTGAGTGACCGTGACCCGTTGTTTACTAGTGGGTTTTAGAAGAGCTTACAAGAGGCTCTAGGGTCAGAATTACGTCTCAGTACCGCATATCATCCTCAGACCGACGGTCAGACGGAGAGGGTGAATCGTATATTGGAAGATCTCTTGAGAGCTTGTATATTGTATTTTGGTGGATCATGGGATGACCATTTGCATCTAGTAGAGTTTGCATATAATAATAGCTACCAATCCAGTATCAGTATGGCTCCATATGAAGCTTTGTACGGAAGACCGTGCAACTCACCATCATGTTCGATAGAGACTGGCGAGAAGTTTATGCTTGGACCAGATGTGGTGAGGGAAACTTCAAATAAGATTAAGATCATTGAACAACGAATGAAAGCTGCCCAAGATAGGCAGAAGAGTTATGCTGATAAGAGGAGAAGAGATTTAAAATTCTCCGTTGGTGACTTGGTGTTTGTCAAGATTTCTCCGTTGAAAAGCGTGATACGATTTGGCAGGAGAGGCAAATTGGCACCAAGATTTGTTGGCCCATTCCCAATTCTTGAATTAGTTGGGAATTTGGCATATAGAGTTGTCTTACCAGAGAAGATGGCGGGAGTTCACAACATATTTCATGTTTCCCAACTAAGGAAGTTCGTTCACGACCCAGACATGACTATTTCACCTGATCAGTTAGAGGACTTCGAAGTAGAACCCGAGGCGGTTGATAACCGCAAGCTGATCCGTATTGTCGAGCAAGAAACAAAGCAACTTCGAAGGAAGGCGGTGAAGCTAGTCAAGGTTCAGTGTGGAGAGAACGAGAAGGACTGTACTTGGGAGACAGAGGAGAGTATTCGGAAGGCATATCCAGAACTCTTTGCCTGGTAAGATTTACTTTGTAATTTAGTTACTCCGCATGCTAGGATAGACTTGTTTTGTTTTGCATGTTTGATTGTTGTTTTATGGTTGATAGGCATGCGGGACCCTTTGTGTGTTTTGGTTAGGGAATTTCGGGGGCGAAATTTCTTAAGGGGGGGAGAATGTAACAACCCGCATTCTACGCATCGGAGGATCGTGGAATATTTATTTCTTTCCCATATGAAGTCGTATGGTCATGTAACTTTGGGAAACAACCATTAGAGTCATTTCCTATGTTCATGATTTTTGTCGATTTTTAAATGACCGTTTGCCCCTAACTGATCTTGTTTTGGCCATAACTTTTGACTGGAAAGGAATTTTGACCTGAAACCACTTCCATTAGATTCGTTTGATGGTTTAACTTTCCGTAGAGTGGTCATAATAGCCAAACGGACATACCGTTTGGGAGATACGGCTGAAATAAGGTTTGGAAGGTGAAAAACTGCTTAACCGGGCCAAATAGGGTGATAAGTGAATGGGCCCATAACCCATTTCGGAATTAGGGTTATGGGGAGGCTGAAAAGGGTTAGAATCATTCCATTTCAGTTTTCTAGCCTCCACTTACCTCTTAGAAACCCTAAAAATGGCCTCCAACCTCTAAATCACCTCCAAATCATCTTCTAATCAAGGATTAAGCTTAACAACATCAAATCAAGGGAGAACTTCACCAAAGCAACATTAGAGTTGCTGTTTAGCATTGGGATTCGCACCAAATCAGAGATCTATTTCAGATCTAAAGTTTTATTTATGGCTAAGGTGGGTGATTTGCATAGTTCCTCACTAATCATGGCTAATTAAGGGTAATTAGTGTTAATTAGCGAATTTATACACTAATAAATTCTGGAAAAATATTTATAAATTCTTAAATGATGTTTTAGACCTCTGATATGAGTTTGGGTTAATTTTGTTAAGTTTTGCTAATCATATCATTAGTTTCACCTAAACATGCTTAAGGGGAAATATTGGGTTTTGGGTATGTTTGATCCATTTTAACCTATCAAATTGATGTTTTGGTGTTTGAGGTCACTTCTACTTCTTGACATGACTGTATGGTATGTTTTGTGATTGATTAGAATAGGTGGAATGGTCGAAAACGTCGTCGAGTGGCGTAAATTGCTTGCTGGAAAAAGTGCAGGAAGACATCCGAACCGGATCGGATCGGTTAGGAGGATCCGACCCGAACCGTTCGTGGGTACTTACCACGATCTGAACTAAATACCCCGATTCGATGGGGAAAGGAGCTCGAACCCGAACCGCGCCACATACTGGAGCATCCGATCCGCCTTTGAATGGTGAGCACGATCCGTTGTTGACCTGGAGAAGTGCTTTCCGATCCGAGCCGCTCCGAGGACCCCGACCCGAACCGGTGATGGCGACTGGACGTGGAGACCCGATCCGATCCGCTGAGGTGATGATGACCCGATCCGTTCCAGTGAAGAAGGAGCACCCCGATCCGAACCGAACTGATGACTAGGGGGAGATCCGAACCGATCCGGTGATGACCAATAACCCGAGATGCAAAGGTAGTCCAAACGGAAGTTAGAGCTCAGGATCCAGTTGGGAACCAATGAGTTCACTTCGTGGTTGGACTTTGCTGCGGGACGTGTGCTAAGGAGTTGTCGACATTCATAACTTCGATTCACCACTGAAAATGGACGAAGGGCCACTTATCAGTGCAGTAGAGTCACTATGACTCGAGGGGCAAGGTGATGGTAGCAAGACTACGTTATCAGTGCAGTAGAGTCATTATGACTCGAGGGGCAAAGTGATGCGTAGTAAGACTATGAGCCAGTGCCGTGGGGTCATTGTAACTCCATGGGGCAGAGTGGACATAGTAAAGGATTAGTAAAGCTATGAGCCAGTGCAGTGGGGTCATTGCGACTCCATGGGGCAAAGTGGACATAGCGAAGGATTAGTGGCTATGTATGAGTGCAGTGAAGTCATTTATGACTTCATGGGGCAAAGTGATCATAGCAAGGTATGATGGGTGATCGAAGTGGTGAATATCGCATGCTTTATGCACTGAGTGAGAGATGTGAGGATGGTTGTTATGCTTGATTGTTTGTCATCACTATGACATGCACACCCCCACCCCCGTTACCTTTACACCATTTGAAATGACACCTTAGAGTGTTGTACAGTATGTAGTGCTAACTCTTTGGTTGCAGGTCCAGGTTCAGGTATGTTTTAGTCTACCTGTTATTGTTCTGTTTAGATGCTTATCGCTCATACCAGGCTTTATGTCTGACCCAGAGTTTTATGTCTCTTCTTATTACTCTAGGTGCTCACACGAGCAGACTAGAGACAGGTTAGCTGGTGATGCGCGAGTAGCTGATTCGGTGGCGAGCAGGAGGCTTCCACGTATGATATATAGATATTCTCCCTGTGTCGTTGGTGGTCGCTACTTGGGCATTAGTAGTGTACCTCCTTTATCTTGCTTTTGATTTTTGAGACAGTTTGAAAAGTTGTAATAATTTTATCTTTTGATCATAAGCTGTACTTGGATTTTCCGCTGCTATGTTAGTTTGTTTTCAGCTTATGCACTGTCTCACCTGTTTTATGTCAAGTATGTTGTTATTATATTTTGTTCTATGCGTTGTGAGACATTTTACAGGTTCCTTGTTAGTTCATTTCCTCCTTCCCTTTCCTTCTGACGATCCATCCCATGCTAATTGGACATGTGTACAGCGCACTTTTGGAGTAAATGTCGGTTGGTGCGGGGCGGGACGTCACAACAGGACTTCTGATCTGAATCACTTCCTGTATAGATATGAATGGAACGTGAATGCAGCTAAAACAATGGACGAGATGAAATGCTTGTGCTTCGCTTTCTACTTAGAAGGTGTTTATCGTTATGGCTCACAAGGCTGCCACCTAAATCCGTCGACCGATTCGATGATTTGAATCAGAAATTCAAGGAGCAGTCCAGGCTGCAAGCTACTAAGGATAAGGACGTTATTTCTCTGACATCAATGAAGCAGAATCCAAGAGAATCTGTTAAAGCATTCCTCAATAGATTCAACACTGCTTTGTCCGAAGTGGGGAATCCTAAGCCCTGCATAATCTTAATGTCTCCGATCGATGCCGTAGTTAAGAAGAGCGAATTTTGTAGATGGATTAAAATGAAAGAGCCAAATACGCTTGACAAATTCTATAAAAAAAGCAGAGGAGTATATGAAAGTGGGCAATAATCCTGTGCCTCTTCAGATTATTGAGGATAACCAACTTCTTGAAGCTCCCAAAATGTTGCTACTCAATATAATCAGAAGAATACTCAGGGGAAAAAGCATGCCAACAATGAAAAGGACAACAAAGATTATAAGAAAATTCTCCTTTTCAACCCATCAGAGATAATGCCTTTGAATGACACCCCCGAAAATATTTATCTTGCAACGAAGAATTCTAAAGAATATGCAGAACCAAAACCGATGAGGATAGGCGATAAGGCGACTAACTCGGGAAAGTTCTGTAGGTTTCACAACCAGCCTGGTCATAACATAAATTAATCTAAGCATCTCAAAAGCTTGATTGAGGAGTTGATTCAAAAGAATAGGCTGCAACATTATATCCAGGATCCGCATGTATCAAACTCTTCTCCAGCTCTTCAGGGGCAGAATGCGCCCACCAATCAAGCTGGTCCAAGTAACCCAACTCCAGCACGGATTGATGTCAGGCCAGTAATCAACCGAGGACCAATGATTGGCACTCCAATTTTAAATGGCTCGGAATAAGTGATTAACATTGCCACTGCTTTACTTCCTGCTTTATTTCATACTTTACTTCATGTTTTACTTTCTATTATATTCATAATTCCTCATAAACAGTCTGTAATAATTTGCAAGGGATGTACTGAACACTTGCTCTATGACTAAAAGCATATTTGCCAGAGTAAATCTCTTACTTGCAATATTTTTGATAATTCAAAATTTGCTAAAAGACGATTCCTTATTACAGGCTATCCGACGAACGCTTGCTCCTTCGAAACCCGATGCAATGTGGCAACCCCAATAACGCCAACTCCAACATCAAGTGCAATAAACATTAACATGCATAAATACAATGACTAAAAGCACCACCTTGGAAAGTGAGCGAGAGGAGTTGCCAAAAGACAAACGGTGGAGAGTTCAGCAAGCGGATATGGAGTCAATACCAGAGGTTGTAAGTTCCAAGGAGCAGCCCACGCCCGGCTGCAGTCACTTGCCATAGTCAAGCGTGTCTAGCAGGAGGAATGACGTTCGCTCCACAGAATAACGCTAACCCTTGAAAATCCTAAAGGGTCATAACCTCTCAGTCTAGATATGATCACTAACTATAACAAAGTGAATCTGACACGACGACTGATGTTTGAAAGAACCTCTCGGTCCTGCTGTGATCGCTACTGTGGATAAGTGTATCCGACACACAAGGACTGATGTTCACCCTATAGAATGATGCAAACCCCGCAAAGTTCTCTCAAGAGAGCCTCTTAGTCCGGCTGCGATCGCTTACCATAGTTAAGCGTATCCGACATAACGATTGATGGTCACCTTGTTGAACTGCGCTAAATCAAAGTCCTCTCATAACAGAGGCAAAATAAAGTCCATCCATAGCAAGGGAAAATCAAAGTCCTCCCGTAGCAGAGGAAAAATAAAGTCCCTCCATAGCAAGGGCAAAACAAAATCCTTCCATAGCGGAGGCAAAATAAAGCCCCTCCATAGCAAGGGCAACCCCTCTATAGCAAGGGTAAAATCAAAATTCTTCGTGTCAGACCTTTGTGCCGACATAGAAGGTCCACCTCTCCATAGTAAGAGGCTCGAAATATCCCTCCATAATAAGGGAAAATCAAAATCCCTCGTGTTAAACCTTTACGCCAACACAGAAGGTCCATGTGACGGCCCACCCTGCACCAACCGACATTTACTCCAAAGGTGCGCTGTACACATGTCCGGTTAGCACGGGACGGCCGTCAGAAGGAAAGGAAAGAAGAGAATGAACTAACAAGGAACCTGTAAAATGTCTCACAGCGCATAGGATAAAATATAATAATAACATACTTGACATAAAACAGGTGAGACAGTACATAAGCTGAAAACAAACTAACATAGCAGCGGAAAATCCAAATACAGCTTATGATCCAAAGCCAACATTATTACAACTTTTCAAACCGTCTCAAAACGCAAAAGCAAGATAAAGGAGGTACACTACTAATGCCCAAGTAGCGATCACCAACGACACAGGGAGAATATCTATATATCATACGTGGAAGCCTCCTGCTCGCCTTCGAATCAGCTACTCGCGCATCACCAGCTAACCTGTCTCTAATCTGCTCATGTGAGCACCCATAGTAATAAGAAGAGACATAAAACTCTGGGTCAGACATAAAGTCTGGTATGAGCGATAAGCATCTAAACAGAACAATTACAGGTAGACTAAACCATACCTAAACCTGGACCTGCAACCAAAGAGTTAGCACTACATACTGTACAACACTCTAAGGTGCCATTTCAAATGGTGTAAAGATAACGGGGGTGGGGGTGTGCATGTCATAGTGATGGCAAACAATCAAACATAGCATCCATCCTCACATCTCTCACTCAGTGTGTAAAGCATACGATATTCACCACTTCGATCACCCAACATACTTTGCTATGATCACTTTGCCCCACGAAGTCATGAATGGCTTCACTGCACTGATACATAGCCACTAATCCTTTGCTATGTCCACTTTGCCCCATGGAGTCGCAATGACCCCACTGCACTGGCTCATAGCCTCACTAATCCTTTACTATGTCCACTCTGCCCCATGGAGTCGCAATGACCCCACTGCACTGGCTCATAGTCTTACTACGCATCACTTTGCCCCTCGAGTCATAATGACTCTACTGCACTGATAACGTAGTCTTGCTACCATCACCTTGCCCCTCGAGTCATAGTGACTCTACTGCACTGATAAGCAGCCCATCATCCATTTTCAGTGGTGAATCGAAGTTATGAACGTCGACAACTCCTTAGCACACGTCCCGCAGCAAAGTCCAACCATGAAGTGAACTCATTGGTTCCCAACTGGATCCTGAGCTCTAACTTCCATTTGGACTACCTTTGCATCTCGGGTTATTGGTCATCACCGGATCGGTTCGGATCTCCCCTAGTCATCAGTTCGGTTCGGATCGGAATGCTCCTTCTTCACTGGATCGGATCGGGTCGTCATCATCCCTGTCGGATGTCTTCCTGCACTTTTTCTAGCAAGCAGTTTACGCCACTCGACGGCATTTTCGACCATTCCAACTATTCTAATCAATCACAAAGCATACCATACAGTCATAGCAACATGCATAATCAACCACAAACGTCAAAACAACAATATAATAGGTTAAAGTGGATCTAATCTAGCCAAAACCCCATATTTTCCCTTAAGCATGTTTAGGTGAAACTAATGATAAGATTAGCAAAACTTAACCAAATTAACCCAAATTCATATCAGAGGTCTAAAACATCATTTCGAATTTTATAAATATTTTTCCAGAATTTTATCATGTTTAAATTCGCTAATTAACACTAATTACCCTTAATTAGCCATAGTTAGTGAGGAACTATGCAAATCACTCACCTTAGCCACAAATAAGACTTAGAACTGAAATAGATCTATGATTTGGTACGAATCCCAATACTAAACAGCAGCTCTATTCTTGATTTGGTGAAGATCTTCCTTAATTTGATGTTGCTAAGCTTAATCCTTGATTAGAAGGTGATTTGGAGGTGATTTAGAGGTTGAAGGCCATTTTTAGGGTTTCTAAGAGGTAAGTGGAGGCTAGAAAACTGAAATGGAATGAATCTCTAACCCTTTTCAGCCTCCCCATAGCCCTAATCCCGAAATGGGTTATGGGCCCATTCACTAATCACCCTATTTGGCCCGGTTAAGCAGTTTTTCACCTTCCAAACCTTATTTCAGCCATATCTCCCAAACGGTAAGTCCGTTTGGCTATTATCACCACTCTACGGAAAGGTAAACCATCAAACGAACCTAATGGAAGAGGTTTCAGGTCAAAATTCATTTCCAGTCAAAAGTTATGGCCAAAACAAGATCAGCTATGGGCAAAACGGTCATTTAAAAATCAACAAAAATCATGAACACCGGAAATGAGTCTAATGGTTGTTTCCCAAAGTTACATGACCATACGACTTCATATGGGAAAGAAATTAATATTCTACGATAATCCTATGCGTAGAATGCGGGTTGTTACATTCTCCCCCCTTAAGAAATTTCGCCCCCGAAATTCCCTAACAAAAGCACACAAAGGGTCTCGCATGCCTATCAACCATAAAACAACAATCAAACATGCAAAAATAAGCCAAACAAGTCTATCCTAGCATGCGGAATAACTAAATTGCAAATTAAATCTTACCCGGCAAAGAGTTCTGGATACGTCTTCCTAATGCTCTCCTCTGTCTCCCAAGTACAGTCACTCTCGTTCTCGCCCCACTGAACCTTGACTAGTCTCACCGCCTTCCTTCGAAGTTGCTTCGTATCGTGCTCGACAATATGAATCGGCTTGCTGTTCCCAACCGCCTCGGGTTCTACTTCGAAGTCCTCTAAATGATCAGGTGAAATAGCCATATCTGGGTCGTGTACGAACTTCCTTAACTGGGAAACATGAAATATGTTGTGAACTCCCGCCATCTTCTCGGGTAAGTCAACTCTATATGCCAAAATTCCCAACTAGTTCAAGAACTGGGAATGGGCCAACAAATCTTGGTGCCCATTTGCCTCTCCTGCCAAATCGTATCACGCTCTTCAACGGAGAAATCTTGACAAACACCAAGTCACCAATGGAGAATTTTAAGTCTCTTCTCCTTTTATCAGCATAACTCTTCTGCCTATCCTGGGCAGCCTTCGTTCGTTGTTGAATGATCTTAATCTTATCTGAAGTTTCCCTCACCACATCTAGTCCAAGCATAAACTTCACGCCAGTCTCTATCCAACATGATGGTGAGTTGCACGGTCTTCCGTACAAAGCTTCATATGGAGCCATACCGATACTGGATTGGTAGCTATTATTATATGCAAACTCTACTAGATGCAAATGGTCATCCCATAATCCACCAAAATCCAATATACATGCTCTCAAGAGATCTTCCAATATACGATTCACCCTCTCCGTCTGACCGTCGATCTGAGGATGATATGCGGTACTGAGACGTAATTCTGACCCTAGAGCCTCTTGTAAGCTCTTCCAAAACCCACTAGTGAGCAATGGGTCTCGGTCACTCATAATGCCTTTAGGTACTCCATGAAATCTCATTACCCACTTCATATACAATTCTGCCAACTTAGCTGCCATTCTGGTCGATTTGACTGGTATAAATCTTGCACTCTTAGTCAATCGATCCACAATTATCCAAATGCTATCATGTCCCGTTCTAGTCCTTGGTAAACCATCGATGAAATCCATCGAGACTTGCTCCCATTTCCATTTGGGAATTTCTAATGGTTGCAACAACCCACTAGGCTTCTTTTGCTCGACTTTCAGTAGCTGGCAATTCATGCATTTGGATATAAACTTCCCAACGTCTCTTTTCATCCCTTCCCAGTAGTAAGTCTGTTTCATGTCTCGATACATCTTATTACCACCGGGATGTATAGTCAGTTTTAAGTGATGACATTCTCTAAGCACTTCATCTCTCAAACCATTCACGTTGGGTACAACTAGTCTTCCATTCTTTCTAAGCCATCCATCTCGATCAAGCCCATACACATTCATCTCCTCACCGTCAATGTCCATCTCTAACTTGGAGATGATTTCCAATAGATTAGGATCGTCCCTCTGGCTGGAACCAATCCGCTCTATCAAAGTGGGTCTGATCGCCAAACTAGCTAGCATTTCTGGATCCAATTCGCACTTTGGTCTGAAATCAAACCCTGCGATATACTCCAGTTGCTTCCATTCAAGAAACATAGCCCCCAAACTGGCATGTCTCCTACTCAAGGTATCCGCTACCACATTACCTTTCCCAAGTGTGTATGCGATATCAAAATCATATGAAGTCAAGAACTATAACCATCTCTGCTGACGGAGATTCAGATCTTTCTGAGAGAAGAGATACTTTAACGATTTATGGTCGGTAAACAACTCAAATCTTTCTCCCAAGAGATAGTGTCTCCACATCTTTAATGCGAACACAATCGCTGCCAGTTCCAAATCATGGGTAGGATACTTCTTCTCATGCGGCTTTAGCTGTCGACTAGCATAAGCTACAACCCTACATCCTTTCATCAATACAGCACCTAGTCCGGTACCACAAGCATCCGTGTATACCGTCGTCTCTTCATTCCCTTTAGGAATGACTAATACTGGCGCACGCGTCAACTTTTCTTTTAGACTCTTGAATGCATTCTCACACACTCCGTCCCAGACGAAGGACTGATTCTTCTTAGTCAACTGAGTCAACGGTGCTGCTATCTTGGAGAAGTCTTGGATAAACTTACGATAATATCCAGCTAACCCCATGAAACTTCTTACATCTATTGCATTTTTGGGCGTGGGTCAATCCTGTACCGTAGCCACCTTCGTAGGGTCCACGACAATACCATTCTCTGAAACAACATGGCCCAAGAATCTCACTTCCCTTCTCCAAAAGTGACACTTAGAGAATTTTGCTTTCAATTGGTGTTTCCTCAACACCTCCATCACTATCCTCAAGTGTCCCTTGTGTTCCTCCTCTGTCCTCGAGTAAACAAGGATATCGTCTATGAACACAAGAACAAACTTATTCAACTGATCTCTGAATACTCGATTCATAAGATCCACAAAGTAGGCTGGTGCATTGGTCAACCCAAATGGCATGACCAACCACTCATAGAATCCAGACGGCGTCCTAAATGCCGTTTTCGGAACACTCTCATCCGCTACTCGGAGCTGATGAAATCCTGTCGCAAGGTCCAACTGGAAGAACACTCTTGCTACTTCCAGTTGATCAAACAAATCATCTATCCGTGGTAGAGGATACTTATTCTTCCTCGTCACCTTATTCAACTCGCGATAGTCCACACACAAACGAAGGGAACCATCTGCCTTAGTGGCAAACACAACTGGTGCTCCCCACTCGGAGACACTTCTTCTAATAAATCCCTTCTTCAAAAGATTGTTGACTTGCACCCCGAGCTCTCGCTGCTCCCTTGGTGCCATACGACGAAGTGGCATCACTATATGTCTGGCATCTTTCACTAGATCAATACGGAACTCAATCTTTCGGTGTGGTGAAAGCCCGGTCACCTCCTCGAAGACGTCCGGATACTGGCCAACCACGGGCACATCTGACAACTCATCAAGCGGGATGTCGAGGGAATTTATAAAACTAGCCATTACCCCATCACTAGGTAGACTACCAAACACTAACCTCCGTCCATCATCCGCTCTAACTGTCACCAAAAAGCCCTCACAGTCTACCACCACCCCGTATCTTTGGAGCCAATCGACTCCCAATATAATGCCATACCTAGTAAAGCCCAAAACAAAGCAATCACAAACAAACATACATCCATGACTCGATAAGACCAAATTTCTGCAAATCATACTAAGGTTAGTCGAACCACCAATCGGGTTCGTCACAACCAACGGTCTATCAACTATCTCGGGTTCCAGTCCTAACCTATCTACCAGGCCACTAGATATGAAGGAACGGGAAGTCCCAGTATCAAACAAAACTCGAACTGGTACATCATAAATAGAAAGCATACCTTGAATAACAACATTCTTTCCTTTCTCCGCCGTAGTTAGGGCATTCGACGAAGAAGGAACAACATCGATAGCATATGCTTTCACAATCTGTTTCTCTTTAAGAGGTTGCAGACACCTATCCTTATGAAGTCCCACTTGCCACAGTTATTGCACTTCCTATCCGCTGGCTTGGCCCGACATTCTTTAGCATAATGGCCCTTCTTACCACAGCTGAAGCACTCAACATCTTTCTTGTTCTTTTTCTGGCCATCCTTAGATTGGTTCTGTTTTCTCTTATTCTGAGAGTTATTCTTGCCTCCACCGCCTGCTTGCGGCTTCAGCCCTTCTGTAGATGCAGCCTTAGTCTTTGGCTTAGGGTAAAGACTTTCTGATCTTAAAGCTTTCCCCACAATCGATTCAAAAGTCTCATCGATGTGGTTGTTAAGCCTTTCCCCCAAGTATCCATCCAAACCAGTAATGAACTTCTCATTCTTCTTCTCAGGAGTATCTTTAAGAGATAGTCCATACTTTGACAAAGTGTCGAACTCAACAAGATAGTCAAAGACTGCTCTACCATTCTGCTTGAGTTCCAAGAACCTCTTAAACAACACTAACTTCTGGGCAGCTGGAATGAACTTCTCGTTAAAACGAGCCTTGAACTGATCCCAAGTAACTTGATCTTCTGGAGTAGCTGTTCTAATGGCATTCCACCAATTCATCGCTCGCCCTTGCAGCTGACGAGACGCTAGCCTTCTCTTCATCGCATCCTCGATACCCAAGTCGTCGAAGATACGATCACAGCTATCCAACCAATCCTGAACATCTGTGGCCGACTCCGTTCCGTGGAACGACTTCCCACCAAGGTTAGTGTAATCCTTGCACAACTTGGCGAAATCGATCCTAGGTGCCTGCACTATTAGACCACCACCATTTCCGGGATTGGGGACTGCTCCTTGAACATCCCTAAGCATATCCCTCATAAAGTTAGTGAACATCGTCCTCATGTCAGGAGCATTCCCATTATTGGTCCCCCTACCAGCACCTCTAGCATATCGGCTCATCGTTCAATCTGTGAAGGGTAACGATTAACGACCCCATAGTGGTGCTAGTGTAGTACGACTTCATTCTTATACTACTAATAGTATATATATATAGCTTTTGAAAACCAAAGTAATCACAAATACGCTCTCTCATATACGTACTATCTCTCCCTAGTGTCTTTCCCTAGGTTAACTACGCAACCTAGAGCTCTGATACCAAATGTGACGGCCCGCCCCGCACCAACCGACATTTACTCCAAAGGTGCGCTGTACACATGTCCGGTTAGCACGGGACGGTCGTCAGAAGGAAAGGAAAGAAGAGAATGAACTAACAAGGAACTTGTAAAATGTCTCACAGCACATAGGATAAAATATAATAACAACATACTTGACATAAAACAGGTGAGACAGTACATAAGCTGAAAACAAACTAACATAGCAGCGGCAAATCCAAATACAACTTATGATCCAAAGCCAACATTATTACAACTTTTCAAACTGTCTCAAAAAGCAAAAGCAAGATAAAGGAGGTACACTACTAATGCCCAAGTAGCGACCACCAACGGCACAGGGAGAGTATCTATATATCATATGTGGAAGCCTCCTGCTCGCCTCCGAATCAGCTACTCGCGCATCACCAGCTAATCTGTCTCTAGTCTGCTCGTGTGAGCACCCAGAGTAATAAGAAGAGACATAAAACTCTGGGTCAGACATAAAGCCTGGTATGAGCGATAAGCATCTAAACAGAACAATAATAGGTAGACTAAACCATACCTGAACCTGGACCTGCAACCAAAGAGTTAGCACTACATACTGTACAACACTCTAAGGTGTCATTTCAAATGGTGTAAAGATAACGGGGGTGGGGGTGTGCATGTCATAGTGATGGCAAACAATAAAACATAGCATTCATCCTCACATCTCTCACTCAGTGCGTAAAGCATACGATATTCACCACTTCGATCACCCAACATACTTTGCTATGATCACTTTGCCCCATGAAGTCATAAATGGCTTCACTGCACTGATACATAGCCACTAATCCTTTGCTATGTCCACTTTGCCCCATGGAGTCGCAATGACCCCACTGCACTAGCTCATAGCCTCACTAATCATTTACTATGTCCACTCTACCCCATGGAGTCGCAATGACCCCACTGCACTGGCTCATAGTCTTACTACGCATCACTTTGCCCCTCGAGTCATAATGACTCTACTGCACTGATAACGTAGTCTTGCTACCATCACCTTGCCCCTCGAGTCATAGTGACTCTACTGCACTGATAAGTAGCCCATCATCCATTTTCACTGGTGAATCGAAGTTATGAACATTGACAACTCCTTAGCACACGTCCCGCAGCAAAGTCCAACCATGAAGTGAACTCATTGGTTCCCAACTGGATCCTGAGCTCTAACTTCCATTTGGACTACCATTGCATCTCGGGTTATTGGTCATCACCGGATCGGTTCGGGTCTCCCCTAGTCATTAGTTCGGTTCGGATCGGAATGCTCCTTCTTCACTGGATCGGATCGGGTCGTCATCATCCCTGTCGGATGTCTTCCTGCACTTTTTCCAGCAAGCAGTTTACGCCACTCGACGGCGTTTTCGACCATTCCAACTATTCTAATCAATCACAAAGCATACCATACAGTCATAACAACATGCATAATCAACCACAAACGTCAAAACAACAATATAATAGGTTAAAGTGGATCAAATCTAGCCAAAACCCCATATTTTCCCTTAAGCATGTTTAGGTGAAACTAATGATAAGATTAGCAAAACTTAACCAAATTAACCCAAATTCATATCAGAGGTCTAAAACATCATTTCGAACTTTATAAATATTTTTTCAGAATTTTATCATGTTTAAATTCGCTAATTAACACTAATTACCCTTAATTAGCCATAGTTAGTGAGGAACTATGCAAATCACTCACCTTAGCCACAAATAAGACTTAGATCTGAAATAGATCTCTGATTTGGTGCGAATCCCAATGCTAAACAGCAGCTCTAATCTTGATATGGTGAAGATCTTCCTTAATTTGATGTTGTTAAGCTTAATCCTTGATTAGAAGGTGATTTAGAGGTTGGTGACCATTTTTAGGGTTTCTAAGAGGTAAGTGGAGGCTAGAAAACTGAAATGGAATGAATCTATAACCCTTTTCAGCCTCCCCATAACCCTAATCCCGAAATGGGTTATTGGCTCATTCACTAATCACCCTATTTGGCCCGGTTAAGCAGTTTTTCACCTTCCAAACCTTATTTCAGCCATATCCCCCAAACGGTAAGTCCGTTTGGCTATTATGACCACTCTACGGAAAGGTAAACAATTAAATGAATCTAATGGAAGTGGTTTCAGGTCAAAATTCCTTTCCAGTCAAAAGTTATGGCCAAAACAAGATCAGCTAGGGGCAACACGGTCATTTAAAAATCATGAACACCGGAAATGAGTCTAATGGTTGTTTCCTAAAGTTACATGACCATACAACTTCATATGGGAAAGAAATAAATATTCTACGATACTCTTATGAGTAGAATGCGGGTTGTTACAGTCCACCTCTCCACAGCAAGAGGCTCGGGAAGCTCATTTGTGTAGCGTTTGATTATTTTAGATGTGAAGAATGAGGAAGATCATTCACATAGCATATGAAATCTCAGATATGAAGAATGTCAAATCATTTGTGTAGCATCTGGAATCCCAGATGTGAAGAATGTAAATCATTTGCGTAGCATCTGAAATCTCAGATGTGAAGAATGTAAAATCATTTGCATAACATCTGGAATTCCAGATGTTAAGAATGTAAATCATTTGCATAGCGTCTGAAATCTCAGATGTGAATAATGATGAAATCCATTTGCGTAATATCTAATTATCTCATATGCGAGTAGTGTTGGACCTTAACCAATTAACTTGCGTAGTATTTGAATACCCCAGACGCGACAAGTGTTAGATTTTAGCCCAACCAGAGGCACAAAATTCAAAGTCTTTCCCAAGTAGGGGCATAACAACAAATGTCCTTTCACAGAAAGGGAAACTCCTCCATGGCAGAGATCAACGATACTCAGCAAAGTTTATTATGTCGATTCAGTCGGTAGGAGAAGACGAACGTTGGATTATAAGCGATCTCTCCGTAGTAGGGGAATTCAATGTAGTATCCAATGTCGAACTGATCGACAAAGAAGACAAACATTGAGCACTAAGATTCCTTTCCATAGCAAAGGCCAAAATACATCCCATAGTGAAGGATAAAAACCTCCCAGGCAGGGGCACAAATATCCGAGACTTCTCCAAAAAGAAGCAGAAAATAAATCAGAGATACTTATTCTCCAAATGTGAAATATCATGCACAATCATATAAGTCGTTAAAACAATGACGCTTGAAATCCAAAATCGGCTCATATTGATTAGTTGATCTTGAGCGTCAGCGCGAATTCGAATTAGGATATCGTGTCTATGCATATAATATTCGATGAATTATAAATCGTTGAATAAAGTAGTCATGTTCAAACACTTCATTCAATTCTAAAAAAAATTCTCCATAGTTGAAAATTTTAATTGACTAATCTGTTGTCGATATGGGCAGTCGATAGCAAAATATTAGCCCGGAAATGTGCAAAGTTTTTGTTATTGCAAAACAAGTTGTAGTAGCGAAGATAGGAACGATTGTCATTCACTTTAAGGTGTGTGTATTGCTTCAGTAATATTCGATGGTTACGCGAGTTCATTAAACAACTAAAGCATGAATTGGCCACGACCGTTTCTATGAAAATTGAGTGCGACCAATCCATCGCAAATTCTACTTCTTTCATGCACTCGGGCCTAAGTTAAAATCGGGGAATTCACGCACTAACACTACATTATCAATGACAAATTCCTAAATTCAAAACGGAAGGATTTATTAGCACAATAAAACTTGTGCCACAGAGCATTTCAAACGTGTAATCGAGTCATCACCATTGATAGTCAAGACCTGATATCAATGTCAAGATGACAAACTCATAATAGAATTCACCAACAAATGCGATCTATAATGCGTTGTGATCAAATCCGGAACAGAGCTTAAATCAGCTACCGAGCAAGAAGAATTAAAACCGGTTGTTTCGAAGCTCATATTTTTGAGCAAAAAATACAGGCTTCGAGGGCAAAATGTTAACCCCGTTATTAACACGGTTTAGAAATTGATACATCGACCATCTAGTAAAGCGATCTATCATGCATCATGATATCAGATATGCCAGTTGCAAAAAGTGGGATCCGTCGGCCGAAACTCACTATAACATAGGTTATTGCCAGTTGGAAGGCCATATGGCACGAGCTCACTTTGAACAGTGGGTCGTCAGCCTCTGGAGATCTCTACATGGATATTGTTTCATGAGTCACTAGTTGCTATGTTGAAGTATACACGTGGCAAATGAAAAGGATGTTGGGCATATTATACATAACATGAATCATCCAACACCTAACATGTTCATGCTGAAACATGGAGCGTGCACTGTTCCTTTTGGGGTTGAGGTATAGGTCGCTCGTTCACTTCATCACCGTTGGTCGAGCACCATTGAAGTGAGGGGTCGAGCGGGCTGCAGCACCTCTGGTTAAGCAGGCCACGTCGTCTCTACTCGAGCAGTGCCACGACAACCGGTCGAGTAGTTTTCTGATGAAGGGTCGTTCACTTTGGCGCCAGCTGGTCGGTCGAGCTGCTTTTGTGCATAATGGGTCGAGCAGTGCTGTTAAGGCATGGGGAAAGCAGGATCTTGTCGCCACATAGGTCAGATACATGCTTTTATATGATTCGATCATTTTACAAGCATGCACGTTGTCTGCGGTTAACAAGCAAAACATTGGCTAATCATATATATTAATGTGTGTATTAGCATAGGCAACATGCCATATATTAATTTAAGGAAGCAACATGGAGTAATTATTCTACATATACGCAGCGCATGGTTGGTCACGTGTTATTATTTGGATCGAGCACAACTGAAATCACAAGATGGCAAAGTAGTAATTATGTAGTCGGTCATTGATTTATGCAGGGTCTGGTCGCACATACATGTGCTAGTCGCACATGCATTTCCTGTTCGTTCATTACTTTCGCTCGTTCATAAAACTCTGGTTGTGCATTCAAATACAACTGGTTACAGCTGGGTCCAGCTGTCCGGTGGCATTTTCATAAATACTCCTAAGAAAGACCCAAACCCTGCAAATCACAATTACAATACTGTTACTACCCCCCAAACTACACCTATAAATATCTCACTTCTCCACCATTCAAGGGACCGATTTTTCAACCCTGCAGGGCTGTCTAAACCATTTCTCCACGACTCTCAAACACTCCAAACTCCATTAATGGTTTCTCCAACTCAATCTACCTTGATGCAACAATAAATGGATCAAATATCCTCCAAGTTCCATTAAAAATTGCTCAAGCTCAATCTAAGTGATCTTCGACCACTAATAATTAATCCTCTCTAAAGCTTTAATTCAACACAATCTCACCATGGAATTAGTGAAGATCAGCTAATTGTTCAAGTGATAGAAGATCTACAAGATAATCATCACAAATCAAGAGATCTCACTGTTTTCTCCGTGAATTCAAGTGAAATCGAGAGCTAGAAAGAGAGGAAAATAGAGGATCAATATAAATAAAGAGAAATGAGTGATTTGAGTGGATTCATGTACATTGTAAATTTCAAAGGGATAATGGAACTTGCTACCATAGTGTATGTAGGTCTAAATTGACCGAACCACTCTAAATTTTTTTGTTCTTTCACTACAAGAAAAAATGCTATTTCCGACGGCTGAAAACTGTCGGTGGTCGTCGGAAGCCGTCGGAAATAGCCGTCGGAAGCCGTCGGAAATAGCCGTCGGAAGCCGTCGGAAATAGCCGTCGCTTTTAGAGACGTCGAAAATCTGATTTTCCGACGGTTTTCAACACAGTCCATAGTTTTTGTTTCCGACGGTTTTTGGCGGTTTGTAACGGTTTACGACGGCCGTCGGAAGCCGTCGGAAAACCTGCATTTTTTTTTTTGAAATTTCAGCTGCTATTTAGCCTTCCAACTATACTTTTCACTAAAACCACTATCTAATCAACCAATAGATAACCCAACGTATCAGCTCTCAACCAATTAACAAAAACACAAAAATTTCACCATAAACTTAAACCATTAACTACATAATACATAAATTTGTGCACACCACATAGTCCACCAATATATATATATATATATATATATATATATATATATACCAATAATAAATACACTACCCCAAAAAATGTGCTTGATTTCCAAATCCTAACTCATATTTTGTACAAATTATAAAGAAGTGGACAATTTGAATCCTAACTCATATTTGTAGCAACTGTGTAAGGGTACATGATTTTATTTCTAAACTAAAAATTATATTAAAAAAAAATCGTTTACCACTTGATTTCCAAATCCACACCGCCTGTTTCGCGTCGCTTTCGCATACGCGCATCCAAAATCAGTATTTAAGCACACCTTAAAATCAGAATTAACATACCTTAAAAATATATTTAACAAAAAAAAATAGAAAAACATACCTTAAAATCAGAATTTAAGCATCTCTTTCCCGTAGGCCCATCCAAAATAATTAAAGGAACTGTGTCATCGTCGTCATCTATAATATATATGCCTTAATACTAACAAAAAAGAAAAAGGAATCGAGATTCCAACAAAAATACCAAGATATAGGTAAGGGAGTTTACCTTCGATGACTACATAAAGAGGGTGACTGCACTGTAATCGAAGAGAGGTTCAAATTCGTCCAATTGTCTCCTTGCAATCGTTGCCAAGAGTTCATTAGTTGACTGCATGATGAAGTTGGCGAAAACAAAATCGGATAAGCTTGTATCATCAAATTTGATAGAATATGATTTAATTGCTCGTTTATTTTAAGCAAGAGATGGAGTAAAGTAGTTAATATGTCGTGATGATATTATCACCAGCATCACGGACAATACGTGCGCAAGTTTGGAGGTTGCTGGGCCGGGTCTGCAAAGAATGACATTATCAATCAAATATTTTTGATATTTACAAATAATTTTTTCCATTTACCTTCGCCTCATCAGTGTTCCAATACTTGACGCTTCCCACACGGTTGTTCCAACACTGAAAATAGTTAGTTTGTATGTTACTTCACAAATTTATGCATACATGTAATATTCGTAGATATAATGCATCGATTTCATGCATATTATCATATTTTGTTGTGTTCTCTTAAATCCGCATCGTTGATTCATAAATAACTTAAATCACAAAAAAGGGTTTTTGTTTTGTTAGATGTACTCAAAAAAATTTGTAAGATTTTCCATTTTTGCAACAAAGACAAGAATAACAAGTACATAACGGTGCACATATACACAAATAACCACAATTATACAATGGTCAAAATCAAGTTAAGGGGAACATATGCACAAATAACCAAACATTGCACATAAAATTTTCAATTTCATTATATCACATGAAATACACACATAATAGGATGTTATAACCCACTAAAACGCTATTTACACCAGTTGCAATAAATAGATAACCCTAATTTTCTAATTTAAGCAAATATAGATTTAGGTAAAAATTGGATTTTTATGGAAAAAAGAGATTATACCTCAAATTGATTGATCTAGAGATCTGAATGAAAGCCAAGGAGGTTTTTACGTGAAGAAATCGAGATTTGAAGGCAAAAATATCGGATTTGGGGTGGTAGGGTTTCAAAAAACCGTAGCTGAAAAAAATGGATGAGTAAAAGAAATGAGGAAGAAAGAGTTCGGCAGACAGTTTATCATGAAAATTTCCGATGGCTTCCGACGACCGCCGACGGTCCGTCTGAAGCCGTCGCAAATAGCATGTTTTCTTGTAGTGTTATCTTATGGTCTTAGCATCTAGACAATCAAATTAAGACTGGATAACATATAGCCGTGGTGCGGTAAATTCTCTCTCCCATTCAAAAACGAAAGGCCAACTGACCACTCGAAAACACACACCAACAATAGCACAAACACAGTAAAAAGATACCTTAATTTATCATTCGCTTCTCCAAACCAAAGGAAAAAAAAAAAAGAATTTTTCCTTAAGTATACAAAAAATGGGAACAGTAATGATAGATGGCGCAATGATAAAGAGCTTCGTGGACGACCAACCCACATTCAACGAAGCGGTCGACAAACTATTCGCGTCGCTGGACTTGGACAAAGATGGGGTGCTCTCCCGTGTAGAGCTCCTGAAAGGATTCGAGGGCTTGCTCACGTCGGCCGAACCGCTGACGCCGTCCTCCCCCACAACGGCCGTGATCGAAAACGCGGTGTTCGAGAAGTTCGACGACAATAGCAGTGGAAACGTGGACAAGGAGGAGTTCAGAAAGGAGATGATGCAGATCATGCTGGCCATGGTCAGCGGAATAGGGAATGTTCCCGTGGAAATGGTGGTGGATGAGGACTCGTTTCTCATGTGTGTTGTCGAACATGATAGGGTTAAGTCATAGAAGTTTTCTTTGTGTTTTTATCTGCCTTTTTAACGTTTTGAAAGTATGTTTAAACGATTGTGGGGTTGGACATAATATTTATGTATTTGATCCAATTATCGTGACAGGGACTTATGTAGAGTTTGGCTTAGTTTATATTTCCATCAGTTTTTGACATATCTTGATTTTATCAGGAAATTTTCTTAATTTGATAAGTTTGAATATTTTTTAAAATGACAAAAACATAACGAGAGAAAGTAGATTAACTTTTTTTTTTAATAGCCAATATGTTAGGTACACAATTTTGCAAAGTTGTCTTTGTTTTAAGACAGTTTAGAAATCAAGAGTTTAAGACAAACTGTTCCATACAATCTGTATCTTGTTTTCGTGTTTTAAACTGGTTTCTACAAGTCTAGTCTGGTTCACCTTCTTTTAGATTTGTTTTGGGGAACACTGAATGCGCATAGTTCACATTTTCAATTTGTTTTCATGGCCATTCAGTTTTACGTTCACCTTCTTTTAGATTTGTTTAAGTGTATTAGACTGCATTGACCCATGTACACGCAGCATAACAAGCCATCGTTTCAAATCATTCAAATCCATAATAATCCACATATGTTAAAGTTGAATAGTCCAAAATAATAGATTGCTAATGAAATTTGGGGTATACAAAGGGTGCGTCTATTAACACCCCATATTTAATCTTCATCCTCCGCTAATTAGAAAATAAAATATGCACTCCATAGTTTTCTCTTTCCACCATGTTTAATCCTAAAATGTCCTTATTGTATTTTTGTTCTAAATATTTTTTTCTTCTTTTTCTAGTTTTCAGCTCATAATTTTGTCTACTACTCTCCCCTTTAAAATTTTGATTGAATTAATAAACATTTGTAGGCGTCGCCGTTGGTTGAAATGAACCGGCGTGCATCCATAATGGTGGTTAGGGTAATCAACCTCCATCCGAACATCGATTTATTCGAACAACACCGTTTATAGTGATGTGCTTATTGTTTACGTCTTCAGTATACTGTTAACATCTCGGTCTCAAAACACATAATGATACACATCGCTAATTGTACTGTTTTTAATTTTTTAAGCATTGTTTATAACTTCTGCCTTTAATTTTTCTTTTTTTAATGATCATGTACAATGCTGATTTTAAAATTTTAAATTATTGTTTGCAATTTAGCCTCAAACACCCATATATGTATATGATTGATAATTTTTAAATCATTGTACATGTTAACATTAGACAAGTTATATAATCAGTTGTTAAAGGGTAAATATAAAAATAAAATTATAAAATTTTAGTCGGGGTGTGAAGAGTAAAGCATGGGGTGCGAATAGCCAGACCCGTATATAAAACCAAATCACAGAATCATAAAACTGATCATGGACACACAACACCAAATATCTCGTAGTGTAATAAATAAAATCATAATAGTTCATGAAGTTATTACATGGTACAGTCTCAAAAGCAAGTACAACATATCACAGTCATAGAAGCAAGTACATCAAAAATTCCAGATACATAAATGGTACATCAGCCCATAAGCTAGTAACAAAAGCGAATGAAAGAAAGTAAATAACTAATATAAAATAGCAAGTGGATGGTAAAAGCTCCAATGGATATATTTTTTAAACAAAAAAATATATATAATATAACAAAATGAAGAATCTAGTCATTCTCCAACGGTTCACAAAAACAGTTTCTGTAAAATTGACTACAGAAACTATGAACACATGCAAACACTTCAAGAAAAGCAGAAAATAGCTGCAGATTTTAGCAACAGAAAATTCCGTCGTTAGATTGGCGATGAATTTCGTGGAATCTGTAAGGGATAATATCTACGATTTTTTATTTTAGCTTGTTTTAAATTATTATCGTCAGCTATTGTTTTCCGTTGCTAAACCATCACAGACTGCAGCACTTTACCATCATATTTATTTCATTGCTAAATTCTGTTGCAAATGGAGGCAGATTACCGTCTAGTATATTTTGAAGTAGATTTTCAAGGGATTTGCAAGGGACTGTTATATTTATTTTTTATAAAATATTTTACTATTATGTTTTTAATAAGTAATTGATAAGTAAAAATAAATTTTAAATAATTAATGTTCAAAATAGTATATTAAAAATAAAAAATAAAAAATTATTATTAATAGTAAATAATTCAATAGTTAGTATTGATTAGCTAATAATTACTATAAAATAATTAAGATGTAATAATCACAAAGTCACCCCTACAAAATGACAATTGTATAAAGGATATTTTATAGATCTTTTTTCCACAAAGTTAAATATGGAAATAACTAAAATTATGTGACGGCCCGCCCCGCACCAACCGACATTTACTCCAAAAGTGCGCTGTACCCATGTCCAGTTAGCACGGAACGGGTCGCCAGAAGGAAAAAGGGAAGAAGGAAATGAACTAACAAAGAAGCTGTAGAATGTCTCACAGCGCATAGAATAAAATATAATAATAACATACATGACATAAAACAGGTGAGACAGTGCATAAGCTGAAACAACTAACATAGCAGCGGAAAATGTAAGTACAGCTTATGATCCAAAGTTAAACATTATTACAACTTTTCAAACTGTCTCAAAGCAAAAGCAAGATAAAGGAGGTACACTACTAATGCCCAAGTAGCGACCACCAACGACACAGGGAGAATATCTATATATCATACGTGGAAGCCTCCTGCTCGCCTCCGAATCAGCTACTCGCGCATCACCAGCTAACCTGTCTCTAGTCTGCTCGTGTGAGCACCCAGAGTAATAAGAGGAGACATAAAACTCTGGGTCAGACATAAAGCCTGGTATGAGCGATAAGCATTTAAACAGAATAATAACAGGTATAATCCATACATACCTGAACCTGGACCTGCAACCAAAGAGTTAGCACTACATACCGTACAATACTCTAAGGTGCCACTAACATACTGTGTAACAGATACGGGGGTGGGGGTATGCATGTCATAGTGGTGTCAAACAATCAAGCATAGCAATCATCCTCACATCCCTCACTCCGTGCGTAAAGCATACGATATCCACTACTTTGGTCACTTAATACTTTGGGCCATGACGGAATCCAATCCCGTGTAACTATCACTACAAGCCCACCATCCATCTCTCAGTGGTGAACCAAAGTTATGAATACCGACAACCCCTTTGCACACGTCCCGCAGCAAAGCCCAATCATGAAGTGAACTCATCGGTTCCCAACTGGATCCTGAGCTCTAACTTCCCATATTGGACTACCTTTGCATCTCGGGTTATTGGTCAATACTGGATCGGGTCGGGTTCCCCTTCAAGCCATCGGTTTGGGTCGGGTCTTCTACTTTGAATTGGTTCGGTTCGTGTTCACAGCTTTGCATCAGTTCGGGCCGGGTCCTCTACCATGAGTTGGTTCGATTCGTGTCCACTCCATCGCGTCGGTTCGGGTCGGGTCCCCACTTCGGGTCGGGTCGGGTGCCGTCTCCCATCCAGTTCGTGCTTCCGCTCCGATTAGCTCCCTCGCCCTTCATTTGTTCCGATCCAATCCACCTCCTTTAGCCGCTCCGATCCCCCTCCTTTATCTGATCCGATCCCAATATTGCTAGCATGGCCTTCCTTTTTGCCAGATTTCTCAAGTGTCAAGTTCCGTTCCGATCGAATCCCTTGCCCAGTTCAACTTATCTGATCCGAGCCACTATATCCGATCCGATCCGAAACCTGCACTGTTTCCTGAAGCTTTTCCAACAAGTGTTTACGCCATTCGACGACGTTTTCGACCATTCTAACTATTGAAATCAATCACGAAGCATATCATACAGTCATAGCAACATGCATAATCAATCACAAACATCAACATGATAGGTTAAAATGGATCAAACATGCCCAAAACCCCATATTTCCCCTTAAGCATGTTTAGGTGAAACTAATGATGTGATTAGCAAAACTTAACCAAATTAACCCAAATTCATATCAGAGGTCTAAAACATCATTTAACAATTTATGAACATTTTTCCAGAATTTATTAGTGTATAAATTCGCTAATTAACACAAATTACCCTTAATTAGCCATAATTAGTGCAAAACTATGCAAATCACTCACCTTAGCTACAAACAAACTAAGATCTGAAATAAATCTCTGATTTGATGCAAATCCCAATGCTAAACAGCAGCTCCAATGTTGATGTGGTGTTAATCTCTCTTAATTAGATGTTGCTAAGCTTAATCCTTGATCAAAAGATGATTTGGATGTGATTTAGAGGTTGGAGGCCATTTTTAGGGTTCCTTGGTGATAAGTGGAGGCTAGAAAACTGGAATGGAATGATTCTCTAACTCATTTCAGCCTTCTCATAACCCTAATCCCGAAATGTGTTATGGGCCTATTCACTAATCACCCTATTTGGCCCGGTTAAGCAGTTTTTTCACCTTACAAACCTTATTTCAGCCATATCTCCCAAACGGTAAGTCCGTTTGGCTATTTTGACCACTCTACGGAAAGGTAAACCATCAAACGAATCTAATGGAAGTGGTTTCAGGTCAAAATTCCTTTTCAATCAAAAGTTATGGCCAAAACAAGATCAACTAGGGGCAAAATGTTCATTTAAAAATCGACAAAAATCATGAACATGGGAAATAACTCTAATGGATGTTTCCCAAAGTTACATGACCATACAACTTCATATGGGAAAGAAATAAATATTTTACGATCCTTCGATGCGTAGAATGCGAGTTGTCACATTCTCCCCCCTCCCCCCCCCCCTTAAGAAATTTCGCCCCCGAAATTCCCTAACCAACACAAAGGGTCCCGCATGCCTATCAACCATAAAACAACAATCAACATGCAAAACAAGTCTATCCTAGCATGCGGTTTACTAATAAGGGAAGAAACTATCACTATCAAAACCTTACCAGGCAAAGAGTTCTGGATACTTCTTCCTTATATCCTCCTCTGTTTCCCAAGTACGGTCTTTTTCATTCTCACCCCACTGGACTTTGACTAGTTTCACCGCCTTCCTTCGAAGCTGCTTCGTATCGTTCCCAACAATACGCATAGACTTGCGGTTCTCAACCGCCTCGGGTTCAACCTCGATATCGTCCAACTGATCTGGTGAAATAGCCACATTAGGGTCTCACACAAACTTCCTTAACTGGGAAACATGAAATACGTTGTGAACTCCCGCCGTCTTGTCAGGTAGCTCTACTTCATACGCCAAATTCCCAACTTGTTCGAGGACTGGGAATGGGCCAACAAATCTTGGTGCCAACTTACCTCTCCAACCAATCCGAATCACATTCTCAATGGAGAGATCTTGACGAACACCAAGTCGTTAACGAAGAATTCCAAATCTCTTCGTCTCTTATCGAGATAAATCTTCTGCCTATCTTGGGTAGCCTTCATTCTCTAATATACAATTCACTCAAATACCATCATGACCTGACCTAGTCCTTGGTAAACTATCAATATAATCCATTTGAGACTTGTTCTCATTTCCATTTAGGAATTTCTAATGGTTGTAACAAACCACTAGGCTTCTTTTGCTCAGCTTTTACTAACTGGCAACTTATGCATTTGGACATAAACTTCCCAACGTCTTTCTTTATCCTTTCCCAGTAGTAGATCTGCTCTATGTCTCAATACATCCTGTTACCACTGGGATGTATAGTCAATTTCGGGTGATGATATGCTCTAAGCACTTCATCTCTCAGTCCATCTACGTTGGGTACAACTAGTCCCTTATTCTTTCGAAGCCACCCTTCTCGATCAAATCCTTACTTGATCGTTCTCTTTCCATCGATACCCATCTCTACCCTAGAGATGGTTTCCAATAGATTAGGATCGTCCTTCTAACTGGAACCAATCCACTCAATCAAAATCGATCTAATCGTCAAGCTTACTAGCGTTTCTGAATCCAATTCACTCTTGGGTCTGAAATCATATCTTGTGATATACTCTAGTTGCTTCCATCCTAGAAACAAAACCCCTAAACTGGCATGTCTCCTACTCAATGCAACTATTACCGCACCCAAATCCTTTGCTATGTCCACTTTGCCCCATGAAGTCATGACAACTTCACTGCACTGGCTCATAGCCTTACTAATCCTTTACTATGTCCACTTTGCCCCTCGAGTCATGACGACTCTACTGCACTGGCTCATAGTCCTACTACAGTCACTTTGTTCCACATCGCTGGAACCCTACAGGTGATAGTCTACTCAAGGAAGAAAAATAGGAACAACATAGCAACCATAACATCCATCAAACAAGTCCTACCTATCACCTGCTAAATTCATAAACACATCGACACCTACATGACTGGTCTAACCAATCCCAATATGTCGACTCTAGTATGACTAGTCCAACCAACATCAATAACTAATGGAAGCCCAGCCTCCATACATACACCGATGCCTACTTGACTGGTCCAACCAATCCCAGGCCAATGGAAGCCCCGCCTCCCTACGGACTACCGTACATCCAACGTACGTTTATCCTCCAAGGATAACTAGATCACATCCAACGGATCCAGGGTAACGGGCGTCCCCAGATACCCCTGCTTTTAGTCCGCCTAAAATACTTGAGTCCAACCCAAGTCTATCCATTGTCTTGCTGCCCTCTCGAGTCCAACTCAAGCCGAATCCAATTCCTTGCAGCCTTCTCGAGTCCAACTCGAGCCAATCTATAACTCAGACCCAGTCTTGAGTATCCATTAGTGACAAACTCTAGTCCAACGTGAGTCGTCTCCCTATTCGTTGCATCTCCAAGATCAACGAACACCCATTTTCTTTTACGAGTTCAAGTCCAACTTGAATCGCCCTAATCTTCGTTGTATCTTCCATGATCAACGAGCACATCCTATTCCTTCAAAGTTCTACTATCCAATAGAGAACATCAACATAGGGTCCTAAACAATCCATTACTTTGCATCTTTCTCGAGTCCCCCTCGAGCAATCTCATAACCCTATCGAGTCTAACTCCGGGCAGTCTATACCATTGAACAGTATCATCATGTTCCGTCTGCCCATCACTCCTCGAGTAAACCAAGATATCATCCAATGAAAAATCACAACAACTATTTTCCCCTCATGCAAACCATCCTAGTCGAAATCGACATTCCCCAAGCACAAGCCCCAAAGGCCTAAACTAATATCAGACAAGCACCCAAGGAACATCTCCTCCGAGTTCGGACAATCCACGTGAGGTGATACTAGCAAAACAATCTAGCACTGGAGTACTCATTTGCCTCCCAGAGACAACTAGAACTTATTACAACGATAACCTTTCAGCTTCCTTAACTCCAGTTACTATCGCCATCACTAGGTAGGTACCTAATACCACCCTATTCCTTTGGAGTAGAACGACTCCCCAAAATAATGCTAAACCCAGTAAAGCCTAAAACAAAGCAAACACAAACAAACATACATCCTTGACTCGATAAGACCACGTTACGGCAAATCATGCTAAGGTTAGTCGAACCACCAATCGGGTTCGTCACAACTAGAGGTCTATCGACTATATCGGGTTTGTCAAACAATACCCGAACAAAAACATCTTAAATAGGAAGCATACCTTTTATAACGACACCCTTTCCCTTCTGCGCCGTACTTGGAGCATTCGACGAAGAAGGAACAGCGTTGATAGCATACGCTTTCACAATCTGCTTCTCCCTAAAAGGTTGTGGGAAATCATCCTTGTGATGTCCCGCCTGGCTGCAGTTAAAGCACTTCCTTTCCCCAGGCTTTTCTTGACAATCTCTGGCATAGTGGCCCTTCTTGCCACAACTAAAGCATTCACCATCTTTCTTATTTTTCTTATTATGACCATCCTTGGTCGGGTTCTGCTTCCTCTTGCTCTGAAAATTCTTCTTGCCTTCACCGCCTGCTTGCGGCTTTGGCTCCTCTGTAGATGCAATAGCAACTTCGGTCTTCGACTTAGGGAAAAGGCTCTCTGACCTTAATGCCTTTCCTACAATAGATTCGAACATCTCATCGATATGGTTTACAAGTCTTTCCCCCAAGTACCCATACAAGCTAGTTATGAACTTCTTGTTCTTCTTTTCGACAGTATCGATAAGGGACCATCCATATTTCGATAAAGTGTCGAATTCAGCGATATACTCCGAGACTGCTCTACCATTCTGCTTAAGCTCCAAGAACTTCTTGAACAGTTCTGATTTATGAGCAGCTGGAATAAACTTATCACAAAAGCGAGTCTTAAACTGATTCCAAGTAACTTGATCTTCTGGAGTAGCTGTTCTAATGGCATTCCACCAGTTCATCGCTCGCCCTTGCAGCTGACGAGACGCTAGCCTTCTTTTCATCGCATCCTCGATACCCAAGTCGTCGAAGATACGATCACAGCTACCCAACCAGTCCTGAACATCTGTGGCCGACTCCGTTCCATGGAACGGCTTCCCACCAAGGTTAGTGTAATCCTTGCACAACTTGGCGAAATCGACCCTAGGCGCCTGCACTATTGGACCACCACCATTTCCGGGATTGGGAACTGCCCCTTGAACATCCCTAAGCATCTCCCTCATGAAGTTGGTGAACATTGTCCTCATGTCAGGAGCATTCCCATGGTTGGTCCCTCTACCAGCACCCCTGGTGTCTCTACTCATCGTTCAATCTGTAAAGAGAAAACGATTAACGACCCCATAGTGGTGCTAGTGCAGTACGACTTCATTCTTATACTACTAATAGTATATATATAGCTTTTGAAAACCAAAGTAATCACAAATACGCTCTCTCATATACGTACTATCTCTCCCTAGTGTCTTTCACTATGTTAACTACGCAACCTAGAGCTCTGATACCAAGTGTGACGGCTCGCCCCACACCAACCGACATTTACTCCAAAAGTGCGTTGTACCCATGTCCAGTTAGCACGGAACGGGTCGCCAGAAGGAAAAAGGGAAGAAGGAAATGAACTAACAAAGACCCTGTAGAATGTCTCACAGCGCATAGAATAAAATATAATAATAACATACTTGACATAAAACAGGTGAGACAGTGCATAAGCTGAAACAACTAACATAGCAGCGGAAAATGTAAGTACAGCTTATGATCCAAAGTTAAACATTATTACAACTTTTCAAACTGTCTCAAAGCAAAAGCAAGATAAAGGAGGTACACTACTAATGCCCAAGTAGCGACCACCAACGACACAGGGAGAATATCTATATATCATACGTGGAAGCCTCTTGCTCGCCTCCGAATCAGCTACCCGCGCATCACCAGCTAACCTGTCTCTCGTCTGCTCGTGTGAGCACCCAGAGTAATAAGAGGAGACATAAAACTCTGGGTCAGACATAAAGCCTGGTATGAGCGATAAGCATCTAAACAGAATAATAACAGGTATAATCCAATCATACCTGAACCGGGACCTGCAACCAAAGAGTTAGCACTACATACCGTACAATACTCTAAGGTGCCACTAACATATTGTGTAAGAGATACAGGGGTGGGGGTATGCATGTCATAGTGGTGTCAAACAATCAAGCATAGCAATCATCCTCACATCCCTCACTCCGTGCGTAAAGCATACGATATCCACTACTTTGGTCACTTAATACTTTGGGCCATGACGGAATCCAATCCCGTTTAACTATCACTACCAGCCCACCATCCATCTCTCAGTGGTGAACCAAAGTTATGAATACCGACAACCCCTTTGCACACGTCCCGCAGCAAAGCCCAATCATGAAGTGAACTCATCGGTTCCCAACTGGATCCTGAGCTCTAACTTCCCATATTGGACTACCTTTGCATCTCGGGTTATTGGTCAATACTGGATCGGGTCGGGTTCCCCTTCAAGCCATCGGTTCGGGTCGGGTCTTCTACTTTGAATTGGTTCGGTTCGTGTTCACAGCTTTGCATCAGTTCGGGTTGGGTCCTCTACCATGAGTTGGTTCGATTCGTGTCCACTCCATCGCGTCGGTTCGGGTCGGGTCGGGTGCCATCTCCCATCCAGTTCGTGCTTCCGCTCCGATTAGCTCCCTCGCCCTTCATTTGTTCCGATCCGATCCGCCTCCTTTAGCCGCTCCGATCCCCCTCCTTTATCCGATCCGATCCCAATATTGCTAGCATGACCTTCCTTTTTGCCAGATTTCTCAAGTGTCAAGTTCCGATCCGATCAAATCCCTTGCTCAGTTCAACTTATCCGATCCGAGCCACCATATCTGATCCGATCCGAAACCTGCACTGTTTCCTGAAGCTTTTCCAGCAAGTGTTTACGCCATTCGACGATGTTTTCGACCATTCTAACTATTGAAATCAATCACGAAGCATATCATACAGTCATAGAAACATGCATAATCAATCACAAACATCAAAACATCAACATGATAGGTTAAAATGGATCAAACATACCCAAAACCCCATATTTCCCCTTAAGCATGTTTAGGTGAAACTAATGATGTGATTAGCAAAACTTAACCAAATTAACCCAAATTCATATCAGAGGTCTAAAACATCATTTAAGAATTTATGAACATTTTTACAGAATTTATTAGTGTATAAATTCGCTAATTAACACTAATTACCCCTAATTAGCCATAATTAGTGCAAAACTATGCAAATCACTCACCTTAGCCACAAACAAACTAAGATCTGAAACAAATCTCTGATTTGATGCAAATCCCAATGCTAAACAGCGGCTCCAATGTTGATGTGGTGTTAATCTCCCTTGATTAGATGTTGCTAAGCTTAATCCTTGATCAAAAGATGATTTGGAGGTGATTTAGAGGTTGGAGGCCATTTTTAGGGTTCCTTGATGATAAGTGGAGGCTAGAAAACTGAATGGAATGATTTTCTAACTCATTTCAGCCTTCCCATAACCCTAATCCCGAAATGGGTTATGGGCCCATTCACTAATCACCCTATTTGGCCTAGTTAAGCAGTTTTTCACCTTCCAAACCTTATTTCAGCCATATCTCCCAAACGGTAAGTCCGTTTGGCTATTATGACCACTCTACGGAAAGGTAAACCATCAAACGAATCTAATGGAAGTGGTTTCAGATCAAAATTCCTTTCCAATCAAAAGTTATGGCCAAAACAAGATCAACTAGGGGCAAAATGGTCATTTAAAAATCGACAAAAATCATGAACATGGGAAATGACTCTAATGGATGTTTCCCAAAGTTACATGACCATACAACTTCATATGGGAAAGAAATAAATATTCTACGATCCTTCGTTGCGTAGAATGCGGGTTGTCACAAATTATTAGTTAATAATTGCTATTAAATAATTAGGAAGTAATAAATGATAATTACTATAAATCAATGATTTATAACTACTCGTTATGAAGTAATATTTAAAAATTTATTTTTAATAATTAAAGTTTACTAATATTCGATATTTATTGTTCAATAACTAATTTCTAATTATTAATAAATAAACTTCAACAGTTGAAAAGTTATATTTATTATTTAGTATTTAATGTTTTATAACTATAGTTGATAATTTTGTTTAACATTTAAAATTTCCCAACATTTTAATACTTAAAATTTTTAAAATAAAATTAAATACATTAGTAAAATATGGAAATTAAACTTCGAACTTTTCATAAAATCCGAAAATAGAAAAATAAAAAATTTAAATTTTGCAAAATATTCAATATTTCTTGAATATACTCAAAATTTGATAAAATATTGTAAATTAACTAGTAAGTATTATTTATTAATTAATATAATTAATAACTGAATTCATTGTTTAATATTCAAAAATGTAAAAAATGTAAATTCGTAAAACTAATTTAAAAATATTCATAAAATTTAGGAACAAAATTTTATATGTTCAATAGAATTAAACAAACTTGAATTTTTATAAAATATTCAATCTTTTAGAAAATTCACAAAGGGAACCAAATTTTAGATATATTTTTTAGTAACTGTGTTGCAACATGCATTAGAACCTGTATAATATATAAACTATTATCTCCATATGCATTTGTAAATTCCCTTTTGTATTACTTTTCTTTGACATATTCAAAGACCGTTTCGGCTCCAAAACAAAATATTTGGCTCCAAGACGAAATATTGGGCTTAAAATTGTAGAAGTTTCGCAGAATCAAATTTTAGTCAACGACTTTATTTACAAATTCCGCCACTAATTCACAGGGAAACCTCTCCAGGCGGTTGAAATTCCTCTTTCTAACCTAAATCTTAAATCTCGTAGTGGTTACAAAAGAACCACTGCTTCTCATCCCAATTATTGCAAGTCGATCGAAGAGGCGTTACCTATGTCAAAATTACGAATTAGATCTAGTCATGTCGCGATTTGAGAAACTCAAGAGCCTCCCGTAATATTTGAGGAAAATGCTTTCCGTTCAGTTGAAGAGGATGGCCGCAATTGGTAAGCTTACCAAAGTCAAAGCGTCGTTTAAGCCGGCGAAGCCTGTTTCGGCCAAGGCTACCACAAATCCAATGACATGTCAAAAAAAAAAGATGCAGCGAAGGCTACTCAAGCAAATGCAAAAACTGCATCTACTAAGAAGAAAGCTACTCTGTCTAGGGTGGAGACGAAGATGAATGTGACAGCAGTGGTGAAAGAAAAAGTGAAAAGGTGGGTATGAAAAAAATAAAGATTATTAAGCTCATTAATATACAAAGTGACTGAGGTTTTAGAAAGCTTAAATCCTAGAGTAATAGGTGTTTCACTAGCTTGGGTTTTCTATTGAACTTAAATCTGCATTAAGTTCTAACATGAATTATGGTTTTTAGGCCTATTGGAATTTGAAATCCTGGTTATTAATTTCAAAAAGATGTGACAATTATTATAACTAATACCATATAATAAAGTTGTATGATATTTACTTTTGATCATACATCACTATAAGATAAACCACAAATATTTCTCTTTATGCCCGTTGTAATGGATCTATTTTACAACGATCACAAATATTTCACAACGGTTATGAAATGCTCACTGTACTAGTTGTCAGTTACTAACAATAATATTATATTAATCATTAGTAATATTATATTAATCATTAACAATATTATATATGTTAATAATTTGATAATATTAATCATAATTATATTAAACGTTAATGTTGAAAATCAAAAACTAATAATATATACATATTAATTATTAGCAGTTGATAATTAACATTAAACTATAATTAACAAATAAAAGTAATATCTAATAATTAAGTTTTATAGTTAATATATATGATTAAATAATTAATTTTTATGATTATTTTCATTAATCATAAAGTTTTATTTGTTAGTCCATAAGTTAGGCATAATTTACATGTAATGTTACATTTTAAAGGCATACGTATGTTCGTTAGCTCCAAAGCAAAATTTCCTTTGGCTCCAAAGCCAAAGTTTTGGCTCCAAAACTAAATTCACAAATTAATCACGCATCCCTTTCTATCTCCCGAGTTCGTCCTTATTTATATTTCCCCCCTTTTTACCCTTAACTTTACTCTTTCTTAAACCGCATTTCCTTTGAGACTAAGGGTGCGTTCTTAACGAACGTGAACGGGGCATTTGAGCGTAGCATTTGAGCGGGGAATGTGAGCGTGGTACCGTAGCAAGCGGGGAATGTGTTTTTAGCTACGAACGGGGTATTTGAGCGGGGTATTTGAGCGTGATATTTAATTGTTAAATTAATTGTTTTGAATTAATTAAGTACTAATTGCATAAAACAAAACGACTACATTTTTCATTACATGATCAGAAATACAAACATAAAGAACACAACAAGACTTAAATTAAAACAAGTACATGAAAATCTAAAATAAACGATGATGAGGTAATAAGCTCAACTCCGCTAAAATAAACCCACGTATGCCCTCATCGGTAAGCTCCTGAACAATATCCACATTCTGCGCATCATTGCGGAAAATCGTCAGAATCTCCCAAAGCTCCACACGCGTACCCGGTCCCTGAACAAGCTCCAAGCAACGAGCAACAACCTGTCTCACATGGTCGGTCATAAACGAGCTGGCACGCTCTACCTGTCTGCGCCTAGAGGACTGACCAGAAGGGGGATCGCCCGAAGCCATCCAACTAGTATAGAAACCTGCGTCGGCAGGGGAGAAAGAAGCAGCTGGCACAGGCGCTGGTGGAGGTGCAGTAGGAGGCGCAACATCAGGAATCGGGTACGCACAAGAATCTTTGCGCAAACAACCCTCGAACATAATGTCCTGCTCTCGGAACTTAAACGGCGAGTTCTTCCTGAATCGTCTGTATGGTCTGCCACCGCTGGTACTCCAAAAATTATCAGAACCATCCAGATAATCGAACTCTGCATTCCATACACCGCCATGTGTTCTTAGCAGTCTGTCCCAATCGCTAAAAGAGCGCTTCATGTTGTCCCATTTATTTTTAATCTGGGTTTCTGTGAACTCCATATTAAAATGGTCGTTCATTGTTGTCGCGACTGTTGAGTAGAAGTGGCTAACGCCTGTATCGCGCTCGGCTATAAACTCAATGCAAATATCTATGAAAGCAGACTCCCGGTCGTCCGTCCAATTCGCAAATGGCTGCGAGGTAGCAGAGGTGGAAGAGGTAGACATCTGCATAACCAAGAAAAAATTTAGAAAAATTCGGAAAAAAAACATATGTTAGAGAAAATTGAAAAATAAACACAACGGTATTAAAAAATACCTTTTTTGCAGCTTGAAATTGCTCGAAAAATTCTCCTTTAGTCTTCTCGTGTTTTAGATCTAAGGTTTTCAATTTGTTTTGCCTCGTTCGGCGTTCGATTTGCCTCCTTTAGCCTTTCATTCTCTGGTATTTCTTTCTTACTTATATTCGAATTTAGGTTTCATTTTTTCAATTTTCTAACATCTAGAATTGATTGATTGTTTTTTTGGTTTTGCAAGTTTTGTTGTACTGATGGTTTTATTTCATTTGTCTCAGCTATTAGATCTATATATTTGATTCTTAGAAAAGTAACCTCATTTTCTGGATTTGCCTGAACCATTTTTTTATCGGATGAAGTTAATTGACGTGCTTCTATTTGGTAATCAGTTGAATCTAATTTAAATTCATAAAAGAAAAACTAAAAATCAAACTATATATGTGCAATTTATGATATGCATTACTTTTCTGAGCAATACTACTTTCAACTAATTATAGTTTGGCCTTGTAAAACCGTTTTGGTCATTTTTCATGTTCAGATGCTATTAACTAGACATGTTGAAACACTGGTAATGTTTGATATCCACTAGGCATCAAACATTCTTTTAATCATTTTTTATGTTCTGATCCTATAAGTGTTAGCTACACTCATTGAAACATTCTTTTAATCAACTAATTATAGTTTGATTTCAGGTAACATCTCTATGATTCAGTAATTGGTTTTAATGAGTACAACGTTTTATTAGAGGATGGTCAGGCATTATCTTTTTTTGGTGAGAATGTTGTATTTTTTTCAGTCGTCTTTTTTGTTTGATGTTGGGTGCTCTGTAGCTTTCTCAGGTTCAAATGTTGAAGATGATGTTGTTAATTTTACCGGCAGTGGTGATTTCTTTGGTAATCAATTTGTATATTCGGCTAGTTTGGATTCTATTCCTAAGTTTTATGGTAATGGCTTGGAATTTGTATGCATAATTGGTTGTGGCCATAGTAATATGTATTTGTCATATTTATTTCATTTATTAATGAATATAATCCTATGTACCGAAGTGGAAGGATATGTGCCATTAACTCTCAGTTTACCTTGTTTTCTTATCATAGGTCATTTATATTAGGGCAACTCCAGTGGTTACTAATACGGGTTGAAAATTAAAGGAATAGCCCCCGGTCATGCAATTCACTCGTAATATTAAGGATAATATTCAAGATCCAATTCAAAATTCTGAATTGGATCCTGAATATTACCTGTGTGTTCTGGCGCCCATTTTATGGGCGCTAGAATTCTGGCGTCTACTTAATAGGCACCAGAATTATGGTGTCCATAAAATGGGTGCCAGAACACACTATTCTTTCGGTTTTCCTTTCTTTTCCGGTCAGTTATTCTTTCTTTTTCGGTCATTTTTTTTCTTTTTGGTGAAAATATTCTGGTGCCTATTAAATAGGTGTTAGTGTTAGGTAAACATTAATGCTTTATTCTTGAAAAATGAAAAAAAGGGTCAAAAGTGTTGGTTTGTGATTAGTTATGTCTTGTAGTTTCAAGAGTCAAGTGTCTTTTGTATGTGAAGAGTCAAACGGTGCTTGGTTTTCTATGTTTCCTTTGGACTGTAATGCCTATAAATGGGATGCTAGTGACAATGTTTGAAGATAGAACAATGAAATAAAATAGAAAGTCTAATTCTCCTCTTCCACAGTTGAAAGTTTGTCACGTTTTCTTCCTTTGAATTGTTTCTGGAAAGTTTGAATAAGTTGGTATCCTGCTATCTATTATATCAGTCAGAACCATTAGGGAAAACCCAGCAATTAAGGACATAATATTCAGAACAATGAATATTACATCCTTAAGTCATTGGAGATGCCCTTAGTTACAGCCGAAAACTAAGAATACTAAAGCTAAACAGAACATTTTTTATCAAGACAGGCTCATTTATTCCAATGCTCAAAGGTAAACATTCATAATTTCTTCCATAATTGATTTTAGTTTTTTAAATTCTAATATGTTAACATATGTGTTAGGTTATTTGTTTTGCTTTGTTTGCAGTTGGCATTATACCTTTTCACTATCTTTTGCAACACTGGAGGTAAGTTCCCATAATTCAGCAATAAACATCAATTATTACTTGAGGTATGTGTTAGCCTTTTAAAGAATTACAATTACATGTTTTAATTGGTCTGGTTTGTTTGAGAATAGCATGGGAGTTAACTCTTGAATTTGCGAAGGATGACCTTTTTGAATAAGCTGATTAGTGGTTGGCTTGGAATGGAAGTAAAAGTGAAGTTTTTTACATAAATTTAGTTGTTAGTAGTAAAATAAGTTATAAATATTAATACTTAGTAATCAGTGTCTAATAACTAACAATTATTAGTTAATAATCGGTTCATGTTTTATCACAGAAGAACATTCAATTCAAATACAACATGAAACCGAACATCAATTGAAATGCAGAAACTATTTGTAAAATCAATTGGTAGAATAATAATCTTTTAACATGAGTAAGACTCTGTGTATGATGAACACACCGACTTATACCGTCTTATGCTCGGTTAAATTTTTTATCTTACGATTACGAGAAGATATGTTGTATTATGACTTATCGTATTCATAAAAGTTATCACTATTTCATGGATATCTCTCTGTACTTTCAGTAGCAGTTATGTAATACTTATTAGTTATTGCACCGCGTAAGGCCTAAAATTATGACTTCCATTCAGAGAACGTCTTGGCTTCGTTTTTCATGCCCGTTAAAAACTTCATGCATTCATGTTCGTTTCATGTAACTATCTTTAGTTCAATAGTTTCTTTGAGATTATTATTATACTTATCTGAATTTTACTATGTGAAATCACTGTGAATATATCTTTAGTTGACATGATATTGCTTATCTATAGGTGATATAAAGAAAATACTTCAAGAACTTGGGACCCAAAAAGGGAGACATACAGCTTTACATGTTGATGGATGTACAAAAGCACAAAACGAAAGAGCTACTGCATTTGCTGTTCTTTTAGAAGAAGGACCCCGAGTCAAAGAACAACTTCTTTGGATGGTAATCGAGCAGTCTCTTGTAATTTTAGGTGTAATGTTAGGTGGTTATCGATCATACAGCTTTTGTTTAAATGTACATTACCAGTGTATGCTTGGGCGTATTAAAAAGTACAAGACATATGCAGTCGTCAAAGTTGAATGTACTGAGCGAGGAAATAAATCATAACTGCAAATTTACCTTTGTATTTTTGGATATGTTATTAATTTCAGTGTCCATAGATGATTGATATTAGTTTGATAAATATATATGTATGTGTATGTGTGTGTGTCTATATATATATATATATGTGTGTGTGTGTGTGTGTGTGTGTGTGTGTGTGTGTGGGGGAAATTCTATTGGGACACAGAAAAAAAACACAAAATAAAACACAGTAGCACAACCGTCAGATTATTGAAATCACAGCCGTCGTTTTAACCCTATCTCCCATGTCATCAATTTCTCTCCCTAATTCTCACATTTTACATTTATTTTAACATTTCTTCATTATCTTCTACAAAGAATATTTGCAGATTCTATCCTCCAAATCAATTGCTCCAGCATTTTCACGTTTCAGATTGTTGTTTCAACTGAAAAAGGAGTCTTCTCCGAAATTGATTTCAACGGCGAGATAATACCCCCATGAATTGCGTTCCTAACCCTCCTTGAATTCTTCTTCATTCATTGCGAGATCATATCCAAAAATTGACATTGACATTGGGTATGAGTTAAAAAAGAGAAAAGAAGTTAGGAAACTTAGTGAATAAAATTGTTGTATGCCGCTTACTGTGGATTACCAATCGTCCTGAATTTACTGTTAGGAAACTTTGTATGGCACTTGAAACAAGCTTGCAAACGAGTGGTACGATTATTTTTTTGGGGTTGGAGAATTTTTTGTTATGCTTTATTGTTTGAGAGAAGAAGAAGACAACGTTTGCGAGAGAAACAAGGCATGTGTTGAAAAAAAAATAGCAACATGTTGATGATTGGTGGCTTTGATTTGAAGCATCTAACGGCTGCCGTACTGTGTGTAATTTTGTGTTTTTTCCTGTGTCTCAATAGCCTCTCCCTATACATACATATATATATATATATATGAGGGAGGTTCTATGACACCCCTATTATGTGGCACCCCATTTGCACCCCATTAATAACCATTCTTTTATATTTAAATAAGTTAGTGGGTAGAGAGAGTTAGTGGAAGGAGAGAGAAACGGGAATGTGTGGTGGAAATCAGGGGGCTGTTGGGGTGCTGCACTATTTGGGGTGCTCTTGATCATACATACATACATATATATATATATATATATATATATATATGAATATGAATGTGTATATATATAATATATACTTGCATATCAGAAGGGGAATAGCCACAGATTACTAACTGATGATGCTAGATTAAATATATTTATATAAATTAAAATCTGTCGCTAATTCTTTACTAAATTGTAAGGGATTACTGACAAATTACCTACAAAAATATTTTAAATAAAATATATATTGTCGCAAATCTCTTGCTAACTAGCACAGGTTTATCGATGGTTATTTATAAATAATAATTTTAAAAAAAATATTTGTCGCTAAAACATCAGTAAATTAATTTTAATTTAATTCAATATTAAAATTTAATATTGAGTGAAATGATGGAAAATGATCAGAGAACTCATGCTAAAATCCGTCGCAAAAGTTTGACACATATACCATCTTGAGATTTACAGACCACCCGCATCCATTGGTAATCCGTCGCTAAATCCTATATAACGACGGATTACCGGCGGATTACGTTGCTGCAAAATCATCATTTTCTTGTAATGAAACAATAGATACAAAATAAATGCAGCTCAAATAAGAGTTGACCAACAAATATAAGAACAAGAACACTGGCCAGGTATACGAGGCCTTGTTAATTCCTTAGGTACCTTAGATACCCTGGGTATTAATTTTGATGACAACAACCATATAAACATTACTACTAAAATATCCTCAAATTGTGTAGTTACATTAGATATATTATGAAGATATTTATAAAGATAAACAAGAATACAAAAGAGGAATTACAGAGGAAGGATAATCAAAGCAATTGAAGACCAAAGCCTATTAAAGATAAATGTTGAAGAACATAGGTTTTTGAAGTGATGAAGAGTTGGTTGAACCTTAAAATACCTTGTTAAATATCTCATGGCAATTATACTTGAAGATAATCAACCATTGACCTCAATCGAATTCACCAAAATCCACAAATATAAGGTAATTTGAAATGCTGAAAATTTGAAACACTTAAAAGTGTTGGTTACACTTATATGTCAACATGTAAGTTTGTACATGTCAACATATAATGGTTTTTCAGATTTTAAAATTCAAATTAAGAAGTTTTTTCCCTCCATCTCTTCACCAAAAGACACATCCATTCAAATACTATTTAAAGGCTCCTAGTAATGAATTTTAACACAATCTTTTCACATTTTATTCTACTCTTCTCCATATATTCTCTATATAGATCCATTGAATACTATTATATTATTCTTGCAAATCTATTCTCTTTCACTCCTATTCTTCATTGATTTGAAAGCCAAACAATATCAGAGAGTTGTAATTGAATTCATATCTTTCTCTCTCTGATTTTATCCAAAGAATTCAAAAACATATTGCCATTAGAGGTCTATAGGATCATTGTACCAAATCTCACGTTATTACTCGTAAATTCATAATTGGTATCAGATGGAATAAGGAAAATGCATTACTCCGAACTAAATTTACCATCTCATGTTGTTACTATCCAAAAAAATCAAATTAAGAATGAATAATACAGTGGTGGTGCGGTAAATTCTCTTTTCCATTCAAAACGAAATGCCAACCATCCACTCAAAAATACACATCAACAATAACACATACATGGTAAAAAGGATGTCTTCATTTACCATTTGCTTCTCCAAGTCAAAAAAAACAAGCCTTTTTTTCCTTTTCGCCATTCAAAACAATTCAAACTAAGTACATAAAAATGGGGACAGTAATGATGGATGGCGCAATGATAAAGAGCTTCGTGGACGACCAACCCACATTCAACAAAGTGGTAGACAAACTATTCATGTCGCTAGAATTGGACAAAGATGGATTGTTGTCTCGTGTAGAGCTCCTGAAAGGATTCGAGGGCCTGCTCACCTCGGCCAAACCATTGATGTCGTCCTCCCCCATGACGGCTGTTTTGACACCCCTCGTCCATTAATGTCAATCACTAAGGGAATGCATTAAGTTTCATGAAGCGTTGTAGGTAAACAAAAACAGAAATATTACAAGACAAATATAATAGCAACAACGGAATTTAAATTTTTATTTCAAACATAAATCATAACATCGTGGTCCAAAATACCATAAGTATGAAACAACATAAAACCCATTACAATAATATAAAACTTCTGTCTTGTACCATCAGAGTACAGAAAATACATAAAAAACATAATTACCCAAAAGAGACAAAGCCACAGTAGTTAAAGGTAGAAACTGAGTAGTACTTCAAAAGCTTATCCAAGCAAGATGATAACCGAAACCTGACTAAGCCAGAGAATTCCCACCCTGCGAACCTGGAGGGGGAAACGGAAGAAAGAAGAGGAAACAAAAAGGGTCAGACATAAAGTCTGGCGATTCTAGTTACTTTTAGCAAGTGAATAAGTAAAAGTATCATGACAGGCATACGAAGTGGATAAAAGAGATATCATCATAGGTAACGTTGACAAGGTAAACATGATAGAGTATATTGCACTTCTAGAGATTTCTCTGCACTAATACTAGTATAACAAATATGTAATAGGATTACATACTCCATAATTGCTTAACAGAACAAGGATGATCCTGACAAAAATATAATGGTAGTTTTGGGTGTACTCTAGTAACGGGTTTTAATCCAAACAGAAATATCTGGTACCTAAACATAAATAATGGGTGTTAGCCCAGATAGAAATACAGGTACCCCACAAAAACAGATAGGACTAGATGTACCCTATTTACTACCCCCCAATCGATTGGCTCGCTATTCCGTAAATATCCTGTGTCGTCCCCACAGTAGGGTGTATTACTTTCTAAAGTGGCAAACTACAGAAGGACACAAATCTATTTATTGATGCTACAGCGGCTTATTTTCCCAGATGCAGGCCGTACTCATGCACGCACATGAGTCCGTTGGAACGCGCTAGTACACACCTCCTCTTAGATGAACGTCTTACAATCAGTTCAGTAAGCGTGCGCTTACCCCTACCTAGTGTGGGGTCTCCCTTTAATACCAGAATGGGTTACTGACTAGTATGGGCCCTACACAACAGATGACACAAGCCAACCCTTATAGATTTTGTGTCCCCAACTAACTAGGATTTTGACAGGTTATGCAAAACAGATTTAACATATTCATATAACCCCCTACAGATTTACAGGTTAAACTTCACAAGTTAAAGGGTCAATATAACCCATCATACTCAACATATTAAGTTTTATAAATTAACAGGTTTGTATAACCCTTACAGATTTAACAGGTTTACTCAAACCCACAGATTTAATAGGTCTACTTAACCCCACCGATTTAACAGGCTTACTTAACCCGATATATTTAACAGGTCTGCTTAACCCCGCCGATTTAACAGGTTTAAAGATTTAACAATCTTATACAATCCTTATGGATTCAACTAGGTTAAGTTTTCATCTTTATTACCATATTCAATTATGGTTAAAATGTGCTAGACCTCCCATATTAGGCCTACAACTTGTGGACGCTGGATATGCCGGTCGGTTCCGGACAGACTTCTTCCACAAGTCGGGCTTAACCTCATGTTATAACATGTCTCGTATTCGTGCACTTAGACCTGTCAAATTAGATTCACAACTTGCGGTCGTTGGATATGTTGGTCGGTTCCGAACAGACTTCCACCGCAAGTGCAATCTAACCTCGTGTCATAAGTGCCATTACAGTTTCTAATTACTGTAATCGTAGGCATTAATTATTAATTAATTATATCTATGTCTTTATAGGTATCCATGCCTCTTTTTCCCCAATTATGTTCATAATTAATTATATGCCCAAATTCATGTTCATAACATTAAGATATGCCAAACTATCCATTTGCAAATTATGCCCAATTTATACCGTTTTTCCCCTCATTCCCATTTTAACGTATTTGCATAATTTAACGTCATGCCTAGGCTAGAAAGTAGGCAGGCTAAAATAAAAGAGACAGGGTGACAGAAATGATTATTCTAACAAGATTGACATATACTTGTGGTGGCATAATCACATAACGACATAATGATAAGATGGACATATATGAACGGATCTAGTGAACATGTGATATTAGAATCAATCTTAACATAATAGGGATGTCATAACTGGCATGATAAGATTTAAATAATAATTTAGATGTCAAACTAATAATAGATCCTATTTAACCGCAATATGATAGGAACAAGGTAATTTAAAAAGTGAAACCAAGGTAGACTTGTCATGCCAATTAGGTGAAAGTTTAGATCTAATTCTAAAACATGTCCAACTAATGACAGATCCAAAATAACCACAACATAACAAGTACCAAATGATCTAAAAAGTGTATTAGATCCATAAACAAAACTAAATCTGACACAAATAAGGTTAAGATCCAAAATAATCACAACATGATAGGTACAAAATGATCTAAAAAGAATTAGATACACAATCAAAAGTAGATTTGACATGATAACGGTTAAGATCCAAATCAGCTACAACATGATAGGTACAGAATGATCTAAATAGAATTAGATCTATAATTAAAAAGTAAATCTAACATGATAATGGTTAAGATCCAAATAAACTATAATATGATAAGTACAAAATGATCTAAAAAGAATTAGATCTATAATCAAAAAAAGTAGATCTAACATGACTCAATCCTAAGCATATACACAAATCACAGTCATATCATGTCTTACTTTTAATTATTCAATTCTAAAGGTAACTTGAACTCGCAATGACCGGATTTATAAGAATAGAAGGAGAAAAGTGAAGTTCGAATCTCAGATCTATACTTGAAACACTTGAATCTTTAAGCATGATTCGTATAAGAAGAAAGGATTAGATTCAGTTCAAGCACTGAAGGCATTTGGCCTCCATTGTTTTTAGCATGAGAAAACAAGAGAAATGAGGGTATACTTATAGCTGCTAGCCTCCAGAATTCGACTGCCACATCAACCCTAGGGGTAATCGGGCCATGGGTCGACACCCACTTAGGCCTGGATGCCCAAAAACTAATATGGGCACACTTCACAGGTGCGCCAGTGTAAAAATACCTTGGCGCACTTGTCAAGTGCGCCAATTGTTTCTGCTTTCATTATCAAACTTCTACTGTTCATAACTTCTTCATACGTTACCCGTTTTACGCAAACCAGGTGTCTATCTTGACCAGAATTTCAAAACGGACGCAATGACATATTTCGTTTCCCTTAATTCCTAATATTAAATTAATTATTCTTTAATTTAACCTCTTTAGTGTCGTTGAAATACGGGGTGTTACATTCTCCCCTACTCAAAGGATTTCGTCCTCGAAATCTCCAAGTTAAGAAGAATGTATCCTACCATCCATCATCCATCTACTCATCCACCAATCACAGGCATCCATTGTCCTTAAAATTTTCTATTGCTTATATGAGCATATGCAAAGGTGTGTGTATATGTCCCAAACACTAATGCGAAAGATCAGGTGGTCTACTGATTCGGTCGACCTCCTTAATGCAATGTATGTTAGTGTCATGAATCCAACATGTATGAAAATAATCCTATTATAACATGTAAGCTCTCTACATGTGTGCACAACCATCCATCCAAATGCAACATCCATATGATGTTACATCCATTTTCATCCATTAAAAGAAAGAAACAAGCACACGCATCCATATGTAGTATGCGAGTGATTGAGCCAATCTAGTGCCTAATGTGTGTGTATATGCATCCACAGGCAACCACTAGCAAACACTTGCATCCATCAACCATAACATGTTTCAAACACATGTTTTCATCCATAGGATTCCTACCTAAAGGTCGAAGATTTGATCGATATGATATATTTAAATGATAGAAGCAAGCACGGATAAAAGTTTTTGGAAGAGAGGTTAAGAACATTCCCTTGAAAAGAAAAGGGTACGAAGCGCAAAATCTTGTCTTCGATCTCCCAAGTTGCATCCTCTTACTTACGTAACTTCTTAACTTCTGATCCAAGACTACAGAAAGGAACTCGTCTAATTGTCGCCTCTCATTCTACCTCAACTTATTCAAGCATGCTCGGCTCAACTACCTCTGCTATATTGTGCAGACACTTCCGTAAATAAGAAATGTGGAAAAACATCGTGAATATCCACACATGAGCGAAGAGAGTTGTATGCCTTAGTTGCAAAGACAACCGAAGCACCCTATTATGATATTCTTCGCCTAACCAACACCTTTTTAAGTAGCTCCCCCACTTGTTTGCTGAGCTCCCTCCTTTCCCTTGGAGCCATATGGCGCACATGTAATGCAACTGGTTTTGCATTGTCCACCAGGTATATATAAAAGTTGATCACGCGCCTCGGAGGTAAGCCCTGAACCCCCTCAAAACATCTGAATACTCACGAACTACTGGTACAGATTGTAGATCATCAGTAGTTGCGTCAAGAGATTCTTGGAAACTAAGCATGATGGACCCCTTTAGGGTCACAAGAAATCTCGAGGGTCTTCCTATGGCAAGTCATAAATTTAACGACCCTCCTCTAACAATCTAGAATGGCACCATACATGGCTAGCCAATCCATCCCTAGAATCAGACAGTATCCTATAAAACCAAGTACATATGCATCGTATTCAAATTCGATGCCTAAAACAGATATTCTCAAACCCCGAAAAATCATAGACAGATGAGCCGTACCAGAGACGACATCGGGATTCAAAACCATAATAGTACTAAGGTGCAAAGACTTAATCAAAAAATCAGATATTAAAGAATGTGAAGCGCCTGAATTAAAAAGATCTAACATGATGATTGGAATGAGAAAATCAAACCTTCAACAGAAACTTTCCTACCTCAATCCAGTACACCAGCCACGAGAGCATGCACCTGCCCTCTAGAAGATCCTGCACTTTGGTCCTACCCTTGGTTCTTCGGGCACTCCCTAGTATAGTGTCCGATTTCACCATAGTTGAAGCAAGCATTCTTCCTTTTTTTGCAGTCTTTGACCAAATGACCTACGTTCCCGCAACAATGACATTTCTTTTTGCCTTGAGCCTTGTCGTGCTTCCCGCCCCCTGTTGTTGTTCTTTCTTAGGCCACACTTTCTTGTTTTGTGTTTTCTCAACCTTAACTTCCTTTTCAGCTTTATCTTCCTCATGCATTAAGCCATATCAACGAGCCTCTCAAAAGCTGCTCCCATTGGAATATGGGACATAACGAACCCATGAAGGGTTTCATTTAGTCCTTTAACAAACCGCAAGGCCTTCTTATGCGGAGTTTCTACTAGTTCCAAACCGAATCTAGCTAGCTGGTTGATTTGTTCACATTTTCTTTAACAGTCATATCTCCTTGTTTGAGCACCAAGAACCTCTCTATTTGCATGTTTTTCTCAGCTTGAGAAAGAAACTTCCTTTCAAACCTCTGTCTAAATTCATTCTAAGTTTCCACCGGACGCCCCGCTTGGGTTACTTCCCACTAGAACGAAGTTTTATCCTTCAGTAGTCAGGCGGCTAGCTGAATCTTCCTACGATCGTCCACATCGAAGATTCCAAACAAGTCCTCTGTCTCCTTGAGCCAATTCCTTGCCTCTACGAATGTCTCGGTTCGATGGAATAACGTTCCTCCTACAGCACAAAAATCTTTGCAGATCTTAGAAAAATTATCTTCTCGCGGAGGAGGAGGAGGAGGAACGACGGGTGCAGTTGGGAGAGGAACGTCAGCTTGACCACCGGCAGGCGCCGTAGCCTCTAGATCCGTACGGAACCAGCCTGATATCGTAACGCCCTCAGGAATATTGGGTTCACCAGACATGCTGAAAAGAAAAGGAAAAAGGGATTCAAATAGAGAATCGAAAGATATTACATATGGCTTTGGGGAATATGTTTTTCAAAACAGATTTTTCTTTTGAAAATGCTTTCTTTTAAAAAAATTTGAAAATAATTTTCAAAATCTTTTACCCAATTGGGTAACCTTCAGCTCTGATACCAAGTGTGACACCCCATGTCCATTAATGTCACTCGCTAAGGGAATGCATTAAGTTTCGTGAAGCGTTGTAGGTAAACAAAAATAGAAATATTACAAGACAAATATAAAAGCAACAACGGAATTTAAATTTTTATTTCAAACATAAATCATAACATCATGGTCCAAAATACCATAAGTCTGAAACAACATAAAACCCATTACAATAATATAAAACTTCTGTCTTGTACCATCAAAGTACAAAAAATACATAAAAAGCATAATCCCCCAAAAGAGACAAAGCCATAGTAGTTAAAGATAGAAACTGGGAAGTACTTCAAAAGCTGCTCTAAGCAAGATGATAACCGAGTCTTGAATAAGCCTGAGAATTCCCACCATACAAACCTAGAGGGGGGAAACGGAAGAAAGAAGAGGAAACAAAAAGGGTCAGACATAAAGTCTGGTGATTCCAGTTACTTTTAGCAAGTAAATAAGTAAAAGTATCATGATAGGCATACAAAGTGGATAAGAGAGATATCATCATAATCGGTAAGGGTGACAAGGTAAACATGATAGAGTATATTGCGCTTCTAGAGATTTCTTTGCACCAATACTAGTATAACAGATATGTAACAGGATTACATATTCCCTAATTGCTTAAGAGAAATAGGATGATCCCAACAGGAATATAATGGTAGTTTTGGGTGTACTCTAGTAACGGGTTTAACCCAAACAGAATTATCCAGTACCTAAACAGAAATAATGGGTGTTAGCCCAGACAGAAACGCAGGTACCACATAGAAATAGGTAGGATTAGATGTACCCTATTTACAACCCCCAATTGATCGGCTCCCTATTTCATAAATACCCTGTGTCGGCCCCATAATAGGGTGTATTATTTCCTAAAGTGGAAACCTACAGAAGGACATGGACCTATTTATTGATGCTACAACAGCTTATTTTCCCAGATGCAAGACGTACTCATGCACGAACATGAGTTCGTTGGAACGCGCCAGTACACACCTCCTCTCAGATGAACCTCTTACAATTAGTTCAGTAAGCATGCCCTGACCCCTACTTAGTGCGGGGTACCCCTTTAATACCAGAATGGGTTACTGACTAATATGGGTCCCACACAGCAGATGACGCAAGCCAACCCTTACAGATCTTGTGTCCACAACTAACTAGGATTTTGACAGGTTATGCCTAACAGATAACATATTCAAATAACCCCTATAGATTTACGGGTTAAACTTCACAAGTTAATGGGTCAATATAACCCTAATATATTCAACATGTTAAGTTTTCTAAATTAACATGTTCGTATAACCCTTACAGATTTAACAGGTTTACTCAACCCCACATATTTAATAGGTCTACTTAACCCCACCGATTTAATAGGCTTACATAACCCCACATATTTAACAGGTCTGCTTAACCCCAGCGATTTAACAGGTTTGCAGATTTAACAGGCTTATACAATCTTTTTGGATTCAACTAGATTAAATTTTCATCTTTATTACTATATTCAATTATGGTTAAATTGTGCTAGACCTCCCACATTAGGCCAACAACTTGTGGATGCTGGATATGCTGGTCGGTTCCGGGCAGGCTTCTTCCACAAGTCGGGCTTAACCTCGTATCATAGCACGTCTCGTATTTGTTCACTTAGACCTCTCACATTAGATTCACCACTTGCGGTCGCTGGATATGTCGGTCGGTTCTGGGCAGACTTCCACCGCAAGTGCAACCCAACCTCATGTCATAAGTGCCATTATAGTTACTAATTACTATAATCCTTGATATTAATTATTAATTAATTATACTTATGTCTTTATAGGTGTCCATGTCTCGTTTTCCCCAATTATGTGCATAATTGATTATATGCCTAAATTCATGTTCATAATATAAAGTTATGCCAAACTTTCCATTTACAAATTATGCCCAATTTATACCGTTTTCCCCCTCGTTCCCATTTTAACGTACTTGCATAATTTAATGTCATGCCTAGGCTAGAAAGTAGCCAGGCTAAAATAAAAGGGACAGGGTGACAGAAATGATTATTCTAACAAGATTGAAATAAACATGTGATGGCATAATCATATAATGACATAATGATATGATGGACGTGAATGAACGGATTTAGTGAACATGTGATATTAGAATCAATCTTAACATAATAGGGATGTCATAACTGGCATGATAAGATCTAAATAATAATTTAGATGTCAAACTAATAATAGATCCTATACCGCAATATGATAGGAAAAAGGTAATCTAAACAGTGAAACCAAGGTGGACTTGTCATGACAATTAGGTGAAAGTTTAGATCTAAATCTAAAACATGTCCAACTAATGACAGATCCAAAATAACCACAACATGACAAGTATCAAATGATCTAAAAAGTGAATTAGATCAATAATCAAAACTAGATCTGACATAAATAAGTTTAAGATCCAAAATAACCACACCATGATAGGTACAAAATGATCTAAAAAGAATTAGATCCACAATCAAAAGTAGATTTGACATAATAACTGTTAAGATCCAAATCAACTAGAACATGATAGGTACAGAATGATCTAAATAGAATTAGATCTATAATCAAAAAGTAGATCTATCATGATAACGGTTAAGATCCAAATCAACTACAACATGATTGGTACAAAATGATGTAAAAAGAATTAGATCTATAATCAAAAAAAAGTAGATGTAACATGATTCAATCCTAAGCATATACCCAAATCACAGTCATATCATGTCTTACTTTTAATTATTCAATTCTAAAGTTAACTTGAACTCACAATAATCGGATCTATAAGAATAAAAGGAGAAAAGTGAAGTTTGAATCTCAGATATGCACTTGAAACACTTGAATCTTTAAACTTGATTTGTAGAAGAAGAAAGGATTAGATTTGTAACACCCCACGTCCATTAATGTCACTCACAAAGGGAATGCATTAACTTCTATGGAGGTTTTAGGTGAATATAGAACAGTAAAATTTCAACAAGACAGATATAAAATAGTACTTGGAAATTTAAAAACTTTATTTCAATTGCAGCAGAAGTCAGAACATGTTTGATTACATCATAACACCATAATCAAAGTCAAGTACAATATCTATCTTGATAAAACAAGTACATAATCCCATTACATAAATAGCCATTAAAAAGAAAGATAACAAGCTGGACTTTACTTCAGCAGTCCAAGCTTTCCAAGAGATAAGCAATCCAATCAGACTCCACTGGAACTTGGCCCAACCTGAGGACCTGAAGGGAGAAAAAGATGAAAAAGAGGGGGGGTCAGACATAAAGTCTGGCGAGTATGATAATTCTACAATACTATTATCAAAATAACTGGACTAAGGCATAAGCTGGAAAACAAGGAAATGTCTATGAAAGAGCAGATTAAGGACATAGACAATCGCTAAAGGAAACGTTATAGGCGCTCCTAAATACTAAAGGATAAACACTATACTGCACCACACCAGTCACCCTAAGGATTGATTCCACTTAGCTTCACTTAGAAACTTTCTTAATGGCTTTACGTACTCCTAGCTGACTACATAGGTGCCGCCTGCCCCTATCTCCACTAGGTGTACCCCACTTTCCATTTTTCGATCGGCTCCCTACTCGTAGATACCCGTGCTGGCCCCACAGTGGGGTGTATCATTCCCCTAAAGTGGCAACCCGATATAACGGAGATGCACGGCTTATACCTACACGATGCAACAACGTCTTACCTACCAGCCCGGGTCCACACACGCATATGAAACCCGTTGGACTTGCGTTGCCACCGCTCCCTGTTTTGGCCTCTTATAATCAAACCCAATATGCGTGTCCCGTCCTCGACTTGGGTCGAGCCCACAAAGATACGTTTTGGGATACTGGTTGAAATGGGCCCCCATTATTTCCCACAACCATTCCACCTAAGCTTGTCCCATTAGTCCATCCACTTAACCCACTTAGTCATGTTCATTTACATGTGTATTTGGTTAAGTCTAATCGTATTTCAAATGCCTCTAAAGGCAACCACTAGATTCCTCATGCCACCCAAGGCACCTACTTAACCCCCATGTCCCACCTTACATGATTATCTGGCTAAGTATTTCTTAATTCATTAAGGCCATAACCTCATAAAGACCTCTCACATTAGACTGGCATTTATGGCAGCTGGATTTGCCGGGCGGGTCCGGGCAGTCTTACACCATAAAAGAGTCTAACCTCGTGTCTTTACAACTGTTATGCTTTAGTTTGGGCCTAGGACCTCTCACATTGGGCCGACATTTGTGACTACTGGATTTGCCGGGCGGGTCCGGGCAGGTTTACGTCACAAACGGGTCCAACCTCGTGTCCTAAGCATTGATTATTATTAATAATCCACTTTCCCCAATTTTAATAATTCCCTACTTGAATTATTAATTAATTCCAAATTTAACAATGTCCATAATTGACTCAATTATGGACATCCATTTAAGGCATGCAAAATCATATCAATTGCACCCCAATTTATTAATTTCCTAATATTACCCCAACCCCACGTTCGAACGTTTATTCGCAAAATGTATGCTAGACCCGATTAGTCTAACTCATAGCATAAAAGAAAATATTCACAACAACAACATATATATGTGACTAAATAAATCATAACAAGGGGTAAAACTTGCATACATTACAACTTGCATAAGGTTATACATGTCATGGATCTAAGGGTGTCAACTTATTCATAATTCACATAATATGATTTTGATCAAATTTCATAAACTTGTATAGGACATGTGTGAATCAACATCATTAACAATATGGTTTTATATGGGTACACCTAACTCAATAGGCAAATTCCCAAAAATCAAAATTCATTTAATCATAGATTCATGTATATGGGTAGACCTAACTTAATAGGCAAATTCCCATATTCAAGATCCAATTAATTTGTAGATTCATGTATATGGGTACACCTAACCCAATAGGAAAATTCCCATAATCAAGATCTATTAAAAAAAAACATAAACTTTAAACATGATCCAATTCGCATAAATACTAACATCATGATTTTACAACTTGTATGATTCAACACAACTTAACATGACATCATTATCATATAACATAAGTATTTCAGCATATGTGATAATATGAGATCTACAACATATATAAGATTTACAACATAACATATCATAATTTGCAACATAGCATGATATGATTTACAACATAGCATAGCATGATTAATCACATATGACATAGCATAGGATTATTTACAACATAATTACTACAACATAACAACATATATATGATAACATAATAGCATAACAAGAGATCCACAACATAATTTACAAATACATAACAATTCATATCACTTTCTTGTGATCCATTCATAACTTAATCAAATTATTTTATAATAATATTGTGAGATTCATCATACTCACAGTTTTAAAGAAGAGAAATAGAAAGAGAGAGAGCTTTTGATTTGATTTGAGTAGATTTAGTTTGTAGATTAGGCCTTCTTCTTCTTTAGTTTGTGACGGCTATGCTGAACTCCATGGCAACGGCATGTCGGTAGCTCTCCAATTTTTCAAGTGATTTAGGGTTAGAGTCTACCCACTTATTTATAGATGTTAGGATTCATTTAGGCCATTAGATTTAACCTAGAAATAACCGCAGCCATTCAGACCAGATGGGGTTTATCTTATTGACTCAGCAATGAGTCAGAAGTGACTCAGCAAACACTCAGCAAATTAATAAACTTCTATTCATGTTTACATTAACTGCCCATATATATATAAATATATATATATACACACGCACCTATTCATGAATTCAAATTAATCTATAATTAACTTATGACCATTTCTACACATTAATTTTCCAATTAATGTCTTAATTCCATTTTTCGCCTTTTAAGGCAATTCACATATCTCAAATTTGTTATATGCCTTTTTAAGGCTATTTCGTGCAAATTCTCAATATTAATTCTTTTAATTTGTGAATATTAGTATTAACAGAAATACGGGGTGTTACATTCTCCCCTCCTTAAGGGATTTCGACCCCGAAATCTTCAAGTTTATATCCTATCATCAACCATCTACTCAATCAACAAACACTGGCATCCATTGTCCTTATAGACTTCTAATGCTTTCATGTTTAAATGCACAGTGTGTGTCTATGTCCGTATCTAATGCAAAATCAGGCGGTCCACTGATTTAGTTGACCTCCTTGATGCAATTCATGATAGTGCCATGCATCCATTATGTATGCAAAAGATCCTAATTGCTTACAAACTACTTCTATATGCGTGCACATCCATTCAACCGAATGCAGCATCTATATGATGGTACAACCATTATACATCCATTATACTAAATACATTCATTTATGCAATATGCAATATGTAGTGACTGAGCCGATCTAGTGCCTAAAGTGTGTGTATATATGCATCCACGAGCAACCACTAGCAACCACTTGCATCCATTTTGCATCCATCATACATAACATGTCTCAAACACATGTTTCAACCATAGGATTATCCTAACTAAAGGTCAAAGATACTAATGAGAGGACATACTAAAGATAAGATAAGATAAGCTAAGCGATAAAGGAGAAATTAAAAGACATACCCTCAAAAATAAAAGGGTATAGCGAACGCATCTTCCCTTCTGTCTCCCAAGTAGCGTTGCTCTCATCATCTCCCAATTGCACTTTAACTAGTCTGACCTCTCAATTTCTCAACTTTTTGATCTCCGACCCAAGAATGCATGTAGGAGCTCGTCTAATTGTTGCATCACGCTCTATTTCCACCTTTTAAGCAAGCTCGGCTCTACCACCTCCGCGGTCTTGTGCAAACACTTCCTCAAATGTGATACATGGAATACGTCGTGTACTCCACTAAGTTTCTCAGGCAACTCCACCCTATACGCCATCTTCCCAATCCTGTCTTTTATAGGAAACGGCCCTACAAACCTTGGCGCTAATTTCCCAACGGACCCAAAGCGAACAACATTCCGTAACGGAGACACTTTGATAAAAACCATGTCCCCAATGTCAAACTCAAGATCTGTCCTCCTCTTATCAGCATACGATTTCTGCCTATCTTGTGCTGCTTTCATCCTCCTTCGAATCAAATCAATCTTCTCCGAGGTTTCCCTAACCATATCGGGCCCAAGTAGGATTTTATCGGTAGATTCCCACCAACATGTAGGCGAACGACAAGGCCTTCCATAAAGAGCTTCGAAATGTGCCATGCCAATACTAGATTGAAAGCTATTATTATATGCGAATTATACCAACGGAAGGTGCTCTTCCCATGTACCCCCAAAGTCTAGGATACAAAGCCTTAAAAGATCCTCTAGAATACGATTCACCCTCTCGGTCTGGCCGTCCGTCTGAGGATGATATGCGGTGCTCAAACATAGCTGAGTCCCTACCGCCTCTTGTAAACTCTTCCAAAATTCGCTAGTGAAGATGGGATCACGGTCGCTTACTATACTAGAAGGAATACCGTGCAAACGAACTATCTCTTTAATGTATACAGAAGCCAACCACGGAGCAGTCCTCTTACTTTTCACGGGAATAAAATGGGCGCTCTTAGTAAGTCTATCTACTATAACCCAAATCCCCGTATTACCCTTCCTTGATCTTGGTAATCCATCCACAAAATCCATTGAGACGCTTTCCCATTTCCATAGTGGAACTTCCAATGGGTGAAGCAACCCACCGGGTTTCTTTTGTTCCGCTTTTACTCGTTGGCACACCAAGCATCTAGCGACGTACTCGGCCACATCCTTTTTCATACCGGCCCAAAAGAAAACCCGCTTCATATCTTTGTACATCTTGTCTCCGCCGGGATGAATGGTCATCTTTGAGCGATGAGCATCATCAAGAATGGCCTTCCTTAAGTCTTCGTCTTGTGGTACACAAAGTCTATTATCCCTTCGTAACCAACCCTTATCGTCTAGGGTATACCTACGAAGATGGCTAGACGACTCCCCTCCTTTGAGCTTTTCTACTATCTCAACCAACTGGGGGTCGTTTTGCTGTGCCTCACCAACTCGTCCTAGAAGTGTAGGTCTAACCTCCAAGGATGCTAACAAACCAGGTACTAGGTCAACGGAGGGTCTAAAGTCAAACATGGAGATGAATTCTAAGCTTCGTCGTTCAACAAACAACGGACTCAAGGACAACCTTTTCCTACTTAAGCCGTCTGCTACCACGTTACCCTTGCCCGGGGTATATGCTATTTCAAAATCGTAGGAGGCTAGGAATTCCATCCACCGTTGCTGCCTTAAATTCAAATCCTTCTGAGAGAATAAGTATTTTAATGATTTGTGGTCAGTGAACAGTTCGAATTTCTCACCAAGAAGATAGTGACGCCAAGACTTAAGCGCGAAAACAATTGCGGCAAACTCAAGGTCATGCGTAGGGTAATTCTTTTCATGATCCCTCAACTGCCTTCCACCATAGGCTATTACTCTTCCCTCTTGCATGAGGACCGTGCCAAGTCCCGTCCCACAAGCATCAGTATAGACGGTAAACGGTTTATTCCCGTCTGGCAGCACTAAGACTGGGGCTGAAGTTAAGGCTCTCTTTAAACGTTGGAACGCATCATCACAATCTTCGTCCCACGTAAAAACCAGGTTCTTCTTCGTTAACCGTGTTAATGGAGCTGATATTTTTGCGAAGTCTTTGATAAACTTCCTATAATAGCCAGCCAACCCCAAGAAACTTCTTACTTCGGTTACATTTTTAGGGACCTTCCAATCTTGGATGGCCACCACCTTTGCGGGATCCACTGCTATCCCTTCCTTGGAAACCACGTGCCCTAAGAACCATACTTCTTTCCTCCAAAAGTGACACTTAGAAAATTTTGCCTTAAGGTTATGCGCTCGAAGGGTTTCCAACACTTCCCTAAGATGTAGGGCATGCTCTTCTTCATTCTTAGAAAAGACTAAGATGTCATCCACAAAGACTACCACGAATTTGTTAAGGTACTTTCTAAACACCCTACTCATCAAATCAACAAAATATGCGGGGGCGTTTGTCAAACCAAAGGGCATCACTAGCCATTCATAGAATCCGTCAGGAGTCCTAAAAGCAGTCTTATCTATACTATCCTCAGCCACTCTCAGTTGATGAAAGCCAGTGGCTAAGTCCAACTGGGAAAACACTGAGGCGCCAACTAACTGATCAAAGAGATCGTCAATCCTCGGCAGTGGGTGTCGGTTCTTTTTAGTAAGCTTGTTTAGTTCTCTATAGTCCACGCAAAGTCTAAGGGACCCATCCGCCTTTGTAGCAAATACTACTGGAGATCCCCACTCTGATATACTACGTCTTATGAACCCCTTCTCAAGCAACTCCTTCACTTGCTTATTGAGTTCCCTCCTTTCACGAGGAGCCATGTGGCGCACTGGCAAAGATACGGGTTTAGCATTATCCACAAGATAAATTCGAAAGTCTATCTCCCGCTTTGGAGGTAAGCCCTTCACCTCCTCAAACACATCCGGATATTCCCGGACCACCTCTACCGTTCGCAGATTCTCTACAGACGCGTCAAGCGATTCAAGATAACTTAGCATAACGGAATTTATGGGACTACAAAAGATGTCGAGAGCATTACCAAGGCGAGTCACAAGCCTAACTACTCTCCTTTCACAATCAAGAATGGCCCCATTTCTAGATAACCAATCCATTCCTAAAATTAGCCCATAGCCCGTGAAGCCCAATACATAAGCATCACATCTAAATTCAACGCTAAGTATAGAGATTTTCAAATCCAAACATATCATGGTCAAATGAGCCGAACCCCCAATTGGATTTGAAACAACCAAGGGATCCTCTACTAAACTGGTGTTCAAGTGCAGTAATTCAACTAATGATGCAGAGATAAACGAATGAGATGCGCCAGAATCGAATAAGGTACGGACAGGATGATCAAACAGAAAAACTAAGCTTTCAACAGAAATTGTTCTACCTCTTTCTTGCAGCGGTGGGGCCGCAATAGCCTGAACTTGCCCCCTTGCCTGCCCTGGTGCCATAAGAGCCTGCACCTGTCCTCCCGAGGTAGACCCTGCCCTCTGCCCCTTCTTTGGGCAGTCCTTCACCAAATGTCCCGCATCTCCACAATGAAAACAACCAGTCTTCTTTTTCTTTCTACAATCTTTGCTGAGATGGCCAGGCGTCCCACAATTGAAGCATCTCTTCTTCCCTTTGCCATTATTGTTTTTACCACCCTTCTTATTTTGCTGTTGGGGTTTCTTCTGATCTCCTTTCTTTTCAACTGCCTTATCCTCATGCATAAGTGCCATTTCTACTAGCCTTTCAAAGGTGGCTCCCATAGGGATGTGGGTCATAGCCAACCCTTGCAACGGTTCATTCAAGCCTCTAACGAACCTCAAAGCTTTCTTCTCTGGCGTGTTCACCAACTCCAAGCCAAACCTTGCTAACTGATTAAATTTATTGACATACTCCTTCACTGATAAGCTCCCTTGCTTTAATGTCAGGAATTTTTCCATATTTAAATTCTCCTCTGCCCTTGAAAGAAACTTTGCCTCAAACCTTCGTCTGAAATCCACCCATGAATCAACTGGACGTTCCCCGTTAGTGACCTCCCACCAAAACGAGGCCTCTCCCTTCATTAACCAAGCAGCTAAACGGACTTTCCTCCCATCTTCGACTTCAAAGATATCCAACAATTCCTCAGTCTCCTTAAGCCAGTCTCTGGCATCCACAAACGTCTCAGTCCCTTGAAAAGTTTTTCATCCCATAGCCTTAAATTCCTTGCACGTCTTTGCAAAAGTGTCAACACGAGGAGGAGGAGGAGGAGGAATGGGTGCAACTGGGGGTGGAGGAACATCTGCTGGGCCTGCAGTGGTGGCCCTAGCCTCCAAATATCTCCTAAACCACCCTGGAACCGTCACACCTTCTGGGAGATTAAGATCTTCAGCCATGCTGAAACGAAAAAAGAAAGATTCAAAATGGAGAAATCGAAAGATAAAGATAAGGATATGGCTATTTGGGATTATGTTTTTCATAAAAACTTTCTCTAAATAACATGTTTTTGAAAGCACTTCATCCAAAAATACTTTAGAAAAATATTTTTCTAAAATTTTTATCTGTTCTGGTAACCTTATGCTCTGATACCACGTGTAACACCCCACGTCCATTAATGTCACTCACAAAGGGAATGCATTAACTTCTATGGAGGTTTTAGGTGAATATAGAACAGTAAAATTTCAACAAGACAAATATAAAATAGTACTTGGAAATTTAAAAACTTTATTTCAATTGCAGCAGAAGTCAAAACATGTTTGATTACATCATAACACCATAATCAAAGTCAAGTACAATATCTATCTTGATAAAACAAGTACATAATCCCATTACGTAAATAGCCATTAAAAAGAAAGATAACAAGCTGGACTTTACTTCAGCAGTCCAAGCTTTCCAAGAGATAAGCAATCCAATCAGACTCCACTGGAACTTGGCCCAACCTGAGGACCTGAAGGGAGAAAAAGATGAAAAGGAGGGGGAGTCAGACATAAAGTCTGGCGAGTATGATAATTCTACAATACTATTATCAAAATAACTGGACTAAGGCATAAGCTGGAAAACAAGGAAATGTCTATGAAAGAGCAGATTAAGGACATAGACAATCGCTAAAGGAAACGTTATAGGCGCTCCTAAATACTAAAGGATAAACACTATACTGCACCACACCAGTCACCCTAAGGATTGCTTCCACTTATCTTCACTTAGAAACTTTATTAATGGCTTTACGTACTCCTAGCTGACTACATAGGTGCCGCCTGCCCCTATCTCCACTAGGTGTACCCCACTTTCCATTTTTCGATCGGCTCCCTACTCGTAGATACCCGTGCTGGCCCCATAGTGGGGTGTATCATTCCCCTAAAGTGGCAACCCGATATAACGGAGATGCACGACTTATACCTACACGATGCAACAACGTCTTACCTACCAGCCCGGGTCCACACACGCATATGAAACCCGTTGGACTTGCGTTGCCACCGCTCCCTGTTTTGGCCTCTTATAGTCAAACCCAGTATGCGTGTCCCGTCCTCGACTTGGGTCGAGCCCACAAAGATACGTTTTGGGATACTGGTTGAAATGGGCCCCCATTATTTCCCACAAGCATTCCACCTAAGCTTGTTCCATTAGTCCATCCACTTAACCCACTTAGTCATGTTCATTTACATGTGTATTTGGTTAAGTCTAATCGTATTTCAAATGCCTCTAAAGGCAACCACTAGATTCCTCATGCCACCCAAGGCACCTACTTAACCCCCATGTCCCACCTTACATGATTATCTGGCTAAGTATTTCTTAATTCATTAAGGCCATAACCTCATAAAGACCTCTCACATTAGACTGGCATTTATGGCAGCTGGATTTGCCGGGCGGGTCCGGGCAGTCTTACACCATAAAAGAGTCTAACCTCGTGTCTTTACAACTGTTATGCTTTAGTTTGGGCCTAGGACCTCTCACATTGGGCCGACATTTGTGACTACTGGATTTGCCGGGCGGGTCCGGGCAGGTTTACGTCACAAACGGGTCCAACCTCGTGTCCTAAGCATTGATTATTATTAATAATCCACTTTCCCCAATTTTAATAATTCCCTACTTGAATTATTAATTAATTCCAAATTTAACAATGTCTATAATTGACTCAATTATTGACATCCATTTAAGGCATGCAAAATCATATCAATTGCACCCCAATTTATTAATTTCCTAGTACTACCTCTACCCCACGTTTGAACGTTTATTCGCAAAATGTATGCTAGACCCGATTAGTCTAACTCATAGCATAAAAGAAAATATTCACAACAACAACATATATATGTGACTAAATAAATCATAACAAGGGGTAAAACTTGCATACATTACAACTTGCATAAGGTTATACATGTCATGGATCTAAGGGTGTCAACTTATTCATAATTCACATAATATGATTTTGATCAAATTTCATAAACTTGTATAGGACATGTGTGAATCAACATCATTAACAATATGGTTTTATATGGGTACACCTAACTCAATAGGCAAATTCCCAAAAATCAAAATTCATTTAATCATAGATTCATGTATATGGGTACACCTAACTTAATAGGCAAATTCCCATATTCAAGATCCAATTAATTTGTAGATTCATGTATATGGGTACACCTAACCCAATAGGCAAATTCCCATAATCAAGATCTATTAAAAAAAACATAAACTTTAAACATGATCCAATTCGCATAAATACTAACATCATGATTTTACAACTTGTATGATTCAACACAACTTAACATGACATCATTATCATATAACATAAGTATTTCAGCATATGTGATAATATGAGATCTACAACATATATAAGATTTACAACATAGCATATCATAATTTGCAACATAGCATGATATGATTTACAACATAGCATAGCATGATTAATCACATATGACATAGCATAGGATTATTTACAACATAATTACTACAACATAACAACATATATATGATAACATAATAGCATAACAAGAGATCCACAACATAATTTACAAATACATAACAATTCATATCACTTTCTTGTGATCCATTCATAACTTAATCAAATTATTTTATAATAATATTGTGAGATTCATCATACTCACAATTTTAAAGAAGAGAAATAGAAAGAGAGAGAGAGCTTTTGATTTGATTTGAGTAGATTTAGTTTGTAGATTAGGCCTTCTTCTTCTTTAGTTTGTGACGGCTATGCTGAACTCCATGGCAACGGCATGTCGGTAGCTCTCCAATTTTTCAAGTGATTTAGGGTTAGAGTCTACCCACTTATTTATAGATGTTAGGATTCATTTAGGCCATTAGATTTAACCTAGAAATAACTGCAGCCATTCAGACCAGATGGGGTTTATCTTATTGACTCAGCAATGAGTCAGAAGTGACTCAGCAAACACTTAGCAAATTAATAAACTTCTATTCATGTTTACATTAACTGCCCATATATATATAAATATATATATATATACACACGCACCTATTCATGAATTCAAATTAATCCATAATTAACTTACGACCATTTCTACACATTAATTTTCCAATTAATGTCTTAATTCCATTTTTCGCCTTTTAAGGCAATTCACATATCTCAAATTTGTTATATGCCTTTTTAAGGATATTCCGTGCAAATTCTCAATATTAATTCTTTTAATTTGTGAATATTAGTATTAACAGAAATACGGGGTGTTACAAGATTCAATTCAGGCACTGACAACATTTGGCCTCCATTGTTTTTAGTATGAGAAAAGAAGAGAAATGAGGGTATATTTATAGCTGCCAGCCTCCAGAATTCGATTGCTACATCAGCCCTAGGGGGAGTCGGGCCACGGGTCGACACCCACTTGGGTCCGGATGCCCAAAAACTAATATTGGTGCACTTCACAGGTGCGCCAGTGTAAAAATGCCTTGGCACACTGTCAAGTGTGCCAGTTGTTTCTGCTTTCATCGTCAAACTTCTACCATTCATAACTTCTTCATACATTTACCGTTTTATGCAAACCAGGCGTCTATCTTGACTAGAATTTTGAGACGGACACAATGACGTAGTCTGTTTCCGTTAATTATTAATATTAAATTAATTATTCTTTAATTTATCCTCTTTAGTGTTGTTGAAATACGGGGTGTTGCAGCTGTGAAATAAAATGCGATGTTCGAGAATTTCGATGATGATAGCAGCAGAAACTTGGACAAGGAAGAGTTCAAAAAAGAGATGAAGCAGATCATGCTGGCCATGGTTAGCGGAATAGGGAATGTTCCTGTGGAAATGGTGTTGGATGAGGATTCATTTCTCATGTGCGTTATCGAACATGATCGGGTTAAGTCATAAAACTTTTCTTGTGCTTTTATCTATATTTTTAACGTTTTGAAAGTTTGTTTAAACGATTGTAGGGTTGGATAAAAGTGTATGATATTAATGTATTTGGTCCAATCCTCGTGAATTGACTTATGTAGAGTTTGGCTTAGTTTATATTTCCTTTTATCATTTTTAGTTTTTGATATATCTGAATTTTATCATAAAATTTTCTAATTTAATGAGTTTGAATCTTGTATTTAAAGTGAAAAAAACATAATGAGAGAAGAAGATAAACAAAATAATTTTTTTCCTAGCCAGTACATTAGGTATACAAAATTTTGCAAAGTTATCTTTGTTTTAAGGTAGTTTAGGAATCACTATAACAAATATGCTCATTGACAGCATTGAAAAAACGCTGTTATATCATTTTACAGCGTTTCGAAGAACGATGTTTACCGACATGTTATAGATCATGGAAATATCACAGTACTTTGAAAACGCTGTAGAAAAAGGACATAGTATAATGTTTTAATTGATGTTGTTGTTATGTTTGTACAACGTTTCAAGTGGCGTTGTCATTACGTTTATATAGCGTTTCGTGTTGTTGTGTTTGCATAGTTAACAAAGATTACTCCTTCTTCATCAAATATATAATAGCATTTTATATCAGTTAAAAACATTGTTATCGCCTGCATACCACAACGTTTTTCTGAATAAATAACAGCGTTTTTCTGAATAAATAACAGTGTTTTAAACAGGTTAGAACCATTGTTATCATCCACATATCACAACGTTTTTCTACATATATAACAGCATTTTATAATGTTTAGAAATGTTATCACCATCCACATATCACAACGTTTTCCGACATATATCACAGCGTTTAGTACTGGTTGGAAATGTTATTATTTCCCATATATCACAACGTTTTACCATATATATCACAACGTTTTACCATATATATCACAACGTTTTTTATCGTTTGCAAATGTTGTTTTTCCCCACATACCACAGCGTTTTTCCATAATATATCATAGTGTTTCTATAGAGTGGTTGAGGTACATCAATCAATATTTATCATTTTTACACAATGCAGTTCCAAAATAATCACGAAATTCAAACAGCACAAAAGAATTATAATTACAAAACTATATCACATAAGTTATAACAATTCCATATGCCAAATAGACAATAGTTATACATAACATTTTGTAATCGATGTTCCTATCTAACTTGATTTTATAAAAGACGTTTACTGAGAAAAAAGAAAAATATAAACTGTTCAAAGTCCAAGCTCGTGTGCTCCAAAGTAGAATTTTTGTCATGCATCAAACATCAACACCTGATTTGGTAATAAGAAAATACATAACTAATTTTGTTGTATATGTGTGACATTGAGAAACTACTAACAACTGAAATAAAAGTACGGCTAAACATGGAAATGTGAAAAGAAAACGAGGTCGAGTGTGATCAATTCATCTTGTTGTTGAATTCGGTATAAATATAACATTTCCAGTCTTGGCTTGTTTGACTGGTCGTAGTGCTTAAACTACTTGACAGCGTTGGCATAGTTCAGTTCCATGCACAGGCAACATTTTTTTCAAAACAACATCCTAAACTTCGCAACATTTCTTGTGTCAACAAATATGCGTACGACTTAGTAAGACCAAATTGCAAGAGAGAAAATTTGTATGAGATCAAAATGCTTGAAGTAACTTGGACAGCGTATCTTCTATTCTTTTCGGTTTTATCTACCTAAACGAAATTTAAATATTCAGTTTTAAGAGGTGAAAAGGGAAATCATACTTGAAGTAGTATTCTACCAAAACAATCATAATAAGGAGTATTTTCATCATTCATACTGACGATAAGTAAAGAGAAGTATAAGTCATACTTACTTGAAGACGATTCTGCAGTGACATTTGCAGCAGGTCAAGCTATAGTAGAACCAATTGCATCTTCAATAAACTCAAACTCAGATGTAGGTCTCCATAAAGGTGCATTTGGAACTTTAACAATATCAACCCAAACTTTAACGGCACCTTCTCTCAAACGAACAAAATGGACCATCGCATTTGGGTCAGTCGAAGACATGCGTCCTTCAGCAACAACTTCTTTCACTCCATGAACACTAATCAACTTGCATTTAATGTTTGACTTGAAACTAGTGCTCTGTCTGGCAATATATGAAACAGTTTAAATATGTTTTCTACAAAATAGAAATGATTCTAATAATAAAATAGTATCAACGTATATGCATGTTTTTATAAATTAAATACATAAACTACACATTACTGTTGAATGTGATACTATATTTGGCGTATGAGCGGATGCCGTAGCATTAATATCCTCAACAACGATATTTTTTCGCGGCCAAGCTACTTTGCAACCAATAGCTTATCCAACATATGTCATAACAAATAGTGCTTTTCATAAGAATGCATCTATTTTTTTAGCGCATCAATCAAAATAAGCACAGCAGACTGTCTAAGTGAAATATTATCCATGAGCTGATTTGGATCGGTAGAGTATAACCACCCTTCGGCAACCAATTCTTTTCTTCCAACCCAATCATACAGCTTGCATTTCTTATTTGTACTACTAGTTTTACTTTAGGAAAAAAATATCAGATTCTTATTAAATCATAGAGCTAATGAGTGCATAAAGAATTAAGTATACCGCATTTTCATCATTTTCAGAGACTATCGTAGTGTGGAGTACAACTCTATCAGATGGCCATGCTACTGTCTTATCCTTAGCTTCTCCAATTTGTCATCCTAGGAGTAGACCTTCATAAATAAGCATCCAATTTCTTTGGGAATTCTATCAAAATTTTCATGGCATTTTGTCCATGTGGAATATTGTATAAAAGCTCTTTAGGGTCAGTTGAAAGAACCCTTCCTTCAGCTACTATTTCGTCCATCCCAGTCCAATCCAACAAATTGCATCTGACATTCGGTTGGTCATACTTACTCTACAATCAAATCAAAATCGTTTATATTATATATAAATTCAAAGGAAATTCTATTGTTATGGCAACAATAATATAAATCATTTGTACCACTTGAGATGGACTCTCATCTCTGCTACTTCCTTTAACCTGATAAACAATCATGCAAGTAATTATATTGGTGGTGATCGTGATGCAATTATGTAAACAATTATGCAAATAAATGGGATGTTTCACAAAAAATTAAAAACCAGACGTCCGAATTAATAAACGAGAAGTCTGAAAATTGACAGGGTTAAAATAAAAAACAGAAAAACTAAAATCAGACGTATGTAAAAACTGCCAGACGTCTGAAAATATACACGGGTTTAAAAATCATCCAAACAGACGTCTGAAACTATTCCCAGACGTCTGAAAACTTCCTCGGGCCGATTCTTAACCTAAATCAAGCGTCTGTTTTTCAGATCAGAGGTCTGATTTACAAAACGTTAATTATTTATATGTAAAGATAACCACAACCTTCTATTCCTTACCCCTCCACTTCACCGATCAAATCAAAAATTCTATGACCCTAAAATCTCAAATTCAATCCAAATCGTGCCTCCTAAAAAAATCTTCATCAAAACGAAAGAGAGAAGATGAAGAATCATCGAATCCTCCACAAACTATTGGAGAAACAACCGACAAGTTTCATAATCACAAATCGACAGATGGATGAACAAAGCATCCTTGGCAATAGAAAGATATGGATTGATCCAAAATAAAATCCTACATACTGGTCCATTATAAATTATCATTGATTTTCCGATGTATGAATAAATAGCTTATGCCAGGATGCTGGTCTTGTAATACTGGTCTCATTCTCTTCTAATCACTTTCACATTGACCAGCTATCCATATTTTTATTCAATGCAAACTTAGATAGTACAGGTTTTTGGAGTCCTCAAGTAGAAAAAGATTGGATTTGGTCAAGTGTTAGCAGGGTTACGGTTTCATTTGAAGTCTTTCCTCGTTGGAATTTGCTTTGACTAATTTATTAACTAACATGCATTTTGAACACTTAAAAATACACCCTATTTGCCGAAATATGGGGACCTTTGGCCATTCTTCATCCAACATAAATCTAGCTTGTAATAATTTTTTTTTTTTTGCATTTAGGCCTCTTCTGAGGACTTATAGCGGATATAAATTGCTACTTTAGGCCTCTCTTGGGTATAAACATCAGTGGCGTCCTAAAATTAACTTGAATGGCCAAAAATCAAAATTTTCCTCTGAAATTAACTTCAATGCGTCCTCTTATTGTCAATCGCCTCCTACTAGTAAGTTTGCCTAACTTTGTTGTATAAAGGTTGTATGTGTATGTTTAAAATTAAATTTGTTATTAAAGTTCAAGTTATCCATATTTAGCTGTGTATTTGTTGATTGAGCGATGTACTAAAGCATGTATCTTAACTGTTTACAGACTATGAAGAGATGTAACATAGAACACATATGCATTCATCCAAAGCGTATGAAGCAGACGAAGCGTGACCAAGCTGAAGAATTTACTCGGTGATCAACTAGGTGGTGCATTTTAGCTCACGGACCTAATCGGGCTTTCATGCTTTAATAGCTTTATCAAGAGACAAATGTTGCTTCACCTAACATAATGAAATTTGCAACTGCTTGTAGTTTAGCAATTTATTTTGAAGCAATTTTTACTATCTTTGAAGCAAACTGTGTAGTGTAGGTAATATACATATGTGCTGCTGTAGGGAAGTGTTTTCCTGAGGTTATCTCCTTTTCTTTTGCTACAATGGAAAAATAGATAACCCCACGAAAACATTTCCCATGTACAGTAACACAAATGTATATTACTTGCACTACACAGTTTGCTTCAAATATAGTAAAGGTTGCTTCAAAATAAATTGTTGAACTGCAAGGAGTTGCAATTTTCATTACGTTAAGTAAAACAACATTTATCACTTGAATAAAGTTAATAAGCATGAAATCCCGATTAGGTCCGTGAGCTAAAATGCATCCACCTAGTGGATCACCGATTAAATTATTAACCAGAAATTAAGTTAAAACCTTAAGCTTGGATATGTTATGCTGCAACTCAGACATGTTGTTGCTATGTTCGTTACGATATTTGGGTATATTATTGTTATGTAATTCGGATATGCTATTGTTATGTAATTCAGGTTTGTTAAAGTTAAGTAATTCGGATATGTTATTGTGGATGGAAAATATTGTGGATATGGAACTTTAATTATATATAGCTCTAGCTCGGCAACAAGGAAGACATGCACTGCTGACACAGGTGTGTCAGACGTATGAATTTATTTCTAGGCGTCTAAGACAAGAAAAAGAAAACAATTTGAAAATCAATCAGACGTCTGATAATTTATCCTGACGTCTGGATATTTTCTCGGCCTAAAATAATATGGCTGAAGAAATTTCAGACGTCTGGATATTTTATCCAGACGTCTGATAGTTTTCTCGACCTAAAGAAATATATCTGTAGAAAGAATTCAGACATCAGATATTTTATCCAGACGTCTGATAGTTTTCTCAGCCTAAAGAATATATCTGTAGAAGAATTCAAACAATTGATATTTTACCCAGACATCTGGATTTGTTCTTAGCCTAAAATATATGCCTGAAGAAGTACTCAGACTTCTAGATATTTTATCCAGACATATGATATTTTTCTTGACCTAAAATATTATGCCTGAATAGGTATCCAAACGTCTGATATTTTATCCAGACGTCTGAATTTTTTCTTATCATAAAACAATATGAGTTAAATAGACACAACTAGATAAAAATTACAAAATATACCTAAATGCAATCCCATAAAATGGCTTTTAGACTAGCGTCAAGGTGTCTCCAATTACTAAGTGTGACTGGAACATGCTTTCGTACAAGTGGTCCTAAAAAAGACGATAAATGGATTGATCCTTCACCTATTGGTTCAGCATTCTCATTAAATTCAACTTCAACACGATTTGTGAAGTTTGAAGGAAGTCTCTTCATTTTCATAGGACCTCTACTCTTTCTTTTCTTTGGTCGATTTGCATTTTCAGTTGGTCCATCGGCTTCCACGTGTTGTTCATTTTGCATTGTACGGTTCTCAAATGCACTAGAATTATCTTCTACTCCTTGTGCATTATTTTCTAATGCTTGTGCTTGATTATCTTCTACTACTTGTGGATTATTTTCTACTACTTGTGCTCGATTATCTTCTACTACTTGTGGATTTCTCTCGCTTTGAACATTGTTGTCTTCAATATGCTTTTTCCGTTTATTATGCTTCATGAATACATTTTTGGATGTTTTTCTTCTTTGCTGTTGTCGCGTTATTGGCCTCATTTCCCATAACTAAAACATGAGGAAAAACATAGAATATATAGCAGAACTATACAATCCAAGCACTTATGCGCTAAGGCCATCTTGAATATGCAAAACACTACATAATATCAGCTACACCTCAATATGCCATTTACAGGAAAAAAACAGTGCCTTTCACAGCAAATAACTGCAGTTTAGGAGATTTAAAAAAGAAGAAGTACAGTTATAGCTGTAACACCCCGTGTATTCTATATCAGTGAAATTCACAAAATAAAGTATAACTAATTTCAAATAAAAGAATTAAGGGAAACGGGATACGCCATTGCGTTCGTCTCGGAATTCTGCTTGAGATAGAGTCCGAGTTTGCATAAAACGGACTCCGTATGAGGGAGATATGGCCTCCGGAAGTTTCAGAATTCAGTTTAAAATTCAAACAGACAAAAACAGCTCAGAAATCAAATTCAAAATTCAAAAATCGGGCCGGATTGGCCAGGGCGGGAATTTTCCCGCCCAAGGCACCCAGGTCGACTGGGTAGTCGACCTGGGGCACCCAGGTCGACTATGTAGTCGACCTGGGGGTTGACTGGGTAGTCGACTTGGCCCATGAGCCAGGTCGAACCCAGCCCCCCCTGGCTGGCCTGGTCTGTGCTTGGCCGAATTTCTGAGCCTTGCCTTTTCACTAGGGCTAGGTGTCAGCTCCTGATTGGTCTCTCCTTCAAACGAACGGCTATATTAATCCAAGCTCCATCGACGATCCTAATCAAATCACAAACTCTATAAAAAGGACCTAAGACTCCACCTAATTCATATGAATAAAAATGAGAATGAGACCGTCATGCTATTGAGGAAAGACTAGGAATAGCCGTCAAAACTGAGAGACGATTAGGAGACAATTCAAAAGCCTAAAGCAACGACAACTAAATCAAAACAACGCCTACAACAAAGGATAGAATCTCCAAATTCAGAACTCAGATTCCTGAATTGAAGATTCGTCATACGTTGTAAGTAGAGTGCTATTCTGATGTGAATGAATAATTGTTTTGATTTGTGTAAAATGAGAAATGGAATTGTACTTAATTTGTAGCGATAATAATTCATAATTGTACGTTGCTATGATTCTAATTACGAATCGATTTGGGATATTGTGGTATAACGATGTTAGGCCTATTGGATATTTGCAAGTATGTGATTCATGTTGAAAGTTAATGACTATATGTTTGTGGTAGTTTATTTGAGATTCATGCAAGTATATGATTCACTATTATGCCAACATGATGTACATTTTTTTATGATCACTTTTAGTGTGTAGTTGGTTTCAATTAAGTATTATGGTTTATATGAATTTATGTTGGAATTGGCATCATGGTTCAAGTGTAAAAACCATACTTTTGTATTAGTGACAAAATGAAGCATCTTTGTGAACTTGTATTAATTATATAAACATGACTAAACTATGTTTGGTGTTATGCCTAATTGAAAACATGTTTTAGGCCTATGTTGTTATCAAAATCATATGATAATATATGTGACACATAATTAAGTTAGATTTACATTCCACTTGCGAGTTTACATGAATAGATTAAAAACCATGATTCATGTTTAGGTATGTTTATGCCATGATTCTATGAATAGATTAAAAACCATGATTCATGTTTAGGTATGTTTATGCCATGATTATATGCTATTACAATGCAAGTTCACAAGTGCCTAATTTGTGTTAATTAGTTCGCTATGTTGCAAGTTCATGCGTTCACACTCCCCTTTTTATGTACTTAGAATATATAAACACCATGTTCTAAGCCTCCCCTTTTTCATGTGGCTAAGTTGGGTTTAAATGTTAAACCCAACATATGTTATATTTTAGCGAACGTATAAAACGGGGGTAATGACGTTTGGGTTAAGAATATAAAACAGATGTGTTGGCATGTTTGACGCATGCCGACGACCTTGAAAAACAATTAAGTGGTATAAATTAATTTTACCCAATAAAGATGAATTTGAATAATGGGCCGCAAATATTTACATATAAAAAGGAAAGAGACAAAATATGTAAATTTAGAAAATACGATGTGTTTAACCCGAGGTTGGATTGAATTGTGATGTAAACCTGCCCGGAACCGCCCGGCTGTCCAGTAGTCACAACAATACCTATCCAATGTGGGTGGTTAAACACGGAGCCCAATAAAGACCCGAGGTTAGACTGAGTTGTGGCGTAAGACTGCCCGGACCCAACCGGCAACAGGCAGCCACAACAATATCTGTCTAATGTGAGTGGTCGAGGCTTTAATAAGACAATTAAGGCTGAGTCAGGATTGATAGGATTAAGTAAATTGAATTAATACTTAATCAAAATGGAACCTGCTAAACTATACAGACTGATTGGGGGTTGGGTTTACAAAACACTTAACCAACTTAGCATGTTGGCTAGAAATAGAAAACCTAGTAGCGGGGGACCCTTTTCAGCAGTAACCCTACAAGGTGTATCAGGATACCCTGAACTAGGCAGGGTGGGGCATGATTACTGGGCTGACTGTAAGAGGTCAAATCGACGGCGGTGGTGCAGCAGTGTAGGTTCTAATGGGGTGCAGGCGTGCACACACTCCGGCGTAGAAAAATAAGGCACTGGGCACCAGTAGTATACCTGTGCATTCTAGAATTGTGTCGGGCCGTCACCATGGGACTTGATACACCCCATGGTGGGACCAGCATAGGTAACTACAACATCGGGGGCCGTAAGACACATGTAACTATGCGAGTAGGAGCCGATCATTAGAAATGGATCACTTCACCTTGATTATGGGGTGCCTGTTGGGAACTAGTTTATAGGGGTGCAGAGATTAATATGGGATACGATAGTATATTCGACTCTAGACAACTTAACTTAGTTTATGGTGCTTTCTCACTTCCAGTTTATACTTATCATGCCCAATTCTTTATTCATAGACTGAATAGTCCTAGACTTACTCAGCCTTTATGTCTGACTCTACTTTTCTTTCGTCTTCTTTTCTTTCGTTCCCCCCCCCCAGGTCCACAGGGAGGGAATACCGCAGCTTGACCAGTTTCTACACCCAGCTTGAAGAGAAAGAATGTATTGCTTGGATCTCTTTCGTTTTGGACTATGGCTTTGGACAGCAATTATGGGACTTATGCAGTTTACTTATGTTTTTTTTATGCTTCTTTGAATGATGAAATCAAGACAGTTATGAAAATGTAATGCTTTTGGAAGTATTGTAAGACAATTATGGCATGGTTTGTGTAACACGTATTTTAATGAAATAAAAGTTGATGTTGTTTTCCGCTGTTCAAAAATATGTGTTCTTATATTTGTCTTGTGTATCTGTGACTTATACTTATAAACCTCCACCAAAATTAGGGCATTCCCTTTGAGAGTGACCCTAACGGGGGTGGGGTGTTTCACTTGGTATCGGAGCATAGGTTTACCAGATAAGATAAAAAGTTTTGAAAATTTATTTTCAAAAGAAAATTTAAAGAAGCATTTTTAAAGAAAAAATGTTATTTTATTTTAAAAAGGCATAGTCCCCCAAAGCCATAGGTACTATCTTTTATCCTTCGTTTTGAATCTATCCTTTTTGTTTCAGCATGTCCGAAGAACTTAACTTGCCAGAGGGTATACCAATACCTGGTTGGTTTAGACGATTCTTAGAAGCAAGGGCCACTCAGCCAGGTCCTACCGTTCCTTCTCCCCCAGCTGCAGCAGCACCTCTTCCTCCACCTCCTCCGCGGGGAAATACTTTTGCTAAGATATGTAAAGATTTTAAAGCTATGGGAGGAAAGGACTTTCATGGAACCGAGTCCTTCGTGGCAGCCAGGAATTGGCTGAAGGAAACCGAGGACTTATTCGTCATCTTTGAGGTAGAAGATAGGCAGAAGGTACAACTGGCAGTATGGCTACTTAAAGGCGAGGCTTCCTACTGGTGGGAAGTTACCAATGCAGAAAGACCAATGGAAACATGGGAGGACTTTAGGGCAAGGTTTGAGGCTAAATTTCTCTCAGAAGCTGAAAGGAGTCTTCAGTTGGAAAAATTCTTATTTCTTAAGCAAGGGAATATGACAGTCAAAGAGTATGTTAATCAGTTCGATCAGCTGACTAGGTTCGGACTGGACCTAGTCAACACCCCACACAAGAATGCTCTCCGCTTTGCCAAGGGGTTGAATGAGCCATTACACAGTTTGGCCATGACCCATATACCCATGGGAGCTACGTATGAAAGGTTGGTGCAGATGGCATTGCTGAACGAAGAGGATAAGGGCAAGAAGGTGACAAAGGCAGAAAGCTCTCAAGGTAAGAAAGAGGGTTTACAGCCTAAGAAGACAGACTTTAAGAAGGGCGGGAAAGACAACAAAGAGAAGAGGAAGTGTAATTTTTGTGGCAAAGTGGGGCACTTAGTGAAAGATTGCCGGAAAAAGAAGGCCAAGATGAATGGTGGGTGCTTTTCTTGCGGTGAGACAGGCCACCTGGCTAAGGATTGCCCAAAGAAGCGAGGGCAGGGGCAGAGGGCTGGATCCACCTCAGGGGCACAGGTTCATGCGCTAGAAGCGCCACCTCTGCAACAACGAGGTATAAATACTTCTGTAGAAAGTGTAGTTTATCTTTATGATCACCTAGTTCGCACTATATTTGATTCTGGCGCATCACACTCCTTTATCTCATCTGCTTTAGTAGAATCTCTGCACCTGGAAACTAGTATGGTAGAGGACCCCTTAATTGTTTCAAATCCAATTGGGGGCCCAACTCATTTATCTATGATCTGTGTGGGATTAAAAATTTCTATTCTAAGCGTAGAATTTAAATGTAGTGCCTTTGTTTTGGGCTTTTCGGGATATGGTTTGATTTTGGGCATGGATTGGCTATCCGGTAATGGTGCCATCCTGGATTGTGAGAAAAGGGTGGTTAGGCTTCTGACCCAACTCGGTAACACTTTGGAAATTACTTGTAATCCCTCGTATGCGGTTATGCTTAGTTATCTTGAATCGCTAGATGCTTCTGTTAAAAGTTTGCAATCGGTTAGGGTGGTCCGGGAATATCCGGATGTCTTCAAAGAGGTGAAGGGCTTGCCTCCGAAGCGGGAGATAGACTTCCGCATATATTTTGTAGACAATGCAAAGCCCGTTGCGTTGCCCGTTAGACACATGGCTCCGCGGGAGAGGAAAGAGATCAGTGAACAGATTAAAGAGCTTCTAGAGAAGGGGTTCATTAGGAGGAGTATTTCAGAGTGGGGCGCTCCAGTGGTGTTCGCCACAAAGGCGGATGGTTCACTCCATCTATGTGTTGACTATAGGGAGCTCAACAAGCTAACGAAAAAGAATAGGCACCCTCTCCCCAGAATTGACGATCTGTTTGATCAGCTTGTAGGAGCGTCTGTTTTCTCCCAACTCGATTTAGCGACCGGATTTCATCAGTTAAGGTTGGCTGAAGATAGCATCGATAAAACGGCATTCAGAACCCCAGACGGCTTCTTTGAATGGCTTGTCATGCCATTTGGCTTAACAAACGCACCCGCTTACTTCGTGGACCTGATGAGTAGGGTGTTCAGAGAATTCCTCAACAAGTTCGTAGTGGTTTTCGTAGACGATATCTTGATCTTCTCAAAGAGTGAAGAAGAGCATGCTCAACACCTAAGGGCAATCATGGAAACTCTGCGAGTCCATCAACTAAAAGCCAAATTCTCCAAATGCCACTTTTGGAGAGAGGAAATAAGATTTCTTGGGCATATAGTATCCAAAAATGGGTTAGCTGTGGACCCTGCTAAAGTAGTAGCGGTGCAGGATTGGAAGACACCAAGAAACGCAACTGAGGTCCGAAGTTTTCTAGGGCTAGCAGGTTTCTACCAAAAATTCATAAGGGATTTTGCGAAAATATCAGCTCCGCTCACAAGGCTGACAAAGAAGAATCTAGTGTTCAATTGGGACTTGGATTGCGAATTTTCTTTCCAACGACTGAAAAGGGCTCTTACAACAGCCCTAGTTTTGACGTTGCCAGATGGAAGCAAGATGTTCACAGTTTATACAGATGCATGTAGCACAGGGCTAGGCGCTGTCTTGATGCAAGAAGGGAGGGTAGTAGCTTATGGTGGAAGGCAATTGAAAGTTCATGAAAAGAACTACCCGACCCACGATCTTGAGTTAGCCGCCATCGTCTTTGCACTCAAGTCTTGGTGACACTATCTCCTAGGTGAAAAGTTTGAACTTTACACTGACCATAAATCGTTGAAATATCTTTTCTTGTAGAAAGATATTAACTTGAGGCAACAGAGGTGGATGGAGTTTCTTGCCTCGTACGATTTCGAGATCTCCTACACTCCGGGCAAAGGCAACGTAGTGGCAGACGCATTGAGCCGAAAGAAACTGACCCTAAGCCCGCTGTTTGTTGAAAGACATAGCCTAGAGTTTATAGCCAGTTTTGACTTTAGGCCCTCCTCCGATTTTGTACCGGGCTTGCTGGCATCTCTCGAAGTACTCCCGACTTTAGTGGACTCAATAGGGACAACACAACGCGAAGACCCTCAGCTTGTGGAAACGATTGATAGGCTAATTAGGGGTGAGACTTCAAGTCACCTCAGCAGATACTCCATCGACGATAAGGGTTGGCTAAGGCGAGACGGAAGACTATGCGTCCCACAGACAAGGGATTTAGTAAAGAAGGTTCTCGAGGAAGCACATCACTCCAAGATGACGATACACCCAGGCGGGGATAAAATGTACAAGGACATAAAGAGAACTTTCTTTTGGAACGGCATGAAGAAGAACGTGGCAGATTTCGTTTCTAAGTGTATGGTGTGCCAACAGGTTAAGGCGGAACAGAAAAAGCCTGGCGGTCTGCTCCATCCTCTAGAGGTCCCGCAGTGGAAGTGGGATAGCATCTCAATGGACTTCATTGATGGGCTGCCTAGGTCTAGAAGAGGCAACACTAGCATTTGGGTAATAGTGGATAGGCTTACTAAAAGCGCCCACTTTTTACCTGTCAAAAGTAAAAGAACTACCTCATCCCTAACATCTCTTTACCTCAAGGAAATTGTTCGACTCCATGGAATACCATCCAGCATTGTTAGTGACCGAGACCCTATCTTCACAAGTGAGTTTTGGCGGAGTCTGCAAGAAGCGGTAGGCACACAGTTATGCTTGAGCACAGCCTATCATCCCCAAAACCGACGGCCTGACAGAAAGAGTGAACAGAGTTTTGGAGGACCTTTTAAGACTGTGCGTCCTTGACTTCGGAGGGACATGGGAAGACCATCTTCCTTTGGTGGAATTTGCCTACAACAACAGCTACCAAGACACCATCGGAATGGCGCCCTTCGAAGCTTTATATGGAAGACCGTGCCGATCGCCCACTTGTTGGTGGGAGTCTACTAACAAGCTCATACTTGGACCATATATGATCGGAGATACTTCAGAAAAAGTGGACTTAATACGGAGAAGAATGAAGACAACCCAAGACAGACAAAAATCCTACGCCGACAAGAGGAGGACCGACCTTGAATTTGAGGTTGGGGACAGAGTTTTTCTTAAGGTATCTCCGCTAAGGAACGTTGTCCGTTTTGGAACCACAGGAAAGCTTGCACCAAGGTTCGTAGGACTGTTTCCTATTATCGAGAAAATTGGTAAAATGGCCTATAGATTAGAGCTACCCGAAAAGCTGGCCGGAGTTCACAACGTCTTTCACGTTTCGCACCTCCGAAAATGTCTACATGAATCTGCTGAAGTGGTAGAGCCAAATATCCTAGAAGAAGCTGAAGTGGAACGCGAAGCAACCGTGAGGAAAGTTCCAACCCGCATATTAGGAACGGAAGTGAAAAAGCTACGCAACCGCGAAGTCAAGCTTGTCAAAGTTCAGTGGAGCGACGCAGAGAGAGACGCAACTTGGGAAACTGAAGCTAGAATACGCGCAGCCTACCCTTTTCTTTTCGAGGGTACATCTTTGATCTTTCTTTTTCCTTAAGTTGCGCTTTTATTTATCTTTTTAGGTATATCTCCTCGACCTTATCTTTTAGGTAGAAACTCTTTGGATGAAAACATGTAATTGAAACATGTTATGGATGATGGTTGCAAGTGGTTGCAAGTGATTGCTAGTGGTTGCTCGTGGTTGCATATACACACACAATCTAGGTTTTAGATCGGCTCAGTCACTTCATATTGCATATGCATATATGTATTTATATTCGTATATGGTTGAAGTTTAATGTGTTGTCATATGGATGTTGCATTTATATGGATGATTATGCACTCATGTAGAATCATGAATAGGAAAATTTGCATACATAATGGATTCATGACACTTACATAATTTGCATTAAGGAGGTCAACTGAATCAGTAGACCGACTGATTTTGCATTAGATAAGTACATGTACACACACCTCGCATATGATCATGAAGCATTAGAAGTCTTTTAAGTACAATGGATGCTCGTGTTTGATGGATGAGTAGATGGATGTTAGGATGTACATTCTTCCTGAACTTGAAGATTTCGGGGACGAAATCCTTTTAAGCGGGGGAGAATGTAACACCCCGTGTATTCTATATCAGTGAAATTCACAAATTAAAGTATAACTAATTTCAAATAAAAGAATTAAGGGAAACGGGATACGCCATTGCGTTCGTCTCGGAATTCTGCTTGAGATAGAGTCCGAGTTTGCGTAAAATGGACTCCGTATGAGGGAGATATGGCCTCCGGAAGTTTCAGAATTCAGTTTAAAATTCAAACAGACAAAAACAGCTCAGAAATCAAATTCAAATTTCAAAAATCGGGACGGATTGGCCAGGGCGGGAATTTTCCCGCCCAAGGCACCCAGGTCGACAGGGTAGTCGACCTGGGGCACCCAGGTCGACTATGTAGTCGATCTGGGGGTCGACTGGGTAGTCGACCTGGCCCCTGAGCCAGGTCGAACCCAGCCCCCCTGGCTGGCCTGGTCTGTGCTTGGCCGAATTTCTGAGCCTTGCCTTGTCACTAGGGCTAGGTGTCAGCTCCTGATTGGTCTCTCCTTCAAACGAACGGCTAATATTAATCCAAGCTCCATCGACGGTCCTAATCAATTCACAAACTCTATAAAAAGGACCTAAGACTCCACCTAATTCATATGAATAAAAATGAGAATGAGATCGTCATGCTGCTGAGGAAAGACTAGGAATAACCATCAAAACTGAGAGACGATTAGGAGACAATTCAAAAGCCTAAAGCAACGACAACTAAATCAAAACAACGCCTACAACAAAGGATAGCATCTCCAAATTTAGAATTCAGATTCCTGAATTGAAGATTCGTCATACGTTGTAAGTAGAGTGCTATTCCGATGTGAATGAATAATTATTTTGATTTGTGTAAAATGAGAAATGGAATTGTACTTAATTTGTGGCGATAATAATTCATAATTGTACGTTGCTATGATTCTAATTACGAATCGATTTGGGATATTGTGGTATAACGATGTTAGGCCTATTGGATATTTGCAAGTATGTGATTCATGTTGAAAGTTAACGACTATATGTTTGTGGTAGTTTATTTGAGATTCATGCAAGTATATGATTCACTATTATGCCAACATGATGTACATTTTTTTTATGATCACTTTTAGTGTGTAGCTGGTTTCAATTAAGTATTATGGTTTATATGAATTTATGTTGGAATTGGCATCATGGTTCAAGTGTAAAAACCATACTTTTGTATTAGTGACAAAATCAAGCATCTTTGTGAACTTGTATTAATTCTATAAACATGACTAAACTATGTTTGGTGTTATGCCTAATTGAAAACATGTTTTAGGCCTATGTTGTTATCAAAATCATATGATAATATATGTGACACATAATTAAGTTTGATTTACATTCCACTTGTGAGTTTACATGAATAGATTAAAAACCATGATTCATGTTTAGGTATGTTTATGCCATGATTCTATGAATAGATTAAAAACCATGATTCATGTTTAGGCATGTTTATGCCATGATTATATGCTATTACAATGCAAGTTCACAAGTGCCTAATTTGTGTTAATTAGTTTGCTATGTTGCAAGTTCATGCGTTCACACTCCCCTTTTTATGTACTTAGAATATATAAACACCATGTTCTAAGCCTCCCCCTTTTCATGTGGCTAAGTTGGGTTTAAATGTTAAACCCAACATATGTTATATTTTAGCGAACATATAAAACGGGGGTAATGACGTTTGGGTTAAGAATATAAAACATATGTGTTGGCATGTTTGACGCATGCCAACGACCTTGAAAAACAATTAAGTGGTATAAATTAATTTTACCCAATAAAGATGAATTTGAATAATGGGCCGCAAATATTTACATATAAAAAGGAAAGAGACAAAATATGTAAATTTAGAAAATACGATGTGTTTAACCCGAAGTTGGATTGAGTTGTGATGTAAACCTGCCCGGAACCGCCCGGCTGTCCAGTAGTCACAACAATACCTATCCAATGTGGGTGGTTAAACATGGAGCCCAATAAAGACCCGAGGTTAGACTGAGTTGTGGCGTAAGACTGCCCGGACCCAACCGGCAACAGGCAGCCACAACAATATATGTCTAATGTGAGAGGTCGAGGCTTTAATAAGACAATTAAGGCTGAGTCAGGATTGATAGGATTAAGTAAATTGAATTAATACTTAATCAAAATGGAACCTGCTAAACTATACAGACTGATTGGGGGTTGGGTTTACAAAACACTTAACCAACTTAGCATGTTGGCTAGAAATAGAAAACCTAGTAGCGTAGGACCCTTTTCAGCAGTAACCCTACAAGGTGTATCAGGATACCCTGAACTAGGCAGGGTGGGGCACGATTATTGGGCTAACTGTAAGAGGTCAAATCGACGGCGGTGGTGCAGCAGTGTAGGTTCTAACGGGGTGCGGGCGTGCACACACTCCGGCGCAGAAAAATAAGGCACTGGGCACCAGTAGTATACCTGTGCATTCTAGAATTTTGTCGGGCCGCCACCATGGGACTTGATACACCCCATGGTGGGACCAGCATAGGTAACTACAACATCGGGGGCCGTAAGACACATGTAACTATGCGAGTAGGAGCCGATCATTAGAAATGGATCACTTCACCCTGATTATGGGGTGCCTGTTGGGAACTAGTTTATAGGGGTGCAGAGATTAATATGGGGTACGATAGTATATTCGACTCTAGACAACTTAACTTAGCTTATGGTGCTTTCTCACTTCCAGTTTATACTTATCATGCCCAATTCTTTATTCATAGACTGAATAGTCCTAGACTTACTCAGGCTTTATGTCTGACTCTACTTTTCTTTCGTCTTCTTTTCTTTCGTCCCCCCCCTAGGTCCACAGGGAGGGAATACCGTAGCTTGACCAGTTTCTACACCCAGCTTGAAGAGAAAGAATGTATTGCTTGGATCTCTTTCATTTTGGACTATGGCTTTGGACGACAATTATGGGACTTATGCAGTTTACTTATGTTTTTTTTATGCTTCTTTGAATAATGAAATCAAGACAGTTATGAAGATGTAATGCTTTTGGAAGTATTGTAAGACAATTATGGCATGGTTTGTGTAACACGTATTTTAATGAAATAAAAGTTGCTGTTGTTTTCCGCTGTTCAAAAATATGTGTTCTTATATCTGTCTTGTGTATCTGTGACTTATACTTATAAACCTCCACCAAAATTAGGGCATTCCCTTTGAGAGTGACCCTAACGGGGGTGGGGTGTTTCAATAGCTATAGCAAAATATGAGTTAGCCTAAATAATTTGTTATTGGCAGTTTGTCACCAATCTAGCATGAATGCAAGCAGAAAAATATAACGAAGTGTTGGATTTTATAATGAAGTTATAGCTACAAAGCGCAATCTTCCCTAACATAACATTCCCTAACATAGCTAGTGATATACTACTCAAGTATTCCTTCGCAATTTTCCCTAACAGTGCTAAGATCCTCAGCAGAATCATCAATCTCCATATCGATTTCTTCAAAATTTCCAGTATTCATGCTAAATTCCTCAAACGAGTCATCTACATCTATTTCATGAAAACTTCTTGACGGTGCCCTCATCACAACATACAAATTAGAATCATCATCTTCTCTTGAATAGAAAATTTGTTTTGCTTGAGATGCAAGGATATATACATCTTTTGAAAATGAAGCTTGATTTTGTTGTAAATAACAAGGGTAAATCCATCTTCTATCGTCATACGATTTCCTATATTTGTCCAATGACACTTTAAGACGGGAACATAAAAGGCATGACAGTCTAATAAAAATATTTCGGTCAATATCCCATAATAAGTAATCACGTCAACCACTTGGGAAATACCTTTTGCGCTAGCCCTACACATGGTGGTTGCATCATAGGTGACTCCACTATTTTGAGTTTTTCTCTTAATATCTTTTGTGTGAAAACGTTCTTTATTTATGATATAACCTGTAAAAGACAATGCACTACTCCTTGGACCATAGGCAATCCATTTTAACATTGTGTCGTGATCGTTCGAATCATAAGATATCTATAAATAAAAATATTATTTATGTTATATCTCGATAATAATATATTTAAAATTAATGAGAATATATTTTAAAATTCAACTCACCTTCATCTTAATTCAATCGGCAAAGTTATTTGTGTGGGTTTTCCAAAGTAAGGTCGCATTTTTTTCTATGTGGTTGTTTGGGTGTTACAACTCCTCAAGATGCAAACTATTGTAAAAGAAAAAAAAACAAGATAAGTTGCACTATAAAAAAAATTGAACAATAGAACAAAATGCACTAGTCACGTACTCTAAAAATGATTCCACTATAGCCTTATTCATTATCACAGCCAAACGAGCGGCTTGTTTCTCATTCTCGGATTGTGTTATTTTGCAAGATGAAGTTGGTCATCCTTCAAGTATGACATCATTTCAATAATCTTCATTTAGGACTTCCTTTTCTTCTATTTTTCCTAATTTCTTTAAGAATTCACTAAAATATTTCATGCACTCCTCTGCAAGATAGGATTCCACAATACACTACTCAGGACGTGCAGTGTTTCTAACATAATGTTTTAGTGTCTTCGTATGTCTTTCAAATTGGTACATCCAACGAAAATGAACCGGTCCACATAATCTGGCTTCTTTTCGAAGATGAACCGTCAAGTGTATCATTATATCAAAGAACGAAGGTGGAAAATATCTTTCAATTTGACATAAAATTAGAATAATCCCATCATCAAGATATTGCAGTTTTTCTCTATCATGAACACGTTGGCATAATTTATGGAAGAACAAACATAAATGAATTATTGCTTTCCTTGTTTCTTCGGTAACAATTCTCTTATTGCAACCGGAAATAACTATTGCATTAGGACATGATAGTCATGTGACTTCAAACCACTAATTTGACAATGCTCCAACGATATAAAGCTCTTGAAATTCGAGCAATAACCATCAGGTACCTTAAAATCATACAATTTTTTTTCCAGATTTGGACAATGTATATGGAGCTAGTGGAAGATATGTTTATTTTTCACGAGATTGTGCATAAAGGCCACGTCGAATTCCCCACTCCTCTACATCTTTTCTACAGTTAATTCCATCTTTCGATTTGTTATCATGTAGCATCGTGCTTATTACGCTTTCACTAACATTTTTTCTACATGCATTACGTCTAAATTATGACGCATTGGTAGTTCCTACAAAAATCAACAATGTTAAATTTCATTACTAAAGAACTGTACTATTGTTCAATGAAAAAAAACTAACCTCCCAATATGGTAAATCAAAAAAGGTTGATCGTTTTTTCTGCCTTGATAGCTTTATATTCACAAGATCACCATCTTCACCTCTATTTTTTATTATTAGTATTTTTTCTCTTCCTGCTCTCCTGCTTAATTTTTTTTCTTCTTACCCTTCCCCTTCTTGCTATTATTATTATTTTCATTTTTGGTTTCTTTCCCAAAATTATTTGGAAAGTTTTTCAAAATAGCAGAGATGTTTCTTCTAGTCAAAACTCTAGGTCTACTATCATTTTCTACATTATTATCAAACCAGGATTTTTGCATTTTCAATGAATCTGAAGGGGGTAAAAATCTCCTATGACCCATATAACCGCTCTTCCGACTATGTTTCAACCATCGATGGTGAGTATTGATACACCATAATGGATAACCATTTTTACCTTTCACACAACATCCAACAAGATTTCCATACGCTGTAAAGTCATTTATCGTCCATCGTAAAATTGCTCTCAAGTTAAAAAGTGATCTACTAAAGGCATCATAAGTTTGAACTCCATTACTCCACAAATGTTGCAAGTCTTCAATTAATGGCTCCAAATATACGTCAATATCATTTCCTAGTTGCTTTGGACCAGGAATCAACAATGTTAAGATGATATTTTCTTTTTTCATGCATAACATTGGCAACATGTTGTATGTCACAAGTGTCACAGGCCAACAACTATATTTGGAACTCATTGTCATAAAAGAATTAACACCATTGGTAGCAAGACCAAGTCTTATATTGCGTGGATCAGCTGCGAACGATTCCCATTTCTCATCTACTACATTCCATGTAATTGAATCCACATGATGACGCATTTTCCCATCATTGCTTCAGTAAAATGTCATCTTAAATCTTTTGCCATATTTTGAGATCTAAACATTCTTCTAAATCTAGGAATGATTGGAAAATATCTCAAACTTTAATCGGAACACCATGCATAATTTCATTCATACGTTCATTCTTCTTCCATCTTGATACACCACATTTAAGACAACTTTCCAAATCTTTGTACTCTCTTCTGAAAAGGCAACAATCATTTTGACAAGTATGATTTTTTTCAAAACCCATATCGAATATTTTGAGAATTTTTTTTACCTCATATAATGTTTTCGGAAGTACATTATTTTTTGGCAACAATAATTTTTGCACATTTAGAAGTTTATCGAAGCCGGTATCAGACAATCCAGTCACACATTTACGATTATACAAGGCGAGGATGGCAGATAATTTTGTTTGATCGATACAATCAGGATACAACAGGGTTTTTGCTTCTTCCAAGTTCCTTAACAAATCATCCTCTCGTTTTTGTGCGCTAACTTCATCTTTATCATCATCGAAAAAAGTATAATTGATGAAATCTTCATTTTCATAATCGATAGCTTCAAATTAATCGTATATGTCATCAAACTTAACATCTATTCTTATATTTATATGCTCACCGTGACAATACCACCTACTTGTCTTATATACACGATCCATTCTTCTTATAATCAGGTGCTCAACTACCACCTTCTCATATTGATGACTAAGATTTCGACAATCTAAGCAAGGACATAGTTTTTTTCTATATTTCCAGAAATTTTCATCGCAGTATGCACAAACTTCCAAGCTCCTTGCTGATACTCACTACTAGTTCTTTGAAAAAAAATATTATCTTTTAGCTTTCGTCAAAATATAGGATATGATTTGTAAATTACATTTATGTTGAGAATTATGTAGTTACCTATGCAGATTCACCCAATTTTTATCCATTATCTTCTAATACATAAGTAAGTATTTTCTAAAATTTGAAGTAATAGTCGATTATTGAGTACAAGCAAATTAACATAACTACTTGAATAAAACAGTGATACTAAATGATACACAGCAACGTATAAACTGCTAATAACACATTCAACATTTTCAGCAAGCATAACAGATGTTTAAAAAAAATTAATGATTGGCTAATCAATGAAAAAGATAAAATAATCAAGGTGATGCTTACGTTAACTTGAGTTTGACAAAAACTAAACGGAATCTATGGGTGCGACCTCCACTGGAATGGAAATTCCTCCACTGAAACCGATTTACTTCCGTTATGGAAACCAAGAGACAAGAGCAACAGTGTGAGGTGAACAGAGATTCGAAAATGAGACGAAGACCAGGGGGACGATGAAAATGAGCTGGAAAATTTGTAATTGAGATTTTAAAATTTTGGGGAATTTTTTTGGATATGTGGCCGAATTTAGTAATAGTGGAGGGAAGTGAAAAATAATTCCCGCTTTAATTTAGAGTTTTAACCTAAAAACAACGTACTACTGTTTGATTTTTACAGCATGGAGAAGAAAACGCTATGATTTGCAATTATAGATAACCTCTTTTCTTGTAGTGAATCATGACTTTAAAAACAAACTGTTCTATACAATATGTATCATTTTTTTTTTAAATCAACTTTAGTCTGGCTCACCTTCTTTTAGATTTGTTTTGGAGAACACAGAATGAATGCGCAACGTTCACATCTTTAGTTTGTTTTCATGACCATTCAGTAAATTATTCATGGATTGAAGTGTTAAATCCATTTAGACAAATGAATGCTTTTTGGAATGCATTTAAAAAAGGATTTTTTTTTTAATTTGGGTCAGTTTTGAAAAGTTATAACACAAATAAGCCACTTTCAAAACTAATTACGGAAATAGACCACTTTTTTTTTAAAAACGTCATCCCGGTTTACGTCGGTTCAATGTTCCTTTTCTTTTACAAAGGTGTTATCTGAGATAACGCTTCATTTAATTTTAAGATGGCATTATCCCAGATATCGCTCCGTTGAGAGCTCACTGTTCCGGTTGAGGCTATCCTACCCGCTTCTTTCTTTTCCCATTTACTCTTTTGTAACCTTTTGCTCATCCGAAAAGCTTCCTCCCCATTACAAATTTAGACCAAAAACTATATTTTTCTCCAAAAATCAGTTAAATGGCCTCCTCTTCTTCTCATCCACTACCTATTGGTAAGTATTCCTAACTTTATGTGATTAAAGTTGGTAAATTTGGAAATTTAGGGTTTTTCATGGTTCGGGATTTCAACCCTAATCCCTTCATTGGTGAAATGGATGTGATTCATAGTTCCTGTGGCCCACAAGTTGATGTTTTCATGAAAAAATTCATGATTAAGGGTTTTGCATGTGTATGTATAAAGTTACATTTATTCATGTTTTGTATGTGTATGTTTAGTATTTGTATGTGCTTGTGTATGCGTATGTATATGTGTATGTGTATGTTTATGTTCACATTGGTGATTAATGTTTTTTCAATTCTAATCCCTTCGTTGGTGAATTTCATGTTTAGTATTTGTATGTGTATTGTATGTGATAATACGAGAATGTAAAATTTGAGTAGTATATAAATGTGGAATATGGAATGACCTTTTGTAAGTGAGTTGTGCATGTGTTGGTTGATTAGTGGACTAATGTGCACATCCTTACTGCTTATAAAATACGAAGAGATGGAACCCGGACCAATCGATCCAAACGTTCTTTACTTGCAGGCAAAGAACAGGACTAGTAACCAGGAAACGATGGCGGTAACATTATTTAATTTACTTATTATGAATTTTGTTTTTGTTAAAGTTCGTCTATTGACGTATTTATTTATTACGAATACATTGTAGATGGAGTGTAGTTAGGGGTGGCAATTAGACCCGACCCGATAGACCCAGACCCGTCCCGTCGGGTCTCGGGTCTAGGTGGGTCGGGTTTTATTGGGTCTAAACCATACATTTTCAAATTTTGGACCCGACCCGAGCTTCAGTTCAGGTCGGATCGATTCGGGTTTTGTTGGGTAGCAGCACTAAAAATACATATATTTCAATATTTTTTAGTTGGGTCTTTCGGGTGGGGTCAATTCTGGTCGGGTTTTATCGGGTATTTACTGTATTTTCATCACCTAGATCCGACCCGAGACCCGTCGGGTTCAGTTCGGATCCGGGTCTTTTCGGGTTGGTTTTTCGGCTCTCGGTTCTAATTGCCAGCCCTAAGCGTAGTGACCCAGAGGGTACTATCGATCATACATCTACTCTTAAACAAGTTACATTTACTCATCCAGAGGTTTTGGCCTATTAGATAGAGCCAGATTTGGGTTGGTTCACAAGGTTGGGTATGCACAACTTGATAGAAACTTAATCACAGCCTTGCTCGATAGGTGGAGACCGGAGACATCGACATTTCTTCTACGAGTTGGTGAGATGACGATAACGTTAAAAGATGTGGCGGTGTTATTTAGGTTGCCAATAGACGGTGAGCTAATTGTTAGAGTTAAAGGTTTACAAAATTACAAGTTAATGCTTGAGAATTTGGTTGGCTTGACTCCTCTAGAAGAAGCTCGGTAGGGGAATGAGAATGTTTTGTGTACATGGTATCGTTCTAAATTGGCGAGTGATATTCCGCCAAATGCAACTCCACTGCAAATTCAACAACGAACTCGCGCCATCATGTTGCACATTATTATTCTGCGTCTTTTCTGCGATAGGTCGAAATATAGAGTCTCTCTTCATTGGCTCCCTCTGATTGCGGACTTTGATGAGTGTAGAACATATGCATGGGGTGCAGCAGTTCTAGCTACCATATACGCAGGGTTCACTAGGCCGTTTGGCGCAACAAAAGAAGAAGGGTGGATGCTTGAGTCTCGTTCAGGTATTAATGCAAACGATTATGTTTTATAAGTATGAGAAATAACGAAAATATAACACATTATACTTTTGCAGCTTTGGTTATGGACCTACCTTCCAGTCGGACGTGTATTTATGAAGAGACCGGTGGTAGACAACACGAAGCCGTATGCAGCAAGATACAAAGATAATTACTTTGTTTGGTTCAAAAACAGTTGCGTTCATTGTAATTTGTAATCACATTTTTGTACGTTCAGGTGGATCAGAATGAAAAACACCAAATTGGCTCCTAGACGCAATTTAAAGTTTTACAGGAATAAATTGGATATTCTTTCCGTCGATGCAATGACTTGGAATCCATACAGTGGAGAAGACCTGTAGGCGCTGCCCGCACTATGCATCGCGTCTAGAAGGCTGTGGAGAGGCAGATTACTTTTGTTTTCTTTAACAGACTATGCATACCATCTTCCGGACAGAGTCATGAGGCAGTTTGGATTGCGACAGCATCTTCCTCAGCCCACTCCCCATTATGATATCAAAGTAAACGATGAGCTATACGAGGACATGCTTACTTTGTGGGATAATCGATATGCATGTGAGGAACAAAAGAGTGATGCCCCGCTAACCGAGCAAGCTTACATGGCATGGTACTGGAACATTACGCGTCGGTTCGTGCTACCAAGACCAACTCCACATCCACCTGCGATTCCTTCTTCATACGAACCAAGAGCTCCTCTTGAAAGGAATGTAGTACGTTCTTGATTTCTATGGCTCAGTCGAGACTTCCTAATGATATAACTTCTTGTATTTGTTTACGGGCAGATGGTGTTTACCGCGCACTTGACTTAGTGGATGAATTGGAGAAAGAAATTTCAGAGAAAAGCAATGAGAAATGTTTGTCAATTAAACAGATTCTTTGTTCTTGCTTGTCTAAGAACAAAATGGATAGACCATGACCTCCTACACCACCTCCGCCGCCACCTGCTGAATTTGTTGTTTTTAATCTACCTCGGACTTCTCGAAATAGGAAGACGTACATAAGTCGTAGGAAAGGGAAGAAGGAAGCGTCTGGTGAGTCGTCTTCGCAACATTCTATGCCGGTCGGTCCTTCACAACCTCCTCTAGAGCAAGTAGAGGAGGGCATCAAGGAAGAGGAGGAGGAAGAAGAGGTGTCAACATCAGAGGAGTTTAGACTTCAGCCACAACAAAATAAGAAAATGCCTCGGATTTTGAAAGAATTGAGGTGAATAGTTGATTTTACACCTTTATCGAACAATTTGCTACCGTTTTATCTTTGCAATGATTCCGTATGATGTATTGGGTTAGTTGGATGTATGTTACTGTTTTGTTGGTGGATACACGGTTCAAATGTTTTATGTCGAACCTTATGGTCGTTACGTAATTTGAATACATTATTGTTTTGTTGGGTTTGTAATTTGGATATGTTAGTTTGTTGTTTATATATTTTGGATATGATTATATGTTGTTGTTGGATATGTATTTGTCATGTGTGTCAAATTGTATATGTCGATAGCTTAGTCGTTTTGTAATGACATGTTATTGTACTGTGTGCGGCGGACTAAATTTGCGCACCATTTCTTTGGGTGGCAGTGAGTAATCAACAGAGCATTATCTTGGATAACGCCCTGTAGCGTTAACCGAGATAACGCTAATAAAAATGTTTAGTGCCTCAACGGGGACAGTGAGCTCTCAACACAGCATTATCTGTGATAACGCCATCTTGAAATTAAATAAAGCGTTATCTAAGATAACGCTTTTGTAAAAGAAAAGGAAAAATGAACTGGCATAAACCGGGATGACACTTTTGGAAAAAAAAAGTGGTCTACTTTCGTAATTAGTTTTGAAAATGGCCTATTTGTATTATAACTTTGATTGATTTATGAACTGTGAGTCTGTGACAATAAGAACAGGTTATAAGAATAATAGAGCGAAATTTATATTCTTCCGGATATATTTTCCTTCGTAAGTTTTACTACATAAATCGAAAATTGCTTTTTTGTTAATAAATTTCCCAACGTAGAAGCTTTACTGGAGAAGTCTTCACTTGCGCAATTTAAAAATAATTAGACATGTATCTCTTCAGACTTAAAAATACAAATTACATACTTAAACTTATCAGGTAAAGCTTATTCGCATATGAAGTTAAATTGTAATATCAAGTTGTCTAACAATCAAAAATTTACATCAAAAATTTTCTAAGCTAATTTCAAATAAATATATACTCTCATTTAGCGGCTGTGTAGTTTTACACTTGTTCAAGTGTATTAGACTACATTGACCCAAGTACACGCTTTATAACGACCCATCATTTCAAATCATTTGAATCGACAAAAAACAATATATGTCACACTTGAGTTGTCCAAAATAATAGATTCCTAATGAAATTTGGGGTATATAAAACCAAATTACAGATTCATAAAACATATCATAGACACACAACACCGAATATCTGGCAGTGGAATAAATAAATTCATAGTAGTTCATGAAGCTATTACATAATATAGTCTCAAAAGTAAGTACAACATAGCAAAGTCATGGAAGCAAGTACATCTGAAATCCCAGATATATAGATGGTCCATCGGTATATAAGCTAATAACTAAAGCAAACGACGGAACGGAGATAACCAATATAAAATAACAAGTAGATGCCTAAAGCTCCAACGGATCTCTAGTATAAGATAAGTCTCCAAAAGTTGTGACACTCGAGCAGACCCGAGTGTAAAACAAAAATAATACACTCAAATCTGGACTAGTATTATTATGTAAGTAAATTAACTCAAGTGAAATGTTAAATAAAATGCACAAGTAACTTAAAAGATATTTGGAATTTCCATACCTAAGAATCCATTAAACTATATATCATATAATATAATACGCTATTATAATAGTATCTACGGTAAATATACTATTGAAAATAACGTAAGCGAGATTACTTTTTTACCGTTACACTGCTTATAGGCATCGTAGTATATACAACAGCGTAAATCCACCAGTGTCAATTGGTGACCTTAGGGGCACTCTATATTATACGACGCAAATCGAAATCGTAATGGTCACGGTCATGATAATATGACAAGGCACATGAGGCGGTACACACGAGTGGATTCTACCGGATTACAAAGATTAGGCTAGTTGGTAATACATAGCAGCTACTACCGCCCACGTCGAACAACAATCCCAAAGTGAAGGGTGGATCCACCAATCAAAACACAAAATAATAGATATGGTTCGAAGAAGTATGTCAGATCGAATGAGCGACCTCACTTGGCCTAGCTATGAATCATATTTTAGTCATTTCAATTATGACTCAAAGCTCAAGACCATCCATCATCATTCTCTTACTTCATTCTGGTATTTCGCCAAATCCATCATACTTTGTTCTAAATTCTTCATCACGTACACAATTGTTTAAGTGGTATCGGTATTGATAGAGAGTATGTTAATACTGACTCCGGTCTCTTTAACAACAGATCGCTTATTTTACACCGCAGTCATTTTTATAAATCATTTCAAATACAAAATCACAAATTATCATGTTAAATAAGTATCTAATATTAACTTCAGTATATTTTGAATTATTGAACTTAAGCGATTCAATTCAAAACAAATCAATAAGTTTTATTATTAAAAACAAAATTTGCATTTCAAATATTATATTTGAAATCAGTTTAACAATAAACTTAATGAAATCTTAAACTTAACTTTTATCTTTATATTTTGTTATATTAAAGTTATAAAATAAATTTATATTAAACCGAAAATTTAAGGTAAATATACCTAAATTATTTAAAATTAAAGTTTATAAACTTTATCAATTTATTTATTAAGTATTGAATTACTAAAAAAATTCACACATTTATATTATAATAAATTTATTAAAAGTTTATCTTTTTGAAAGTAAATAATCTTAAGTTAAACTTAAAACTAATTTTTAGTTTTAAAATCTTTATATTAGCTTGTAACTTAGCCATTTTATTAACTTTAAAAATTTGAATTAAAAACCTTTATAAAATACAATTAACTTAATTCTTTTAAAAATCAAATTATTTATTAAACATTTCAAAATCGACCATGGTGTGCACATATAGTTTTCTCCCTAGGTCAAATGACATGGACATTTATCATTTAAACCAGAAATTTAAATTATCGGGTATATATCATTCAACTTGAATCCAAAGTCAATACAAATTTAATTTTTTTGAAATCTATACGATTGCCCGGGTATGTATCATGTTAACCCACGATAACTTTTCCTAAATTTACAGGGAATTTTGTAGTGTGAGAACATAAAATATAATATAATAATAATAATATGTCATATAGCAAACTCATATCATGCCATTTGTGTTAATAACAGTCATAACATATCGTACATGTCATAATCTAAATACATCACAAAACAACACAATTTCATGTTATGAATGCAAATTTAAATTTAACATAAACAATCTTGTCAAGTAAAACAAACCTAACATTTCAATTAACTATTCACATGTGTTGAATTACACTTTCATAAAATGTCAATCTAGTATGAGATAAACTCACATTTCATATAAAAAAAAGACTTAGAATGAAGACAAACGATCACGACATGAATCAAATCACAAATCAAAACTAGGGCTGTCAATGGATACTTTCGGATACGGATAGCGCTATATCCGTATCCGAAATCATTTTCGGATATCGGATACGGACGGATATCGGATAATTATCCTATCCGCCAACAATCGATAAATCATGAAATACAAAAGAAAATTTATAGTTTAACATAATTGTTTTTAAATTTCTATTATCACTAAAGTGTTAAAAATAAGCATATATGATGAAATTAAATAGATTTGAGTAACTAATATGCATCTAGCGCATATGATATAAACCTTCGTAAAGCAGTAAATAAATCTGATTCATTGTACTAAAATACATATAATTTTAAGCATAATGTTAAAAATATTCGAACGGATAATCTTCTGATGCGGATATCTATGTATCTATATCTGCATCCGTTTTTTCGGATATCGGATATTTATTCGTTTTCCGGATACGGATGCGGACGTATATCGGGTTTTTCGGGTACCCGTTGCCACCCTTAATCAAAACCTAAGCAAAATTCAACATAAACTGTATATATTATAAAACAATCTGCTTAGCGGTAGGGCTTTAGAAATAGGTGTCTTGGTAGCTGTGGTGGCCTACGGGAGGAAGAGAAGAGGAGGTGTAGGGCTATGGCAATAGGATTTTGGTTCAGAATTGAAAGAAGGGATAAGGTTTTGGTTGGAGGCCGAGGGGGACCAGTTGGAGGTGCTCCTGAGGATGGTCAATCGCGGCGGAGATCCCTAGCAGTGGTGGCAGCAGCAATGGTTGAGGGATTTTGGTGATAAGGTTCTAGATTTTTTTTTCCTCTTCACAAATTTGATTTTGAAATTGAAAATATAATTAGGGATAGGAGATTAAGAAAATAACTACAAATTATAAATTACCTAGTGATTGATTTTTGAAGGAAGGAGATTCATAATTGTAGGGAGGAAGTTTTCAGAGGAAGAAGGAAGACACAGAAGCCTTGACGAAAAGTAGAATGATAAACACAAAGAAGAATGTCTGTATATTTATCTCAATCATGATCTAATCAAATTCTAAACGTAAAATTATAATTAACGACCACCCTACACCATAGGCTCTCATATAACCCAATATTGACACCCGATCGATTTAGAATGGTAGGTAGTGAAAAGAAATGGAAAGAAAGAAGGGAAGAGGAAAGAAAAAGAAGAAAAGAGAAGAGAAGTGAAAGAAAGAAAGAAACACAAGACTAAAACACAGATATAGTCGTACATCTCACAACACATCCGATAAAATATAATATAAATCATATGTATAAAATAAGCGAGATAGTAATAATTATATAAAACACAAAATTATAGTATTGACTCATACAGTCACATGCAAATAGAGTTTATACAATATATACATAATCTCACTCATAATTGTCTCTAATACATTGCCCATATATAAATATGTGGTGGAAAGAGAGAGAAAAAATAAATATTAAAATCGAAAAGTGGTTGGAATTCAGAAGGAATTTCACGTGCAATATAAGATGTGTAGCGGAATATTGCCATATGATTTCACGTGTTATATATATACACACACACACACACACATTCACGTTTCTCTCTCTTCTCACAAACTCTCTTTCCTCCAACTAACTTATTTAATTACAAATGAGTGACCTAAAATGATTGCTAAAAATCTAAGATGCCTTGGAGCGTGCCTCATATATAAATATATATACACAAACCCTCTTTTAATTATGGAGACGACTATTTAAACATAAAATTAGACATAATTTGAGATACACAGAATCTAAGTCTTTGGATCATTTTGTCCTTATATGAAAAAGTGTAAATCAGAGGGCAATCCGATGATGCTAATTCATTATATCACCAACTGTGTTTATTTTATTTATTTTTGGTCCAATTAGACTTTTCTTTTAAGGGGGCAACTATATAGACATAAAATTAGACACAATTTGATGACATTATTAAGATTGCACCAGATTCTCCCGGTTATATTTCTACATTGCATCTCTTTTCCATTGCTCATATTTGAAAAGTTTCAAATGAGTCAGTTTTGACTAGTTTAAACCATTTATCACGATGATCATCTATGCTAAATGATGATTGATTTAAATTCTTAAGAAAAGTTGTATATGTTGGATGTTATACTTTTTTGGATCTAAAATAAAATTTCTTTGCAAATTTGAAATGTCAATTTATATATATTACCAAACCATAATATTGCTTAAAATCAAGATCTAACAAATAAGCTTTACGTACAAAATCATCATCATAAATGTAGCACTTTTTCCTATCAACATGAAATAACGCACTAAATTCAAAATTTTAATACCCACATAAAAATAAAATTTAATGGTTAAATTTATTTTACAAATTCAAAACGATCGTCTATAAATATTACCAAATCTTTTTTTTTTTATTTGGGCATAGCTAAATATTATCAAATCTTAATAAGATTCAATAAATATTTTTCGTTTTTTAGAAATTCAAAACATATGCAAAAACTGTAAAAATCTTAATATCACTAAAAATAAGATCTAACAATAAATCGTTAATCAATAATGTAAATAAAAATTCAAACCGAAAAATAGATGTTTCAGCTTACAAATAATATTTAAACTAACAATAAAGAATTTTAATGCAAAAATATGATTAAATATTTGCATAAATTATTTTTTCTTGAGCGTGCTAAACATACATACATATATATATATATATATATATATATATATATATATAACACAATTCATGCACAATGCGGTTGTCATCATCACGTGCAATGTGCTTGTCGTAACGCTTGCAAATTATAATAAATTTTAAAATTTGATCTAAATTTCGTAACCTACAAATAAAAATTAAACATGACTAAAAATGGTTTCAGTACAGGAATATTTTTAAATATCCATATTTCTCACTAATTGTCAAATATATAAATAATTCCTACGCCCGTATGTTGTAATATTCTTAATTGTGTCAGTCTCAAATTTCTACTTGCACAATTACAATGATTGGATCTACTGCCTGGAAAATATTATTAATGATGCTATTTCTACCCAAAAAATAAGGAAGAGTACGTCACCTGATCGGATTCTCTGTTTGACGTAGTAATATTTGGGCACCTACCCATATAACCTAGATGTAAACATGTGCCCAATACACATTTCAAGATTACTGATTTACCTAGAGCATCTCCAATAGTGTTAGTTTGGGAGAGAATTACCATTTTTTTTCTATTTCACGCTCCAGTATTGGTGATTTGAGCGTGGGGAAGGAGAAACGGGATCTTCCCCTTGTCTTTTCGAGAGTGAGTTTATAAATGAGAAACATAAAACTGTTTATACACTATTTGGTTTTCAATTTCCCGTCTATGGTAAAATAAGCCTAAAATTAATATAAACGGTTTTCTGAAAACCGTTTAATCTATAACCGATTTTCAAAAAACCGTCTTTATACAACATTTTTTTTTTTTTTTTTTTTAAATCGCCGTTTTCTCCTGAAGAAGTGGGTGGAATTCACTTTTTTCCCTTCCCTTGCTCCTCACAAGAATAGTTTACTGCTAGAGATGTTTTTAGCGACTCTCAGTCCACTTGCATATCATTTTGTAAGGATAAAATAGATATTTATTTTCGTATAGGGATGAATTAAGAAACTAAAATTAAAAATACAGAATTTTAATATAAAACTTGCCACTGCTAACATGCCTACCGTACTCACCATATGATATCCAAAACACCTGGAAGGTTTAAGGCCAAAATAGCCATGTGTGAGATAAAAATATACGAGTCCTCTCATATTCAAAACGATTCAATAAACATAGTGTGGTTTAGCGGAAAGGCGTGCTCCTATCTGACAAGAGGTCAGAAGTTTGAAGCCTACCATGACCATCATGTTGGCACATTAACCAATTTTCATAAAAAAGAAAAGAAAATGATGAAATAAAAAACAATGGACTGTTTTGTGAGATTTCTTTGGCCTTCGGTTGGCTGAGTACAGGTGATTTGATACTCAGAAAATGCAAGAGGAGCTAGAGGCAGCTGGTCCTAACACACATCTCATTTTACGGCCATTATTTCCATCCGAGGGAAGTTTCAAGAAGTCCAAGTCTTACAATCAAATATACGTACAAGCCATCTTATCTTAATTAACTTCCCTTCTAACACCCACTTTCATTGTCATGTCATATTTGTAGTACTCAAAGGGTTTAGCTTCACTCAGAGGTAAAAACCTAGTACTATTCCTACAAACACATACTTACAAAGGTCACACTACTAATATACTACAAATCAATTACACTGACATGTAACACCCACAGTTAATCATACACATACATATGTTAGAGGGCACACAACTCACTATGATATTTATCCGTCTAATTATAATGGACCAGACAAAACAATGAAAACAAATCCAAAAATGGGATGTATCAAGGTCTAAATGCTTATGTTGCCAAAATGAGAACAAGTAACAGTGCAAAGTGCAAACTCATTTAGCTGTGTAGCTAAATGAGTTGGTTGATTCATATAGGCACAAAAGTGGTGTCAAATACAACCTGCTATGTGTTCCGGTTTATCCAATTTTGATCGGTCATAGGCTGCCGATGGTAAATTGGTTAAATATAAATTATATTACAACAATTTTCAAAGGCCGTTGTTATTGACACTCCAGTTTCGATTAAAATGTGATTCATTTGAAATTCGGCAAAGTGTGCCGAACTTATTAGTACAATTCAGCGAGAGATGTCGAGTGTAGGTCCGAAAGCCGGCAGACAGTCGCCGAAAATAATTGAAATAGAAAAACGGTGTAGGTATAAATTACTTATCAAGGTCTAAATTCCTTTTTGGACATGACTGCACTTTAACCAAACTGGAGTGAGTAAAAATGCGTTTTTTCAGATGCACCCACTATACTGCCAATTGAAACGGATTAAAAATTAAAATGGAGCAACCAGGGTTTATTTAGCACAAATCTTGAAAATCGCATTTAGGCATACGTAAACACAAGCTACAGTGCTACAAAGATTAACGTACAAAGTACTGATCACCATTCGAGAGCCATTACATAAACACTGCCATTTATTTATATACGCATACTTACTTACAGGCGCATAATCTGAAGATGGATCTCATGCTTTAGCGGCTTTTTTGATCTTCTCAGCCTCCAAATCCGCCGCCTGCTTCAACAAACTTTCCCCATCAGCGATCCCCTCATCAACAGCCATCTGGATCGGGCTTGAACCGAGCCCGTCGGCGATTGCAAGCATGATTTTCTTCATCTCCACCCGAAACTCTTTCAGATCCACAGTACCGCTGTGGTCATAATCGAACTGGTCGAAAATCGAATCGTAGAGATTTGCGAGCTCACCGGGAGGGGTGACCACATCCACGCCGAAATGGGTCTCCAGCAGTCGGAATGTTTCTAAGGCTTTACGGAGTTCAGCGCGGGAGAGGACGCCGTCGTTGTTGGTATCGAGGGCGGCGAAGCGGGCGTCGACTGACTTTTGGAAGGCGTGTTCGTCCTCGACGAAGGAACGGACTGTGGATCCGTCTAACATTATCACCCCCATATTTATATTTTGTTCTCTATTTTTATTTATTTTTTTTTTTTTTTTTTTTTTTTGAGTATTTCACTGGTGTTAAGCTTATCTCAAACTTTTCTGCTACCTAAACCTCCAAAACAGCATAAAACATTAAAAAAGAGGTTAAAAGATAACCTTTGGAAAGACCAAAATGCCGCTACCAATAGAAAGTCATGTGGAAAAATATCTTGCATGTTGCTAAAAGCACCCAAATTTATTTTCCTTATACCATAAGTGGTATTACGAAGTGTAATACTGGGTGCTTTTAATATAATACCATCATGTGATGCTAAAAGCATCCAGGTTTATACTTCCTAATACCACGCATGGTATTAAGAAGAAGAAATTTGGGTGCTTTTAGCAGCACTCAAGATCTTTAATAATGGATTATGCTCTATTTAAAGTTGGAATTTTTTTCATTTGTACTAGTTTTGAAAAATTATAATATAAATATATCACTTTGTGTTGAAGTGGCGACATCTGAATCTCAAATGTTGTCAGTTTTTTTTTTTTTTTACGAGACCGACATCTCAAATGCCGCTACAGTAGGAAAAAACGTTGGCTTTATATCAGATAACGCCACCTAACGGTATCTGGGATAACGCCCGGAGACCTTTAACCCCTCAGCTCCCTTTCTTCCAACTCTCATTTTCTCACTTCTTCCTATTTCACAACTCCACTTCAAAAAAAAAAAAAAAAAAAAAAAAAAAAAAAGGAACTTTTCCCCATTTTATGAAACTTGTACAAAATCTAATCATCTTTCTATTATAAGATCTACTCATCAATCAACTAGTTATTGATCCTATTTTGTTTTCAAGGTATGGTTATTTACATTATAAATTTATAATATATGATTTTAGGTTTGTTATGACGGTTGGTTCATTGTAGATAGTGAATTTGTTGTTTTTATGTAGAATGGTTCATAAATGTATTCCTACCATATGTTATTATAATGGTGAATTGGTGGTAGACGATGATAATTTTGGCAAATACATTGGAGGGGCGTACAAACCGACAAAAGTAGTTCGATATTGTAACTTGGTTCAGTTGAAAGATTCGGTATATAAATCGACTAAGATTAAATCCGATGAATTGCATTTGACGGAACATCATCCACTAATTGAGAACAGTATCATGTACTCACAATCATCTCATTCCCCCCACCAAGCCTCTTCTGTAAGAATCATGCCAACCAAATCCTCAAGCATTTTCTTGTAATCATGTGGAATATTATATTTAATAATTGGATTACCTTCTATCAGTAAACCGGATAATACTACCACATCTTTCAATGTCACCGTTATCTCACCAACTTGTAGATGAAATGTAGATGTCTCGGGTCTCCACCTATCAAGCAACGGCGTGATCAAGTTTCGATCAAGTTGTGCATACTCTATCTTGTGCACTAAGCCAAATACGACGCTGTCTAATAGTGCTGGAACCTCCACATGATTAGACATAACTTGTTAAGAGTAGACGTATGGTCGATAATTCCCTCCGGATCATTAAACTCCATCTAAAATGAATAATCTTATATAAGTCAACAGAGGAATTTCAACATAAACAAAATTTTTGACAAATAAATCAAGCAATGTTATCGCCATCAATTCCGGATTACTAGTCCTATGTTCTGCCTACAAGTAAAGAACGCTTGGATCGACTGGTCCAGGTACCATCTTGTAACAACCCTGATTTTTTGAATCAATTTAAAATTTATTTTTAATTGATTTTAAATGGTTAAAATGATTTATTTTGAAAATTAATGGCTTAGAGTTTATTTAAATCGAAGTTAGAATGTATAAATTTAAAATTTAATTAAAACGAGCTCGTAACGTCATGGTAGTTTGAAAATTTAGCTTTGAACTTCAATTGAATATACATAATGAAATATAAATCAGATTTCAGTAAAACAAGAAATGTTAGAATCTATTTAATAATAGCTTTCAAATGAATGTGAAAATTTTAGATTTCATATTATAAATTTTAAGTTATGTCCAGATTAAAATTTAAAATAGCCGCTATGGAATTTATTAATATTTTAATATTATATAAGCCCTTAAAAATAGTCATTTTGCAAACGATCTCCTTTTTCGATGAATCCAATTTTGTTTGATCCGGAACATCAAATTATTATCAGATTTAAAATTTAAAGTCAATTGGTATTCATATGTAAGCGTGATAAATTTAAACACTTGTTCAATTTTAGTTAATAAGCTAAAAATAAGGTCATTTTCCAAACGGCCTCCAAATTCGATGAAACCAGGTACATTAGAACCGTATTTATAAAAGATAGCAAGATTTCAAATTTCATAATTTGTGGAGTCCGTATGTGGTCGTGGTAAATTAAAACGTATGTTCAAATTCAATTTATTGATGTATATTTTAATTTTGATAAAAACTGATCAAAACTATTGAATCAGCTTACGAAATATATTTTCTCATTGTGTCCGAAATGGGGGTATTTGGTTAGGGGTGAAAGTCGTTGGGATTCATTTGGAGTTTGGAGCCATATCGAAGTAATTTGGGAATTAAATATTGATTTATATTATAATATATATATAACCATTTAAAATCAAAACCCTAATCCCCTATTATTATTTCCGCTGCCTCTAATTAAAACAATAGTCGATATTCTCTGAATTTCAATCCCTAATTCCTCGTGATCCTCTTATCGATTCAAGAAACGTTAAACTGGGAAAACGTTAAGCTCCATGAGATCTTTAAACCCAATGGTTAAGATCGGAAATCGTTTAGTGGTTCATGAAATTTTCGCGTCCAAAGGCGCATCGTTCGAAAGCCTTTTCAAGCGAGTGAGGCCCATCGAAAGGGCCGCCGTGGCCAGCGTGGGGAGCTCAGGCGCAGGCCAAGGGGGTGGCGACGTCAAATTGGCAGTCGGCGCCTCGATGATCGTGCGAGGTGGAACCCTAAGAATCAACGATGGGTTACGTGATTTGCAGAAAGAAAAATCCGAGAAGATAAAGGTTAATTAAAACCTTAATTAAGTTAATAATAATATAATTAAATAATTTAAAAGTTTATACCTTTGTAACTTATGCAAACAGAATCGAATGATTTCAGATGCATTGGAATCGCAGTAAGGAGGGCTTCGCAATAAAACGGATTTGGTAAAAAACGGAAGCAATTGGAATTTTTGATAAAATTAAACGCTTGTTTAATTTTATTAAAACAATCGTTGTTTAATAACAATTTCGAACCTATCAATGTGAGAACTCTCTCACTCAACTATTTTGTACAATTATTCTATTTTATAACTAAATATATATTGAGGGCCTATATTGATTTTATCTGGTTAATTATTACAAATTGTAATACGGTACATGGTAGCTCACATCACAGTTGTTTGAAAACCCAATGGATGACTGGATTTTTACAGTTTTAACGTTATTTTTATTAAACTGTGAATATATGCGTTGTTGAATAAAACATTTATATTATGAATTATTTTGGGATGACAATTTACCTGCACATCTTCCAAATAATAGGTAAGTTCACATGGATTGTGATGTAAACCCCGCATGGGTATTGGGACGATAATTTTACACATCGCCTAAGTGAATTAAATAATAATCACTAGATGATGGATGAGAACCTCACACGGGTCTTGAAATGATAATTAGTTCACACATCTCCCTTGTATTTAGTTGTATGTCAACCGATTGATTGACAGATCGTTATAAACATTATTTAATTATTTAATGCTTATACAGTTGTAGATGTACTCTGGATGTGAATTGGATGTTTAATAGTTGTTTATCACTATTGTTGACATATGTAATGTATGAAATCCATATAAATAAAATTATATGGTGATTGGTTGAGTCTCATTTCAATCCGGAATAAACGAATATTTTAATTTAATATTCAGTGAAAAGTTAAAGTTTGGTTTTGATGTCCTATTTTGGATGGACACAAAGATTATCAAATTATAATGAATATCTAGAAAATTGGATTTCAAAATCTGATATTTTGAAAATATTTTTATTCTAATATTATATTAATATGGGAAGTTCAATTCAAAGTTTAAAAATAAAGTGGAAGTTGAAATCATTTTTAAACGAATCTATAAATGCTTTATAAAATACGCTTTGAATAGAAATCAATGGAATCAATTACATATATAATATAATGGCTTAAAATGAAGATATTTGATTTTGAAATAGAATGATTGATATGAAATTTCAAATGGTAGTTTAATATAATTTATAATATTTATAAATTATTGCGGAAGCGATATCGATTTATATTTAATTTATAAATAGATTCGGGCTTGAGTAGGACGTTTCGCGCGGCGACCGTTTGCGAATTTCAACATGTAACTTCGAATTGTCGTAACGGGAGATCGGATTGTCGGATTCTCCTATAACCGGAACTTTTGGTTTTGTATCAAAAAGATCTTTCAAATGAATATAAGAGATTTAAAATCCAATGGCAAGATTTTAAAATATGTTCAAATCAATTTTGGAAATGGTCGCTATGGATGCAGTTCGATGACCGATATTGGAAACTGACTGTAAGGGCCTTATTAAAAATATGAATAAATTATGTTAAATCATAATAAATAATTTGATATGATTTTGGATGAAATATTCCATACTTTGGAAAGATAAGAGATATTTTTATCTAATTAAGATGTTTATCAGCTTGAGTAAAGAAATGAAAGAAATTTTAATGGTTTTGATATAACCAGAGATTACCAATATATAAATTGGATTGGATTTGAATGGAAATTAATTTCGGATATTTCGATATTGAATTCCATGATTATACGGATATCGTTGAGGAATTTGAAAGATATAGATATCGTTATTCCCAATATGATATCTGTTGGTTTCAGAATTTGATGTTGAATATAAGTCGACATGATTTCTTTTCAAAGCCTTGTATTTAATATCAAATTGGATTTTGGATTTGTCATGAATGGTATCTTAAATAATATTGTTCTTAAACCCAGTTGAGAAAGGAATAAATTTTTAATTAAGATTAACGATATTCCAAATAATTAAAATAGTTGGAATTAAATGGAAGTTGATTTTGGATTTATTGTGAACAATGTTTTAAATAACATTAGTTCTTAAACCCAATTAATAGCGAAGTTATGATTTGAAATTTATAAATCTTTTAATTAAGATTTAATGGAATTTTTCCAAAGTAAAGTTTACCAATTTAATAAACTAAATTGGAATTGGATGGAATTTGATTTATCAATAATCGAAATGAGCTTCTATGAAGGAAGACCATTACTATTTATGGAATTTAAAAGGCTTTGTCGTTATTCCACTTATAGTATTGGTATGATTCAGAAATTTATATCGGTTATATACTGATCAGATTTCCGTGAAGGTCGCATATTAAATGGAAAATGATTTTGGGTTTATCGTGAGCGATGTTTTAAACAACATTCGTTCTTTAACCCAGTTAAAGATAGGATTGATTTTCTAAAGTTGAATAATCGTAAAGTAATGATTTTTGAGATTAAAACTAAATGGAGTTTTAATGAATCTTTAATTAGACTGAAATGTGAATGAGGTAATTAAATTTACCGAATTCAAGAAATGTTTGAAATGGAGTCCCACCAGTTTTACTCCATGCGATGGTTAAATCTTTAATTAGATTTGAACGTTAAATGGTAATTGACTTTACAGATAACACAATGGGCATTAGATATAGAGTACTACCATTATTGCTCTATGGGTAGAATAGGTTGGGATTATAAAATGAATGATTACTTCGATAAGGCTCGATAATCCTGACTTGCTCTATAAACCTTAATTTGGTTTAAGTTGTGAAAAGATATAATAAAATCTTTTGAAATGACATCTAAAGGAAGATTTAAACAAAAATTTAAATGATTTAAATCTTTGATAAAATTAATGGGAACCTTTCCCCAAACTAACGAATATTTAAATAAAAGAATATTCTAGATTGGAATGAGAAGTGTGTTATCCTTATTTATCATTTGATTTTAAAGATATGTGAGTTATTCGGAAAAACTGGGTTTATCCCATTCTGAATAACTGTTACGACAATTAAAAGTAAAAGATTGAAGATGGCGGTCGAAGACCGGAGATCTTTACATCGTAGGAATAATTACTGATGTATCGACTGGGCAATACACCAAAGACGAGGTAGTAAGTGGTGGTCGTCTAGACGTACTTGGAGATCGATTGGATATGCGAGGACCTCTCTCCTGCATTGGACATATGGGACGAGGAATAAGGTGCATGCCTCCGGTATCGTTTAGACCCAGAACGAACTTGCAAATGGATTGTATGTCTGACATCGTGGTTTGTGCTATATTAATTGATCTCTACTAAATATATATTTGTTTGGTGGAGTTGAATTTATTCTCTTTGCTTAACACCCTTCTATGAGAGGTACGAGCTCAGAGGTTATATTGATGGACATTCATTATATGGTATGGATTGACAATGTGGCATGCTGAGATTCATGGATCAAAGCCTTTGTTGAGAAGAATATCTTTGCGGATGATGATCAAAGCATGGCTTTAGTATAGCGTAGCTTTGTGTATAGCGTTAATTCGCGAGGTTTACACCCCGGTATTAGTCAAAAAAGAGATTAGGGACAGCAGGGAGTGCATGCGTTTCTTTCTAGTTAGAAGTGATGACATGGTATGAAGCCTAGACAGTTTACTTATGTGGATAATTGGATAGCGAGGCGCCTCAGATATAGGGCTGTAAAAGGCTCATATGGTCGACGTAATGACCAAATTATAAGTCTTATAGGACAGGGAAACGTATTGTTTAAGAATAACTAATCCACAAAAGTAAGTGTAGACCATCCCTGCAAGATCCAAGGGTCACGTGTGTTGATCCTGGGCATCCCGCTAGAGATGGCCAGAAAACGGTGAGGGACATCCTTTGACTCGATTTATAGATGGAATCCAATTTCCAATACGCGACTTTCGATTTTAGTTGTAAACCTACACGGCGACATAGTAGGATGGGGTATTATACCGTCTATGATTGATACATTTATATTTAAAGTTGTTTTCTACACTATGCACTTATAATAACATCAAAAACATTTATTTTAAAGCGTACCAAGCATGTTTGACTATTATAAGGTAAAACTCTATCCTCCGGCTTGCGTTGCATTGTGTGATGGGACTTGAGCCTTATAATAGCTTCATTTTTTTAAAAACATTGCGTTGTTTGTCAATTATTTTATTTCATGATGTTCATTGGGGTAAACCCATTACATGATATACAACGTGGTCCCGTGATTTACCCTACTTTAAAGTAACATTTTTATAATTGTTTTAGTCTCATACCAGTCCCATGACTGACCTGGAATTTATTGTTTTTACCTAAACTTTGGATGCCTCACGAGCAGCTAGTAGTTTTGGGTTTGCATATTTTCTTTTCACAAGGCCCTTATTTACGGCTGGAGCTATACTCAGAAAGCTTTGTATCCGCGTATTTATTTTAGTTGTGTTAGTTGATGTGTTCCCGCTGTGCATTGTATTTATACATTTTATTTCCGCTGCATTATTGTAATTTATTCTCTGATATTTGTATATTCGCTGCATATAATTTATTTGCACTCTGATATTCTTGTAGTCTGATGTAAATTGTTGTAAAAACAATGAAAAATTCTATTATTCTGTGTTCTGATGCGTCGTGTTCTCAAAGCAATACGTCTTCTTGTTCGGTTTAGGCCGGCCGGGAAGTTCGGGTCGACTCACATCTCTTCATATTTTATAAATAGTTAAGATGCATGCATTATTCCATTAATCAACCAACAAATACACAACTACCTTATGAAAACCATTCCACATTCCACATTTCTGTACTTATCAAATGTCTCTTTCGCATATTCTCACATTCTCATATTATAGCATACATACACAACCAAGACTCAATCATCTCATTTCATGTTCCACATTTCACCGTACCAAACTAGTTTAGACCACATTCTCGTATTCTTGCAAAATTTTCACAACCAAAAGTCATTGTACTTTAGTATTTTCACAATACTTTAGCCCACATTCTCCTCCATCACATACTAAACATAAACATACACATACTAAACATACACACACTAAACATGCATAAATGTAACTTTAAACATGCACAAACTAAACCCTTAATCATGAATTTATTGACGTGAACAATAACTTGTAGACCATAGGAACTACAAATCAAATATATTCCACCAATGAAGGGACTAGAGTTGAAATCCTTAAACATGATAAACTCTAACTTTCGAAAATTACCAACTTTAATTACATAAAGTTAAGAATACTTACCAATAGAAGGTGGTTAAGAAGAAGAGGAGGCCATTCAAGTTAATTTTAGAGAAAAAAAATGTTTTTTGGGCTAAATTTGTAACGGGATGTGCTTTTTTCGTATGAGGTAAAAAAACGAAGAAGAGAGGAAATGAGAGTTGGAAGAAAGGGAGCTAAAGGGTTAAAGATCTTTGGGAATTATCTCATATATCGCCAACTAGCGTTATTTGGGATAATGCCAACATTTTTCCTCAACAGCATCTGAGATGCCGCTTTTGAAAAAAAAAACTGGTGGCATCTGGGATGTCGCTAGTTCAGCAAAAAGTGACCTACTTCTGTAATTAGTTTTCAGAGTGGTATATTTCTGTATAACTTTTCGAAATTGTGACACCTCACATTCGTTAATGTCACTCATTAAGAGAATGCATTAAGTTTCGTGAAGCGTTATAGGTAAACAGAAACAGAAACATTACAAGACAGATATAAAATAGCAGTAGAATTTAAAACTTTTATTAAGCAGAAAACATCGTGGTTCAAAACATAGTTACATCATGAGTCTGAAATACATAAAACCCAGTACATCATTTTAAAACTTATGTCTTATACTAAAATCATCAGAGTACAATAAACATAAAAAGAGCATAATCCTTAAATCATAGCCATAGTAGAGAAGATACAAAATCAAGCGGTACATCTAAGCAGCTCCAAGCAGGAGGAAAGAAGAATCCTAATCAAGCTTGAGTATTTCCACCCTAAGAACCTGGGGGAACGGAAGATAAATAAGAGGAAACAAAATGGGTTAGACATAAAGTCTGGCGAGTCCAGTTAATTTTAGCATACAAATAAGTAAAAGCATCATGACAGGCATATTAACTAGGCAAAAGAGATACAACATATAAAGCAGGTATGACAAGACAGGATACAATAAATAGCGCATCCCTAACACTTTTCTTTGCACCAATACTAGTGTTATATGAACAAGATGATCCCCAACAAGTATAAGATGGTAGACTTAGGCGTACTTTTAGTGAGAGGTTTTACCCTATACAATAACAGGCAGCCCAACTGAACATATCGGAGTTACCCCTAAGGATAATAACGGGCTTCTAAACATACCAGAGTCTAGATGTACCCTAATTACTACCCCAATCGATCGGCTCCCTACTCTGTAGATACCCTATGATGGCCCCACAGTAGAATGTATCACTTTCTAAAGTGGCAACCCTTTATTTTTAGGATGTGCACAACCATATCTACAGGTGTCACAACGTCTTAATCCTCCCCTGTCCGGACCCATGCACGCACATGACCCCATCGGAATGCGCCGCCCACATTGCCCCTTCGTTTGGATCTCTTACAATCAGCCCAGTAAGCGTGCCTCGACTCCGGCCTAGTTCGGAGTACTCGTTTGATACCTATATATGGGTTACTGACTGAAACGGGTCCCACACACAAGATGATACAAGCTTTCCCCGGGCTTGCATCCCCACTATTAGGATTTCCACAGGTTATGCCCTGCCAGTGTAAAAAACTTGCATAACCCCACAAGTTAAGTTTGTAGGCCTATATATATATATATATATATATATATATATATATATATATATATATTACCCACCACCCCAAGATATACTTAACCCTCCCACTATTTCAAACAAGTTTACTTAACCCCTACTCAAGTTAACATGTTCATGTAATCCTTATAGATTTAAACAAGTTAAGTATTACTAGTTAATAGGTTATCCCCATTCACATCGACTTCTTTTCAAATTACCAAGTTCCACTTACTTATTAATTATATATATATATACACAGCTTAATCCATTTAAGCTTATTAATAAGCCCATCACATGTTATTCTCTAGATTGTAATCCAAAATCTGTAATCTACAATCTATTATCCCTAGATTTTAATTAACGAAAGTAATCCATAATTATTCATTGTATGTTTCCATAGTTACAATAACATGTTTTGCTTAATATGTAATTAAGTATACTTCATCTCAATCCACCTGTTTTCTGTCCAGTATGTCACTACAACTCGTCGTTGTTTACTTATTAACTTAGTTCTCTTAACTAAGGTTTACTGATAAGTTTTCCTTCCTTTTATTATAACTTATGTTATAATTTCCACTTGTCCCTAGGACATGCCTACCTATTATATAACATTCTCATTAATGTAATTAACTACAGTAGGTTATTCTCATTCCCTGTTTATTCCAATTCATTTCCATTAATTACGATTAGTGCCATTTATTTCTATCCTTTTATATACATATATTCATATATATGTTTATGCATTAGACCTCTCACATTAAGCCTACAACTTGTGGATGCTGGATACGTCGGGCGGGTCCGGGCAGACTCTTCCACAAGTAGGACTTAACCTCGTGTCTTAGCACATTACGTGTTTGTGCACTTATATCCCTCGCATTAGATTCACCACTTGTGGTTGCTGGATATTCCGGACGGGTCTGAGCAGACTTCTACCATAAGTGTAATCTAACCTCGTGTTTAAGCGCGATAACAGTTTCTAATTACAGTAAATCTAGGCATTTTCACTATTTAACAATTATCCCAATTTCATTATAGGTTTTGATGCCCCTTTTCCAAGTCTTATTCGTTACTAACAAATTTTCATGTTTATCATGCCCAAATTAAGATCTTTAATCACAACTTTGATTTATGCCCCCAAATCCATATTCATGTTTTCAATTCAAGTTATGCCCAAATTTCCCAATAGAAGTTATGCCTAATTAAGATTTAGATCAACATATAAATTATGCCCCAAATCCCAAGTCTTGGCTTAAGGTATGAATTATGCCCCAAATTAATTATTTCCATCGTTCCCAATTTTGTACATTTGCGTATTTCAGCGGTATGCCTAGGCTCAAAGGTAGCCTGGCTATAGAATAAAAAGGGAAAAAAAGAAGGGAAGAGAACAGAAATAAACATAATAACAAGATTGACATACGATGGTAGAAATAGGTATAACACTAATAAGCATATAATGACAAAATTGGGCATAATGACAAGATAGGCAAATAACAACAAATCTGATGAACATGAGATAATAGAACTAATTCTAATATAATAGGGACATTATAAACAGGCATGATAAGATCTAAATAGTGAATTAGATCTACAAATAATGGCAGATCTGACATGATAGATAAGCACAGGCTTAGATCCAATTCATAGTCATGTCAAAATAACTTAGATACATAGGTTATGTCAGATCTGGTATGATTCAATTAGTCATAGGCTTAGATCCAATTCATAAACATGTTAAGATTAACTTTTAAGTATCCATATCTAAAAAATAACATAGACTCACTGTGATTTGATCTAAAGAATAGGGAATTTGATTGCAGCTATTGCAGAATAGATCTTTGAATTCCTATATTTCTAGTTGTTAAAGAGGAATAGGCTATTGAGGAAACATCTAGTTCTCCATTACTTTTGGTGTGTGAAAACAAGAGAAATGGGGTCCTATTTATAGCCTAAAGCCAACGAACCAAGCCAATAATTCAGTCCACGTTCAGAATTGGGAATCTGCCCAGATCCATATGGTGGTCGACCCCCTTTAGGTGTCGACCCCTAAGAGCCTGGATCGACCCTTGGGTCGACCCCAAGAATCAATCGGCTCCGCTTCTAGGGATTCCGCTTTGAAATTTTGATTTTTTTTTTGAATATTTGATTTGTTTGTATATATATAATTCTCCTGTGCGTATACAAACTTCTAGGCTTAATAACTTCTTCATACGACGTCCGTTTCACGCAAACTAGGTGTCTATTTTGACCAAGATTCCGAGACGAACGCATTGGTGCAGTCTGTTTCACTTACTCCTGAATATTTAATTAAGTATTCTTTAGTTTATCATCTTAATGTGTTATAAAATTACGGGGTGTTACATTCTCCCCTACTTAAGGGATTTCGTCCCCGAAATCTCCAAGTTAAGAAGAATGTATATCCTAACATCCACATCCACCTACTCTGTATATCCTAACATCCAAATCCACCTACTCATCCACCAATCACAGGCATCCATTGTCCTTAAAAGATTTCTAATGCTTATATGTACATATGCAAAGGTGTGTGTATATGTCCCTATACTACTGCGAAAGAACAGGCGGTCTACTGATTCAGTCGACCTCCTTAATGCAAGGTATGTTAGTGCCATGAATCAAACATGTATGCAAATAATCCTATTACTACATGTAAGTTCTATATGTGTGCGCAATAATTCATCTAAATGAAATATCCATACGATGATACAACCTTTTCCATCTATAAAAAAAATAAATGCACACGAATTCATATGTAGTGTGAGAGTGATTGAGCCGATCTAGTGCCTAATGTGTGTATATGCATCCACGAGCAAACACATGCTTCCACTTGCATCCATCAAACATAACATGTCTTAAACACATGTTTACATCCATGGGATTCCTACCTAAAGGTCAAAGATTCGATCGATAGGATATACCTGAATGATAGAAGCAAGTACGAATGAAAGCCTTTGGAAGAGAAGTTAAGAATATTCCCTTGAAAAGAAAAGGGTACGAAGCGCAAATCTTGTCTTCAGTCTCCTAAGTTGTACCCACTTGGTTATCTCCCCACTGAACTTTCATCAACTTAACCTCTCGGTTGGGTAGCTTCTTAACCTCCGATCTAAGAATACGGGTAGGAACTCGTCTAATTGTTGCCTCCAGTTCCACTTCTACTTCCTCAAGCATACTCGGCTCAACTACTTCTGTTGTATCGTGCGAACATTTTTGCAAATGAGCATCCACTAATTTCTCTGGTAGCTTTACCCTATAATTCATTTGACATATTCTTTCCATTATGGGAAATGGTCCTACAAACCTTGGCGCCAATTTCCCTATAGATCCAAAACGAACTACATTCATCAAAGGAGATACTTTGATAGAAACCATGTCTCCCACCTCAATTCAATACCGGTCCTTCCTTTATTTGCATATGACTTTTGCCTGTCCTGAATTGTCTTCATGCGCTTGCGGATAAGATCAGTCTTTTCTGAAGTTTCCCTAAACGTCTCAGGTCCGAGTAGAAGCCTATATCTGCTGCCTCAATTTGAGATCCTTCTGCGGGAACATATACTTATGCGACTTATGGTACATGAATAACTCGAACCTCTCTCCAAGCAGATACAGTCGTCAAGTCTTAAGCACGAATAGTTTAGCAGCTAATTCCAAAACATGGGTAGGGTAGTTCTTCTCGTGAACCCTTAGTTGTCAACCTCCATAACATACTACCCTTCCCTTTTGCATCAGAACCACACCAAGCCCTGTACCATATGCATCAGTGTATACTGTGAAGACTTTATTCCCATCGGGCAAGGTCAGGACTGGGGCTGTTGTCAGAGCCCTCTTCAGTTGCTGGAAAGCATCATCCCAATTTACATCCTGAGAAAATGTAATATTCTTCTTCTATAGTTTGGTGAGCGGGGCCGATATCTTTGCGAATTCCTTAATGAACTTCCTATAATAGCCCACTAATCCAAGGAAACTTCTCACCTCTGTTGCATTCTTTGGGATCTGCCAATCTTAAACTGCAACTATCTTTGCAGAATCTACTGCTATCCCATCTTTAGAGACCACATGCACTAGAAATCTCACTTCTTTTCTCCAAGAATGATATTTAGAGAATTTCTCCTTAAGCTGGTGCGCACAAAGAGTTTTCAAAACCTCCTTTAAATGTAGGGCATGCTCTTCCTCGCTCTTCGAGAAAAATCAAGATGTTATCCACAAAGACCACAACGAACTTATTTAGAAACTCTCGAAATACCCTACTCATCAGATCAACAAAATAGGCGGGTGCATTCGTCAACCCAAAAGGCATAACGAGCCACTCAAAGAAACCATCTGGAGTTATAAAAGTGGTCTTATCTATATTGTCCTCGGCCATGCTCAACTGATGAAAACCCGCGACTAAGTCTAACTGAGAGAAAACAGATGCACCAACGAGTTGGTCAAACAAATCATTTGTCCTCGGAAGTGGGTGCCTTTTCTTTTTAGTGAGTTTATTCAACTCTCTACAATCCACACATAAGCGAAGCGAACCATCCGCCTTAGTTGCGAATACCACCGGAGCACCCCATTCACATATGCTTCACCTAATAAACCCTTCCTCTAGTAGCTCCCCTATTTTCTTTCTAAGCTCCCTCCTTTCCCTCTGTGCCATATGGCGCACAGGCAATGCAACTGGCACTGCATTGTCCACCAAGTATATACGGAAGTCAATCTTGTGCCTCAGAGGTAAGCCCCGAACTCCCTCAAAAACATCAGGATAATCACAGACTACTGGTACAGATCGCAGATCATCGATAGATGCATCAAGTGACTCTAGGAAACTAAGCATAATGGACCCTTTTGGGTCACAAGAAATCTCGATGGTCTCCCCATGGCAAGTCAAAAGTCAAATGACCCTCCTCTCACAATCCAGAATGGCACCATACATGGCTAGCCAATCCATCCCTAGAATCAAACCATAGCCCATGAAAAAGGATATGCATCGCACTCAAATTCGACGCCTAACACGGATATTCTCAAATCCCGACAAATCATAGACAACTGAGTCGTATCTCCAATGGGGTTTGAGACAACTATGGGATCTACAATCATACTAGTACTAAGGTGCAGAGAATTAACCACCGAAATCAGATATAAAAGAATGCGAAGCGCCAGAATCAAAAAAAGTTTTAACTAGATGATTGGAAAGAGAAATCAAACCTACAACAAAAACTTTTATACCTCTATCTTGTACACTAACCATGAGAACATACACCTACCCTTTACCAGATCCTTCCTTTTGGTCATATCCTTGTTTCTTCGGGCGTTCCCTCTTATAGTGTCCGACCTCACCACAGTTGAAGCAAGCGTTTTTCCTTCTTCGACAATCTTTGACCAGATGACCCAAGCGCTTGCATCCACGACATTTCATAAAGGATTTACCTACCCGCGATGGTGGTGGAACAACGGCTGCAGCTGGGGGAGGGTCTCCTTAGCTCCCGGTAGGTGTCGTAGCCTTGAGATACCTATGGAACCAATCTGGTACTTGAACGCCCTCGGGAATATTAGATTCCCCAGACATGCTGAAAAGGGAAAAAGGGATTCAAACAGAGAATCAAAAGATATTTCCTGTGGCATTAAGGAATATGTTTTTCAAAATAGACTTTTCTTTAGAAAATGCTTCCTTTTAAAACCTTTTTGAAAATAAATTTCAAAATCTTTTATCAGATCTGGTAACCTTCAGCTCCGATACCAAGTGTGACACCCCACGTCCGTTAATGTTACTTATTAATAGAATGCATTAAGTTTCATGAAGCATTATAGGTAAACAGAAACAGAAAGATTACAAGATAGATATAAAATAGTAGCGAAATTTAAAACTTTTATTAAGCAGAAAACATCGTGGTTCAAGTCATAGTTACATCGTGAGTCTGAAATACATAAAACCCAGTACATCATTTTAAAACTTTTCTCTAGTACTAAAATAATCAGAGTACAATAAACATAAAAAGAGCATAATCGCCAAATAATAGCCACAGTAGAGAAGATACGAAATCAAGCAGTACATCTAAGTAGCTCAAAGCAGGAGGAAAGAAGAATCCTGATCAAGCTTGGGTATTCCCGCCCTGAGAACCGGAGGGGAACGGAAGAGAAAGAAGAGGAAACAAAATGGGTCAGACATAAAATCTGGCGAGTCCAGTTACTTTTAGCATATAAATAAGTAAAAGCATCATGACATGCGTATAAACTGGGCAAGAGAGATATAACATATAAGGCAGGTATGACAAAACAAGATAGAATAAATAGCTCTTCCCTAACACTTTTTCTACATCAATACTAGTGTCGTATGAACAAGATTAATCCCAACAAGTATAAGATAATAGATTTAGGCGTACTTCTAGTAAGAGGTTTTACCTTATACAATAACACGCAGCCCAATTGAACATACCGGAGTTACCCCTAAGGGTAATAAAGGGATCCTAAATATACCAGAGTCTAGATGAACTTTAATTACTACCCCAATTGATCGGCTCCCTACTCTATAGATACCCTGTGCTGGCCCCACAATAGAATGTATCACTTCCTAAAGTGGCAAACCTTTATTTTCAGGATGTGCACAACCATATCTACAGGTGTCACAGCATCTTAATCCTCCCCTGTCCGGACCCATAAACGCACATAACACCGTCGGAATGCGTTGCCCACACTACCCCTTCATTTGGATCTCTTACAATCAGCCCAATAAGCGTGCCTTGATCCGACCTAGTTTGGAGTACTCATTTGATACCTATATATGGGTTACTGACTAAAACGGGTCCCACACACAAGAGGATACAAGCTTCCCCCTAGGTTTGCATCCACACTACCAGGATTTCCACAGGTTATGCCCTACCAGTGTAAAAAGATTGCATAACCCCACAGATTAAGTTTATGGGCCTATATATATTACCCACCACCCCAAGATATACTTAACCCTCCCACCGTTTCAAAAAAGTTTACTTAACCCCTATTCAAGTTAACATGTTCATGTAATCCTTATGAATTTAAACAAGTTAAGTATTACAGGTTATCCCCATTCACATCGACTTCTTTTCAAATTACCAAGTTCCACTTACTTATTAATTTCATATATATACAGCTTAATCCATTTAAGCTTATCAATAAGCCCATCACATGTTATTCTCCAGATTGTAATCCAAAATCTGTAATATACAATCTAATTATTCATTGTCTGTTTCCATAGTTACAATAACATGTTTTACTTAATATGTAATTAAGTATACTTCATCTCAATCCACCTGTTTTCTGTCCAACATGTCACTACAACTTGTCGTTGTTTGCTTATTAACTTAGTTCTCTTAACTAAGGTTTATTGATAAGTTTTCCTTCCTTTTATTATAACTTAAGTTATAATTTCCACTTGTCCCTAGGACATGCCTACCTATTATATAACATTCTCATTAATGTAGTTAACTACAATAGGTTATTCTCATTCCCCGTTTATTCCAATTCATTTCCATTAATTACAATTAGTTCCATTTAGTTCTATCCTTTTGTATACATATATTCATATATATATATATATATATATATGTTTATGCATTAGACCTCTCACATTAAGTCAACAATTTGTGGATACTGGATATGCCTAGCGGGTCCGGGCAGACTTCTCCCACAAGTCAGACTTAACCTCGTGTCTTAGCACGTTACATTTTTGTGCCTTAGACCCCTCACATTAGATTCACCACTTGTGGTTGCTGGATATACCGGGCGGGTCCAGGCAGACTTCTAACACAAGTGTAATCTAACCTCGTGTCTAAGCGCGGTTACAGTTTCTAATTACCGTGAATCTAGGCATTTTCACTATTTAATAATTATCCCTATTTCATTATAAGTTTTGACACCCCTTTTCCAAGTCATATTCATTACTAACAAATTTTCATGTTTATCATGCCCAAATTAAGATCTTTAATCACACCTTTTATTTATGCCCCCAAACCCATATTCATGTTTTCAATTAAGGTTATGCCTAAATTTCCTAATACAAGTTATGCCCAGTTAAGATTTAAATCAACATATAAATTATGCCCCAAATCCCAATTCTTGGCTCAAGGTACGAATTATGCCCAATATTCCCAATCATTTTTTACAATATGAATTATGCCCCAAATTAATTATTTCCATGGTTCCTAATTTCGTACGTTCGCATATTTCAGCGGTATGCCTAGGCTCGAAGTTAGCCTGGTTATAAAATAAAAAGGGAAAAGAAGAAGGAAAGAGAACATAAATAAACATAATAACAAGATTGACATATGATGGTAAAAATAGGCATAACACTAACAAGAATATAGTGACAAAATTGGGCATAATGACAAGATAGGCATATAGGAACGGATCTGATGAACATGTGATAATAGAACTAATTCTAATATAATAAGGACATCATAAACAGGCATGATGAGATCTAGATAGTGAATTATATCTAAAATAATGGCAAATCTGACATGATAAATAGGCGTAGGCTTTGATCCAATTCATAGTCATGTCAAAATAACTTAGATACACAAGTTATGGCAGATCTGATATGATTCAATTAGTCACAGGCTTATATCCAATTCATAAACATGTTAAGATTAACTTTTAAGTATTCATATCTAAAAATAACGAAGACTCATTGTGATTGGATATATAGAACAGGGAATTTGATTGCAGCTATTGCAGAACAGATCTCTGAATTCATGTAATTCTAGTTGTTGAAGAAGAATAAGCTATTTTAATCAAGGCAGAGGCAACATCTAGTTCTCCATTACTTTTGGTGTGTAAAAACAAGAGAAATGGGGTCCTATTTATAGCCTAAAGCCAATGAACCAAGCCAAGAATTCAATCCATGTTCAAAATTAGGAATCTTCCCAGATCCGTATGTGGGTTGACCCCCCCTTTGGGTGTCGACCCCGGGGTCGACCCATGGGTTGACCCCAAAGAACCTGGGTCGACCCAGCAGGGTCTCCAATCGACCCTCAGAATCGGTCGGCTTCGCTTCGGGGCTTCCGCTTTGCTATTTTGATTTTTTTCTAAATATTTGATTTGTTTGTATATATATATAATTCTCCTATGTGTATAAAAACTTCTAAGCTTAGTAACTTCTTCATACGATGTCCGTTACACGCAAACCAGGTGTCTATTTTGAGCAAAATTCTGAGATGAATGTAATAACACAGTTCGTTTCACTTAATTTTGAATATTTAATTAAGTATTCTTTAGTTTATCATCTTAATGTGTTATAAAATTACAGGGTGTTACAGAAACTGTCCAAAATGAAAAAAGTCCTTTAAGTTTTAAACACTTAAATACTCATCTCCCTATCGGAGTACTAATAAAAGAAATGTATTGTTAAAGGTGCTTGGCTAGTTGCTAAGGACTACCAATCTAATGTCTGGTTTACTGACCGAAGAGTTTGGCCTCGAGCCTCTTTCGGTGGAAACCGCCAATCAAAAAACACTGTGGTAGCCCATAGTGGAAACCACGGTGTCGTTAGAAGTACATTAAAATAGAGGCCAACTTTATCTCGTTTCATCTCTCATTTAGTCCACACTTGAGTTTGTCCATATTTAATTGAGGAAATTAGGGAGGCATCCCTATTTTTAAAGATCGTGCAATGCCGCTCGCTGTGTAAGTTTACATTTTAATCGAGTCTATGTTTTACTGTATCATCATACTTTCCTGTTTTTTTGCGTTATGTATAAAAAAAATTCAAAAAATTGTAAATATTTATAGAAGGATTCTACAACAAAATACTAAAATGTCAGCACTTTTTGTGAATAAATGGAGATATTTTTACAGTTATTCACATAGTTCACTGCATATATTGAAAGTTGGAAGAAAGGTTGCAGCTATATCTGCAGTTATTATAAATAATTGCAGACATAACTGCAACTGTTGTAGCATTCCGAAATTCAATACACTATAACCATGCTTAGAGATAATAACTTGGGTATAACTTAATTAAATATCCAGAATTAAGTGAAACCGGCATTTACTTTTCGTTCATCTCGAAATTATGGTTCAGCTAGATCCCAAGTTTGCATAAAACAGATATTGTATGAAGAAGTTATGGGCACTAGAAATTTGTATACATACAAGGAGCTTATATGTAAATATAACATAAAATAAATTCCAGAATTTTCGACTAACGTAAGCGGGAAAGGAGAGCGTGAAACAGGCCCATTATGGGCCGACCCACGCTAAGCCCGGGTCACTCTAGGGTCGACCTAAGGGCGATGGGTCGACCCACAACATATCTAGGCGGATTTGTCCGCCAAACCTGGACTGTTTTGTGGCTTTATTTGCTGCTGACTCAGCATTATGTGTACGGTTTGGATTTAAAACCTAGAATCTAAAGGCTGAGGTTGACTCTGTGAATCTTTAAATAGGTGGCTTCTATCATTCCAACTTATACCAATTCTTCATATCTTCTTCTACCTCTATGAAATTATTCTGAAAAATATAAACATATAATAGGGGAATGCTACTAAGGATTGGATCAAACAGAGACAACATCAATTCTTGCATAATACAACTTGGATTAGACTTTCTTTCTCTATGGCATAGTGTTATATATAAGAGGTTTATTCTCTTCTTCACCAAGACCCACTATGAGTTCCTGTCATTTATAGATCTGATTTCTTAAACTTTAAACATGACAGTTAAATAAAAATAGGTTAGGATATACAGTGTTAGTAAGATAAACGTTATACATGTTTTCACCATTAATCACCTACGACGTTATGATCAATAAGACATATATCTGTGATGTCGGATAATTAACAAGTTATATGTATCTATTTTCCTTTTCCCATTTTCTATGTTTATGTTTATTTCCAGTCTTGCCTGTATGCCTATGTGATTTGATTCTGTTCTTCTTCCTCTATTTTTCCTTTTTATTTTACGCTAAGCCTAGGACTTTGGAAGTCTAGGCTATACCCGACTAGAGTGTGCATATAATTAGGGAAATAATGAATGGCATAAAAAGAGGAATATATATATATATATAGAAGAGATATATATATAGGCATGTGGTTAAACTAGGATTGCTTAACTATATTGGGAAAGGGATAATATACATATGTTTGGACTTGTTGTAAATTGTTAAAAAGGTTCATGTGTATATACCTGCTGAAAATTGACAGAAATGGATAATATGCATAACTTGTACTTTCGGAAATTTTGGGACATAACTAAATGGAATATGCACATTAATTGGACATGTTAGGTTTGACTTAATACATACATTAAGTAAATAACATGTTAGAATATTTTGAAGTACCAGATATAGGTTAATAAACTGATTTGCTGTAGAAATTGTATACATTTGGGCATGTGTTTTAGGGAAGGGTAGTACACACATAATGACATGTAATTTGACAACCATGCTTATTAGTAAACCTAAACCTGTTGGGTTAAACATGAATATTAATAAGCTAAGAGGTCCCTTGTTTTTGTTTTTGTATCGGGTTTTGGGAGTCTTAAATCTTAATTTTGAGGGCATAAGCTTAGGGGGTTTGGCTTGTGTCAATATGTTGTTTGGAACACATATCAATCAATATCCCTATTGGTATTTTGTAAGAGGGGGCCTCGCACTAGGTAGGGGTCAGGGAACGCTTTACTCAACTGGATAGTAAGAGGTTCACATAGGGAAGGTGGGTAGGGGGCGTTCCGGTGGAATCATGAGCGTGTATGGGTACGACTAGGGAAGATAAGTCACTATAAACCCAGTAAATATGTCTATTTGTATAGTTATTGGGTTTGGAGTGATACACCCAACTACCAGGGCTGACACTGGGTATTTACATAGTAGGGAGCCGATTGCATGGGTAGTAATTAAGGTACACCTAATTCAGCTGTTATTCTTGTTGAGTAATTAGGGTACGCCTAGTCCTATTGTTTAATCCTACTATTATTTCTGTTGTTTTGTAATTGGGTTGAACACCTAATCCTTTTAACCTTGTTATACTAGTATTGATGCAGACATAAGACATACCTGTTTTAGGATATAATGTGAAGCATTACTCGATCATAGTTTATTCTTGTTATTCATGTCTATCCTGCTGTTCAAATTAGTTTTGTTTACCTTATATGACACTGTACCTTTCTTATCTAGTCTTATTTACCTGTCTTGGCAATGTCTATTTTATGCACATTTGTAAATAACTGGAACTCGCCAGACTTTATGTCTAACCCTTTTTCTTTTTCCTTTTTCTTCCTTTCCTGCTCCCTAGGTACTCAGAGTGGAAGCACTCAACAGTGACTAGGACTTCTCTTACAGCTTGGACTTGGATTTCTTGAGATGTATCATTTTGACTTTTTCTCTACTTTAGTATGGCTTATGGCGAGGGATATGATTTTATGTACTCTGATATTTTATTTCATGAGATATGTTGTAAGACAGATTTGAGACATTTGGTTAGTTGTAACTGGTTTTGATGTACATTTGAAACTATGCTTTATTTTCAATAACGAAATTGAAAGTTTCTGCTGTTTATTTTATCCGTCTTGCACAATTTCTATAATGATTACCTATTGCACTTCACAAAACTTTTACTTGTGATATTAATTATCAGGGACTTTGCAAATGTATCGGCCCCGCTCACTAGATTAACGAAGAAGAACTTGGATGTTTCATGGAGCATCGATTGTGAGATGCCTTTCAGAGGATAGAAAGGGCTCTGACAACCGCCCCAGTTCTGACTCTCCCCGACGGAAGCAATATGTTCATGATTTACACAGATGCTTGTGGCACAAGGCTTGGTGTCTTCTGATGCAAGAAGGAAGGACAATATGTTATGGAAGTAGACAGTTGAGGTTTCATGAGAAGAACTACCCAACCCATGACCTTGAGTTGGCTGCAATAGTGTTCGCATTGAAGTCTTGGTGACACTATCTACTTGGAGAGATATTTGAGATATATACAAATCTTATGTCGCTCAAATACTTGTTCTTGCAGAAGGATCTCAACTTAAGGTAGCAACGGTGGATGGAGTTCCTAGCGTCCTATGACTTCAAGGGTAATGTAGTAGCGGACGCGTTGAGTAGGCAGAGGATGACCTTGAGTCCTCTATTCGTAGAAAGGCGGAGCTTGGAGTGCATCTCGACCTTTGATTTTAAGCCATCTAGAAATTTCAATTTTGGATTATTAGCATCATTGGAGGTGTGACCTACTCTTTTAGAGCGAGTTGGATCTATGCAGCGGAAGTACCCGTAAATTTCAGACACCTTGGACAAGCTTGGTAGAGGAGAGACTTCTAATCACCTTACTAGATATACTGTGGATGAGAAGGGGTAGCTAAGAGGAGATGGAAGGATATGCGTCCCTAAGATTAAGGAATTGCTAAAGGCGGTGCTTGAAGAAGCTCATCACTCACGGATTTCACTTTGGGATTATTTGCATCATTGGAGGTGTGACCTACTCTTTTGGAGCGAGTTGGATCTATGCAGTGGAAGGACCCACAGATTTCAGGCACCTTGGACAAGCTTGGTAGAGGAGATACATCTAGTCACCTTGCTAGATATACTATGGATGAGAAGAGGTGGATAAGAGGAGATAGAAGGCTATGCATCCCTAAGATTAGGGAATTGCTGAAGGCGGTGCTTGAAGAATCTCATCACTCTCAGATGACTATCCATCCAGGTGGCGACAAGATGTATCGAGACATGAAGAGAGTTTTCTTTTGGACTGGCATAAAGAAGGATGTGGCGGAGTTTGTAGCTCGATGCTTGACATGCCAATGAGTAAACGCTGAACAAAAGAAACCTGTCAGATTGCTTCTGCCCTTAGATGTCCCACGATGGAAGTGGGATATCGTCTCTATGGATTTCATCGATGGACCACCCTGATCATGGAAGGGAAATACGAGCATTTGGGTGATATTGGATAGAATAACGAAGAGCGCTCACTTTATACTTGTCAAGAGTAAGAGGATGACGACATGGTTGGCATCAGTATATCTTCAAGAGATTGTTCGATTGCATGGGCTACCGTCCAGTATAGCTAGTGACCGCGACCCTATCTTTACTAGTGATTTTTGGAAGAGCTTACAAGAGGCGTTAGGTGCACAACTACGATTAAGCACATCATACCACTCTCAGACAGATGGACAGACTGAGAGCGTGAACAGAGTTCTTATGGATCTTCTAAGACTGTGTATCCTAGACTTTGGAGGGACTTGGGAGGATCATCTCCCAATAATAGAGTTTGCCTACAACAACAGTTGCCAATCGAGCATAGGCATGGCACCCTTTGAAGCTCTATGAGGATGACCTTGCAGATCGACGACTTGTTGGTGGGAGTCCACGGACAGACTTCTACTTGGACCTGAGATGATATGGGATACATCCGAGAAGATTAATCTTATATTCCGAAAAATGAAAGTCGCTCAGGACCGACATAAGTCATATGCCAAAAAAAGGAGGACCGTTTGGAATTTGAAGTGGGAGATATGGTTTTCATTAAATTATCACCGCTAAGGAATGTAGTTCGCTTTGGCTCAGTATGGAAGTTAGTGCCGAGATTCGTAGGACCATTCCCTATAGTGGGAGGATAGGTCAGATGGCTTATATGATTAAGCTATTGGAAAGACTAGCAGGCATACCCGATGTGTTTCATGTTTCCCATTTGAGGAAATGTTTCCATGATACGATAAAGATAGTAGAGCCGAGTACTCTTGAGGATGTAGAAGTTGAGAAGGAAGCATCAGTGAGACGAGTTCCTACTCATATCCTTGGATCAGAAATCAAGAAGCTACATAACAAGGAGATTAGATTAGTAAAAGTATAATGAGGAGAAGACCATGAAGATGCGACATAGGAACCCGAAGATAGGATTCATGCTTCTTATTCTTTTCTTTTTGAAAGTACGTTCTTGACTTCTTTTCCAAGCTTTTACTTTACATTTGCTTCCATTGTTCTCACAAGTTTATTCTATCGATCGAGTCTTTCGACCCTTAGGTAGAATACAATGGTTGGAAACATGTGTTTGAAATATGTTATGGTTGATGGTTGGAAGTAGATGCAAGTGTTTGCTAGTGGTTTCTCATGAATGCATATACACACACTAGGCACTAGATCGGCTCAATCACTAACATATTGCATATGGATGTGTGTGCATTTTATTTTTTCTATGGATGGAAATAGATGAATCATCATATGGATATTGCATTTTGATGAATGATTGTGCAAACATATAGAGCATATATGTTATATTAGGATTATTTACATACATTTTTGGATATATGACTCAAACATATATTGCATCAAGGAGGTCAACTGAATCAGCCGACCGCCTGATTTTTGCATTAGTGTAAAGACATATATACACACTTTTTTGTATGTTCATACAAGCATTAGAAATTCTTAAGGACAATGGATGCCTATGGATGGTGGATGAGTAGATGCTTGTGGTTGTTAGGATAGTACATGCTTCTTAACTTGGAGATTTCGACGATGAAGTCCTTTAAGCAAGGGTGAATGTAAACCCCAAATAATTTGGGTATAACTTAATTAAATATTCATAATTAAGTGAAACCGGTATTACCTTTGCGTTCATCTCGGAATTCTGGTTTAGATATACCCTAAGTTTGCGTAAAACAGATAACATGTGAAGAAGTTATGGGCATTACAAGTCTGTATACATATAGGAGCTTATATGTAAATATAACATAAAATAAATTCCAGAAATGTTCGAATGACGTAAGCGGGATAAGAGAGCGGGAAATAGGCCCGTTGTGGGCCAACCCACTCTCAGTCCGGGTCGACCCATAGGTCGACCCAAGGGGTGGGTCAACTCTAGGGTCGACCCACAATAGATCGGGACGGATTCATCCACCGAACTTGGATTGTTTTGTAACTTTATTTGTTGCTGACTCAGCGTTATATGTACGGTTTGGATTCAAAACCTAGAATCTAAAGGCTGAGGTTGACTTTGTGAATCTATAAATAGGTGGCTTTTCCCATTCCAACTTACACCAATTCTTCATATCTTCTTCTACCTCTATGAAATTATTTTGAAAAATATAAACATACAATGGGGGAATGCTGCTGAGGATTAGATCAAACAGAGACAACATCCGGACTTGCATACATACAACTTGGATTGGACTTTCTTTCTCTACAGCCTAGTGTTATATATATGAGAGATTTATTATCTTCTTCACCAAGACCCACTGTGAGTTCCTGTCATTTACAGACCAGATTTCTTAGAATTTAAACATGACAATTATATAAAATTGGGTTGGGATATTCAATGTTAGTAAGATAAAAGTTATACATGTTTTCGCTATTAATCACCTATGTCGTTATGATCAGTAAAACATATACCTGTGATTTTGGATAATTTACAAGTTATATGTATCTCTTCCTTTTCCCATTTTCTATGTTTTATGTTTATTTTCAGTCTTGCCTATATGCTTATGTGATTTGATTCTATTCTTCTTCCTCTATTTCCCTTTTTATTTTATGCTAAGCCTAGGCCTTTGGAAGCCTAGGCTATATTTGACTAAAGTGTGCATATAATTAGGGCAATAATGAATGACATAAAAAGATTAATATATATATATATGTATGTGTGTGTGTGTGTGTGTGTGTGTATATATATATATGCATGTGGCTAAACTAGGACTATTTAACTATATTGGGAAAGGGATAATATACACATGTTTAGACTTGTTGTAAATTGATAAAAAGGTTAATGTGTATGTACTTGTTGAAAATTGACAGAAATGGATATACACATAACTTGTACATTCGGTAATTTTGGGACATAACTAAATGGAATATGCATATGAATTGGACATGTTAGGTTTGACTTAATACAAAAATTAAGTAAATAACATATTAGAATATTGTAAGAACTAGATGTAGGTTAATAAACTGACATGTTGTAGAAATTGTATACATTTGGGAAGGTGCTTTGGGGAAGGGTTGTACACACATAATGACATGTAATTTGACAACCATGTTTATTAGTAAACCTAAAACTGCTATGTTAAACATGAGTACTAATAAGCTAAGAGGTCCCTCGTTCTTATTGTTGTATCGGGTTTGGGGACTCTTAAATCCTAGTTTTGGGGGCACAAGCTTAAAAGCTTTAGCTTATGTCAATCCTTTGTTTGGAACATATATCGGTCAGTATCCCTGGTGGTATTTTGTTACAGAGGGCCTCACACTGGTTAGGGGTCAGGGCACGCTTTACTCAACTGGATAGTAAGAGGTTCACATGGAGAAGGTGGGTATGGGCATGTTCTGGCAGAATCATGAGCGTGCATGGGTTCGACTAGGGAAGATAAGCCGCTGTAACACCAGTAAATAGGTCTGTGTTATATAGTTGTTGGGTTAGGGAGTTATACACCTTGCTGTCGGGGATGACACAGGGTATTTACGTAGTAGAGAGCCGATGACATAGGTAGTAAATATGGTACACCTAATGCTGCCGTTATTCTTGTTGAGTAATTAGGATGCACCTAATCCTAGTGTTTAATCTTGTTGTTATTTTTGCTGTTAATCCTGCTGTTATGTAAATCGGTTGAACACCTAATAACCTTGTTATACTAGCACTGGTGCAGACATAAGACATACCTATTTTAGGATATAAATGTGAAGTATTACTCGATCATAGTTTATTCCTGTTATTCTTGTCTATCCCGCTATTCTGTTCTGTTTAGTTTACCTTATATGACACTGTACCTTTCTTATCCAGTCTTATTTACCTGTCTTGGAAATGTCTATTTTATGCACATTTGTAAATCACTGGAACTCGCCAAACTTTATGTCTGACCCTTTTTCTTTCGCCTCTTTCTTCCTTCCCCCTAGGTCATTAGAGTGGAAGCACTCAACAGTGACTAGGGATTCTCTTACAGCTTGGACTTGGATTTCTTGAGATGTATCGTTTTAACTTACTCTTTACTTTAGTATGGCTTATAGCGAGGAATATGATTTTATGTACTCGGATATTTTATTTCATGAGATATGTTGTAAGATAGATTTGAGACATTTGGTTAGTTGGGATTTGAGACATTTGGTTAGTTGTGACTAGTTTTGATGTACTTTCGAAACTATTCTTTATTTTTAATAATGAAATTGAAAGTTTTCGCTGTTTATTTTTTCTGTCTTGCAAATTTTCTGTAATGATTACCTATTGCGCCTCACGAAACTCAGTGCATTCTCTTATGAGTGTCATTAACGGACTTGGGGTGTCACAACTGTTTTATAATGGAGTGTAAAATGTGTTACTATATGAAAAAGTTGTAGATATGTATGCAAATTTTGCAAATAATTGCATCTTTTGCAGCAATTTACTGAAGACCGAACGTTTTTCATTTTTATCATTTTTCTGATGATCTTTTCTGTAGTACTTCGATGTTTGAATAAACGTAGGTTTTTGAATTTAAAATTTTGAAGTAAATCAACAAAAATTGCGTGAAAACCTGTAATTTTTTGAAATAATTGTTGCGAAGTCTGCAATTTTTCAAAAAATTGCTGGAATTCACTAGAACATGAATATTTTTTGTTTTTTATTTTTGAATAATTTTTTTTAGTTTTCTTACATGAATTTGAAGATGATTATGTGTTGATTTAAATTTCAAAGTTTGACAAATTTTACATCGTTTTTTGTTGTTTTTTTGATGATTTTCAAAAAACAGGGACCTAATTTATAATGTTTTAAGGCAGAGTTTTTAATATTCTGAAACTTAAACTGGACCTAAGCCAAATTGTCCAAATTTAATTTTGGTTTATTCACATGTAGATGAATTTCTTAATTTATTAGTTATCATCTTAGTTAAATTTTCTAACTGTATTATTTTAATAAAACAAAAGTCCCAACCGAATTGAACCCATGACCACTTGTCCTGCCTCAACACTTAAACTAGCCGAGATAAAGATGCTTCTTTATTTTAATACCGAGCTACACATGAGATGCTTTTTTAGAGGTAGATTGACTAATGTCTTTAGTAAGTTTCAAAATAGTCAAAGCATTCTTACTAAAGAAGGTAAGTAAATTAGGTCACTAGAATTAAGTTAACTTGTAATTGTGTAAATATTTATTATTATTCAGCGAATAGTTGTAGAAATTTATGCTAGTACATCGGAAATTTGCAGAAATTTCCACAATTATTCAATCAAAAATTTATGGAAATTTTTGTCGTGTTTATCCAGAAAGTTGTAGAAATTTCCACCTTTTTCTCAAAATATTGTGGAATTTTCCTTATTATCCATAAAAAAATTGCATAAATATCTGCAATTTTGCTCAGAAAATTTGTGGACAATTATGCCATTTTTTACATAATTGCATAAATGTCTACAATTATTCACTTAATAATTACATAATCTTGTGCAGTTTTCAGTAACTAAATTTTAGAGACCTTTTTTACAATCTTTTTGTGGGAAGGAGTTTTCGTGCATTAAGTTTGATATTAAGGACCTGAGCCTAGTACTCATATTTTTTATTCATTAATTCGTGTATTAAGTGCAGCAAAATTTAAATAACCAAAATTATTAGAAACCTAAGGAAGAGTAAAGGCACATTATATGCAAGATCCTACCATCCAACTAATGTGAAACAAAATTGAAACATGCAATTTAGAGATATAATACTAAATCAAACAAGCACGAAATTTGTGCAAATAATAAGATTTAATTGCATTCATGCACATTCACATAACCATAACTATAACTAGATACATAACTTCAGATGCAAAGCCACATTTTGGTAAATAACCCCATTAGAAATTTTGAGTATCATTATTGAATATATAGAAGATACTTTTTTGGCTTTGAAACCCCAAACTCTAGAGGAGAGAACATAGAATAAAAGAAGACAATTTAATGCATTGGAAGATATATTTTTCTTGTTAACTTCTATTGTCCTTTACTATGAACTCTTCTACTTCATTTGGTTACCATGAATTCATTCATGGGTTTGAAATTATAATTAGTTGAAAAATATCAAGAACTGTTTAATACAAGTCATATATTCTTTTTTCTAATAAAATACCAGATTCCTGTGGTAAATTAGTTTGTAACATTAAAATTATTATTTAATAAATTGTTATACCAACATTTTAGTTATGGTTGTTTGGTAGTTCATTATGAATTACCTAAATTTATGAGCATTATTTTCATTATTTTTTCTAAATTATTTGAATTAAAAGCTAAAATAATTTTGGTACCATCCAAGAAAACTCTTAAAAAAAAGTTGACCCAGCATGCTTGAAATCTTGGTTATGCCACTACATATCATGTGTGTCGACTTGGTTGCAATTTTAATATATATATATATATATATATATATATATGAATTGTTTATTTGCCTCATGACCGTTTACAAGCGCTATATTGATTTATTATAAACATAAATGCAGTCATTTTTAGCAAACTAGAAGATCTATAAATAAAATATACAATATTTCATGCTCTCTTTAGGTTTTCTAACAAACCAAGTGGGATGAAAAGTCATAATTTTTATGTCAAGATGTAAAATTTGTTACATGTGATTTTTTAACAAACTATTGTCTATAAAAGCATGGAGTGCTATAAAAGAATTAACTTTTTTGTATAAAAACTTTGTTCGACTATGTTAAAGGTCGAGCATACAAGTAAACTTACAGAGGATATCCCTGTACTACTATGGAAACTTGGGAAAACATTTACTCCATGATTCTTTATCGTAATAAAGCATTAACCTGTTCATCCTCCGTCTAAAGCACTTTGTAACGACCCTCCTTTCCGACCATCGGAAGTCGGCATCAAATACCACAACTATATTTCAATGTCAAACATCTATTGGATAGAAACGTAGATAGCTAGAATTAAAAGAAAACAACAAGGTACAGGAAATACAAAATCTTACAGCGGAGTCAACAACATATAATAATAATAAAGACAAATGAACTATCACTTCAAGATACAATGTATATTAAAGTTAAAACAAATCCTATCAGGTGGATTGTTGTTAAATTCAAACCTTATAAATGCCGATAGGAAAAAATAAATATAGAGGAAATAAATTGATATGATAAGCGAACTTCCAACTCTACTCCATGAGTTCCGTATGGAACTAATGACAACTTAGAAACAAGCTCGGTTTGACCCGAGTGTCATAATGAAATAACATATGTGTCAGTTTGGAAAACAAGTGTAACAACCCGAAAATCTTAATAACAGTAATAATTTAAGTAATTAATTATATAATACAATAAGTTTGTGAAATTTTCCGAATTCGGCTATGGAAGCTTCATCATTAAGTCTGTGGCAATATTCAGGGTAATTTACATACGTAACCTATGGAAATCTGAGTTTATATGAAGAAGTTAATAAAAGATTAAGGATTAAAAAAATTAAATGCAAAATTAAAGAAGGAAATAATAATAATAATAATGATAATAATAATAATAAATGGGCAAGGTCGGCCTGAACTATACCGAGGTCGACTCATACATATGAGGTAGGTCAACCTGTCTTTTTTCCTTGATGACAATTCGTTTTGGTACGAGCCGAAGGGTTTTAAATCTTATTTCTTAAAAATATGTGCATCAATTTTAAGATTGGACGATTAAATATTGGTCTATGACGTGGTTAGCCCAAATTTATTCAAAAAATCCTACAGTTTGAGATCCCCTATGTGACACCCCACCCCGAGATTTATATTAAAAAAGAGCATTAACAAGCAATGCTGAAACACCCCACCTCCGTTAAGGTCACTCACAAAGGGAATGCCTTAACTTTGGTGGAGGGTTATAGGTACAAGACACATAAAACTTTACAAGACAGATAAATATAAGCAACGAAATTCAATTTATTTATTTCATACGTGGTTCAATACAAAAGCATTACATCAAATTGTCTCAAAATAACTTCCAAAACATTACAACATAATTTATGTCTTGATTATTTAATAAAGAAGCATAAACCATAAATAAAACTGCATAAATCCCCAAGGATAATGTCCAAGAGCCACAGCCAAGGTGAGAGAGAGTCCAAATCATACATCTACTTTCTTGAAGCTTGCAAAGAGTCTGACTAAGCTAAAATATTCCCTCCCTGTGGACCTGGGGGGGAGGGACGGAAGAAAAGAGGACGAAGGAAAACGGGTCAGACAATAAGTCTGGTAAGTTCGGTGATTACTAGTATTTAAACAAGGAAAGGGATCATGACAGTATTAACAGAACATAGGAAAATACCCTAATATAAGATAAGAGGAACATGTGATCGCACCCATTAATGTAGTCTTCGCACCTACTTAACCATTGGTTCAACCAGCCCAACGTGTTTATAACAAACAATCCCCTTAATGATCGGCTCTTACTCGTATGCATTCATATCATGTGTCATTCGGCCCTGCTTAACTGTAGATACCTGTGCTGGTCCCACCATGGGGTGTATCAGTCCCTCTGGTGGCAACCCGACACGATTCAAGATGCATAGTGTATACTACTGATGCCCAGTGCCTGATTTTTCCACTCTGGAGTACGTGCACGCCCATACTCCGTCGGAACCTACACTGGCCCACCAACCGCTGACGTTTTGACCTCTTATAATTAGCCCAGTAATCGTGCCCCACCCTGCCTATTTCCAGGGTACCATGATACATCCATGTGGGTTACTGCTGAAATGGGTCCCCGCTACTAGGGTTTTCTAATCAACATGTTTATTTGGTTAAGTGTCCAAGATTACCTAACCCCACCCATTCGTTTAGTTAACATGTTGAATCGGTTAAGTGTTTCCCTAATTGACTTAACCCTACCAATCCCGACTTAGCTTTAATTTATTAAAGCACCAACCACTCACATTAGACAGGTATTGTTGTGGTCACTGGATGTGCCAGTCGGTTCCGGACAGATTTACACCACAACTCAGTCTAACCTCGGGTTCTTTTTGGGCTTGATGCACTAACCACCCACATTAGACAGGTCTTGTTGTGGTCACTGGATATGCCGGTCGGTTCCGGGCAGATTTACACCACAACTCAGTCTAACCTCGGGTTAGGCATATTCGTCTTTTTCTAAATTCACATTTTTCTATATATGTCTAATTTCTTTATGTAAATTTAATTTAATTTAATCATGTCATAATTATCCTTTGATTATGCTCATCATAAATGGTATATTAAATATACCATTTTATGAACAAATCTATGCCATGAATTTTCATATTTTCCCATCGCTACCCCCGTGGAACGTACGCATGAATCACATAAAATGTTGGGCTAGTTAATTAGCCCAACCCATAAACAAGAAAGGGGTAATAAATAAGGGACATGAAATAAACATAAAATAGCATACATTTAAACTTGTCATGTGTAACTTGGAATAGAGGTATCATTTAACTTTAATTAAATGGGTAAAGGTGAACTTATGACTAAGTTGGGTCTAATTGTCATGTAAACTTGACAAAGGTCTAGCATGGAGGTTTAACATATAATCACAGTTTCAACCCACAACTTAGCATATTAACTTATGTATGTCAAAACATAAGAAAGCTACTATAATCATTTTTAAATTGCAACTTAGCATGATAACTTATGTGTGTTAAACATAAGAGGACTACAATTCCAAATTTTACAACATAAATAGATTCAACCTAACATGAATATACATGAGTGTCGATCTAACATATAAGCATGTGTTTTAAATCATAAACTTGCAAATAACCACCAATTTATAACATGACATGTTTCACCACTTAATTGGAAAAATAAATCCATTACCCAATCATAATAGATTCCAATAACATACAATGTGTTCATCACCACAAGCATATAGACATGATTAATATACAACATGTTCATCACCATAAGCATGTAGACATGATTAATATACAACATGTTCATCGCCACAAGCATATAGACATGATCAGTTACAATGATACTTTAAGATAAACGAGAATCAAATCTTATACATAAGCATCATTCTATATCCAAATTACAACATGTCATGATTCAATTGAAAGAATGTTTAAATCTGCGTAATAACCAACTTACAAACTAAAAAGGAATTCTTGCGTCCTGAAATATGAATTCTGAAATTGGTAAGCTCGCCTTTGATGTAGATCGTTGAATTTGATAATATTTTAATTTGATTTTTGATTCAAGCTCTTATCTTGTCTTTGAATTTGTGACGGCTACTCCAAGTTTTCTATTGCCAGCATGATAGTTCTAGGATTATTTTTGTGTGATTTTTAGGTTTGAGCATTGGGTTGTTTATATAGAATTTTAATTCAATTTGAGTTGTCGGATGATCCTAGGGTTAACCACAACAATCCAGTCAAGATAGGGTGGCACCTCAGCCCTAGTGACTCAGCATTGAGTCACAAAATCGTCACCTTTCATATCTGGGGGGGGGGGGCAGGTCGACCCCCAGGTTGACCCGTGGGTGGGAGGTCGGCACTAGGGTCGACCCCCCTGGTCGACCTGGGTCCTGGGCGCGAATTTTCCCGCCCAGCCCGCTTCTGACTTCGTATTTGAATTTGTTTTCGAGCTGTTTGAATTTATTTGAATTTTCTGGAAACTTTCGGCATCCATAACTTCTTCATACGAAGTCCAATTTACGCAAACTCGGACTCTATCTCAACCAGAATTCCGAGACGAACACAATGGCGTAACCCATTTCCCTTAATTCTCACATTTTAAATTAAGTATTGTTTAATTCGTTACTATACCATTAACAAAAAATACGGGGTGTTAGAAATGCCTTCTGCTAATACGAAGAATAGGGATCGTTAGGAGCAACCATCCATAATCTTATATTAAATAAATATCAAATATGTCGATAAAGCGCTCATATCTTTTTATTTTACTCAAGTGGATCGACGTACTTAATTCTGGCCTAGTACAATATTATACTGGCTACCGGATCAATTTAGAACAATACACAACAATAATAAATATCACATATCACTGAACAAAAAACACACACACACACATATATATATATACACACATATTCATACAACAAACACAATATAAAGTGATGTACATATAGTTTTAAAACATAATATACACAACATTGAGTCTCCAAAAGAACATGTACATAAGGATCAAATGCGAAGTTGCTATAAGGTAAACTACGCAAAAACTATGCATAACAATACAAAAAATGTCCAAAATGAGATATCTAAGAAATGATCAAGGAAAATCCTAACCTGCAACTCAATCTGACCCAAGTACGTGAAATACACGGGTCGGTCTAACTTGAACAAGACGACTAGTAAGTGATAATTAAGGTATAATGATACACGAAAGAGGAATTACTTTAATAATTAAAGGAATCATATAGTACTTGAATTTGTCACATAATATACGTTAAAGGATCACTAAAATAACATATAAGTATCTCATGATGGTTAAATACACTACTCAGATGTTTTCGTTAATTTAGATTCCTCTGATTATAATAGTATGATTTATAAGATTTTGAATCATATAAAACACAAGATGGAAACCACAAAAATTTTAGAACTCAGGAACTTAGTTAAGAGTTCAAAATACAGAAATGAAATCATTAAATATAAATAAGTCCTCTAGTATCCCCATGATATATATATGATAAAATCACGATAGTGGAATTATAAAGAAATCTGGGAATTCTAGAAATCATAAATAGTGACACTAGAAATAACTCAAATTTGATCCAAATCACCAAATTGCACTTGCATAAAAATATGGATTCCCAAGCTTTGCCTAGTATTATATACGTATTCAAACGCCTGACACAGCGACCTCAGGCCAAGTGTAACTTGACCCCTGACCAAGTAAATATGTGTATAAGACCCTTGACCAACACCTCCGGCCTCTAAGATTGTATCATGAACTTCCAAACAGTAACCTAAAAAGTGAAAACAATATATTTTGATAAACATTGGTATTTATATTATTTCTTAAGTTTGTTGTCATCAAAACCATTTTCCATGGTACTAATAGTATCCTCAGTTTTGATGATTACAATGTTGTTTATAAAATGCAGCACAACTCCCTTAATCCATATGTGTCTATCCTATTTTATATTCCCCCTTGTCATAATAAAAAATTAATAGTTTTACTTCTAATTGACTAATTTTAACTCTAATTCAATTCCTAATTCGAATACTAACTCTAACAATAACTTCAATATTAATTTTAATATTGACTATAATACTAGATTTAATACTATACTAATATAAAACTCTCCCTAACTCAAATACTATAGACTAATCATTGAAGAGGAAATCGTGTAAAGAAAATATAAACATAAGAATGAATAAGGCTAAACTATTCTCATAAATTAATCATTTAGTCAAACCACATAAATCATAATACAATCAATACAATCAAAGGCAAACAAGTCAAATCGAATCGAACCCTAAAAAATTTAAGTATTTATTATCTAGACAAATAAACCTATTAACTAGACATTATGAGGTACTTCAGCCCAACCGTCTTCACCAAAGATAGGATTTTCTTTTATAGCCTCCCAATTTTCATTGTCCTTTTTATGGTGCACTTTGGACTAGTCGTACGTTCGTTGTTGTGGGATGAAATCATCCATCAAATCACATCGAATTGTCTTTCTTATTCATCTTTGTATGACTCGACTCTAAATGCATCTACTTTTAGAAAATGAAAGAGAGAATATTTTTGAACAATCTGAGCCTTTTTCAAGGTTTTCAGTCACATTATAGAAAGGACAAGGCATTATTGTGATTTAGAGTTTTAAAAAGTAAACAAAGAAGGAAGAAAATGATCATTCTCGTTTCTCTCATCTGGAGATGTATTTGTAGGGATGGAAAGATGTTTGGAATGAATAGACATTTGATATCTTTTTATATTTCAATTTTTCTTCTTTTGAAATTGGTCGTTGTATATAAACATATCAACTACAGGTACGACAACGTATCCTTTATTGTTTTTAAAGTTGACTTATTTTGACCTTCACATGTTTATTATCTTATACTTTTTTCTGCTGCTTACCCTTTTTCTTCACTACTCCCCCCAATATCTTACATCGTTTGCTAGTTGTGAAGGTTTTGGAGTGTAGGTATCATATTGGTAGGCCATGAGCAAGTTATGCTTTCTGTTCTTCACCCCAGATGAGTAGGATGGAGCAGCTATGATGGAGCACTTAGATCGTGAGGATGCACAGGATCAGGACTGTCCGGAAGGACATCTCACCCTATGTCTTTAGCCTTTTACCAGTTGGCTCGACATATGAGTTAGCAGCAGCTACAGCAGTTCCTTATGCCTTGTGGGGAGATTGTTGATTCTCTGTGCCTCCTTTCGCTTCGCTGTTAGTCTGCTGATGCCTATATGGCCTTGTCTGCTACAGAGCCAGCCTTTGCTCTTGACAGACGTCTCTATAAGATGTATTTTGGGTCCGTATCTTTTATTTCTTTGTGTGCACGGTTTCTGCATTTTGTAGAAATCGTTTTTGTGAGCCGTTGGAGAATGGCTGGATTCTCCCTTTTGTTATAGTATATTATTTTTGAAAAAAAAACTTATACTTTTTTGTTTGTTTTGATTCCAAAAAATGATTTATGATGTTTGATAGAAAAGACACAGATTTTCATAATGATTAAAGTAACAATCACATCCAATATATGCATTTAAACAATACATAACTTCTTATGCAAATTACTACAACAATCATTACCAAATACATTTACAACTAGATAGAAATATATAGAGGTGGGAAGACGATGATTAGGATTGTCCAAACTTGTGGCTTGGTTTTCCTAAAAAATATCCATTTTGTTAGAAATTGTGTCCAATTTCTTATTTACAGATTGCTTAAGAGTTTGTTGATCTTTAATTATCTTCTTTTAATTATTGAGAAGATATTTGTTAGTAGTATGAGCTGAAAACTCGATACTTCCCAAGGAAGTTTACGCTTCTCCTTCAACATCCATCTCCCATACTTTTTCCTCCTCTTCTTGAACTTCTTCCTTCTCTTCATGTGTTAGCCTTTCTTTCTTTTCGACAAGAGTCTCATAAGGCTTGAAAATTAATGGAATTTTCATGAGAACAAGATTTACTTGATTAAGTACATTTCCAAAACCAAATTCCCTTCTTTTGGAATCGACTCAAAATAATTAAAGATAAGAGTACGATAAATTCCATGAAAAAGCGTGTTTTCACTGTTTGAAAGATTTTTATATAGAAGTGATCCAAATTAACTTGTGACTAATTTATGGAATAATGACCATAAAGAGCAAAAAGATCTTTACACACATTTAAAGTCAGGTTACTAAAATTTCCCGATCTAGAAGTAATAGTGTGTTATGAAAGAAGACTCGAAGCCTTTACTTTTGGTCAAAAATTATTGTTTTTGAATTCAAAGTTATCATCCCGCTCAGATATATAGCGAAAAGTTTTTCTATCATGTTCATTGATTTTAAAAGTAGAAGGATCGATTCCAGTGGATTTTCATCCAAGTATGTTACCTAAAATTTCACAATCTAAAACAATTTGCGTTACTTTAATGCTACTCCAAACTTTTCCTCCATTTACATCATATAACTTTCCTTTCAATTTTACATAAAACATTTCGACTATATATGGATAACATACAAAGTCCTTTTGAGAAGCAACAATTGAACTAAAAAATTATTTCTTGAATAAAGAGAATCGGTTTCCTATATGACTATTTCCAAAAGTTATGTAGATTACATGGGCTTTGATAACCTCCTTATCATTAAACTAATAATTTGTGATAGTTTCTGAGAGCATCATGGAAGTGGGAGTTCTTGAGGAAGCTATCTATAAAGTGTTTTGGAGAGATAAAAGTTTGAGGAAAGTTTTGAGTTTTGAAATGAAATATGAAATGAATGAATATATAGATATTATATATATAGAATCAATAGTCATGTTTTCTAGTCAATATGTACCTTTTCATGACATAGTGATTAGTAATGAGGTTGAGGAAAATTAAAATTTTGAATTTGAATTTAAATTTTTGGCATATATGTTAACATACATAGGTTATAAATATATTGATAAGAAAATCTAAACTGACCTAATAAATTATTTATATACATGGAGATTGTTAATAATAAATTTTAATTTTCAAATATTTTTATTTATTATTTTATTAATTAAAAATACATAATGAAATACAGTTTAATTTTATCATTTAAAAAGCTACCAATAATTAACTCAAAGTTCATGGCAACCAAAAATCAAAACAACCAAAAGATCAAAAATTAATTTAAATGTGTACCTTTTTTGGGTTTAATTTTGAATTTTTCTGAATTGTGTATTGCTATGAAGCACATGTAAAAAAATTCAATATCCGAATCATTATCACTTGAAGATGAATTTGGATCATCTAACTAAATAGTATAGGCTCTTTATAGTTTTCCGAAAGAATCAGTATTTGATATGATTTTTGTTTATTGGAGTATGGATAATGTCATTTAAACGACTAGGCTAATCTTAGTTGAAGCATCTGCTAACATTCCAAATGTCACTTCAATTTCTTTAATTTTAGTTGTCATTTCTCTTGAAATACTCTATCCTCTTGTACCTTGGAAAACTTCTGAAACTCCTTGTCATAAATGTAATTTCTTCATCATCACTTTTTGAATCAGATTTTTCCGTTATTTTCTTTGAAAGTTATTGATTTCTTCTCCATTACTTTGCTTCCTCTCTCACTCCGTATTTGTGCATCAAATGACATTAAATTGCTAATTAACTCTTCAATTTTTAAAGTACTTATATCATTAGCGTCTTCAATTGCTAGAATCTTTTGAATCCATTTGGGAGTAAATGAATTTTAAAAAAATTCTAATCGACCACCCCCAAAGCCCGGAAAGCCATGAGAATAGTACCGGGACGGGAGAATGACTTGGGAAGTCCTCTTGCGCTTGATTATGGGAGCCTTTGGCACTGGGTATCCACCTTTGATCCTATTCAGTAGTACTTTTGCCCAATGCAATAAATGATTGCACTATATCTTGTAATCTACTATAAATGTTAGATATGGATTCATTTTAAATAACTGATTTTGTTTATCTTTTCTTATGCCTTCATATGTAACTTGCAAAGTTCTCCAAATTTCAAATGCAGACTTACAAATGGACAATCTAAATTAAATTTATTCCTATCTACTAAATAAAACAATATATTTATGGTCTTAGAGTTAATCCATGCAGCTGCTTTTGGATCAGTATTCCACTGTGCAAAATTTGTCTTGAGTTCCTTATACTTAGTTATGTGATATTCCAAATTTCAAATCATATTGACTGCAAATAAATTTTCATTCTTCATGGCCACTATGTGTAACTACTACTATAAGAAGTGGTGGTCTGATAGACGACTAGCCCTTTATAAATAAATTAGTAACTTTGTTACTAACATCACCATTACTAGTATTAGCAGCCATTTAAAAAAAATCAAAAATCAAATTATGAATACTTTGAAAACCAATACTCTTGTACTAAATTAAAAATTGCAGAATATGGATCTTAAGGTTAAATTAAAACTAGATGGTAGTGAATAGTATTTTCTTAGTTATATGAATATTATTAAATTATTTTAAGGTTATGTTTATAATGATGCAATTAGCAATCATAGAAGCAGACATAAAATTTGGATGTAGATAAAAATAAATGCAACAAAGTAAAAGGAAAGGACACACTAGCACGTTATAAATGGCTCAGAGACATAGCCTCCAGCGTTTAATGTAAGTGTATAATCTCGATTTCAAGGCTACGAGACATAGCCTCCAGCGTTTTTTGTCTCCGAGTAGTTCCACTTGATTTTCGAGACAACAAGGCACCTAGTGGATTTTCAGGCTACCATCGTATTAAATTGATTTATAGGCTATAATCACATTTTTTTCAACAATGGTTTCTGTTTTGATAGAGTTTATGACCCAGATATTTTGATCTTTAATTACTGTGACAACCCATTCTCTCAGTTCTCAAAACTCGACACTAATACATCTATATCGTTTCCGTGTTCTAGAAGAACATATGGCCTTTAGGATATAACACATTATATAACAGCGGAAACAAAATCATGCATTAGACATCAAAATGCAGATCATATTACATCAGAGATTTTATCAGAGTTAATATGTCCCATTGGATCTAAATATGGTACATAACAACGGAAATAAGTAAATAGATACATAGCATAAATAACGAGATATTGACATTGCGGAGTCTTAGAGAGAGTCCAAAAGAACATCCTAATCTTGCTTTTTCTCCAAATCCAAAACCAGCTTTCCCAAATAGCTTTCATATATAAAAAGACATAGCTTCCAAAAGTAGTCCTAATTAATAACCTGTTTCCTGGCCTGCCCGTGTGGGAATAAGGACACTCGAGTTTGCAAGGAAAAAACAAACTATGAGTCAGTCATGGGACTGGTATAAGAAACTCTAAACAATTATTCTTAGCCTTTATTTAAAAATAAGGCATGTCATGGGACCATGTTGCATAACACGGATCAGGTTTCCTCCATATGAATACCAGTATATAAAACTTCGCAGTGCTTTCAAAAAATGAAGACATAATAAGGCTCAAGCCCCATCACATAATGCAACGCATATAAGAGGATAGAGTTTTGCCTTATAATAGCCAAACATGTTTGATACGAGAAAATCATTTGACATTATCATTAGTTTCTAAGTGTGGAAATCACTTTCAAAAATAAATGTATAAATCTTAGCTCGCATAATGCCTCATCCGATTATGCTGGCTATGTAATTTACATCTGAAAACATAAAGGCACTTATTAGAAATTGTATTCCATCAATGAACCAAGGCAAAGAATCTTCCTTAACCGTTCGGAACATCTCTAGCAACATGTCCAGTACTCACACGCATGTGATCCTTCGGATCGGTAAAGCCGGCCCACCTATACCCAGTGTGGTTCGGGTTACTCCTGAACATAACATCCCCCGGTTGTATTTGACCGTCATCTGAGGCGCCTCAATCCATCATCCACATAAGTATACCTGCCTGGGCTTCATACCATGGCATCACTTTTAGCTAGATGGAAACGTATGTCCTTACCTCTACTGTCCATCATCCTGTTTTTGGCTCATTTTAGGGTGTAAGGCCCTAGAGTCAACATTCCACAAAGCTCTACTTTTCAACAAAAGCTTTGATCTATCAGCCAGCAATGCTCCGCATGCCACATTGTCAATTCACAACATGTAATCGGTGTCTATTAATATATAAACCTCTAAGTAAATAAGTCTCAAAGGAGGGTGTTAAGCTAAGAAAATACATTCTCCGCCATCAACAGATATAACCTCAATAAAAACCAATTGGTTACGTTGTAAAATACAACATCAGACATACATTCCATTTACAAGTTCATTCCGAGTTTGAACGAAACTAAACGCACCCTATTCCTCGTCTAATTAAGGAGATAGGCCCTTGCACATCTGGACAATAAACAATTACGTCCAAACAACTGCCACCTTAACCTTATAATGGAAGCAACCCAAGGCTTCAACAAGTAGTCCATTCGATGTAAAGATTTCCGGTCTTCCACCATCTTTAACATCATCGACTTTTAATTCGACGTATAATTATTCTAAATGGATTTGACCCGATCTTTTGAAAATAATTAGCATCAAAACAAAATCCGTTTTGGATTATCAACTCTCCAATTAAAGTCTTCTTTAATTGGAAATCATTTCGTAAGATTAAGTCTTATTTCAATATTTGGTTAAGTTGTTTGGGCTCCTAAAATCATCCTTACAATTCTATTAACCTTATAAAAAGGTTTACCAAAGGGTTAGATTCGTTTATTAATTTAAAACCCTTATCTCAAAACGTTTCTTTAAAACCTATATAAAAGGCGTTGTAAAATAACCTATTTCAAATCGATAGGTTTTTATCATTCAAAACCATATATATTTTGTCCAAACCTCTTTCAAATCTTTTTTTATAATTTATAATATTTTTTCCTTGTTTTTATTTATTTAAAAATAGACTATTTCAATTAGAACCCATTTTGGGTCCTAAACTGCACTAGCGCTGTTTTCATTCAAATTTGATTTGAACTTAACTCAAAATCTTATCATTGGATTTTAAAACTTTACAAATCATTTGAAAGATCTTGTGATTTCAGACCCGACTTTTTTTGTTTTGTGAAAATCCGATGGTCGAATCTCCCAGTACGTCGGTTTGAAGTCAATGGTCGAAGTTCGCGAACTATCGCTGCATGATTAGTTCTATCGGACCAAACTTCAATTTATATTATAAATTCAGTCGAATTGCTTCAAAAATATTTAATGAACAATATAAAATATATATAGTAATTTTTGAAAACTATATTTTCAATATTTAACTTTAAATTTAAATATTTCTATTAAATGGATATTATAATATTATTTTATTATTAAAATAATATTATTTTATTATTAAAATAATATTATTTTTCAAACTTTGTTATTTTAAATCCAAATTTTTCTGACATCCATTATAAAAATAAACAAGATAGTTTTGAAAAGGAAATCTTGTTAAAACATTTCCCAAATACCCTAACTAAACTTCATTTTGTCCCATTACTATTCATTCCTGTTTATTTTAAAATTTAAAATTCGACAGGCCCTAATGTGCTTTTAATTTCTCTAAACCATTTCTTTCATTTTCAAAAGTTAATCAAAATGACTTTAACTTCACGTCTATGAAAAACCAGATATGAAATTTGAACTTTTATTTTTAGCCCATTATTTATATTAATAAAATATTCATTAAATTGTTTTGATGAATGGAGACTTAACCAATGAGACAATAATCAAACTTTTTGGCCATATTTAACCAGTGTAGCACATACTACATTATCAACAATCATGATAACATCCAATCATACCAATATATGATATCATACTTTCAACAAGGTGTTTATACAATAACCAATCACTATTTAAACATAGTTTCATCAATCAATGAGGTATATTTCAACTGTCCATATTCAACAAACTTATCATCCAATACCCAATGGGGTTCATTTCCACATCTAATAACCAATACCGAGTTAATTTTCTATTCAATGACCATTTAAGGTTCAAACCCATTCCAATGTCAACATTTTCAATTCTAAGTGTCATATACTTAAGTAACTATATAATTTTCACTTTAAAATCATTTTTTACACCACATATTTTCAAACCATGTCATAAACTTATATTAACCATCATAGGTCATTATACAACTTAAACGAGTTCACAAACAATAACCAATATATAACCAGCCCTTATTCATTTTATAGTTCTCACCTAGTATTCTACTCCATTAACATTAGTCGTAGGACGTCTTAGTGATTCCAGATGATTTCGACAGTCTTCTGGCGTTATCGGAGCTTTCTGTAAAGCGAAACAAATAGAGGTTCAATGCTATTTGATGTTATAAATTATCAGGTATATAAGGGGGTGTATTCTTAGTTTGAGGAGTAAACAGGGAGGGGTTTAGGCTTATTGAGTTCAGGTTTTTGGAGGTAGCGCCCACGGGTTGGTGTGGTTGGTGACGGGCTGGTAGGGCCCATGCACGACGATGGTGAGTTGTTGGCTGCGGGTTGGTGGTGAAAAGGGGAGGGGAGGTGGTGTTTTGGGTTTTAAAAGGGGTGGTGGAGCTTTTGGGTGACGTGGTGTAACAACCCGAAAATCTGGGCCAGTTTAAAAATTTTATTTTGGCAATTTAAGCAAATTTTGATTATTTAAAATAGATTATTTTAAATAATATCGACGAGAAATTTATTTTGAATATAATTCGAACGTATATATTATATACGTCGTCGTTAGAATATAAATATTAATATATAATTATAAATGGAATTGAAAATGGCGCGGTAGTTCGATAATTCGATTTCAAACTTCAATTGAATGTACCGGGTGCAAAACAATCTGGATTTTAGTGAAACCAAAAATGATAGGATCTAATTGATAATATCTTTCTATCGAATCCGAATAATCGAAATTTCATAGCGGGAATCAAAAGATATGTCCAGTTGAAAATTCTGAATAGTCGCTATGGAATTCAGGCCCTTAAAAATGGACATTTTGCAAACGACCTCGGATTTCGACGAAACCAGTTTGGTTGGATCCGCAGTGTCAAATTATTGCTAGGTTTCAAATTTCATAATTTTTCGAATCAATATGTGAGCGTGGCAAAAGGAAACGCGTTTGACCAGTTTCTGTTGAATTTAATCGACTGGAAATTGGCCATTTTTCAAACGGTCTCAGAATTTGACGAAACTAGTTTTGTTAGGACCGTATCATCAATACGAAACTATAAAATATTTTTCTGGAATTTTTCTAGTTAGTATGTGACCCCGGTAATTTGAAATGTACGTTTAAAATTCAACATAAGGATTTAAATGTAAATTCAACGGAAAATATTCGAAACAATCGAATCAGCTTACGATACATACCCCATTGTGTTCGGAATGGGGGTAAAACGCTATGGACGACAGTCGGTGGGCCCCATTTCGACTTCGAATAAAAAGTCAATATTTAAAATAGAAATTTAATAATAATAATAATTTATATAAACCCTTTTCTCTCTCTCTCTCCTCACTTTCTTTCTGACCGATTCGAAATAAAAAAAAAAAGAAGAGAAAACCCTAAAACTATCGACGGCGACACCAGACCCAAGCCCGCCGTGCCTCGCTCCACCCTCCTCTTCGCCAACTCCTCCTCCCTGCGGCGCAACTCCCGAAGACCTCCCCCTGAACCAATCGCGAGCCCCCCCCCCGAAGCATCGCGGCGACACCAGACCCAAGCCCGCCGTGCCTCGCTCCACCCTTCGCTTCGCCTGCTCCGCCTCCTGCCGCCGACGTCTTCTTTTCCCCCCTTCTTCGCAGAGCAATGTAAGTGTTTTTATTTTATTTTTATTTTTATTTTTAAATTCTGAAAAACTGATTTTTTTTAGGATTTTAAAAACTGATTTTTTTTAGGATTTTAAAACTGATTTTTTTTAGGATTTTAAAACTGATTTTTTTTAGGATTTTAAAACTGATTTTTTTTAGGATTTTAAAACTGATTTTAATTAGGGTTTCAAACTGATTTTTTTTAGGATTTTAAAACTGATTTTTTTTTAGGATTTTAAAACTGATTTTTTTTTTAGGATTTTAAAACTGATTTTTTTTTAGGATTTTAAAACTGATTTTAATTAGGGTTTCAAACTGATTTTAATTATGATTTTAAAACTGATTTTTAAGAAGTTAAAACTGATTTTTAAGAAGTTAAAAACTGATTTTTTACAGATTTAAAAACTGATTTTATTTTAAACTTTAAATAGGAAAAGGTTTAAACTTTAAAAAGAAAAAGGTTTAAACTTTAAAAAGAAAAAGGTTTAATCTATAAATAGAAAAAGATTTGAACTTTAAAAAGGAAAGGATTTGAACTTCGAAATAAAAATATGATTTTTATGTATTGAACTTCGAAATAAAAATATCATTTTATTTAAAGAATAGCGAAGTAAAAATTCGATTTTTACATAGGTAGTGAAAGCGGGCAACGAAGGTAACAAAAAGGCGAGAACGAAGAAGATTTATGACGAAGAAGAGTCAAGATGATTGGATAGCTATCGGTGAGAATTTCTCACCTTTCAATTTCTTTTTCTAGTTATATATATATACTAGGATGCAGACGGTGCTTAGTAGCACCCGACACAATCGTCCACAGACCATGGACTTGTTTGTTTGATTGCAAAAATTAGTTAGATTATTTGATTGAAATTGAATTGTGTGGTGAAATGAATTGATTTGATTGATGCGTGAATGGCGTGGGCCTTCACTAGACCGGGGATAAGGCTAGGCCTCGTCCCGTTTCTAGTATCGTGCCGTTATGCCGCCGAAATTTTCTAAAATATGTTAGAAAATAAAAATATCATTTTATTGTGTAAATGAATAATAGAAATTCATATGTTGGAATAAAATGTTTTATCGTTAAAAATATAATTTTTAACGTGAATATGAATATAGTGAAAGTGAATAAAATAAAATATTCATTTACAAACTGGACGGTTTGTTTATGTACACCTATTTGAAGGACATTGATTGGGACGATAAATTTTACACATCGCCCAACAGCACAAATAAAATATGTGTTTGATTGTTTGAAACCCCACACGGGTGTTAGGATGAAATTTGAAGTTCACTCATCCTGATTGATTAAATATGTCGATCGATCGATTGACAGGCTGTTTTAAGCGTTAGATATCTATATTTGATGCTTATACAGTGTAGTGCACTTTGGTTGATGGTTGATTATTTTTCCATGCTATTATATACATGTGTTGTATGAAAATCCATATAATTAACTTTATATGGTAATTGATTGGGCCTCATTCCAATTTGAAAAATAAAGAATATTATAAAATAAAGGTTCATGTGTTGACAGTACTCATCCATTGAGATTGGTCATGTGTTGAACGAAATATTTTAGTAATAAAATTTACATCTTTATCAATATAAAATAAAGGTTCATGTGTTGACAGTACTCATCCATTGAGATTGGTCATGTGTTGAACGAAATATTTTGATAATAACAACTATTTTGAAAAAGAAATATTTGAAATAGAATATTTGAAAATAGAAATTTATGAAGCCGTGTTGATTAGATTGACGCCATTTTGACGTGAATGATATTTATATCGATTTTATTCATAACGAAATGAATTGAATTGAAAACGATTTCGAAATGAATTGAATTGAAAACGATTTCGAAATGAATTGAATTGAAAACGAATTCAAATTGAATTGAAAGCGAATTGAAACGAAATGAATTGAATTGAAAACGATTTCGAAATGAATTGAATTGAAAACGATTTCGAAATGAATTGAATTGAAAACGATTTCGAAATGAATTGAATTGAAAACGAATTCAAATTGAATTGAAAGCGAATTGAAACGAATTGAAATTGAATTGAAATTTGAATTGAATAGAAATGAATTTTAAAACGAATTTATAAAGAAGAATTCAATTTTGATTTGAATTGAAATGGAAGTTGAAATTGCTTTTGAAACGAATTTTAAAACTATTTATATAATTCGTTTTAAAATAGAAATCGACGAAATATATATATTATATATATAATATAATGGCCTGAATAGAACGCGCCGCGCCGCGGCAGTTCGTGAATTTCGACCATTTATTTCAAACGGACATTACGGGAGATCCGACCGTCGGATTCTCCTAAAACCGGAACCTTTGGGTTCGTATCGAAAGGAGCTTCCTAACGAATATTAGAAATTTGAAATCTAACGGTTGGATTTGGAATTATGTCCAAATCAAATTTGAAAAAGGTCGCTGTAAGTGCAGTTCGATGGCCGTTGATGGAAATCGACTGTACGGGCCTTGATAAAATTATTAAAAATAGTAATAATTTATGTAAAATCATAAGACATGATTTAGAAAGAATTGGGATGAAAAACTCCATATTTGAAAAGATAAAAATAGATTTTTATCGAAATGAACTAGTTTTGAACTAGAATTATAATTCTATTTATTTTTAAATAAATAAATTGAATTTAAAAAGGGTTTTAAAAATAACCAGCATTTCCAATGATTGCATTGGAGTGGATTTGAATCGAAATTGTCTTCGGAATATTTCGATGTTGGAATTCGTGATTATACAGATGTTGTTATGGAAATTTGAAAGATATATATTTATATCGTTATTTCCAATATGACATTTGTTAATCGTAGAATTTGATATTGAATATAAGCCGATATATTTTCTATTCAGAGCCTTGTATTGAATATCAAATGTGATTTGGGTTTGTCGTGAATGGTGTCTTCACTAACACTGTTCTTGAACCCAGTTGAGAAAAGATTAAATCTTTTATTTAGATTTAATGAAGTGTACCAATTAAATGATATTTAATTGGAATTGAATTGGTATTGATTTTTGGGTTTATCGTGAACAGTGTTTTAAATAACACTTGTTCTTTAACCCGATAATTAATGGAATGTGATTTTGGGTTTATCGTGAACCGTGTTTTAAATGACACTGATTCTTTAACCCAGTTAACGATTAAAACTAAGTGGAGTTTTGATGAATCTTTAATTAGATTGAAATAATCGAGAATGGAGTATCACCAGTTTTGCTCCAGGCGATAGTTAAATCTTTAATTAGATTTGAACGTGAAATGGTAATTGAATTTACCGATAACACCGTGGTGTTAGATATGAAGTACTACCAGTTTTACTTCATGGGATGAATAGGTTGGGATTGGGAAATTAAAACAAATGATTACTTCGGTAAGGTTCGTTAATCCCGACTAGTTGAATCGAAATTCAAAAGTTGATTAAAGAATAAATTCAAGGAATTTTCCTTGGATAAAATTAATGGGAACCTTTCCCTATGAATGTGGAATTTAGAAACTAACTGTCGGTTAGCTAAGCAGAATGGTTTTCTGGATATTGATCTGATGTTGGTTTCGGCCTTCGGGGTTAATATTTGGGAAATTATTCTCTTGATTAATTTACGGTTAGTGACTGATGAATTGGAATGAGGCGTATGTTGTGTTTGTGTAACACTTATTTAAAATATACGCGAGTTATTTGGAAAGACCGGGTTTATCCCATTCTGAATAACTGATACGACGATAAGTCGAAGATGAAGACGGTGGTCGAAGACCGGAAGTCTTCACGTCGTTTGGGTGATTACTGATGATCTTGATTGGGCTGTACACCCAAGAAGATGGAAACAGTTGGTGATCGTCCAGACGTACTTGGAGATCGATGGATATGCGGGGTACTAAGTGCCTCCGGTTTCGTTCAGACCCAGAACGGACTTGTAAATGGACTGTGTGTCTGACATTGGATTTTAGTCCGTGTGATTGATCTCTATTAAATATATATCTGTTTGGCGGCGGAGAATTTATTCTCTTGCTTAACGCCCTTCTCTGAGACGTACGAGCTCAGGGGTTATATATTGATGGATATCAAACGCATGGAGTGAATTGCCTGTGTGGCATGCCTAAGTGGCAATTGATCAAGGCTTCTGTTGAAAAGCAAAGTCTTGTGGTGATGATCAAAGCAAGGCCTTTGTGGCGTAGCTTTGTGTAACGTTTACTTCGCGTGTTTCACACCCGGTATGAACTAAAAACGAGAGAGGACCTCAGGGAGGGCATGCGTTTCTTTCTAGTTAGAAGTGGCGTCAGTGGTTTTACACGCCCTGACGAGTTTGACTTATGTGGTTGTTGCTGTTGCGAGGCGCCTCGGATTGATCGGTCGTTCTCGAACCGATGGAGTCATTTAGTTGGCTCATTTACGCCCCAAAGGGCGGGGAAACGCATGTTCAGGCATTTTAATCCACATCGGTGGACCGACCCTGACGATCCAAGGGCCCACCTGAGTCTGGGTCCTGAGGGGCGGGCTAGAGCGTCTCGAATCGGTTGAGGACTATCTTTTGCCTCGGTTCATAGATGGAAACCCAATTTCCAAATACGTGATTCTGCGGTTTTATTTGTAGAGCCTAGTATGGCGACATAGTGGGATGGGGCACTTATGCCGTCTATGATTGAAACTTATGATTTGAAGTTGTTTTATACACTATGCACTTATAATAGTATCAAACAATTTGTTTTAAACGTATCAAGCATTCTTTGGCTGTTATAAGGGAAAACCCTATCCTCGGCTGCGTTGCATTGTGTGATGGGACCTGGGTCTTATAACAGCTTCATTTTTCTTTATTTAGCATTGCGCTGTTTGTTTTATGCACTGGTATTCTTGGGAGGAAACCCGTTCCGTGTTATACGGCGTGGTCCCTTGATTTACCTAATGATTTAAAATAAAGATTAATAACTGTTTTAGTTCTCACACCAGTCACATGACTGACCTGGAGTTTATTGTTTTAACCTAAACTCTGGGTGCCCTTATTTTGACACGGGCAGCTAGTAGTTTTGGGTTTTGCAGATTTATATTCACAGGATCCTGGTTTACAGCTGGAACGATATCCGGAAAGCTTTGTATCCGTATATCTCATTCTAGTTGTGTATTATATTATTTTCCGCTGCGATGTATTTAAATGTAATTTAAATCTCTGATACTTCTGTGTAATATTCATTTATGCTCTGTATATTCTTGTATTCTGATGCATTGTTGTAATATACAATGAAATGTTCATTTGTATGCGTTCTGATTTGTCGTGTTCTCAAACGATAGGGCGTTTCGAACGGTCTGGGTCGGTTTAGCGACTGGTTCGGACCGAGCGAAATTCCTTGCCGTCACAGTTGGTATCAGAGCTTTGGTTTACAAAGCTCAGAGAACAAGACACATTAGAACCATACGAAAGAATTCATCAGATATTGGGTTAGTAATATCCAATGGGAATGACTCGTTCGAGATGGGATCAGTAGTATCCTAGAACGGGTGTGAAGAATATATTTTTAAAAATGAAAACAATTTTTGTTTTGAAAAATTAAATCAACTATTCGTATTTGATTATTTATTTAATTGATTTGGACAATCCGATATATAAAGATTTTGCATATGCGTCTTGCAAACGTGTATTCGAAGTTTTAATATACTGGATGGTTATAGGATCATACTCTAGTTGCCCGGGGATAATTCTGGTGATGGGGCACTGTCGCCAGTATTTATTTTCGAGTAACGAAAGTGAGATTTCTATATTTCCATTAGACTGGTGTGAGAACCGAAATTAGATAGGGCTTATTGTTGTGATTTGGCATCAAAAATCTGATTTTTTGACTATATATCAAAGTTATGCATTTGAAAAGCTAATCAACTAATTGATTGATGGTTGTATTGTTTGATTATTGTTTGAATAATTAAAATTTGAACCATTTAGTTCATTTGAATCAAATAATGAATTGTATTGAAATTTGGTCGCATTTGCTTGCATATACTTGCACTTACATTGAACAGGTCATAGCAAGGAGGCTAGAGCCAGAGAATAAAATTTGTTTGCCCGACAAATAGGTACATGTTTACTACATAATTTACTGTTTTGTTTGGGTGATGATGATTTTATGTGCCTATTGGCTAGCCGCTTGGCTTTTTCTTTTTCTTTTTGAGATCTGAAGGACCGGGGAAGCTATTTGAAATTCCCCGATGCTCCCGGTGCAGGGGAGGTTATGGCAAAAATTTTCGAAAATTTAGGGTGTTAGCCAAATTTTTGAAATTTTGAAAATTCTCAGAAACTGAAAAGTTGGAGAATGGAAGCCAGATTGAGCGTAGAGTTGATTAATCAAACCACTATCGACTTTGTTCCTTTTCGGGGACGAAAAGTTTTAAGTGGGGGAGATTGTAACAACCCGAAAATCTGGGCCAGTTTAAAAATTTTATTTTGGCAATTTAAGCAAATTTTGATTATTTAAAATAGATTATTTTAAATAATATCGACGAGAAATTTATTTTGAATATAATTCGAACGTATATATTATATACGTCGTCGTTAGAATATAAATATTAATATATAATTATAAATGGAATTGAAAATGGCGCGGTAGTTCGATAATTCGATTTCAAACTTCAATTGAATGTACCGGGTGCAAAACAATCCGGATTTTAGTGAAACCAAAAATGATAGGATCTAATTGATAATATCTTTCTATCGAATCCGAATAATCGAAATTTCATAGCGGGAATCAAAAGATATGTCCAGTTGAAAATTCTGAATAGTCGCTATGGAATTCAGGCCCTTAAAAATGGACATTTTGCAAACGACCTCGGATTTCGACGAAACCAGTTTGGTTGGATCCGCAGTGTCAAATTATTGCTAGGTTTCAAATTTCATAATTTTTCGAATCAATATGTGAGCGTGGCAAAAGGAAACGCGTTTGACCAGTTTCTGTTGAATTTAATCGACTGGAAATTGGCCATTTTTCAAACGGTTTCAGAATTCGACGAAACTAGTTTTGTTAGGACCGTATCGTCAATACGAAACTAGAAAATATTTTTCTGGAATTTTTCTAGTTAGTATGTGACCCCGGTAATTTGAAATGTACGTTTAAAATTCAACATAAGGATTTAAATGTAAATTCAACGGAAACTATTCGAAACAATCGAATCAGCTTACGATACATATCCCATTGTGTTCGGAATGGGGGTAAAACGCTATGGACGACAGTCGCTGGGCCCCATTTCGACTTCGAATAAAAAGTCAATATTTAAAATAGAAATTTAATAATAATAATAATTTATATAAACCCTTTTCTCTCTCTCTCTCCTCACTTTCTTTCTGACCGATTCGAAAAAAAAAAAAGAGAAAAACCTAAAACTATCGACGGCGACACCAGACCCAAGCCCGCCGTGCCTCGCTCCACCCTCCGCTTCGCCAACTCCTCCTCCCAGCGGCGCAACTCCCGAAGACCTCCCCCTGAACCAATCGCGAGCCCCCCCCCCCCCCCCCGAAGCATCGCGGCGACACCAGACCCAAGCCCGCCGTGCCTCGCTCCACCCTTCGCTTCGCCTGCTCCGCCTCCTGCCGCCGACGTCTTCTTTCCCCCCCCCCTCTTCGCAGAGCAATGTAAGTGTTTTTATTTTATTTTTATTTTTATTTTTAAATTCTGAAAAACTGATTTTTTTTAGGATTTTAAAAACTGATTTTTTTAGGATTTTAAAACTGATTTTTTTTAGGATTTTAAAACTGATTTTTTTTAGGATTTTAAAACTGATTTTTTTTAGGATTTTAAAACTGATTTTAATTAGGGTTTCAAACTGATTTTTTTTAGGATTTTAAAACTGATTTTTTTTAGGATTTTAAAACTGATTTTTTTTTAGGATTTTAAAACTGATTTTTTTTAGGATTTTAAAACTGATTTTAATTAGGGTTTCAAACTGATTTTAATTATGATTTTAAAACTGATTTTTAAGAAGTTAAAACTGATTTTTAAGAAGTTAAAAACTGATTTTTTACAGATTTAAAAACTGATTTTATTTTAAAACTTTAAATAGGAAAAGGTTTAAACTTTAAAAAGAAAAAGGTTTAAACTTTAAAAAGAAAAAGGTTTAATCTTTAAATAGAAAAAGATTTGAACTTTAAAAAGGAAAGGATTTGAACTTCGAAATAAAAATATGATTTTTATGTATTGAACTTCGAAATAAAAATATCATTTTATTTAAAGAATAGCGAAGTAAAAATTCGATTTTTACATAGGTAGTGAAAGCGGGCAACGAAGGTAACAAAAAGGCGAGAACGAAGAAGATTTATGACGAAGAAGAGTCAAGATGATTGGATAGCTATCGGTGAGAATTTCTCACCTTTCAATTTCTTTTTCTAGTTATATATATATACTAGGATGCAGACGGTGCTTAGTAGCACCCGACACAATCGTCCACAGACCATGGACTTGTTTGTTTGATTGCAAAAATTAGTTAGATTATTTGATTGAAATTGAATTGTGTGGTGAAATGAATTGATTTGATTGATGCGTGAATGGCGTGGGCCTTCACTAGACCGGGGATAAGGCTAGGCCTCGTCCCGTTTCTAGTATCGTGCCGTTATGCCGCCGAAATTTTCTAAAATATGTTAGAAAATAAAAATATCATTTTATTGTGTAAATGAATAATAGAAATTCATACGTTGGAATAAAATGTTTTATCGTTAAAAATATAATTTTTAACGTGAATATGAATATAGTGAAAGTGAATAAAATAAAATATTCATTTACAAACTGGACGGTTTGTTTATGTACACCTATTTGAAGGACATTGATTGGGACGATAAATTTTACACATCGCCCAACAGCACAAATAAAATATGTGTTTGATTGTTTGAAACCCCACACGGGTGTTAGGATGAAATTTGAAGTTCACTCATCCTGATTGATTAAATATGTCGATCGATCGATTGACAGGCTGTTTTAAGCGTTAGATATCTATATTTGATGCTTATACAGTGTAGTGCACTTTGGTTGATGGTTGATTATTTTTCCATGCTATTATATACATGTGTTGTATGAAAATCCATATAATTAACTTTATATGGTAATTGATTGGGCCTCATTCCAATTTGAAAAATAAAGAATATTATAAAATAAAGGTTCATGTGTTGACAGTACTCATCCATTGAGATTGGTCATGTGTTGAACGAAATATTTTAGTAATAAAATTTACATCTTTATCAATATAAAATAAAGGTTCATGTGTTGACAGTACTCATCCATTGAGATTGGTCATGTGTTGAACGAAATATTTTGATAATAACAACTATTTTGAAAAAGAAATATTTGAAATAGAATATTTGAAAATAGAAATTTATGAAGCCGTGTTGATTAGATTGACGCCATTTTGACGTGAATGATATTTATATCGATTTTATTCATAACGAAATGAATTGAATTGAAAACGATTTCGAAATGAATTGAATTGAAAACGATTTCGAAATGAATTGAATTGAAAACGAATTCAAATTGAATTGAAAGCGAATTGAAACGAAATGAATTGAATTGAAAACGATTTCGAAATGAATTGAATTGAAAACGATTTCGAAATGAATTGAATTGAAAACGATTTCGAAATGAATTGAATTGAAAACGAATTCAAATTGAATTGAAAGCGAATTGAAACGAATTGAAATTGAATTGAAATTTGAATTGAATAGAAATGAATTTTAAAACGAATTTATAAAGAAGAATTCAATTTTGATTTGAATTGAAATGGAAGTTGAAATTGCTTTTGAAACGAATTTTAAAACTATTTATATAATTCGTTTTAAAATAGAAATCGACGAAATATATATATTATATATATTATATATATAATATAATGGCCTGAATAGAACGCGCCGCGCCGCGGCAGTTCGTGAATTTCGACCATTTATTTCAAACGGACATTACGGGAGATCCGACCGTCGGATTCTCCTAAAACCGGAACCTTTGGGTTCGTATCGAAAGGAGCTTCCTAACGAATATTAGAAATTTGAAATCTAACGGTTGGATTTGGAATTATGTCCAAATCAAATTTGAAAAAGGTCGCTGTAAGTGCAGTTCGATGGCCGTTGATGGAAATCGACTGTACGGGCCTTGATAAAATTATTAAAAATAGTAATAATTTATGTAAAATCATAAGACATGATTTAGAAAGAATTGGGATGAAAAACTCCATATTTGAAAAGATAAAAATAGATTTTTATCGAAATGAACTAGTTTTGAACTAGAATTATAATTCTATTTATTTTTAAATAAATAAATTGAATTTAAAAAGGGTTTTAAAAATAACCAGCATTTCCAATGATTGCATTGGAGTGGATTTGAATCGAAATTGTCTTCGGAATATTTCGATGTTGGAATTCGTGATTATACAGATGTTGTTATGGAAATTTGAAAGATATATATTTATATCGTTATTTCCAATATGACATTTGTTAATCATAGAATTTGATATTGAATATAAGCCGATATATTTTCTATTCAGAGCCTTGTATTGAATATCAAATGTGATTTGGGTTTGTCGTGAATGGTGTCTTCACTAACACTGTTCTTGAACCCAGTTGAGAAAAGATTAAATCTTTTATTTAGATTTAATGAAGTGTACCAATTAAATGATATTTAATTGGAATTGAATTGGTATTGATTTTTGGGTTTATCGTGAACAGTGTTTTAAATAACACTTGTTCTTTAACCCGATAATTAATGGAATGTGATTTTGGGTTTATCGTGAACCGTGTTTTAAATGACACTGATTCTTTAACCCAGTTAACGATTAAAACTAAGTGGAGTTTTGATGAATCTTTAATTAGATTGAAATAATCGAGAATGGAGTATCACCAGTTTTGCTCCAGGCGATAGTTAAATCTTTAATTAGATTTGAACGTGAAATGGTAATTGAATTTACCGATAACACCGTGGTGTTAGATATGAAGTACTACCAGTTTTACTTCATGGGATGAATAGGTTGGGATTGGGAAATTAAAACAAATGATTACTTCGGTAAGGTTCGTTAATCCCGACTAGTTGAATCGAAATTCAAAAGTTGATTAAAGAATAAATTCAAGGAATTTTCCTTGGATAAAATTAATGGGAACCTTTCCCTATGAATGTGGAATTTAGAAACTAACTGTCGGTTAGCTAAGCAGAATGGTTTTCTGGATATTGATCTGATGTTGGTTTCGGCCTTCGGGGTTAATATTTGGGAAATTATTCTCTTGATTAATTTACGGTTAGTGACTGATGAATTGGAATGAGGCGTATGTTGTGTTTGTGTAACACTTATTTAAAATATACGCGAGTTATTTGGAAAGACCGGGTTTATCCCATTCTGAATAACTGATACGACGATAAGTCGAAGATGAAGACGGTGGTCGAAGACCGGAAGTCTTCACGTCGTTTGGGTGATTACTGATGATCTTGATTGGGCTGTACACCCAAGAAGATGGAAACAGTTGGTGATCGTCCAGACGTACTTGGAGATCGATGGATATGCGGGGTACTAAGTGCCTCCGGTTTCGTTCAGACCCAGAACGGACTTGTAAATGGACTGTGTGTCTGACATTGGATTTTAATCCGTGTGATTGATCTCTATTAAATATATATTTGTTTGGCGGCGGAGAATTTATTTTCTTGCTTAACGCCCTTCTCTGAGACGTACGAGCTCAGGGGTTATATATTGATGGATATCAAACGCATGGAGTGAATTGCCTGTGTGGCATGCCTAAGTGGCAATTGATCAAGGCTTCTGTTGAAAAGCAAAGTCTTGTGGTGATGATCAAAGCAAGGCCTTTGTGGCGTAGCTTTGTGTAACGTTTACTTCGCGTGTTTCACACCCGGTATGAACTAAAAACGGGAGAGGACCTCAGGGAGGGCATGCGTTTCTTTCTAGTTAGAAGTGGCGTCAGTGGTTTTACACGCCCTGACGAGTTTGACTTATGTGGTTGTTGCTGTTGCGAGGCGCCTCGGATTGATCGGTCGTTCTCGAACCGATGGAGTCATTTAGTTGGCTCATTTACGCCCCAAAGGGCGGGGAAACGCATGTTCAGGCATTTTAATCCACATCGGTGGACCGGCCCTGACGATCCAAGGGCCCACCTGAGTCTGGGTCCTGAGGGGCGGGCTAGAGCGTCTCGAATCGGTTGAGGACTATCTTTTGCCTCGGTTCATAGATGGAAACCCAATTTCCAAATACGTGATTCTGCGGTTTTATTTGTAGAGCCTAGTATGGCGACATAGTGGGATGGGGCACTTATGCCGTCTATGATTGATACTTATGATTTGAAGTTGTTTTATACCCTATGCACTTATAATAGTATCAAACAATTTGTTTTAAACGTATCAAGCATTCTTTGGCTGTTATAAGGGAAAACCCTATCCTCGGCTGCGTTGCATTGTGTGATGGGACCTGGGTCTTATAACAGCTTCATTTTTCTTTATTTAGCATTGCGCTGTTTGTTTTATGCACTGGTATTCTTGGGAGGAAACCCGTTCCGTGTTATACGGCGTGATCCCTTGATTTACCTAATGATTTAAAATAAAGATTAATAACTGTTTTAGTTCTCACACCAGTCACATGACTGACCTGGAGTTTATTGTTTTAACCTAAACTCTGGGTGCCCTTATTTTGACACGGGCAGCTAGTAGTTTTGGGTTTTGCAGATTTATATTCACAGGATCCTGGTTTACAGCTGGAACGATATCCGGAAAGCTTTGTATCCGTATATCTCATTCTAGTTGTGTATTATATTATTTTCCGCTGCGATGTATTTAAATGTAATTTAAATCTCTGATACTTCTGTGTAATATTCATTTATGCTCTGTATATTCTTGTATTCTGATGCATTGTTGTAATATACAATGAAATGTTCATTTGTATGCGTTCTGATTTGTCGTGTTCTCAAACGATAGGGCGTTTCGAACGGTCTGGGTCGGTTTAGCGACTGGTTCGGACCAAGCGAAATTCCTTGTCGTCACACGTGGGGGCCACGGTGTGACACCCCACATCTGTTAATGTCTCTCTTAAGAGGATGCATTAAGTTCCGTGAAGCGCAATAGGTCAACAGTAACTAAATTCACAAGAAAGATATAAATAAATGAAGTGGACAACTTAGAATTTGTATTAATCAGGAAAATCAACATTTCAAACACAAAGTTACAGCATCATGTTTTTCTCAAATACTCAAAAGAAAACCGTCTCATAATCAGAGTATAATAATATCCCTCAAGTGTCATTACAATAAGTATAAATAAACTGGAAAAAAAATACTTGAAAAATAAGAGCTATTCAAGTCCAAGCAGAATCATGATCTCAACTAATGACCACTCCTACTCTGAGAACCTGAGGGGAAAGGAAGGGAGAGGAGGAAAACAAAAAGGGCCAGACATAAAGTTTGGCCAGTTCTAGTAATTCTAGCATATGTATATGAAAAGGTGTCAAGACAAATCAATAATACTGGAAGAGAAAGTACAGTAAACATGTATATACATATGAGGTAAACAAGATGTCAAAACAAGATAAAGGTAGATTAAACTTCTCATTCATATCCTAGGAATCAAACTAACTGCACCAACTTTACTAGTATTAACATGATTAGTTGTTACCCTAATTACTACCCATGCGATCGGCTCCCTATTACCAAAATATTCTTTGTCAGCACCGGTAGTAGGGTGTATCAATCCTTAACCCAACAACTTATATAACACAACTATATCGGAAGGTGTTACTTGCGGCTTAGTTTCCTATAGTCGGACTCATACACGCTCATGACTCCATCGGAACGCCCCTTGTACACCCCCTAAACCTTGAACCTCTTATAATCAAGTTCTGTAAAGCATGCCCTGACCCCTACCTAGTGCAGGGTCCATACTGAGATACCACTGGGATACTGATTGATATTGGTTCCACACAACTTGACACAAGCCAACCACCAGGCATGTGTCCCCAGTACCTAGGATTTAAAAGTCCCGACAACCTGATATAACAACTAGACTTGGGACCACTTTAGCTTATTATTTACCAGGACTAACTTAGCAGGTTTTAAGTTCAATAATAAGCCCGGTTGTAAAATTACATTTATCAAATGTTATTAGTGTATGACCCTTTTCCCTAACAAGCACATGCCCAGATATACAACAAGACTTACAATAATTTACTTAGTTTTTACATATGGTACTATTCTATTCTTACATGTCATAATTAATATCACATTAAGTCCAATTTAATTGATTATCCTGTCGCATGTTTTTCCTAATATGTAATTAACCCAACTTTAAAACAATAACATGTAATTATCCCAAATAGATTAAAAAGTAATTATCCAAATCTAATAGGTTAACATGTAATTATCCCAATTCTTACAGTCAAGGTTTCTAGTACATAATATGCCCAATTTCCTCTATGTATGTGTCATTATCTAATCATTCCAATTTATGTCCTTTATACGCAATTAACGCTATAGTCTAAGCTTGAGTAGCCTAGGTTCTGCGTAGAATAAAAGGAAAAATGGAGAAAACAGATCTTAGACTAAGTAAAAGGCATACTGTAGTCTACACATAGACGGAGAGAGCTGTCTACTTTGGTTGCGAAGACGACTGAATCTCCCCATTTTGAGATACTTCGCCTAATGAATCCTTTTTCCAACAACTTACCCACTTATTTGCTGAGCTCTCTCCTCTCCTTAGGAGCCATGTGGCGCACTGGTGATGCGACTGGATTCGCATTTTCCACTAGTATATCTAGAAGTCTATCCCCTGCCTTGGAGGTAACCCCCTAATCTCGTCGAACATTTACGAAAATCTGCTAACTATGGGTACTAATCAAAGATAATCAACAGAAGCATCAAGATATTATAGGTAACTAAGCGTCACTGACCCCTGTAGGTCACAAGAAATTTCGAGAGTTCTACCACGGTAAGTAAGAAGTATAACTACTCTTTTTTCACAATCAAGGATTGCACTATACATGGCTAGCCAATCCATTCCTAGAATTAATCCGTAACCCATGAAACCATGAACATATGCGTCCCATTCAAATTCGACTCTTAGAACGAAAATCCTCAAACCCCTGCATATCATGGATAAGTGAGTTGTCCCTCATACGGGGTTTAAGACTATGACGGGATCGGAAACAATACTATACTTAGGTGTAGATTTTCTACTACTGAGTTGGATATGAATGAGTGAGAAGCACCAGAATAAAAAATAGTTCAAATAGGATATTCTAAAACAGAAATGAAACCTTCAACTGTGACTCTCTTACCCCGATTTGGTTCACCATCCTCTAAAGCGTTAACCTTCCCTCCAGACATCCCAGCCTTCTGTCCTTGTCTCTGAGGGAACTGTCCCTTGAAATGTCCAAATTGGCCACAAACAAGGCAAGCACTTTTCATTTTTCTGCATTCTTTCACAAAGTTCCATAAAGCGCCACAACCACGACATTTCACTTTTGTCTTGATTTGTGCTTTTTCGGGATTTCCCCTTTCTTGTTCTTATTAGACAACCATTTCTTTTTCTATGCCTTGGGTTCTATTACTTTTTATTTTCTTCCTATTTTCCTTCTTTGTCTCCTGCTTTTCCCTCCTCATGCATTAAGGCCATGTCTACTAGTTTTTCAAGGGTTGATCCCGTTGGTACATGCGTTAGTTCTAATTCTTGGAGTGGTTGGTTTAATCCCTTAGCGAATCTCAAGGCCTTCTTGTGAGGAGTATTTATGTAATAACCCAGAAATCTGAGCCAATTTAAAATTTTTATTTAGACAATTTTAATGAATTTTGAATATTTAAAATGAATTATTTTAAATAATAACGACGAGAAATTTAGTTTGAATAGAATAGATTTTCAAAAAATAAAATAAAAAGTATAGATCTTCAATTATATAAAACGATGTATAAAAATATGATTTTTATACAAAGTGATTTATAAAAATGAAATTTTTATATAGTAAGAAGCATAATAAAAATGAAAATTTTACTATATAAATAGTGAAATAAAAAGATTTGATTTTTATCGCATATAAAAATTTGGGTTTTTTATAATGAAAACATGATTTTTGTGGTACGAACATCGAAATAAAAATACGATTTTTATTATATATGTAGCGGATTAAAAATAGGATTTTTTATATAATAGAGAATATAAAAATATGATTTTTATATATGTAGCGACGAAGAAAAGAAGTGATTTTGATTTATATGAAGTTAACATATAAAAGAAGTGATTTTTATTTATACGATTAGCATATAAAGACGGGATTTTTAATTATATAAAGATTTAATTTTTAGTTAAGAAAGCTTATATTTTTATATAAGGGAAGTTTATATTTTTATATACGAAGTGGCGATGTAAAAATATGATTTTTATAAATGAAACTGAATAATAAAAATGTGATTTTTATTATGAACAGCGTGAAAAAGATAGCGTTGGAAATAACAGGCGAATTCAAATAGTTCAGAAATTCAGAAATATAGAATGGAGGAGTGGATCCCAAAGGTGAGAACTCCTCACTTTTATTTCTATTTCTAGTTTGAAATATGTACTAGGATGCAGATGATGCTTAGCAGCACCTAACACCCGTCGTCCACAGACCATGGGTGACTTGTTTGTTTGATTTCTGTGTAGTGAAATTTGATAGTGTCATGTGTTGAAATAAAATTTACATTCATGTGTTGAAATAAAATATATATTCATGGGTTGAAATAAAATATATATTCATGTGTTGAAATAAAATATATATTCATGTGCTGAAGTAAAATATATATTCATGTGTTGAAGTAAAATAAATATTCATTTACAAATTGAACGATTTGTTTATGTACATCGATTTGACTGATATTGATTGGGACGATAAATTTTACACATCGCCCAACTGCACAAATAAAAATCTGTGTTTGTTGATGTGAAACCCCATACGGGTATTGGGATGATATTTGACGTACAATAATCCCGATTGTTTAGTTGTATGTCAATCGATGGGTAGACAGACTATGTAAGCGTTAATTATTGATATTTAATGCTTGTGCAGTTGTGTGGTGCACTCTGGATGATGGATGATGATTTATCATTGCTATTATATACATATGTTGTAGAAAATCCATATAATTAACATTATATCATAATTAATTGGCCTCATTCCAATTTGGAAAATAAGGAATATTATAAAAGAAAATTCATGTGTTGAATAGAAAATTCATGTGTTGAATAGAATAAAAATTCATATGTTGAACAGAATAAAAATTCATGTGTTGAATAATATAAATTCATGTGTTGAATAGAATAAAAATTCATGTGTTGAATAGAATAAATATTCATGTGTTGAATAGAATAAACATTCATGTGTTGAATAAAAGCCGTGTTGATTAGATTGACGCCATTTTGACGTGAACGATATTTATATCGATTTTATTCATTTTTATAATGAATATAAGAAAGAAAGTGATTTCAAAATATAACGTTTTGAAAATATTATCATTTGTATATCGATGATGTTGAATATTCAATTTTGATTCGAAATTGAATATGAAGTTGAAATCGTTTCGAAAACGAATTTAAAACGATTTATAAAATACATTTTAAAAGGAAATCGACGAAATATATATAATATATATATTCAATGGCCTGAATAGAATGCGCCGCGCCGTGGCAGTTCACGAATTTCGACCATTGACTTCGAATGGATATTACGGGAGATCCGACCGTCGGATTCTCCTAAAACCGGAACCGTTGGGTTCGTATCGGAAAGAGATTGCTAACGAATATTAGATATTTGAAATCTAACGATTGGGTTTGGAATTATGTCCAAATCAAATTTGGAAAAGGTCGCTGTAAGTGCAGTTCGATGGCCGTTGATGGAAATCGACTGTACGGGCCTTGAGAAAATTATTAAAAATAGAAATAATTTGTGTAAAATCATAAGAAATGATTTGTGAAGAATTGAGATGAAAAATTCCATATTTGAAATGATAAAAATAGATTTTTATCGAAATGAACTAATTTTGAATTAGAATAATAATTTATTTATTTTTAAATAAATAAATTGGATATGAAAGGGTTTTAAAAATAACCAGAAGTTTCAATAATTGAATTGGAATGGAATGTGGTTTTGGGTTTATAGTGAACGGTGTTTTAAATGACATTGGTTCTTTAACCCAGTTAAAAACAGGATATGATTTCCCAAGTTAAACAATCATTAATATTGATTTTGGGAAGATTAAAACTAAGTGGAATTTAATTGAATCTTTAATTAGATTGAAATGATCGAGAATGGAGTATCACCAGTTTTGCTCCAAGCGGTAGTTAAATCTTTAATTAGATTTGAACGTGAAATGGTAATTGAATTTACCGATAACACCGTGGTGTTAGATATGAAGTATTGCCAGTTTTACTTCATGGGATGAATAGGTTGGGATTGGGAAATAAAATAAATGATTACTTCGGTGTGGTTCGCTAATCCCGACTAGTTTGAATTGATATTCAAAAGAAGATTAAAGAATAAATTTAAAGAATTTATCTTTGATAAAATTAATGGGAACCTTTCCCAAAGTATAAGAATATTTGAATAAAAGAATATTCTGAATTGGAATGAGGCGTATGTTGTGTTTGTGTAACACTTGTTTATTATATACACGAGTTATTCAGAAAGACCGGGTTTATCCCATTCTAAATAACAGATTCGACGTGGTGTCGAAGATGAAGACGGTGGTCGAAGACCAGAGGTCTTCACATCGTTTGGGTGATTACTGATGATCTTGATTGGGCTATACACCCAAGAGGAGGGAATCAGTTGGTGATCGTCTAGATGTACTTGGAGATCGATGGATATGCGAGGTACAAGGTGCCTCCGGTTTCGTTCAGACCCAGAACGAACTTGTAATGGGCTGTGTGTCTAACATTGGATTTTATTTTGTGTGATTGATTTCTATTAAATATATATCTGTTTGGCGGCGGAGAATTTATTCTCTTTCTTAACGCCCTTCTCTGAGACGTAGGAGCTTAAGGGTTATATATTGATGGATATCAATCGCATGGAGTGAATTGCCTGTGTGGCATGCCTAAGTGGCAATTGATCAAGGCTTCTGTTGAAAAGCAAAGTCTTGTGGTTGATGATCAAAGCACCGCCTGTGTGGCATAGCTTTGTGTAACGTTGATTCGTGAGCCTCACACCCCGGTTGTGAACCATAAACGGGAGAGGACATCAGGGAGGGCATGCGTTTCCTTCTAGCTAGGGTGGTGTTAGTGACCTACCAGCCCTGACATTTATATTATTTTCACCTGTGTGGTTGTTGCTATTGCGAGGCGCCTTGGATATATCGGTGACTGTGTGGAGCCGATGGAGTCATTTGGCTCATTTACGCCCCAAAGGGCCGGGAAACGCAGTGTCCAGGGTTTAAGTTTAATCCACATCGGTGGACCGGCCCTGATGCTCCAAGGATCGATGCGTTCTGTCCCTGAAACATGGGCTAGATTGTCTCGAATTCGGTAAGGACGATCCCTTGCCTTGGTTCATAGATGGAAATCCAACTTCCAATACGTGATATTTGCGGTTTTGATTGTAGAGCCTAGTATTGGCGACATGATATATGGTACCCATGCCGTATATGATTAATACTTATGATTGAAATTGCTTTGACACTATAAACTTATAGTAATAATAAAAGATGAAATTTAGCATATCAAGCATTCTTTGGCTATTTTAAGGTAAAATCCTATTCTCCGGCTTATGTTGCATTATGTGATGGGACCTGGGTCTTATAATAGCTTCATTGTTCTTTATTTAGCATTGCGCTGTTGTTTTATGCACTGGTATTCTTGGGAGGAAACCCGTTCCGTGTTATACGGCGTGGTCCCTTGATTTATCTAACTTTAAAATAAAGATTAATAACTGTTTTAGTTCTCACGCCAGTCACATGACTGACATGGAGTTTATTGTTTTAACCTAAACTCTGGGTGCCCTTATTTTGACACGGGCAGCTAGTAGTTTTGGTTTTGCAGATTTATATTCACAGGATCCTGATTTATAGCTGGAACGATACTCAGAAAGCTCTGTATCCGTGTATTACTTTCAGTTGTGTTTTGTATTATTTTTCCGCTGCTATGTAATGTATTGTAATCTCTGATATTTTTCTGTTGTGTAATATTTATTCATACTCTGTATATTCTTGTATCTGATGGAATTGTTGAAATAAACAATGAAATGTTCTTCTGTTTGTGTTCCGATGTGTGTTGTTCTCAAAGCAATTCGTTCTTTCCTTACCGGGGAAGTCACGGGTTACTACAATTTACTAACTCCAACCCAAATCTTGCCAGTTGGTTAAAAGTGTTGACATGCTCCTTTATAGTCATGCTCCCTTGTTTCAAGTTCAAAAACTTCTCCACTTGCATTCTTTCTTCGGTTTATGATAAGAATCTTGCCTCAAAGATAACCTTAAAGTTATCCCCAATATCTATTTCTGGTTCGGCTTGAACTATTTCAAACCAGTACAGTGCTTCATCTTTTTGATGAAAAGCTGCTAACTAGACTCTCCTCCTATCATTGAGCTCTAACAAGTTGAACACATGCTCCGTTTCTCTTAACCAATTTCAGCTTCTACAAAACTTTGTGTTCCACGAAAAGGTTTTCTTCCCATTGCGCCGAAATCTTTGCAGAGCTTAGAAAAGTTAAGTACGAGATGAGGAGGAGGAGGCGCTACCGCGACTGCAGCTAGGGGAAGGACATTCTCTTGTACCCCAACAGGCATCATAGCTTCTATGTATACAAAACCATGTGGATATGGGAATTCCCTCAGGGAAGTTAAGTGCCCCAGACATGTTGTAAAAGGACGAAACAATAATTCAGAAAGAGAATCGAAGGAACATTGTAAATAACTTGAGGGGGGTTTGATTTTTAAAAATCACTTTTAATTTGAAAATCCTTTATTTTTAAAGCGGTTTTCTAAAAACTTTTTCTCAGATCTTGTAACCTTAGGCTCTAATACCCAATGTGACATCCCACGTCCGTTAATGTCACTCTTAAGAGAATGCATTAAGTTTCGTGAAGCATAATAGGAAAACAGTAACTAAACTCACAAGAAATATATAATCAAATGCAGCGGAAAGCTTATAACTTTTTATTAATCAGGAAAACAACATTTCAAACCCAAAGTTATAGCAACATGTTTTTCTCAAATACTGAAAAGCAATCTGTCTCATAATCAGAGTACAAAAACCATAATAATATCCCTCAAGTGTCACTATAATAAGCATGAATAAACGAAAGAAAAATACTTGAAGAAGAATAGTTATCCAAGTCCAAGCAGAATCACGATCTCAACTAATAACCACTTTCACTCTGAGAACCTAGAGGGGAAAGGAAGGGAGAGGAGGAAAACAAAATGGGTTAGACGTAAAGTCTGGCGAGTTCAAGTAATTTCTAGCATACGTATATGAAAAGGTGTCAAGACAGATCAATACTAGAAGAGAAAGTACAATAAATATGTATATACATATGAGGTAAACGAGATGTCAAAATAAGATAAAGGTAAATTAAACTTCTCATTCATATCCCAAGAATCAAACTAACTGCACCAACTTTACTAGTATTAACATGATTAGGTGTTACCCTAATTACTACGCATGCGATCGGCTCCCTATTACCCAAACATTAGATTGATTCATGAAGTTTTTGATTCACGAAAATGGAAAAGAATACCAAATGAAAATTTAGTGTATATATATGTGTGTGTGTTTAGTGTGTTAGATGATTGTTAAAATCTATGCTCATTTTATATAACACATATGCACGAAATTCAGGAATATATATATATATGAATGGCTTAAAAACAGTCGTTACTAGGGTTTATACCCAGGACCAGTCGACTCGTCCATATTCAACAAGTCGACTAGTATCGGAAAAAACTCCATGTAATGGATATTTTTCTACCATATATATATATATATATATATACGGTTCGTATTTTCTACTAGTTGACTGGTGATTTTTATACCGGTCGACTAACCCGACAATAACAACCATATTTCTGAAGGATCACTTTCTTTCATGAAGAGTTCTCCTTTACTTTCTAAAAGAAATGATTGCTTCTTTTCAATAAAAACTCTTCATGAACGCTGACTACTTTTCAACCACTATAAATATAGTACAAATTTGTTTTTCAAATCACCAATTCTTACCGATTCTGTTCTATTTATTGATCTACATTTCTAAGCACTCTTGCATTCCAAAAATCTCTCAAATATTCAAATTACTTATTGAATCTTTGAATTTATTTCAAATCTCTTGATTCAATAAGTAATATACTTCCTTCAATCTTCACATACACGTTATACTTGAGGATAAGATTATAGGAATGGTGTACTCAACTCTTGACTATTCATTGTTGTTCAAGAACACAATCAGAAGTCAAACTCTTATTATTTTGTTAAAGTCCTATGTCGTTGTTCAGGCTGGAGATCCATGTCGGTGCTCGGGTGTATTGTGAACCTATTCCTCCGGGTGAAGAGAGTGTGTTGATAATAGAATTCTAGAAGGAGTCCGGGACTAGACTTAGGACAAGAAGTCCGAACCAGTATAAAAATTCCAGGTGTCACTTTTCTTACTGCATTTACTTATCTGTGATATCTCATATTGTTTAATCTTTTACTTGCATAACTATTGTATTAGACAAGTTAATAAATCATATTCACTTCCGCATATTCCATATAGAAAGATCCTACTCCAAGTCACAGGATACGACTTTTCATTTGGTATCAGAGAAGGACAACATTTAAACTTACAACCGTTATTTGATACTTATTTATTATGGAAAATAACATTAGTACTAGCACAAACACCAGATTCATAGAAGGCTAATCTACTGTACGACAACCTTTTTTCAATGGCTTAAACTATAATTATTGGGTTATACGAAAAAGAATATATATGTAAGCAAATAGTTTTGATGCTTGGAATGTCACTCAAAAAGAATATGCACAAAGCACTACACCTTATACTGAATGGTCAACTAACGAAAAAGAAGAAGCTACCGCTAATGCTAAAGCTTTGAATATATTTCATTGTGCCTTGGATAGAAACGAGTTCAACCAAATTTGTATGTGCAATACTGCATATGAAATTTGGCGAACACTCGAAGTAACTCATGAAGGAAGTATCAAGGTTAAACAAATCAAGATATTCATGCTTAAAAATCAATTTCATAATTTTAGAATGAATGAGAATTAGTATATCAATGACATGTAATCACGATTTCAAAGCATTTGTCATTCATTATTGGGCTTAGGTGAAATATATACTGACTTTGATACAAAGAATTAAAACTCTTTGATGGATGAATGGGAAAGAAAGGTTTTAGCTATGGAAGAAGCTAACGATCTTTCAACCATGAAACCGAAAGAGTTAATAGGTGATCTTATGTCGTATGAAGTAAATTTGCAGGCTAAAAGGATTCATGCTCAAGACAAGAAAAATTTAGCTTTCCATGCGGAAAAAGATGAATTGAATTCAGATGAAGAAGACATAGCTTTTGTTGCCAAAAATTTCAGAAAATTTCTAAAATACAAGAAGGGTCAGATGAAGAATGTAAGAAGAATTCTGCAAAAGAAAATAAGGTTGATCCATCCTTGGTTAAGTTCTTCAATTGCCACAAAACTAGGCCTTTTCAAAAACAATGTCCAGAGCTAAGGAAAAATCATAACCAAAAAGAGAAATCTAAAAGGCAAGCTTTCTTGGTTAAATGGGATGATTCAGACTCCACATCTTTGGAAAGTTATAGTGATAGTGGCAATGAACAAGCAAATCTGTGCTTCATGGCCAAAGAGATCGAGGCAAATGATTTTACTTACGAAGAAATGGTTCAAATAAATACTGAAATATTAGAATCTAGAAATAATTTTAAAAAGAAAATTTAATCAAGCAAAAGAAGATAAGAAAAAAGAAAAATTTGAAAGAGATTTGCTGAAAGATGAAAAAGAAAAAAGTGGATGAAATTAGAAAACTTTGTTCATAATTTATGTAGTTTTCTGAAAATCATGATTTATGTAGTAAAATTAAAATTTGATTTATGTAGTAAAATTAAAATTTGAAAGAGATTTGTTATTATTGTTATGATTTATGTAGTAAGATTTTATTATTCTGAAAATCTTGAAACTCAAAAAGAGGAGAACAATATGCTTGTTTCTGAAAATCATGATTTATGTAGTAAAATTAAAATTTTAGAATTAGATAAGTCTAGTCTAAAGTTAGATGACATTTCTAAAAATGTTAATAACTTCAATAAGGGTAGAGAGAATCTATCTAAAATTTTAGAAAATTCCCAGCCTACTTTTAGCAAAATAGGACTAGGATTTGTACAGAAAATTAGTGCTAAGGAAAATTCTAAATCTAGCAAACCAGTTATTTCTAGTATAAAGAAACCGGATGTTTCAAAGAAATTTTTTTCTAAAAATATCAGTATATGGGTTCCAAAGACAAACAATTTTATATATTAAAGATTTTCTAGAAAACGTGCATAATAATATTATTTATATTTTTAAAGGGAACACTGAACCCTCTTGGGTTTGGTTACCTAGGACCTAACTCTTAGGACCCTAACGGAGGAAGTAGGTGCCGACGTGTTGAATGGGAGTTCACTACCAAAATATTTTTGGGCAAAAGCAGTTGCAACATCTTGCTATGTTTTGCATCGTGTCTCCATTCGACCACTTACAAAAAATACCCAATATGAACTTTTTACTAAAAGAAAACCAAATATTTCATATTTTAAGGTTTTTGGTTCTCAATGCTTTATCTTAAACACAACATGGAAATTTTGATCTTAAGTTCGATGAAGGAATATTTATAGGATATTCTGAACGAAGCAAAGCTTATCGTATTTATAATAAAAGAACCAATAAAATAGAAGAATCACTCCATGTTTCCTTTCATGAAAATTTTATTCAAAATTTCTTTAACTCAGACAACTTGAAAAATAGATCTTCTCAAGATGATGATACTATAATTTATAGAGAAGATGAAAACATTGTTCATAATAACATAAATAACAGTATTAAATAAACTCAAAATAATACCAATAATAACAATCAAAATGTTTATACTAATGAAGTTAGATTTCCACCAAGAATTTTGCAAGATCATTCGACTCAAAATATTATTGGTGGAATAACTTCAAATGTAAAAACAAGAAGCCAGCTAAATCTAGTAAGTAATGTTGCCTTTTTATCTAATATTGAACCCAAAATCCAAATGAAGCTTTTACAGATGAAAACTGGATAAGTGCTATGCAATAAGAATTAAATTAGTTTGAACGCAATGAAGTCTGGGAATTAGTTCCAAGACCAAGTGATCAAACTGTCATTGGTACGAAATGGGTCTACAAAAATAAAGCAAACGAATTAGGTAATATTACTAGAAATAAAGCTAGGCTTGTAGCACAATGTTATAATCAAGAAGAAGTTATAGATTATGAAGAAAAGTTTGCTCCAATCGCTCGACTAGAAGCGATTCGAATTTTATTAGCATATGCATATTATCATAACTTTAAATTATATCAAATGGATGTTAAAAGTGCTTTCTTAAATGGTTGTATAAAAGAAAGAGTATACGTTGAACAACCTCCACTATTCGCTCATGAAAAATATCCTGATCATGTGTTCAAATTGAAAAAGGCATTATATGGATTAAAATAAGCACCTCGTGCTTGGTACGAACGTCTTAAAATTATTTAATTAATTTAGGATTTCAAATTGGAAAGGTTGATCAAACGCTTTTCATAAAAAGAGATAATAAAGATATTTTAATAGTTCAAATCTATGTCGATGACAGTATCTTTGGTTAAACCAATGAGAAATTATGTTAGGACATTTCTAGAATAATGACTAGTGAATTTGAAATGTCTCATATTGGAGAACCGTCGTATATTCTTGGTTTACAAATTAAGCAACTTCCAAATGGAAATTTTATAAATCTAGAAAAATATTGTTATAATTTAATAAAACGCTTTGGCATAGAAAATACATCAAGTAAGCCGACACCAATGAGTACAACAACTCATCTCGAAAAGGATGAAGATGGTAAAAGTGTCGATCAGAAATGATATCGTAGTATGATAGGTTCTCTTTTATACTTAACCGCTAGTAGACCAGATATTATGATGAGTGCTTGTTTATGTGCTCGATTCCAAGATTATACAAAAGAATCACATTTATGAGTAGTAAAACGTATATTACGTTATCTTAGCAACACTAAAGATTTTGGACTTTTCTATCCAAAAGATTGTTCCTTTGAATTAGTATCTTACAGTGATGCTGATTTCGAAGGATCACGGATGGATCGTAAAAGTACAAGTGATACTTTTCATTTCATTGGAAAGTCACTAATATCCTGGTTTAGCAAGAAACAAAATTGAGTTTCACTATCGTCATATGAAGTTGAATATATATCTGCAGCACTGGCTTGTGCTCAAGTTATATACATGCAACTAACACTTAAAGATTTCAATGTTAACTTAAATAATTCAACCATTTGCTGCAGTAACACAAGTGCAATAAACTTATCCAACAATCTGGTGAATCATTCTAGAACAAAGCATATTGATATAAGACTTCATTTCTTAAGAGACAATATTGGAAAATAGATTATAAATCTAGAATTTGTAAATTTAGAAAATCAGATTGTAGATATCTCTACTAAACCATTATTGAAAAGTACATTTATTAAGCTACAAAGGGAGCTAGGAATTGTTTCATATACAGCCTTATAAGATATACATGCTTATATATTTTCTCTTTACTTTGCACGGTTACTGCTTTATTATGGTACATATTCTTTTTAATCGATGACAAAGGGGGAGAAAAACTATGGAATGTATATGCATTATACACTAACATTTTGTTACAGGGAAGCAAATGGTAAGTATTTTACATATGCACTAACAAAATGTATTGAACAATTATGGAATGTATATGCATTATGCACTAACAACTTGTTACAGGGAAGGAAATGGTAAGTATTTTACGTATGCACTAACAAAATGTTGCAAAGAAGCTTTTTACTCAAGGGGAGACAAATATATGCAAGCATACATTCAGGGGGAGAAAAGAAATAATTTTACACAATTGCAAGAGGTTGTCATCAATCAAAAAAGGGGAGAATGTTGATTCATGAAGTTTTTGATTCACGACAACGGAAATGAAGATCAATTGAAAAGTTCGTATATATATACATATATATATTTGTGTGTTTAGTGAGTTAGATGATTGTTAAAAACTATCCTCATTTTATATAACACATATGCACGAAATTTGTGAATATATATATATATAATATGGCTTTAAAACAATTATTACTAGGCTTTACACCCTGGACCAGTCGACTTGTCCAATTCAACCAATCGGCTGGTAAGAGAATAAATTCCCAGTAACGGCTATTTTTCTGCCCTTTTTAAAAATATATATACGATTTTTATTTTCCACTAGTTGATTGGTGATTTTTATACCAGTCAAACGACCCGATAATAACAGCCATATTTCTGAAGGGTCACTTTCTTTCATGAAGAATTCCCTTTTGATTTTTAAAAGAAATGGTTGCTCCTTTTCAATAAAACTCTTCATGGACCTTGACTACTTTTCAACCATTATAAATATAGTACAAATTTGTTTTTAAAATCACCAACTCTTCCTAATTCTATTCTATTTCTTGTTCTACATTTCTAAGCACTCTTGCATTCTAAAAAGTTCTCAAATATTCAAATTACTTATTGAATCTTTGAATTTATTTCAAATCTCTTGATTCAATAAGTAATATTCTTCCTTCAATCTTCGCATACATGTTATATACTTGAGGATAAGATTATAGGAAGGGTGTACTCAACTACTGGCTATTCAGTGTTGTTCAAGAACACAATCAGAAGTCAAACTCTTATTATTTGTTAAAATCCTGTGTCAGTGCTCAGACTGGAGATCTGTGTCGGTGCTCGGGTGTATTGTTAACCTGTTCCTCTAGGTGAAGAGAGGGCGTTGATAGTAGAATTCTAGAAGGAGTCCAGGCCTAGACGTAGGATGGGAAGTCTAAACCAGTATAAAAATTCCTTGTATCACTTTTCTTACTGCATTTACTTATCTGTGTTATATCTTATTGTTTAATCTTTTACTTTCATAACTATTGTATTAGACAAGTTAGTATATTATATTCACTTCTGCGTATTCCATATAGAAAGATCCTACTATAAGTCACAAGACACAACTTTTTATATTTTGTGTCAGCCCCAACAGTAGGATCTATCAGTCCCTTACCCAACAACTTATAGAACACAGCCATATCCGTAGGAGTTACTTGCGGCTTAGTTTCCTATAGTCGGACTCATGCATGCTCATGACTCCGCCAAAACGGTCACTGTACACCCCTCCAAACCTTGAACCTCTTATAATCAAGTTCCGTAAAGCATGGCCTGACCCCTACCTAGTGTGAGGTCCCTACCGAGGTACCAACAGGGATGCTGACTGATTTGGGTTCCACACAACTTGACACAAGCCATCCTATAGGCTTGTGTCCCCATGTACCTAGGACTTAAGAGTCCCGACAACTTGATACAACAATTAGACTTAGGACCTCTTTAGCTAATTATTTAACAGGTGTAACTTAGTAGATTTAAGTTCAATAATAAGCCCGGTCGTAAAATTACTTATCTAAATGTTACTAATGTACAACCCTTTTCTCCAACAAGCACCTGGCCAGATGTACAACTAGGCTTACAGTAATTTACTTAGTTTTCACATCTGGTACTATTCTATTCTTACATGTCATAATTAATATCACATGAAGTCGAATTTAACCGATTATCATGTTGCATGTTCTTCTTAACATGTAATTAACCCAACTTTAAAAGAATAACATGTAATTATCCCAAATAGATTAACATGTAATTATCCCAATTCTTATAGTTAAGGGTTCTAGTACATAATATGCCCTTAAGTCGAATTTAACCGATTATCATGTTGCATGTTCTTCTTAACATGTAATTAACCGAACTTTAAAAGAATAACATGTAATTATCCCAAATAGATTAACATGTAATTATCCCAATTCCTACAGTTAAGGGTTCTAGTACATAATATGCCCAATTTTCCCCATTTATGTGTCATTATCTAATTATTCCAATTTTTATCCTTTATACACAATTAACGTAGTAGCCTAGGCTTGATCAGCCTAGGTTTTGCATAAAATAAAAGGAAAAAGGGAGAAAACAGATAGCAGACTGAGTAAAAAGGCATATAGCAAGACTATAAATAAATGAAAGGCATAACATGGATAAGGAAAATTAAATTTCATAATATAACTTGTAGATTTGAATAGAAAAACTTGTATAAAAACATATAGGGATTACTTTAGGCACTGTTTATGTAATATCCAATCTTATTTACTGTGTGAAACCCTCTTAATTAGTTAAATCTAAAAATTACATAAAACTCACAACGGGTCTTGGTGAAGAAGAGAATAAATCTCTTATATACATAACTATGTCTTAGAAGAATGTCCACTTGAAGTTGATGTATGTAAGTCCTGATGTTGTCTCTGTTTGATCCAATTCTCAGTTGGATTCCCCCGTTATATTTTAATATTTTTCAGAATATTTTCATAGAGGTAGAAGAAGATGTAAAGAATTTGTGTGAACCGAAAATGGGAGAAGCCACCTATTTATAGATTCACTGAGTCAACCTCAGCCTTTAGATTCTAGGTTTTATATCCAAACCATACACAATGCTGAGTCAACAACAAATAAGGCCACAAAACATTCTAGGTTTGGCAGACGAATCTGCCTAGATATGTTATGGATCGACCGCTAGGTCGACCCAGCCCCCTTGGGTCGACCTATGGGTCGAACCGTGCTAAGTGTGGGTCGGCCCCCAATGGGCCTATTTCCAACTCGTTTTCCCGCTTTGTTCGTTTGATTTTCTGGAATTATTTATTTACATACAAGTTCCCTGTATGTATATAAACTTCTAAGGTTCATAACTTCTTCATACGTTATTCGTTTTATGCAAATCTGAACCAGAATTCCGAGCCGAACGCAACGGTAATGACGATTTCGCTTAATTTTGAATGTTTAATTAAGTAATACCCAATTCATTATCTTAAGGTGTGTTAAATTTCTGGGTGTTACACACGACAATGGGGTGCTTGACTGGAGGAGGTTCGCCAACGGTGCGGGAGGGTGCTGGTCGAGGGCGGGTTGAAGGGGGGAAGGTGGAGCTAAAAGGAGAAGGGGAAGAAAATGGAGAGGAAGCAAAGCGAAAAAGAGGATAGGGAGCCTTGGTTTTATAAGAAAAAGGAAGGGGCCATTCACAAATTGCTAGGGTGTTAACCCCGTTATAAAGCGCGGTATAAAGATGACGTTAGGGGTGGGCGTTTAACCAATTTAATTGACTTAATCGATTTAATTGACTTAATCGACTTAACTGACTTAACCGACATCATCGGTTAACCGACATCATCGGTTAACCGACCGACAAGTTTTGGTTTGGTTAACGGTTAATATAATCTAGGTAGGTTCGGTTAGCCGACCAATTTTTTTTTAAACTTGTTTGACCCAAAAAAAAGGAAGCCCAGCAGTGCGCCCCTTGTTTATTCACAAAAAAAACTTGTCCGGCCCAAAAAAACTTGGTATGATACCGTAAGTCGTAACCCTAACCAATTTTCTATATCCAAATTGATGCTGCGTGGTGTGCCCCTCCTTCTTCACACCGAAATAATACGATATTCCAAACCCTAGATCTATTTTGCATTTAAATTAGATCTTTTAGCTTCGACGTTTGAATCTTCAAGAATCTGAAAGCATGAACCTTATTAATGCATGTTTGTCTATAATCTGGATATGTTTCGGGCTCAATGATGAGCTGTGACTGTGTCGAACTATCAATTTTAAATGCATGTAATATATATTAATGAATTTACTATGTAATATCTATATGAAGATTCTGAACTTCATGTATTAGAATATTGGGTAGTTACGTGAGTACTGGGTAGTAGGTAGTGACTGACTGTTAGTGTTTGGCATGTAAGTTTGCTTATAAAATTGTTAGATCTACTATTATAATTCAGTTTATAACTTTATATGGAAAATGGGCAAATTTGAATGGTTAACCGTTCAATTCAAACGGTTAACTGTTAAACAGTTAATCGTTTAAATCAAACGATTAACCGTCTAAGTCGAACGGTTAACCGTGGATAAATATTTTCGGTTCGGTCGAATAAAGCTGCCCTCAATTAAACGAAATTCGGTTAACCGAACCATACGAAATAAGCGGTTAATTGAAAATATTAACTGATTTGTTTGGTTAACCGCTAGCGCCCAACCCTAGATGACGTGTTAAAAAGTATACCTGATAGATCCGATACGCTCGCGTTTAATGGATCAGATAGGCCAGTTGCATCATTTTGAGTCGTCCCTATTTTATCATGAAACAAACTGCAAAACATATAAAGGTTGTTCTATCAAACTCAATGCGTGCACACGCGGCAACTTGGGTCATGTAGCTATTGTATGGGTCGCAGACAACAAGCATGTTCGCATCGAGTCGTTCATATAATAGGCACACCAAGTTGTTGCTCACATGTTCGAGATCAGGTCGTTAATCACCAGGTCGCGGCGCAAAATATCCTCAGATCGCCGTGGCCACATGCATTCAGGTCATCAAAGAATGGTGGCAATCATGTAATTAAAGCAGAAAGTGCGTTATATATGTGAATAAAACATGGGAAAAGCATATGTATCAAGTCATTCACTCACCATTAGGTCGGTTCATGCACAGTTCGTTAAGAAGCGCGTCATTTGCCTGCAAATACATCGGTCATGCCTATATTCTTGGATCGTAGATCATTCACTAAATGATTAGGTTGGTCACGTCAATGCAATTATGAGTCAGCTCGTTACATTAACGTTTCATGCATGGATAACAACATAAAGCATAACATGTGTGATAAAATTTGAACAAGAGCCAGGATGATGGGTCACAGTACTAAGTATTCAAATCGTTATGGCCACGAAATGCAGAACGCTTATACGACCTAAATAACGTCACATGAAGTACACGTGTCCATATAAATATGGGACGTAGCAGCTTTTGATGGATGACTTGCAATAAAAAAATACATAGGGTCGGTTAGAAATACTACACGCGGTCTGCAAGTACACATGGCATAGTATAAGCTTGAGGATAGGTCGTTGATTCATGCTTGGACTATAAATAACGTGAAAAGCCTGGAGCATATAAAGTGGTTAATACTATGCAGGGGACATTATTTATGCATGGATAATGATATGCATTAAGGTGAGGGGGCGCAACGCAATTCTTGATTGGGATGGAATCATAGGTCGTGATATTCATATCGTTAAATTTGTCAGCTCGTTCACCTGCAAGTCAGATCGTTGATAAGCTATTAATCAGGTCATACACACCCATGATTAGGTCGTTGGACCCCTTGAAGACATATCACATATCAGTTCAGCGGCATTATGAATGAGGATCCAGGCAATTGTTATTTAAGTGCAAAAGTCAGTTCGCCCTTATGGAGTCAAACCGTTCACCGACCTGAGGTATTATGAAATATAATTACAGAACTGCCACTCTACTTCAAATCAGTCCACAACCAATTCTATAAATACCCTATCCATTCCAACATGAAGAGGACTAATTTCTCCACCCATGAAGTGTTGCCAAACTCATTTCTCAACCACTCCAACTTCCATTAAAGTTCTTCCAAGCTTAGATTCAATATCTCAACCACCACGAAATCATTAATGATTGTCTAAGTGCTCAAATTATTGAAGATCTACTCCAATAATCATTTAAACCAAAGATATCTCATCATTTCCATGGTGAAATTGAGTGAATCCAAAGAATATAAAGAAGTAGAGAGAAATATTGTAAAAGAGAAAAAATGAGTAAAGTGAGAGAAATCATTACCTTGTAACATTGAGAATCATAATGAAACCCCTCTTGAAAGTGGATGTAGGCCAGATCTAGGCCGAACCACTATAAACTCCTTGTTTTTACTTGCCTTTTGTGTTTGTGGCTACCACTTTTCTAGATCTATACAGTTTGTGAAGTGTTGAAAAACACCTTGGGGTGTTAGTGCCATTTTTAACATTAACATTTTTGGGGCCCACCGTTGGGCCATATTCACATCCTAAAGGTCAAGGGCTTTGTGAGAGATTCATCTTTTTCAAACCCGAAGAGTTAACCCTACTAAGTGATACACCGGAGAATATCTTCTTTGCTACAAAAAAGGAAGGGTATTTTCCAAAGCCACCACCATTGCAGAAAATTTCAGACAAGGCAGCAAAGTCTGGTAGTTTCTTCCACTACCATAATCAGCTTGGCCACTGTACTAATGATTGCAGGCATCTGAAGGGCTCAATTGAGAAGTTGATTAGGAAGAATATGCTGCAGCAGTATGCTAGAAAAATATATGCAACAAATCCTCTTCCAACTCCTTAGGGGCAAAGTGTACCAACTAATCAGCCAGACCTGAATGGAAAAGCTCCGGCATGGAATGGTGCGAGGCCGATGTTTAGTACTATGACAGGTGCTCCTCATTTAGATGCTAAAAATGGGGTGATGGTGGAGAATTATTCGGATGCTCTAGATTATAGCCCTACCAAAGCAACAATCCATGTGGAATCAGAAGCTCCCATTCATCCAATGATAGCCAGGCATTTCCACACCAAAGCCCAGCGAAGAGCTTTCGAGGTCGGAAACCTTATCTTAAAAATGGAAATAGCTGGTGCTGGAGTGCTAGGACCTAATTGGCACAGGCCTTACAAGATCAGCCAAAGATTCCTGGATGACACCTTCGCTCTAATGACTGTTGACGGGGTTCAGATACCAGGAGCTTGGAATAGCGACAACTTGCGTCAATTCTCTGCATAAAGCATTCCTCGGTTCTCATGAGAAATTGATATACTTTCTTTTACAAATATAAAACTCCAAAGGGAGGGATTGTAATTGAATATCATATCTACCACTGAAAGCATGTCTGCCTAAATCAATCTCTTATTTGCAAAATTTCCATTAATTCAAAATTTTCTTAAAGATGATTTTGTATTGCAGGCTAGCCGGCAAACGCTTGCCTCTTCAAACTCCATCAAGCCATTACGACCTCAACATCACTATCTCAAGTGCCGAGTGCTATAAGAGTCAACATGCACAACTGCAAAAATAAAGAGCACCGCCTTGAAAAGTGGATAAAAAGAGTCAAACGATGAATAAGCGCCGCAGTAAATAAACGCGAGGGTTGTGAGTTTCACCAAAGGGGCATCACTCCAAGTGGGAGAGTCAAGGCCCTAGTTCTTTAACTAAGATAACTTGTCAAGTTAAGCGTCCAGTGAAGGAATTGTGTCTGCCTCGTGGAACAACGTAACAACAAACGCTTCCCAAGTGAAGGCATCCTTCCCAAGTGAAGGTAAAAGCCCTCCCAAGTGAGGCAAACGCTTCCCAAGTGAAGAAAAAAGTCCTTCCCAAGTGAAGGTAACATTCCCAAGTAAGGGTAAAAGTCCTTCTAAGTGAGGCAAATGCTTCCCATGTGAAGTAAAAATCCTTCCCAAGTGAAGGCAGCCTTCCCAAGTGATGGTAAAAGTCCTTCCCAAGTGAAGGTAAATGTTTCATTCTCCTATAGCAGAGACGAAATTAAAAGTCCCGTCCTCCCATAGCAGAGGTCAGATTAAAGTCCCTCTATAGCAAGGGAAGATTAAAAATTTCGTCCTCCCATAGCAGAGGCCAAATTAAAAATCCCGTCCTTGCATAACAGAGGAGAGATTAAAGTCCCTCAATAGTAAGGGAAAATTAAAAATTTTGTCCACCCATAGCAGAGTCAAAATTAAAAATCCCGTCCTCCCATAGTAGAGGCGAGATTAAAGTCCCTCCATAGCAAGGGCAAATTAAAATTTTCATCCTCCCATAGCAAAGGTGAAATTAAAAAACCGTCCTCCTATAGCAGAGGCGAGATTAAAATCCCACCATAGCAAGGGCAAATTAAAAATTTCGCCCTTCCATAGTAGAGGCGAAATTGATAATCCCGTCCACCCATAGCAGAGGCGAGATTAAAATCCTCCTATAGTAGAGGCGTCCATCAATTCGCATTGTATCTGATCATCTCAGATGCGACGAAATGAATGTTGGGCTTAAAATCCTAAGACCTCCCCAAGCGGAGGCATGAAATTCAAAGACCTCCCCAAGCGGGGGCATGAAATCCAAAGTCCCCCCAAGCGGAGGCACCCAATCTAAGTCACCGATGCTTAAGTTAATCAGCTGGTAGTAGACGAAAGTCTTCAACGCTTGAATTAACTAAGTTGGATAGTAGACAAATATTGGGCCAAAATCCAAAGTCCTCCCCGAGTGGGGGAACAAAGATATAAAAATTTCTCCAAAGTAAAAGCACCAAACCAACCTGTGAAGTTGGGATTCCTATTGTGTCGACGAGCTCAGAGGCTTCGCACATGTTGGCAAGTTTGAAAAGCTCTCGCCGACAAAGTTGAAGCTTCCAGCACGTCGACCCCAATTAAGGAAACTCGACAAGCTGATCACATCAAGCTTTTGCATCTCGTGACGACCACGGTATAGGGGCAACACAACCACATAAGGATCGGATAATGCTAAGAAAACATACCACGGGTCCATCACGACATCACAACAAGCCAAAAATTAACTAGAATTTGTCAAAGAAGCCAATACACTTGGAAATAAGTGAGCTGGAGTGCAACAAACAGGGGATCTCGCCTTGGAAAAGCTTGGCAAAAAATGATCTCGCTTTCAAAAAATGGGGCATTTGGAAAATTCGACAAAATCGATATGTCGATAAGACTCAATACACCAATGAAGATCAACTTTGGAAACTCAACTAGAATCTCTTAGTGCAAAAACTTCCTCGTCTGCAATGCTCCAACTATAAAAAACTCAAAGAACCCGAGAGCATTCTTCTTCAAATTTAAGAATAAGCGATGCTTAAAAGGCGACTATGTGAATATGGCATAGTTTGAATCTAACAAAGCAATGACGCTTCTCAAGGAATTGAAGCTAATATCCATCAACGGTATCAACATGAGTTATAAAAAGAGGATTGAGTAGTAGTCGCGCACTGGGGCAAGCCGTTGAGAGGTTGAGATTCAAAGTTTTATACAACTCGGGATGCTCCATGATGTCAAACATTATTGAAAGAGACAACAAAGGCCATTGCAGAAAAATCGCAAGGCGGATGACCAACAAATTCCTCTTTCCCCAACAATTTTGTGTTAAACTCGGAATGTCAAACTAAATGCATGCTTGATTAAAAACATATTGAGCTAACATAGAATTACACCTCTGGTGGATCGTCGAGGAGACAGGGAACAACCAAGGATTGATTTGTTTCCAATTCAGAAACTCTACAGTCGCTCTAGCCTCATAAATTCAAATTGAAACTCCATTCTAAGCAGAAGTGATCTCCTTTCCAAAACAATAACTAGTCTTATGTCTGTTATTCACTCTGCACATGGAACTTCATCTTTCAACAAACTATAGGTACACATCTCAAAGAACACAACATTATGCAAGTCATTAGGGTATGAAGCTTGGAATCTACAGTCGGTATGTGTCAGTTGATTGATTTCAAGCATATTTGCGAATTCAAATTAGAGCGTCGTATTTATATAGGCACAGTTTGACAAGTTATAAATTTAATTATTGAAAGGAGTAGTCCTATGTAGGCATGTCATTCAATTCAAGCTTGAAAATTCGCTATAAGTCATTCTTTAATGTTTAACTAATTTGTTGTCGATATGGACAGTCGGTGACGAAGTATAAGTCCAAAAATGTGCAAGTGCTTGTTTTAATTACAAAACAAGTGGCATGAAGCATATAAGTTCAACTATTAGGCCGAGAGCTTGGGTCACTCGGAGCCAATGGGTCGAGTGAGCGCGTTCAGCAAATCAAGTCGTTTAGACTATGATCAGCAACTCTGGTCGTCCAAATGACCCAAGGACTCAGGTCATCTAACGACCTAAAGACCTAGGTCGGTAGAACGACCTAAAATTTCAGTGTGTCAAATGACCCAAAAGCCCAATGCGTTCAACGACCCAAAGCTTCAGGTCGCCCACTAAGCAAAATCTTGGATCATGCGCTGGTATAAAATTAAGGATCATCGTCAAACTAATGACATGCATGGCTCTTCAATTGAAGTTCTAGTTACACGATAGCAATCCAGCGAAGACAATGGTCAATAAGAATTTCCATGCACCATGGCCAACAAATTGTGAGCATCCGATGTACTAAAGCTGCATACAAATTCCAAGCATTTCATGCAGGAATTAAATCAAAAGAATTTGTTCAATTAAAGTGTAACGACACGGGTTTCGCCCAACCTTAATCGACCGCTAGATCGACTAAGACCGTTCAAAATCCGCATACGTTAACTCTGGGAATACAACAACATCAGAACAATAACAGCAGACTTTTATAAACATCATAATAATGTTACATCAGAGTACAGAATATCAGAGTATATTGAATAAAATTACAGCGGAAGATAAATTACAATAAATTTAATACATTGCAGCGGAAACAATAAGATAGATACAGCGGAAGATAACTATGCTCTGGACACAGCTTTAAGCTTCAATCCAGCATCCTGCTCGAGATAAGAACCTGTAGACAAACTACTCGACTGCCCTTGTGGAAAAGAGGGCACCCGAGTTTGCAAAGTGAAACAAACTACGAGTCAGTCATGGGACTGGTGTGAGAATTCTTAACTAATAACTAATAATAATAAGGCAAATCCAAGGACCACGCCGCTAACGCGGAACGAGTTTATTCCAATGGATTGCTGTGCATAAGTATAAAGTAAATCGTAAACAGCGCAATGCTTTTGGAAAAATGAAATCACCATAAGACTCAGGTCCCATCACATAATGCAACGCACACCAGAGGATAGAGTTTTACCTTATGGTGATTAAACATGCTTGGTACGATAAAAACGGATTTGATATTATTATTAGTGTGTATAAGTTTAAAAACACTTTCAATCATAATATATTAATCCTAGGAAGAATAGTATCCCATACTACTATGCCTCCATACTAGTAATACAATCAAAACCGCATGAGGTCGTATTGGAAATTGGGTTTCCATCATGAGTCAAGGCTAGGGAGGAGCTCCTTACCGATTCGAGACACTCTAGCTAATGTCTCACGATTCCCCGCAGTTAACCCTTGGATCCTGCAGGGCCGGTCCACACATACAACTTCGTGGATTAGTTATTCCTGAACACACGTTTCCCGGTCCTATAGGACCTATCATCCGAGCCACCTCATTCCATCATAAACATAAGTAAATATCAGCCAGTTTAAGCACCGACACCACTTCTAGCTAGAAAGAAACGTGCTTCTCTCCCTGCGTTCCCTTCTCCCGTTTTAGACTCCGCCGGTGTGTGAGGCTCGCGAAGTCACGTAATACACAAAGCTATGCCTAAACAGGCTATGCTTTGGTCATCCCACAAGGCCTGCTTTTCAACAAAAACCTTGATCATTGCATCTTAGTATGCCACACTGTCACTCCATACCGTACCATTGATCATCCGTCAATATATAAACGGGTGTTAAGCAAATAATAAATTCTTCACCACCAATCATTTATATATTAACAGAGAATCAATAACATGATATTTAACGGAGTACGATGTCGGACACACAATCCATTTATAAACTTATGCTCTGGGTCTGAGCGAAAGTCAAATCCGTACAAATCAACACTACGTCCGGACGGCCACCACTGTAGCCCCTTCAAGGTAGCTACTCCCATCACGGGCATCAGCAGTCGTCTTCCATTCGATGTGAAGATCGTCGGTCTTCAACTCTTGAATTTTAAACGTCGTTCAAATTATTTGGAATGAGATAGACTCGGACTTTCCAAATAATTCTCGTATATATATAAGTTGGAAATCATTTCATATTGTTATTAGTGATTTGTAATGATCAATCTTTGTTTTTATTTATATAAAAACAATAATTAAATTCCATTTCATTAACGAAATTAACACAACAAACAATGAATGTTTTGTTTCACAACCTATCAATATGTTTATAATGTGTAATGAAATGTATTTTATTACCCTTCATCTTGCTGGCGACAAATATCCTCAATTATATCAAATATTGATATATATCATGACACCCAACCATGTTTTCCTTTACTTTTCAATTTCCATACATATCATATACACAAAATGTATATTTTGTGTGTCATTCCAATTACAACAAAAATGAATATTTTTGTACGTCACTTATAATTTAACAAAAATGAGTATTTTTGTGTCATTCAACTCCTAACCAAAAATGCAATATATTTTTGGTGTCAACTTCATTTCTATACAAATGAAAATATTTTTGTTTGTTTAATTTCCATGTAACAAAGATAATAATTTTGCTATTCTTTTAATGCCAAACAAAAATAATAATTCTTATCTCTTTCAATGCAAAACCAAAATGATCTTGACTTTTTATAATGGCAATGTAAATTCAATTCTTAGGTGACATCATAAAAATGTAATTTTAATTTACAATGTAATATCATACTTTAATTACATAATAAAAATGTAATTCTAATTTACAGTGCAAATTCTCATTTATAGTTACATATAAAAATGTAAATTTTGTTCGCATAGAAAATTCCATATCATAGCTACATTAGGAAATGTAAATTTTGTTCGTTTGCCAAATTTCATATCATAGTTACAAATAAAAATATAATTTTTATTTTCATCGCCAATTGCATATCATAGTTTCAAATAAAAAGGTAATTTTTATTTGCATAGCAAATATCATATCTTTAGTTCAAATAAAAATGTAATTTTTATTTGCAATGCAAGTTCTCATTCTAAGTTACATAATAAAAATGTCAATTTCTAACTTTATCTCTTTTTATATGAAAATCCAATTCCTTAAAATGTAATTTTTCTTGTTCCTTTAATTACATTTAAACAAAAATGTAACTTTTCTTACTTTAATTACATTTTAACAAAAATGTAACTTTTCTCTTTTTAATTTCATTTAACAAAATGTAATCTTTTTTTTTTTGGATTTACATTAAACACAAATGTAAATTTTGTCCTTTACTTTCTCTTTGAACAAAAATATGAATTTTTGTTCTTTTCTTTCTTTAACCAAAAATGTGAATTTTTGTTCTTTTCTAAATGACATTTAAAATACTTCGCTTTATATGCAAAAGGTATGATTTTAACTATGCACTTCATTTCATATGCCATATATGACATTACAAATTTTATTTCATATGCAGTAAATGACACTTACGAAAAAATATATATGTTTCATTTCATATGCAGTGCATGACATTTACAAATAAATAAATATGTTTCATTTCATATGCAGTAAATGACACTTACAAATAAATAAATATGTTTCATTTCATATGCAGTAAATGACACTTACGAAGAAATATATATGTTTCATTTCATATGCAGTGCATGACATTTACAAATAAATAAATATGTTTCATTTCATATGCAGTAAATGACACTTACAAATAAATAAATATGTTTCATTTCATATGCAGTAAATGACACTTACAAATAAATAATATGTTTCATTCCTTTGTCATACTTACATTTTTATCTTTCCTTTATATTTGACAAAATGAATATTTTATCTTTCTTTTACATTTGACAAAATGAATATTTTATCTTTCTTTTACATTTGACAAAATGAATATTTTGTCATTCCTTTACATTTGATAAAAATGAATATTTTATCTTACGGTGTAAATCCATATATAAATAACATATAAAAATGTCATTTTTTATTTTACCGTTCTAATTTACATGCAAACTCTACTTTATATTTACATTATAAAAATGTAAATTTATTACATCGTAAATTCCTACTTTTGTTTACATATAAAAATGTAAATTTCATTTACAATGCAAGTTCATACTTCTGTTTACATAAAAAAAAATGTTTTCTTCTTTTCAATGTAAATCTTCATCCTTAATCACATTAAAAATAATGTAATTTTCATACGGTGTAACTCATGTCTTAATTTGCATATAAAAATAAATGTAAATTTCACACGGTATAATTCATATCTTAATTTACATATAAAAATGTACTTTTGATTACAAAGTAAATTCTCACCTTTATTTACATATAAAAAAAAGTGTACTTTTAATTTACGATGTAAATTCTTACTTAATTACATATAAAAATGTAATCTTTATTTTGCTATGTAAATCCTACTTTAGTTGTTACATAGAAAAATGTAATTTTTATTTCAATCCTAAATTTAGGTCTTAACTTACATTCTAAAAATGTGACTTTATTTTACATACAATCTCTACTTTATATTTACATATAAAATAATGTAAATTTTCCTGCGGTGTGAATTCCTACTTTATTTTCATATAACATAATGTAAGTTATCATACAATGGAAATTCCTATTTTATTTACATATAAAATAATGTAAAATTATCATACGGTGGAAATTCCTATTTTACTTACATATAAAATGATGTAAAATAATCATACGGTGGAAATTCCTATTATTCAATTTTACATAATAAAATGTAAATTTCATGCCATCACAAATCCCTACTTTAATTTTACATAATAAAATGTAAATTTTCTTATCATGTCAAATCCTACATCTTATATTACAAATAAAAGTGTAAATTTAATATCATGTCAAATCCCTACCTTTCATTTCCATATAATAAATGAATTTTATTTCATGATCATTCTCATCCTATGTTATATATAAAAAAAAACGAATTCTATCATACGATGTAAATGCATCTTTTAATTACCTAGAAAAATGTAATTTTTATCCTACGGTGTAACTTCGTACATACATTACATATAAAAATGTAATATTCAGCATACGATATAAATTCATGTTTTAATTACATATAAAAATATCATTTATATTTTACCGTTCTAATTTACATCAAAATAACATATAAAAATGTCATCTTTATTTTACCGTGTAAATACATATATAAATTACATATAAAAATGTCAATACTAGTTCGTCGCCAAATCCTACTTAATAATTCAATGAAGAATCTATTTAATAATAATTCATTGAAAAATTCATTCTCTAATAATTCATTGCAAAAATTCATTCTTTAATAATTCATTGCAAAAATTCATTCTTTTCATTGACAATGAAAAATCATACCTTTTTTATTTACAATGAAACATATCTTTTTAATTTTTAATATAAATATTTCATCTTTCATTTACAATGTAAAATTTATTCTTAAATTACAATGTAAAATTTAATCTTAATTTACAATGTAATAATTCATCATTTAATATTTACATGAAAAATTTCATCTTTTAATATTTTCATGAAAATATACATCTTTAATATTTCAATTAAAAATTCAATATAAAAGTTGGTCTTTCTGTTTACAATGTAAAGATTAAGCCTTTACCATTTACCACATCGTATTTCATGTCACATCCAAACAACAACAACATTCAAATAAACCAACACGACTAAATCTAACAATTCACATCAAGGTAATATACAGGGTGATGTTTATATTGGCATAAGACAAATCAACGAGGCATGATTCAATAAGATTAACAAATAATTAATTCTAATTAACCAATAAATTCAGATCTAATATTTAGATTTGCAGATCTAACATCATACGGTATAAATAATTCAGACCCATATTTAAAATATCACGACATAGCAGGTCTATCAATAAATATTTTTAATAACAAAGAATTAATAATTAAATTAAAAATAAATTCTCACCATAAACTCAAATATAAGCTTGAATTCGACAAGCAATGCATCAATTTCTCCAAAACTCCAACCCTAGCCGCATGAACATCGCGTTGTAAAAATTGCAGCGACCAAACTATCTTCGAACAGTTCCAAAACTCATACCCAATCGAAGAGCAACTCATGAGGATCACATATATATATTTGTTTCATGAGTATTAGTAGAGTAATTTGGTTTCTATGATTATTGAAAGATTGAAAAGCTCTCATTTTTATGGTTAGAAGAAGAAGAAGAGAAAGAGGCTGCCGTTGTTTTGTGATTAGGAATAGGTTTAGAGAAGTTTAAGATGTAATATAGTGGAGCCAGTTTATTATTTTATTATTTGATTTTTACTTGTCTCTATATATGTGTAGGTGACAAATAAAGTTTAATTTGCTGACTAGGCATGATGGACCACATGAATATATGGTCTTAAATGAAGGAAATGATGGAAATAAAAGAAATAAATAGGATAATATATATAAAAGAAAATGACAATCTTGGATGGTAAATGAATGAAACGTTAGATGGGAATTTCAAGAGGAATTGTGGCATAATTGAAACATTTGTGGCATAATTGAAACATGCATGGTGCATGCACTTAAGACTTTCATTATTATTATTTCTTTATTTAATTAATATTTTTCTTTGTATTTATAAAAAGCATAAAATATAGCATGTGTGCATATGAAAGTAAGAGAGAGAACATAAAAGGAATAAAGACATGAATGGTTTGCATGCAGCAATTATTATTATCATTATTATTTTTTCGCAATGAATGACTCGTCTTTAATTTCTATTGAATATGATTTCAAATTTTACTTATTTTATTAAGGAGGAAACCTTCCTTTTTCTTCTATAAATGCTTTTGGTTATGCATTGAAATGAATAAAACTGGAAACACATGCAAGTTACAAACAATTAAAATGTGGCTGACTGAGGCCGTGTTGGAAATAATTATTTATTATTCAAAATTTAAAAATAAACCACAAAGAGAAAAAAAAAAAATGAATGCATGATAAATTATTTGATGTTAATCGTTATAAATTTGCGCGTCTTCTTAAATTTCAAAACATTAACATCATAATTGTAGGGAACATAATTAAATTGCACAGAAAAGAATAAGGCAACGAAAATGTCTACAAATACATATAGATAATGTAAGAAAGAATATATGTAGAAGGGAATAATATACATACATACATACATATATATATATATATATATATATATATATATATATATATATGTGTGTGTGTGTGTGTGTGTGTGTGTGTGTGTGATTAAATGAAATATTAACTTAAGCTGAACAATAAACTACAAAACCACTACATATTTCATTCGTTAAATTTGGTAGTTCAATGCTATTGTCTTCATATAAAAGTAAGAGGGAATATAGGGGCTTGAATGAAAATAGGACCTTAAATCAAGGAGAAATGAGGATATGAGTTGAGAATGAATGAGGAAGAATTTTAGTTAACTAAAATTTTAATATTCTAAACAATCAAATATTTGTTATAAAAAAAAAAGAAGCAAAATCCATTAAGATGGAACTAAATCTAAATGTGGTACAAATTTTGAATTGTCTTAGTGACATGGAATAAATGCAAATGAATGTCCTTGATTGTTTTTTTTTTAAATATTTATTACCGTAAAAATATCATTAAAAATAATTAAGTATAGCAAATGTATAAGGACATGCATATTTAGGCAGATATACATCTAGCTAACGTTTCCAATTCTGTAAGAAAGTGTAATTAAAGGTACTTTAAATATTAATGTCATCTCAAAATAATATATATATATATAACCTATTTATATAAACTATCAAGTCTAATGTTACACTTAGTTATGAAAGATAAAACATGGACAACCAATCTAACATTTAACAAATTGAGTATAAAGTTCAAATAAATATTTAAGATAAATATTAATCCATTAACATGAATTAATAAATTTCATTAATGAAAAAATTAAATTCAATAATTAAAAAAAAATGGAAATTTCAAATTCTGACGCATTTTCTAACAAAATTTCCTTAAAATAAAATTTTAAAATTGGGTACAATTTTCCGGGTTATTACATAAAGACCGAAAAATACAATGATGAAATGCAGAAACCAAGCGTCAATATAACAAAATTTCTTAATTAAAGCCGAAGTTCAAACACAAATATTGGTTACAAAACATTAAACCTCTGAACTGACATTGAAATTCATTGCTGTTATTAAATCCCGAAATGCCTGAAATTCGATTCCAAGTTGGAGCACTCATCATCAAAGTCTTAAATGGAAGTTTTGTTTATGGATCTTCGAAATACACAAAAAGCATAACCAGGTCTTGTAACTTCAAACAACTCGAGTAACAAAATTTTAAAATTCAAGGGTCAGCACCTGCGATAGCTAATGACGACCGGAAAATGCATGCTCAAACTCTAGCCTATTGAATCTACGATCAAACAACATGTGATTCATCATAAATCAGCAAGTAGACAATATGCTATAGATCTACAAAAAATGTCACAACCAAATATGAAGCATACCATATATTGCCATACATTCTTGACTCGAAAATAATCTGTGAATTTGGAACTAAAGTCATAGAAGGATTCAAAGCTTAAATATGTCATTTCTGAAACCAATTGCTAGGAATAATCATCAACAAATATAACGTTTCTTATAGCAAACGTCATGTCGCCAAAGTCCGATCCAAATCTCAAATCCCTAAGCCAAAAACTCTCATGCTTGAATTGAAATATAGAGCATACAAAAATCGTTGTTGAGGCCAATCATCACAAAGTCCAAAATTGCAACAACAAATTGCATGATCCAGTTGGTTAAAACACAGATCCTCCAATTAGTCCAATCGACCAATATTCACACTAGTGACAACGTTTTTCTACTCCAGACAGCGACAAAGTAATAAACATGCAAACTAGTCCATTTCCCAGTTCATCAACAAATCTACAACACAAAGTGTCATCACTGAAATCGGTTTAAAGATTACCAATCGCCTACAACAAAGATGGTCGATCAGATCTGAAAGGATGAGTCTCAAACCAACTTGAAGCAGCTATAATTAAAGTAACAAGTGAGATCTGAATTCAAATTGAAGCTGAGAACTTCCAGTAATCGACGTTGGTGATTGGTAGTAGAAGAGTCAGTAGATAGTAGAGCAATAAATTATTGGGTTAAGAAGTTTTTCTAAAAGGGAACGATCTGCCACTAAAAATGCTTTCAGTTAATGAAAGATAAAGCAAGGGAGCGGACCTGAAAGAGAAAATATAAAGTCTTTCTTAATGGGCCTTACTGAATCGTTAGACAAGTTACGCACAATCCTTGGACCAGTCATCATGATCCATCAAGATGCCTTTCGAAGCCTCTATTTCTTTAAGAAAATACAAGCTTCGAGGGGAAAATGTTAACCCCATTATAAAGAGTGGTATAAAGATAACGTGTTAAAAAGTATACATGATGGATCTGACACGGTCGCCTGTAATGGATCAGACACATCTGTCTATGAGTCAGTTGCAACATTATGAGTCGTCATTATTTTATCATGAAACAAACTACAAAACATATGATGGTTTTTCTATCAAACTCAGTGCGTGCACACGTGGCAACTTAGGTCAGGTAGCTAGTGTATGGGTCGTAGACAACAAGCATGTTCACGTGGGGTTGTTCATATAACATGCACACCAAGTTGTTGCTCACATGTTCGAGATTAGGCCGATAATCATCAGTCCCTTAATCACTAGGTCGCGACGCAAAATATCCTCAGATCGTCCTGGCCACGTGCATTCAGGTCGTCAAAGAATGGTGGCAATAATGTAATTAAAGCAGAAGGTGGCATTATATATGTGAATAAAACATGGGAAAAGCATATGTATCAAGTCGTTCACTCACCATTAAGTCGGTCCATGCACGATTCGTTGAGAAGCGGGTCATTTGCCTACAAATACATAGGTCGTTCCCACATCCTTGGATCGTAGATCATTCACCAAATGATTGGGTCAGTCACTTCAATGCAATAATGAGTCAGCTCATTAAATTAATATTTCATGCATGGAAAACAACATAAAGCATAACATGTGTGATAAAATGTGAACCAGGATGATGGGTCATAGCACTAAGTATTCAAGTCGTTATGGCCATGGAATGCAAATCGTTTATACGTGTCCATATAAATATGTGACAAAGCATCTTTTGAATGGAGGGCTTGCAATACAAAAATGCAAGGGTTGGTTAGAAATACTACACGCAGTCTACAAGTACATGTGGCATAGTATAAGCTTGAGGATGGGTCGTTGATTCATGCTTGGACCGTAAATAATGTAAAAAACCTGGATCATCTAATGTGGTTAATACTATGCAGGGGACACTATTTATGCATGGGGAATGATGTGCATTAAGAATAGGGGGTGCAACGTAATTATTAAGTGGGATGGAATCATAGGTCGTGATATTCATATCGTTAAATTTGTCAGCTTGTTCACCTGCAAGTCAGATCGTTGATAAGCTATTAATCAGGTCGTACACAACCATCATCAGGTCGTTGTACCCCTTGAAGATAGATCACAAATCAGGTCAGGGACATTATGAATAAGGATCTAGGCCGTTGTTATTTAAGTGCGGAAGTCGGGTCGCCCGTGTGGAGTCAGACCATCCACCGACCTGAGGTATTATACGCACATTATTACAGAACTGCCACTCGATTTCAAATCACTCCACAACCACTCCTATATATACCCCCATCCATTCCAACATTAGGAGGATCAATTTCTCACCCACGAAGTGCTGCCAAACTCATTTCTCAACCACTCCAACCTCAATTAAAGTTCTTCCAAGCTTAGATTCAACATCTCAACCACTATGAAATCATTGTAGATAGTCTAAGTGCTCAAATTGTTGAAGATCTACTCAAATAATCATTGCAACCAAAGAGATATTAGCATTTCTATGGTGAAATTGAGTGAATCCAAAAATTAAAGAGAATAAGTAGAGAGAAATATTGTAAAAGAGAGAAAATGAGTAAAGTGAGAGAAATCATATACCTTGTAACATTGAGAATCATAATGAAATCTCTCTTTAAATTGGACGTAGGCCAGATCTAGACCGAACCACTATTAATCTCCTTGTTTTTACTTGCTTTTTGTGTTTGTGGCTACCACTTTTCTAGATCTATACAGTTTATGAAGTTTTGAAAAACACCTTGGGGTGTTAGTGCCATTTTTAGCATTAACATAGGGTGAGTTTTCGAGTGTAGGTGAGTTGTATGGAGTGCAAGCTAAGGGGTTTATGCTAATTATCTCATCAAGGGTTTAATCAATCTTTGTTTATGTGCATCCATTTAATTAGTTAGCTAACTAATATGCATACAACCTTCCCTACAACTTATTGATATAACAATTCACACAATATCAAATATATTTTGCAGTCAAGTTCACCAGTTTTTTGTGTCCTTCGATAATATGTAAAAAAATTAAAATAGATTTTTTTATTTTTACTAATTAAAATTATCTCTAATAGACTATAAATCATTATATAAATTATTTAAACTTGAAAATTTAAAACTGGTTTCAAAATTTCAGGTCGCTACAATTACAATATATCATACAACCCAGAATTGCACTTTGATCTTGAGAGATCGGTGAGAAATTGGTAGAGAATAAAATCAGAGATAAGAAAATCTAATTTTGGTGGAACTTTGCGGAGTTTAGTTAAGAATTTCTTTAGAAAATGAAAGATTATAAAGAGGAGAGAAGAATGGAAAAATAGTTATGGAATTAGTTAAAAGGGACACACACACACACACACACACACACACACACACACACACACACACACATATATATATATATATATAGTGGAACAACGGTCATGTATATTTGCGAAAGGTTGTGTGAAAACCCTAAATCAATGAGCTGTTATGGGATACAACACATTAGAACAAAACACAAAAGAATATTTCATTTCTATTACAACAATTTTACATCAGAGTACAAGAATATATCAGAGTACAGATAATCGATACACAACCAAAAATATCAGAGAATAACAATTTACAATACAACGGAAACATAAATATATATAGCGAAAAACTCAAAATAATCAAGAGTACAGCTTCAGCCACAATCCAGGATCCTATTTTAAAAATATCTACAAATCAAAAACTACTAGCTGCTCGTGTGGAAAATATAGGTACCCAGAGTTTAAGTGGGAAACAATAAACTCCAGGTCAGTCATGGGACTAGTATTAGAACAAAAACAATTATTACATCTTATTTTAAAATAAGACAAATCATTGGGACCACGCTTGTAATGACCCGGTATTTTCACGGATCACTGATACAGTTTGATTGATCGTGAATACGTATTTTCAAATACGATTTTAAATTTAGACTTTGAAATTTCAGAACTTGTTAATATATATATATATATAATAGCATGTATATGTGCAGCATTTATCAAAATCCATTTTTGATATATTCAGGTATGATAGCACAAATTTAATAGCGTTTGTTAATTTTATTTAATACAAGTATATATGATAGCATGGATAGGATAACACTTGTTTTTAAATTTCATTTTTTATGTATGATAAATAACACTTATTTTAAATGCCATTTTTCTTCTTGTAAACACTTTGTTTATTTCCAAAAGCTTTAAAACATTGTTTTGGCAAAGCTCTTTATTTTAATATGTAAAACTCTCTTGATTTAAAGACATGTTAAAAACACTCTTTATATTCTCAAATAAATACAAGAAATTATGTAAATTTTTATATGCAGTAAAAATCAAAAGCTTGTATTGTCTAATTCTCTTTTCAAATCATGATCTCATGTGATTTTTGCATTTATATTTGCATTGAAACAAGAATATGCATTGTCCAATCCATTGAAAAATCATACTTTAAATCTATGATCTCATCACCTATACTATAGTTATGATAGCAAGTAAGATCTCATTTGCATATGCATTGAAAGGAGGACATGTATTGTCAAATTTTAGCACACTTCATGACCTCATTCATGAAACACACATGATAGATGAAGCTAGCAAGTAGGATCTTTAGAAGGAGTGCTAGGCACATGGCTAGATCAATATAGATAATGTATTTTCAGTTTTGCATCCCTTTCAATTCTTTTCATTTGATTTTTCTGAAAAATACAAGTCATGCTCATTTTTCAAAACTATGGCCAATTTGTCAAAAACCATGTACTAAAAAGATTTTCCAAATCTTGTACAACCATGCCTAGATCTTTCCTACCCTAGATAAGCACCAAATGGAATGATTTTCCAAGGTGTTTTCATGACAAAACTGACCTGGCCGTGAGCATGTGATGTAGGGATTTTCAGAGTTTATATACCTTGAAGGCCAAGGTATTATATTATATGATTTATGTTAAATCAGTACTTTTCCCATGTGCATGTTGTAAGCAAATAGCATGTGAGAACTGAGCTAAAAATGGTACAAAGGAAGCTACTATTTTTGGCAAGTTGGAGGAAGATTTAGTAGATAACATGGTTGTACATGAAGCATTAAATGTGATGTTTCATAATAGGCCAATGAGAGTAAATAAAGTGGTGTGCAAGGAATTTTCAGAGATGGGATCGGCTGAGAAAGCCATGTGAGAAAGCAAAGATTTTGAGAGAGGTTGGGTGATCTTTCATTTGAAAAAGAGAGATAAGGCTGTTTTGATATTTCACATCAACATTTATCACCCCAATATTTTAATCACTTTCAACACCTATATAAGGATCAGCACATGCACATTACACTCACACAAGAACACACAGCAATTCAAAGTTTAGCAAAGGAAAAAGATAAAGATTTGGAAGCTTTAATGTGAGTTAAACTGCTTTAAATTTCCTGCTTAACTTTCCTGCTGTTTTTTTTTGATATTTTAACTATGGTTGAACTTGGATGGTTGGTGATGTCTGGTTCTAATAGCAGTATCATGTATGTTAGCTTAAACCGAAACTTTGTTAAAAAAAAAGGAAACTGAATATGTGCTTGACATTTGATATTCAGCCATACACTTTCCTTTGAATGAATCATCATATTTTTGGATAAGCATGTATCAAAACCCCTGAGACATCTGTTGCTAGTATTAGGGTGCGCACTGTTAAAAACTATGTATGTTTTGTTAAACTAGAAACCCGGCTGAACCATAGATTCGTACCCTGTTTAATTATACACATGAGTGAAATCATATGTGAATGTGTGATGATTTTATACATGTGTTGAACTTGTTTACATATGATTGGAAACTTGTTTTGAAAATCATGTATGTTTGTGTATTCCACTATTGAGACCCTGCATGACTGTGAATGGACTGTTGAGAAATATACCCTTGTTTACTTGTTAAACCATACTCTGTTTCAACTACGGAAAGCATGTCTTTGGACTAATATAGATATGACATGGAAAGTTTCCATGGTAACTTGGTTATTAAGGCCACTGGGAAAAGTGGAAATGTAAATATATTACTTTATTGAAGATGTGTATTACTAATTTCATCATATGGATGCATAAAACCAAGTAAGTTAGCTAAATTATTAGGCTCAGGGGTAGATACTTTAGTAATACTGAAATACTTTTCCTGGAAACAAATGGATTTTTGAGATGGCGTTCAACATAAGTGTTGGGGTTTGCATTTTAACTGAGTTAGCGGAAATGAACTACCGTGTGAGGTGGGAATTGCCGATCAAGTTGATCGGAGATAGGTCAAAGGGGATAGAACGACTGCGGAATGGATGGCACACATGTGAATTGGTGAAGACACGTGTACACGAGCTGATGTGAGGGTGTGGGTGCGCACGGAGACGTGCATGTGCACATTAAAGTGTGTACAACATTTGTTTGGGTACCGGGAATGAAGTGGTTATACCTAAGTGAAGTGTTGTGGAGATTGAGTCAACGGACAACAAAGCACCTGGGGAGTGGTGGGTACGACAGTCGGTGAAGCACTGGTGGAGGAGTAGTTTGTGCAGGACTGTAAATGGATGGAGTAAACATTTAAAAGGGAGAGGAGTGTCAGCGAATAAAGGATAGAGAGTATAGTGAATGTTTTGTAGCAAGTCCAGGCTTTTGGGTTAGAAGGGGCGACGTGCACTTCTGAAATGGGGCGGACGTGGACTGATTACCGGAGTTGAAGATGTCATGGAGGGGTAGGTTTCACGGCAATAAGGGGTGTAAACGCCGGAAGGAGAAGAAGCACCAGGAAGTCAATATGAAAGTGAATTAAACATGAGCAGGTTTCGGAAATTTAAATGAGCGTGGGATTTCTTTTGGGTATTGGGAACAGGCCACATGGCCATGTTGGAGGATTTCCATGTGGGGCCTTGGAAGTTTAGGACGTTTAACGTTGGCCACGTATATAATTAGTGAGATAAAACAAAATGAGGTAAGACTGAAGGTTATTGTACATGATCGTTTTGAAAGAAGAATGATGCTACATGGACCGACCAAATAAGCGGTAAAAAAAATAAGTTCAGTTCGAAAATCAAGTAATTCACGGGGTCAAAACATGGGGATCTGGCCTGATTTGTGTGTGCGCAGCACGGGATTCCGAAACCTGGTACTTTGTTAAACCGGTACTTTGCGGTTTAAATTATAAACAAAAAGGTTTTAATATATTTTATAATTTAAATTAGTTTTTAAATCCAAGATTTGATTAAATAAAATAGTGAAATAAATATTTAAATAAAAATAATATTTTATTTAGTTTAAGGAAAATAGAGAACGAGTGAATCAGGATGTTGAAGACAGTATTGTTAAAAACTGTAATTTAAATACAAAAACTAGAAATTTGATATTTATAAATTTTGATTATAAATATAATTAGAAATGAATTCCTAAAGAGATATTTAAACTATAAAGAAGTCGTTCAAGAATAACAGATCAAGTATGATTTTGACGGACGATGAAAAGACAGCACAGAAGTTGATATTTATAAATTTAATTTGTAAATTGAGTTAGGATTTGTTTTTTTATAAAAAATTAAACATACAAAAGATAATAAGACGTATGTCATGCATACGCTGAAATCTGACCATTCAAACTGTGAACACAAGAAACGGTTGCGTACAGTTCAGTATTTGCTGGAAAAAAGAACTGTGAAATATATTTCGATCGTGTTGTAGACTGATAAATAAAGAGAAGAAAATTTATCAGTATAGAATGGAAGGAGGAGTAACTCAGATCGAAAGGAAGATCTGACGGTATTTCATCGAGAAATGCAGAAGTGTGATTTGTTATCGATTTAGTTTAATAATTAAATTTGAATTTATTCAAATTAAAATATTTGGTTTAGAGTGATAAAATTTCACGTACACTGGAACTGCTGAGTTCAAATTTGTAAATCAAAAATCTCTGGCACAACATAACGGATAATGTTGTACTGTCTGAGCTAGTGTGAATAAAAACAGTGTTTTTATTTAAAAGAGGAAATTTTATTTAAAGAAGAAGCAGATGTGACCAGAGAGAGATATACAGTATAAAGCTATAAATGGAAAATGAAATTTTAAATTTAATTCCTTGTAAAGGATCAGAATTAAAAGCAGTCGAGGAAGGATAAATTTCTGAAAGGAATAATATAAGAATTCAATTTCAGAAGTGACGGACAAGATAGAAATAAAACCCGTGCAGGGCGCACACTAAAATTGTCCAATTCTAAGATATGATCAAAATGCCAGATATGGGCAAGATGATCGTATACTGCTTGATTTGACTGTATATATAGTTGATATTAATCATGCTAGATTAATGGTTTAAAAGAAAATGTTCGTAATCATTTCAAAGAGGCCGGATTAATTTCCACTTTGATTTGATTAGACGCCGCGTGTCGAAGATGTTCAAACTAAAGACGACCGTGTGCAAGAAGATTATCTTCGATCTGTTCAGTCCCAGAACAAACCTGAATGGACGAGTGTCTGACAACGTATATCAGTCAGATTATACACATCGAATTTACGTAAGTATGTTACGTTGGTGGCGGAGGAATTCGTTTCTCTTAGCTTTATTACCCGTGATATATTTGGGAAATCGTATGAGTATTTCTGACGGGAAGGACGATGTGGCATTCAAAGGAATGAATCAGTGATGATGAATCATAAAGTCTAGCCTCAAGCCTCACACCCAGGAAATGACAAAAATCGGGCTGGCAGAATGGCTATGTGGGTCGCTCCCATTAGGGTGTAGTATCACCTATCTAGAGAAATTCCTTTTGTTTCTTGATCTATTGATTCTTCCCATGCGGGGATGGTTGCCGTACAAAACCATCGGTGATATACACTCGATACACTCAAGAGAAATGAGTGGTCAGTCATGTGAGGGCCGGGTTGCAAGACTTTCTTGTTGAACCCAGATGTATTTGCCTCTAGAGATACATCCTCGGAAGGTGGTCCCATACCTTGTCAGAGTTGGAAATCCAATTTCCTTAAGTGCCAAGCGGTTTTTACTTGTATACTATATCGGAGAATGTGAGATGTAAGCATTCTTCTAGATTCTAAATTATTTGTGGAAAACTTATATGATAATATCTGATTTCAAGTATACAAAGTGTTTTCATCTCATAAGGTAAAAACCCGTTCCGTATTCACGGCGTGGTCTTATGAGATATTTTGATTTCTTTAAACTGTTTACTCATACCAGTCCCCTGACTGACCCGGAGTTTATTTTTCTGTGTTTTCCCTTAAACTCTTGGGTATTCATAACGCTTGTTATGAATAGACAAGTGAATCAGGATTTGGATAAACCGGTAAAGCTGGAAAGAAGATTTTGCCGTGTGCTGATCCATCCACCTACTGTATAATTGAGTCTGTAAGTTGATTATCCATGATATGTACCGATGTAAAATAAATGGGTTGTTATCACAAGACCTATGATGTTCTGATGTAATAATTTCCGCTGTGTAATAATATGAAGTATTGTTTTTGTGAAAAATTCCGTTGTGAGATTCTGATGTTTCTGTGTTTTATCTTCTATCTATTCTCATTTCTTATTAACTACACAACTTCCGATGTGTTCGAAAGTTGGGTCGTTACAGTTGGTATCAGAGCTGGTTGCTTAATTGGTACGGATGATAGGGGGTTCTCGCTTCGCGTTTGGTGGCGAACGTGAGACTCTTACCCCTACATCTCCCGACAATGTGGGTTGGTCGAGTCGCGAGGCTGGCCGTAAAAGCAGTTCTGAGGTATCTCTGTAAGCCACGGTGGGAGGTTAGCCCACTGCCGTTAGGTCGTTACAGTTGGTATCAGAGCTTATGTAACTGATTACCTAGGCTTTGGGTGAGTGTGAGAGAGCGTATTTTTATATAAAATTTAAAATGAATTTAAAACAACTTGGATGTTATACCTAAGTAGTTATACCCCATCGAGACTCGATTGACAACCTGTTACATTCAGGTGATTAAGATGAGTAACCGAGGACGAAGAGGTCGAGCTAGAGGGTCGTCCACTACTACTGGTCGTAATACTGGATTCCAGAATCAACTTAAATTATATATAAATAAGACGAATTAAGATTGGATTCAAACCAGATTTTGGAATTTAAAATCCTGGGTATTTGAAAAATAATTTTCCGGATAAATATAAAGTAATATAGTATTACTTTGGAAAATTTGGACAAAAACCATTTTTATATGGATTTTAAAAGTGATAAAGCACTGAACTCACTTCAGCCACTGGAAAATAATTCTGGTGATGACTGCAGCATCATCAGTGTTCATTTTCGAGTTTCTAAGTGACAAATTGCTACCTTAGAAAATTTCTGATGGAAAGTTGTTTGAAAGAAAACAAGTGGTTTGAAAATTCTAATGTTTTGAATTTGAGATAGTTATAAATATATATATATATATATATATATATATTTGTGCGATTTCTAAAGGATTTGAAATAAAAACCCGGGAATTTGAATTCTGGAAATAAATTTTTACTTAAGCAAGTTAAATGGGAGAAGTGCCAAAGGATAGTTTACTCTTTTTAGATAAAAGGAGTTAAATAACTAGGGTCAGTCTCGAGATAAATTAAATATGTTTGGATTAAATTAGAATAATATCCATTTATATTGATATCGGAAATCAAGTTAGAATTTTAAGCAGAGTTAAAATTTGGATTTCTTGGAATTGAGGCTGGGCTTGATGGTTTATTTGGGTACGGACTCAGGAGAAGTGAATTGGACAATCATATCTTTGAGTCCAGAAACAAAGATCGTTAAGTACGGGAATGAAGATTCTGGATAATACTTAACGGAGTTAAGTAAATTGGCTGATGAGTTGAGAAGGGAAATTTTGACAGATACTTTTAGTTTCGAATAGAGAATTGATGATGCGTGTTTTATTTATCGATGTGTTTTATTTATCGATGTGTATTTATATATAAGTCGATAACTAGAATCTACTACTTACAAATTTCGGGGACGAAATTTTTATAAGGGGGGTAGAATGTAATGACCCGGTATTTTCACGGATCACTGATACAGTTTGATTGATCGTGAATACGTATTTTCAAATACGATTTTAAATTTAGACTTTGAAATTTCAGAACTTGTTAATATATATATAATAGCATGTATATGTGCAGCATTTATCAAAATCCATTTTTGATATATTCAGGTATGATAGCACAAATTTAATAGCGTTTGTTAATTTTATTTAATACAAGTATATATGATAGCATGGATAGGATAACACTTGTTTTTAAATTTCATTTTTTATGTATGATAAATAACACTTATTTTAAATGCCATTTTTCTTCTTGTAAACACTTTGTTTATTTCCAAAAGCTTTAAAACATTGTTTTGGCAAAGCTCTTTATTTTAATATGTAAAACTCTCTTGATTTAAAGACATGTTAAAAACACTCTTTATATTCTCAAATAAATACAAGAAATTATGTAAATTTTTATATGCAGTAAAAATCAAAAGCTTGTATTGTCTAATTCTCTTTTCAAATCATGATCTCATGTGATTTTGGAATTTATATTTGCATTGAAACAAGAATATGCATTGTCTAATCCATTGAAAAATCATACTTTAAATCTATGATCTCATCACCTATACTATAGTTATGATAGCAAGTAAGATCTCATTTGCATATGCATTGAAAGGAGGACATGTATTGTCAAATTTTAGCACACTTCATGACCTCATTCATGAAACACACATGATAGATGAAGCTAGCAAGTAGGATCTTTAGAAGGATTGCTAGGCACATGGCTAGATCAATATAGATAATGTATTTTCAGTTTTGCATCCCTTTCAATTCTTTTCATTTGATTTTTCTGAAAAATACAAGTCATGCTCATTTTTCAAAACTATGGCCAATTTGTCAAAAACCATGTACTAAAAAGATTTTCCAAATCTTGTACAACCATGCCTAGATCTTTCCTACCCTAGATAAGCACAAAATGGAATGATTTTCCAAGGTGTTTTCATGCCAAAACTGACCTGGCCATGAGCATGTAATGCAGGGATTTTCAGAGTTTATATACCTTGAAGGCCAAGGTATTATATTATATGATTTATGTTAAATCAGTACTTTTCCCATGTGCATGTTGTAAGCAAATAGCATGTGAGAACTGAGCTAAAAATGGTACAAAGGAAGCTACTATTTTTGGCAAGTCGGAGGAAGATTTAGTAGATAACATGGCTGTACATGAAGCATTAAATGTGATGTTTCATAATAGGCCAATGAGAGTAAATAAAGTGGTGTGCAAGGAATTTTCAGAGATGGGATCGGCTGAGAAAGCCATGTGAGAAAGCAAAGATTTTGAGAGAGGTTGGGTGATCTTTCATTTGAAAAAGAGAGATAAGGCTGTTTTGATATTTCACATCAACATTTATCACCCCAATATTTTAATCATTTTCAACACCTATATAAGGATCATGTAACAACCCGAAAATCTGGGCCAGTTTAAAATTTTTATTTTGGCAATTTTAGCGAATTTTGAACATTTAAAATAGATTATTTTAAATAACATCGACGTAAAATTTATTTTGAAAGGAATTCGAACGTATATATTATATACGTCGTCGTTGGAATATAAATATTTATATATAATTATAAATAGAATTGAAAATGGCGCGGTAGTTCGATAATTCGATTTCAAACTTCAATTGAATGTACCGGGTGCAAAACAATCCGGATTTTAGTGAAACCAAAAACAATAGGGTCTAATTGATGATACCTTTCCAACGAATCCGAAAAATCAAAATTTCATAGCAGGAATCAAAAGCTATGTCCAGTTGAAAATTCTGAATAGTCGCTATGGAATTCAGGCCCTTAAAAATAGACATTTTGCAAATGACCTCGGATTTCGACGAAACCACTTTTGTTGGGTCCGTGATGTCAAATTATTGCTAGATTCCAAATTTCATAATTTTCTGAATCAATATGTGAGCGTGGCAAAGGAAAACGCGTTTGACCGGTTTCAGTTGATTTTAATCGACTGGAAAATGGCCATTTTTCTAACGGTCTCAGAATTCGACGAAACTAGTTTTGTTAGGTCCGTATCGTCAATACGAAGCTAGAAAATATTTTTCGAGAATTTTTAGAGTTAGTATGTAACCCCAGTAATTTAAAATGTACGTTTAAAATTCAATATAATGATTTAAATGCAAATTTAACGGAAACTGATCGAAACGGTCGAATCAGCCTACGATACATATCCCATTGAGTTCGGAATGGGGGTAAAACGCTATAGACGTCAGGCGGTGGGCCTCGTTTAGAGGTCGTATGTAAAAGTCAACTTATTGCAATTAAATTAATTAAATTAATTAAAAATTAAAATTCTTTTCTCCCCCTTTAACCGCTCTGGCCCCCCCTTCTTCTCAAATTCATTTCGGGAAAAAAAAAGAAAAAAAAAACGAGAGCGACGGGGGGAAGCCGCCGCCGCATCGCCCCCCCCCCCCCCCCCCCCCCCCGATGAGCCACCGCCGCGCCGGAGGCAGGCGCGCCCCCTCCTCTTCTTCCTCCTTCCTTCTTCCCTTCCTCCTCCACCGATCAACTGCGCCACCCACAAGCCCTCCCCCATCGCGCCAGCAACCGCCGCCTCCCCCTTCGAAACCCCTGCTCCGCCCGCCTCCTTCTTCTTCCTGCTCTCCTCCTCCCTGACCCCACCTGCCGTGACCCAGACCCGACAGCCGCCCCCCTAGAACCGAACCCGCACCCCCCTTGGCCCAAAACCCGACCTCCGACCACCTCAGACGCGGTGAAGCCCCCCCAGCCTTCGATTTTGACTGTAAGCCCTTTTTACTTATTTATTTTATTTCTTTTTTCTATGTAATTGGTATTAGCAATTATAAAAATCAGTTTTTGTTAGGATTTTTCAAATATAAAAGTTAAGATTTTTAAATTAGAAAAGGCGAGATTTTTAAATTAGAAAAGGCGAGATTTTTAAATTAGAAAAGGCGAGATTTTTAAATTAGAAAAGGCGAGATTTTTTAAATTAGAAAAGGCGAGATTTTTAAAATTAGAAAAGGCGAAATCTTTATGTGATAGAGAATATAGAAATATCATCTTTGTATGTGTAAAGGAATAAAAATTCGATTTTTATATATTAAATGGCATAATAAAAATTCGATTTTTATATATTGAACATCGAAGTAAAAATTCGATTTTTATATATTGAATAGCATAGTAAAAAAGTCGATTTTTAAATATACGAAGTGATTATAAAAATATACGAAGTGATTATAAAAATATGATTTTTAAATTGAAAGTAAATAAATAAAAATGTGATTTTTATTTTAAAGACATCAAAATATAAAAATGTGTGATTTTTATATATGTAGTGACTACGGGCAACGGAGATGATAAAAAGGCGAGAATGAAGAAGATTTCTATAAAAGAAGAGTCGTGGTATTGGATAGCTTTCGGTGAGAACTTCTCACTCTAAATTTCTTTTTCTAGTTATATATATATATATATATGCTAGGATGCAGACGGTGCTTAGTAGCACCCGACACCCGTCATCCACAGACCATGGATGGCTTGTTTGTTAAATTGTTTGGTTGTGTAGTTGGTTAGTCTAATTGGTTTGAATTGAACTGTTTGGTGAAATGAGATTGATTTGATTGATGTGTGAATGGCGTGGGCCTTCACTAGACCGGGGATAAGGCTAGGCCTCGTCCCGTTTCTAGTATCGTGCCGTTATGCCGCCGAAATTTTCTAAAATATGTTAGAAAAATAAAAATATCATTTTATTGAATAAATGAAATGAATAGAAATTCATGTGTTAAAATAGAATATATTATCGTTAAAAATATAGTTTTTAACGTGAAAGTGAATAAATAAATATTTATAAACAAATCGGCCGATTTGTTTATATACACTGATTTGACTGATATCGATTGGGTCGATAAATTTTACACGTCGCCCAACTGCACAACTAAAATATGTGTTTGATTGTTTTTGAAACCCCACACGGGTGTTGGGATGAAATTTGAAGTTCACTCATCCTGATGGATTAAATATGTCGATCGGTCGATTGACAGGCTGTTATAAGCGTCAGATATCTATATTTGATGCTTATACAGTGTAGTGCACTTTGGTTGATGATTGATTATTTTTCAATGCTATTATATACATGTGTTGTATGGAATCCATATAATTAACATTATATGGTGATTGATTGGGCCTCATTCCAATCGGGAAAACAATGAATATTATAAAAGAAAATTCATGTGTTGAATATAAAAATAGTCATGTGTTGACGATGTTCGTGTGTTGAGTAAAATATTTTAAATAATGAAATTTACATCTTTATCATATTTAAAATTAGAACTACTTCCCAGTAGAAGTCTAATTAAAAATCAAATGATAGATACCATAGTTTTATAAAATATTTTACATAACCAAAATAGTGATGTGTTGACAGTACTCATGTGTTGAGATTAGTCGTGTGTTGAAAGAAACATAGATTCATGTGTTGAATAGAATAAATATTCATTTGTTGAATAGAACAACGAATTTATTGAAATATATAAATCCGTGTGGATTAGAGATGCGCTATTTTGACGTGAATGACATTTATATATCGATTTTATTCGTTTTATAATGAATATTGAAAAGTGATTTCAAAACTTAATATTTTGAAATGAAATTCAAATTAAATTAGATTAAACATTCAAATTGAAATTTTATTGAATCAATTTGAAATGAATTCGAATCGAATAGTAAATGAATTCGATTCGAATTGAATAGAAAGTGAATTTGAATTCGAATTGAATAAAAAAATGAATTCAAATTGAATTGAATTGAAACGAATTAGAATTTGAATTGAATTGAAATCAAATCGATTTGAAATTGAATGTAGTGTTGAAATGGTTTTGAAAACGAATTTAAAACGATTTATAAAATACGTTTTAAAGGGAAATCGACGAAATATATATAATATATATATATATATTATATATAATGGCCTGAATAGAACGCGTCGCGCCGCGGCAGTTCGTGAATTTCGACCATTAACTTCGAATTGACGTTGCGGGAGATCCGACCGTCGGATTCTCCTAAAACCGAAACCGTTGGGTTCGTATCGAAAAGAGCTTTCCAATGAATATTAGAAATTTGAAATCTAACGGTTGGATTTGGAATTATGTCCAAATCAATTTCAGAAAAGGTCGTTGTGAGTGCAGTTCGATGGCCGTAGATGGAAATCGACTGTACGGGCCTTGATAAAATTATTAAAAATATCTATAATTTGTGTAAAATCATAATATATGATTTGGGAAAAATTGAGCTGAAGAATTCTACATTTGAAAGGATAAAAATAGATTTTTATCGAAATGAACTAGTTTTGAACTAGAATTAAAATCAATTTATTTTTAAATAAATAAATTGAATTTGAAGTGATTTTAAAAGTAATCAATATTCCCAATACGTGGATTGGACTGGAGTTGAATCGAAATTATCTTCGGAATATTTCGATGTTGGATTTCGTGACTATACAAATATTGTTATGGGGATTTGAAAGATATATTCATATCGTTATTTCCAATACGATATTTGTTGGTTTCAGAATTTGATATTGAATATAAGCCGATATATTTTCTATTCAGAGCCTTGTATTTAATATCAAATGTGATTTGGGTTTATCGTGGATCGTGTTTAAGATGACATTGGTTCTTTACCCCAGTTAAAGGCAAGATGTTGATTTTTGAAAGAATTGAAACTAAGTGGAGTTTTAATGAATCTTTAATTAGATTAAAATATGAATTGATAATTTTAATTATCAAAATCTGAAAAGTGATCGAGAGTGGAGTATCACCAGTTTTGCTCCAAAGCGATAGTTAAATCTTTAATTAGATTTGAACGTGAAATGGTAATTAATTTTACCGATAACACCGTGGTGTTAGGAATGGAGTATCACCAGTTTTGCTCCATGGGATATATAGGTTGGGATTGGGAAATAAAATAAATAATTACTTCAGTGTGGTTCGCTAATCCCGACTAGTTTGAAATGATATCCATAGGAGGATTAAAGAATAAATTTAGAAGAATTTATCTTGGATAAAATTAATGGGAACCTTTCCCTAAGAATGTGATTTTGTGAATAAAAGAATATTCTGAATTGGAATGAGGCGTTTGTTGTGTTTGTGTAACATTCGTTTATTATATACGTGGGTTATTCAGAAAGGCCGGGTTTATACCCATTCTGAATAACCGATTCGACGAGATGTCGAAGATGAAGACGGTGGTAGAAGACCGGAAGTCTTCACATCGTTTGGGTGATTACTGATGATCTTGATTGGGCTGTACACCCAAGATGAGGGAAACAGTTGGTGATCGTCCAGACGTACTTGGAGATCGATGGATATGCGAGGAAAGTGCCTCCGGTTTCGTTCAGACCCAGAACGAACTTGTAAATGGATTGTGTGTCTGACAATGGATTTTATTCTATGTTGATTGATCTCTATTAAATATACATCTGTTTGGCGGCAGAGAATTTATTCTCTTGCTTAACGCCCTTCTCTGAGACGTACGAGCTCAGAGGTTGTATATCGATGGACATCAGTCGCATGGAGTGAATTGCCAGTGTGGCATGCGTAAGTGGCAATTGATCAAGGCTTCTGTTGAAAAGCAAAGTCTTGTGGGTGATGATCAAAGCACGGCCTGTGTGGTGTAGCTTTGTGTATAACGTGAATTCGCGAGCCTCACACCTCGGTATGAGTCAAAAACGGGAGACGGACCGCTGGGAGAGCACGACGTTTCTTTCTAGCTAGGGTGGTGTCAGTGACCTACCAGCCCTGACATTTATATACTTTTCACCTGTGTGGTTGTTGGATACGAGGCGCCTCGGATATAGGTCTGTAAGGACCGGGAAACGTGTGTTCAGGAATAACTAATCCTCAAAAGTAAGAGAGGACCGGCCCAGCCGATTCCAAGGATCATAGTGGGGTCCTGGGACATTTGCTAGAGTGTCTCGAACGCGGAGAGGAGCTTGCCCCTTGCCTCGGCTCATGACGGAATCCAATTTCCAATACGTGATAGTGCGGTTTTATTTGTAGAACCTAGTATGGCGACATAGTGGTATGGGTCATTCATGCCGCCTATGATTGATATTTATGTTTGAAATTGATTTGACACTATACACTTATAATAGTATCAAATAATGTGTTTTAAACGTATCAAGCATGCTTTGGCTGTTATAAGGTAAAAACCCTATCCTCCGGCTTGCGTTGCATTGTGTGATGGGACCTGGGTCTTATAACAGCTTCATTTTTCTTTATTTAGCATTGCGCTGTTTGTTTTATGCAATGGTATTCTTGGGAGGAAACCCGTTCCGTGTTATACGGCGTGGTCCCTTGATTTACCGAACTTTAAAATAAAGAATTATAACTGTTTTAGTTCTCACACCAGTCCCATGACTGACCTGGAGTTTATTGTTTTAACCTAAACTCTGGGTGCCCCTATTTTCCACACGGGCAGCTAGTAGTTTTGGTTTTGCAGATTTATATTCACAGGGTCCTGATTTACAGCTGGAACGATGCTCGGAAAGCTCTGTATCCGTGTATCACTTCTAGTTGTGTTTTGTATATTTTTCCGCTGCTATGTAATTTATTGTAATCTCTGATATTTATTGAATGTAATTTATTCATTTATACTCTGTATATTCATGTATCTGATGGAATTGTTGTAATAACAATGAAATGTTCTTCTGTATGCGTTCTATTCTGTCTTGTCCTCAATTCTATCCGCGCTTTCCTTCACGGGGAAGTTCGGGTCGTCTCAGATCAGCACATGCACATTACACTCACACAAGAACACACTGCAATTCAAAGTTTAGCAAAGGAAAAAGATAAAGATTTGGAAGCTTTAATGTGAGTTAAACTGCTTTAAATTTCCTGCTTAACTTTTCTGCTGTTTTTTTTTGATATTTTAACTATGGTTGAACTTGGATGGTTGGTGATGTCTGGTTCTAATAGCAGTATCATGTATGTTAGCTTAAACCGAAACTTTGTTAAAAAAAAGGAAACTGAATATGTGCTTGGCATTTGATATTCAGCCATACACTTTCCTTTGAATGAATCATCATATTTTTGGATAAGCATGTATCAAAACCCCTGAGACATCTGTTGCTAGTATTAGGGTGCGCACTGTTAAAAACTATGTATGTTTTGTTAAACTAGAAACCCGGCTGAACCATAGATTCGTACCCTGTTTAATCATACACATGAGTGAAATCATATGTGAATGTGTGATGATTTTATACATGTGTTGAACTTGTTTACATATGATTGGAAACTTGTTTTGAAAATCATGTATGTTTGTGTATTCCACTATTGAGACCCTGCATGACTGTGAATGGACTATTGAGAAATATACCCTTGTTTACTTGTTAAACCATACTCTGTTTCAACTACGGAAAGCATGTCTTTGGACTAATATAGATATGACATGGAAAGTTTCCATGGTAACTTGGTTATTAAGGCCACTGGGAAAAGTGGAAATGTAAATATATTACTTTATTGAAGATGTGTATTACTAATTTCATCATATGGATGCATAAAACCAAGTAAGTTAGCTAAATTATTAGGCTCAGGGGTAGATACTTTAGTAATACTGAAATACTTTTCCTGGAAACAAATGGATTTTTGAGATGACGTTCAACATAAGTGTCGGGGTTTGCATTTTAACTGAGTTAGCGGAAATGAACTACCGTGTGAGGTGGGAATTGTCGATCAAGTTGATCGGAGATAGGTCAAAGGGGATAGAACGACTGCGGAATGGATGGCACACGTGTGAATTGGTGAAGACACGTGTACACGAGCTGATGTGAGGGTGCGGGTGCGCACGGAGACGTGCATGTGCACATTAAAGTGTGTACAACATTTGTTTGGGTACCGGGAATGAAGTGGTTATACCTAAGTGAAGTGTTGTGGAGATTGAGTCAACGGACAACAAAGCACCTGGGGAGTGGTGGGTACGACAGTCGGTGAAGCACTGGTGGAGGAGTAGTTTGTGCAGGACTGTAAATGGATGGAGTAAACATTTAAAAGGGAGAGGAGTGTCAGCGAATAAAGGATAGAGAGTATAGTGAATGTTTTGTAGCAAGTCCAGGCTTTTGGGTTAGAAGGGGCGACGTGCACTTCTGAAATGGGGCGGACGTGGACTGATTACCGGAGTTGAAGATGTCATGGAGGGGTAGGTTTCACGGCAATAAGGGGTGTAAACGTTGGAAGGAGAAGAAGCAACAGGAAGTCAATATGAAAGTGAATTAAACATGAGCAGGTTTCGGAAATTTAAATGAGCGTGGGATTTCTTTTGGGTATTGGGAACAGGCCACATGGCCATGTTGGAGGATTTCCAAGTGGGGCCTTGGAAGTTTAGGACGTTTAACGTTGGCCACGTATATAATTAGTGAGATAAAACAAAATGAGGTAAGACTGAAGGTTATTGTACATGATCGTTTTGAAAGAAGAATGATGCTACATGGACCGACCAAATAAGCGGTAAAAAAAACAAGTTCAGTTCGAAAATCAAGTAATTCACGGGGTCAAAACATGGGGATCTGGCCTGATTTGTGTGTGCGCAGCACGGGATTCCGAAACCTGGTACTTTGTTAAACCGGTACTTTGCGGTTTAAATTATAAACAAAAAGGTTTTAATATATTTTATAATTTAAATTAGTTTTTAAATCCAAGATTTGATTAAATAAAATAGTGAAATAAATATTTAAATAAAAATAATATTTTATTTAGTTTAAGGAAAATAGAGAACGAGTGAATCAGGATGTTGAAGACAGTATTGTTAAAAACTGTAATTTAAATACAAAAACTAGAAATTTGATATTTATAAATTTTGATTATAAATATAATTAGAAATGAATTCCTAAAGAGATATTTAAACTATAAAGAAGTCGTTCAAGAATAACAGATCAAGTATGATTTTGACGGACGATGAAAAGACAGCACAGAAGTTGATATTTACAAATTTAATTTGTAAATTGAGTTAGGATTTGTTTGTTTATAAAAATTTAAACATACAAAAGATAATAAGACGTATGTCATGCATACGCTGAAACCTGACCATTCAAACTGTGAACACAAGAAACGGTTGCGTACAGTTCAGTATTTGCTGGAAAAAAGAACTGTGAAATATATTTCGATCGTGTTGTAGACTGATAAATAAAGAGAAGAAAATTTATCAGTATAGAATGGAAGGAGGAGTAACTCAGATCGAAAGGAAGATCTGACGGTATTTCGTCGTGAAATGCAGAAGTGGGATTTGTTATCGATTTAGTTTAATAATTAAATTTGAATTTATTCAAATTAAAATATTTGGTTTAGAGTGATAAAATTTCACATACACTGGAACTGCTGAGTTCAAATTTGTAAACCAAAAATCTCTGGCATAACATAACGGATAATGTTGTACTGTCTGAGCTAGTGTGAATAAAAACAGTGTTTTTATTTAAAAGAGGAAATTTTATTTAAAGAAGAAGCAGATGTGACCAGAGAGAGATATACAGTATAAAGCTATAAATGGAAAATGAAATTTTAAATTTAATTCCTTGTAAAGGATCAGAATTAAAAGCAGTCGAGGAAGGATAAATTTCTGAAAGGAATAATATAAGAATTCAATTTCAGAAGTGACGGACAAGATAGAAATAAAACCCGTGCAGGGCGCACACTAAAATTGTCCAATTCTAAGATATGATCAAAATGCCAGATATGGGCAAGATGATCGTATACTGCTTGATTTGACTGTATATATAGTTGATATTAATCATGCTAGATTAATGGTTTAAAAGAAAATGTTCGTAATCATTTCAAAGAGGCCGGATTAATTTCCACTTTGATTTGATTAGACGCCGCGTGTCGAAGATGTTCAAACTAAAGACGACCGTGTGCAAGAAGATTATCTTCGATTTGTTCAGTCCCAGAACAAACCTGAATGGACGAGTGTCTGACAACGTATATCAGTCAGATTATACACATCGAATTTACGTAAGTATGTTACGTTGGTGGCGGAGGAATTCGTTTCTCTTAGCTTTATTGCCCGTGATATATTTGGGAAATTGTATGAGTATTTCTGACGGGTAGGACGATGTGGCATTCAAAGGAATGAATCAGTGATGATGAATCATAAAGTCTAGCCTCAAGCCTCACACCCAGGAAATGACAAAAATCGGGCTGGCAGCATGGCTATGTGGGTCGCTCCCATTAGGGTGTAGTATCACCTATCTAGAGAAATTCCTTTTGTTTCTTGATCTATCGATTCTGCCCATGCGGGGATGGTTGTCGTACAAAACCATCAGTGATATACACTCGATACACTCAAGAGAAATGAGTGGTCAGTCATGTGAGGGCCGGGTTGCAAGACGTTCTTGTTGAACCCAGATGTATTTGCCTCTAGAGATACATCATCAGAAGGTGGTCCCATACCTTGTCAGAGTTGGAAATCCAATTTCCTTAAGTGCCAAGCGGTTTTTACTTGTATACTATATCGGAGAATGTGAGATGCAAGCATTCTTCTAGATTCTAAATTATTTGTGGAAAACTTATATGATAATATCTGATTTCATGTATACAAAGTGTTTTCGTCTCATAAGGTAAAAACTCGTTCCGTATTCACGGCGTGGTCTTATGAGATATTTTGATTTCTTTAAACTGTTTTAAACTGTTTACTCATACCAGTCCCCTGACTGACCCGGAGTTTATTTTTCTGTGTTTTCCCTTAAACTCTTGGGTATTCATAACGCTTGTTATGAATAGACAAGTGAATCAGGATTTGGATAAACCGGTAAAGCTGGAAAGAAGATTTTGCCGTGTGCTGATCCATCCACCTACTGTATAATTGAGTCTGTCAGTTGATTATCCATGATATGTACCGATGTAAAATAAATGGGTTGTTATCACAAGACCTATGATGTCCTGATGTAATAATTTCCGCTGTGTAATAATATGAAGTTTTGTTTTTGGGAAAAATTCCGCTGTGAGATTCTGATGTTTCTGTGTTTTATCTTCTATCTATTCTCATTTCTTATTAACAACACAACTTCCGATGTGTTCGAAAGTTGGGTCGTTACAACGCTGTATAACACGGAACGAGTTTTCTCTACATGAATACTAGTCATAAGCATTCATAATGCTTTTTGAAAAATGAAGATATTATAAGACTCAGGTCCCATCATACAATGCAAGGGCAGACCGAAGGATAGGTTTTTACCTTATAATAGCCAAACATGCTTGATACACGAAATTTCTCTTTTATTATTACTAGTGCATAGTGCATAAATCAATTTTAAAAATAATTGTATCAATCTTAGATGACATAATACCCCATCCTATTATGTCGCCATATAGGTTTACAACTGAAAACGTAAGGTTCTTATTGGAAGTTAAATTTCCATCAATGACCAAGTCAAAGGATCTTTCCTTATCTGATTTAGACCATCTCTAGCAAGATGTCCAAGACTCGGACGCTGACGTGCCCTTGGAGTGGCAGAGCCAGCCCATAAATTCTTGGTGAATTCGGGTTACTTCTGAACATAACATTCCCCGATCCTATCGGACCTACAATCTGGTCAGTTGTTTGACCATCATCCGATGTGCCTCAATTCCAACATCCACATAAGTAAATTGCTCGGGCTCCATACCATGGCATCACTTTCAGCTAGAAGGAAACGTATGCCCTTAATATGTTGTCCTTAATCCAGTTTTAGGTTATTCACGGTTGTGAGGCTTGTCGAAGTCACGTCTCGAAACAAAGCTACACTGTATCAGTCATGCTTTGATCATCATCCACAAAGATCTGCTTTTCAACTAAAGCTTTGATCAATCAGCATCTTAGCAAGCCACATTGTCAATTCACACACATGATAAGTTTCTATTAATAATATAACCTTTGAGTTCATACGTCTCAAAGAAAAGTGTTAAGCTAAGAGAATAAATTATCTGCCACCACAAATATATCATTAATAGAAACTAATCGGTTATGTTATGAAATACAACGTCAATCACACATCCATTTACAAGTTCGTTCTAGGTATGAACGAAACTGAAGGCACCTTATTCCTCATCCCCTAAGGGAGAGAGTACCTTGCATATCTGGTCGATCTCCAAGTATGTTTAGACGATCACCATTTTAACCTTATAACGAGAGCTACCCAAGGCATCAACAATAATCAAACGATGTGAAGATCTCTGGTCTTCAGCCACCGTCTTCAATATCTTCGACAATCGTCATATTAGTTATTCAGAATGGGTTGAAACCTATTCTTTTCGAGTAACTATCGCATCATTAAAACCAAGTGATATCAAAACATACCATCAATCTCATTCTATTTCAGAATATTCTATTATTCAAATATTCTTTACATTGGGAATTACTCCTTAAATCTTTATCAAAGATTTACTTCATTTAAACTTCTTTTTTATATATTTCCTTGGAAATGATTTCAAAATACTTTATAATCTCTTTTCACGTACTTGACTCAAATTAAGGTTTATAAGCCTTATAGGGATTATCGAGCCTTACAAAAAGGTAATCTCTTGTATCATTATCTGATTCCCATCCTATTCATCCCATAGAGCAAAACTGGTGATACTCCATATCTATATCACTAGTATTTCGGTAAGGTTAATTACCTACTTTCATTCCAAATTTTTGTTGAACGACTTATTAAAACTCTAACATGGTTTTAATCTCCATTTCATTTAATCAAATCTTTATTGAAACATTTATTACAGCTCAAACTTGAGAAATCATCTTTCTGTTAACTGGGTTAAAGAAATATTGTTATTTAAAACATCATTCACGACAAACCCAAAATCAAGTTTTCATTCAATTCCAATTAAAATTATTAATTGGAAAACTTCACTTTGGAAAACTTCATTAATCTTAATTAAAAGATTTCATTTTCAACTGTGTTTAAGAACAATGTTATTGAAGACACCATTCACGACGAACCCAAAATCGAATTTGATATCAAATATAAGGCTTTGAATAGAAATCATATCGACTTATATTCAATATTAAATTCTGAAACCAACAGATACCATATAAGGAATGATAATATCTCTATCTTCCAAATTCCTCAAAACAATATCCGTATAATTACGGAATCCAATATCGAAATATCCGAAGATTATTTCCATTCAAATCCAATATTCATACATTAGAAAACTTAACATGGTTAAGTATTAAACTTCAAACAATTTCAATCACCTTTCTCGAAATAGATAATTTTCACAAAATTATTTTATACTATTCAAAAATGAATGTATTCAGTCCAAACCATTTATTATGATTTAACATAATTTTTTCATATTTTTAATAATTTAAAAATAACTTAATTCTTTTAAAAAAACAATTTTAGTTCATTAACAACAATAGCGGTATTTTTATTCAAATTTGATTTGAATTTATCTCAAAATCTAATCGTTGGATTTTAAAAAAAATCATATCATTGGAAAGCTCTTTTCAATCTGAACAAAACTTTCTTTATTTTCGGAAAATCCGATGGTTGGATCTTTCGGTACGTCAATTTGAAGTTAATGGTCAAAATTCGCAAATGATCGTTGCGCGACACGACCTATTCAAACCATTTTGTTATTTATAATAAAATCCATCAATTCAGTTTAAACGTATTTTATAAAACGTTTATAAACTCATTTTAAATACGATTTCAACCTCCAATTCAATTTTAAATAAAAATTAAATAATCCATATTATTATTATAATATTGAAATAATAATATTTTCAAATTATAATATTTTGAAATCCAATTTTCTTGACATCCATATAAAAATAAATAAGATCAATGGAAATATTCGTACGAGTTTAAAACGTCGTTTTATACATATAACTCGAACTCACATTTTGAATTTATGATTCAAAATCCAATTTGAATTAAAATAAGTCGTTTTTAATCCAAATTTACTTCAAATCTATTTCAATCATTTCAAAAGATTTTTTGAAATTACACATATGCATTTTCAAATCGTTTTGGATTTAAAAATCCAATTTCTATTTTCTTGTTAAGTTTAATTTAGATGAATATAAAATTCATTTAAAATTCCAATAAAATAAAATTAAATCATTTTCCAAATCTCATATTCGTGATGTTAGTTTTTGTGTTTATTTTCATTTAGTGTATTATATAACACTCAGTCAACTATCAAACAACATCCAATCTACATACAAAGTGGAATTCACCATATAAGCCTTAAGTCAATAACGCTTATATGGGTTCGTCAATCAACAAATTAACCGCAAATTCAAACAATTGGGATTTGTGTCAATTAATTATCATCCCAATACCCATGTGGAGTTTACATCACATTTAATAACCAGTAATTCAAAACAATTGGGTTGTGTGTCAATTAATTATCATCCCCATACCTGTGTGGGGTTTACATCACATTCAATAACCAATAATTCAAAACAATTGGGATGTGTGTCATTAATTATCATCCCAATACCCATGTGGGGTTTACATCACATTCAATAACCTGTAATTCAAAACAATTGGGATTTATGTTAATTACTATCATCCCAATACCCGCGTGGGGTTTACATCACATTAAGAAACTAGTAATACAATTGGGATTTGTGTTAATTAATTATCGTCGCAATAACCGTATAGGGTTTACATCACATTCAATAACCGGTAATACAATTGGGATTTGTGTCAATTAATTATCATCCCAATACCCTGTGGGGTCTACATCATAGGCAATTAATACATATTCAGATATGATTATAATAATTATATAAGAAAATCAGTTGAGTGAGTGAATTTTCACTTTGGTTGTTTATCATTAAAGAACGATAAACGTCAATTGATTAAATTAGACATTTTCCTTCGTCAAAAATTTCAGTGAACTCCAAATCGCTAAAATCAGTTTTACTGCGAAGTTCTCATCCATATGGTTTCAACAGATCCTATTTCGATGAATCATGATCACGTACGAGAGAGTTATGATTTTTCTAAGTTTGTACACTTTTAAAGAGTCATTAACAATATAAATATAAAATAATTATATATTACCCATAATTAACCTCCTCTCCTTAATGTCTTCTTCCTCAAACCCGCTACAGGCATTCATGAAACAACCCTCCCTCCTCCATTGCAGATTCTTTCTTCCTCCATATCTCCTCCTTCTCTTCATGAATCTCCAAAGTAAAAAAAACCAATACACTCCTCACTGAAATCTCTTCGAATTTATCACCACCATTTCGAGCTCAAGCTCTCCACCAAAATCGCGTCGACTTGGAAGTAGCGCCTGCACACAGTAATGGATCAACACAAAATTTCACCATACCACCGAAAATCATGCACACTTGTGCTAAAACGCCTCACGAACTCAAATACGATCTCCACTCCACGAATTGATGCTTAAATCTCCCATTATCTCAAAACCTAGGCATGCAACTCAATGCTGGAAATTTGTAGCAAATCAAAATGAATTCGAACCTCTCAAAACATATATATAAATGAAGAGAAACCTTCCATGAATTCAAATACATAAGTATTGTGATTTATATATTTTATTTCAATTTTTTCGGATTTGTCAAAACTCCATGACCACGTTTTGGAAGAGTAAGTGGCAACAGAAGGATAAAGCGACCCGGATTTTTTTATCGATTTATTTTAAATATTTAATATGAGTTTAAATATTGAATTGATAATATAAATGAATTTTTATTGATTTAATAATCGATAATACGATTTATTTTGAATATATATATATCATTGTAATACGAAAATGAATTTAATTGAATTCAAAATTTAATACTGAATTGAAAACAGTTCGGATGATCAATACAAACTTCTGTTTGAATTAGAATAATAATATTAATTTATTATTGAAAAAAGTATTGTTTTGAATTTAATTTATATCGATTTAAATTAATATCTTCTCCATATGATCGAATGAGGCTTCAAAATCTATTCCAGTGTGTCCAGAATAGTCGTATAACCTTAGGAATGCTTGTTGTTGTGTTCAGAAAGGAGTCCCTAATCACGAGGTATTTTAATAAGGTAAAATCACCGGTTCAACTCAAAATAGAAAAATAAAAATAAAATAAAACCTTTACTTTTCTCCTAAGCTAAGAAATGAAGTACACTATAAAGTCTTCCCCTACCTATAACTATATACACCATCGGTAAACTATGTTCCTTAATGCAGAAGTAATCGTCTTTATAAATCTGTGACACTTCCTTTTTATTGTTCTATTTTCGATCTTCTGGAAAATAAAACCAAAACTTTAATGTCGTTCCTCCTTTGTTCTTGTTTTAGTCCACTCCAGTATCAAATCTTAATATACACGCCCCCTTTTGTTTACATTTTCACTCTTCAGAAGAAATCAAATCAAATGATATCCCCTTAGAGCATCTCCAATGCACATGTTAAACCAAATGACACATAGATAATTAACAATTTTACTCATTTTCTAACCTCCAATGATAATGTTAATGGTATGTGTAATATGATGTGGCAATTTTTTTGTTAGACATTGTAACGACACGGATTTCGCTCGGACCTAATCGATCGCTAAATCGACCAAGACCGTTCGAATCCCGCATACGCTAACTCTGGGTATACAACACATCAGAACAAATAACAGAAGACTTTTATAAACATCATAATAATGTTATTTCAGAGTACAGAATATCAGAGTATATCGAAAATATAATACAGCGGAAGATTTATTTACAATAAATGTAATACAATGCAGTGGAAATATAAAATAACACAGCGGAAGACGATAAATGCATTGGATACAGCTTAAAGCTTCAATCCAGAATCCTGCTCAATACATCTGCAAAATAAAACTACTTGACTACCCGTGTAGAAAATAGGGGCACCCGAGTTTGCAAGGGAAAAACAAACTATAGGTCAGTCATGGGATTGGTGTGAGAAAACTCTAAACAGTTATAAACTTATTTAATAATATGGCATATCACGGGACCACCCCGCTAACGCGGAACGGGTTTACCCCCATGAATGCCAGTGTATAAACAACAATCAATATAGATATATGGATCTACTGTGCATCAATCAACATGCAATTTCCCAATCTACCCATTTAGATTAATCACCACAAGTATATTTTCTAAACCCAATTCAATTTACAGAAATTATACCTTTGGACTTTATTTCCCGATTTCTATTTCAAATCATTTGAAATACATATCTAAGTTTCTATAACAAAGTAGATTTCACTTTGGGATCTCAAAACCAATCGTTTGAAAACGTGAATTCCAAAACATAACAATGCATACAAACAAGTATGCAACCAAATATAGGGCTCCCCCAGACAAGGCAAAGGGTACGCACCTAGCAACTCGATATATAAATCTGCACCTACCCCATATAGGAGCAGGCTACACCGATGATGCACCTCCCACACATGGAAGCATACACCGCCCATCTCACCCATACTTTTAGTCGTCCGGGTTACCCGAATCTCTAGCCACATACTAAATCATTTCATATCCTGAAATAGAGAAAATCATTTCACAACATAATAATCACAAGTACTTTCAAAATATAGTACTTCACATCAGCAATTCACACATATGATTAGTCACTATTAATCACATAACCTTTGAGCTCGTACGTCTCAAAGAAGGGTGTTAAGCAAGAGAATAAATTATCCGCCACCAAATAGATACATCATTAATAGCAACTAATCAAATATGTGATGAAATACAATGTAAAACCATAATACAATTCCAAATCATTTCGAAAACATCAGGTTTTAGCCCTCGAAATCCTTTCTGTTTTATAAAACATTTTTATAAAACACTCCCTGTCCAAAATCGGGAATACATTCTTTTCACTTAAGAAAAATATCATTTCACAATCATTCATTAAATTTGAAATGAACACATCGCTAAACACCTTATCGTCAAATCGTGAAGTGTTCACAAGGTGTTAGCACACAAATATTCTTACTCAACCCAATGCTAACTGTAAAAGCATATTTTGCTCATAAACTGGTCGAGCACAATCCAAACAATCAATCAGTCCAATTTGACATTAAATATAAGGTTTTGAATAGAGATAGTATCGACTTATATTCAACATCAAATCCTGAAACCAACAGATATCATATCGGGAATAACGATATCGATATCTTCCAAATTCCCATCACAATATCCGTATAATCACGGAATCCAATATCGAAATATTCCAAAGATAATTTCGATTCAAATCCATTCCAATCCATATATTGGAAATTCTGGTTATTTTTAAAACCATTTCAAATCCAATTTATTTATTTAAAAATAAATAAATTATTATTCTACTTCAAAACTAGTTCATTTCGATAAAAATATATTTTCACCTTTTCTAATATGGAATTTTTCATCCCAATTCTTTTCAAATCATTTCTTTTGATTTTACACAAATTATTAATATTTTTAATAATTTTATCAAGGCCCGTATAGTCGGTTTCCAATAACGGCCACCGAACTGCACTTACAACGACCTTTTCCAAATTTGATTTGGACATAATTCCAAATCCAACCATTAGATTTCTAATTTATAGTATTCGTTAGAAAGCTCTTTTCGATACGAACCCAACGGTTCCGGTTTTAGGAGAATCCGACGGTCGGATCTCCCGTAATGTCCGTTCGAAGTCAATGGTCGAAATTCACGAACTGCCGCAGCGCGGCGCGTTCTATTCAGGCCATTATATATATAATATATATTATATATTTCGCCGATTTCAATTCTAAACGCATTTTATAAATCGTTTTCAAAACGATTTCAATTTCCATTTCAATTTTATATCAAAATTGAATATTCCATATATAGGACAATTTTATACTTCTGATATATATGTTAAAAATTATATGTTTAACTATCAAATCATTTTCACGTTTCATATATATATATATATTGTTTTCATCTCATATATATATATATATATATATATCGCTTTCACATTTCATATATATATATATATATATCGTTTTCATTTCATATATATATCGTTTTCACATTTCATATATATATCGTTTTCACATTTCATATATATATCATTTTCATTTCATATATATATCGTTTTCACATTTCATATATATAACGTTTTCACATTTCATATATGTATCATTTTCACTTTCATATATATATAATATTTTCACACAGAATACAATCAAATAAGTCGTCCATGGTCTGTGGACAACAGGGAGCAGTTCATATATGCAGTTATACAATAAATAACTGTACAGAAATAATATAGTGAGAGAATTCTCACATTGGAATCCACTCCGTCAGTTTTATCTGAATTTATGTTCTGTTTCGATTTGAAATTGCCTGAAATTCTGACGTGCTCTGTTTTGGATGCGGTCAGTTGTTGCGAAGCTCTCGTTGAGACAAGTCCAACGCTTCTGAAATCTTCGAATTTCGTTCTAGTATGGAGTAGTTATGTCATTTTTCCCTTAATCACATTTTGAAATAATTAAATAATATTTAGTGCACTAGTTATATTGTTTAGAGGATGAAAAAAAGTGGCCGCTCCTTCTTCTTTCATTACGCTGTATATACGAACCCAACACTCTAACCTTCTCTCTCCTATGCACTGCCAATCGAGATACCCTGGCCACGATCGGACCTCATCACCCTGAAGACCATTGAAAACCGCGCCACCCCCCTTGACCATCTCAAGCTCGAACGCCTCAAGAGGCGTGAAAACTCGCGGAAACGACTGGCCTTCTTAGCCTGAAATCAACCAATTTTCTCCACTAAAGATGATCATCTTGCTACAGAATCGAAGATCAGAAAATTCTCTTTCGTTTTTGTTTCAAAACCCTTATCTAATTTGAAGAGGATCGAGATCGGTTTGGGAATTAAATTCCGAATATTTCAGCCGTCGGTTGGATAGTGGAGGCGGGTTTGAAGAACTAGGGTTTAAGGAAAATACGTTGTATACTAGTATATATACTATAATATATTAATATTTAATTAAAATATGACTTATTATTGAAATTTTGTACCCGGTCTCCAAACGAATCCCAGCGACTATCGCCCCTAGCTAAATACCCCCATTCCAAACACAATGGGATATGTTTCATAAGCCAGTTCGGTTGTTTTGATCAGTTTTCATTAAGTTTAAAATATAATTCATTATATTTTTAATTCAAACGCACATTTTAATTTACCGGGGCCACATACTGATTCTAAAAATTACAGAAAAATTATTTCTAGCTTCATACTGACGATAAGGTCCTAATAAAACTAATTTCGTCAAATTCTGAGACTGTTTGAAAAATGGCCATTTTCTGGTCGATCCAATTTGACTAAAATCAACCAAACACATTTTCCTTCGCCACGCTCACATGTTAACTTGAAAAATTATGGAATTTGAAACCTAGCAATAATTTGACATCCCGGATCCAACAAAAGTGGTTTCGTCAAAAACAGAGGTCATTTGCAAAATGGCTATTTTCAAGGGCTATATATTCTCTATAGCGACCTTTCTGAAAATTCATTTGGCCATAATTTTTGATTCCCGCTACGAAATTTCGATTTTTCAGATTTGTTAGAAAGATATTCATAAACAGATTTAAATATTTTTGGTTTCACTAAATTCCGCTTTATTTTGCACCCGGTACAGTCAGTTAAAGTTTGAATTCAAAATTTGAAACTGCCGCGCCATTTTCAATTCCTTTTATATTTAAAATAAAATATTTATATTCTAACAACGATTCAAATAAATATATACATTCTAATTCTATTCAAAATAAAGTTCTCGTCGTCATTATTTAAAATGATTCATTTTAAATATTCAAAATTCGATAAAATTTCCAAAATAAAAATTTTAAATTGGCTCGGATTTCCGAGTTATTACAATCTCCCCCACTTAAAACTTTTCGTCCCCGAAAAGGAACGAAGCCGAAAGTTGTTTAACAAATCAACTCAACTTTCATTATTTTCTTTACGGCTTAAGTTCTTCAACTTTTTAGTTTCTAAGAACTTTTCAAATTTTTCAAAAATTTGGCTAACACCCTAAATTTCCGAAAAATTTCGCCATAACCTCCCCTGCACCGGGGAATTCGAGATATTTCAAATAGCCTCCCATGGCCCTCATCAGTCCAAAAAAAAAGAAACAGCCAAGCGGCTCATAAAATCATCCAAAACCCAATAAATTAGTAAACATGTACCTATTTGTCGGGCAAACAATTTTATTCTTCTGCTCTAGCCTCCTTGCTAAGACCTGTTCAATGTAATTACATGTACATGCATGCATATGCGATAAATTTTCAATACAACTCACTATTTGGTTCAATTTGGCTAAAGTTTCAACATTTAAATTAATCACAACAATAATCAAACAACACAATCAGCAATCAATTAGTTGACTATCATTTCAAATTCATAATTTTGATACATAGTCTAAAAATCAGATTTTTGATGTCAAATCACAACAATAAGCCCTATCTAATTTTGGTTCTCACACCAGTCAATTGGAAATATATAGAAATCCCACTTTCGAAACACGAACACAATTACTGATGATGACATGCCATCACCAGAACCATCTCCAGGCGACTAGAATGTGATTCTATATCCATCTAGGATATTAAAACTTCAAATACATGCGGATCAGACGTATACACAAAGTCTTTATATACTTGATTGTCCAAATTCAATATAAAATAAATACTCAAATACGAATAATTAAATTAAATTTTCAAAACAAAAATTATTTTCATTTTAAAAATATACTCTTCACACTCGTTCTAGGAAACTACTGATCCTGTCTCTAACGATTCATTCATATTGGATATTACTAATCTAATCTCTGATGAATTCTTTTGTATGGTTCTAATGTGTCTTGTTCTCGAGCTCTGTAAACCAAAGCTCTGATACCAGCTGTAACGATATGGATTTCGCTCGGACCTAATCGATCGCTAAATCGACCAAGACCGTTCGAATCCCGCATACGCTAACTCTGGGTATACAAAACATCAGAACAAATAACAGAAGACTTTTATAAACATCATAATAATGTTACATCAGAGTACATAATATCAGAGTATATCGAAAATATAATACAGCGGAAGATTTATTTACAATAAATGTAATACAATGCAGCGGAAATATAAAATAACATAGCGGAAGATGATAAATGCACTGGATACAGCTTAAAGCTTCAATCCAGAATCCTGCTCAATACATCTGCAAAATAAAACTACTCGACTGCCCGTGTGGAAAATAGGGGCACCCGATTTTGCAAGGGAAAAGCAAACTACAGGTCAGTCATGGGACTGGTGTGAGAAAACTCTAAACAGTTAAACTTATTTAATAATATGGCATATCACGGGACCACACAGCTAACGCGGAACGGGTTTACCCCCATGAATGCCAGTGTATAAACAACAATCAATATAGATATATGGATCTACTATGCATCAATCAACATGTAATATCCCAATCTACCCATTTAGATTAATCACCACACGTAGATTTTCTAAATCCAATTCAATTTACATAAATTATTCCTTTAGACTTTATTTCCCGATTTCTATTTCAAATCATTTGAAATACATATCTAACTTTCTATAACAAAGTAGATTTCACTTCGGGATCTCAAATCAAATCGTTTGGAAACGTGAATTCCAAAACATAACAATGCATACAAACAAGTATGCAACCAAATATCGGACTCCCCCTAGACAAGGCAAAGGGTACGCACCTAGCAACTCGATATATAAATGTGCACCTACCCCCACATAGGAGCAGGCAACACCGACGATGCACCTCCCATACATGGAAGCATACACCGCCTATCTCACCCATACTTTAGTCGTCCGGGTTATCCGAATCTCTAGCCACATACCAAATCATTTCATATCCCGAAATAGGGAAAATCATTTCACAACATAATAATCACAAGTACTTTCAAAATATAGTACTTCACATCAGCAATTCACATATATGATTAGTCACTATTAATCACATAACCTTTGAGCTCGTACGTCTCAAAGAAGGGTGTTAAGCAAGACAATAAATTCTCCGCCACCAAACAGATACATCATTAATAGCAACTAATCAAATATGTGATGAACTACAATGTAAAACCATAATACAATTCCAAATCATTTCGAAAACATCGGGTTTTAGCCCTCGAAATCCTTTCTGTTTTATAAAACATTTTTATAAAACACTCCCGGTCCAAAATAGGGAATATATTCTTTTCACTTAAGGAAAATATCATTTCACAATCATTCATTAAATTTGAAATGAACACATCGCTAAACACCTTATCGTCAAATCGTGAAGTGTTTCACAAGGTGTTTGCACACAAATATTCTTACCCAACCCAATGCTAACTGTAAAAGCATATTTTGCTCATAAACTGGTCGAGCACAATCCAAACAATCAATCAGTCCAATTTGACATTAAATATAAGGTTTTGAATAGAGATAGTATCGACTTATATTCAACATCAATTCCTGAAACCAACAGATATCATATCGGGAATAACGATATCGATATCTTCCAAATTCCCATCACAATATCCGTATAATCACGGAATCCAATATCGAAATATTCCGAAGATAATTTCGATTCAAATCCATTCCAATCCATATATTGGAAATTCTGGTTATTTTTAAAACCATTTCAAATCCAATTTATTTATTTAAAAATAAATAAATTATTATTCTACTTCAAAACTAGTTCATTTCGATAAAAATATATTTTCACCTTTTCTAATATGGAATTTTTCATCCCAATTCTTTTCAAATCATTTCTTTTGATTTTACATAAATTATTAATATTTTTAATAATTTTATCAAGGCCCGTACAGTCGGTTTCCAATAACGGCCACCGAACTGCACTTACAGAGACCTTTTCCAAATTTGATTTGGACATAATTCCAAATCCAACCGCTAGATTTCTAATTTCTAATATTCGTTAGAAAGCTCTTTTCGATACGAACCCAACGGTTCCGGTTTTAGGAGAATCCGACGGTCGGATCTCCCGTAATGTCCGTTCGAAGTCAATGGTCGAAATTCACGAACTGCCGCAGCGCGGCGCGTTCTATTCAGGCCATTGTATATATAATATATATTTTATATATTTCGCCGATTTCAATTCTAAACGCATTTTATAAATTGTTTTAAATTCGTTTTCAAAACTATTTCAATTTTCATTTCAATTTTATATCAAAATTGAATATTCCATATACAGGGCAATTTTATACATCTGATATATATGTTAAAAATTATATGTTTAACTATCAAATCATTTTCACATTTCATATATATATATATATATCGTTTTCATCTCATATATATATTGTTTTCACATTTCATATATATATATATATATATCGTTTTCATTTCATATATATATCGTTTTCACATTTCATATATATCTCGTTTTCATTTCATATATATATCGTTTTCATTTCATATATATATCGTTTTCACATTTCATAAATATATCATTTTCACATTTCATACATATATTGTTTTCACTTTCATATATATATATATATATATATATATATAATATTTTCACATAGAATACAATCAAATAAGTCGTCAATGGTCTGTGGACGACAGGGAGCAGTTCATATATGCTGTTATACAATAAATAACTGTACAGAAATAATATAGTGAGAGAATTCTCACATTGGGATCCACTTAGTCAGTTTTATCTGAATTTCTGTTCTGTTTCGATTTGAAATTGCCTGAAATTCTGACGTGCTCTATTTTGGATGCGGTCAGTTTTGTTGCGAAGCTCTCGTTGAGACGAGTCCAACGCTTCTGAAATCTTCGAATTTCGTTCTCGTATGGAGTAGTTATGTCAGTTTTTCCCTTAATCACATTTTGAAATAATTAAATAATATTTAATGCACTAATTACATTGTTTAGAGGATGGAAAAAAATGGCCGCTCCTTCTTCTTTCATTACGCTGTATATACGAACCCAACACTCTGACCTTCTCTCTCCTCTGCGCCGCCAATCGAGACACCCAGGCCACGATCAGACCTCGTCACCCTAAAGACCATTGAAAACCGCGCCACCCCGCTTGACCTTCTCAAGCTCGAACGCCTCAAGAGGCGTGAAAACTCGCGGAAATGACTGGCCTTCTTAGCCTGTAATCAACTGGTTTTCTCCACTAAAGATGATCATCTTGCTATAGAATCGAAGAGCAGAAAATTGTCTTTCGTTTTTGTTTCAAAACCCTTATCTAATTTGAAGAGGATCGAGATCGATTTGGGAATTAAATTCCGAATGTTTCAGCCGTCGGTTGGATAGTGGAGGCGGGTTTGAAGAACTAGGGTTTAAGGAAAATATGTTGTATACTAGTATATATACTATAATATATTAATATTTAATTAAAATATGACTTATTATTGAAATTTTGTACCCGGTCTCCAAACGAATCCCAACGACTGTCGCCCCTAGCTAAATACCCCCATTCCGAACACAATGGGATATGTTTCGTAAGCCAATTCGGCTGTTTCGATCAGTTTTCATTAAGTTTAAAATATAAATCATTATATTTTTAATTCAAATGCACATTTTAATTTACCGGGGCCACATACTGATTCTAAAAATTGCAGAAAAATTATTTCTAGCTTCGTACTGACGATACGGTCCTAACAAAACTAATTTCGTCAAATTCTGAGACCGTTTGAAAAATGGCCATTTTCTGGTCGATCCAATTTAACTGAAATCAACCAAACACATTTTCCTTCGCCACGCTCACATATTAACTTCAAAAATTATGGAATTTGAAACTAGCAATAATTTGACATCCTGGATCCAACAAAAGTGGTTTCGTCGAAAACAGAGGTCATTTGCAAAATGGCTATTTTCAAGGGCTATATATTCTCTATAACGACCTTTCTGAAAATTCATTTGGCCATAACTTTTGAGTCCTGCTACGAAACTTCAATTTTTCAGATTCGTTAGAAAGATATTCATAAACAGATTTAAATATTTTTGGTTTCACTAAAATCCGCTTTATTTTGCACCTGGTACAGTCAGTCAAAGTTTGAATTCAAATTTTGAAACTGCCGCGCCATTTTCAATTCCTTTTATATTTAAAATAAAATATTTATATTCTACCGATGATTCAAATAGATATATACGTTCAATTCTATTCAAAATAAAGTTCTCGTCGTCATTATTTAAAATAATTCATTTTAAATATTCAAAATTTGCTAAAATAGTTCGAAATAGTTCGGTGCGCTCGCGTTACAGAGAAAGGGGAATCGTCATTCGAAGTCGAGCGAAGGTCAAAAATGGGTTCGAGTATGAATCGCGAACCGGATGGATGCAAAAACACAAGTTCGATCAGTTCTGGTGGGTATTTGAAGTCACGATGTAATGGGGAGGCTCGCGAAAACGTTGTGGAATTTTGAGGCATCTGGGCTTGCAATGGTGTCTGGACGAGGTCGAAGCAGGGCGCCAAGATCTAGAATAGGGTTGGAAATTTGGTGTCGTTGCAGAAGTGGAGATCGACGTTTTTTTTGTTGTATTTGTTTGGTTGGCATATGGGAGTTCGAATGTGCTAGGGGTGAACGGGAAGAAATGGGAGGTATGGGGGTTTGACAGTTGTCAGCTGCATTCTGATCGTCTGTACAAGAGGCAGTATGGTTGGGTTTGGTACATAGAGCAGTCTCGCATGATTCATGAAGAAGGATTTAAAATTGATAAGGGTTTAGATGGTGATTTATTTTCATCAAGTAAGGCAAATAATTTATTTTAATGAAGTTGTTAATTTTGTTTAATTCAAATATAAACTTTCAAAGGTTATAACTCCTACTACGATATCAGAAACAAGAAGTGTCGGAACCACAACAACGATAACTACACAATAAAGTCAAGTTGGAGTTAGGAGAACTTTAAATTAAATCAAACATGGTCTGGTTTAATTTAAAACTGGAGTGGGTGGCAAATAAAGACACGGTGAGCAAATCTCACTCAAATTTTATTTAAAATTATTTTTATTAGTTAAAATAATTGTTTGTTGGTTGTTGGATCCGTTAAATATTTTTGTGGCTATTATAAATATATATTAGTTATTTAGGCTTGGTGTTTGTGGCTATTATATGTATACTGGTGGTTGGATTCCCGTAGTACCATTAGCAGATCCCCGTAGTATCATTAGAGTATGACCCTATACGCCCCACGCTATGATAGTGGATGACCTTCTGTACCATGATATCCTGCCTCGAAGCAGGATGGGTATTATTTATGTTGGCTAACGTCTGTGGATGCAGGTAAACAGGTTGGAGGGATCCAACTGGATTCCTCAAAATATTATCATTTGTTTGGTTTCATATATGTTATCTTATATGATATGTTAGAAAACCTGTGATTTGATTATTTGGTATTCTGGATGTTTGAATTATCATTGGGCCTAAATGGTTATTTATAAAACTATCATAAACTCGGTTTTGAGATTCAAAAAGGGAAATTCTATTTTCTAAAAGTAGAATCTGAATTTTTAAAAAGGGCTATAGAAATGTTAACTTGTTTTGAATAAATAAAACAAGTATTGAATTTATAAACGATGATTATAAATTAAATAATACAGAAAATTGAAATATTGAATTTATAAATGATGTTTATAAATTAAATAATACAGGAAACTGAAGTAAATTTATAAACGGTGTTTATAAATAAAATGGAATGATTTTCATTGGATAATCAGGGAATTGAAGTGAATTTATAAATGAAATGGAAAACTTATCATTTAGATAATTTGGGAAGTTTAAATTCAAATGTGAATTTAAAAAGGAAAACTGAAATTTAGTTTCAAGGAGAAACGATGAAATCTATTCTGATATTCAGAATGTAAATTGAATCAAATAAATCTGTATGGATTTATGCTTTGAATTCGATTAGATCGAATTTACTTAAATAAATATTTTCAGAAAAGATATTAGGATTGTATTAAATAGAAGTTTAAATTTAAGTATGAAAATAGATTCTATATTTATATAGATAAGTTTAATAAATATAATATTCCAAAATAAGATTTTGGTTTTAAATAGATTTCAAAATAGAACTTGTTGGAATTTATAAAACAACTAAATTAATAAACAATGTTTATAAATATAGTGAATTAATTATCTGAAGATATTATATAACTTTAAATTAAAGTATGAATTTAAAATAGAATTTGAAATCGTTTCGAAAAGCGAATGACGGGTTTTACTCTGAATTCAAAATAAAAAATGAATTAAGTTTCAAACGGATTTTGAAATGAAACTCGTTTTAATATATAAAACAAGGAAGTTGATTTATAAACGATGTTTATAAATCTAGTAAAATAAATTATCATTAGATAATTTAGACGGTTAAATTCAAGTATGAATTTAAAAAGCGAATTGGAAAACGATTTGAGATAAAACAATTGATTTTATTTAGGAATTCAAAATAGAAACTGAATTGAGAAAATCCAAAGGAGTTATCATTAGAACTCGATGATATCGAATTTTTATAATAAATTATTTCCAAAAGGGATTGGAATTAAATATAGAAGATCATGGTATAAATAAATTTATAACCAAGTTATGAAATAATCGACTGTCACGACCGGGAATTCCGCTCGATCTGAATCAGTCGCTAAACCGACCCAGACCGTACGAAACGCCTGATTGTTTTGAGAACAAGCCACAACAGAACGCATACGGAAGAACATTTCATTGTATATTACAACAATTCCATCAGAATACAAGAATATACAGAGTATGAATAAATATTACATAGAAATATCAGAGATTTAAATTACATTTAAATACATCGCAGCGGAAATTATACAAAACACAACTAGAAGGAGATATACAGATACAAAGCTTTCCGGATATCATTCCAGCTGTAAACCAGGTTCCTGTGATTATAAATCTGCAAAACCAAAACTACTAGCTGCCCGTGTCAAAATAAGGGCACCCAGAGTTTAGGTTAAAACAATAAACTCCAGGTCAGTCATGTGACTGGTGTGAGAACTAAAACAGTTATTAATCTTTATTTTAAAGTTAGGTAAATCAAGGGACCACGTCGTATAACACGGAACGGGTTTCCTCCCAAGAATACAAGTGCATATTACAACAGCGCAATGCTAAATAAAGAAAAATGGAGCTATTATAAGACCCAGGTCCTATCACACAATGCAACGCAAGCCGGGGGATAGGGTTTTCCCTTATAATAGCCAAAGAATGCTTGATACGTTTAAAACAGATTATTTTGATAATACTATAAGTGTATAGTGTCAAAAACAAATTTCAAATCGTAAGTATCAATCATAGACGGCATAAGCGCCCCATCCCACTATGTTGCCATATATAGGATTACAACTAAAATTGAAACGTCACGTATTTGGAAATTGGATTTCCATCTACGAATCGAGGCCAGGGATCATCCTCTACCGATTCGAGACAATCTAGCCTACCATGTCTCAGGATCAGAACGCATCGACCCTTGGAGCGACAGGGCCGGTCCACCAATGTGGATTAGACGAAATCCTGAATACTGCGTCTCCCCGCCCTATGGGGCGCAAAAGAGCCAACAAATGACTCCGTCAGACCCGGATCGTCCGATGAAACCGAGGCGCCTCGCAACAGCAACAACCACATAAGTCAAACACGTCATGGCGTGCAAAACCACTGACGCCACTTCTAGCTAGAAAGAAACGCATGTCCTCCCTGAGGTCCTCTCCCGTTTTTGGTTCACCACCGGGGTGTGAGGCTCGCGAATCAACGTTACACAAAGCTACGCCACACAGGCCGTGCTTTGATCATCAACCACAAGACTTTGCTTTTCAATAGAAGCCTTGATCATTTGCATCTTAGCATGCCACACAGGCAATTCACGCTATGCAATCGATATCAATCACACAGAATGAAATCCGATGTCACACACACAGTCCATCTACAAGTTCGTTCTGGGTCTGAACAAAACCGGAGGCACCTAGTACCCCGCATATCCATCGATCTCCAAGTATGTCTGGACGACCACTAACTGATTCCCTCCTCTTGGGTGTATGGACCAATCAAGATCATCAGTAATTATCCAAACGACGTGAAGACCTCCGGTCTTCAACCATCGTCTTCGTCTTCGACTTATCGTCGTATCAGTTATTCAGAATGGGATAAACCCGGTCTTTCTGAATAACTCGCGTATATAATAAACAAGTGCTACACAAACACAACATACGCCTCATTCCAATTCATCAGTCACTAACTGTAAACTAACCAGAGAATAATTCCCCAAATATTAACCCCGAAGGCCGAAACCAACATCAGATCAATACCCAGGAAACCGTTCTACTTAGCTAACCTACAGTTAGTTTCTAAATTTCACCTTCTTAGGGAAAGGTTCCCATTAATTTTATCAAAGATAAATTCCTTTAAATTTATTCTTTAATCTTCTTTTGAATATCACTTCAAACTAGTCGGGATTAACGAACCACACCGAAGTAATTATTTATTTTATTTTCCCCAATCCCAACCTATTCATCCCATGAAGTAGAACGGGTCATACTTCATATCTAACACCACGGTGTTATCGGTAAATTCAATTACCATTTCACGTTCAAATCTAATTAAAGATTTAACTATCGCCTGGAGCAAAACTGGTGATACTCCATTCTCGATCTTTTCAATCTAATTAAAGATTCATTAAAACTCCACTTAGTTTTAATCTTTGACTGGGTTTAAGAATCAGTGTCCTTTAAAACACGGTTCACGATAAACCCAAAATCACATCACATTTCAATCAGTCCCTAACCGTAAATTAGCAAGTGAGCAATTCCCTAAGTATTAACCCCGTAGGCCAAAACCAACATTAGATCAATACCCCAGAAACCATTCAACTTAACTAATCTCCAGTTAGTTTCTCATTTTCTTAACTCCTTTGGGTCTAAGAACAGTATTATTGAAGATACCTTTCACGACAACCCAAAATCACGTTCCATTAATTATCGGTTAAAGAACAAGTGTTATTTAAAACACTGTTCACGATAAACCCAAAAATCAATACCAATTCAATTCCAATTAAATATTATTTAATTGGTACACTTCATTAAATCTTGATAAAAAGATTTAATCTTTTTCTCAACTGGGCTTAAGAACAGTGTTAATAAAGACACCATTCACGACAAACCCAAATCACATTTGATATTAAATACAAGGCTCTGAATAGAAAATATACCGGCTTATATTCAATATCAAATTCTACGACCAACAAATATCGTATTGGAAATAACGATATATATATCTTTCAAATTCCCATAACAATATCTGTATCATCACGAAATCCAACATCGAAATATTCCGAAGACAATTTCGATTCAAATCCATTCCAATATAATTATTGGAAATTCTGGTTATTTTCAAAACCATTTCAAATCCAATTTATTTATTTAAAAATAAATAGAATTATAATTCTATTTCAAAACTAGTTCATTTTGATAAAAATCTATTTTTTATCTTTTCAAATATGGAGTTTTTCATCCCACTTCTTCCCAAATCATTTCTTATGATTTTACACAAATTATTGATATTTTTAATAATTTTATCAAGGCCCGTACAGTCAATTTCCATCAACGGCCATGGAATGCACTTACAACGACCTTTTCCAAATTTTATTTGGACATAATTCCAAATCCAACCGTTAGATTTCAAATTTCTAATATTCGTTAGAAAGCTCTTTTCGATACGAACCCAACGGTTCTGGTTTTATGTGAATCCGACGGTCGGATCTCCCGCAATATCCATTCGAAGTCAATGGTCGAAATTCGCGAACTGCCGCGGCGCGTTCTATTCAGGCCATTATATTATATATATATAATATATATAATATATACTTCGTCGATTTCCTATTAAAACGTATTTTATAAATCATTTTAAATTCGTTTTCGAAACGATTTCAACTTCATTTTCATATTCAAATCAAAATTGAATTTTTCCAATATAAATTCGTTTTAAATTCATTTCAAATCGATCTCAATTCAAATTGATTTCTAATTAAATTTCAATTCATTTTCATTTCTATTCAATCTCAATTTGAATTCATTTCTATTCAATTTCAATTCGAATTCATTTCTATTCAATTTCAATTCGAATTTCAATTCTTTTCAAGATATCAGATTTTGAAATCACTTTCGATATTCATTATAAAATGAATAAAATCGATATAAATATCGTTCACATCAAAATGGCGTCAATCTAATCAACACGGCTTCATATATTTCTATTTTCAAATATTCTATTTCAAATATTTCTTTCTCAAATATTTCTATTTCAAAACTGGAATGGGGCCCAATCAATTACCATATAATGTTGATTGTATGGATTTTCTACACCACATGTATAAAATAACAACGATAAATAATCAACCATCATCCGGAGTGCGTTCTACACTGTATAAGCATCAAATATAAATATTTAACGCTTATAACAGCCTGTCGATCAATCGATCGACATACAGCTAATCATTGGGACTAGTGTATGTCATATATCATCCCAATACCCGTGTGGGGTTTTCAAACAATCACACACAGATTTTATTTGTGCAGTTGGGCGATGTGTAAAATTTATCGTCCCAATCAATATCAGTCAAATGTGTGTATATAAACAAATCGTTCGATTTGTTTATATTAATCTATTTCATTTCATATACACGTTAAAAATTCTATTTTTAACTATAAAAATATTTTTAACTACATAAATATTTTATTTCATTTCACATCACATCACACAATCAACTACACATCAAAATCAAACAAACAAGCATACAAGCCGTCCATGGTCTGTGGACGACGGGTGTCTGGCGCTACTAAACACTGTCTGCATCCTAGTATATATTTTAACTAGAAATAAATTAAAAGTGAGGAGTTCTCACCCAAGCTATACCAAACGCCTCGACACTTCTACTGAAGAAAATCTTCATCGTGCCTGCCCTTCATCACTTTCGTCCCCCGTATTCACTACATATATAAAAATCACATCTTTATATCCTCTATTATATAAAAATTCGATTTTTATTCTTCTTCTACATATATGAAATTCGATTTTTATTCTTCTTCTACATATATAAAAATTGTATTTTTATATTCTCTACCTCATAAAAATTATATTTTTAATCTTCGCATATAATAAAAATCATATTTTTATGCTTCACATACAATAAAAATTATATTTTTAATCTTCACTTACAATAAAAATTATATTTTTATTCGATTTAAAATTAGATCTTTTATCATATAAAAATCAAGCCTCTCCTAAATTAAAAATCAAAACATTCTATAATTAAAAATCTAAACTTTCTTCATATTAAAAATCATATTTTTATTTCTTTTATAATATAAAAATCATATTTTTATTATTCCTATAATATAAAAATCATATTTTTATTCTTCCTCTTTGTAAAAATCACATCTTTATGTGATAAAAATCATCATTTTGTATGTATAAAATCCCGACCCTTCACATATTAAAAATCCTATTTTTCACATGTTAAAAATCCTATCTTCGAAGCAGTAAAATCGGATTTAAAAGAAATACAGAACGAAGAGAAAATAAAACAAAATAAAACTTACAACTTATTTCGATTTTCCAAAAGGGGGGATTGCTGCACGCGCGTTCATCGGAGTGAGCTACGGTTGGTGGCGTCGCGTCTGGAGTTGACTGTCGGTGGGATTGCTTTGAGTTTGGGGTTAGGGTTTGGTTCTATTGAAGGGGAGAGGGAAAGAGGGGGCTGGAGATGGAGGGGGAAGGTGCAGCGAGGCAGTCTGGTGTCGGCGATGGCCCCACGGGCGCGGTGGCGGCGCTGCCCAGGTTCAAGGGGCGTTGGGGATCGCGGTTATCGAAGGGGAGAGAGGGAGAGCTGGGGGGGAAGAAGCGGTGGAGGAATATAGCCAGGGGGCTCGCGCGCCGGCGTTAGCGCCTGGGGAGGAGGAGCGCGGTGAGACAAGGAAGAAAGGGGATCGGGAAAATGATAGAAAAGTGGGGGGGGGGGGGGTTGACTGGGAAAAGAGGGAAAGAAGGGGTATATAATATTTTATATTTTAATTTAATTTCAAAAAGTAACTTTTTTATTTGAACTCGAAACGAGACCCACCACCTGTCGTCCTTAGCTAATTACCCCCATTCCGAACTCAATGGGATATGTATCGTAAGCTGATTCGATTGTTTCAATCAGTTTTCGTCAAAATCAACATATAACTATATATATTGAATTTGAACGCGCATTTCAATTTACCGGGGTCACATACGAACTCGAAAAGTTCCCGAAAAATATTTTCTAGCTTCGTTTTGACGATACAGTCCTAACAAAACTAATTTCATCGAATTCTGAGGCCGTTTGAAAAATGGCCATCTTCCAATCGATTAAAATCAACTGAAACTGGTCAAACGCGTTTTCCTTTGCCACGCTCACATATTGATTCGGAAAATTATGAAAATTGGAACCTAGCAATAACTTGACATCGCAGATCCAACAAATGTGGTTTCTTCGAAATCCGAGGTCGTTTGCAAAATGGCTATTTTTAAGGGCCAGAATTCCATAGCGACTATTCAGAATTTTCAACTGGACATATCTTTTTATCCCCGATATGAAATTTCGATTTTTCGGATTCGTTGGAAAGATATTCTCAATTAGATTCTATTATTTTTTGTATCGCTAAAATCCGGTTTATTTTAAATCCTGTACATTCATTTGAAGTTTGAAATCGAATTATCGAACTACCGCGCCATTTTCAATTCCTTTTATAATTTAAAATAAATATTTATATTCTAACAACGATCTATATAATATATACCTTCGAATTCTATTCAAAATAATTTTCTCGTCGTTATTATTTAAAATAATTCATTTTAAATATCCAAAATTCAATAAAATTGCCTAAATAAAAATTTTAAATTGGCCCAGATTTCCGGGTTATTACAATCTCCCCCACTTAAAACTTTTCGTCCCCGAAAAGGAACAAAGCCGAAAGTTGTTTAACAAATCAACTCAACTTTCACTATTTTCATTACGGCTTAAGTTCTTCAACTTTTCAGTTTCTAAGAACTTTTCAAATTTTTCAAAAATTTGGCTAACACCCTAAATTTCCGAAAAATTTCGCCATAACCTCCCCTGCACCGGGAGCACCGGGAAAATCCCGAAATTGCCATACAGGCCCTCTGATCTCAAAAAGAAAAATAAAAAGCCAATCGGCTCATAAAATCATCATCACCCAAACAAAACAGTAAATTATGGTAAACATGTACCTATTTGTCAGGCAAACAATTTTATTCTTCTGCTCTAGCCTCTTTGCTATGACATGTTCAATGTAAGTACATGTATATGCAAGCAAATGCGACCAAATTTCAATACAATTTACTATTTGATCAATTTGGTTATATGTTTCAACATTTAATTAATCAAACAATAATCAAACAACACAACCATCAATCAATTAGTTGATTATCAATTCAAATTCATAACTTTGATATGTAGTCAAAAATCACATTTTTGATGCCAAATCACAACAATAAGCCCTGTCTAGTTTCGGTTCTCACACCAGTCAATTGGAAATATATATAAATCTCACTTTCATCGCTCGAAAATAAATATTGGCGATGGTGCCCCGTCACCAGAATTATCCCCGGGCACTAGAGTGTGATTCTATAACCATCCAATACATTAAAACTTCGAATACACGTTTGCAGGACATATATGCAAAATCTTTATATATTGGATTGTCCAAATTCAATATAAAATAAATTTTCAAATACGTATAGAATGATTTAAATTTTCAAACCAAAATTTGTTTTCACTTTTATTTCAAAAACACTACTCTTCACACTCGTTCTAGGATACTACTGATCCCATCTCTAACGAGTCATTCCCATTGGATATTACTAATCCAATATCTGATGAATTCTTTTGTACGGTTCTAATGTGTCTTGTTCTCTGAGCTTTGTAAACCAAAGCTCTGATACCACGATGTCACGACCGGGAATTCCGCTCGATCCGAATCAGTCGCTAAACCGACCCAGACCGTACGAAATGCCTGATTGTTTTGAGAACAAACCACAACAGAACGCAGACGGAAGAACATTTCATTGTATATTACAACAATTCCATCAGAATACAAGAATATACAGAGTATGAATAAATATTACACAGAAATATCAGAGATTTAAATTACATTTAAATACATCGCAGCGGAAATAATAAAAAACACAACTAGAAGGAGATATACGGATACAAAGCTTTCCGGATATCATTCCATCTGTAAACCAGGTTCCTGTGAATATAAATCTGCAAAACCAAAACTACTAGCTGCCCGTGTCAAAATAAGGGCACCCAGAGTTTAAGTTAAAACAATAAACTCCAGGTCAGTCATGTGACTGGTGTGAGAACTAAAACAATTATTAATCTTTATTTTAAAGTTAGGTAAATCAAGGGACCACGCCGTATAACACGGAACGGGTTTCCTCCCAAGAATACCAGTGCATATAACAACAGCGCAATGCTAAATAAAGAAAAATGGAGCTATTATAAGACCCAGGTCCTATCACACAATGCAACGCAAGCCGGGGGATAGGGTTTTCCCTTATAATAGCCAAAGAATGCTTGATACGTTTAAAACAGATTATTTGATAATACTATAGGTGTATAGTGTCAAAAACAAATTTCAAATCATAAGTATCAATCATAGACGACATAAGTGCCCCATCCCACTATGTCGTCATATATAGGATTACAACTAAAATCGAAACGTCACGTATTTGGAAATTGGATTTCCATCTATGAACCGAGGCCAGGGATCATCCTCTACCGATTCGAGACAATCTAGCCTACCATGTCTCAGGATCAGAACGCATCGACCCTTGGAGCGATAGGGCCGGTCCACCGATGTGGATTAGACGAAATCCTGAACACTGCGTCTTCCCGCCCTATGGGGCGCAAATGAGCCAACAAATGACTCCATCGGACCCGGATCGTCCGATGAAACCGAGGCGCCTCGCAACATCAACAACCACATAAGTCAAACTCGTCAGTGCGTGTAAAACCACTGATGCCACTTCTAGCTAGAAAGAAATGCATGTCCTCCCTGAGGTCCTCTCCCGTTTTTGGTTCACCACCGAGGTGTGAGGCTCGGGAATCAACGTTACACAAAGCTACGCCACACAGGCTGTGCTTTGATCATCAACCACAAGACTTTGCTTTTCAACAGAAGCCTTGATCATTTGCATCTTAGCATGCCACACAGGCAATTCACGCTATGCAATCGATATCAATCACACAGAATGAAATCCGATGTCAGACACATAGTCCATCTACAAGTTCGTTCTGGGTCTGAACGAAACCGGAGGCACCTAGTACCCCGCATATCCATCGATCTCCAAGTACGTCTGGACGACCACTAACTGATTCCCTCCTCTTGGGTGTACGGCCCAATCAAGATCATTAGTAATTATCCAAACGACGTGAAGACCTCCGGTCTTCAACCATCGTCTTCGACTTATCGTCGTATCAGTTATTCAGAATGGGATAAACCCGGTCTTTCTGAATAACTCGCGTATATAATAAACAAGTGCTACACAAACACAACATACGCCTCATTCCAATTCATCAGTCACTAACCGTAAACTAACCAGAGAATAATTCCCCAAATATTAACCCCGAAGGCCGAAACCAACATCAGATCAATACCCAGGAAACCTTCTACTTAGCTAACCTACATTTAGTTTCTAAATTTCACCTTCTTAGGGAAAGGTTCCCGTTAATTTTATCAAAGATAAATTCCTTTAAATTTATTCTTTAATCTTCTTTTGAATATCACTTCAAACTAGTCAGGATTAACGAACCACACCGAAGTAATCATTTATTTTATTTTCCCCAATCCCAACCTATTCATCCCATGAAGTAGAACGGGTCATACTTCATATCTAACACCACGGTGTTATCGGTAAATTCAATTACCATTTCACATTCAAATCTAATTAAAGATTTAACTATCGCCTGGAGCAAAACTTGTGATACTCCATTCTCGATCTTTTCAATCTAATTAAAGATTCATTAAAACTCCACTTAGTTTTAATCTTTGACTGGGTTAAAGAATCAGTGTCCTTTAAAACACGGTGCACGATAAACCCAAAATCACATCACATTTCAATCAGTCCCTAACCGTAAATTAGCAAGTGAGCAATTTCCTAAGTATTAACCCCGTAGGCCAAAACCAACATCAGATCAATACCCCAGAAACCATTCAACTTAACTAATCTCCTGTTAGTTTCGGATTTTCTTAACTCCTTTGGGTCTAAGAACAGTATTATTGAAGATACCATTCACGACAACCCAAACTCATGTTCCATTAATTATTGGGTTAAAGAACAAGTGTTATTTAAAACACTATTCACGATAAACCCAAAAATCAATACCAATTCAATTCCAATTAAATATTATTTAATTGGTACACTTCATTAAATCTAGATAAAAAGATTTAATCTTTTTCTCAACTAGGCTTAAGAACAGTGTTAATAAAGACACCATTCACGACAAACCCAAATCACATTTGATATTAAATACAAGGCTCTGAATAGAAAATATACCGGCTTATATTCAATATCAAATTCTACGACCAACAAATATCGTATTGGAAATAACGATATATATATCTCTTAAATTCCCATAACAATATCTGTATCATCACGAAATCCAACATCGAAATATTCCGAAGACAATTTCGATTCAAATCCATTCCAATATAATTATTGGAAATTCTGGTTATTTTCAAAACCATTTCAAATCCAATTTATTTATTTAAAAATAAATAGAATTATAATTCTAGTTCAAAACTAGTTCATTTTGATAAAAATCTATTTTTATCTTTTCAAATATGGAGTTTTTCATCCCAATTCTTCCCAAATCATTTCTTATGATTTTACACAAATTATTGATATTTTTAATAATTTTATCAAGGCCCGTACAGTCGATTTCCATCAACGGCCATCGAACTGCACTTACAACGACCTTTTCCAAATTTTATTTGTACATAATTCCAAATCCAACCGTTAGATTTCAAATTTCTAATATTCGTTAGAAAGCTCTTTTCGATACGAACCCAACGGTTCCGGTTTTAGGAGAATCCGACGGTCGGATCTCCCGCAATATCCATTCGAAGTCAATGGTCGAAATTCGCGAACTGCCGCGGCGCGACGCGTTCTATTCAGGCCATTATATTATATATATATAACATATATAATATATACTTCGTCGATTTCCTATTAAAACGTATTTTATAAATCATTTTAAATTCGTTTTCGAAACGATTTCAACTTCATTTTCAAATTCAAATCAAAATTGAATTTTTCCAATATAAATTCGTTTTAAATTCATTTCAAATCGATCTCAATTCAAATTGATTTCTAATTCAATTTCAATTCGTTTTCATTTCTATTCAATTTCAATTCGAATTCATTTCTGTTCAATTTCAATTCGAATTCATTTCTATTCAATTTCAGTTCGAATTCATTTCTATTCAATTTCAATTCGAATTTCAATTCTTTTCAAGATATCGGATTTTGAAATCACTTTCGATATTCATTATAAAATGAATAAAATCGATATAAATATCGTTCACGTCAAAATGGCGTCAATCTAATCAACAGGGCTTCATATATTTCTATTTTCAAATATTCTATTTCAAATATTTCTTTCTCAAATATTTCTATTTCAAAACTGGAATGAGGCCCAATCAATTACCATGTAATGTTGATTGTATGGATTTTCTACACCACATGTATAAAATAACAACGATAAATAATCAACCATGATCCAGAGTGCGTTCTACACTGTATAAGCATCAAATATAAATATTTAACGCTTATAACAGCCTGTCGATCAATCGATCGACATACAGCTAATCATTGGGACTAGTGTATGTCATATATCATCCCAATACCCATGTGTGGTTTTCAAACAATCACACACAGATTTTATTTGTGCTGTTGGGCGATGTGTAAAATTTATCATCCTAATCAATATCAGTCAAATGTGTGTATATAAACAAATCGTTCGATTTGTTTATATTAATCTATTTCATTTCATATACACGTTAAAAATTCTATTTTTAACTATAAAAATATTTTTAACTATATAAATATTTTATTTCATTTCACATCACATCACACAATCAACTACACATCAAAATCAAACAAACAAGCATACAAGCCGTCCATGGTCTGTGGACGACGGGTGTCAGGTGCTAATAAACACCGTCTGCATCCTAGTATATATTTTAACTAGAAATAAATTAAAAGTGAGGAGTTCTCACCCAAGCTATACCAAACGCCTCGACAGTTCTACTGAAGAAAATCTTCATCGTGCCTGCCCTTCATCACTTTCGTCCCTGTATTCACTATATATACAAAAATCACATCTTTATATCCTCTATTATATAAAAATTCGATTTTTATTCTTCTTCTACATATATAAAAATTCGATTTTTATTCTTCTTCTACATATATAAAAATTGTATTTTTATATTCTCTACCTCATAAAAATTATATTTTTAATCTTCGCATATAATAAAAATCATATTTTTATGCTTCACATACAATAAAAATTATATTTTTAATCTTCACTTACAATAAAAATTATATTTTTATTCGATTAAAAATTAGATCTTTTATCATATAAAAATCAAGCCTCTCCTAAATTAAAAATCAAAACATTCTATAATTAAAAATCTAAATTTCTTCATATTAAAAATCAGATTTTTATTTCTTCTATAATATAAAAATCATATTTTTATTATTCCTATAATATAAAAATCATATTTTTATTATTCCTATAATAAAAAAATCATATTTTTGTTCTTCCTCTTTGTAAAAATCACATCTTTATGTGATAAAAATCATCACTTTATATGTATAAAATCCCGACCCTTCACATATTAAAAATCCTATTTTTCACATGTTAAAAATCCTATCTTCGAAGCAGTAAAATCGGATTTAAAAGCAATATAGAACAAAGAGAAAATAAAACAAAATAAAACTTAAAGCTTATTTCGATTTTCCAAAAGGGGGGATTGCTGCACGCGCGTTCATCGGAGTGAGCTCCGGTTGGTGGCGTCGCGCCTGGAGTTGACTGTCGGCGGGATTGCTTTGAGTTTGGGGTTAGGGTTCGGTTCTATTGAAGGGGAGAGGGAAAGAGGGGGCTGGAGATGGAGAGGGAAGGTGCAGCGAGGCGGTCTGGTGTCGGCGATGGCCCCACGGGCGCGGTGGTGGCGCTGCCTAGGTTCAAGGGGCGTTGGGGATCGCAGTTATCGAAGGAGAGAGAGGGAGAGCTGGGGGGAAGAAGCGGTGGAGGAAGATGGCCAGGGGGGCTCGCGCGCCTGCAACAGCGCCTGGGGAGGAGGAGCGCGGTGAGACAAGGAAGAAAGGGGATCGGGGAAATGAAAGAAAAGTGGGGGGGGTTTGACTGGGAAAAGAGGGAAAGAGGGGGTATATAATATTTTATATTTTATTTTATTTTAATTTCAAAAAGTAACTTTTTTATTCGAACTCGAAACGAGACACACCACCTGTCGTTCATTGCTAATTACCCCCATTCCGAACTCAATGGGATATGTATCGTAAGCTGATTCGATTGTTTCGATCAGTTTTCGTCAAAATCAACATATAACTCTATATATTGAATTTGAACGCGCATTTCAATTTACCGGGGTCACATACGAACTCGAAAAGTTCCCGAAAAATATTTTCTAGCTTCGTATTGACGATATGGTCCTAACAAAACTAATTTCATCGAATTCTGAGACCGTTTGAACATCTTCCAGTCGATTAAAATCAACTGAAACTGAACAAACGCGTTTTCCTTTGCCACGCTCACACATTGATTCAAAAAATTATGAAAATTGGAACCTAGCAATAACTTGACATCGCGGATCCAACAAATGTGGTTTCGTCGAAATCCGAGGTCGTTTGCAAAATGGCTATTTTTAAGGGCCAGAATTCCATAGCGACTATTCAGAATTTTCAACTGGACATATCTTTCTATCCCCGCTATGAAATTTCGATTTTTTGGATTCGTTGGAAAGATATTCTCAATTAGATTCTATTATTTTTGGTTTTGCTAAAATCCGGTTTATTTTAAATCCTGTACATTCATTTGAAGTTTGAAATCGAATTATCGAACTACCGCGCCATTTTCAATTACTTTTATAATTTGAAATAAATATTTATATTCTAACGACGATCTATATAATATATACCTTCGAATTCTATTCAAAATAAATTTATCATCGTTATTATTTAAAATAATTCGTTTTAAATATCCAAAATTCAATAAAATTGCCAAAATAAAAATTTTAAATTGGCCCAGATTTCCGGGTCATTACATCGACGATTAGGAATAATCGAAATATTTAGTTAGACTTGGTAAACGAGTTTAATTTATATTAAATATATTAGAATGAAGTTAGAATTTTTGTATAAACGAAGTTTAAAACGTTTATATATTAAATATAATTAAAACGAACTCCCCGTAGCACGACAGTTCGTAATTTCGAATTTCGAATTTCAATTGAGTATACAGAACTAAATTTAAGTCGGAACTCTATGAAACAAGAATCGTCAGGACCGATTGAATAATAGTTATCTAATGGAAGAGAAAAGTCTGGATTTCGTCTTATAGATTTTTAGTTATGTCAAAATCAAATTTTCAGAAAAACAGCGCCAACAATTATAAAACCATAACGGTTTATTTAAATAAATAAAAGGATTTTTAGTAAATAAAATCCGAATTTCCATTAGAAAAATCCAGCCTGGAGATATAAAATAAACATGAAATCAAATGAAGTAAGTGAAATGATTTTTGAAACAAAAATCAGATTTTTAGTATTGAATAGAACTAACTAATTTGAATAATAATTAGTTCAACGGAATATGATATGAAATTGGGCTTTGAATAAGTAAAGGTGATTTGACAAATTATATTCAAAATAAAAAAGGAAACTTGAACTGGAAATGGAATTCAATTTGTTTATAAGCAAGTTAATATTTTATTTGAACATGTTATGTTCAAACAAAGAAGTGAAATAGGCAAAATAGCTAATTAGAAAATAAAATAACGAATTGGGTTAAGACGAATGGATTGAGTTGAAACCAAATGGGAATATTTGGATATGTGTTAAGCAGGTTTGGAATGAAGTATATGAAAAGATATAAATTGAAATGCCTAACCAAAAGGTACATATTTAATTTAATATGAGATTTTATGCGCTGAATCGGCAAGCCGCTTGGCTTTTTGATTTTCTTTTTGAATGGAAGTGGCCCAGAGAGGCGTTTTGTAGTTGTACCGAGTGACCCGTACAAAGGAGGTTATGGCGAATTTTTCTGGAAGTTTAAGTAGTTAGAATATTTTTAAGAAAATTTGATAGTTAGAAATCAATGTATCGATATATATAGAATTCGATAAGGAAACGAACTTAAAAATAGGATTTTATAAACAAAAAGGAAGTCTATAATTAAATTTGGTAAAATTAGAAAGAGAAACATATACGGGTTTAAAAATGAATAATTGATTTGTATGGTGTTGATTATTCGAGGCAAGTGGTCTTGTCTGTTTTGAAGTTAATGATGATTTCAGTCAAGGTCTGAGAGGTAATTATACCCTAACTTGATTGATTTAATTATTAACCGATAAATAGGAGGATTCAGTCTTGGAGGTAAATGTTTAAAGAAATTTAGTTGAATGAAATGTTTTGGGTTGTTGTAACGATGTTTTACACAACGTTCGTTTTAATCCAAATAAGTGGAATTTTGGAAATATATCGTAAATATTTCCTAAGTATAAAAATAACCGAGTTCGAGAAAGAGATAAGTAATTGGAATATTTTCCAATTATAAATAGAAGGTATTTTCTAATTATAGAAAATAATAGAAATTGATAGATGGAAATGTTTTCCAAATAGCATAAGAGGCCAAGATGATTATCGAAAATATCGTGTTAACGAATATGGATAAGGAAAGGGAGAAGTGTTTTAATTAATGAAATATTAATTAAAAGGCCCAGTGATTTGTTTGATGCTTTGAATGAATGTTTATTTTTCTTCGATAGTTAAATAACCGCCTATCGAATGTTTGCCAATATCGTTGTCAATATGGAGAGACTGGTTGGATTATTATCCGAGAACCACCCTGTATTGGAAGTAGCAATGTGAATCAGATTATATGAAGATAATCGGCGATAGAGTAGAGTGCAAGGGATTTTTCTATTAATGGAAATTATGCCTTCGGTTTCGTTCAATCCCAGAACGAACGTATATAGACGAATGTCTGACAAAGTATTTCCAGTGATCTCATATATTGGTGTGTATAAATATATATGGCGGAGGAGACTTTATTCTATTGGCATAATATCCAGAATATATTTGTGCAAATCAATTAATGATTAACGGATCTGACAATGTGGCATTCAAAGAGATTGTGCTATAAATGAATGGTAAGTAACCGTAGCCTCAGGCCTTAACATCCGGGAAATGACAAAAATCAGGCAGGTAGCATGGCTAAGTGGGTAGCTCCCTATTCGGGTGTATCATCACCTATCTAGAGAAATTCATTTCATTCTTTATTCTATTCGATGTTGTCCCATTCGGGAAAACGGTTGCTGATCCCAACCGTTGGTGATATACGTTCGATACACTCAAACGAAATGAGTGGTCGGTCATGTGTGGCCGGATTACAAGATGTTCTTGTTGAACCCAGTGTATTCTCCTCTAGAGATACACTATCGGAAGGTGGTTCCATACCTTGTCATAGCTGGAAATTCATCACCCAATAAGTGCCTGCTGTTTTGATTGTATATTATGTATGTGGAGCATGAGATGAAAGCGTTCAAGTAAATTTCTATTTATTTGATTTAGACACTATTATAATATCAAAAGAGTTTTGATATAAAGATTATCATTTTTCAAAAGGATTTTGAAAGTTAAATCAAGTGTTTTGGATTCTCATAAGGTAAAAACCCATTCCGTGTTATACGGCGTGGTCTTATGGGATATCGTTTATTTTCTCAAACTGTTTTAAATTGTCCACTCATACCAATCCCATGACTGACCTAGAGTTTATTTTGTTTTGTTTTACCTAAAATCTTGGGTGCCCAAATTTGTATAGGCAGTGTAACACCCCACCTCCGCTAGGGTCACTCCCAAAGGGAATGCACTAGCCTTGGTGGAGCATTATCTAGGTAAACATACACATAAATATTACAAGACAGAACATATAAAACAGCGGAAGAAGAACAAAATTTCATTGCTTTAAAATCTAGAAAGGTCTAAAGCCTTTTACATCAAAATGCCATTAAATCCATTACATCGAAATCTGTCTTGCATAAATAAAGAAGCATAAACTTAAAACATCAAAAGTAGCTTAATTCCCCAAAGGTAGCAGAAAATGCAGCCATAGCATAGCCCAAGATCAAACCGTACATGAGCTGAATCAAAAGCAAGCGAAGTCCAAGCTAAGTGCTAGAGTTTCCTCCCTGAGAACCTAGGGGGGACGAAAGAAAAAGAGGCAAAAGAAAATGGGTCAGTCATAAAGACTGGTAAGTCCAAGTGACTTTCAGCATAAAAACAGATAAAGGTAACATGACATGTATAAACTGAAAGTAAACATACGGATTTTGACAAGATAGGCAAGATAGACTAAGATAACATGATAAATCAAGTATAAATCAAGTATATCCTCAGGTATTCAAGGTTCGCTGCATCAACTGTACTAGAATCCCAAACCCATGTCTTATATTAATCATGAAATGATTTCTTGGCCCAATATCATGAAATGACCCATTACTAGGTCCAACGTAACGATCCACTAGTCGATCGGCTCCCTACAAGTTCTAGCTCATCATGTGTCTATGTCATACGGCCCTATCACGAATGTAGTCAACTGTGCTAGGTCCACCATAGGGTGTATCAATCCCTATGGTGCCAACCACCGACACGAATCAAGAATGCACAGATAAACCTACTGATGCCCAATGCCTGCTTTTTCAACTCCGGACCACGTGCACGACCATAGCCCGCCTGAACCTACACTGGCGCACCAACACAGCCGTTGTTCTGGTCGCTTACAATCAGCCTAGTAATCGTGCCCCACCCTGCCTAGTTCCAGGGTACCATGATACATCTAGTGGGTTACTGCTGAAATGGACCACGTAACTAGGGTTTCTGTCTAGCAGGTTAAGTGTTGTCATTTAAATTCGAGACTTAACCCTTATCAGTCTAGCATATCAAATTGGCTAAGTGTTGTCATTTAAGTTCGTGACTTAGCCCTACAATTCACGTGTCAAGTTGGTTAGGTGTTGTCGTTCAAGTTCATGACCTAACCCTACCAATCATGTCTCAAGTTGGTTAAGTGTTGTCTTTCATGTTCATGACTTAACCCTATCATGTGGCATTAATTCATTAATGCACCCCAACCTCTCACATCAGACCTGTTGTTGTGGTCACTCGATATATGCCGGGCGGTTGCGGGCAGAATTACACCACAACCCAGTCTGACCTCGGGTTTTCAAGTACGATATGACCAACTACTCACATTGGATCCTATTGTTTGCAGTCACTTGATTTGTCGGGCGGTTCCGGGCAGATTTACACTGCAAACTCAACCCAACCTCGAGTTGGCCATTTTCAAGTTCATTCTATTGTCATGTCCATGTTCAAGATTCATGTCAAGTTCGTGTCAAGTTTTCAAGGCAAGTTTCATGTCAAGTTTCCTATAATTGCCAATTTTTTCCAACGTTACCCCGTCTAAATATTAGGCAAACAATCTTAGCCTAATTTTCCGTCCACATGATTTTTGACATATAATATTAGGCTAAAAACTTAGCCTGATTTAACGTACACAAAATTTGCATAAAGAAATCCATTAACATAAACATGTCATGGGTGTAAACTTGGCATTCTCGGCATAGTCAATATGAACACCATAGGTGTGTACTTGCAAAGTAATCAACATGAATCGAGTTCGAATGCTTAAGCTTTAATTTGGAGGCGGCGGCCATGGTTCAAGAGGTGAATTAGCAGCATAGCAGTGTAAGAATGATTTGTATGAATTAGGCTAGGTCTTAGGATGTATTTATAGGTGTAGCAACTAGTTTAGACCCTTAGATTAACCCTAGAATCAATCCGGGCCATCAAAACATGTCTCAGGCTTCAAAAATGGGTTCTGGGTCAAAATAAGCCGACCAGGTCGACCTGTAAGGGGGCGAGGTCGACCACATGGTCGACCTGGGGTGTAGGTCGACCCTAGGGTCAACCACATGGTCGACCTGGTCCCCAGGTCGACCCCCAGGTCGACCTGCCTGGTCCTGTGCTGCCTAAAATCTGCTGAATCTTCTACAGGCCATAACTTCTTCATCCGGACTCCGATTTTCGAAAACTCGGACTCTCTTTCACATAAAATTTCGAGAAAAACGCAATGGCGTAACCCGTTTCCCTTTACTCTTATTTTAAAATTTAATTATACCCTGATTTCTAGTTTCAACATGTTATTAAAATTCGGGTTGTTACAGGCAGTCAAGTAGTTCAGGATTTTACAGATCTATCTAAAGGAGCTTGGAGCAGGAGGCTTCAGTGTTAGATATATATACTATTTTTATTTCTGCTGTGTTGTAAGTGTTGTACTCTGTTAATTGATAATTTTTTGTTATACAGTTAAAATTTTGCATTTCAAAAGTTACGATATATTATATTTTGTTCCGCTGTGATGTGAGATTCTGTGTTGTTATTTCCGTTCTTCTTCTACCTTTTTCTTCTAAAAAAATGATTCGTATTTCTATGATATTTGGGTTGGACGTGTGATGTATGTAGTCAACTCAGATAGTACAAATTTGCGGGTCGTTACAGATTTTGACTGTAGAAGAAATGAAGTTAGGGTTAGGAATGTTAATGGTATTATATAGGGTAGGGAAATTATTATTTTTACTAATTTAATATTCAATCGTTGCTTACATTTATCATTTAAAAATTCGTACGATTACATACAAATCTCATTTTTGATGAAAATTGACATATAGCTATATTTTGACATTACGGATCCAAAAGAAACTTGTTTCGTTGAATTCCGAGTTCGTTTGCTCACAAAGCGTATTTTTAAAGTCAAATTATTAATCGATTCACACTTAAATTACATACGGTCAAATATTAACTCCATAAAAAATAATATGAAATTGTAAATCTAATAATAATTTAATATTCCGGATCCAGCAAAATTGGTTTTGTCGAAAACGGAGGTTGTATGAAAAATGACTATTTTTAAGGCTCAAATAAAACAAATAAAATATTAATAAATTCAAAAACAAAATAAATAATAATAAATTAATATTATTGTACATATCCAAATAGAATTTCGTATTATTCCAAAACAAACATACTTGAGTTTATGACACGATATTTCAAAATCCAGGTGAAATTGATATTCGAGTGTATAATAAAATCCTCTTTATTTATATAATAAATCATCATAATTTATTAACGATTTCATAGCGACTTTTTAAAATTTTGATTTGGACATAACTCACAATTTATAACACGAAATCTCAATTTATCACTTTCGTTAGAAAACTATAATTCAGTTGACCCTAACGTTTCTTGTTTTACAGAAATCCAACATATATCAAATTATGTATATTCAATTGAAATTCAAAACGAAATATTTTGAACTATCATGACGTTACGAGACAATTAATATAAACTTATACATTCAAACTTCGTTTTAAATAAATTATAAGCCATTGATTCTCATTATAAATTGTTTCAAATATTTTAGATCAATTAAATATTTCTTAATAAATTTTGGGTCGATACAAGTTGAAACAAATAAACACTTCTTTTGAAATTTTATTTTCGAAAATTTTTAGCTAGTGTGCCATATACTTATAATGTATATGTCAACATATTGTTTAAATATTTGAAAATCATCTAGTTTTAAATCATTTTGGGAATACATTGCTTTATAAAATAATCTAAGATTTTGTAAGATCATTTGGACATATCTTATTCAAATTATAATCATAATAAAATTTAATAAAGCTTTACAAAATATATTTTTGAAATATTTAATATAAAATATTAACTCTAATGTAAATAATATATATATATATAACACTATTTAAAAAACAAAGTATAAATAAATTGTTAAAACATTTTTTTGAATTTATTCAATGGGAAACCGACCAAAGTCATAAAAAACCCCTAGTGCACCTAGCCTGGTCCGCGAGTGCTTCATAAGTGGCTGATTTTAACTTATATGCACATGGTAAACCCTTAACATGTCATTGCGGGTTTTGAACTCGCATCATTGTTACCTCGACACAAGTCCTTATCCATTGGGCTAATGCTGCGGACGCTTTTAAAACTAAAATATCATTTTGAAAACAAGGCTTATTTCAGTAATCATTTGAAAAACCATCATTATGTAAAAGGAGAGTTCAAGTGTAGTCAAAAGTTTAACACACATTCTAAGACTTTAAAACTTATATGGAATATCTTGAAATCTTGAACTCTTCAGTACTTACAAGTCTTCATTCTCTAACTCTTGAAATGTCTTAATAAACTTTATCTTGGTAATCTAGACATTGTACAGTCTTCATAATCAATATTTGTTTGTATTCTGTAGTATATAAAACATATAACTAGATAAATACTAGTATTTATATTTTATATTATTTCCTAAGGTTATTGCCATCAAAACAATTATATATGGTACTAACAACTACCATTAACCTTTTACTACCTAGGCAAATTTCAATTCATAGATGTTTGCGTGGAAGAAAACAACTTTGTCACAATTACGTTAACTTAATGTTGTATGCGCCACTTGGATATTACATGAAATAACACTACCTATGAATGAAAATGCTCTAAATTGTTTGGCTTTGCAAAAGCATTGTAAATGTTATATGGAAAGTTTTAGTATGCTTCTGAAGGCACATATTAAATTGTTGAATTACAAGGGAGTGTTCGCGGGAAAGAAATACCTCATCATAGTTTTTGATGCAATACGCACGTAGAATTTTTTCGCATTTGGATTCAAAATTATGTTATTTTTTTTTATAAATTTCAAAACTTAATAACTTGTGCAAATGCAATCCGTTTGAGACGCGGTTTCTTGCATTGCGATCGTATCGAAGTTCTATACGTAATGGAGTTAGTTTGAATTTAATTAGAGTAATTTATAATTTATTTATTTGTGTAAATTATTGATACATATTATTTATTAAAAAAATAATAAATTAATTAACCATAAATCAATTAAATTAAAAACCATAAATTAAAATGATCCACTTAAGTGGTCCACATAAAGCCGCAAATGTATTCTCAGCTTAAATTTTTCGCTTATATTCTCCGCTTTTGCTTCTGCTTTTGCATCTGCTTTTCGCAAACAAACCTAGATCAATCTCTTTAGATTTTGTCTATTGATTTCCAATGTATTGTTTGGGCTATTCGTAAATTGACTTTTGGTGTAGTGTTTGGGCAACCATTAGAAATGAGTCAAAATGAGCATGTGAACTGACTGCCCTATTCACAACAGAAACCCAATTTAATATAGAAAATTTAAAACTAATCACTTTTACATTTGTTTGTATTTACAATCGTTAAAATGTCAGCTTCCTTTTGTTTTTAGGACTAAGATCTCGTATTCATTGTTGAATGCAGCTGCATACACGCAATAAAGAAGGTAGAGATGCACTAAAGAAGACTGAATCATTGCAGACAAAAATGGATATGAACGTGGTGGTAAGCACAGAAGAATAGATAAAGAATTATAGAAGAATGTTGCAAGAATTTAGAAGAAATAGGTGAAAAATAGAAGAAAGGTTTAGAACAGAAGAGTAAATGAGAACAACAATATAAGGTAAGTTTTCATTTTATTACTTGATTTCACACATGAACAAAAATGATGGTCTAGTCATCTATTTATAGATGCTAGCCATGACCTGGTCATTTTGACCGTTACAAGCTTTGTACCTCAAATTTATTTGAATTGAATTTTATAAAATCTATGCACTAATTTCACACATGCACTTGCACAGATGTACCTGCATCCTTCTTCAGGTTTTTTCTTGGATTTCTGTTTTGTCTTGATGTTCTTCTATCCTTAAGTTTTCCTGACCATCAGCATCAACTTCAGGTGATTGGTGACTAACTGGCTTTTCTCTTTTAACAAGTGTTTGCTGAAATGTTTGAGATATACATTGCTGACCAATTATTCGATGACATACCTGAACGTAACAATTCTCCCCCTTTATGAACAGACCTTGTCTCAAGGTCTAAAGTTGGAAATCTCTTGACAACATCTTAATAATCTTCCCACGTTGCATCAGTTATTGGTTTATTCTTACATTGAATTAGCACTTGAACCACTGGTTTATTTTGTTTAGGAATCATTCTTCGATCCAGAATTTTTTTTGGGTTCTTCTATGATTTCATTAGTAAAGAATGGTAGATCATGCGGCAGTGTAATTGACGAACTTTATTTCGTTTTAAGTTGGCTGATGTGAAAAACTAGATGTATTTGCGATGAGATTGGAAGTTCTAGCTTGTAAGCTAAATGACCAATTTTCTGTATAATCTTGTAATGTCCATAATATTTTGGTGACAACTTTGTAGTCTTTGATTGACTTGTAGAAATATGTCTATAAGGTTATAGCTTCAGGTAGACCCAATCATCAACATTATAAGATCTTTCTGTTTTATTTTTATCAGCAAACTTTTTCATTCTATCTTGAGCTAATAGTAAACTGTCTTTGAGAAATTAAAGTGTGATATTTCTGGGGAATAAATGTTGTTCCACTGCTTCAACTTTTGCAGTATTAAGTGCATAAGAAAGCAAAGTTGGAGGCTTTTTTCCATAGAAAACCTCATATGGTGTTAACTTTGTAGATTCTTTCTAGGATGTGTTGTACCAAAATTCAGCTAAGGTTATCCATTTTTTCCATTCATTTGGCTGACGACATCGAAACATCTCAGGTAGCTTTCCAAGATTTTATTTGTAATTTCTGTTTGACCATCCATTTGTGGGTAGTATGCTGAGCTATATTTCAAAGAACATCCTTGTAAAGTGAAAATCTCTGACCAAAATTTACTTTAAAATATAGAATCTTTGTCATTAATTATAGTTTATGGAATTCAATATAGTTTAAAGATGCCATCAAAGAGAACTTGGGCTACTTGTTTTGCTGTATAAGGATGATGCGTAGGAAAAAAGTGTGCATATTTGGATAACTTGTCACAACCACATAGATGACTGTAGCATTATTGTTCTTGGGTAAATGAGTAATAAGGCCTGTAGAGATGTCAGTCCAAACTTGAGCAGGAATAGGCAAAGGATGAAGAAGCCCTGGTGAAGAAATATTTCCATATTTTTCCCTTTGACAATTATCACAATTTTTTATGTTTTGCTCTACTGATTTCTTTATGTGCTTCCAGTGGAATACATTTTTGATTTTTTTTTAGTGTCTTCTTTACACCAGCATGGCCACTTAGGGGAGATGAATGAAGTTCAAATAGTATAATATTTATGAGAATCTGGTGGTCTAGATCAATCAATATTCTCCCTTTGTAGAAAATTAAATCATCTACTATTCTATATTTTTCTGATGGTGGGTTGCCTTGTAGTATTTGATCTTTTTTGATAGAATAGTATTGGCTCTGGTTGAGTTCTTTTCGAAGTACAATTACCAAGTCTGCTTGTACTAGTGAAATTAACATTGCTTCAGGTTTCTCATGAATTTTGGACAAATTGTGTGCTACAATATTTTGTTCCCTGTTTAATTTGTATTCAACATGATAATCATAGCCATGGAGTTTAGCAAGCCATTTTCCATGAATTCCAGTGGTTGCTTATTTAGAGAGCAAGTGTTGCAAGCTTTGATGGTCTGTTCGAATAATGAATTTCCTTCCACGTAAGTATTGAGCCTACTTTTTTGTTGCATGAAGTAACGCCAGCAGTTCTTTCTCATAGGTTGATAAATATAAATTTCTTCCTTATAAAACTTGGCTGATATAAGCTATTGGCTTGTTATCTTATAGTAGAACTGCACCAATACCTGAACCACTTGCATCACACTCAATATAAATTCCTTATTAAAATTAGGCATAGATAATATAGGAGGAATAATAAAACAAGATTTCAGCTTATAAAAATCTTCAATGGCTTCTTATGATCACTAGAAAATATCTTTTTTGAGCATAAAGGTTAGGGGTTTTGCATTAATGCCATACCCTTTTATAAATTTTCTATAATAGCCTGGTAATCCTAAAAAACCTCCCAAAGATTTTATATTGTTAGGTTGTGGCCACTCTAAAACAACTATTATTTTTTCCCTGTCTATAGATATGCCATTTTCAGAAATGATATAGTCTAAATATTGCAATTTAATTTCGGAAAAAGAGCATTTTGAAAGTTTAATTACTAAGCTGTTATCTTGTAAAATCTGAAAAATAATTGATAAATATTTTAAATGCTCATCCCAAGTTTTGTTGTAAGTATGTCATCAAAAAAACAAGAGTAAACTTCCTTAAAAACACTTTAAAAATTGAATTCATCAATGCTTGAAATGTTGATGGTGCATTGGATGACCCAAATGGCATAATTGAAACTCATAATAAATCATGTGTCCTATATTTTGTTTTGTGAATATCATCTTCATTCATTCTAATCTGATGGTAACCTGAAGCTAAATCGAGCTTAGTAAAATTCTTGAACCATATAACTCATCAAGAAAATCGTCAGTGAGGGGTACTGGAAACTTATCTTTAATGGTAAGCTTGTTTAAACCCCTATAATCTATAAAAGCACTAATACTGTTTCTAATAATAACAGTGTCTAGCATTTGTTTTATCAATTTTTCTAGCTCATTTTTTATGTGAAAAGAATGTCTATAAGGTTTTAAACAAACATGTTTAGACTCTTGAAGTAATGGAATGTGATGGGCACAATCCCATTTTGGTGGAAGGGATTTCAGTAGTGTATTGATAGGAGCAAATTTATCAAGAATTTGTTGAATTTGAGGATGAATTTTGCTCTTATTGTGAGGTAAACCATTTGTTGACAGAATCATGAATTTGATGGATGCAACATTAATTTCTTTAGAAATGTTTTTATCATTCAATTGCTCAAGAAAAGAATTAGTTAATCCCTACCATGTATACTCCTTTCCTTTATAAATAAATCTAACTTGCAGTGTATTGAAATTAAAACAAATTTCATTGAATTCTTTCATCCATTGAATTCCTAGCAATATCACATCCTCCCATAGGTAATAATAATAAATCGACAGGCATTTTGCAACCTTGACAGGAAAGTAAAACTTGAGAGAAGATTTCATTACCTGAGAGCTTTTGACCATTTTCCACCTAAACATCATATGATCTAGTTTGTTCCTTTTTAAGGTTTAATTTCTTTGCTAAAGTACTATCAATAAAGTTGTGAGTTGATCTAGAATCAATGAGTAATATAACTACTTTGTTATTGATGTATCCCTTAATTTTAATAGATTGCAAAGTGGGAATACCTAACAATGCATTAAGGGAGACAGAAACAACGCTTTATTATCCAATTTAGAATCTTCTGATACTATTAATTTTAAATTTCTAGCATCTAAATCATCATATTTTGACTCATTAGAATCTAAATTGATTACCCTTTCCATCACAAATACTTGTTTATTTTTACATTTATGGCCAGGAAAATACTTTTCATTTCGCCCATATCAAATGTTGTACGTTTTCTTTTCTAATAGTTCTTGAGGGGTCGGCTTCTTGATTTTTGACAACTTGTCATTGTTTTTAAAACAAGTTTAGATCTAGTATTTTCAACAGATTTAACAGAGATAAAAGAAGAAAAATTCTGTTTATTTTTAGAGAGCCACTTTGCTTCAAAAGTTTTAGCATAAGAAACTGCCTCATCAAAATCTTGGGGTTTAGCAGCAATAACATGGTACTCAATTTCTTCCCTTAACCCTCCTAATTTCTTTTTGCAAATAGTGCACAGGGGTTACATTATCTATCAGTCCTTCTAACTGTTCAAATTGATTAACATAATGCATGACTAATGCGGCCCGTTTTAAGGAAGAAGATGTGTCATAAGGTCGATCAAGTTCATTAGAATTAAAGCGTACCTGAATTGCTTTATAAAATGTTGGCCAGTGATCATAATCAGGGATGTTGTGTGAGTACCTGTCGAACCACTGTAAAGCTTCTTTTCTGAGATGATAAGAGCAAATATGCACCCACTATTGTACATTAGTATTGTTGTATCGAAAGAATTGATCCACTTGTCTAAGCCAATCTATAAATCTATCTTCCCCGCTGAATGTAGGAAAGTCCATATTTATCTTGACCTCAGTATTATCTTTAGAGTTAATTTCAGAATTTATTAATGGAGAGTTCTCTATTGTCCACTGATCTTGACGATTAAGGAGTGGTGGTCTTTGATTAGATGACACGTATACATTCGATCTGGGTTGCTGACCTGGAGAAGAAGTTGCAGTTTTGTTGGCCTTCATTTCTTTCAATTCAGAAAAAAAAATTGAGAAAGAATTCTCCATAAATTCATGTAAGTTGTGTAACATACCGTCTTTCTTGCCGGTTTCCGCTGGTAATTAAACCAACTTAAACCGTTCACAAAGGCGGATCGTTATGGGTACTAACGTATATTGAACAAAACAACAGAACTTTTTATATCATGATACAATATTTCATCGGAGTTACATAGAATATCAGAGTTACATACATATAGCAGCGGAAACATAAATATACTCTCAGCGGAAGAAGCGATGTGATATAGCGAAAACTCCAACTTTAGCTCGAAGCTCCAATTCAGAAAGCGCTCCAACTCTTGCTCCAAGGGTCTATAACTGTAAAACTAAACTTCTAGCTGCCCATGTGGAAATTAGTGGGCACCCAGAGTTTAGGAAAGAATAATAAACTCGAGGTCAGTCATTGGACTAGTGCTAGAACATAAAACAGTTATTTTTAGGATTTAATATAAAGTTGGGAGATTCACCGGACTACGCTGCTAATGCGGAACAGGTTTACTCCATGTGAATGCCCGTGCATATAAATTCGTAACAAATTTTGGAAAATGAAGCTATCATACGCACGTCCCACATCACACAATGCAAGAGCACACCAGATGGGCGAGTTTTGTCTTATGATAACCAAACATGCTTTCATACGTGAAAATCTTATTTTAATACTATAATTAGTGCATAGTGTTGAAAACCATTTCGCAGATAAATATATTAATCTTAGCAAGCATAGTGACTATGCTCACATACATAGTTTACAGACAAAACTAAAGGCTCGTATTGGTAGTTGGGTTCCAATATGATGATTCCTGACCCGAAAGATCAATCAGGAACTAGGTGCAACCTCACGGTTCATGGTTTTCATCCAGGCTTGGACACAAAACACCAGGTGTAACATACCGCCTTTTTGACCGTTTCAAATCGGTAATCAAACCAACTTAAAACGTTCGAATCGACGGATCGTTATTTAGCTTACAGAGTTTAAAGATAAAATGAACATAGAAAACACAGAATAAATAATTAACACAGTACTGAACAACAAAAATATCTTTTATATATATATAATCAGAATTTTGATACAAGAGTTTTTCATACAGCGGAACTTAAAATATATTTTGAATACAGGAAAATCTTTACTGTTTGAAAATCTTCAGAGTGCGCCGTCTTTGGAATCTCCAGCTTCGTCAATCTTCGAATCCTAAGCTGCGATATTTAAATTTGTACTGCTCGGGTCTGACTCGAGAGTCCCATGCAAAATCATAAAACACTCGAGTCAGGATTAATCATAGTTCAAGTAAAATAATTTCAATAAAACACTGAATATAGCAGTTGATTTTCACATCCATTATATGCCGCTGGCTGAAATTGCGGTTATGTAACAATTTCATTTTTCAAAAAATAAATAAATTCAGGACTATAACGGACTGTGATCCTAGATGCTTGCATATACACACATGCACAGGTACATGCGTGCATTGCCACAGCATCCAAGAAGCCAGAAATAACGAGAACAAGCCCACTATGTCAACATATGATAACGAAATGAAACAACATGGTTACTGCAAGAAAATGGCGCAGCGAGCCGTAGTTTAACCCAAAAAAGATAGATACATCAGAGAAGATACTGATCAAGCTATAGTATTGATGTTCACAAGTGAATGCCAAGCCGAAGGTAACAAAACCAGTATATAGGACATCAACATGTGCTTAACAGGGCACGTAAATCATGGTTGCTTCCGTTTTCCCTTTGGATTGTATGGTTTAAAGCATAGAACAAAACTCAACAAGGCTTTAGTCCAAGTTCTAATCTAAAATATAAGGTGTACAGGTATGACAGACCAAAGAATGAATGGGACAAGGCCAAGAGCAGTATCCATTACATGATTTAGTGCATATTAATCATGCATGACTTCATTGTGGTACATCTGTTTTAAGAACAGGAATAAAGACGCCAATATCTTTTAAAAATGCATGATTTTTAAAGGACATAACATAAAAGTAATAATCTATGTGAGATGGAAAGCTCTAGACTTAAAGTATTTCATTTTTTACTGACCGAGTACGCAAAATCAGTTCATAGTAATGATTTAATAATGATGTTCAAGGAAATAACAATAAAGAGGATCAATGTTCCGAACTAGATGAGCTAACGCAATTAAACTATGAAAAATTATAAAACAATTCATATAGTACTACAATCTGCCAACATACATCTAGAACAAATGAATTTAATGTACATGTAAAATCAAAGGTTCCCAAGTTTTTCTTATTTCTTATCATTCGTGGTCTATTTGTTTTAACTGAAAATTTCAACATATATATATATATATATATATATATATATATATATATATATATATATATAGCAAGCAATATCTCTCATCCACAATACAAGTAACAGGACTGAATTATGTTAACATTTTCCAGTTTTCGAGTTACTAATATGATGACAAGATGAGGCAAAATATACATGCAGCATGCTTTTGGACAACTTTATGAGACAAACTAATTCTAACAGGAAGTATCAAGGGGGTTAATACATTATGGTAATTCTGCTCTCATTTAAGATGGACTAGGAACCAAATTCGATCATAAAATCGATAAAAATTTTATAGAACAAGTAGCCTAGCATCCATATAACTTCTCTCACCCCTCTATTCCAACTGGAGTGGATTCAAACAAGCCCAAAAGTGGAGTAAACTAACCTAAAGCCAAAAATAACAATAGTGATCATGACACAACATCACGAACCAAGGTGATAACTAATGTGGCTGAAATGGGATCTCAAAAATACCCAACATGTATGTTCAATCCAAAGATTTATGGGTCAGGTAAATAAATGTTTACCAGTATGCGCTAATGTAATCAATATATTACATTAGCTCCTGTGATATCAGTTTATATATTATGTATCAGTTTTACTGAATGTTCAAATATCTTATTATCATGAGGATGTACTCGTGAATGATGCCTGTTTATAAGTATCAATCATCTTTAGTATTGTTCGCAGCCTAGGACTAGTCACTGTATGCAGATTATTCTTTTACTTGCTTTCTATGTACCAAATATATATAGAGACTGCCAAAAATATATGTATGAAACTATGAGGATGATGTTGCATGAATTTTTGATTCATGTAGAACACTTCTAATTTCATATACAATTAGCAGATAAAATGGCAACAGGGGACGTGCCAATTCAAAGTAACATACATCAGTACTGTAGAATTCACGACAAACAAAACCAATGGGAAAATGTGCGTTCAAACCTCAAGGTATTAATAGATTTAATCAATACTATAGAATGTGTACTCAACATTCACACCCTTTATAAAGCCATCAATAAAATTAGTTTAGTTTGTTACCTTAAAATCCAATCCACTCATTGAAGAGGGGTGTGACAAATTAATACCAAATTAAGTATCTTCTGAAATGGTTACTACAGTGGTAACTAAGACTACTAACCATTATCTGTCCCAAATGGCAATTCAAAATAAGGTTTTTGTTAAAGGGAATCGGCAGTGCAAGTTTAGAGGAACAAATAAGCAAAGCAAATGAAATATACTCAATCTCAAAGTAAGTTAAATCGGTCATAGGTCACAACTCATTATCTACGAAGGTTCAACCCTCCTATTCTTGGCATCATGGGGACAAAATAGAAAAGTACCCAGTACAATCCAAACATCCATGAACACAAACAAGCGATAAACCAACTACCATATATCAAATTAAAATGAAATCAAATTACTTGAAACAAGAATTAATCGTGGGTGAGTTGTCACTCACCTTTTGAACGGCAAGAGATGGATGGTGCCGAAGCTTGCTTCGATGCAAGGGTTTTGCGATGACCCAGACGACGCTGACGTTTTGCTGCGCCTGGACGTGATGAGGCTTCTAATTTACACGGTGGTGACAAGAACCCAAGTCGACGGCGGTGGAGCGATTTCTGGTTTCAGCTAAGCTTTACGGTGGTGGCACGATGGAGGTTAGGGTTCGTAGGAGGAGAGACCTAAGCGATTTTATTTGATTGAGAAGGTGATTCCATTCGGAGGCCATTAACGGTGAATTTGGGGAAAATTGATTTAGGGAAGGAACAAATTTTTGTTGCAGGAAAAAGTGAACGGAGGCGTAATTTTATAGAGGAATATTAGGGGATAAGGATAACGTAACATCACATAGGTCTTAGAGAGCTGTGATTTTTCAGAATATAGGTTGGTGCGTTATCATTTGGGGAAGGTGTTAACCCGATAAAATTTGAATATAAATCCCACCGTGAATTATTGTTGAACGCTCGGTATTTGTACTGTCAACACAATCTTTAACCACAACAAAATTTGACATGCCCCTTCGTTTCCGTATTCTAAATACAATAAGATTATCTTAGTTTTTAATTCGACTCCGATGATAATTTATTTTTAAATTATCTGTCGGTTCACGGATTTTATACCGTTTGTCCACCAATAACCTTGTTTTATTCTAAATTTGAAACATTAAACTCAATTTCGAACAGACACATATCCAAGCCAATTTCCATATAATTTAACAAATAAAACTCCACGTTATTTAACGTCAACTGCGTCTATTTTTAAACCCGACTATTTATATTTTCCAATCGAACTCAAATCCGTTTCAAATATCCAACCAAATACAAAAATAAATATTAAATTCTCAGCCAACCATTTCGAATTCAATTCACACACAAAATCACATATTCGATTTTAAATTTCTAACACGAGTATCAATATAAAATTGATTATTAAAAATTAAATCTTTAATTAATTACACATTCCAGCTGTCGAAATTTCCAGGACGTTACATTCTTCCCCCTTTAAAACTTTTCGTCCTCGAAAAGGAGCGATCGTTATAATTATACTAATGTATGCTTCAAATTTCCACATTTGTGTGAAATCTTTTCACAACTATTTTAAATATCGATATTTAAGCTACTGACCTTCTTTACTTATCCATTATATTCAAATACTCGGAAATCATATTTCCTTATAGTTAGAATCAATTTTGATCACATGCAATTTCGTTTATTTTCCGATTCAGTTTTATTTATTTCCACGCTTTCTGAACTATACTCAATTTTGCTCATACCAACTTCTATGTCAAATTATTTTGAGATATTTCCCAATTCCTCATTTTATCCAAACCTCTAAGAGATTCAAAATCGTATAATTTCTTTTCAGAACCATATTCTTTTTAAATTTCAATCTCTCTGCATAAACTGGATTTATGCATCTCAATCATTTCAAATTTCATTTTAAACATCATCTGTCAACGTTACTTATCCACCGTTACCACTGCAATGGGTCTAGGCTTAGCAACCCTCAACCCAATCTTCTTACATTCAATCCATTTAATCATTTCCAATACTCATTGTAGAGTGTAAATAACATCTCCACTTCCAGATACGAATTTTCGACTTGAAAATTTCCAAAAATTCCAATTTCTTTTATAATTTCTATACAAAATTCGTGCGAAAAATATTTGTATCATCATTCCAAAGCTATGGGTTTAAAAATACTTCGAAATCTTGTAACTTATTTGGTTAAGCACATTTTAAATTTCAAATTATTGATTTGAATATACTTTATAACTCGAAGTTTGACAAGTCTATTGTCGTTCTCACATATATCAGGCATACGCTGGCCAGGCGCATGACTAAAATCTCCCAGTACTAAATATCCTTGCTTCAACTCCCAGTGAAACTATTTCAAAAATTATTTAAAAAAAACAGATATGGAAAGTACCAATGTAATATTGATATGTTGATTGTTCATGAATCGCAGATACACAATGGTTTCGTCTGGATCCCCCAGAAAACATCTGTATCCATAGGAAATCCCTTCCCTGTGAATTTCGTCATGGACAGATCAACGAAAGATATTTAAGAGTCAAAAGAAAGTCTGAGGTCATTGAGCGTTGACTGCTCTATCTCAGGGTCATGAAAAAAAATCATCATAATAAATCAAGACACGAGGACAAATCAAGTCATACAAACAAATCAGGTCACGGAGACCAATCAAGTCACGAAGACACAGTGCTGCATCAAACAGGTGGCTCACCATCACTAAGATATCTCAACATCGCATGGCTCCATTCTACCTTTAGTAACTCTAGTGGTTACATCTCTTTCACTTGTAGATATGCCATGGGGACCGCAGGTACACAATGGTTATGCCTGATGCCCTCAGATAAACATCCATACCCGTAAGCTTTCACAGCTCTGCGGATTACGCCCTCATAATTCGACTATAGATCGCAGCAGTCACAATGGTTACGCTTGGTTCCCCCAAGCAACGTCCGTTTGCCGTAGGCTATCTGCAGCCCTACGAATTTCGCTACACGGTCGAATTCCAATGACTCTAGATCACAGCGATCACAATGGTTACGCCTGATTCCCTCAGGAAACATCCGACCGCCGTAGGCTATCTGCAGCCCTACGAATTTCGCTAACAGTCGTGCTCAATGGCAACTCATGAGTTTTATGTCCGGACAACCTACTACCACCAGCAGCATACCTCAACTAAACTCGAAGTTCATAGAGAAGGAAGGTACTTTCCTTATCTTGATTTGAAAACATATAATACTATGTATTTATAGTACTTCATACCCCTCGCAAAATCATACTTATGTCAACTTACATAAGATTTCCTTTTCAAAACATATTTTCAAACAGCTCATTCTTATATAAATTCCATTGTAAAAAAATTCATCTCCTCTCGATTACCTTCCAGTCCAGTAGTTTACAAATTCACCATGTCCTTATATATCTCTTATATAAGTTCCAAAATTACTGTATCCAATATTTAAGATCGAATATCCTCTAATTTCCATTCAAAATTCAAATTTTAAGTTTTGATCACTTAATCAACTTAGCAATTTGATAATTTTTCATTTATGAATCTATTGGTTATAACCCAAATTTTCTCTCGATTTCCCCAATTATCCAGTTCCTCACTTAATTCAGATTTTTATGCTTTCAAAATTTCAGAATTCTATCTTATAACAAATTTTTCATTCACGCATTATTCCTCTTCTACAATCTTCGACCGTCAATTAGGAAGCGAAAAACCCCCTAAGTATCAACCCCCAATGCCGAAACTAACATCAGATCAACACTCGGGAAATTATTCAACTTAACTAATCTCCAGTCAGTTTCTAAATTTCTTTTATTTCTTAGTTTCTTATATAATCATTGCTTACGCGATTTCCGAATTCAGTTTACTAATTTACCTTTCTTATGTTTTGTTATCGTCGTGCTGGTTTTTTTTTTTTTTTTGATTTTTCGCCATTCTGATTTATCGAAACCCGTTAGCCTCTCCCAATCTTTTGAAAAACATTTCGAATTATCTTATTTATTTTCTACAATTCTAGAAAATCACTTATTATCATTGGAAAACAATTCCAAACATTCACAAATCTTTACTTTCTATAGAAAATACACTTTAATTTCAGGGGGACATTTCTACATTTGTTATTTGAATTAAAACAGATATTAAATAAAACACAGCTATTTTCACTTAACTGCCAACACTCAATTAACACTTAAACCACTCTTGCTATCGAACCTTGACTATTTCTTAGTAAACAAAGAAGTCAAATAAGTTGGGGTATATTTACCTCTCAAACCTTAATTGAACAACATTATTAACTTTGAATTAGATCAAGTTCACAGTTAACAAAACACTCATTCTCATAATTTCCGAATTCAAATTAAGAATTTTCTCCTTTTACTAAAATTGTTAACTATAACAATAATTTACGCCTTTGGAAATATATAACTTTAAATTATACTTTATTCATTAAATATTTAATTAAAACGAAAAAATAAATAACATTTTTCTGAAATTCAACACAATTGACTTCACGCATAATCTTCTTTCGAATAATCCTGTATTCAATAACATAATCCGAACTTCAGAAAAAATCTCACTTTACTTATATTCTGAACTTCAGAATAATCCCACTGTATTGGTCAACTCAATTTCTTTTATCCACAATTGCATTTGCAACACCTTTGCTTTCACACGTTATTTACTTCTAAAAAGTAAATATTATTTCTTTTTCAAAACCCGGACTTGTCACATCAAATTAATTCTGATTTTGTTTAAATATTGATTTAAATCACTTCACAATCTCCATTCATATATCGCTTCATTTACAGTTCTCGTTCACAATTCACCTTTTGTTATTTAATTAACAAGTTTATAACTCGCTATCGAATTCATATATTCGATTTTTCATTGTTGGTTTGAAACCAATTACAATTCATCTAACCAAGTTCTAAATAAATTAGCAATAAAATTTGACATGGTCAAATTCTAATTATAACCTTTTTGCTTTTATTATCTTTAATTTATATTTCCAACAAAATAAAATTCATCATCTCGTCTTTGGAACGATTTCAAGTTCATCAGATTTTCTTATTTCCAATCAATTTCAGTTATCCTTGAATTCTAAGGTACACGATCAGATAAATTGATTCGTTGATTATCTTATACTTATCTTCGTTTGATATCATCTAATGATGGATCTAGATTCAAATCTAAGGGAATCTTATCGAAGAATAATTCTCAAAAACCTGGATTCGAAGACTTCTGAAGACTGGGGATTCCTAAACGAATTTTTAAATCTCAAAATAAATTTTTATTTCTGCTGTATCAGTTCCAAAAGACTAATTTATATAATATTTCCAAAATAATTTCCTTTTTCAAAATTTACTTTAAAATTATTTTCATTTTCAAAAATTTAAATTTCGAAACTTTTTATTTTTAGAAATCGCTTTTCTAGTGTCGATCCAGTCATTTAAACTCGATAAGCTAAGCTTTGAATAAACCAAAGCTCTGATACCACTTGTAACGTCCCGCCTTTTTGACCATTTCAAATCGGTAATCAAACCAACTTAAAACGTCCAAATCGACGGATCGTTATTTAGCTTACAGAGTTTAAAGATAAAATCAACACAGAAAACATAGAATAAATAATTAACACAGTACTGAACAACAAAAATATCTTTTATATATATATATATAATTAGAATTTTGATACAAGAATTTTTCATACAGAGGAACTTAAAATATATTTTGAATACAGGAAAATCTTTACTGTTTGAAAATCTTCAGAGTGCGCCGTCTTTGGAATCCCCAGCTTCGCCAATCTTCGAATCCTAAGCTGCGATATTTAAATTTGTACTGCTCGAGTCTGACTCGAGAGTCCCTTGCAAAAACATAAAACACTCGAGTCAGGATTAATCATAGTTCAAGTAAAATAATTTCAATAAAACACTGAATATAGCAGTTAATTTTCACATCCATTATATGCCGCTGGCTGAAATTGCGGTTATGTAACAATTTCATTTTTCAAAAAAATAAATAAATTCAGGACTATAACGGACTGTGATCCTAGATGCTTGCATATACACACATGCACAGGTACATGCGTGCATTGCCACAGCATCCAAGAAGCCAGAAATAATGAGAACAAGCCCACTATGTCAACATATGATAATGAAATGAAACAACATGGTTACTGCAAGAAAATGGCGCAGCGAGCCATAGTTTAACCCAAAAAAAGATAGATACATCAGAGAAGATACTGATCAAGCTATAGTATTGATGTTCACAAGTGAATGCCAAGCCGAATGTAACAAAACCAGTATATAGGACATCAACATGTGCTTAACAGGGCACGTAAATCATGGTTGCTTCCGTTTTCCCTTTGGATTGTATGGTTTAAAGCATAGAACAAAACTCAACAAGGTTTTAGTCCAAGTTCTAATCTAAAATATAAGGTGTACAGGTATGACAGACCAAAGAATGAATGGGACAAGGCCAAGAGCAGTATCCATTACATGATTTAGTGCATATTAATCATGCATGACTTCATTATGGTACATCTGTTTTAAGAACAGCAATAAAGACGCCAATATCATTTAAAAATGCATGATTTTTAAAGGACATAACATAAAAGTAATAATCTATGTGAGATGGAAAGCTCTAGACTTAAAGTATTTCATTTCTCACTGACCGAGTACGCAAAATCAGTTCATAGTAATGATTTAATAATGATGTTCAAGGAAATAACAATAAAGAGGATCAATGTTCCGAACTAGGTGAGCTAACGCAATTAAACTATGAAAAATTATAAAACAATTCGTATAGTACTACAATCTGCCAACATACATCTAGAACAAATGAATTTAATGTACATGTAAAATCAAAGGTTCCCAAGTTTTTCCTATTTCTTATCATTCGTGGTCTATTTGTTTTAACCGAAAATTTCAACATATATATATATATATAGCAAGCAATATCTCTCAGCCACAATACAAGTAACAGGACTGAATTATGTTAAGATTTTGCAGTTTTCGAGTTACTAATATGATGACAAGATGAGGCAACCTATACATGCAGCATGCTTTTGGACAACTTTATGAGACAAACTAATTCTAACAGGAAGTATCAAGGGGGTTAATACATTATGGTAATTTTGCTCTCATTTAAGATGGACTAGGAACCAAATTCGATCATAAAATCGATAAAATTTTATAGAACAAGTAGCCTAACATCCATATAACTTCTCTCACCCCTCTATTCCAACTAGAGTGGATTCAAACAAGCCCAAAAGTGGAGTAAACTAACCTAAAGCCAAAAATAACAATAGTGATCATGACACAACATCACGAACCAAGGTGATAACTAATGTGGCTGAAATGGGATCTCAAAAATACCCAACATGTATGTTCAATCCAAAGATTTATGGGTCAGGTAAATAAATGTTTACCAGTATGCGCTAATGTAATCAATATATTACATTAGCTCCTGTGATATCAGTTTATATATTATGTATCAGTTTTACTGAATGTTCAAATATCTTATTATCATGAGGATGTACTCGTGAATGATGTCTGTTTATAAGTATCAATCATCTTTAGTATTGTTCGCAGCCTAGGACTAGTCACTGTATGCAGATTATTCTTTCACTTGCTTTCTATGTACCAAATATATATAGAGACTGCCAAAAATATATGTATGAAACTATGAGGATGATGTTGCATGAATTTTTGATTCATGTAGAACACTTCTAATTTCATATACAATTAGCAGATAAAATGGCAACAGGGGACGTGCCAATTCAAAGTAACATACATCAGTACTGTAGAATTCACGAAAAACAAAACCAATGGGAAAATGTGCGTTCAAACCTCAAGGCATTAATAGATTTAATCAATACTATAGAATGTGTACTCAACATTCACACCCTTTATAAAGCCATCAATAAAGTTAGTTTAGTTTGTTACCTTAAAATCTAATCCACTCATTGAAGAGGGATGTGACAAATTAATACCAAATTAAGTATCTTCTGAAATGGTTACTACAGTGGTAACTAAGACTACTAACCATTATCTGTCCCAAATGGCAATTCAAAATAAGGTTTTTGTTAAAGTGAATCGGCAGAGCGGGTTTAGAGGAACAAATAAGCAAAGCAAATGAAATATACTCAATCTCAAAGTAAGTTAAATCGGTCACAGGTAACAGCTCATTATCTACGAAGGTTCAACCCTCCTATTCTTGGCATCATGGGGACAAAATAGAAAAGTACCCAGTACAATCCAAACATCCATGAACACAAACAAGCGATAAACCAACTACCATATATCAAATTAAACTGAAATCAAATTACTTGAAACAAGAATTAATCGTGGGTGAGTTGTCACTCACCTTTTGAACGGCAAGCGATGGATGGTGCCGAAGCTTGCTTCGATGCAAGGGTTTTGCGATGACCCAGACGACGCTGATGTTTTGTTGCGCCTGGACGTGATGCGACTTCTAATTTACACGGTGGTGACAAGAACCCAGGTCGACGGCGGTGGAGCGTTTTCTGGTTTCAGCTAAGCTTTACGGTGGTGGCACGATAGAGGTTAGGGTTCGTAGGAGGAGAGACGTAAGCGGTTTTATTTGATTGAGAAGGTGATTCCATTCGGAGGCCATTAACGGTGAATTTGGGGAAAATTGATTTAGGGAAGGAACAAATTTTTGTTGAAGGAAAAAGTGAACGGAGGCGTAATTTTATAGAGGAATATTAGGGGATAAGGATAACGTAACATCACATAGGTCTTAGAGAGCTGTGAGTTTTCAGAATATAGGTTGGTGCGTTATCATTTGGGGAAGGTGTTAACCCGATAAAATTTGAATATAAATCCCACCGTGAATTATTGTTGAACGCTCGGTATTTGTACTGTCAACACAATCTTTAACCACAACAAAATTTGATGTGCCCCTTCGTTTCCGTATTCTAAATACAATAAGATTATCTTAGTTTTTAATTCGACTCCGATGATAATTTATTTTTAAATTATCTGTCGGTTCACGGATTTTATACCGTTTGTCCACCAATAACCTTGTTTTATTCTAAATTTGAAACATTAAACTCAATTTCGAACAGACACATATCCCAGCCAATTTCCATATAATTTAACAAATAAAACTCCACATTATTTAACGTCAACTGCGTTTATTTTTAAACCCAACTATTTATATTTTCCAATTGAACTCAAATCCGTTCCAAATATCCAACCAAATACAAAAATAAATATTAAATTCTCAGCCAACCATTTCGAATTCAATTCACACACAAAATCACATATTCGATTTTAAATTTCTAACACGAGTATCAATATAAAATTGATTATTTAAAATTAAATCTTTAATTAATTACACATTCCAGCTGTCGAAATTTCCGGGACGTTACACCAGGTAAATCACCGGTTAACATCCAGACAAGGATACCGAACATACCCTTTTTTGCGCAAGTTTCAAAGTAGAACTACCGTCGAAGCTTTCAAGTTTCAATAAAATGTATACAACATAACCGCCAGTTTACCATCAATCCGGGGTGTGAGGTTCGTCGATGTCGCTATATACACAAAGCTACGCTTCAATAAGCCATGCTTTGATCATCATTAACACATTCCATAACTTAAGTATGCCGCATTGTCAATTTACAACATGTCACTGATTTTTATCAATACATAACCTCTAAGCACATAAAACTTAGAGACAGAAATAATTAACTGCCACAGTCCGATATATATATATATATTTATACCAACAGAAATCAGTGCTACGCAGTCAATTATAATGTCAGACACACAATCCATACAAGTCCATTCTGGGTCTGAACGGAACAAAATCCGAAAATCCTCAAATATATTCAGACCTCATGCCACTTATAACCTCATATCGGGTGTACGGCCTGATTTGAGACATCAGCAATAAATCCAAATAAGTCCAAAGATTCCCGGTCTTCATTTGCCATTTCTTATTCTTCAATTTCCTTCATAATGTCGTATTATTACTCGGAATGATTTTCGGACCTACATCCGATCTCGGTCTTTCCAAATAACTAACGCATTCTGTAGAATATAAAATTTCAACTTAAGTTCTTTCCATCATATATATGCATAACTTAATTCATTCTAAATTTAGAATGATCATCAAAAATCATTTATAAATCAAGTTTCAAGATTTACATTATTTCTTTATTTCAAACTCATTGAGTTTATTCAATCAAGGATTGGTTATATTCGAATCAAAGGTTTCAGAACTGGAATAATTCCTAATTTAATTAAATAAAATATTTGAAATAATAAATTTGTTATAAACTATTATATATATATATATATATTTAGAAAATCTTAAAATAAAAATGATTAAAAAAATACATACTATATATTAAAGTTAGAAGAAATAAATAGAATGATTTAAACATATACATATACATATACTTTAAATCAATTATTAAAATATTTGAAATTAACATACCATGTTTTATATAGATGAAAACCCATATAAATATACAAATACTTTAAACTGGAATTGTTTCCTTTCCATGCCGATGACTTGAATTTATATTCATATTAGAAAAGTATAACTGGTTTTTGATAATCTTGAGTTCATCCAATCGATCTCAAAGACATTCAACTTATTTACTTTCGTTCACTTAATTCCATATTAACTTCCATAATTAGCCTAAACCTTATTCAGGTAAACAATATTATCATCATAGCATTTAAGTTAAATCCAAACGATTTATATTAATATACAGTTGGTTAGAAATCGAAACTTTCTATACCCAATATATGTTTCCGTATTAAACTAATACTATAAGCGAAATTACAATATTTCCACTGATTAATTCCTCGAATAGTATTAGTCATCATATACAGAACTTATATTAAATATCTGAATATCACTTCCAACCAATTTAACCTAATTTTATATTGGAAAACTATTTATTATAGTTGTTGTTTCATAATATTCGAGATTCACTTTCAATTTGCTCTTTTACCAGTCTAGATAAGTAAACGTTGGCCAGGTAAGTTCAGCGCACTGGTTGCTGCATCCCTTGCCTTAGTTACACACCCCGTTTACCATTCCAGAATTGATAACGGAACAAACCTATTTGTGAACCCGAAACTTAAGTTACATTCCTTATTTAACTTTAAATTCAAATTATTATCCAAAGCAATTTATAATATATCATTATAAAATTTATCTAAACGTATCAAATTTCATATTAAATAATGCAAGTTTAAATATCCTTTCAACCAATTTTTATTTTTATAATATCATTTCAAATTATTATCTAAAGTCATATTAGATTTCACAAGTCCAATAGTTCGAGATTGCCAAATTTTACAACAATTTATTAATAAAACGGTAATTAATTTTAAAATCAACAATTTTAATTTAAGGCACTTTTAAAACAAATTTTAATATCAGTTGACATTGATAATAACATGTTGATTAGTTTCCAACATCAAATTATTTAAATTATTAAATCAAATTAACAATTTTCCAAGGTATTAATCAAAACATTATTTGATTTCATATTTAAAATGTTATTAACGTAACTTAGCTGTAAGTCGTTTTAATAACACCATATAATTAAATCTAACAAATTTATTCAATATCATAAAATGTTAATTAGGAAAATTATTCGAGGAATCAAATATTACTTTAATTAACAATTGTTATCAAACCAAAGAATATTGGTATTAGTAAACATTATTAAGTTAATAAAACACTACATAATTGTTAAATTGTTATTTAGCTAATAAATTTTTACTTAATTAAATTTAGGAAATTTCCTAATTTTCCGCTGGCAATTCATATAAGGTCGCAATGAGTACATATACATATTCACACATTTAACCACCGTTTTATGCATTCATTTCTTATATGCAATCAACAAATAAATTTCCAAATACGCGTTAAAGAATCAACGCGCATTGATATGCATTTATTTTGGCAACCATCATGAACTAACAATAAATAATTAATCATTCATGCAACCACACCTTATCAAATTCATCAAGCATGTATAAAAAATTTTAAATCGTATTAATAAAATTAAAGTGTTCTCACATGTTTAAGTGACTACATAAATACTACTTAAAGATCGAATATTTAAGGGTTTAATTTTATTTACCACGTCAAATCACTTGCAAATAATTCAAACATACCACCACAAATCAACTAAGGCATGTATATAACTAATATTCCAAACAAGTGTAATTTGTGAACTAACATAACGTGTTTCACTTCCAAATTCCATAAAGATGTCATTTTTACACCATGAATCTATTTAAGAATCATTAGCAAACATATACCATTAATTTCCTAAGAGGCATAAAATTTATTAAATTAGAGTTCTCACCTATGTTTGCCTTCCAAACTTTCACCGTTAAGTTCCAAATCAACTCCATCAACCTCGGATGATCTATTATCTCTCATATGCATCGCGCACTGCTCCTCGGCTACTAACGCGTATATAGATATATACACTCTCAACACTACTCTATGTTTGTGTTAATTTCTTGACACAAGAAAAGGCCGCGACTTCTATACTGGATGATGGACTGTTGGAATGGAGCTTGTTGGGGAGGACTATTTGCAAGAAGAAAGAAGAAATAGGTTTTTTTCTGAGAAGAAAAGAAGTTTGGTTTGTGCATAGAAGCTGGAGGCACGCATTTATAATGTAGAGAAGAGGGGATAAAGAATATCGCGTGGTATTATGTTCTGTGAATACGAATTGTTCATAATCTTAGGCCACTGTTTTAAAAAATTTGCACTGATATGGCAAGATCTAAAATTAGATTTTCTTAGATTTGGTTGTCCACCATATCTCCTTAAAAAAAATATTGGATTTGTTTTCTATGGACAATATGTTAGGCTAACACATGAACTAACAAGTTGTTTATGGTATTATCTGAACATTATAAACTTAACCATCATACACTGTAAATTAAATAGTAACGAAAAATATAGAATTGATTGCGCAATTTTATTTTATTTCCTTTCACTACGCATTCGTTTCATAAATGTGCATATATTCTTTATATATATATATAAATATATATAATAGATCAATTTCACCGTCTGCACTTCAAAAATTCATCCTTCGCTTTCATTACATTAACTATATCACAATTTGTACCATCATAAATTTAGACTCAACAAAATTTATTACTATCTATATAAAATTTCAACTTAGAATTTGAAATTGATTTAGGCGTTTTATTACGCTTTTTACTTAATGGATTGAAATGAATTTATCTTGACGACATTTTATTTTGCGCCAAAGTTCTCAATTTCGAAATTAATGATTTGTTTCTATGATATTAATTGTACCATAAATAACATGGTAAACGGCTTGCAAAATTTATCACCAATATTTATGTTAATTCAATGTTTAATTACCATTTGTACTCAATGGTTTGATTTGTAATAAATTAATCTTAACCATATATTACTATGCGAATAGATTCTTTGTTCAATAAATCGTTAAACAAAACTTATTTAAAAATTGATTTTTTTTTTCTCTTTTCCTTGTTCTAGTGTCAAATATTCCAAATGGCTTGCCATTTATTAGCATTGTAAATATTGATGTTGTATTCACAATGTGCTTTTAAATTCTAGAATGAACACTACATTCAAATTAAATAGAAAGTCCAAGTTTTAAATTGTACCTCTAGTATATTGTTAAATTTAATATTCAACAATTCTAAATTTGTAGTTTTTACTTTCATAATCAACTCAAATTAATAACGTTAATTTTGGAAAAATATTTAAGCTGAGCTGATGTTTACAATTGCCGTTAAAAGTGGATACTTTGTTCAAAATAAATAAATGTACATGTTATAATTAGAATGTCGAATATAAGCATATATTTTCTTATATAAATCAAATTACAAGATCAAAATAATTAATAACAGTAATAAGTTTTGTTTTCTATTTATTATAAGACAACGCTAAATATTCAACCGGTTAATAATGTAAATCACGTTTATTTATAAATTTATGAAATGGTTCGCACCTATTGTTCAAGAATTGACAAAATATCAAATATAAATATTTATTTTACATTGAATCTTAATTTAATTTATATTTTAAACGGCAATTTTGCTAGGTTGTTACAAGTTGTCTATCATCTCACATATTTCTTGATTATCCCTCTCGAGTCTCTTGAAAGATATAGAGTGTTGATTGTTAATTAATTCTTGTTTCTGCCATTTATCTTAATGTGACATACCTTCAGCAGTCATTGAATCAAATGAGGAAGCTTCTCTATTGCTCTCTTCAGTTACGAAAGTGGAAGGATCATTTGAATGAGCGTCTGATGAATGCTCATTGTCTGGCTTCGTTACAGTTTATCAGTTTCCTTTTGTTTTGGGGGCTGAGATCTCATATTCATTGTTGAATGCAGCTGTATACACACAATAAATAAGGTAGATGATGCATTGGAGAAGAATGAATCATTGCAGATAGAAAATGATATAAAGGTGGTGATAATCACAGAAAAATATATGAAGAATTGCAGAAGAATGTTGCAAGAATTTAAAGAAAGACGTGAAAAACAGAAGAAAAGTTTAGAACAGAAGAGTAAACGAGAAGAACAATATGGAGTAAGTTTTCATTTTATTACTTGATTTCATAGTAAATAAAAATGATGGCTTAGCCATCTATTTATAGATGCTAGCCATGATCTCGCCAATTTGACCATTACAAGCTTTGTACCCCAAATTTATTTGAATTGAATTTTATAAAATATGTGCATAGATTTCACACATGCACTTGCATAGATGTACCTGCATCATTCTTGTGTTTTGTCTTGGATTTCTATTTTATCTTGATGTCCTTCTATCCTTAAGTCTTCCTGACCATCAGCATCAATTTCAGGTGATTGTCGAGTAACTGACTTTTCTCTTTTGTCAAGTGATTGCTGAAATGTTTGAGATATACATTGATGACCAGTTATTCTGTGATGACCCAAACTTCCCCGTGAAGGAAAGCCCGGATTGCTTTGAGAACAACACACGTCAGAACATAAAACAGAAGAACATTTTATTGCTATTACAACAATTACATCAGAGTACAAGAATATTACAGAGTATGAATAAATATGCATTGGAAATACAATATTAGAGCTTAAAATACATTTAAATAGTAGCGGAAAAATAGTACAACACACAACTGAAGGAAATACACAGATACAGAGCCTTCCGAATATCGCTTCAGATGTAGACCAGGATCCTGTGAATATAATATCTGCAAAACCAAAACTACTAGCTGCCCGTGTGGAAAATATAGGCACCCAGAGTTTAGGTTAAAACAATAAACTCTAGGTCAGTCATGGGACTGGTATGAGAACTCAAAAACAGTTATTAAGTTGATTTTAAAGTTAGGTAAATCAAGGGACCACACCGTAAAACACGGAACGGGTTTACTACATTGGATTGCCAGTGCATAAAATAAAGTAAACCGTTAAATAACGCAATGCTTTTTAGAAAAATGAGACCATTATAAGACTCAAGTCCCATCACACAATGCAACGCAAACCGGAGGATAGAGTTTTACCTTATAATGGTAAAAAGATGCTTGATACGATAAAAAATGGATTTGATATTATGACTAGTGTATATATATGTTTCAAAAACAATTTCAATCATAATGTATCAATCATAGACGGCATAGTACCCCATCCTACTATGTCGCCATACTAGTTCTACAATCAAAACCGCATGGTGTCGTATTGGAAATTTGGTTTCCATCAAGAGTCAAGGCTAGGGAGGAGCTCCTTACCGATTCGAGGACACTCTAGCAAATGCCTCAGGATCACACCTATGGGCAACCCTTGGATATCTGCAGGGCCGGTCCCTACCTAACGGTAGTGGATTAGTTATGCCTGAACACACGTTTCCTGGTCCCTTTGGATCTCCATATGGCCACTAACAACCTATAAAACCCGAGGTACCTCATAATACATCATCCACATAAGTAAAATGCCAGCCAGTTTAAGCACTGACATCACTCTAGCTAGAAAGAAACGTGTGCACTCCCTGCGTTCCCTTCTCCCGTTTTTGACTCATACCGGGGTGTGAGGCTCGTGAAGTAACGCTATACACAAAGCTACGCCTAATCAGGCTATGCTTTGATCATCCCACAAGGCCCTGCTTTTCAACAAAAGCCTTGATCATTTGCATCTTGGCATGCCACATTGTCAGACCATACCATATCATTGATCATCTATCAACATATAACCGGGTGTTAAGTGAAGAATAAATTCTCCACCACCAAACAGCTATACGTTAAACAGAGATCAACGAATACAATATAAAGGAATACAATGTCAGACACGCAATCCATTTACAAGTCCGTTCTGGGTCTGAACGAAACCGGAGGCACCTTATTCCTCGCGTTTCCGTCGATCTCCAAGTACGTTTAGGTGATCACCACTTTTCCATCGTCTTGGGTGTACGGTCCAATCAAGATAGCGATAACCATCCAAACGACGTGAAGAACTCCGGTCTTCAACCACCTCTTCATCTTCGACTCTTGATCGACGTATTAATTATTCAGAATGTGTTAAACCCGGTCTTTCTGAATAATTCGCGTATTTTATAATCAAGTGCTATCAAAACACATCCAACGCCTCATTCCAATTCAGAATATTCTTTTAATAAAATATTCTTATTTTTAGGGAAAGATTTCCATTAATTTTATCAAAGATAAAACCCTTTGAAATTATTCTATTCAATCCAACTAAGTATTTATTAAAACTCCAATTCGGTTTTAATATCCAAATTTAAGAAATAATTCTTATCTTTAACCGGGTTAAAGAACTAGCTAGTGTCATTTAAAACACAGTTTACGATAAACCCAAAATCATATTCCATAAAATATGGAATCTTCACTAAAATTAGATCAACATATAATCAATATAAATTCCTGTATTAGACTAATAATATAAATGGAATAACGGCAAGGCCTTTTAAATTCCATATATAGTAACAGTCTTCATCCACAGAAGTTCATCTCAATTATTAACTAATCGAATTCCATTCAATTCCAATTTAACATATTAAATTGAAAAGCTTACTTTGGAAAATTTTCATTAAATCCAAATAAGAGATTCATAAATTCCAAATTATACTTCACTGTAAATTGGGTTAAAGAACAAATGTCCCCTAAAAAAGCGTTCACGATAAACCCAATTCACATTTCATTTTATTCCAATTACTAAATATAATCAGAACTCTAATAATCTTAATTAAACCATTTATATTTTTACAAATTTATATTTACTATTTAATTCCAATTAAATATTAATTGGAAAACTTCATTAAATCTTATTTAAAAGATTTATTCTTTTCTAATAGGGGTTTAAGAACAATGTTATTAAAGATACCGTTCACGACAACCCCAAATTCTTTTTTTTTCTCAATTCCAATTTAATATATATTGGATTGGAAAACTTCTCTTTAGAAACTTCTATTAAAATTTATGTTAAAAGATTTCTAAATCACAAATCATATCTTAACATCAAATTCTTTTTAATGCAACACATTCAGTGAACATATAATCTTCGTAGTTAAATCTTTTCTTAAAAACATGATTCATTATAACTGAAAACAAGACCATAATAAAAATATAATCTTTATTATCTAACCTTTTACTTGAAAAACATATTATTATGAAAATTTCATTCTTATTATCTAATCTATCTAATGAAACAAATTAACCATAAAAATGTGTTCTTTCTAATGTAATCAATTTTAAATAGAAATGAAATCTTTTTAATGTAATCTTTTTAATTCAACCTTTATTACACTAAAAAATGTAATATTTTTGATTCAAACTTTATTACATTGAAAAATGTAGTATTTAACTTTAATCTTTATTACAATGAAAAATGTAACAATTTCATCTCAATCTTTATTACATCGAGAAATGTAATAATTTCATCTCAATCTTTATTACATTGAGAAATGTAATAATTTCATCTCAATCTTTATTACATTGATAAATGTAATAATTTCATTTCAATCTTTATTACATTGAAAAATGTAATAATTTCATTTCAATCTTTATTCTAAAATGTTTATAAATTCGTTTATAAAACGATTCCAACTTTTATTTCAATTTTAAATCCAAATTGAATATTCTATCTATTATCATATTAAAATAATAATATTTCCAAAATATTAATTTTGGAATTAGCTCTTTAAAACAGATTAAATAGCCCAATTCATTATCTTATTCATTTATATTTTATAATGGGCCAAACCTCCCACATTAAGCCTGCTACTTGTGGATGCTGGATATGCCGGTTGGTTCCGGGAAGACTTATCCCACAAGTTGGGCTTAACCTCGTGTCATGGCCCGATTCGTATTTGCGCACTTGGACCTCTCACATTAGGTTCAACATTTGTGGCTGCTGGATATGCCGGGCGGGTCCGGGCAGACTTCCACCATAAATGTAACCTAACCTCGTGTCCAAGTAAAATTATAATTAATAATTATAATTAATTCACTGAAAATATTATTTTAAAATATTCCTTAAATTAAAATATCTTAATTTTGAAATACACTTTATTTTAAAATATACTTTATATGAAAAAAATTCCATATTAAAAATGATCTTTATTTTACATTGTCATTTCTTTTATAAAATCTTTTGTTTTCAAATATTCTAACTTACCATTCAATTATTAATAAAAATTGAACTTTTCATATTATTATAATAATATAATAATAACCTTTTCAAAGCGTTTCATCTTGAAATCAAATCTTCTAATTTCAACACATTGACAATAAAGTGTGATCTCTTTTAAATCTAATTCTTTATTCTCTTTTTAACAATGAAAGTATAATCTCTTCAATTCAAACTTTTGATTGTAACTTTTTGACAATACAACAATAATCTTTTTAATTTAAAACATCAAAACCATGATTTAATTCTTTTAACGGAACATTGTATTAAAATATTCTTTTAATTCTAAAATTGGAATGAGACCAAACCATCACCATATAATTTTAATTATATGGATTTCAAACATCGCATTAATTCCATAATAATGATAAAACATTCAACAACAGCCAGAGTGCAATTTAAACTAATCACAAGGGCGATGTGTAGTCAAAATATCAACCCAAGACCCGTGTGGGGTTTCAACCAACACAAATTCAAATAATATATCATTAATTGTGCTCTTGGACGATGTGTGAAAAATTATCGTCCAACCAACATAAATAAGCCGGGAAACTTGTTAATGGCAGTGTAAACATATTTCTAAATATCATAAATGACATAACATTATTTAACATGTTCACATATTTCAAATTTTCAAACAATTCACACAGTCATCCCAATCAACATTTATCCAACAAACAACAATTCCAACACAGATAATTAACTTACTTTTGAATATAAAAATAAATAACTGTTCAAAAATTTAGTGAGAAAGAGTTTTCACCTTTTCCGGGCTTTAATTGACGGTTCGAACCCAATTTTAGCCCAAATTCCAACATGCTCTAAAGTTGACAAAATTGATGTCTACGCGAAGCCCTCAACGCCACGATTGCAGCAAATCCTGTTTGGTGCGATTTCGAGTTCGTATAAAAAAGATATGAATTTTCGAAGTTTGTAATAATTAAATAATTAATTTAAATTATGAAAATTACCCAAAATTTCAACTTTCTCAGAATTGAACGTAGTTAGTGTCATTGCGAAGATCTCGTCGCCACGATCGCAGCGGATCTGAAGTTGTCAGATTCTGAATTCGTATGAGAGAGATATACAATTTCAAAGTTTGAATTACAAAGTTACCCCAAATCTCGGTCAAACAGCCCCTCGCCACCTTTGACCGCACTTTTCTCCCTCCTCCGACCTCCGATTGACTTGAAACCACCGCCATCCTCTTTGTCTTCGAGAGGTGCATCCACGCTCCAAGCCGCCGCCGCCGTTGATGCTCTGATTGCCGGAATTTCGCCAGAAAGCGAAATTCGTTTTGCGGGCCCCACAGGCCGCCACCCTCCACCAAAAAATCTAAAAAAACTACAATAGCTAGATCTCGCGAAGAACTTTCGCTCAGGTGTCATCACCTGATTCTTCCCCGATCGACGGGAAAAAAATCGTTTTGTTTTCTGTTCTCAGTTTTTTGCTGTTTTGCTTCAGTTCGGTTTTTCTCGATTTTCGTGCCCTTCCTTCGACTTTCAGACGAAATGAACAAAGGCAAAGTTGTTAGTTTATGTTTTGGCTACATTTTCTCCAACTGGGCCATCGCCTAATTCTCGACGGTTTGTGAGTGATACCCCAAAATCCGAAATCAGTTTTCTGTCTTTCATGCTAGATCCCAGCGAATCCGTGCGACGACAGGTCTTGAATTTTTCGTGGTAGATAGAGAATAAGAAGATGAACAAAATCCAGAAAGGGTTTGGTTTAATTCTGTCCTGATTTGGAGATATAAATTGTAGAAGATTCGTGGTGTTTTGTGTAAAGAAATTATAGTGGAGAAAGGAGCCGCCATTGAAGAAATGAAGATGAAGGATTAGGTTTAGGTTTAGAAAAGGTTATGGGCTGCTAATGATATATTATATAGGCATAGGTAAATTTTAATTAAGTCCTTGTTTAATTTAACCCCTTTTTATTAATAACCTTTGTGTTATTAATGTCTTCAAATTTTAGTCCGTTTTAATGTGTTAAAGACCGTACGAATGCATACATTATCCAAATTTACTGAAAATTGGAACATGACTATTTCTCGACGATACAAATCCAAAGAAACTGGTTTCGTTAAATTCCGAGTCCGTATGAATTATTCATGAATTCTTAAATTTTAAAAATTGATCGTTTTCACTGAAAAATTAATAACACCCACATACTGACTCTAAAAATTATAGAAAAATTATCTCTAGCTTTGTTTTGACGATACGGTCCCAAAAAAACTAATTTCGTCGAATTTGAAGACCGTTTGAAAAATGGTTATTTTTAAGGCGTAAATAAATTATGTTAAAAATACATATATAAGTAAATAAATTTCGAATCTCGAAATATATCAGTGTTTATACTTTTTCAATGCAAAAACATCATTTTGAACTCAATGGAAGTGGTTTCGAGTCCAAATTCATTCGTATGTAAAAAGTAGCGTTTTTGGTCCTATATATTATATATATAAATTCCATAGCGTTTTTCTGAGATTTTGAATTGGACATAACTTTTGATTCCCGCTATGAAATTTCAATTTTTTGGATTCGTTGGAAAGATATGTTTAAATAGATTCTAATATTTTTTGTTTCGCTAAAATCCGATTTATTTTGCATCCTGTACAGTCAGTCAAAGTTAAAATTCAAAATTTAAAACTACCGCGCTATTTCTAACTCCTTTTATAATTTAAATAAAATCTATTCGTTTTAACTTCGATTAAAATAAATTTATAGTCGTTATTATATAAAATAAATTATTTCAAATATTAAAAACCCATTAAAATAATTAAAATAAAAAATTTAAATTCGGCCCAAAATTCTGGGTCGTTACATATTCGATGAAATGCGTGAACGTAACACAAAAGAACGGAAGTTAAAAGTATGCTATTGCTTATTTGATCTATTGAAAACCAGAAAGAGGGAACCAAAGGGCAATGAATCAGAGAGGAAGCACATAATCTACCAAAATGGATGGTTAGTATTTTTGCAATAACAGAAGCAAGATTAATTAATAATATCTATTAAGTACTATTCATTGACATAGTAAATTCTTCAAACAAATGCAGAGTAGTATTCTCTACTTATTTGATTTGATACAGCAGTACGATTGTACAAACACTACCCTCTTTGGTGACGTATGTTTACAATATAAACAAGCACAGAACCCCAAGCGCAATGCTCTGATGATCAACTTCCATTAACCATTGAACATACAACTCTAATTTGCCTGCTGCTTCCGGTCAATGGCTAATATTTCCCATTTTCACCATAATTTTCGCAAAGCTAGTAGAAAACATGCTCTAACTGCTTGCAAAGCTATTCACGCCTGTAGAAGTAGATGCCCCAGTAGTAGACAACAGCTCTTGGTCGCTCTGCAATAGTCCTTCGTTGTTTTGCAGATTGACATAGTATTTGTTGTCAAACATATCAGGGGTAGTTTATCAAGATTTTTCAATGTGTTCCCATTTCCTCCTTGAGGGCAACTACTTTGTAGCATTGTAAGGTACGTCGTGCTTAAGGTTGAATCTGGTTTTCCTATGCCACTGAAGTTGTATAGTCGGTTCTAGAATGACGAGCATTTTCCTCTTCAAAACGTATAAGCTCCTGAAATTACAGAAATCTATAAGGTTTATTCAATCTACATCGATCATATTACAACGGTTCTCTTGAATGATGTGAAGTAATGTAATTACCAGATAGTGTGACGATGTCATTTGCGTCGAGGTTGACTGTAAAGAATTTTGATGTAGGGTTGGCTAAAGAGTCAAAGGGGCCTGGTAGGTTGCCAGCACTAGCTTTGTTTGTTGTAGTACTATCACGTCTCCCTAGCATTACCGTTCAGTAGGTCCTATAACCTTCATGTATAGTTTGCAAATAGACTAGAGATTTTTATCGCAAGAGTCTCATATCGCGTAGGGTAGTTTATTCTCATGTTGATTATAATCAAATTGCATTATCGGTTGTTTAAAATGCATGAATACATATATCTTTATTTTTTCCTACAGTATGTAGTGACAACTGACACTTTTTGAAGTAATTAAAAGAGATTTTCAGCAACCTTGATGTATATCTCATTTCTATTCCAATGATTTTTCCAGTGAGATGCAAATCTTTTGGTGATAAAATGATGGATGTTACTATTCAGGCATAAACCGTTTTTACATTTTGAAAGAAAAGAGAGAAGAACTAGAAAAAACGTAGAGGTAAGGTAATGAACAGATATGATATAGACTTGCAAGGGCAACAGAAATTTGAGCAGCAATAGCAAGTATATCGGCACAGGAGGCAATGTATGGACATTAGTTTTCAACCGCGGATTTAATGTTATCCACTACACCAAATCCACGAGCTGAGTTATTATTTGGAAGTGCACTCTTCTCGTTTTGTAAATTTGGCTCATCATCTAACAAAATTGATCCATCGCAACCCTACACAATATTAACATATATCAGTATATATACACGTGTGCTTATTTTGATGCAAGATTATACTAATGGACTATTTAAGTTTACATTTAGACAGGAGATTTTCTACTACATACTATATATACACTGTGTGTTAAATAAGTTTTAAGTTATTAAACTGCTAAAATGGTCCTACCATGCACATGTGCTAGCATTAATTAATTAATAACAACTTTGATTTAGTTAGGACTTAATTCAGTGATTAAAAATATATTATGAAGAAAAAGTGTTCCTTATGTCAACAATGAAGGCTTGTGATACCTGTAAAGTCATCAATGATAACATCATCTATGGCTTATGTATCTTTCCAAGTTTTTTGCAATGTATCTATCGATAGTTGGAATTGACACACAAACTTCTGATTTGACTTTTAATTTTTGAAAACAATCTTATATGCAGAAATGAGATCGAAAGTTCGAAACTCACAATGGACAAGAACTAAAATATGTTTAGAACTACATCTTTTGAATTATAGACAAGATTAAAAGTTTTAAATTCCACTCAAACGAATTTTTTTATGATCTTATATTATTATTTTTAATTTACTATATCAAATTACGTAGAAAACTTAAATTGAATAATTATATATGTGTATATATATAATTTTTGTATGCATTGCATGTGCCATAACATCGCGTTCTCATGATTTATTTGGCTAATATAAATGGAAGTGTCTTTCGCTACAGCACGTCACAGGCGCAAACACTGTGTGAGAACACAAGAAGAAAGAGTTTTGGCGCTTCCATCATACTAAGTGTTAAAACCAAAATAATGGTCACAACACCAAAGGTGCTTTTGGAGCACTTCACCAAATGGATAGACTTGAAACTATGAGGCCACAAGCACAAAATAAGAGCAAAAGGTAAAAAATAAGGAATTTTTAAAGTGGTTTGGTCAATTAAGACCTACGTCCACTATTGAAGCTTTCTTTAATATCATTAGAGAATTTACAAAGTACATTATTTGATTCACTCTACTCACTTTTGATATTTCTCTCTTATCTCTCTCTATACTCTAGATTTCACTTGAATCTACCAAAGGAGCGGTTTGATCTTCTCTAAGTGTGGTGGAGATTGATGAATATCTTCAACACTTGATCACTTGAGTGGTTTTCCTTGATTACATGGTGATTTGGCATTAGAACTAGGCTTTAAAGAGGATTAGTAGCCGTTGGAGATCACTGAGGTTGAGTTTAAGAGATTTTAATAGAGTATAAAGGAGATTTGATCCATTTGTTGTTGAAAGGACATGGATTGAGTTGGAAAAGCCATTAATAGAGCTTGGAGTGCTTGAAAGTGGTGGAGAAATGGTTTGGACAGCCCTTCGGGGTGGAAAAATCGGTCCCTTGGATGGTGGAGAAGTGGGCTATTTATAGGTGTAATTTAAGGGTAGTGACAAAGTTGTAATTACGGTGTGCAGGGTTTGGGTCGTGCGTAGATGTATTTACAAAACTGCCACTGGACAGCTGTACACAACTGGCAACAACTGTCATGCCCGACCAAAATATTACGTGTGACCTGGACGTGTGCAAGCGACCCTCCAAACTCAATGCACGAGCGAGCGATTCCTTTATGAATTTGTGACCGACTCTTATGCACTTCCATTGTTGGCCACAGTTGTCCCCACGTGTCCCATTTTAAACATGGATCGTACCACAACAAACTTATAATATTTGCACACCCAGTTCTTCATGTGTGCACAAGTTGTTCACCAACTTCTTTAATATAATTTTGTTGTCTTTCTGTCTTTGCAGCAGGATGATGTATGCTTTGTATTATCAAGCCGCGTCTTCAAGAAGCATGCTGATCCATTTATAAGGTTGATTGAACAGAATGTGCACGACCATAAATTATATTGCTCGACCAGTTTTAATGTGCAACCAGGAGTTTATGCTTGACCATGAAATTACAACTGGGCAATTGTAATTTGTGTTTTGCAAATATGGGAACAGAATTTACGGCTTTGCCATTGTGCTTTATATAATACTGCTCTGCTCATTCTCTTCTATACGTGCTCAACCATCCTTCCAGATGCTGGTTGACCATGCTGTAGAGGTGGTGCTCGAGCCCCCAGCTCGCACCGCTCGACCATGATGTAGAGGTGGTGCTCGACCCTATTGTTAACTACTGAAGCCAATCCTTTAAATAATGTGTGACCGACCTCTCTGGCAAGATATGCGCGACCGAGCAGATGATGCTTGACCGGGATTGACGTGGCTTGCACGACTCCTGCTGAACGATTGAGCCATGTCTTGCGGAGGGATGGTGCTCTGCTGCTCGACCCCTCCTTCAGGAAGCTTCTCAACCGAGGCTGACATGGCCTCATCAATGATGCACGACTCGTGAATGGTGCCTGGCTAAGCAGTATGGAGCTGTTTCAGATGAGACACGCCTGAAGGACCATGCACGTTTGATATTTGTTTGAATGCTGACAAGAGTTTGTTTATATTTAATTATTCCACACGTTCTGAGTATGTCATTACCAATTTAATGTTGATGTGGCATCACTTTGTATGTTGCAACATAAGCGGTTCTCTACACATTGTCTTGGTGACTCATTAACTAATGTCAGTCCATGTTTGTGTTTGCATTGATCGGAATGTGAATGATGCATCCATGAATGTGAATGTGAACCAATGTAACAACTGATGTATCCATTTCTTATATAAATATGGTCCATGATTCATGTTATGCTCATATATACATTATGCTCTTCAATGTAAATGGTTACCCATGCTGTCGTGGTTTTGATAATAAGCACAATCCAACCAGCTAGTTATCTACATCCGTAACCGATTCAATGATCTGTACGAACTGTAACACCCCGCATTTTTAATTACAATTAAAAAATGCATATATGTATATATTGTATGCATAGACATATTTAAAGTAAAAATGAAATAATGAATATAATTGCATGTAATAAGTTCATGCGGTGAAATGAAGAAAAAGATTAATAAAAGAAATTACATGCAATATGTGAAATGAGAAGAATTGCAATGTAATGCAATTAAAATTGCATGCGAACATTTAAAAGAAATAAAAAGGAGAATTTGAAGAGCCTCCAGGATTTGGTCACGAAATTAGCGTCATTGCGTTTGTGGCGATTTTCTGATCAATTTAGACCTATAGTTTGTAGAAAACTGATTTAAAATGAAGAAGATATCTTTAAATTAAATGTTGCAACAAAAAATGAAAAAGAGGAATGCGAAAATAATAATGTGTAGCATTGTCCTAAGTTTTGTTAACAAAATACTTAGTAGCTCATTTGGTTATTACATGTGATTTATAAATAAGAGGTTCTGAGTTCGATCACCGCCAGCGTCAAATTTTTTTTTTAGGAAGGAATGGCTAAAAATGTTGCTTAGTGTGAAAGGGGTTTAATTGAGAGAATGTTTCAAAATTGAAAAAAATATATTAGTTGGTTTGAAATTGTTCGCATATAAAAGATTAGCATATGTGCAAGAGTTGAATACATATGAACATAATTCAAAATAGAGGTTGCGCGCGAACAAAGAAGCAAGCAAAGAAAGGATGTTTGAAATTTGGTTTATATGTGAATAAATAAATCAAATTTCAAATAAATAAATAAGTAAATAAAAATAAATAAATAAACAAATAGTATATATATGGGGGATGATACCCCTGCGCGTCATACTGTACACGTGGACTGTTTTGGTTGGTGGACGCTGCGACGTGGCCAATTTCTATTGGTCGGATGACGTGGCTAGCTCCGATGGAGTTTTAAATTAGATCTAAAGGCCCATAGCTTGCTACCACACCTATAAATAAACCTCTAGACCTAACCCTAAACCTCACAATTTGGCGGCTACGCTGGAGCTCTACCATGGCTTCTCTCTCTTCTCAAATCTCTTCTTAAAATAAAAAGATGGATCTAGGATTCCTCTACTCCAAAATAAAAAGAAAAGAATTCAGATGCCTAGATCTATGCTGCACAAAAAGGGAGAAAATCATGGATCGGATCTAGAATTGGGAGAGCATACAAGTGAGTGGATTTAAAATATATTTTTTGTATAATAATGGATCTATCGTTCGCCATTCCCCATTTACACACGTAATAAACCTATTGAAAGATCTAATCTGATAAAGTTCACCTATGCCTAATATTGTTGTTATATGCATAATTATGGTCAGTCATTTTATGCCTACATTGGGTTTCTGTAATAACCCGGAAATCCGAGCCAATTTAAAATTTTTATTTTGGCAATTTTAGCGAATTTTGATTATTTAAAATGAATTATTTTAAATAATATCGACGATAAATTTATTTTGAATAGAAATAGAACGTATATATTTATATTCGTCATCGTTAGAATATAAATATTTACTTATATTTATAAAAGGAATTGAAAATGGCGCGGAAGTTCGATAATTTGATTTCAAAATTCAAATGAATGTACAGGATTCAAAATAAACCGGATTCAAAATAAACCGGATTTTAGTGAAACCAAAAATATTTGAATCTAATAGAGAATATCTTTCCAACGAATTCGAAAAATTGAAATTTCGTAGCGGGAATCAAAAGATATGTCCAGTTGAAATTTCAGAATAGTCGCTATGGAATTCGGGCCCTTGAAAATAGCCATTTTACAAACGACCTCGGTTTTCGACGAAACCACTTTTGTTGGATCCGCGATGTCAAATTATTGCTAGGTTTCAAATTTCATAATTTTTCGAATCAATATGTGAGCGTGGCAAAGGAAAACGCGTTTGACAGGTTTTAGTTGATTTTAATCGACTGGAAAATGGCCATTTTTCAAACGGTCTCAGAATTTGACGAAATTAGTTTTGTTAGGACTGTATCGTCAATACGAAGCTATAAAATATTTTGCTGGAATTTTTCGAGTTAGTATGTGGCCCCGGTAAATTGAAATACGCGTTCAAATTCAATATATAGAATTATATGTAAATTTTGACGAAAACTGATCGAAACGATCGAATCAGCTTGCTATACATATCCCATTGTATTCGGAATGGGGGTAATTAGGTATGGATGACAGTCGGTGGGTTCGATTTCGAGTTCGAAATTAAAAGTTGCTTTTTGAAATCAAATAATTAAAAAAAACTTCCCCTCGATATGTTCTCTCTCAGGCCTCCCCCTATCAGCTAATTTCAACGAACAAAAATAAAGAAATCAAAACCGCTCAGCCCCCCCTCCACCGATCTCGACTTCCGCGAACCCCCCCCCCCTTCGGTGACTGCGCCGCCCGCCCACCCCCCTCCATCGATCTCGACTTCCGCGACACCCCCCGCACGCGCGAGCCCCTCCGTTCGAACCCCAACCCCCCCCCCCCCCCCCCCCCGACATCCAGCCCTGCCGACACCCACCTGGACACGCGCGAGCCCCTCCTCCCCTCCCCTCAGCAACGTAAAGCCCTTCTCCCCCCTTTTGGAAAATCCAAACACGCTGTAAGTTTTAATTTAATTTTATTTCCTCCTTGTTTTACTTAAGGTAATTAGATTTAGAAATATAAATCAGTTTTGTTTCTTAGTTATATGAAATCAATATTTTTTTGTATATATAGAATATAAAGCTTAGATTTTTAATTAGAAAATTTAGATTTTTAATTATATAAAAGCTACGATTTTTATTCTATATAAAGCTATAATTTTTAACGTGTTTACCAAAAAGATTTGATGAAGATAAGATTTTTAGCGAATAAAAATAGGATCCTTCTTTGATATAAAATTTTGATTTTTATATTGTAGAGAATAAAAATATGATTTGTATATCATAGAGACTATAAAAATATGATTTTTATATTATAGAAGTATTAAAAATCCGATTTTTAATATGTAAAAGAGATAAAGATATAATTTTTATATGATGCAGAGTATAAAAATATAATTTTTATAGTTGTAGCGGAATAAAAATCTGATTTTTATTATATATATGTTAAAATAAAAATGGGATTTTCATTGTGATGATATAAAAATTCGATCTTTTATTAGAAGTAGATATAAAAATATAATTTTTATATAGGAAGGAGCGTTATAAAAATATATTCTTTATTGGAAGAAGAGCGATATAAAAATATAATTTTTATATTATAGAAGGAAGGAAAAAAAATTACTTATATAATCTTTATTATATAAACACCGTTATAAAAATAAAATTTTTATTTATATAGTAGTGATATAAACTTGTGATTTTTATCCATATAGAGCGATTATAAAAATGTGATTTTTATATACATAGAAACAATATAAAAATACGATTTTTATATATATGTAGTGGCTATGGACAATGAAAGTGACAAAAGGCGAGATCGGTGAAGATTTCCTACATATGAAGAGTCGTGGCGTTTGGTTTAGCTATTCGGTGAGAACTTCTCACTTTTAATTTATTTCTAGTTAAAATATATACTAGGATGCAGACGGTGTTTAGTAGCACCCGACACCCGTCGTCCACAGACCATGGATGGCTTGTATGCTTGTTTGTTTGATTTTGCTGTGTAGTTGATTGTGTAATGTGATGTGAAATGAAATAAAATATTTATATAGTTAAAATATTTTATAGTTGAAAATAGAATTTTTAACGTGTATTTAAAATGAAATAAAAATAAACAAATCGGATGATTTCTTTATATACACACATTTGACTGATATTGATTAGGACGATAAATTTTACACATCGCCCAACTGCACAAATAAAATCTGTGGTTGATTGTGTGAAAACCCCACACGGGTATTGGGGTGATATATGACATACACTAATCCCAATAATTAGTTGTATGTCGATCGATTGATTGACAGACTGTTATAAGCGTTGAATATTTATATTTGATGCTTATACAGTGTAGAATGCACTTTGGATGATGGTTGATTATTTGTCATTGTTGATATGTACATGCGTTGTATGGAAATCCATAGAAATAAAATCTATGGTAATTGATTGGGCCTCATTCCAGTTTTGAATAGAAATATTTGAAATAGAATATTTGAAATAGAATATTTGAAATAGAAATATTTGAAAAGAAATATTTGAAATAGAATATTTGAAAATAGAAATATTTGAAATAGAAATATTTGAAATAGAATATTTGAAAATAGAAATATTTGAAAAGAAATATTTGAAATAGAATATTTGAAATAGAATATTTGAAAAAGAAATATTTGAAATAGAATATTTGAATATAGAAATATTTGAAATAGAAATATTTGAAAAAAAGAAATATTTGAAAATAGAAATATTTGAAATAGAAATATTTGAAATAGAATATTTGAAAATAGAAATATTTGAAAAGAAATATTTGAAATAGAATATTTGAAATAGAATATTTGAAAAAGAAATATTTGAGATAGAATATTTGAAAATAGAAATATTTGAAATAGAAATATTTGAAATAGAATATTTGAAAATAGAAATATATGAAGCCGTGTTGATTTGATTGACGCCATTTTGAAGCAAACGATATTTATATCGATTATATTCGTTTTTATAATGAATGTTGAAAAGTGATTTCAAAATCGAATATTTTGAAAATGAATTCGAACCGAATTGAAATTGAATGGAAATCAATTTGAAATGAATTCGAATTGAAATTGAATGCAATTGAATTCGAATTGAAATTGAATAGAAATGAATTCGAATTGAAATTGAATTGAATTGAGAACGAATTTGAAAATGAAGTTGAAATCGTTTCGAAAACGAATTTAAAACAATTTATAAAATACGTTTTAAAAGGAAATCGACGAAGTATATATTATATATATATTACATATATAATATAATGGTCTGAATAGAACGCGCCGCGTTGCGGTAGTTCGTGATTTTCGACCATTGACTTCGAATGGATATTGCAGTAGATCCCACCGTCGGATTCTCCAAAAGCCAGAACTGTTGGGTTCGTATTGAAAAGAGATTTCTAACGAATATTAGAAATTAGAATTCTAACGGATGGATTTGGAATTATGTCCAAAACAAATTTGGAAAAGGTCGTTGTAAGTGCAGTTCGATGGCCGTTGATGGAAATCGACTGTACGGGCCTTGATAAAATTATTAAAAATAGTAATAATTTGTGTAGAATCATAAGAAATGATTTGTGAAGAATTGGGATGAAAAACTCCATATTTGAAAAGATAAAAATAGATTTTTATCGAAATGAACTAGTTTTGAACTAGAATTATAAACCATTTATTTTTGAAATAAATAAAGGGGATTTGAAATGGTTTTGAAAATAACCAGAATTTCCAATAATTAAATTGTAATGGATTGGAATCGAAATTATCTCTGGAATATTTCGATGTTGGATTTCGTGTTTATACAGATATTGTTATGGAAATTTGAAAGATATATTATTATCGTTATTTCCAATACGATATTTGTTGGTCGTAGAATTTGATATCGAATATAAGCCGTTATATTTTCTATTCAGAGCCTTGTATTTAATATCAAATGTGATTTGGGTTTGCCATGAATGGTGTCTTCATTAACACTGTTCTTGAGCCCAGTTGAGAAAGAAATTAAATCTTTTTATTTAGATTTAATGAAGTGTACCAATTAAATGGTATTTAATTGGAATTGAATTTGAACTGATTTTTGGGTTTATCGTGAACGGTGTTTTAAATAACACTGGTTCTTTAACCCGATAATTAATGGAATTTGATTTTGGGTTTATTGTGATCCGCGTTTTAAATGACATTGGTTCTTTAACCCAGTTAAAGGCAGGATATTGATTTCTGTGAAGATCAAAACTAAGTGGGGTTTTAATGAATCTTTAATTAGATTGAAATGGTCGAGAATGGAGTATCACTAGTTTTGCTCTAGGCGATAGTTAAATCTTTAATTAGATTTGAACGTGAAATGGTAATTAAATTTACCGATAACACCGTGGTGTTAGATATGAAGTATGGCCAGTTTTACTTCATGGGATGAATAGGTTGGGATTGGGAAATAAAATAAATGATTACTTCGGTGTGGTTCGCTAATCCCGACTAGTTTGAATTGATATTCAAAAGAAGATTAAAGAATAAATTTAAAGAATTTATCTTTGATAAAATTAATGGGAACCTTTCCCAAAGTGTAAGAATATTTGAATAAAAGAATATTCTGAATTGGAATGAGGCGTATGTTGTGTTTGTGTAACACTTATTTATTATATACGCGAGTTATTCAGAAAGACCGGGTTTATCCCATTCTGAATAACTGATTCGACGTGGTGTCAAGGATGAAGACGGTGGTCGAAGAGCGGAGGTCTTCACATCGTTTGGGTGATTACCGATGATCTTGATTGGGTTGTACACCCAAGAGGAGGGAATCAGTTGGTGATCGTCCAGATGTACTTCGAGATCGATGGATATGCGGGGTACTAGGTGCCTCCAGATTCGTTCAGACCCAGAACGAACTTGTAAATGGACTGTATGTCTAACATTGGATTTTAGTCTGTGTGATTGATTTCTATTAAATATACATCTGTTTGGCGGCGGAGAATTTATTCTCTTGCTTAACGCCCTTCTCTGAGACGTACGAGCTCCGGGGTTATATATTGATATATATCAAACGCATGGAGTGAATTGCCTGTGTGGCATGCCTAAGTGGCAATATGATCAAGGCTTCTGTTGAAAAGCAGAGTCTTTTGGTTGATGATCAAAGCACGGCCTGCGTGGCATAGCTTTGTGTAGCATTGATTCGTTAGCCTCACACCCCGGTTGTGAACCAGAAACGGGAGAAGGATCCAGGGAGGGCATGCGTTTCTTTCTAGCTAGAGGTGGTGTCAGTGCTTAAACCAGCTGACATTTATATTATTTTCACCTGTGTGGTTGTTGCTGTTGCGAGGCGCCTCGGATATATCGGACAATCTGGGTCTGATGGAGTCATTCGTTGGCTCGTTTACGCCCCAAAGGGCGGGGAAACGCAGTGTTCAGGCATTTTAATCCACATCGGTGGACCGGCCCTGTGGCTCCTTGGTGCAGTTGCGGCTGTAGCCTGAGGCTCGGGCTAGAGAGTCTCGAATTCGGTAGAGGACTATCTTTTGCCTCGGTTCACAGATGGAAATCCAACTTCCAATACGTGACTTTGCTGTTTTGATTGTAGAGCCTAGTATGGCGACATAGTGGTATGGGGCACTTATGCCGTCTATGATTGATACTTATATTTGAAGTTGTTTTATACACTATGCACTTATAATAGTATCAAATGATTTGTTTTAAACGTATCAAGCATTCTTGGCTATTATAAGGTAAAAACCCTATCCTCCGGCTTGTGTTGCATTGTGTGATGGGACCTGGGTCTTATAATAGCTTCATTCTTCTTTATTTAGCATTGCGCGGTTGTTTTATGCACTAGTATCCTTGGGAGGAAACCCGTTCCGTGTTATACGGCGTGGTCCCTTGATTTACCTAACTTTAAAATAAAGATTAATAACTGTTTTAGTTCTCACACCAGTCACATGACTAACCTAGAGTTTATTGTTTTAACCTAAACTCTGGGTGCCCTTATTTTGACATGGGCAGCTAGTAGTTTTGGTTTTGCAGATTTATATTCACAGGATCCTGGTTTACAGCTATCCGGAAAGCTCTGTATCCGTATATCTCCTTCAGTTGTGCTTTGTATCATTTTCCGCTGCAGTGATGCATTTAAATGTAATTTAAATCTCTGATATTTTCTGTGTAATATTTATTCTTTCTCTGTATATTCTTGTAATCTGATGGCATTGTTGTAATAAGCAATGAAGTGTTCTTCTGTCTGCGTTCTTTTGTGTGTTGGTCTCGAAGTATTCGGGCTTTCCTTACCGGGGAAGTTACGGGTCACTACAGTTTCCTCCTTTTATTCTTCCCTTTTTATTTTTATATAGTTAGGCTATCTTCGAGTCTATGCCTATTATGGATTTATGCGATTGAAGGATATAGAAATAAAAGGGAAAAGGTTGATTTGGGTATTATATGTGATTGGGAGGTTTGGGGGCATAACTTATAATGGGGCTTTGGGAATAACTTTGATTGGAATCATAAAATATAACTATGGGTATATGAATCAAAATGTAATTATGAATGTAAATTGGGATTATAAGATGAACTGGGATTATGGGCATAACTATACTTAGAATTATGAGTAAAACTATGGTGGGATTTACGTACATAAATCAAATTGAGAATATAAGATTGTAATTTGGGGCAAAAACTGATGGTTGGAATTTTGGACATTATTGCAATAAAATACGAACAATTGGAAAAGTTTGGGAAAATATGTAATAAAATGAAAGTTGGCATAAATTGTGGTAATTGATTTGGGCATAATTGGGCGTAATTTATATACGTAGGATTATAGGTATAAATTAGATTAGAATTATAAGCATAAATTTGAACTGGAATTTATGGGTGATTGGAAATCATAATAATCATTGACTTGAAATTGGGCATGAATTAAGAAAAAGATATTGAACTACTAAGACACGAGGTTAGATTTGGTTTGCGGTAGAAGTCTGCTTGGAACCGCCCGGCATATCCAGCAACCGCAAACGGTAATCTGATGTGAGAGGTTTTAGGTGGAAATTGGACCCATAATGGTGTCAAGACACGAGGTTAGATTCGGATGCAGTAGAAGTCTGGCCGGAACCGCCCGGCATATCCAACAACCGCAAACGGTAATCTAATGTGAGAGGTCTTGCGCATTTACGGACATTATAAATAATAATGAACACTTTACCAAGACGACACATGTAAGGTTGATATGGATATAATAAAGGGGTTAAGTGGGTAACATGGGTAGCATGGATAATGTGATAAATTAGAATACTTAACCTAATTAAATCTGTAGTGGAGTTACGAACCAATTCAATTGAGTAGGGGTTAAGTAAACTTTTTAAAGAAGTGGGAAGGATAAAGTAAATCTTAATTAATGCCAAAATGGGGAATGATAACAACCTATTATGAATGAACTTGAATAAGAAGAGGAAAGATAATAGGTAGGCTTGTCTTAGGGATAAGTGGGAATTACAACTTAAGAAATAAGGTAAGTTATATTGAACGATAGGGGAAGATGAAATAACTTATGTAATAAAGTTGTACTTAATCAAAGATTAAGTAATTAGCAAGAATAAGAATAAATCCATAAATGCGGATAACATAAGTTATACGAAGGAAAAGAGAAACTTATTAGTAAACCTTGGTTAAGAGAACTAAGTTAATAAGTAAATTATGATAAATTGTAATGACGGTGTACGACGAGATTATGATTAAATGAGAAAGGAGAAGGAAAACTTATGGAGATAAGTAAGTTGTGTTTAATCATAAATGTTGAATGACATGTTAACAGAAAACATGTAAATTAAGATGTACTTAATTATAAATTAAGTAAAACATGTTATTATAACCATAAGAGGGATAATTATTAGATTATGAGAATAACATGTCGTAGGCTTATTAATGAACTTAAATGGATTAAGTTATAAATGGAATTAATAAGCAAGGATAACTTAGTAAACTTGAAAAGGAAGTAAATGTGAATAACCAAGTTAAATGAGAAAACTGACGAGGTGGCGCAAGCGCGTAATTAATGATTAGACATAGGGTCTAATGACAGATAAAACTAAGGCGCTTGAAGCAGTCCGTACGTTATAGGATGAATAGCCCAACGAGGTAGATAATCACGGTGTCATAAGGAACAAGGGGAGCGCACGTTCATTATTATGGCGACTCCAACGGACTGGAAGGGGAGGCAGGAGGCTTCCTGAGACGTTAAAGGTGCTCCTGATAGTCCTTTGTGGTGGTTTAGCTTCGGGCTAGGATTACAGAGGTTGGGTCTGTGCGGAACTACCAGGTCGGTGGGCCTTGACTGCGCAAGTAGAGGGCAGTCAGAATGCATTACGCTGTGGCATTAAGGGTGGTTTGGCGATTGCCTCAGGCGGAGGTGGAGGGTCAAGACCAAACGATAGCAAGATCGTCGGACACCTGTCACCAACAGCCTAAGGAATGTGAAAAGACAAGAGCTAACCCCTAGAGATCATTAACCTTTGCCACCAAGGGACGGGTGCAGAGAGACCCGACATGGATATTTAGATTGTTTGCTTATTAGAGGTGGTCGCTTAGCTCGTGTGGTCTTTACTAGTTGAGGGAGGGGCTGAGGTGGGGCCATAGCCACCACAGAAAAACTAGACCCGAGGGATATCTTTACATTGGCCACTCTTAGAGGCGGGCCTGTACAGATATAGGAAAGCTCCTGATCGAGCTTTGTGTTTCTGGTGTAGCCCTGCCATGGAACTCGGGTGCACAAGTAGAGGTTATGTGCAGTAGAAACATCGAATACGATTGATGATACGTATGTGGGAAAGTCTAGGTACAACCATGTCTTCTCTGGGTGATGTATCGTAGACTAGAGGGCATTATTCGATGATGGAACCAAATTCGATCGAATAGTTCGAGGATAGCAATCAGTACGCTTACGTAGCACAATGATAGTGGTTCTATGCGGATGTAGCGTTGTACGTTACTATGACATAGGATAAGGGACTGCGCATATTACTGTGGTGATACGGAGGAGACCGTGCGAGTGGGGTACCACGAGGTGTACCTCAGTTTGGGGGTAGCTACATATACATTATATTAGGTTAATCTACTAGGGGGTAGATGGGTGCGACGTGTGTGTGAAAGCCTTAAGTGCTAATGACACAGATAACCTAATAAATGAGAAAATGTAATTGAACGATATATGTAGGATTATTCAAGAGGTGTAGTTTAAATTCATTCACACAGAACTTATGTTCTAACCCCCTCCTCATAACATTCGCAGGTTAGGTTCATGACAGAGACTATATAGCTTTGGATACTGGTTTAGCAGTATTGTTATTAAGGTAGAGCTATGTCTTAATTATATTATATTTTGTTCTTTCCGCTGTGAGATGTTTTTCGAAATCTGACATGTTTTATGTCTCTGTCTTTTCTGCAGGATACCAGAGCAAAACAACACGGGTTTAGATGGATTGCGTTTTTGAAAAAAAAATCGGTCCGTCGGAACGCGGGTTGTTACACTTGGTATTAGAGCTTAGGTTTAGGATTCCTATATAGATAGTTAATAAACATATTTGTATTTTCTAAAATATAAATATATTATATATAAACTTAGATGCATAAAGGAGCTCACTAAATAGAAAGAGTATAATATTGAAAGGGTTGGGATATTAGTTCTGTACACTAAAAGAATGAATATGGAAATTTGAGTCCCTTAGGTAAGTTGGGTGGAAAGTGTGCAAAATGGTTGGTATAAGTGGAGGATGTATCCCATATGTTAGTAACTTAAATGCTTGTATTTCAGATTAGTGGGTTTGGTAGTGAAACCTTATAAATTAGAGAAAGGTTAAAAAGTGGAAAATGGATTAGGAATATATATAGCTGAGAGAATTGACTTCGTGGGAGTGTCTAGGAAAGCCTAGTTGTGTTGGAGACCCACTTTAAGTCTAACCCATTTGTTAACTTTTAAGAAGTTGAAAATGTAAAAGTTTGACAAAATAATTTGAGGTATTTTCAAGTTTTATTCTTAAAAATATTTTTGATGTTTAAGAAAAATATTTAAAGAACATATTTAGTACATATTGGGTTTTAAAGTAAAGTGGAACATGTTTTTGGAAACGACGATTTCTTGTTTTGAAAAAAAAATGTGGATGTATAGAATAAGTTGTAGAAAGCAAGAATAGAGTAGATGTTTGCACTTTGTAGATAGCAGCCAAATTAACATTGTAGGTAGAAACAATGTAAAACCAATTAAGAAATAGTTGTCTGTGTCTACTCCATTTTTTGTGGTTTGAAAAAAAAAAGATGTTTTGTATTTTTATGTTGTGACATGTTTTTACGGTTTGGCGAAAGTAAGTATTGGAGAAGAAAATAAAAGCTTTAGCATTTTTAATTTTTGAAAAAAAAGGGGGCCAAACCATGTTTTTAAAATAATGGAGTAGATAAGGATTATCTTGGAATAATAAAAAAAAATCCCATAGAATGCATGAGCATTGTAAAGCTTAGAATTGTTGCTTGAAAGAAAAGTGTAAGCTAGTAATACACAGCAAGGACTAGTAGTGACTACTAGATAAAGAAGGGCAAGTGAGAGTTGAGAGTTTGTGGTTGGACTTTTCATAAGTGAAACAGTCTTAGGATTCTTGGCCCTTAGCAGTAGCCGCGTAGGATAATGGAAAAGCTTATTTGAAAATAAACTTAAATCATTGGATAAGTAAAATAAGCTAAGGAAGAAAAATAGTCTAAATAAAAAGAAAACAATAAATTCAGAGAAGCAACAAACATGACGGGAAAAGAAAATGAAAATCTTAAGAAAAGATAAATAAATATGATATTTTTCCAAGATAAGTTGAAAAAGAAAAAAGTGTTTTCTTATGTAGTTGTGCTTGGATAGGAAAATAGGAAATCTTTATAGAATAGTTACATAAAATCCAAGTACAATTGGAAAAGATACATAAAAGAGAAACGGAAGATGTAAATTTTTCCATTTTAAACCTTTTTGTAACATAAGAAATCAAATTTAGAAAATTAGATTTTTCTATAATTCGAAATTTAAAGATGGTTGGTAGGATTTTGGATGCAACAATTGGATGAACTACGCTCTTATTCGGTAAGAGTGTGGGAAAATTAGGATGAAAAAGATGTTTTGATTTTCAAAATATTGCATTCATATAGAATTGCCAGTATATTTAGGATGTGAGCATCATATTTTAAAAGGATTTTTGAAGGATTTGCATACATACAGGAGGTACCGCTTAGGTATACATGTATTATTGTGATGTATTGCACTATGCACATGTGCACAATGGTTGCAAAAATTTGATGTACACTTGATGGATGTATATTATGCGAGGGATTATTTGATTTTACCCTTACCAAATTTTGGGGACGAAATTTCTTAAGGGTGGGAGAATGTAACACCCCGCATTTTTAATGACAATTAAAAATATGCATATATTTATATATTGTATGCATAGACATATTTAAAAGAAAAATTAAATAATGAATATAATTGCATGTAATAAGTTCATGCGGTGAAATGAAGAAAAAGATTAATAAAAGAAATTACATGCAATATATGAAATGAGAAGAAATGCAATGTAATGCAATGAAAATTGCATGGGAACATTAAAAAAGAAATAAAAAGGAGAATTTGAAGAGCCTCCTGGATTTGGTCACGAAATTAGCATCGTTGCGTTCTTGGCGATTTTTTGATCAATTTAGACCTATAGTTTACAGAAAACTGATTTAAAACGAAGAAGATATCTTTAAATTAAATGTTGCAACAAAACATGAAAAAGAGGAATGAGAAAATAGTAATGTATAGCATTGTCCTAAGTTTTATTAACAAATGACTTAGTAGCTCATTTGGTTATTACATGTGACTTGTACACAAGAGGTTCTAAGTTCAATTCCCATCAGCGCCATATTTTTTATTTTTGGGGGGAATGGCTTAAAAAAAAGCGGCTTAGTTCGAAAGGGGTTAAAAGGGGTTTAATTGAGAGAATGTTTCAAAAGAGGAAAAAATATATATTAGTTGGTTTGAAATTTGAAATTGGTCGTATATAAAATATTAGCATACGCGCAAGAGTTGAATACATATGAACATAATTCAAAATAGAGGTTGCGCGCGAAAACAGAAGAAAGCAAAGAAAGGATGTCTGAAATTTGGTTTATACGCGAATAAATAAATCAAATTTCAAATAAATAAATAAAAATAAATAAATAATATATATATATGGGGGATGACACCCCTGCGCGTCATACTGTACACGTGGATTGTTTTGGTTGGTGGACGCTACGACGTGGCCAATTCCTATTGGTCGGATGATGTGGCTAGCTCTGATGGAGTTTTAAATTAGATCTAAAGGCCCGTAGCTTGCTACCACACCTATAAATAAACCCCTAGACCTAACCCTAAACCTCACAATTTGGCGGCTGCGCTGGAGCTCCGCCATGGCTTCCTCTCTCTCTCCCCCCTCAAATCTCTTCTTAAAATAAAAAGATAGATCTAGGATTCCTCTACTCCAAAATAAAAGAAAGAATTCAGATGCCTAGATTTATGCTGTCCAAAAAGGGAGAAAATCATGGATCGGATCTAGAATTGGGAGAGCATACAAGTGAGTGGATTTAAAATACATTTGTATAATAATGGATCTATCGTTCGCCATTCCCCATTTACACACATAATAAACCTATTGAAAGATCTAATCTGATAAATTTCACCTATGCCTAATATTGTTGTCATATGCTTAATTATGATCAGTCATTTTATGTCTACGTTGGGTTTCCTCCTTTTATTCTTCCCTTTTTATTTTTATATTACTAGGCTATCTTCAAGCCTATGCCTATTGTGGATTTATGCGATTGAACGATATTGAGAATAAAAGGGAAAAGGTTGATTTGGGTATTATATGTGATTGGGAGGTTTGGGGGCATAACTTATAATGGGGTTTTTGGGAATAACTTTGATTGGAATCATAAATATAACTATGGGTATATGAATCAAATAGTAGTTATGAATGTAAATTGGGATTATAAGTTGAATTGGGATTATAGGCATAACTATACTTGGAATTATGAATAAAACTATGGTGGGATTTATGTATATAAATCAAATTGAGAATATAAGATTGTAATTTGGGGGGAAAAATTGATGGTTGGAATTTGGGTCATTATTGTAATAAAATATGAACAATTGGTAAAGTTTGGGAAAATATGTAATAAAATGAAAGTTGGCATAAATTGTGGAAATTGATTTGGGCGTAATTTGTATATGTAGGATTATAGGTATAAATTGGATTAGAATTATAAGCATAAATTTGAATTGGAATTTATGGGTAACTGAAAATCATAATAATCCAAGACTTGAAATTGGGCATGAATTAAGAAAAAAATATTGAACACCTAAGACACGAGGTTAGATTTGGTTTGCGGTAGAAGTCTGCCCGGAATTTCCCGGCATATCCAGCAACCGCAAACAGTAATCTAATGTGAGAGGTCTCAGGTGGAAATTGGACCCGTAATGGTGTCAAGACACGAGGTTAGATTCGGATGCGGTAGAAGTCTGCCCGGAACCGCCCGGCATATCCAGCAACCACAAACGGTAATATAATGTTAGAGGTCTTGTGCGTTTACGGACAACATAAATAATAATGAAAACTTAACCAAGACAACACATGTAAGGTTGATATGGATATAATAAAGGGGTTAAGTGGGTAACATGGGTAGCATGGATAATTTGATAAATTAGAATATTTAATCTAATTAAATCTGTAGTGGTGTTACGAACCAATTCAATTGAGTAGGGGTTAAGTAAACTTGTTAAAGAAGTGGGAAGGAGAAAGTAAATCTTAATTAATGCCAAAATGGGGAATGATAACAACCTATTATGAATGAACTTGAATAAGAAGAGGAAAGATAATAAGTAGGCTTGTCCTAGGGACAAGTGGGAATTATAACTTAAGAAATAAGGTAAGTTATAATGAACGATAGGGGAAGATGAAATAACTTATGTAATAAAGTTGTACTTAATCGAAGATTAAGTAATTAGCAAGAATAAGAATAAATCCATAAATGAGGATAACATAAGTTATATGAAGGAAAAGAGAAACTTATTAGTAAACCTTAGTTAAGAGAACTAAGTTAATAAGTAAATTATGATAAATTGTAATGACGGTGTACGACGAGGTAATGATTAAATGAGAAAGAAGAAGGAAAACTTATGGAGATAAGTAAGTTGTATTTAATCATAAATGTTGAATGACATGTTAATAGAAAACATGTAAATTAATATGTACTTAATTATAAATTAAGTAAAACATGTTATTATACCATAAGAGGGATAATTATTAGATTATGAGAATAACATGTCGTCGGCTTATTAATGAACTTAAATGGATTAAGTTATAAATGGAATTAATAAGCAAGGATAACTTGGTAAACTTGAAAAGGAAGTAAATGTGAATAACCAAGTTAAATGAGAAAATTGACGAGGTGGCGCAAGCGCATAATTAATTATTAGACGTAGCGTCTAATGACAGATAAAACTAAGGCGCTTGAAGCAGTCCGTACGTCAAGCGCATAATTAATGATTAGACGTAGGGTCTAATGACAGATAAAACTAAGGCGCTTGAAGCAGTCCGTATGTTATAGGATGAATAGCCCAACGAGGTAGATCATCACGGTGTCATAAGGCACCAGGGGAGCGCACGTTCATTATTCTGGCGGTTCCAATGGACTGGAAGGTGAGACAGGCGGCTTACTGAGACGTTAAAGGTGCTCCTGGTAGTCCTCTGTGGTGGTTTAGCTTCGGGCTAGGATTACAGAGGTTGGGTCTGCGTGGAACTACCAGGTGGATGGGCCTTGACTGCACAAGTAGGGGGCAGTCAGAATGCTGTACGCAGTGGCTTTAAGGGTGGTTCGGCGATTACCTCAGCCGGAGGTGGAGGGTCAAGATCAAACGATAGCAAGATTGTCGAACGCCTGTCACCAGCAGCCTAAGGAATGCGAAAAGACAAGAGCTAACCTCTAGAGATCGTTAACCTTTTCTATCAAGGGACGGGTGCGGGGAGACCCCACATGGATGTTTAGATTGTTTGCTTGTTAGGGGTGGTCGCTTAGCTCGTGTGGTCTTTACTAGTTGAGGGAGGGGCTGAGTTGAGGTCATAGCCACCATAGAAAAACCAGACCCGAGGGATATTTGTACATTAGACACTCTTAGAGGCGGGCCCGTACAGATATAGGAAAGCTCCCGACCGAGCTCTGTGTTTCTGGTGTAGCCCTGCCATGGAACTCGGGTGCACAAGTTGAGGTTATGTGCAGTAGAAAGATCGAGTACGATTGATGATACGTACGTGGGAAAGTCTAGGTACAAAAAAGTCTGCTCTGGGTGGTGTATCGTAGACTAGAGGGCATTATTCGATGATGGAACCAAATTCGATCGAATAGTTCGAGGATAGCAGTTAGTACGCTTACGTAGCACAATGAAAATGGTTCTATGCGAATATAGCATTGTACGTTACTATGGCATAGGATGAGGGACTGCGCATATTACTGTAGTGATACGGAGGAGACCGTGCGAGTGGGGTACCATGGGATGTACCTCAGTTTGGGGGTAGCTACATATACATTACATTAGGTTAATCTACTAGGGGGTAGATGGGTGCGACGTGTGTGTGAAAGCCTTGAGTGCTAATAGCACAGATAACCTAATAAATGAGAAAATGTAATTGAACGGTATATGTAGGATTATTCAAGAGTTGTAGTTTAAATTTATTCACACATAACTTATGTTCTGACCCCCTCCTCATAACATTCGCAGGTTAGGTTCATGACAGAGACTGTATAGCTTTGGATATTGGTTTAGTAGTATTATTATTAAGGTAAAGCTATGTTTTAATTATATTATATTTTGTTCCTTCCGCTGTGAGATGTTTTCCAAACTCTGACATGTTTTATGTCTCTGTCTTTTCTGTAGAATACTAGAGAAAAACAACACGAGTTTCGATGGATTGGGTTTTTGAAAAAAAATCGGTCCGTCGAAACATGGGTTGTTACACGAACATACAAATGACGACCTATATTACTGATTCAGGTCTGACCCGTTGTGTGTTAATACAACCAATCTGTTACGTGACACACTGATTTCACAACCACGTTTTAACAACGGGGTTAACATTTTCCCTTCGAAGCTTGTATTTTTATATATAATACGGGCTTCAAAATTCGATGGGTCCTTGTATTGACTTGTATTGGATCGACAATAGCTCGAGTCTGGATTATTCATATCTTAATGTAGCCAAGCACTTGAATGCTTCGAATTTTGAATTTGTTGCGAGTTGACATTCAATCATAGCTTTTTGTTCGCTACGACGAATCATGCTCTGATCCTTTTGACTCGTTGGTTCCAAATGAACCAAGCGCAGAACTTGTTAGCCGAATTTATATGCTCCGTGCCACCTGTTCTGTAATTAAAACAAGCGATTGCTTGATTTTGGACTTATACTTCGCCATCGACCGTCATATCGATAGTGGATTAGTTAAATCATTAGGAAAGAAATTATAGCAAATTTTATGATTAAGACGGAATAACTGCCTATACACGATCATTTTGTTTAACTATTTATAATTTGTCAAGCATTATCTGTATGAACACGATATTCTAGTCTGAATTCGCACCGGGACTAGAGTCCTGCTAACCGATATATATATATCGACTACATATTTCAAGCCTTGCCTGCTTAATGACTTGTACGATCTTGTATGACAGTTTTCATTTTATGAAACGTGTACCTATCCAGAATGGAACTTTGATTTGAGTTTCCGAGGCTAGAGCGACTACGGCTTTTGGATTGTAAACGAATCAACCTTCGACTATTCCTCATCTTTTTGACAATTTGTCGAAAAGATGCCATTTTATGCTAACTCAATATATCTTTAAACGTGCGTGCACTTATTTTTTCATTCCCAAATTTCTCACAAATTTGTCGTGGGAAGAGGAATATGCTGACTGTTCGTCTTTAGACCTGTTGCAGCAGCTTAATCAAACTTAGAGTTTTAATTTTGAATTTGCTTTGGCACGAAGGAGCATCCTGGGACATATATAAAATTTTGAATCTCCATTTTACGGCGGCTTGCCCCAGTGCATGATTATTGCTCAATCTCCTTTTTACATCTCATATCAAGTATTGGATTCAATTCCTTAAGAAGCGTTACTGCTCTATTAGATTCGATCTATGCCATAATCGCACAGTCGCCTTTTAAACATCGCTTATCTCTAGATTTGAAGCCAAATATCGTCGGGCTTTTCATGAGATACTTATGGCTGGATCTTTGCAAATGAGTAAGCCTTTGTGTTAAGAGATTCTAATTGGGATTCCCAGTTTGATCTTTATCAGTGCAGTGAGTTTTATCGACATATCGATTTTGCCGAATTTTTCAAATGCTCCATTTTTGAAGGCAAGTTTAAGCAAAGTGTACTGGCTTCCTTAATGAAAGTACGTTGGTTTTTGGCTCGTTGCAATGTCGCGATGGACTCGTGGTATTCTTCCAGACGTTATTCAACTCTTATGTGGTCGTGTTGCCTCGGTACCATGGGTCGTCATGAGTCGCAAGAGCTTGATGTGATCAGCTTGTCAAGTTTCCTTGATTGTATTCAACATGCTAGAAGCTTCTACTTTGCTGGCAAAAGTTATTTAAACTTGCCAACCATGCATAGAGCCTCGAACTTGTCAACTCAATAGGAATTTGACTTTGCTGATTGGTTTAGTGATTCTACTTGCCAACCATGCATAGTGCCCCCGCTCGAGGAGGTCTTGGGATTTAGTGCCCCCTCTCGGGGAGGTCTTGGGATTTAGTGGCCCCGCTCGGGGAGGTCTTATATTTTTCCTCTGCTGTGGGAGGACTTTTAACTTGCCCTTGCTATGGAGGGGTTTTTAATTTGCCCTTGCTATGGAGGGACTTTTAGTTTTGTCTCTGCTATGGAAGGATGAAATTATTAATTTGCCCTTGCTATGGAGCGACTTTTAATTTGCCCTTGCTATGGAGGGACTTTCATAGCCTCTTGCTATGGAGAGGTGGACCTTCTGTGTTGGCGCAAAGGTTTGACACGAAGGGTTTTGATTTTCCCTTGCTGTGGAAGGATTTTCCGAGCCTCTTGCTATGGAGAGGTGGACCTTCTGTGTCGGCGCAAAGGCTTGACGCGAAGGATTTTGATTTTCCCTTGCTATGGAGGGATTTTCTAAGCCTCGTGCTATGGAGAGGTAGACCTTCTATGTCGGTGCAAAGGTCTGACACGAAGTATTTTTATTTTCCCTTGCTATGGAGGGATTTTCTGAGCCTCTTAATATGGAGAGGTGGACCTTCTATGTTGGTGCAAAGGCTTGGCACAAAGGATTTTGATTTTCCCTTTCTATGGAGGGATTTTTCGAGCCTCTTGCTATGAAGAGGTGGACCTTCTGTGTCAACGCACAGGTCTGACACGAAAGATTTTTTGTTTGCGCGTCGTTCCACAAGGTGAACATCAGTCGTCATGTCGGATACACATAACTATGGTAAGCGATCGCAGCCGGACTGAAAGGCTCTCTTAACAGAACTTTGCAGGGTTTGCGTCATTCCACAGGGTGAATAACAGTCCTTGTGTGTCGGATACACTTATCCATAGTAGGCGATCGCGTCCGGACCGAGATCATCAGTCGTCGTGTTGAAAGCACCTAGCTATAGTAAGTGATCGCATCTAGACTGATAGGTTGTGACCCCTTAGAACTTGCAAAGGTTTGCATCATTCCGTGGGCGAATCTCGTCTTCCTGCTGGATGCACTTGACTATGGCAAGTGATCGCAGCCGGGCGCGGGCTGCCCCTTGGAACATGCGAAGGTTTGCGTCATTCCGTGGAGTCAACATTGGCCTCCTTCTGGATGCACTTTACTATGGCAAGTGATCGCAGTCGGGCGCGGGTTGCCCCTTGGAACTCGCAACCTCTGGCGTTAACTTTGCATCCTCTTACTGAACTCTCCACCGTTCGACTCTTGGCAACTCCTCTCGCTCACTCTCCGAGGTGGTGCTTTTTATTGTTGTATTTATGCATATTGATGCTTTTGCACTCGATGCTTGAGTTGATGTTGTTGGGATTGCCACTTTGCATCGGGTTTCGAGGAAGCAAGCGTTCGTCGGATAGCCTGTAATAAGAAATCGTCTTTTAGCAAATTTTGAATTATCGGAAATATTGCAAGTAAGAGATTTACTTAGGCATATATGCTTTTGGTCACATAGCTAATGTTCAGTACATCACTTGCAAATCATTACAGAATGTTTACAATACGTTTCGAACACAACATGTAGTAAAATATGAAGTAAAGCAGGAAATAAAGTAGGAAGTAGAGCAGTGGCAATGACGATCGCTTATTCTGAGCCATTAAAATTGGAGTGTCAATCACTGGTCCTCAGTTGATCACCGACCTAGTATCAACCCATGTTGGAGTTTGGTTACTTGGATCAGTTTGATTGGTGGGCGCATTCTGCCCCTGAAGAGATGGAGCAGAGTTTGATTCTTGTGAATTTTTAACATACTGTTGTGGCCTGTTCTTTTGAATCAACTCCTCAATCAAGATTTTGAGGTGCCTACATTCATTCGTGTTATGACCAAGCTGGTTGTGAAACCTACAGAACTTTCTGGAGTTAGCTGCCTTGTCGCCCATCCTCGTTGGTTTTGGTTCTGCATATTCTTCAGAATTCCTCGATCCAAAATAAATGTTTTTATGGGTGTCGTTCAATGGTGTTAGCTCTGATAGGTTGATAAGGCGAATCTTCTTATTTTCCCTGTTGACCTTCCCATCGTTGACGCGCTTTTTCCCTTGATTATTCTTCTGATCATATTGAGTAGCAGCAATTTTGGGAGCTTCAAGAAGTTGGTTAGCATCAATAATATGAAGAGGAACAGGATTATTGTCCACCCTCATATACTCCTCTACTTTTTTATAGAATTTTTCCAAGCCTGTTTGGTTCTTTCATTATGATCCATCTACCAAATTTGCTCTTCTCATCTATGGCGCCGATTAGAGACATTGAGATCATGCGGGGCTCAGGATTCCCCACTTCGGACAAAACAATGTTGAATCTATTGAGGAAGGCTTAATAGATTCTCTCGGATTCTGCTTCATTGATGTTAGAGAAATAACATCCTTAGCCTCCGTAGCTTGTAGCCTGAATTGCTCCCTGAATTTTAGAGTTACGTCATCAGCGGTCAACAGATTTGGGCGGCAGCCTCGTGAGCCATAACGATGCGATACCTTCTAGATAGAGAGGGAAGCAAAATCACTTGATCTCGTCCGTCGCTTTGGCTACGTTCTTGTGCCATTTATATATATATATATAGGAAGTGAACCAGATCAGAAGTCCCGTTGTACGGAGGCAAAGGAGGATGAGTGAACTTTCTAGGGAACTCAGCTTTGTGGATCCTCTTTGTGAATGGATTTTTGCTGTTCTCTTTCACTGTCATTACGGGCCATGCTATCTTTCATGATTTTATTTACCATACCCGTGATATATTCCTTTGAGTTGTGTCGTCCTAGAGAGCGACTTCGATCTCTTTTCTAGATGCTCGTCTTGGCGAGCGATCGCGATTAGAGGATCTAGGTCTTTTACCTCCATTGTGGGGAGGTTCCCCCTTGGCGGGACTTGCAACTCGTCGGACATTTCGGTCGAAATGGATTTGGGCCTTCAGCTTGGAGTCTTGAACATCAGCATCGCCTTTGTCACTTTCCCAACCACCAAGCCCTTCCATGTTATCATTATAATAATGATCAGAGGCTGACGAATTCGCATTATCCTCAAGGTTGATGTGAACCCTTTGAGGAGGAGCAGGATTCGCTTGCGCTTTAAAAAGAACATTCATCTTATCGATAAGGGATTGATTAGCGTCCATCAATGCTTCATTAGCCTTCATTAAAGTTTTGTTGGAGGTTTACGTTTGTTGACTCAAGTTAGCAACAACGACTTCTAATTCAGCTCTGGTTACTCCAGCTCCAGCTATTGAGTCTTCTCCAACTTCAAAACAGCTGGCAAGTGGTGTAGCTTTGTCATTCGTAACGTTGTTGGTTTCTCCAATGGTTTTACTTGCAGTTTTCTTAGATTTTTCCATTATTTCGGACAAGGGTCTCAACCTTATGGGAGATGATTCGTCAGATGGTATGGATCTTAGATTTAGAGAATCTATAGTAGAAGCAGGCTTAGAACTTCAATGCAAAGCTCTTAGATTTGAGAGAAGTGTGAACGTGGCCCCACGGTGGGCGCCAAATGTTGAAACCAAAAAAAAGTCACAACACCAAAGGTGCTCTTGGTGCACTTCAACAAACAGTTAGCTTTGAAATTATGAGGCCACAAGCACAAAATAAAGAGCAAAAAGTAAAGAACAAGGAATTATTAAAGTGGTTCGGTCAATTTAGACCAACATCCACTATGGAAGCTCTCTTTAATATCATTAGAGAATTTGTAAAGTACATAATTTGATTCACTCGACTCATTTGTGACATTTCTCTCTTTTATCTCTCTCTTTAATCTAGATTTCACTTGAATCTTCCAAAGGAACGGTTTGATCTTCTCTAAGTGTGGTGGAGATTGGTGAATATCTTCAACATTTGATCACCTAAGTGGTTTTCCTTAATTCCATGGTGATTTGGCATTTGATCTAGGCATTAAAGAGGATTAGTAGTGGTTGGAGATCACTAAGGTTGAGTTTAAGAGATTTTAATGGAGTATAGAGGAGATTTGATCCATTTGTTGTTGAAAGAAGATGGATTGAGTTGGAGAAGCCATTAACGGAGCTTAGAGTGCTTGAAAGTGGTGGAGAAATGGTTTGGACAACCCTTCGGGGTGGAAAAATCGATCCCTTGAATGGTGGAGAAGTGGGCTATTTATAGGTGTAATTTAAGGGTAGTGGCAGAGTTGTAATTACGGTGTGTAGGGTTTGGGTCGTGCGGAGATGTATTTACGAAACTGCCACTGGACAGCTGTACACAGCTGGCAACAACTGTCATGCCCGACCAAAATATAACATGTGACTTGGACGTGTGCGAGCGACCCTCCAAACTAAATGCACGAGCGAGCGACTCCTTTATGAATTTGTGACCGACTCTTATGCACTTCCATTGTTGGCCACAGTTGTCCCCACGTGTCCCATTTTAAACATGGCTCGTACCATTACAAACTTATAATATTTGCACGCCCAGTTCTTCATGTGTGCACAAGTTGTTCACCAACTTCTTTAATAAAATTTTGTTGTCTTTCTGTCTTTGCAGCAGGATGATGTATGCTTTGTATTACCAAGTTGCGTCTTCAAGAAGCATGCTGATCCATTTATAAGGTTCATTGAACAGAATGTGCACGACCATATATTGCTCGACCAATTTTAATGTGTGACCAAGAGTTTATGCTTGACCATGAAATTACAGCTGTGCAATTGTAATTGCTCGACCATGCTGTAGAGATGGTGCTCGACCCCCCATCTCGCACCGCTCGACCCCCCAGCTCGCACCGCTCGACCATGTTGTGGAGGTGGTGCTCGACCCGATTTTACAGCTTTGCCATTGTGCTTTATATAATACTGCTCTACTCATTCTCTTCTATACGTGCTCAACCATCCTTCCAGATGTTGCTCGACCATGCTGTAGAGATGGTGCTCGACCCCCCAGCTCGCACCGCTCGACCATGTTGTGGAGGTGGTGCTCGACCCGATTGTTAACTACTGAAGCCAATCCTTTAAATAATGTGTGACCGACCTCTCTAGCAAGATATGCACGACCGAGCAGATGATGCTTGACCAGGATTGACGTGACTTGCACGTCTCCTGCTGAACGAGTGAGCCATGTCTTGCGGAGGGATGGTGCTCTGCTGCTCGACCCTTCCTTCAGGAAGCTACTCAACCGAGGCTGATGTGGCCTCATCAATGATGCACGACTCATAAATGGTGCCTGGCTGAGCAATATGGAGTTGTTTCAGATGAGACACGCCTGAAGGATCCATGCACGTTTGATATTTGTTTGAATGCTGACAAGAGTTTGTTTATATTTAATTATGCCACACTTTTTGAGCATTCCATTACCAATTTAATGTTGATGTGGAATCACTTTGTATGTTGCAACATAAATGGTTCTCTACACATTGTCTTGGTGACTCATTAACTAATGTCAGTCCATGTTTGTGTTTGCATTGATCGGAATGTGAATGATGCATCCATGAATGCGAATATGAAACAATGTCAAACTGATGTATCCATTTCTTATATAAATATGGTCCATGATTCATGTTATGCTCATATGTACATTATTTTCTTCAACGTAATGGTTACCCATGCTATCATGGTTTTGATAATAATGCACAATCCAACCGGCTAGTTATCTACATCCGTAAATGATTCAATGATCTATACAAACATACAAATAACGGCCCATATTACTGATTCAAGTCCGACCCATCGTGTGTTAATACAACCAATCCGTTACGTAACACACTGATTTCACAACCATGTTTTAACAAAGGGGTTAACATCGAGAAACATGAAAACATTTCGACAAGACTTACCGCACATTTGATGCAAAAAGCCATTGTGTTATATATGATTTATGTACAGTTGGATTTCACCATTCTTTGATTTTTTTTCAATTTGGTGGTAAATATTCATCTTGACATATTATCTTTACACATCTGTGGATATATACGAAAACTTCATGCATGTTTCTCACTGTTAACTGCTCTGGTCTTGATGATTCAATAGAAGGAATCGGTGCTTATTTGCTGCCATTTATTGAAAATTGAGAACATTGTGTTCTAAAGGAGTTGATACATATGACATTTCTAAAAATCATAGTTATCAAGGCGCGCGCTTAGACGCGTCTAAGCGCAAAAAAAAACCCAAGGCTTAAGGCTTGCACCTTTTTGCAGTTTGAGTGCCCCTTTTTGCAGTTTGATATGCTTTTTTTTGCTAAATTCAAAATTGTGAATTTAAATCTTATTAATAAAATATGCAAATAATTGAATGAATAATAAAATATAGTTTAAAAACTAATTTGTAGTTAGTAAAACAGCAGGTCAAACTCATATAAAAGGCACACAAAAAAGCCCAAGGCTCAGAAAAGCCGCAGCCTCAATGCTTGCGCCTTTTTGCTCCTTAGCGCCTTTACTACTATGCTAAAAATAGAATTTTTGTTTGTTTGTACATTTATTACAGATTAGTGGTGATTTTTTGGCTCATGTAATGCTTTCTAGTTAAAGTACAAGCGGTCATCTAATTTATTATTATTGCATGGAAGAAACATGAACACTTTTATTACAGTATGAAAAATTGCGTGATGTGATTGTCATCAGTGGTTTCTTCATATTAATCATAATTTTAGAAGTGATAACTTTTTTAATAAGGAATATGATGCTGAAAAATTAACGTACAACAATGGTGTATTGGTCAAAAGTAGTGATAATCCAAATGAGCATGTAAAGGATTTTTAAGGCGTATTAACATATATTTGAGAATAGACATATTTTATATGCTCTATAGAAAAAATATTTTTATTTAATGAAATTGGTTCATATTTGCACTACAGTCGGTATAAACATCCAAGATAGAGAAAGAAATGAGAAGAAACTAAAATTGAAAAATAAAACAAATACAAATACAATAAAAAGAAATCACAAATGGATTTATAGCGGTTCGGTTTTAAATTACTTACGTCCAATTTGAAGATTTTATCTTTTTATTGCTAATTTTTTATTCATAACTCAGATTTGTAGGAACCTGGTGAGTGCAAATTACTAAGAGAAAACAAGAAGCTAGAAAAAAAATCATTTTCCTCTAAGGCAATCAGTTTTTATAGGCATAGATGATTTTGGATTGCGCTGACAGGTGACAGGATCGATACCATATCCTATGTGTATTGGATCAGTGTCAACCCAGTATACATGTGATTTAGGCATGTGATCCGAGGGGTGTGTTACTATGTGTGTTACTATCTTGTTTCTGTAGTTGGTTTGCATATACGCCTTAGTGTTTGCTGGATATTGCTGTAAATCCCCTTAATTGAACTAATATGGGATGACTTTCAAAGAAAGAGATAGTAATATACCCTAAGAGAAATTATGTAATTTGATGCACAAATCTAGCTCGTTGACCAATCTTGTTTGAAATGAAAGATGTTTTCTTTCTATTATGTATTTGATATAATATGTTATATTGATTAATTAGTTTAATCAAAAGTACATTTAATAGAAAATCCATAAATAAAATGTTTTGTGATAGTATTTTTGAAGTGTTATAACCATGAGTAATTTATCATTAAAAAAATTATACCATTAGACATTTCAAGTCGAGATGTGTCAAGATTGAATATCGATACATTTGTTGAGACTAAAGTGCGTAACACTATAGAAATGTTAGGCAATGTATTACTTATGACTATTGGAAGCTACAAGGGGTTACATATTGATACTGATTGGATAACTATGAAATGGCTCACTCGATCGTTTTCTATTTGGTTATACTCAGGTTAACCTGCGCAATTAAAGGTCCGTTAAATCCTCGCTATAGCTCATAATGCTCTTTGACCACTACGCTATTTCGATTTAGCCTAAATGAATAATAGATCTGCTTTAAGCCCTTCTATTTTCCTCTACACTCGCTAAATGTAGGCTTTTTAGCATCCACTTTAGCAATAATAATATACATGGTTGGATTTGACTAGTTCGATTTTAAAACAAATCAAAAAGGGTAGTTTAAAGAGTTAATTTTAAGGCAGAAGTGCTTAATTTAAGTTAGAAATTTATTATGGTCATCAAATCTAGTGTGCATAACCATGATATTCTTTGAATTTTTTATTTGTAATTAAATAATATTAATCAGTTCTACACAAATAATGTGATAATAATAATAAATAAACTTCAAATATTCAGTTTTATACCTAACGAACTCCGCTATATCCCCGCTTTATCTCTACTACAACTTTTTGCATCTCTACAGTTATAGAACCGTTAAACACTTTGACTACTTAGGATCAATCAAAAATTATCATTATCACTAATTTACATAGTTCTCTACAATTGAGAATACTGGTAATCTTCAATGTGGAAGCTTTGCTTTTATTGTAGTTAAATCATGGCATGATATCCGTTGAATGACTATAGACAGATAGAATGGAAGCAATGAAAATGAAATATTATTCAAGACATGATTTTTCTCTTTGGTTATATGAGTTTGGTATCACAATTAACTAAAGCCAGTTCAAACTCAAAAGTCTGTGGTTATAGGATTTCACTTAATTGTAATTGATACCGTTGAACAAAAGACTTTGCATTTGAACTATAAAGTAAAATTTGGACGATATTGCAATTTTGACTATTATCAAATTTCATAAGTTCAAAATGATATAGTTTTGACGAAGAGAATTGGTGTAAATAAATGTCACTAACAGGTCCCATTTATAATAAGTGAAAATGAATTCTATCAAAAGAGACGTACATGGTAAATTCATCCAAAATGTCACATGATCTACTGAGTGACGTATAAAAGTCAATATCTGAATAATTCGATGTTAATACTGACTAAATCTAAACCTCTGAGTTACACAATCGTAATAATGGATTCTTTGAAAAAACCACATGATTTAGTTAATTTATAGAATATTGTAAATTAATTAAATTAAATGATATTTATGAAATGTTAATTATTGTTTAATTTCTTTGATGTTTCGAAGTTGTTTGAAATTATTTTAATGCATATATAAAAGGCATACTTGTCCATTGATTTATGGTACAATTTGAATAAAAGATAACTGCATGAAATGATTAATGAAAATTTCATGTTATCTGGTGGCATTGATTATTTTATATCATTTGATGACCTGATTTGGTATTTTTTTTTTCATTTGATGACACGTAGTATGAAAAGAAAGAGTGGGAGAGAGGGAAGCATTTCAGAGAATTAGTTAAGTTTTAATTAAAGAATATGAAAATTTTCATCCATTAAATAGAAGGTATTCCCAAATTCTTCATCCAGTGTGTGATTTTCAGGCAACGTCATAAGCCAATCTTCCAGTTTATTTATTTATACATTTTATCCTTTATATGTTGGACATGAATGGCTCATTGTGTGTTTAATAGATTAATTTCAAACAAGTGAGTAAATATTTTTAATTAAAAACTTGTTTAATACTTTATTCAACTCAGATCTACACTTGTTTTTCATCTTTTGTTTATTTGTGGTTATGATTATTGTTAATATTGCTTAAGATTTGTGTAACGACCCAGCTTTCGCCCGGACCTAATCGATCGCAAGAACGACCAAGACCGTTCAAAACCGCATATGTTAACTTTGGGAATACAACACATTAGAACAAATAACAACAAACTTTTATAAACATTACATTAATGTTACATCAGAGTACATTGAAATAATAATACAACAGTGGAAGATTAAATTACAATAATTATAGTACAACACAGCGGAAAACTATCAATGCTCTGGACACAGCTTTAAGCTTCGATCCCGAATCCTGCTCAATATATCTGCAAAATAAGCTACTCGACGGGCCGTGTGGAAAAGAGGGCACCCAAGTTTGCAAAATGAAACAAACTATGGGTCAGTCATGGTACTGGTATGAGAAATCTTTTCTAACTTATCTAATAATAAGGCACATCACAGGACCATGCCACTAACGCAGAATGGGTTTACTCCATTGGATTGTCTGTGCATGAAATAAAGTAAATCGTTAAACAACGCAATGCTTTTTAGAAAAATGAAACCATTATAAGACTCAGGTCCCATCACACAATGCAACGCAAATCGGAGGATAGAGTTTTACCTTGTAATGGTCAAAAATGCTTGATACGATAAAAACGGATTTGATATTATTGTTAGTGTATATATGTTTCAAAAACATTTCAATCATAATGTATCAATCATAGACGGCATAGTACTCCATCCTACTATGTCGCCATACTAGTTCTACAATCAAAACCGCATGCTGTCTTATTGGAAGTTGGATTTCCATCAAGAGTCAAGGCTAGGAATGATATCCTTACCGATTCGAGACACTCAAGCAATGTCTCAGAATTCGGACGCTGGCGAACCCTTGGATCCTGCAGGGCCGGTCCACAAATACTTTAGTGGATTGGCAATTCCTGAACACACGTTTCCCGGTCCTATTGAACCTATAATACGACCATTGGCGACTGATAAATCAAAGGCCTCGAAAATTCCATCATCCACATAAGTAAAATGTCAGGGCTGGTAAGTCGCTGACACCACTTCTAGCTTGAAAGAAACGTGCGCAATCCCAGCGTTCCCCTGCTCCGTTTTTGACTCATATCGGGGTGTGAGGCTCGCGAAGTAATGTTGTACACAAAGCTACGCCTAAATACGTCGTGCTTTGATCATCAACCACAAGGCTCTGCTTTTCAATAAAAAGCCTCGATCATTTTTATCTTGGCATACCACATTGACAATTCACGCCAAGCAATCGATAACTACCAATATATAACCTATGAGCTCGTGCGTCTCAGAGAAGGGTGTTAAGCAAGAGAATAAATTCTCCGCCACCACAGATATATATATTAAATAGAAATCAATTTACATGGAATGAAATTCAATGTCAGACACACATCCATTTACAAGTTTGTTCTGGGTTTGAACGAAACCGGAGACACCTTATTCCTCGTCCCGTATGTCCAATACGAAAGTAAGGTGCTCGTATATCCGGACAATCAACAAGTACGTCTGGACAAACTA